>JARGCV010000156.1:880000-2240000 GCA_034064705.1 Bothrops alternatus | reverse complement strand
ATGCTGAAAGGAGACGATAAATTAAAGATGTTAGGCAGAAGGTTTTTGGAGTCTTAAGAGGTGACACGTGAAAAAGAGTATCTCTAGGCATGTGTAAAGGACTCTGAGTCAGGAAGTTTGACATCTCAGAGTATTGATGAGACAAAGATGCAATTCCCAGTATAATGGAACTGCATTTACACTCTTGCAGCATAAGAATTTGTTACTATTGGGTGCAAAGCAAGCTTTGAAAATTAGGAAGATACTTGAAGGACATAGTAGTTCCAAGCAGGCATGTGTCAAATATGGAGCAAGTCTTTACAGTTTGCACATGCTCAACAATGCTGTCACCTTCACAGCCTCAAGATAGCCAACCCCAGAACCATTATGTTATAGTAGTTATGGTATTGACCTATAAGCAAAGAAACCCAGATGCTAGTTCCCCTTAATCTACTAGATAACTTTAAGTTAATTGTGTTCTCAGACCAATCTATGTTGTAGGGTTTTGAAGAAAAACTTATCTTTTACTGCAGTTATGCATACTTCTGTATACTAATCACACCTATTGTCAAGTCCATAATAAACCCCCAAATCTACTAGGACTGGGACATTTCCAAAGTAATTTCATGGGATCAGCAGCAGTAGCTTGATCTTGTGTCAAACTGGGAACAAATATTTGTTGACAGCAAATGGAAGATGGTTAATACCACTCATGCCACTTACAACCCCCATCCCTCACTGAGTCTAATATGTACTCAGATTATTTAGGTTGCCATAGCTTCTGTTTGAACTCAGTAGGAATCTGACCCCCTGATAGACCCAATACACTATGCATTTTGAAAGGAAATGGAATTTCAAGTATGATCCTTCACCTCTCCTGTTGTATGAATAGAAACTCACACAAGTGGCAGGATGAATTATTCTGCAAACAACTTATTCCTGCAAATGTAAATGTCTTTGAATGAGAACTGGTTTTTCACTGTCCCTATTCTGCTCTGTAGTTCACAGCTCAAGTACTGTTTTAATGTTGTGACATTTTTGCTAAATTAAGATATTATAAATTCCACATGAGCACTTTCATATGCTGCTACATATATTGCTCCTAAGATCTGCTTTTTCAAAGGCATGTTCTTGAAAATAGTTTTTTCCATAATGTGCATATATCCATATTTTTATCCATGCTTTTATGAAAATTTCATAATTTGCTTTACTGTTTAATTCTGATTTTTATGGAAGGGCGGGAGAGTTCCTTTAAATATTTATATTTCTTTCCATTCCTAAGTCTTTCTGAAAAGGAGACTGGGGACGTAGGTTCATTAATGGCTGCTAAGCTATAGAATTATTTCCAGCTGAGTTTTCAAGATCAGGCTGAGTTGTCTCAGGTAAAGCTGTACCTGAGAACTTCCATCTTTTGGTTCTGATTCAGTTGGAGGCCATCATACATATACAATATGGATAGTTCAAACATGTACCTGGACTATAATGAAAGAGAAATTAAATCAGGCAGTTCAGTGTCTTCAGGATCTAAAGGTAACTGCAGAGAATTTACATAACTCAGGACTGAAGTGTTGGATTGTTGAGATCTCTCAACTTGGTTTATCAGTGGTAGATGTTTTATTACCCATCCAAATCACATCTTCAGTGCTATGATCTTTATATCAACTTTACCCCTCAGGACATATTTGAAAGAGCTGAAGATTTGTCATTCTAAATTCCTGAGTGGAAAACACTTGTGAGGACTTGAGGCCAACATTGATATCTTCCTGGCTTATCTTTTAGTAAATGATCACAGTTTGCAGATAGCCCACAAGTGAAGTAGGTGACTCAGCTATGCCATTGTTTAGCAAAGATGT
This sequence comes from Bothrops alternatus, assembly GCA_034064705.1. Taxonomy (NCBI): domain Eukaryota; kingdom Metazoa; phylum Chordata; class Lepidosauria; order Squamata; family Viperidae; genus Bothrops; species Bothrops alternatus. The sequence continues at coordinate 2,238,168 of JARGCV010000156.1, read as the reverse complement.
CAAGTAGGCTCATACTGAGCCTAGATACAAAAGCTAATATGGATGAAAAATAAAGCCACCTTGAGAGGGAGCACAGTTGACACCTGGCAATTCCATCACTACCATAAAACTGGGGAATCTATGAGTTTTATAGCCTTTTGGGGGAACTTAATTGTTGTAATTGAAATCAGTACCATACCAAGGAAGATATTTTGGAATTTCTAATTAAGAAGCAGCTCTTGACTCTCTTGCCAGAGGAAATGCAAGATAGCTAGGGGAATGCCATTCAGAAACATGTGATAAGAATAGAAAGAATAGTTCTATGATGGGCAACTCAAAAGCCAAGGCCTGGGAAGCACATCTAAGTTAGGAAGCACCCTCCCCCAAACTTTTGAGCTGTGAATAGTCCCATCATAGACCCAGACTAGGTCTTGTATAAACCTCACAGGTTTGGAAACCGGGATGAAACATTAAGATTGTGGTTGCAAAGCATTGGCTTGCCATATTTAGCTAAAAAATGGAAAGATAAAGTGAAGGAAGCACACAAGGACAAAACTGATTTGTGTAGCACTGAGGAGAGAACTCTGTTTACAAATTGTAACAAAAAGGAATATATTCTGCTAAATTAAACCAATGGAACCTATATGGACAGGCTGTTTTGGGTTTCTGAGCAAAACTGAAAATCAATTAGTACAAGAAGAAATGGGAGAAAGCTACAGTATTAGTATTATTACCTCTATCAAATCAAACTATTATGATAACTGCATTTTATTCTGCAAGGAATAAAGCAGAAATCTGTATAAATTATACAGATAAGCATACCTGCACAAATTATTTTATTTTGCTTTACTTAGTTTAGCTTATTCCTGGTGAAGAGCATTGTAGCTCTGCTTTGGACCACTGAAATGTTTACCTAGCAAAGTCTCTGGTGTCCAACATTTTATCAGTAGTTTCCTACATACTTTGAATTCAAAGGTTCTAAAAATGTTTGTGTTTATAAAGAAGATGAAATTCCCTGACAGTTAATTAGGAAATTAAATTATGGCATTCTTAAATAATTGAATTATGATAGTTGTGATTTTGAGTTCTGGCTGTCTCATTCACAGATCTCTGAATGGAATTTCCCTCCTTTGGCTGCTCTTAACTAGTATCAACCTGTAGGGCATGTTCAAATAGTTTAGCATCTTAAATCTATTCTTTTTTAAAAAGGGGAAGAATACATAACATGTTGAAAAAGTGTTTGGTGCTGTTACTTTAGGCTTATCTCTTTAGCAATTATCTTCTTTGGAGAGTCCTTAACAAGCCAATAGAGCTTTTAAGGACAAAAGAAGATTGTGGTATTATCATTCATGACCAACTTGTCAAGGATTATTTGTAAAATTGAAAAAGTGCCTAGGGTAGAGAAAATATTTTAAGTTCCAAAATTCAGGGAGGAAATGGTGGTAGACCTATCTATTTAAATACTTAATTGGTCATTACATCATTTTTGTCTGGTGATCTTTGACAGTGAATATTGTGCAATCTAATTAAACTAAATCTTGTAGTGGAGAAAAATATTACTGTCATTTAACTGGATGCAATAATGGCCCAACAGCCATGATAAGGATTAGAGAGCATGCTAATACATGGCAAGCAGCTTCCATATTTTTTTCCTTAGCCATTCCTTATTGCCTAATGGAGGCCAAGAGATTCTAATAATTTTAACCTAAATTAGGACTACCATGTCTGGGAGCAAAAATCCAGAGGCAGCAAAAGTTAGAGATTATTTTTTTTTTTGCTATCAATCATCCAGATGTTTGCAGTCTGGATTTGGTATATTAACTGCTGGGTCTTGTTGGAAAGTAATGGCTGGATTCATAGAATAAGCTAACTTATTTTGTTTAGTTTTGGTAATTTAATAAATCATCATGAAGCAAACCATGGCAACATGCAGTATTTATGAGAACTGCTATGGATTGACATGATGTTATACAGCTTCATGCAAACCTAAGTAGGAATTTAAACCTGGGTCTTCTCTGACTCAATCCAAGACCCCAAATATCATACCATTCTGGCTATAATGTCTTTAGATTAAATGATGTTATACTGTTTTTTTTTAATTTACTAGACTTTCTCTGTGTGTATTTATAAGGCTAGAAACTAGAAGATTGTGAATTCTATGAAGGAACCAATGGTAAACCACTTCTGAAAAACCTTGCCAAGAAAACTACAGGGACTTGTCTAGGCAGTCTCCAAGAAATGGACATAACTGATTGGAAGAAAATATATATACCACATTAATGTTATTATAGAACTTTTTGCATTTTCAGGGAATCCTATGTGATACTCATATCTATGATAAAGAGTCAGAATATAGAACTGAGTAAGATCACTTTTATAAACAACCGAAGTTTTACAATAGAGTATATGACTTTTGAATTTTGTAGAATGTGCTTTTCAGTTCTGAGAATGTTAAAGCATGCATTTTTTGTGGTATGAATTTGCATTGTCTTCCCTACAGAGTAACATAGCTGCAATTGTTTATTTAGTTTAAGAGACAATGATAGAATTATGAGGGCAGTGGTCTCAATATAGAATTTGGATTGCCAGGGGACATGATGAATGTGGTCTGCTAATTTCTGGCAGCAGATTGGATGCTAGCAGTCTTTTCTACTCCAAGTATATAACAACAAAGAGCTATTTAAACAAAAACTAGCAAAAATCCATCTCTTTTCTAATCAGATGTGTTGAAATTACCATTCTCTAACTTCTAATCAGCATGGCAGTCTCATACATCTGGACTTTGACAGCTTGGGACATGCAATATCTTAAAGATATATAGTAAATAAATTTCATGTTAATGTGATTTTAAAATGAAAAATGTTTAAAATAATTGGTGCATCAGTATTATATGTATCACTAAAAGATATATCCTATTATATTTAAATTGATTCCTAGATATGTATATAGTTCATTGTGTATATGACAAATTTTGCAAGTCATTTTGGGTCTGGTGAAGTGTCTTATTAAATGTTCAGATCCATTGCCAGTGGTTTCATTTGGGTTACAAGCCAGAGCTTGCAGGTGATTCAGTGCCCAAAGTATTTCATATGGCTAATATATTCATAGCTTCGCTTGCTCTGAAGCACATTTTAAAAATCAAAACTATGGGTTTATTATAGCTATACTACAAACTAATAAAATTATCAACTCCCAGCTAAGTGAGAAATGAAGAACTATAAATTCTGATTACAACATTAAACTCCTTTTAATGTGCAAACTAGAAAAAAATAAAGCTTTAATAAAAAATTACAAAAACTTTTTTCTCTTAAAAAACCTAACATTTACATGTGCAGCTATAACCATTGCAAAATTCCAAACATGCAGTTTTGGTATATCAACAGTGTTAGAGGGATTAAAATTGGTAGTGTTAGAAGACCCTGAAATACTTATGATGTGCTTGACAAGAATTTACAAACAGCCAGATGATGAAATTAGAAAACCTCTACTTACAACACTCAGTTGGATTTTTGTCTCATCTTCAAAACACAAGATTCCTCAATTCTTAGCCAAATCACTTTTTAAAGTCACCATTTCAAAAGTTTGCCATGTGCTACTGAGAACTATAATCTGATGAACACAAACTGCAAATTTCCTTGGAAATGAGGCCAGCTTCTTCAAGAGATGTAATACAGATGAGTTAAATCAAATCCCTTGTAACTTTGACCAGGATGTCTGCTAAGCCAAGTAATTCTTTAGCTTTTATTTTGACTCTGGTAATTATTTTTGGAAAATAATTCTACTTTTAGGAAAACAAACATTCTAAGAGAAAAAGTTCTAATATAAAAGTTCCAATGAACCCAAATATTATTGTGAATTTTATCATCCCTCAATGAGGCACTGTTAAAAAAAGGGAACACAGAAAAAAATGACAAATCAACAGAACAGTTCACACCTCTATCAGTTTCAAATACAGAATTTTCAAGTTCTCCACGAAAGAGGCACAGGATTGAAGGCCTTTAAGGTGACATTCCATTACACATTATCTAGAACAGTGTTTCTCAACCTTGACAATTTTAAGGCATGTGGACTTCAACTCCCAGAATTCCACAGCCAGCGTTGCTGGCTGTGGAATTCTGGGAGTTAAAGTCTACATGCCTTAAAATTGTCAAGGTTGAGAAACACTGATCTAGAAGTTTACCCAAATTTGTAAAAATCTGATACATAATTAATTAGCTAATATATGACTGGATAAGCATCTGTCCATATGATTTTTATGCAAGAGCAAATAAAGACATTTTTGCACTTAAAAACATGACTGATCAATTTGAAAGCAAGATTTATTTATTTTTATTGTTTGGGACATTTGCAAAAATGATATTTATGAAATAAATTCTATATCCAATTTCAGAACCTCAAGTATCTGAGTAGTTTAATTAAATAGATGCTCCTTAATTGAGTGTGCAAAACATTTTGAAATTAAATCATTCCATCCTTGAAATGTTCCATTCTGATATGAGAGCATCTTTTCTGAGAATACAAGAGATGGCCCAATCTTGAAACTCATTTAAAGATCAGACAGCTTTCAGTATATTCAGATATCAAAGTGTACTGACCTGGAAGCATTTTGCACATTTCTATGGTCAATCACATTTTGATTTCTGGGGAGGGGTAGGGCTGAATTTCCATTAGCTTTGGCTGTGTGATTGTCTAGCTTTCTCTTTCTGACTGTTGTGTCAAGAAGAAAATATTCCTATTGTCATTGAATGTTAGAACTTTGTTGCTCTTTCCTCTTCCCTTCCCCTGGATGATTTTAGAAATTAACAACAAAACATTCAATATGTGAACTGAGCTACCGAAGGCATTTTTGCTTTGATCAATATTCAGGGTAACTGCCTTGTCCTCAGAAAATGGTTCTGGCTTCTGGAAGACTCCAGGGCACAGAACATTTCCCTGATTTAGAGTTACTTCCTAAAAACTTCTTTGCACGTTCAAGTCAGTTATACTATTTCTCCCTAGGATTCAAGTCAGTTAAAGGATTCACCCGTGTCCTGCACTGTCTGCTCCACATTGCACTGTAATTCTAAACTGCCTGTGCATTCACAACACCCAGCCTTTCGCTCTTGGCTCCCTTGCACTGAATTCCGCTTTGCATTTTTCCCACAAAGTGAACAACGGCTTGATTCTTCTCGCACATGGGTCCTCATGTGGTTCACCAGGTTGAATTTGTGCAAGAATCTTTTCCCACATTCGGTGCACTGATGGGGCTTGACCCCTGTGTGTACTCTCCGGTGTCTGGTGAGGGTGGATTTACGTGAGAAGTTCTTCCCACATTCGGGGCAAGGGAAAAGCGCTTCTTGTTTGTGCAAGGGCTGTTTTTTCAAAGCTAGCTGACTGTTGGGTGTCTGGTGAGCAAAGGGAGTTGCTTGCAAATTGGGAAGAAGGCGATTTCTCTGTCTTTTTGAACTTTCCTGTAACAGATACTCTTCCTCATTTTTAGTCTGTATTTCATCACCTGCTAGATTAAAAAAGAAAAAAAAGTTATTACTATTTATGTAACTATACATTAGAGTTTCATAAGCTTCACTTTTGCAAGAAGACAAACACTTTATTTAATTACAGACTGATATATATATGTGTGTGTGTGTGTGTGCGTATGTGTGTGTGCGTATATATATATGTGTGTGCGTGTATATATATATGTGTGTGTGTGTGTGTATGCAATAAAAAACAAATAAATACGAACACCAGGATAATATCAAACTAAAAATCGTTTAATAAAAATGCTGAGCTTTCGTCGGCCAGCACAACCGACATCATCAGAGCATGGGAGCAAGTCAAAGGGGGGGCCCTTTTTATGATACCGGCTGGTTTTGCGCACGGCTCCTGGACCTAGTCATCGGTCCATCCAATGTTCCTAATTGTTTTACTCTTAAAAGGCTCGCGTTAGCTGTTCCCTTGGTGGTTTTCAAGGCTGCTGTTCCATTATCCATTTTTCTTCTTCCAATCCCTTCCCTCATGCATATATCGCTGTCTGCTATCCCACCATTAATGTCTAAAGCTGCTGTTCTCCCTTCCCCCTTCTTTTCGCCGATCGCTTTCTTCGTGTGTATCCAGTTGCATCCAGGGACTTTAAAAACTAGTGGAGATACAGCGGACAACTGTAGGCACATGAGGAAAACGATCGAAAGAAAAAAGGGGAAGGAGGGAGCAGCAAGTCCGGAAATCATTGGGGTGGAAACAGGCAACTGGATACAGCGGTGTATGCACGAGGGAAGGGATTGGAGGAAGGAAAGGCAGCCACTGTAATTCCACAACAACTTTGCAAAATAAGATATGATAAAATAGAGTAGAAGACCAGAAGTTTATGGCTGAAGAGTTATTTGAAATTGGATCTTGTTAGTCCAGAGCGATTCTCTGGCCCAATTTGGTCCCTTCAGATACTCTGTTTCAATCCCATAATCTCTAACTAAATGACTATATTATCAGAATTGACCCAAGATACTTACTTGGAGTCTCAAAAATCCTTACCTGCTGAGGAGGCATTCTCATTCAGCTCATCCTTATTTTCTCTGCAAAGCACCGTCTGCCGGGTATCTGAGACCACTTGTTCACTTTCTGGCAAATTCATAGACTCCTCAAGCATATATGGCCCTAGCACCTGAAACAGCAGTTAGACACCATTCAAGGCAAAGGAATACACCAAGCAGAGGGATACAATATTGTCATGGAAAGTAGAATGCAAGTAGGAAAACAGCAACACATGAGAAACATTTTCAATCATCTTTAGTGTCCAGGGAAGCCAGTGGTGTAAGATAGATTCAAATGTGTGACTGTGATAGCTGTCAATCCAGGAAAAAACACTTTACATGTGTTGTCTTTAACTTTAATCTGGGATTTACTAAACCCTAACCAGACAAAGTCAATTCTTGGCTAGATGCTGGATGTCCCCAACTGCCACACCTTGCAAAATGTATGGAATCTTTTATTTCTGGTAGTTCAAAATTCACACTTGCTTGACATAAACTTGGATCTCTCCCAGAGTCTTCTGGTACTGTTTCTGTGAATTTTAATAGTGTATAAGGCTGCCTGCATCAGCTGATATTCATTTAAATCATTCAGGTTCTCTCAGAACGCTGCTCTGCTCTAAAGATGGGGAACAATTTTTTTGGTGAAGGAGAGGGGTGTCAACATTTGTGTGGTTAAACAACGTAAGAGAACAAATGCTCCCCGTGTCTTTTGTGAACAAACAGAAAATCTAAAAAGCAATAAGGACTCAATTTCAGCTCAGTGCAATGACTTTTCATGGATAGGTTCAGAAATCACTTTCATTATACTTTAAAGAATACTATATAAACAAAGGTAGCACCTTTTTAAACAATTAAAATGAACATAGGCACAGGACATTATTTTGACAGAAATGTTATCAAATAAACACTTGCCTGTGAAATAGGTGGTCAAATGGCTTTTGTGGAATGTGACTGTTTCTATTATGTACATCAGAACTGACTCACATTTTGAGCTGCTTGTAGAGTCTATTTTTTAAAAAAAAAATACACAAAAGAGGCAGTTTCTCCTCATGGGAGCTGGGCACTACTAAATAAAATTGTAAAAACAAAACAAAAAAAAAGGGAATGCTTCAGCAACAACCAGCTCCTGAAGGTAGGTAGGTTGTTTTTTTTCCCCATTCCTGGATACTACCATGAATGTAGGCAGAAATTGATGCTTTTAAAAGTGATTTAAAACTCTAATTGCATGTTAGAACATAAGTTCCCAGGTTTCATGCTGGAAAGTGCTCACCTGTTGATCCCATCTCTCACTGTCTTGCTGCTTCAAAAGAAAATGTTCTGCCAAGGTTACTGCCTGAATGCAGGTCTTTGGATGATATTCCTGAACCCATTCCTGCATTTCCTCAGGCAAGACAGTCAGAAATTGTTCTAGGATCAACAACTCTACAATCTGTTCCTTGGTGCGGCTCTCTGGTTCCAGCCAGCGATGGCAGAGGTCCCGCAGACGAGAACAGACTTCACGGGGCCCTTCAGCCTCCTGGTAACGGAAATGCCTGAAATGCTGCCTCTGTCTTTCCAGACTGACAGCATCTTCTCGTAAGATTGCAGCTTTTACTTTCCCATAATCCCCACTTTCTCTGGGATCCAAGCTGTTGTAGGCTTGAAGAGCAGCTCCGTTTAGGGCTGGCACCAACCGAGTCACCCACTGTTCCCTTGGCCATTTGCAGGCCTCAGCCACATCCTCAAAAGTAATCAAGTAGGTTTCAATGTCTTCTGTTAAGGTGAGTTCTGGTACTTGCAGATTCCTCCATGCAGGTGATTGGACTGGGGTAAGTTCTGGAGTTGGCAATTCTTGTCCTTGGATTTCCCAGCGTTGGGGTGCCTCTAGTCGTTCATTCCTGGTTTGCTGTGGTGTTACTAGCCGGAGACCTCCTCCTCCTGTTCCTACTGGTATAATACGATATGTTTTTATAGAGGTTTCTGACATTCCTAATGAATCAGAGCCTGCTGGGTCGGGTTCTTTTTCCATTTTCACTAATGGTTGCACTCGTTGTTCGAATGGTGTCTGACACTGGAAGTACTGGGCTACCATATTCCGCTTTGCTGCTATTTTCCTCCTCATTCTTTGGATTTGGAGTTTATGTAGGCTTCTGCTGAAGCTTCCAATAACTGGTCTGCCAACTGGAGAGACTATCAAGTGGAGAAATTCCTCGAGTGGTTTGCGGTTTGCGTCTCAAACTAGAGGGAGAGACAATGATACAACAAAGAGGAATATGAACACAGGTTTGTTTGTTTTTTTAAAACAAACACAGTTACAATTGAACTACCTATTTTAATATGTTAATTGGGGACACCAATCCATAAAGATATTGCATGCTACCAGCACAAATCAGACTTGATTGGCCAATAGGATCTATAACTATAACTAACATTAAAAGAAAACTAGCTATGACTACAGAGGCAGGTTACAAAAGGGTACATAAAGCTAATATTTGAAAAATAAATAACACATTTCATGTGCCTATTGCTGCTTCCAAGCTGCATTAAAAATTATTTAAACTAATTATTAGTAAAATAACTGTGTTATAGGACTTTTGTCTCAGATTAGCTAAACTGGAGAAAGCAGAATATTTTGCTTAAAGTAATCTGTTCAACTATTAAAACTGCAATCTTTTGTATATTTACTTGAATTCAGAAATACAGCTAGCCCTAGAAAACAGAAGACTGAATTTTAGTCCTGCCTTTGGCATGAAAGCCACACATGAAAGTGTGACTTTGGGCCAGTCACTCTCTCACCTGAACTGATCTCACAGGGTTATTGTTGGGAAAATAGGATGAGAAAATAGTACTAGTTATGTTCGCTGCCTTGAGTTACTTATAAAAAATAATAGAGGCAAGATAAATACATTTATTTCAGAAATATACACGATGAGGTTCATAGTTTCTTCAGATTGTAAATTTCACAAAACCTTTCCTTGACAAGCACCCTGAAATGCTTCAATTTGCAGTGATCTGGTCACACTTGTAATACACTGTATAAGAACTCAATTTTCCCCTTTAAATGATATCTCCATTTAATTAAATGTAATACTTTCTATGTTAAACTCAAGAACTGAACTAAACATGATATGGAAGAGAAAGAAGAAAGCCAATTAATGAGGGAAAGGTAAAGTCTAAATTTGACTGGCATAAAGGATGGGAAAGGAATGGTTTAATTATTACTTTCATATGTTACTTTCCATAGTTTTATAATTCATGATTTGAGGCCAGCTCATTTATAACTGATCATAGTTTATATTAAAGACTGTTGTACCAGGCTGTGGGTTGGAAATTTTAGATCCTCCAGCTGTTTTGGCCTGGACCTTTCTAAAATTAATTATTTTAAGTTGTGATGATGGTCAAAATCTTGAACAGTTTAAAAGGGGGACTGAATACTTTCAGGCCTATCATCTAGAAAATTTAGTGTTGTTTTTAGGGCAGCATGACTCCAAAATCCAACTATAGGACAATATCTTGCTTCTGAGCATTATTGGACCAAAAAATAAATAAATGCTGGACTAAGATGGGCCTTTGTCTTATCCAATGGGGCTGTTTTTATATTCAGTAGTTATTTAAGTTATATTGCCCAAGGTTGATGGAAATGATGGAAGTTGAAATCCAAAACATATAGAAACATTTCACATATTCAGCACCAAATAATATGAATACAAACTTCCAAATGCTTCCATCTACATGAAAAGAAATATTTTAGTTCTTATCAGATGTTGTGTTAAACCAGATTTTGTTATCTTGGCTTGTTGGAAATTTCTAACACAGTGCATAAAGGCTTAAGTGAAAGAGCCAAAAATTATAGAAGATTATATATATGACATTTAGAACAGTTGGTTCAAGCCACCATTTTAAGACTCTACAATGTCCCCCAGATTATCTCTGAGATTCAGAGAGGACTTGACCACTTTAAATATTTAAAGTCTTCAACAATCATAAAAATTAAACTCCAAATTGAAACAAGAGACTATGTACAGTATTGTCTTTGCCATTAGTTCAGTTCTGAATTCTACTGGCTGAATAATGCACTGGGCATTGAGCCAAGAAACACCAAAACTTTTTCAACATGTACCAAAAACTGCACAGAGGAACTGACCAGATTTTTTTAGTGTGATAATTCAGTGGTATGAAATCATGGTAGAATTAACTATTATAAATTCTAACAATAAAAAATAAAAGCTATATATTCATTTAACATATATAATGCAATCAATCATATTTAAACAAAAATATAGTAATAGCATTTTTTAGCTACCTCCATTAAAAATGTGCCAGTTTTATCTGTTATCCTGAGATCGTTGTTTAAAAAAGAAACGTCGGAGATGGCATTTTAAAAATATCAACCAGATGTACTCCTTTTATAATATGTGACAAGTGGAAGGAAGGTTTTCTGTTCAGGCTGACCAGCAAGACAGTTCCAAGAATTATGTGAAATCTCAGTTTACAGATCATAAATGGCCATCAGTAGAAATGATACATTTCCTGTCACATTTACCAATTCCGTATAGACACTGTTCCCAAAATTGATTTCTGGTGAAAAGATTACACCACTAAGCAAACATCCCCACCATGTATAAGAAAAATCTAAGCATGCAATACTGGTCAAAAGTAAATTTAGGATTTATGAATGTATGCCTTGCTATCAATCAATCAATTCATCTTTCCAATTTTTTCTTGCTTGTTGGTTGGAGAAGGAAAGGATCAAAATCCTTAGAAAGCTGGAATACATCAGTGTCTAAGTAATTCTTAGAAGTATTCAAATTTCTTTAATAGAGATTTTAGACCACCATACCAATATCGAATTCTCTGCAAACAAATTGTTTCAAAGAGCAGTTTCACTAACTGAGGGATAATCAAGATATTCATGGAATAATATTTCTAATAATGTTTCAAATAGTCAAAAATATTTTCAAATGCAAATACAATGCCAGGATAGATAGGGAGGAAGGAGGAGAAAGAGAAAAAAAGAAATCTTACTAGTTTTGACTCTTCTACTCATCCAGCCTTGCCAATCAAAAACTGCAGATTCAGTCCAGAATGTGCCTGCTTGCCCACTCCAAATGTTTTACTTGATGTCAGTTTTTTAAAACTTTCAGATTCCCCAAAGACTTAGTTGACTCCTGCCTTTGCAGCCCTCACTTTCTTGAACCTGTTATTCATGAATCCCACCCCCCATCTCAGAGCATGCTCAGATTAACAAAGTTGTGCAACTGATTGGGCCTCATTGCACCCATGTGGTTTCAACCCATTTTAGATTTCCCACAAACAGTGGGAAACTGTTAGTATGCATGCCATTGGTGTGCTTGCAAACAAAAGCCCAGCCCATAACACAGCATTAACTTCACAAAAGCAAGCCATCAGCTATCCAGACTGCCTGGCTCCATCTTTTTCCAGAAGTCTGCCCAATAAACATCTTTATAAATATATGCACTTCATTTTAATATGATGCACCATTCTATAGGCACAGAATCTAGTACCTCCATTTTTCAAAAATGTATAAGCTTGCAGTTGGATCAAACTGATCCGGTAAAAAGAATGTACTCAGGAACTTTATAAATAACACTACAGAATATAATGTTCTTAGAGAGAGAGAAAGGATTGAAATTACTCTTCTCAATAGGGAAATAGGAAAAGTATTACTAGTTGATTTCAGGCTGTCATGAAGATTTGAAATGTCTCTTCGCTAGAAGTTTTACTTTCACTGAAACTTATTTACTAGTAAAAACTTTTAAGAGTGATGTCTATCTGAAGATAACATTAAAGACATTGTTACATTCATGTACAAGCCATGGCTAACTGAACTATAATGAATTTAATCCAATTTTCCGGGTACAAATATCAAACTGATCACAGTGGCTGATTTTACACAACAGGCTAAAATGTGGTGGGCTAATTACTATGCAAAACATAATTGTTAACAGACTGTCCCAGATGACTCAAACAAATGGAGTCAAATAACTTGATTCAAGGACAGGTTTAAATTGCAAGGATAAAGCAATTTAGGATTAAGGCCCCTTTGGACAGAACTGATTCTATAGAAATGTGTTAATACATCCATAAAAGTTCTCTTGGCTACAGTACAGATATGGTTCATCATTGCCTTCTTCTGGGATATTTTCTTAAGTAAATTCCCTCAAAATTAGATTAATAAAACATACAGAGGCCAAGCTGCCCTAACCTAATCTAGATATAAAACAATTAGGATACAAAAGATGCTAGGACTATCCTTTGGGGTGGAATGGAATATGAGTGTGTGGGAGTGTGTGTGTTTGAGAAAGAGTGTCTTGGGATGGGGCAGTATATAAATTTGGGTAATAAATGTGTATCTTCCGCTGATGTAATAAAGCCATCCTAGATGCCCTTACAAAACCTACTGAAACAATACAGATTACTTCTATGTAGGCACTAGATAGAATCTGCACTTTTTAAAATCAAAATAAATTAATCTGGCATTCAACAATATGTTTTATTACAGCCCCTTGGATCTCCAGCCTTTAATCACACTTATTTTATTTTTGCACCTCCATCCTGAGGAGCAAGGCTCGCTGCCTTCAAATAAGTTTAGTCTCCGGAAAATAACGCAGGTTACATTTGTCTAAGAGCCGGACTGAAGCTGCGATCTAGGAGGAGTATTATCTGCTCCGCCCATTGATTATTAGGAGGAAGATTAAAAAAACACACCCTGAACAGTACAGAACTCCTGAACAATATTTCTGATCACTCCTGCCCCAAAATCCCCTTTCCCTAAAGTCAACAATTCGGACAAGGTCCTTCTCCCAACTCATCTTCCAAACCAACTGTGGACTTTTTAAACTAGCATACATTTATCATGTCAGCAGTCTAGTCAGACCCTTCCCCAATTTGCTTCCTCCTTCCCTTTCCCAGACAGTTTGCAGATTGCACAGAAGTCTTTATCAGACAGTGATCTCTGGTCTAAAACGAGAAGCGACCAGATCCCTTAACCTAAGACCTTCACCTAAAGCGTTACAGCTGATGGAGCAGCTCCGGAGGGAAGAAATATACCTTTGTCGAGCCCTGGCTGAAATTAAGTTCTGCCCAGCAGCGTGCACTAAACACCAATCCCAGTAAGATTCGCGACCATGGTTTCAAATAAGGAATCCTGGTAATGCAACTTTGGCCAAGGATGCCGCAGGCTATTTCCCTTGAGCTTCTGCCAGCGGATAATTTCCAAATTTAAAAAAAAAAAAAAAAAGGTGCCGGGGCTCAAAGCTGCCCGGAAGCCACTTCCCCCTGACCCGGGAAGTCCTTCCCCCTAATCATCCCAAAAAATATAGAAATTGATTGCAGTGATGCATTGCAACGGGAAGGTATTTTGGAAATGTTGGGAGTTACCCCCCCTTTTCTTTTTTCACCCTCGGGTGCTTATTTATTTATCGCCAGCAGTGAGGCTTTCTGTGCAGAAAAGCAGCTCCCGGTGCTGCGAGCAAATCTTCACAGTGGAAAGTAAGGTGACAACGAGTGAAAGGGGCAGAGCCTTCAGGGTCCTAGATCCGTCCGTCTCGTTAGGGAATCCTTTTAAGAGGATTTGAATTTTTAAGAGTGAATTTTGGTGAGGGCACCGGAAAGAGGCGTCTTGGAAGAAGACAGTAGGGATTAGCTACAATACTTGATTATACTGTTACTATGCATATTGTAAATATAAATTGGAATATAATTCGCATACTAAGTTTATGCAGGTTGCCTCGTGTTTGTGTAGTACACTACCGGTAATAAACTAATCTGTGAACCGAGCTCGGTTCACGTAACCCTGAGGTTGCACCCCGAAAAGGCTAACGCCATTTTTAGCTTGCTGTGAGAAGCCTGGTTGGACCTGTTAAAGAGGTTTGTTACCTACTCCTTGCTTTTGTTGTACCCCTTTTTGTGTTTCATCCAAAAAGCCTGAGTATTTCTATTAGACAGTTGATTTTCCTAAATGCTGTGGAATTCTGTTTTAGGGAATCTTCCCTTAAAGGATTTTTGTTTCTTTGTTTTTAAGATGGCCATTTTTCAAATTTAATCTGTCGCTGTACCTTTAAGAGCAGGTTTAATGGCAGATTGACAGTGCCTAGTTGACCTTGGCTGATCTCAGAAAAGCTAAGCAGAGTTTGGCTCGATGAGTAGTAGAATAGGCATTGGAAATCCAGCCATTATAGTTTGGACTACTACCGGTAAGTGGAAAAAGAAGAAATAATCCTGGAAGAAAAGCCATCAACTTCAAAGGACTCTCTGATAATATTGTATTTTGGGCCAGAAATTATTTGTTGTTTGGACCCTCAGTTCTCTGATAATAAAAAGAAGTCCAAGATCAGTGTCCTATAGTTTGTTCAGCTCAGAAGCAGTTTTCTTTCCTGATTGTTTGCATATGGGTGGAGGAAGTGAAGAAATTGCAGGCATCTGATTTATTCTGGATATCTTTCATAAGAGGCGGCAGGATTTCCAGGAAAGGGGGAACAGCATTACTAGGAAAAAAACCCACTTCTCATGAACCATGGTGCCTCTGGATGTTTTAGAACAGAGGTCCTTAGCCTTTTGAACACTAGGGACCGGTTCTATGGAAAGTTTTTCTGTGGACTGAAGGGGGCCTGATTTCATGTACTGCCTGCATCCCGCAGATGGGGCTTTGCTTGTTTGCACAGACCGGTTTCTGGCTTGCTGCAGACCAGAACCGGTCCACGGACTGGGGGTTGGGGACCCCTATTTTAGAACATATCTCCCCTAAGTCCCAGCTATTGACCTGGGATGATAGGAGCTGCAGTTTGAAACTTCCAAAGGACATCCTATTGAGTGTCCTGTTTTAGGAAGGCAACTACTTCACACAATACTCTGTTGTAGTGACTTTTCTCTTTATCTTTGCTCAGCAAGCAAATTATCTTCTTTAAAAGCCAGTGTTTCAGTTCTCATAACAGGCTAGGGCCTCTATGAAAAATATTATTAACCTAAACCTAGCTCCCTTTGTAATTTTGTGGATCATTTTTGCCCTCCCAACTTACAGCATTTCCTGAAGGAGCAGGTCTGTGTCATAAAATATAAGAGATAATGGTATGCAAAGTTATAAACTGGAAAGGGTGCACTGAATTAGTATATTGATAACCAGTTTATATAGAGGTACAAGATCTGTACCCAAATAATGACTTTCTTTATATTTTCTCTGTAGATATATACTGCTTGTCTATATATCAACAGCCCTACAAGAAAGATTACTTTTTACAATGGATACAAGATACCAGTTTATTCAGGAAGTACTGGACATGAGAGAAGAAGCTTGGGACCCCACCAATATTTGTAGTTGCTTGTATAGAGTTCATACAATTCTATCCTTTACTCTTACCTTTCTTGACTTCTTTTTCCAGCTTGTCAATCAGAAACTTGGGAAGAGGCTGTCTTGTTTTGTGAGAAGTAGAATAATTAACTGTAGGCTGCTGGGCCCACTTCAAAATGCTGATCACCTATAACTTTCCTGGAGATACCAGGAAATGCCTTGCCAAGCAGGATTCTGCCTTTCTACTTTGAACTTTGAGGGGGAGGGGGGCTCTTCAAAGTTCCCTCCAACTGGAAATTAAAGTGGCTTGGACCAGAGGACAAGAGTTGTCAGTAATGGTCCATGCATTATGGAATATTTTCCCCCCCTTCGCCCCTCATTTCCCAGAAGTCTCTGAAGACTTGGCTTTGTCATCAGGCTTTGGTTTCTCAGGGGACCACTGATACCTTGAGGGGGCTCATTGGTAATCAAATTGTATGTATGTGTTTATGTCTGTGTTCAATATCTTTATAATTATATTTATTTTGCTGCATGCTGCCCAGAGTAACGTCTTGGGAGATGGCCGTATAAATTTAATAAATAATGAAGCATATTTCACCCAGGGGTACAATTCTCTTACTTTCCTTGACAATGAATGGCAATGAAAATGACTTTATTTCAGGGGGGCTTTGGGTTCTAGAATGATTTAGTACATATCTCTTTATTCTTCTAAACAATTCTTTGAATTGTTTTTCTCAGTATGGAGATAGTCAATTACATTGATTTGTATATATCACCTAGAATCATGCGTATCCGAGGGCTTTGTGAGTTAAATAAATACTTTGCAAGCCCCAATTTTGTAGGAGACAATCTGTTCTTGAATGTCCTGTCACCAGTGTAGAAAATGGACCATGATAAGTCCAATGTAATCTTTCTCCCCAAGTGTATTTGTAGGAAGACGTTAAAAGGTAAAATTATACTGTACTATATCCCTTAATATCCACTGGCCACACACTGGTCAATTCAATCCATGATTTCAATTTGTGCTTAGTAATACTGAGTGGGGCATGAGATTCTTCTCCTGAAATAATTGAAGTGATTGATAGATGTGTGTGAATGTCTGGCTTTTAATTTCTCATTTCCCTAAGGGTCTGCAACCTTTCTTGCTTTGACGAAATCCCAGAGGAGAAAATCGTGTGGAAACATCTCCCACAATTCAGTTACAGAGCCTACATATCCAAGGACACTGCAGAGTTATTGAGAGATGTATAAGAAAAACAATTTCAGCACACTCAAAATGCCATCTAAGGTATTGTGAGAATGAGGTGAAAACAGTTGAAATAAAAATCAATTCCAGTAACTTTCATGCTATCTCAGCAGATCTTACTGCAAGTTTTTAAGGCAGCTTAGCATTTCTATTAAAAGTAGAAGTCTAAAATCAGGGCTTTA
The DNA here is from genome assembly GCA_034064705.1 of Bothrops alternatus. Lineage (NCBI taxonomy): Eukaryota > Metazoa > Chordata > Lepidosauria > Squamata > Viperidae > Bothrops > Bothrops alternatus. The sequence continues at coordinate 2,220,966 of JARGCV010000156.1, read as the reverse complement.
CCTAATACAACTGGGTGAATTCTGGCTAAGACAAGATTTGAATGGGATTTTTTCCCCTCAACAATCTGTAGATTTAGTAAGATCTGTTGGTATGGTGTAAAATCTGATAAACTCTAATCATCCAAGTACAGGATTATAAAGATCTGACTTGCAAAAATCTGAATGACTACTAGATGGCAACACAAGCAAACAGAAATCTCATTTTTGCTGCCATCTACTGATCATGTGAACTGATGGGTTGTAGAATATAATCTTTGGAGAAGCACTGCTAACTCTCTTACCAGAATATTTCCATTTTTGTAGCTATTCATTTCCTTTACGCTAGAGCACTTTTAGGTAATTTTTCATTTTTTAAAATGTAATTATTACTCAGTTACTGTCCTTATTTGTCACAAAAATCTAATTGCTACTCATATAATCAGAGATTTCAAAAATATTGCGTGGGATTCCATTATTTGCACATACAGGTAGTCCTCGACCTAGAACACTTTGTATAGTGACCATTCAAAGTTGCAACAACACTGAAAAAAGTGACTTATGACTATTTTTCACACTTACGACTGTTGCAGCATCTCCATGGTCATGTGATCAAAATCTGGATTCTTGGCAACTGGTTCATATTTATGAACGGGATCATGTGAACAGATTTTGTGACCTGACAAGCAAAGTTGATGGGGAAGGCAGATTCACTTAACAACTGCTACTAACTTAACAACTGCAACGATTCACTTAATAACTGCGGCTAGAAAGGTTGTAAAATAAGACGATTTAATCTGGGAGGAAATCTGAGCTGGATCATGTTAAAGAAGACTAACACAGTGGGAGAAGGTCTTGTTGATTGATATCCTTGACCTAAGCTTATGTGGCCTTCTATTTAATAAGGTCTTATTCTGCTTATCTTCCTAGCTCAGGCAAAATTGGAGAGAGGCTGCCATTTGCTGAGATTTACAGGCTTTATCTTGACAATTTGAGTAGGAGTGTTATTCATTTGTGCTTGTGCCTTAGAAAACTCATTTGTTTAGGAAAAGTATTTGATTCAAGGGTCTCTGTAGCATACTTTGTCAAATAGTAGACCATTAATGTCCATGGAGATTCTCAGTCATCCAGGTCACGGTTGTCCCAAAGGTGCTTTTTCAAGAGGCAACTAGACTTTCTTGTTTTTCTTTGAAGATGTTTTGCTTCTCATCCAAGAAGCTTCTTCAGCTCCACCATCCAGTCAAAGCTGAAGAAACTTCTTGGATGAGAAGCAAAACATTTTCAAAGGAAAAACAAAAAAGTCCAGTTGCCTATTGAAAAAGCACCTTTAGGACAATAACCATTAATGTATCTTAGAAGCTTCATTAATTTAACTTCCTCAGTAATCTATTACACTGGGGATGACTAGTGCCCCCACAATAAGTAACTGACCAAAAAGTAAAGTCACATTTATATCCAAGATAAAAACAAAGGGCAGCATTAAATCTTTATGCAGAATAGTTATTCTATTCATTATATAAACAGTATGAATATGTACCATCTATCCAAGACTGTATGTCTGGGATGGTATAAGAAAGTAATCATCTTTGGAATACTTCAATAAATTCAAAATTCTTTATATATTGATAAACTCTAAGTGTTTACATAATTCAACATTTTAAAACTATTTTAAATTTACTGTTCCTATTTCCAAACTTTATTAATATATTTATGATTTATTAAATAAAGTTATAAAAATAGTGAGAGAAGCTTGTATTTCTAAGTATGTGTATGCTTTTGAGTTATTGTTGACTTTTTGTGAAGGCTGGAGTAGACCCTGCTGTTTGTTTTAGTAAGGTTTTTCAGCAATGGTGCTTCTTAAGACTAAAAGAGTGTGACTAACCCAAAGTCACCCAGATGGCTTTATGCGTAAAGCAAGATTCAAAACCTCCTAATTTGTGCTTGATGCCTTAATCACTACATCAAAGTGGCTTTTAGTTTTTTGTAAGCATCCCTCCATTATTTTATACCACTAGCATAATGAAATTTACAACCATAAACATTATCTGAGCTTAATACTGATCTGGGGTTTTCATTCTTAACTAGAGTGTTCAATCCTCTATTGCTCTTTCAGATCAATGAAAATTTCATTTATTATACAAATCTATTTTGGGCTTTGCTGGGATTAGGAATGCATCCCTAATTTTTAATTAGTGGAAGATGCATACAGATTTACACTCCGAGGTCTTGATATAAACTTTAGATTGCAAATTAAAACAGAAATATTGGGGTGGTAGATGTCAGCTTTAATTTTCATTCTTTCATTTCATTTTAACAAGCAATGATAATCTATATCTATATTTATGTATCATGGAACAAGTACTGGTGACATAGTGTTTAGAATGCAGTATTGTAGGCAAACTCTGCCCACAGCCTGGAATTCAACCCTGATGATGGGGCTCAAGGTTGACTCAGCCTTCGAAGATCGGTTAATTGAGGACCCATATTGTTGGGGGCAATATGCAAATAATATTTCAACATTGTAAACCTCCCAGAGAGTGCTATAAAATGCTATGGGGTGCTATATAAGCCTAAACGCTATTGCTATTGCTACATTTATACCTAGAATGTGTCTATATCAATGCACCAATAAAGCAATTTGTGATGCATTAGAACTTAGTGAGTTTGTAAGCAAGGCATTGATACTTTCAGGACCTAATAGATTGTTATGGGAGTTGCAGCAGGTTACATTTCAGCAAGAATAGAAGCAGAATAGATGCAGATGTTCCAATTTCAGGCATAGGATGACACTGTAAACTCAGAGCCCGAATACCTGGGGGCTGACCCTACCTCCCAGAACTGCATTACCAGCCTTCACACACTTAGCCACTTGATCTCCTGTAAATGAATAGTCAAGAATCAGGATTGCTCAAGCAACATCCACTTCAATTTAAACAATATAGCATTTAGCACATCTTCCAATGTCCAAAAGGCAGTTCACATGAATTTGGATACCCTTTAAACTTCAGGAAGTCAACTCCCAGAAATCTCAGCAATGGTTATTATGGCTAGGGAATTCTAAGGAACTGATTTACCAAAAAATACTTCAAAAACTAGAATCAGCAAGAAGGGTGGCATTAAGTAGTATTGCTGCTGGAATTTCATTCACCAAATCTCTTTTTCCATAAAACAAAGATTCCCTTGAATCAAATTCCTGGTTACCTCATGGACATTTCAAGGTAGCCTTCTTGGCAATAATACAGAATTGATGCTACTGCCTTCTTTTGATATGTTTCTTCAACTTCTCAGTCTGGGCAGCAGTCCCATGATTTCCTGTGGTCTCCAAGTACTAACAAGGTCTGGTATTGATCAGCTGTTTCCATGATCACCCAAGGTAGATTAAAGACTGACATACACTACTATTTCTTATCCTTACATTGTTTTCTCTTGACAAGCTGCTCTCAGTACCTTACCTGCATTCACTTGGAGCCAATGGACAGCTTTTCCTTCCAGCAGTTCCCATTCATCTTTCTGCTCTGCAGCATTCAAATGAAGCCAGAGAACAGCCAGCACTGTTGCCCATATATCTGAGGCCACCTGAAAGCAATGGTGGGGAAAAGATGCTGAATGAGCCTTACATGTTATTCCTATAGAGACATGCAAAATATTTTTTTTGAAATGATGGCTAAAAATAATTATTCAGTAACTAAATCAGAAATACAAGCTAGCTATTATCCAGAATTCAAAACAATAGATTGAAGTAGGTAATGGATACCATGGTTTTCATTAACAATAATTAAGACTCTGTTTTTCATGGAGTGAAATTCAGTTAAGACATCTCTCCTGATTATTGTCAACCATCTCCAGTGTCCTAGTCCACTCAATGTCTTAATGCTGAGATAGCTTTGTTGAGTGAGCTAAATGTTCCATAATATGTATGAAATATTGAAGATGTTAAAATGTTTTTAGGGGAAGAGCAACAAAAGATGGCTGTGCCCTTCGATCTCCCATCATGGCAAAATGAAGGATTAAAGGCAGGGTAAACATGCATTGGCCTGTCTTCCCATCTACTTTGACAGCTCCTGTGTTCTTAAAAATGCCTGCTTACCTTCTATTAATGTCACAAAGCTTTTTTTTAGTAACAGTTGGTTCAATCTGAACTCTGAATTTGTTATCCTTTGGACTTTCTGGAATACAATCTCACAACTTCTTGCTTCAGTCCTGCAATGGGTGATTTGATGCCCACTGCACCTGGAGGGTTCTTGAATGCTTGCATGATTTTAATTCTGTACTCCTTTCCCTTAAATTAGCTGAACATGGACTCAAGAAAGCTTTTTCTATCAATAGACAATAATAAGTGAATAAAGCTTTTGTAGTTCATTATGAAAAATTTACAAAAACTTACATTGGCTGGTGCTTTGCCTGAGATCTCAGCTTCACTGAGGTCTAGTATGGCGGCTAGGGTAGGCCCATGAGGCCAGGAGCCATCTGCATTCTGCAGGGATACCAACTTCAAAAGAGGAGATTCTTCCTTGGTTCCGCTTTCTAAATTGGCGAAAAAGGGAATCTCAGTATCTCAGATGTTCAGAACCCATCAAGGTTTACCTTCAATTTCCTCTTAGCTGGTTTCTTTACACTGAATGTGTCAACTTGCCTCTTTGTATCTTTTGCTGGAAGGAATGATTTTTGAGCTAAATACAGAGGCAAAAATCATAGCATAAGAGGGGAACTACTAATGTAACTCTGGATTATTTACTGTTTTAATCAAATTCATATGACCAATCATCTCATAAATGTTACCTTCACCTTTTTACTTTCAAATCCACCCTTATCCAAAATACTTATTTGCTGTCCAATTTCTTAACTTTTTACCAAAGAGATTACTCTTAATAAAATGAAACCATTTTCATAGGTTTTAAATAAAAGAATGAATCCAATCTGATATTTATTTTTATTTTATTTTTGAGTTGAGGCAGAGAAGGAAAATGATGTCTGTTAATTCAGGTGTTGCATTTTAGATTCATTAACCAGAGCTGGAACAAGGGAATAAGATCCTTTTTGTGTTATCTGGCTACAGATAGTCCTTGATTTACAATAGTTCATTTAGTGACCATTCAAAGTTACAACAGCACTGAAAAAAGTGACTTATGACTATTTTTCAGTTACAACCTTGGTAGCATCCCCAGGATCTTATGATTAACATTCAGATGCTTGGCAACTGGTTCATACTTAACGACCATTGCAGCATCCCAAGGTCATGTGATCCCCTTTTGCGACCTCCTGACAATCAAAGTGAAGCCAGATTCACAACAAACAGGTTATTAACTTATCAACTACAGTGATTCACTTAACAATTGTGGCAAGAAAAGTCGTAGAATGGAGCAAAACTCACTTAATAAATGTTTCATTTAACAACAGAAATTGGGCACTCAATTGTGGTCCTAAGTTGAGGACTATTAATATGAAACCTTGAAGGCATTTAAAAACAGGATTTTGAGGAACAAGTTTCTAGATCTCACACTTATTACGGTAAATTGCTTGTTTAATCCCTCCTCTATATTTACCCTTTAAATTTGACTATCTGCAACATCAGATATGAATCTTTGGGCGGCACAAATCCCAGGTATCTGCTTAAAGGCCCAATGTTGAACCCTCATATTTTTCCACCCCATTCTACCAACCTCACAAAAGCAAAAGGTTGGATATCAGAAGATACATTGCAATTTAAAGATACACAAATGGTAGCCAGGTGATTTGTGGGACCACCCATCTCCCTCTCATTTGTGCTTGTGAACAAGTCATGCTTTAGGTCCCTTTGTGTCAATGTCACCTGGCCGAATCAAAGAAATGTGTCTTTTTTGTGCAGCACCTGCATTTTGGATTGACCCCCCCTCCAACTCCAAGATTTGATTAACCTCAACCCTATCAGTTTTTCAAAAGACACTAAAAATCTGTTTTTTTCCCTCTGGACACTTGGGATGTTAAATGTTCCCATCTCAGGAGGCTGATAGCAGGAATGTATATTTTGTTCTTATTGATGTTACTGTTTACCCAGATTTGGTTTGACAAGCTTGGACAGTCATATAAATGAACACATTTCCTACTTTTATTATTTAAATCACTTTGTAATTTCTGACACAAACCACATTCCATTTTCGACTTATATGCAAAATATAATGGACATTTGTGAAAAGAAGCGTTGGCTTACCTGAACGTCTTTTCTCAGCATGGGGGGATGAAGAATCCACTGCTGGGTTATCACTGTCTACTGCCCAATAGAAGACTAGGTCCGAAATTTAGCTCCGCCTCCTGGCTTCCTTCCCCAGTTTTTGACAGGCGAAGCTCCTTATCAGGTCGGACCGTGTAGCTCCTCTCCAGTGTCCTGTAAGAGAGACCCTGCCTAGACTGTTTAGAGGAGGGTGTGGATTCTTCATCCCCCCATGCTGAGAAAAGACGTTCAGGTAAGCAACGCTTCTTCTCCAGCATGGGTGGATTTCAGAATCCACTGCTGGGACGTACCCAAGCCCTCTCAGTCCCTTTTGGGTGGGAGTCTAGGCTATCTCTTACTAGGTCTCAACTATTTGCTGCAGGGCCCTCCTACCGCATGAACCCTCAGCTGCTGCAAATTGATCTATCTTGTAATTTTTTACAAAGGAGGACGGAGAGGCCCACGCGGCCGCTCTACAAATTTCCTCCAGTGGCGCCTGAGTACGCCAGGCTGCTGATGTGGCCGCGCTCCGTGTGGAGTGCGCCGTGATGCTGGTTGGAACCTGCATGTCCAATGACTCATAGGCCTTGGCTATGCATGCCCTGATCCACCTCCCAATGGTCGATGAGGATATCTTTAGACCCATGGATGAAGGCTGATAGGACACAAATAAAGCCTCAGATCTCCTAAATGCTGCTGTTCTGTCAACGTAGTGTCGCAGAGCCCTGCGCACGTCCAGTGTGTGCCACTGTGTCTCCCTACGGTTTGTGGGATTTGGGCAAAAGTCTGGAAGAACCAGTTCCTGTGCCCTGTGGAACCACGTGTTGACCTTAGGTATAAAGGTCGGATCCAGCCGCAGAATCACCCTGCCTTCCGCGAAGGTGAGTAAGTCTGGGCGGACCGAAAGGGCCCCCAACTCCGATATCCGTCTTGCCGAGGTGATCGCTACTAGAAAGGCCACCTTCATTGTTAGGAAACGGAGGGAACTGGTCCCCAGTGGTTCGAAGGGGGCTTCGGTTAGTGCCTGGAGTACCCTATGCAGATCCCAGGAAGGAAAACGGTGAACTGCAGGGGGCTGTCTTGAGGCGGCTCCTTTTAAAAATGCACTCACCGCTGGGTTCTGTGAGAGGGCTCCCCGGTCCTCGCATACCAGGACCGTTTGTAGAGCTGCTACCTGTCTGCGGATGGTGTTGGTCGCTAGACCCCTGCTCATGCCGTCCCACAGGTACTGAAGGATGTCAGGAATGGTGACTGACAGAGGGTTTAGTCCCCGTCTGTTGCACCAGGAGGAGAAGTTCCTCCAGGTGGCATCATATATCCTATTAGTGGAGGGTCGCCGTGCCTCCTGGATGACCGAGATGACCTCCTCCGAGAAGGCCTGTCTACTCAAGCCTTCCCGCTCAATCTCCAGGCGGCTAGTTGGAGCCATTGTGGGTCCGGGTGCTGGAGCTTCCCCTGGCTCAGGGCTACCTGGCTCGGCGGGAGTCTCCACACTGGCGAGGATGATAGGTCTACCAGATCTGCGAACCAAGGGCGTCTCGGCCAGTATGGGGCGATTAGGATCACCTCCGCCTGTTCTAGAATCAGTTTGCGTATAGTCGCCTGAATTAGTGGCGGAGGAGGGAAGGCGTACAGAAGTCCCTGGGGCCATCTGCACCTGAGCGCGTCCGTCCCCTCCGCTTCTCGGGTCTGGAACCTGGAGAAAAAGCGATGGGTCTGAGTGTTTGCTGGAGACGCGAAGAGGTCCAGGCAGGGCCGGCCGAACCTGTCCGAGATTGCCTCGAACAGCTCCGGAGCCAGCTGCCACTCCGCGTGGTCTACCGTGGCTCTGCTGAGGGAGTCCGCCTATTGGTTGGCCTCCCCTGAAATGTGTTCTGCCCTGATTGAGGCCAGGTGCTGTTCTGCCCACAGCCCCAGTGCTCGGGCCTCCTTCATGAGGGTCGTTGACCTGGTCCCGCCCTGCTTGTTTACGTGTGCCTTTGCTGTTACATTGTCTGTTAGGACTAGCACGTGCCTCCCTGTTAGGTGGGGTGAGAAGTGTAACAGAGCCAGGTGGATGGCCCTCAATTCTAACCAGTTGATCCTGTGTCGTAAGTCCCCTGGACTCCATCTTCCCTGGGCTATCTTGTCCATGGAATGGGCCCCCCACCCGAACAGGCTTGCGTCTGTCGTGACTGTGACCCTTTCTGGTTCCCTGAGTGGGGTGCCCCTGCGCAGCGCCCCCGATCTCCACCATCGCAGGGAAACTAGGACCTGGGGAGGGACCCTGACCCTCGTGGGTGATGCGCTCTGGTTCCGCCTTTGGTAGGGAAGCAGGAACCAGTGGAGACCTCTGGAGTGAAGCCTTGCCCACGGAACTATCCCCAGGCATGATATCATCTTCCCCAGGAGCTGGGATAACTGGGCTACGGAGACCGTCCTTCTCCGTGATATTAGGGCCACTAGTTTTTGTAGGCTCTCCCGACGCTCCTGTGATAGATAAACCATGCCCTGTTCCGAGTCTATTATGGCCCCTAGATGCTGGATTCTCCTCACTGGCACGAGCTGGCTTTTCTTGTGGTTTACTGAAAAGCCGTGGCTCTGGAGAATGTCTACGGTGGTCTGCACATCCGCCAATGCCGCCCTGTGTGATCGTGACAAGATTAGTATGTCGTCCAAATAGCATTGGACTCTTACCGGTGTCATGCGTAGGTGCGCTCCCAGTGCTGCCACGATCTTCGTGAACACTCTGGGTGCCGAGGACAGGCCGAATGGTAGGGCCCTGTACTGGTAGTGTCGTCCCCTGTAACAGAATCTCAGGAACCGTCTGTGTTCCAACCTTATCGGGATGTGCAGGTAGGCCTCTGTGAGGTCTATGGATGACATCAGATCCCTTTTCCGGATGCTGGCCAAGATGGACTTGAGGGACTGCATTTTGAACTTCCGGTACACTACGTAGTGGTTGAGGCGTTTGAGGTCCAAGATGGCCCTCCAATCCCCCGACGACTTTGGTACCAGAAACAGGATGGAGTAAAACCCCCCACCCTCCTGGCCTGGAGGAACCGGCTCTACCGCCCTTATCTCCTCCAGGTGTCTTATGGCCTGATCTACCAGTTCCGCCTTGGCCTTGTTGTTTGACAACGGGCATCTTATGAAGTGGTCCGGAGGGGTGGAGTAGAATTCTATCGTCAGGCCCTGGGCCACTGTCTCCCTGACCCAGGCGTCCGTCGTGGTCGTCTGCCATGCCTCGCTGAACAGAGCCAGACGACCCCCGACGGGACTGTTCCGGGCGTCACTTGAAGCGTCTGAAAGGCCGACTTCCACCCCCTTTAAAGGGGCGTTTGGAAGCCTGGCCCCTGCCAGCGGCTGGACGGTCCTGTCCGCGCTCCTGTCTGTATGGGGAGTTGCGCTGATTTCTGGGGCTTTCCCAGGACCGTCCCCCATGAAAGGGCTGTCTCCATTCCCCGCTCCCGCTCTGGCGGGGAGCCTGTCTACGGAAGTCCTGACCTGCTCTGTCCGTCTTTTTTGAGGGGTGAGCTAACACCTTTCTTTTGTTCTTGTCCTCAACCACGTAAGGGTCCAGGATCGCTCCAAACAGCTTTGATCCTGAATACGTAGCTGTGGCCAGACGCCATTTTGACTTCAGGTCTGTCTTCCAATTCCTTAACCATGTGAGTCTCCTCACTGCTACTGTACCTGCGATGGACCTGGCCGCGTATCGCGAAGCATACATCGTGGCGTCCGCTATGAACTCCGCTGTCCTGCGCAGCTTAGTCAGCGTCTGGTGTATGCGCACCTGTTCTGCTGGTACGCTTGCCTGGAGTTCCCGCAGCCACTTAATTGCTGCTCTAGAGAACACGGATGCCGTGGTCGAGGCCCTAATGGCCCAGGCCGCTGAATGATGTACTCTGCGGAGAGAGAGTTCTACCTTCCTCTCCTCTGCTTTCATTGCCTCTGACATGTCACCTGGGATGGCTGAGGAAGAAAAGAGAGAGATTAGTGGTTCGTCCACCTGCGGCACCTCTATGAGTGATGCCAGGGGGCTGCACACATTAAAAATCCTCTTCTCAATGCCATTTGGTGAAGGGATAGTGCCCAAACTTGTCCACTGGGACCTTACCCCTGACCTGAAAACCTTTGTGCAGGGAACCTGAATAACCTCTGCCACTGGTGTGGTCATCAGTGGGTGCTTGGCGTCCTCATCCTCCGAGGACGGTGGTCTGGTCTCCTTCGCCTTAGCTGGTAACTCGAGTGCCGAGCATATTTTCATTAAGAGGGATGTAAATAATGAATAGTCAAATAGACTTGGAACCTGAGTAGCTTGCTGCTCCTCCTCCTCATTCTCTGACATAGGGGCTCCCTCTTCTCCCCACTCCTCCGGCTCTTCGTCTGCCACCTGTGAAGAGGCTTCAGATACATCAGAGTCATGGAACACTACCTTGTTTCCCCCCCGGGGGGCAAGTCTCCCTGATGAGTGGGCCCTCCGTGGAGGGGACTCACTGCTTGAGGGCCGGAGGTGCTTCAGAGCCTCCTGTAGGATGTTATGAAGTTGAGAAGACCACTTACCCGACCTTGTTCTTTTCCTACCTCTACGTCCATTCTCCTGACTGGTGTTTGGTTCCGAACGGGCTGGTGAGGATGGCACCGAGATGGGGGACAACTCTCCATCCGTCTCCTCCCTGGGGGTCCACTCCCTGGGATTGGATTCTAAGGAACCAAGGGCGCTTTGGGTCTCCAAGAGAGTCAGCTCTGTCCTCTCTGTCCCACCCGCTCTGCTCCTCTGGGCCTTGGCAAACTCCTTCTCCAAGGCCTGGTGCCTCCTCATGGCCTGACGCTCAGCAGTCTTGGAAGGCTCGTTTAGATGCTTCGTCTTGGCCTTCTTCTTGCCCCCCCCTGGTCCTCTGGTCTGCGAGGAGGCGACGGGGGAGGCGCTGAGTCTTGACCCTGGATGCCTTCTGCCATGATCTCGCTCTGACCGGTGCTTTGCCCTGGTCGTTGGGCGGTCCTGGCAGGGGTCGGCAACGCTAGAGGGAGAAACTCCCTACTCTTGCTCGACCGTGGTGTGGCGCAGCTTCTGGGTCTTCCCAGGCCGTTGACTAAGCCGTCTCCTTTCAGGCTGTTGATAAATTACAATGCGCGCACACACACACCGTCGAGCACCCCCCTGCCGACTGCCCGGCCCCCCAACTCTTGTTGCTAGGGCCGATGGATCTCAAGGCCTCTACCGGGATTCTCCGACTGTTTCCCTGGGCCCAGACCCGGCAGCAGGGAACAAAGAGGCTTACCTGCCTCTTTCTGTGAAATATTTTCGCACCACAGCAGCGAAAACCAATCCGGCAGCCTAAACCTTGCGGCGCCGCCCCTTTAACAAAATGGCGATTCGCGCCAGTGGCCGGGACCTCCCCCTTTCCAAGATGGCCGCCGCGCCAATTTTTTGGTCGGAGCTCTGCGCAACCGACCACGCGGCGGCTGTTTCTGGCGGCCCCGGTCCACCCCCTGGAATCGGGACGAATTCCGGACTCTGTCCACCGGGCCCGGTGGACTGGCGACCTCCTCCCCGCCTATACAAGGAACCCCACTTGCGGTTTGTTGCAGCGGATCCCCGCTGGTCAGCAACGCCCTGGTCGACGGTCTCCGCGACGACCTCGACGCCTGCAATCCGGTGAGGCTCCTGTCCGCCGTCCGGGCTCCTTCAGGAGTCTGGGTGTCTTCAGCGACTCCCCGTCCTGTCCCCCCCAAGGCCCAGGGCCTTGGCGGTCGCCCTCGGTCCTCCGGCGGGTAGGCGGAAGGATCGGACCGAAAAAGGGTCCGAAGGTCGGAAAAAAGAAAAAAATTCTAACCTAAAAACTTCCTAAATTTCGTCTTTCCAATTAAGTTCTACAAAAGGAAGAAAAAATAATACTATACCAATCCTAATTTGCTCAAAAAACCTTCTCTTTACGGAGCTACCGCGAAGAGCTGTTCTTGGGCTGAAGACTAGGCAAAAACTGGGGAAGGAAGCCAGGAGGCGGAGCTAAATTTCGGACCTAGTCTTCTATTGGGCAGTAGACAGTGATAACCCAGCAGTGGATTCTGAAATCCACCCATGCTGGAGAATGGCTTTTTTAAAAGTTAGGGTTCCAGTGATGAGGGGAATTACCTTCAATTGCGATTTGTGGTACAACACGTGCCTTCTGAGAGCTTCTGCTCCTCAAAAGTGAAACTGAAGACATTGCGCTGAAACATGCTCCATCATCTATTTTGGCAGCTGTAGACATTCCTAAATGAAACACCACAGGAAAACAACTTTTGCAATAAAAGCTGTAATAATCCAAAATTAATGTTTTCTTCTCTCTATGTCTTTCCAGTCCTCCATGAGCTCTGGATGGTTTAGATCAGTACAACATTTCTCAACTTTGACAACTTTTAACATGCATGCACTTTAACTCCCAGAATTCCCCAGCCAAGTGAAGTTCACATATTTTAAAACTGACAAGGTTGAACCCTGCCCCCTCTAAAGTATAACTCATTGTTTCAATCAGTCACTGAACTACAGATTTCTAGAGCTCATTATTGTTAACTATAAAACTGCCTGTTTATTCCTCCCACCATATCACAATACTTTACATTTTGTTATCTGCAACTTCAAAAATAAGACTTTCAGAGGTGCAAATGTTAAGCATTGTCTTAAAGGTCCAATTTTGGACTCCCAACAGTTGTTTCCACCTCAATATGCCAGCCTCACAAAAATGAGAAGTTGCAGCATAGCCCAAAACCACCTTACACAAATAATATTCTACATTTATTTATTGTATTTATTAATATGAATGCAACTCATGTTTGATCTTCAAAGAGAATATAAAGGAAATTAATGAGAACAGCATTTCTTTTGCTTGTACAATGACTAACAGGAATTACCTTATTGGTTATGATACACACTTGCCCATAGAGATTACCTGGACTTTTATGGGGGAGGTTTGGATATGAATATTTAGGTGCTGATCCTGGTGCCATGCAGTATGCTAGTGATGCTGTCCTCAAAGCTGCAGACATTCAAAAATAAAACAGAACACAAGAAAATATTTTGCAAGAGGAACTGTAATAAGCCAAGATTAATTTTTCCTTCTCTTCGTGTCCCATTCCCCGCTGAATGATCTAGATCAGTATTTCTCAACCTTGACAACTTTTAAGATGCATGGGCTTCTTAAAAGTCCCAGAATTCCCTAGTGAGATTAAGTCCACACATCTTAAGGTTGCTAAATGTTTAGGGATGTTAACCTAGATCCCAGCAGATGCAGAATGAATGAGATAGCAAGTCTGAGCTGGAATATGGAAAAGCCCCCCCTACAACAACAACTGGCAGTCTGAATTACTTTTTTTTAAATGGCTATAAACCAGGAGATGTGAGTTCTAGTCTTGTCACAAGTCACCTGGAGCTAGCCACTTTCTCTTAATTCTAAGGGGTGGGGCAATAACCCTGATGTAAACTGTCGGGATTTGTCAGGCAGTCATCATGTATCGCACACACACACTTCTTAGAATGACTCGTCTGTAGTTTCAAAACCTGGGAAAATGCATATATATTATGCAGCTTCATTCACAGCGCATCATAGTCCAATTCTTGTACCACCACTAAACATTAAATGTGATCCCAAACTACTAAAAGGCTGCCCTTCCATCCACAGAAGGATAGTAACTTTTTCAAGAAAGAGTTGCAGCTGCCTACAAGGAGAAATCAGAAAGATGCCTGGAAATGGTTTCTTCTCTGAAGGAAAAAGGGGATATCCTAATGAAGAAATCATTACTGTATTCATTCTTTTGATTTTACAATCAACGATTCTCATTCAGATATTAAAAAGAAACAGCCTGACAGCTCAGGAAGGAAGTAGAAAACCAGCAATCCAGCGAGGTCACTACAAAAATATGATATGTTGATGATACCTGGCAATCAATACCTGCCACTTGCTCTGCCCATTGTTGGATAATTAAAGTCCAGGAAGCGATGGGCTTTTTAACTGAAGCTCCACCAGGCAAGACTACAGACTATCTGGAGAAGCTCAGCTGCAAATCAGTCATTTGATTCAATGACCACTCAAGGCATGGGATTGATCTGCCGTCTTTTGCTCCCAATTTACCTCGAAAGGGGACATCTCGGTGGAGGAGAGGTCCTTGAACCGGCTTGCCCAGCTCTGTGTTCACACCCACATAAGCTGTCTGAGAACACACCACCCCAGAGCTGAGGCTTGTCTCTAGTGCCAGGAGCTGCTTTTCTTTAACCTTCTCCTTGTCCTCCTCTAATTCCTGCAACAGCGCCTGAGCTGCAAGACGGTGAACAGGGAGCCTGCAAAGAAAGGGGAGGGATGGGCAGAGAAAGAGCTGCCATTACATCACACACCAAGTCTTAATTTATTGTCAGCTCCTTTTATATCATGGTTTTCTGTCCAGTGGATCAGCTGACAGTAAATACGACAAAAAGTTAATAGGGACTAACTTGCTTGTGTTGGATTTTAACTCAATGAAACTGAAAACCTGGAGCAAAAAAGATCTCTCCTTGTTGTCTCTTCCCTGAAAAGAGAAAAAGCAGAGCCTGAATGTTCCCCTGGAGGAGCACTTCTGTAGCTTGAAAGTAAGCACATGTGGTTTGTTTTGTATTGGCTTGGGCTTTAGTCAATATGTTCTTAACTATGTTTTCACAATGAAAACTGCCAGAACAATCATGAATCTATCAAATCTCTGGGCCCTTGGCTAAAGGTTTGTGAATTCAGAGGGCAAGAAATGACACACACATCTAAGCAATAAAGTTGATCAAGGTGGTGGCTTCCTACTTTCATTTGGCATTAACATACAAAGGACATGTCATCTCCAAGAGGAAATGGCTCTGCTAGGTGAAAAGCACCTCTCTTTGAATCAAGAAAACAGCTTCATCTTTTTTTTTTGTTCATAAGCTACTCCCGGCTGCATTGTATGTGAAGAGATAGCTGGGAGTAGGTCATGAAGAAATTCTGCGAATCTGAAAAAGAGGCATCTGCTTCAAGATTTAGAGAAATATTTTGGATGTGCTCCCACTGATTCACTCCTTGAAAGGGTTTCCTCAGCCTTGGATTATACCTGTCTGTCTTCTCAAGTTGGAGTGAGAACTTTGTTGTTTCTGTGAAAGTCTCATTTTGGAAATTATACCGAACAACGGCTGCCCCCTCCATGGAGCCTGACACCTGTATAAAAACAAAAGTTGCAAAGGAAGGAAGGGGAAAAGAAGGGAAATTCTTTCTGAGGATCAGGACAACTCTAGATTAGAGCTGCTGAAGGAGGGTAACTGAATACCCTTAGCTGAGCAAGCACAGGGTATAGTCTACACCACAGGAGGGAGGATTTCTCAGGTTGGTGGGCCTCAGATGGATCACTTGCCTGAAGTTGCCCCTGGATCTGGGCATAGATGAGGCAGCGCTGACCTTGGAAAATGACCTGAGGGCCTGACCCTACCAGTGTGGCCTGAAGGGCAGCAGGCAACTCCCAATTCACAGAGATCCCCGTCACTGCTGGCTGAAGGGCCTTCTTCAGACTTTGCAAAGCCTGCAGGAAATGAAGAAGCAATATAAAATTTAAGGATCTTCTGAGAAATAAAAGGCAAAATTTACTTTGAAAATATTAAGGTTGTCACTGCTCTAGCTTTGAGATTATAAAATAGCTTCTGCAAAAACAATCAAAATTTTGACTGCACAAAGTGTTTTATTCTGCTCCCACTCCTCATGACAGTAAGTCCTCTGGACTGTGACTGGTAATATTGGCAAAACAAAACTACTTGACTGAAAACGAAATATAAACAGTAGCTTTTGGCTGCAAAGAAGGTAAATGCAGTTTTATGCTGCAACTGCAGAAGAATAATTTTCAAGTCACTGGAAATAATTATTCAACTGTATTCTGCTTTGTACAACTCCACCTTGAATGTTATGTCCAGTTCTGGCCATTACTCTTTAAGCAGAAAGGAAAGAACAGAGCAGATTCAGAGGAAGATAGGAAAGAAGATTGGGGAATTAGCATCTAAGTTCTGTGAAGGCAGACTGAAGGCACAGAGTATGTTTAGAACTCAGAAAAGATGGTTGAGGAGGGATACAGTGGCACTCTTCAAATACCTGAAAGGGCTTGCAGAATTAGTGATGAATTGGGTGGCCTTAAAACATCTAAATAAATTTATACATTGCCTTAGCTCGTAAATGAAGGAAACAAAGACGACATTATCTTTTATTCCAGAATGCAGGGTATGGAATAGTGGATTTAATTACAGAAAGACAGATTCTGATTTGAAGTTAGACAAAACTTTCTGATAGTCAGAGTAGTTCTGCAGTGGAATCAACTACCTAGAGAAATAGATAGGCTTCGGTTCATTTGATGTGTTCAGAATGGAGGTGAAGCAAGATGTTTCAATGAGGGTACCTGCTCTGAAAGGGAATTGGACTGAATAGCCTAAACCAGCGGTTCTCAACCTGTGGGTCGTGACCCCATTTGGGGTCGAACGACCGTTTCATGGGGGTTGCCAAACACCGCAGTCCGCCATTCCCCCCCCCATTTTTCCCCCATTTCCCCTCGGCCGTTGCGCATGTGCCGTGCATGCGCGGTCAGGCCCGTCACACCGTGCATGCGTGGTTCGGGCCGTCTCGCGTGCGCCGCGCATGCGCGGTTCGGGCCATCGCGTTGCGCATGCGCAGTGCAGGTCGGGGTCGCGCCGCGCATGGCCGGCGCAGGTGGGGTCTCGGCCTGAAAAAGGTTGAGAACCGCTGGCCTAAACAGTACATTCTGTGATTCTATGAATTATATCTTGCAACTTTGGTTAATACTGGACAACCCATGTTCTACTTTATCTCAAAGATATTAAGCCACTGCAGCTGAAATATTAAAGATATATAATTAAGTGGCAGCATAGAAGATGCTAAATCCTGGAACTACATATCAATGACATGCAGCAAAGCTAAAGCCTGTGAAGAGGAAGAGTCCTGACCTTGGCTTGCATACGTTCTTTGCCAGTGATGAATTCGGCACTGCCTCCAGCCGCTCGAGCAATGCCTTTGACCAGGGATGTGGAAGTCCCTTCCCCAATGCCAAAGGAAAAGCACCTATTTGGTGAGGAAGGAAGAGGGCGACAAGAACATCAAGAAAATAATTTTATCCTCTCTTCTTACCTGTTCTGTGTGCCTTTGACATATAGCCATGCTGGCTACATAACCATGGAAATTGTCTTTGTACAATGCTGGCTCCCTCAGCCAAGAAACAGAGATGAGCACTGTGCACTAGAATTCGACACGAGTGACAGGGAAACTTTTACCTTTAGCTTTTCTTACCTGTGGCAGTGACTGTTATATCGAACTTCAGCAATGACCTCATTTGTATTGGACACTTCTCCATCAGTGAACACAAAGATCTGTGGAGATAGAGAGCAACTTGAAGTGAAAATTCTAAAGGGCAGGGAGAAGATCACTGGAAGCAGGCAAGAAGAAATTTAATTTGAACTTCCTATGGCTAGTCAAAGAGACAACAGGACTGGAATGAAGCCAAAGATTTGCTTAACAATCTCTACATCCCCCAAAATGACTTGGTTCTAGACATGACCTGCTGGCTCTGTGTATAGTTACTGATTTTGTTCTGAGTAACTGTATGCTGGCTTGCGAAGTAGTCTCTAGATTAGAAATTTTGATGTGATCAAAATAGCACAAGCAAATTTGGAGTGATGTTTTCTTGATGGCATATTGACCAAAATATGCCCAAACTGATCAACAGTATTTACCATTAATAAAGAATGCTGCATAGAGTATTGGTATAACTGATATTGGTAACCTAGTTCAGTGGGCCCCAACTTTTGTGGCTTTGCAGTCTGGATGGAGGGGGGGAAGAGGGGAACTGGGCCATGTGAATGGCGGGCTACTGCGCGTGTGCACACACAGCTCCACTCATGAAAGAGAGAAGTCTTTGGGGTGTGGTTTCATGCTCCTTCATGCTTTCGCAAGCCAAAAGCTTTTGCAAAGGGACGGAAGGCCTGAAATAGTGTGAGATCACTCCCCTGAAGCCTTTCATCTGTTTGCAAAAGCTTTTGGCACGGAGAAGAAAAGACTTTGTGGGCATGGTCTTGTGCTCCTTCAGACTCACCGATGCTCCAAAAGAGAATCGGGTGTCCTGCTCAGGCAGCCTCAGTCAGTCAGCGAAGCTGAGCAGGGCATACTCGTTCCACTCAACCTCTGCTCTCACAGCTCCGCTTTTGGAGCATCGGGAGCAGGTGGCTTGACAGCCTGGCTGGGGTGGAGAGGGGAACTGGGCCACGTAAGTGGTGGGCAGACATGTGCACAGGTCCACTCACACAAGAGAGAAGCCTTCGGGGTGCCGCTCGTATGAGTGGAGACTCTTGTGTACACCAGCCCACTTCTCACATGGCCTGGTTCCGAATAAGTTATGGCCTGGTAGTGGGCTAGGGCCTGCAGGTTGGGGATCCCTGACCTAGTTTGTATCTTCCCTATCTTATTAAAAATGGCATGCAAAGACCTTAATGATCTAATGCCATGATGGGCTGTGGAAGTTAATATTTATGGACCCACCAGGTGGTAATCATTACATTTGGAAGAATATAAGAATAGTAAATATAGAGAATGCAGATTAATGAAATAAATGGAAGAAAAACAGAAATGTATCTGTGAAATTAAGAACAAGAGAAGAATGTAATAGATCTAAGTGAAGTTTTGGTCTTATAGAATAGCTATATATACAGAAATGAAAATGAATATTTACTGATGGATTAAAGGTCTCAGTTGTATGGTTTCATCTAAATCTATTTGGTTGCAACCATGAAAGGCTGCAAACTATGGCTATGCTTGTAACAGTTACAGCATATAATAAAAGTAAAGCTTTCTTCTAAGAGTCCTTATATTGGTAGTTATGGGCATTATGTGCTTTTCTATAAATCTTTTTGTGCTCATGCATAAATCCTGATTCTATGTAAAAAGAAAGATCTCATTAGAATTGAATACCTGTCGAGGATGTCCTTCAAGGCATGGCTGGCTGTAAATGGCCTTCAGGGGTTTTACAATCTCTGTGCCTCCCAAGTCACAACGCAGCTTCTTCACACGTTGGACAGATGTATCCATGGTCTGCTGGGTATACTTAACACTCTGCCTGTGGAAGGAGCCAGAGGGTGAAAGCTATTACTAAGCTAAACCAAGTTCTCCCAAACAACTTTTTATATATTTCCCATAGCCACAAGAATCTATTCTTCATCATCTCACTTTTCATAGCCTTAAAGCACAACCACACCAGACCAAAGCCTTTCTTCATAATTTATCATCCTTAATATGCTAAGTATAGAGAACCCAAGGGCACTATATGGTTATCAAGAAGGCCAAAGAAGACAAGGGAACACCTCCTTAGGACCCAACAGGAGATCTCAAGGTTATGAACTTTCATGCTTAATTAATGTTTCTTTATGTCAGTGAAATTTAGTTTTTGTGCTTGCATTATTTCTTTTTGGAGTGCAGGTTCTCAAAAGTGAAGTAGGGCCCTACAATCCCAAAATTCCACATGCTTCTGGTCTATGATAAAGCTTTCATATGATTTTCAAGTTAAGAAAGGGATTTCAAGGAAGTGGCACATGCAGGACACATCACGGTGTAAATTTTTTTTCTTTTACTCCTAACTTAAGGACTTTGGAGTTTTTCCTATTTAACCCTGTATTTCTTTTAAAAGCAAATTATCCATTTAATTCTTTCCAAATATACTTTACATAACAAGTAGGAGATGGAGAAACCAAAAAATAAAAAGATGGACAAAAGGCATCTTTTAATACTCACGGGTAAAATGAGTCATAAGTAGAGCCAAAGCCATAGATGTTGAAGTAACATCCCAGAGGGAGACTCTTTAGCAAGAAAATCAAGGTCTCCTGAAATTGAATGGGGGAGGAAAGAGAGAAACATCTGGAGTCACTTTAGATATCCCAGCACATCCTTTCAGACTTAAAATGACAGTTTCCGTATATATCACCTCTACTTTTCTGTAGTCCTCCCTTTGCAAAGTCAACTGTTGTGTTTGGATGTAGGATAAAGGGATTTGGGCTCCAATTATCATCCCAGCTCTTACTTTGTGACCTTCCCTAGACACTAAATCCACTGTACTTCACAGAATTAAGTCAGAAGGGTCTAACAGATCAGAGGGAAAGGACCATGTACTGTAGCGTAAGCACAGATTTGAGGAAATTCTACACAGTCAATACATGTAGCTTATAAATATTGTAGACCAGGGCTTTTCAACCAGTGGTATGGGTACTACCTGTGGTACATTGGCACCTGGCAGGTGGTACGTGACCATTCTAGAAAAGTGGTAGCGGGGGGAGTGTGCTGAACTGGTGGCAGCACCTCACAAGCCTGAGTGAGAGGTGGCTGGGGCTGCAGGGCTGTCAGGGCTCAGCGGAAGCACCAGGATCAGCGCTTCTTCGGGACTGTCAGGCCTCAGTGGAAGCACCAAGATCAGTGCCAGGATCCAGCTGGAGCTCAGCGCTGATCCTGGCACTTCTGCTGAGCCCAGAAGAAGCGCCGATCAGCTGGAATGTTGCAGCATCTCCAGGGTCTTGTGATTTACATTCAGATGCTTGGCAACTGATTCATATTTATGACGGTCACAGTGCCCCAGGGTCATGTGAAGTGACCAAAACTGGCTGCAACCATCCAGCAGACGGGGGAATAAAAACCAAACACCCCACCCCACCCCTGCTGCCAATCCTCAACAGAAATGCTCACAACAATGAAAACCTCGGACAGGAGGAAGAGCGCCGCTGGGTGGGCAGACAGGTGTCTTGCTTGCTGTGGCTTGGGGGACCTTTTTTTCAGTGCCATTGTAACTTTGAACAGTCACTAAACAAACTGTTGTAAGTTGAGAACTATCTCTATCACTTTTTTCCTTTTGGGGGGGGTCATTAAGTTTTTGACACCTTGCTAGGCGACTGGTGGTACTCGGATGTTGTCATATCCTAAAAGTGGTACAATGGGTGAAAAGATTGAAAAGCCCTGTTGTAGACCATTGGTTCTCAACCTTTTCTTCACCACAGACCCCCTTTAAATAACTTTTGTGGCCATAAACCATGGCCATAGACACTCCAAGACTTAACTCAAGATTTAAACCATGACATTTCTTCAAGATTTCATGGACCCCGTGATGACATAGCAGCCATCCAGGAGTCCGTGGACAGCAGGTTGGGAACCACGGTCATAGACCACTTTTCATTCTCCATCTTCAACAATCCAATTGATTCATCCACTTATCCACCATTAAAGTACCTTAGCACTTTCGATGCGTGATAGTGAGTTAAAACTGGTACCCACGATAGTATCCATGCTGCCAGAGCGATCCAGTAGGAAGATAAACTCTCCAGGAACATGCTGACCTGCTTTGGCAGCTAGAATGTTGGGGTACAGGCTTAGCAGGAGGGCTGGATCTCCCATCAGTGAACCTATATATTGCAGGAAGAAAAGCAATCAGTAGACATTTTCACTCACGGCAGGACTCCTCCAATTCTTAGGATTTCCACTTCAGCCACATGATAGCTTATGCCAAAGATGAAGAACCCATGTTCCTCCATATGTTGCCGAATTGCATCTCTCCGCATCCTTCACTGATAGGCAAGCTAAAAGGGATTGCTGAGTACTGTAGTGAAGAGGCATAAATTTCCCTCTTTACCTTAAACTTTGCTCACCTGAGGCAGTTCCAGGTTTCCCAACCTCTAAAATGGCACTGGTCTTGTGAACATCTTTGTAATATATCAGCAGTTCCACATCACGGTCAAATTGGTGCCCTTTAGCCAAGGAGACCTTTGGGAAGATAAGTGAAACCAAAGTGCTTGCAGGTTGCAATTCTAACCTTGCTGTAGATCCCAGGCCATGAATTCTCAAAGTAAATGCTATGCTAAGTCTCTAAGATGCTACAAATGCTGCCTTGCCTTAAGTCTTCCATTAAGGGAGGATCCCTTTTAACTCTGATAGGAGCAGATCACCCAGATCCCTAGCCATTTGGCCCACTCTAAGAGGACTTTCAGAGGATGTTCATCCTTGCAAGCTCATCTACTCTTTGCGAGAAAGACCATTTGTAAAACCCGGTGTTCTCCCATTTGCATAAGCCTTGCTTTCTGGGAATGATGGGATTGGTAGCATAACATATCTGAAAACTACCTGACTGGGGAACAGGCACCTGGGAATCTTCTGGCTATGTATAGTCAGCCCTTGGAACCGTAAATAACATCATCAAGGCAAGTGAGTTAGGGATTTACTCATTATTTCTAAATAAATAATATACATTGTTTATGTACAAATAATTATTTGGGAAACCATGTACGAGTAGCCCTTGACTTATGACCACAATTAGGTCATAATCTCAGTCACTGAGATTATGAGATTATGATATGACTGCTTTGCTCATTGGCTATAATCCCAGCACACTTGTGTGCATCCTGTGCTGGTCCTGCCCATGGCACTCTTCACTTCTTTCCTTATCAAACTGCTTCTCTGCTCAGGAGCTGAATGTCTTTCCTGCCAAACTCCAAGCAGGATTTTCAGCCCCTGAAAAAAGAGACATTTGTGTAAGGCTTGCGCTGAGCCTCTCCTATCCATCAGGCACCCCACACTTCTTGCCTTACCACGCAGCCTCTCTGCTTAGATTTTGATGCCCTCTCGTCTCCGGGGGCTGGCTGAAATAACTGTTTGCCAAAGGAGTTCAGATCACCTCGATGCACGAAAGGGAAATCCTTTGATCGGGTGCCAAAATGCAGCTCTTTCAGCCAGCATTTATAGACCAGAGGGAATCCTTTGGGCAGATGCAGCAGCTTACTATTGACTTTCTGGGAAAGCTAGTAGAGAAGATTCCAAATGACACTTACATGATTAGAAGGTGCTTGGCAACTAGTTGTAAGTGTGAATAGGCAGTGATCACATGACTGCTGGGGTTATGCAATGGCCAGAGATGCTTTATGCCTATAAAGCATCCTTTCTAGGCTATCGTAATTATAAACCATCATTAAATGAAGAGTTATTAAGTTGAGGATTATCTGTAACTCTATTTTTCAGCAGACCAATTTTTTTCATCAGTTCTAAAAGGAACTCTATCTGGCAGCTCCCATGCATTTAGAGCCCTCTATTGGGGCAGCAGCACCATTGCTTTTCAGCATCAGTCTTAATCCCACATTCTATTTCCGTTTTTTTCTTCTAAAAGTCAGTTCAAATGGTGTGAACAATCCTGTATTTCATTTGGCTGTTAGGTTCATACAGGTTACAGGGAGTCCTCGACTTACCATAGTTCGCTTAGTGACTGTTTGAAGTTACAATGGCACTGAAAAAGTGACTTATGGCCATTTTTCACATTTATGATCGTTGCAGCATCTCGAGGATCACGTGATTTACATTTGGATGCTTGACAACTCACGTTTATGATGGGTTGCAGTGTCCTGGGGTCATATGATCACCTTTTGAAACTTTCTGACAAGCAAAGTTAATGGGGAAACTAGAATCACTTAACATTTACTAATTGAACATTTATTAATTAGTCACTTACTAATTGAACAACTGCAGTGATTCACTTAACAAATGTGGCAAAAAAGTCATATAATTGGACAAAACTTACTTAACAAACCTCTCACTTAGAAACATAAATTTTGGGCTCAGTTGTGGTCATAAGTTGAGAGCTACCTCTATTGGTGTGGTGTATGAAGTGTGCAGGTGCTGGAAAAATACTTTTTTATTCAAAGTTTCTTCCCATCCAAATCTTTAGTTCCTAAGCAGCTTACCTGGGCAGCAGTGTAATCCTCCGACATATTTTGTATAAGACTGCATTTTGAATCCACCCGATTGATGCCATAGGGGGACTCCACCTTGGCACTGAGGCTGAGGGTGTAGGGCAGAGCTTCTGTAGACACTCGTGGCATCTGCTGGGTAACAGTGCCCCCTTCTGAGCCTGATAAGAGATAAGGGATTCCTAGGGATAGGTGCCTAAATCTGGGGGCATCAGGACACCACCTGAAACAAGAAAGTGGCACTGTGGTGCTGGGATTATTGAGCTGGAGCAAGTCAGGTTCAGAGCCCTATATGGCCATAATTCTCATTCTGATTTTGGATTCCAGCAGATGCTTTACTTGGACTTCAAAGCTAAGCAGGGAGGGATATGTTTACTACCTGGCTACCACGGAAGAAACCAATGATAAATCACTCCTGCCAAGAAAAGGAGGTGTCCATGAAGTCACAAGGAATCCTACTCAAATTGAAGAATGTGTTATCTTGTTCTAGTCTCTTAGCCTGCAAACCCAGCCTACTTCGTGAAGATGGTGTGACAATAGAAAGGGACAAAAAGCATTTTATATCAGTATTTCTTTTTAATTTGGAAAGGAAAACAATGGGAAATGATAACTGAAGGTCTTTGAATTCTTTGCACCTTCTTATACTCATTTGGTGGACACCATCTTGCAAAAGTCTGGTGTAGTAACTGCACACCATTTTGAGCTCTATCCACGAATAAAAATAAAATGGTAAAATTAAATGGAAAGGATCAATGGCAGCATGCCTCCTTCTCAAGCTTTTTACTTCAAGAGTTTATTGTTCTAACAGCAAACTATAGCTGTTTGCACAATGTGACTGAAACACTGCTTAACTGCACATCCCCAAAGATTGTATAGAAAACATCGACTCCTATGCAAGCATCGTACATTATGCCTTCATGTCTTGTATGAATCAAGCCATAACTATTGGTTTTTAGGATGAAACTGAGTTAATTGTCCCAGTGTGTGACACCATTGAGCAGGGAAGACAGGGAAGGTGCCTATTGGAGGCTTTGTTTTGGGGTCTCCATGCTGAACTTGGGAATATAGTTGCTTACCTTCAGGAACATAGCGGGGATTCAGGACAGCTGGCAGGACAAAACGGACGGCTTCATCTGGTTCCACAGCTAGAGCTTGAACGTAGCGCAGTTTCAATGTGGCCTCTGCACCAGGAGGAAGATTGCCTAGGTTGCATGTGAAAATGTCACTGGTATTTTCTTCTCTCTCAAGCAGAAAAGCCTGGTGTCCTTCGCTTAAGGCATCGTCATATTCTTGCTTTGCCTGAGGGAGAAAGAGGTCACAAATAAAGAGCCTCTGGGACTTGGGGTTTTAAAAAAATCCCAGCTAGCAATGGCAATTCACTTTCATAATGTTCTCAAGAAGACTGCATGCACTTACACATCAGTAACCTTTCCAGATAGTATTCCTTTCAAATAAAAAACACTTTCGCATGTTTCAGCAGTTACACTGTTCCTACCACCACTTAGCTTTTCACTATGGTAGAGGAACAAATGTCGTCAAGAAAATACATCAAACCCGAAGGAAATGTATTTAAGTCTGTTTAGCATAGCAGATTGTGATGTGCAGATTTCTTCAGACAATCTGAGTGCAGTGATATAGCCTCTTATGCCTTCCCAAAACTATACCCTTGTATTTTGAAATATTTTAGTCTTTTGCACCTGCTTCTTCTCTCGGATTTTGGCCTCAATCCGTGTCCCACCGATCAGACCCTCAAAGGCATAAACTGCCGCTTCATCATCCAGAGGGAAGACAAAGGTGACCTCCACTGGATTGTCTTCCTTATTCTGGTACTGAAGTTCTGATATTACGTCAGCCACGAAACCTCGTATAATGACATCCACAGAAATGCTTTTCAAAGGCACTGAGATGTGGAAATAACAAAAAGAGAATAGTTAACTCAGTATCTGGCCTGGCCCAGAGCAGAAAACCCTGTGCTGAAAGTTAACTATCAAAAATGCTGACAAGATGTCTCTTGTAGGTGTTATGCTCTTACCCCAAAATCTGTAATCCTCAGATGATTATTAATGTATATGGCCACCCATCTCACATGTGTGACTCTGGGCAGCATACATAATTAAAAAAATGAACAATCACAAAATTCAATAATCAAAACCAATTAAAACCTGCAAAAACTACAATAACAAAAAGACAGGGAGAATACCTTCTAAACTTATATGCAGTGCAGCCATTTAAGGGGTTCTACACTTGCATGGGATTCACTTGGGATAAGCTTGATGCATATCCAGGTTTTGAGGGTCTTTTGGAAGGCCTGTAGGAGGGGACTAGAATCAGCTTAGGGGAATGTTGTTCCAAAGGGTGGGTGCCACAATAGAAAGGCTCTCTTCCTGGACCCTGCTGAGGAGCATGTGACATGGACTTTAAAATATGTTAATTAACAGTTACTTTGTATTATTTTTCTCTCCTTTAAAATGGTGTTAATGCTCATTACAGGCTGGAATATAGGAAAAGGTTTTATCCTATGACTGTATGCATTGATTGATAGCTTCTAACATTCTTAAACTGAAAAGATAAACTATGGAAGGGAGGGCCTGAGATTATCTCCTGATAAGAAAAAGTTCATTAGTGCTAATTGGTCTGGTTTGTCTCTTCCTGAACTTCAAACAACCTTTTCCTTGTTAACGTCTTAAATTTTACACCTCTTCTGACATCAGATCTCATTTAAACGGACATGCATGTAACATGTCTGACTACTGGTACATGTAGTTGATTTACTGTGCAAAGGTAAGATTACTTTTATCCTGTCTAATCAACTCTACCCTTGGGTTTCCTCTTTGAATGAGAGGAATCCCTTTTGACTGAATATTCTGATAAATTATAATTAAATGATCTTCCTGTCTCAGTTTATATCATAAAAAATATGCATATCAAGGCATACCAAGTATTTGTCTTTCACTGCTAAACAAAGATCATTGGCTGACTGGACCCACAGCATGCTGTTTCTGCTAAATGTAATTGGGGGGAGCCAGTCCCTCAAATAACTTGGTCCCATGCCATGTAAGGTTTGAAAAGTTATAATTAGCATCTTGAATTGGATCAGGAAGCAAACTGGCAACCAATGCAGCTCATAGAGTAGAGGTGTAATATCTGCACTTCTTGGAGCACACAAAGCTGTCTATCCTGCAGCTGAAGTTTTCAGATATTCTTCAAGGACAGAGTATACAAATAATCTGCAAAGCTAAGAATTAAAACCATAAGTTTAAAGACACCATACATTCTTTTTTAAGTCATATGCAACTTGCCATTTTACTCAATATTAACTAGCAATCAGATATTCAGTTTACCTGGCACCTTAAAGGATGTGAGAAGGCCACATCGATGCATAATTGATGCTCTATGAAAGAGAATCAAGGCACACCAACTGTGGAAGACAAAAAATATTACCCTTTTTATTTTAAGAGAATAGTATATTCCCACAGAGCTGAAGAAGCTTCTTGGATGAGAAGCAAAATGTCTTCAAAGAAAAACATGAAAAAGCATCTTTGTGAAAAAATATCTTTGGGACAACTATGACATGGATGACTGAGAATCTCCATAGATATATTCCCACATCATATATAAATCATTTCAACTGAAAAGAAATGATTTTCTGACATGGCACAGGGACTGTTTCACCTAAGCAAAGTCTTTATATATAGCTCGTCTGGCCAATTTCTGGTGTGAATTCTTTCATTTTTAGCCATTGTTATCTTGCATCTCTGTGAATTAGTTAGAGGTTTGATGGGCCACAACACAAACCAGGAATAACCATGTTTCCCAGTTTGCACAGTTCATTATGGCACATCTATAATCAGGAAGCCAGAAGAGAAAACTGAATAGTCAAATTGTAGGACAACAACATTTGAGGGTTTAGTTTATGTCTATAACATCCCTATAACATGGGTTATTTACTGATCCTGTATGCATCATGATAAACCAAAATAAAGCCATATTGTAGTTTAATTCAGTTTGTGAATTCATCCAGAGAAAGATATCCTGCGGCTGAAGCCAGCCAAAACTTTGTTTTCTTCAGCAGAATCCATTACTGCACTGAAATCGTTTTTCTGTTGTTAATGCCACTGAGATTGAACATCATCCAAATTATAAAAAACACAAATAAACAACACCTTAGCTATTTCTATGCAGTGATAAGCTAACAGTTACAGCATTCAGGGTTCTCAACCTTGGCAAGTTTAAGACTTGTGGACTTCAACTCCCAGAATTCCTCAGCCAGCTGGCTGAGGAATTCTGGGAGTTGAAGTCCACAAGTCTTAAACTTGCCAAGGTTGAGAACCCCTGCACTAGCATAAGAAGAATTTGAGAGAAAATATTTTCATCTCTTCTTTAGGGGAATAGATTTCAAAATAAGTGCAAATAGATATAACCACTATCACTTCCTGCTACATGGCACGACTTTTCTGGATAATCCGATATAAGAGTTAACAGCAGATAGCGACTAGAAGTCAATGCTTACTGGAAGGTATGCGTACATACCTGGCTGTTTCCTTAGTTCACTAGGAGGAACCAGAATGTTGGAAACTATATATGTGGTTAGGGAAACAAGTTATTGATCAAGAACAGAGATATAGAAATACAAGATTAGGTGGATTAAGTACGGTAGCTTCCTCCCTTGGGAGACTTCAATGTAAACAGGCAGAGTCGGAGAAAAAAGAGCCCCCCCCTTTTTTGGAGATGATTCGCAAAAAATCCAGAACTGGAGATAGCGGAAATAATGTATCGGGAAGGCACGCTTGCACTATTTTGTTTTTCCTATAAAAACAGGTAGTCGTGGGAAAGATACAAGAAAGCGCTCCGATATGCAAGACAAATTTGCCTACCTTAAAGGATCCGGACACCTTCGCTTTTTCCTCTTGCATTAAAACCCAGCAGAAAGCGAAACTCCGACGTTTTTGAGGACATTCCCGATTATCCCCGCCCCTCGTTCGAGAAGCACCAATCAGCGCGAGCCTCGGTTCCGGAGCTGCGCCTGATGGAGTCACCACCGGTTATCCGTTTGGCCGCTCCCTGTTTTCCTCCGCTTTGCAAACATTAAATGCAACGACGGGCCTTTCCCACCCTTCCTGTTATCCGGGGCTGCTAAATGGCCCATTGCAATCCCTGCGGGGAGATACCGCAGCTTGGCTTTTCAGTCTTTTCCTCCGTCCCTCCCCTTAGACCCAACATGGGCTCCGCGTCATCCTTGGAAAAGCCCCGTAAGTCTATTTCCCCCCCCTCCGCCTTTCCACAATCCAATACGGAAGATGCCAATAGAGGAGAATATTTGTAGTTTAGGATTTGACATGAGGGCTCCTCGGTGCTCTTTGAGCTTGGTGGTTTTCTTGCAGACATTTCATTACCCAAACTAGGTAACATCATCAGTGTTATCTAGTTTGAATAATAAAACGTCTGCAAGAAAACTAAGGAAAAAGCAGGTAATGAAACGTTTGCAAGAAAATAAAGCCAAGGTACTTCTGCTAGTCACTGATGATTTTAACTAGTTTGGGTAATGAAAAGTCTGCAAGAAAATAAGTTCACAGAGCACGAAGGACCCATCAGTACTGAAGGTGGGAGACAGGAGTCCTACAATTTCCATAGTTGACCACCATCGTCCGGGGCTCTTAATTCTCCTACTTCCCCCTCCCCTGCAGCCTATGATTTTGCTGTCAGGATTTGATAGAAGCTGTAGCCGAAACAAATGAAAGATACACCAATGGCAAAATGGTGAACTCATCCCAGTTCAGGTTCCTACAACCTGCCCAGCTAGGTTCAAGGAAGCATTTTGGGGATCTTTCACGGACAAATTCTTACTCCCTAACCCTCTTTGCCCCGAGAAATGAGCACAATTGGCGTGATTTTCTTCTTCTTTCAAAATGGCTTCTTAAATTTTTTGTAGTCTTGACATATTGACCATTTTTAATTTTATATATATATATTTAGTTTTTATTATAATAAATGGGATTGTAACTTTGGATGAAACTGCATTACTGTATGTGTGATTCTGCTTGAAAAATCTGATATCCCTGCACTGACGAGATAATACATTTCTATATATACAAAAATGTGTAGGCTCTGGGAAAGCATAGGGGTGGAAAGAGACCAGCCTTTGAATACTTTTTTCTTAACTGTCCCAAAGATGCTTTTTTCACAACTGGACTTTCTTGTTTTTCTTTGAAGATGTGAAGATGTTAAGGAAAATATTCTAATCTTCCTGGACTGTGCAGTATACATTAAGGAAATTTACAGAACCCCCCCCCACACAGATCAATATTTATATTTTGATTCTCACCACCCACGGGAACACAAAATGGGAGTTATCAGAATCCTACACCACTGAGCTGCAGGCCTGCCTATCAGCAAAGATGGTGTCAACTCTACAAATGAGATGGCTGCAGCCATTTTCCTTCTCATTCTAGGTTGCCACGTAGAATGGAGGGAGGGGGGTTGCCCAGATGCTTCGCTAGTCAAAATAATCTTTTGTCCCGTGGGTACCAAGATCATCTATTCCCAAGAGTAGGGACTGGGCATTGTATAAAAAGCCCACCAAATAATCATATTGGGAAATATAGTTGCTTGCATAGCTTTTATGGGTGGGCCATTTAACTTTGTATTGGAAAATTGTGTATCCTGACTTTGTTTCACTCTTGACCGTGCCGATATGTTGTAATTAATAAACATGTTCTTTGAGGAATTTACAAGTTCTGCTTTATTCGTCTCTGTCTGTTGGAACCATGACATTAAACCAAGTCTCATAAAACTTTGTTTTCTCAGAATGCTGGACCCCAACCACTTACCCACTCACTTTTGGGAGAGCGGTAAAGACTTGGCAAAGATTCAAAATGGAGGAGAAGAGTGAAACCACTGCTAGCTGCAACAAAACTCTGGCTGTCAGAGTGCAAACTGGCACTCCAGCCACCGAGGAGGCATCACTGGCAGGGGCTTGGCCAAAGGCCAGGTTAATTCAACCTGGGAAACTGGTACTGCAGGAAGGAGCTACGATCCTGGCTGACCTCTATCAAGCAGAGGCTGCCCCTCAGCACAGGAGCACTTCTGTAACTGCTGGAGAGGAGCTCCTATTGCTATCGTCCCAGGGTTCTTCGTCTGTGGATAGCAAGAAAGGAAAGGGGTGGATGGGATGGGGTGACTCTGGAGAGTGTAGGTTTCAGTTTTCAGTCCACAGCCCCTGGCTCAAACAGCTGAAGGAGATGTTCAGCAAACTGGAGGTAAAAAGATATGATTCCTGTTGCCCATGAGGTGGGTGCCATTGGGGGGGGCGAATGCCAAGAACTACCCATCTCTTCCCCTCCTCGCTGGAGTCCCAGCCTGACCTCGGGAGCCCATGCCAGTTCACCCATCCCCCAGCCAGCTGTGATGTCAAGCCCTGTATCCCAGCCATGCTTCTGCAGCTTTGGGATGCCAATCCCAAAGCCCAGCCAAGAGAAATCCGGAGAGTGGTTCAGCTATGTCCCCAGGATCAGCAAGCTGCCCAAGTCCAGCAGCAGCTGCTGGCAGCTTTGCTGAGGTTCAAACCACCTCCAATCAAGCCCACCTTTGCTGGGACCCCGAGAAGTTAACCTTCTCCCTAAACCAGGTGCAAGCTCATTTAGTTCACTACCTGCCTACTTATGCCTACCTGCATGGGACTATGATGGTGAATACTGTGGTGGTAAATTTAGAGGGGGAAGTGGCCAACTGGGTGACCAACCTCTATGATGAAGGAGCTCCTGAACTGAATGATATTAACCTATTTATGGAGCAACTGAGAAGTCATTTGAAGACGAATCCCAAGCTCTGCTGGCCAAGAAGGAAATCCACTGCCTGAAGCAAAGAGGTCTCCCCACTAAGGAGCATATTTGTGAATTCAGGAGAGTTGCTGATCAGCTGGGGCAGTGGCCAGAATGGTCACTGGTCAACTACTTCAAGCAGGGGCTAGATCATGACTTGTTTCAAGCCTATATCATTTGGGGTTTTCCTAACCTATTGCATGAGTGGTATAGCATGGCAGTGGTGCTGGACATCAAGTTGGACTGCACAAGAAAGTCAAGCACCACTGAGCCCAAGCTGCCACGCATCCAGGAGAAACACCCATTTGGCCAATGTTTCCAAGCCATTGTGGCCACCAGTGTCTCCCAAGCACCAGCTAGGACTCCTATCAAGTGTTACTGGTGCAGTCAGATGAGCCACCATGCTATGGAGTGCCCAGCTCCTAATCCTCAACCCAGGAGCATGCCAGTCACTGCTGCAAAGCTGCGAAAAGCTCCCAGAGGGAAAGAGAAAAGTAAAACTGGGCACATCAGGACCCGAGCATCGAGCTTGAGGCCAAAATCCAATTCGAGCAATAGCAGATGCTGGCACCTTCCGACAGTGGCAAGGAAGGCGAAGAACCCATGGCAAGTCAGCCCATTCCCTCCCTTGCCATTCCTGCTAAGCTAATAGTGCCCAAAACAGGGGCTCCTATGAGCTTGAACATCCTAATAGACTTGGGGTGCACTCGATGCTTAATTAACCTACCTAATGTACTCAAACTGGGCATCCAAGCCAAACAACTGATCCTACCCATGAGGTTTGAGCAAGCTGACGGGCCCCTCATTGGAGAAATCCATGCCACACATCTAACAGAACCTGTGCGTTTGGAAATGGGTCAGCATTGGGAAATCATCCATTTTGTGGTGGTTCTGAAGATGACTGAAGCAATAATTTTGGGACTAGCATGGCTTGATAAATAGCATCCCAACATCTGGTGGGAGGAGGAAATGCGGAAGTTAAGATTGAGGACAGGACTCCTCTCACCTGCCGCTGATGATAAAATAAAGACACTGGCCATCAGGGAGATTCAAGGGGAGCCCCATGAAACCCTGAAAAGCTGCCAGGGATTCAACTTGTCCCCACTGAGTACTGTGATTTAGTGGAAGCGTTTAGTGAAAAGGAATGTGACATCTTCCCCCCACACCAGGCTATGTACTGTGCTATTGAAATTCTACCCAGTGCCAAGCTCCCTAAACCAAGGATGTACTCTATGATGCCCAGAGAGATGATAGAACTGAGAGAGTACATTGATAAAAACTTAGCTTGTGGTTTCATTCAGCCAGCCATATCACGTGTGGCTGCTCCCGTGCTATTCAAGGAAAAGAAAGCTGGATCTCTTAGATTATGCGTGGATTTTAAAGGGTTAGTATAGAAAATATGTACCCCCTCTCCCTGACGAAGGACATGTTAGCCCACCTGGCTAAAGGAAAAGTTTTTACCAAGCTGGATTTATTATTATTATTATTATTATTATTATTATTATTATTATTATTATTATTAATTTATTTATTTAATTTCTATGCCGCCCTATTCCGGAGAACTCAGGGCGGCTCAGAGAGGCTTATTACTGGATCCAGATTAAGGAGGGGGATGAGTGGAAAACAGCCTTTCATTGCCCTTTCAGGAACTTCCAATTTAAAATGATGCCTTTTGGACTGCAGGGAACCCCAGCTGTGTTTATGCAATTGATAAATCAAGTGCTCCATGATCATTTATACAAGGGGTTTTTGTTCTATCTTGATGATATCCTTATTTACTCTGAAACCATGGAAGAACACATCAAATTTGTGAGGTGCTAAAGAGACTGTTAAAAGCCAAACAGTATGCAAAGCTGTCAAAGTGTGAATTTCACCAGACACGCCTTGATTATCTGGGATATTGGATTTCAAATGAGGGGATAGAGATGGACCCCGCCAAAGTAAAAGCGGAACTAGAATGGCAACTCCCACACACCTATAAGAAGCTTCAAAACTTTCTGAGTTTTGCCAACTTTTACCGTCAATTTATTTCCTCTTTTGCAAAGATAGCCATGCCAATCACCAATTTACTCAAAATGGGAAAATGGGGGGAGGAACCCTGACCTCGTCAGCTGTTGCAATGGTTGTTAGAGTGCCAGGCTGCATTCAAAAAACTAAAGAAACTCTTTGCTGCTGAATCAATGGTTAAGCATCCTGACCCTGAACAACAATTCGTCATTCAAGCCAGTGCAAGTGATGTAGCTGTGGGTTCTGTTCTCTTACAAAAAAACCACAGAAGGAATTACAACCCTGTGTTTAAACTTTCCAAAAATTAACTGACACCGAGAGGAGATGGGCTGTTTGGGAGAAAGAGGCTTTTGCAGTTTGTTGGGCATTGCTAATATGGCATCATTTCTTGGAAGGGGAAAATAACTATTGAGGTGTGGACTGATCACAAAAGTTATAGCTTCAGAAATATATTTTAGCTTTAAAAAAACAGAAACAAACAGACCATATTAATATGAAGTAATTATTGATCTCAGAATTATCTCCCCAAAGTATTCATTTTTTATGGCTCTATGGAAGAAAACATATTTGTTATCTGCAACAATAGCTTTAACCTGTGTCATTAACTTCTCAAAGAACCTGCACATGCAGAATACTTTTTTCTTTTTGGGTCATCTGTGTTGAATTTGCAATAATGTCATGATGTGAGATGTTCTTTGCTACATTGTACCATACATCAGGAATATTTTGCATTGTGATTGGATACAGAAACAAACTAAACTGTGAGTCTCTATGCTGTCCTGTAACAAATTGAATGATGTATCCACAGGTGATTCAAAAATCAAGATGCATCCACAACTGTGCAATTGAAGCCCCTTATGCCTATGAGCCTGTCATTTGTGGCCAGCACCTTCATCCAATTCCTTTTTGGGATGATTGTTGAGTGAATAAGTGTAGTCATTGTGCAACTGTGACAGTTTGTTGAAAACTGGAATTAGCACTAGTTTCTGGCAAAAATGTGATAAATCATCAGAACTACAAGGGTAATTATCGAAAATAGGGGTTTTTATAGTACTTTCTGTCAATCACAGCTGAAAGTAATATCTCAATACTAGACAAAATGCTCTGGCATTAAATAGAGCCTATCAAAGTTTTTTGGAATGTTTCTTACTAGATCATAGATCTAGATTTCTATGATTAATTTGGCAACAAGGCAACTTGTTTCTCCTTTAGTGTACAATCAGAACACTAAATTTCATTTTTACTTTTTAGATAAGGTAAAAGTTCTTCCTCAATTTATGAATGGCTGCTGTTTGCTATCTTTCCTTTTCTACTGAATTTTCCATTTTATTTGAATTTGAATTTCAGCGCATGAGCCTAAAGGATTCCAGATGTAGGATAAGCTACTGTGATCATACCTTTATAAATTCCATAACTATTCCCAAGATATATCCCTGCACATGGACACCTTTTATTTTTCACTTTCTATTGAAAAAAGGTATATTACCATTAAGAAAAACTAGAATAGATAGAACAAAACTAAAAAAAAGTTATTGATACCCCTCCCCCACTTCCTAGCAATATTGAATGGAGGTCTGCCTGACAAGCGCTAGAAACAAAATGAAATAAAAAGACCAAATTTCCAAATCTATCTTTAAAAATCTAAATATCTTATTTTTAAAAAGTTGAGATCAATTTCTCTGAAGGAGCTAAACTTTACAATCTCCAGTAAATCTCCTAGTTTTCATGACTGCAGGTTATTATTTCTAGTCACACTTCACGCAAAATGAGAAAGATCAGAACCTGATGATACCAAGTCTTGCTTTCCTTAATTCTGGAATAAAAATAAGTGCACAGCAAAGTTTATTTTCAGATTCAAAACTTTTTAATTTACATATTCAGAGAAGAATACAAGTAACATGTGATGCAATCTAAAAAGAATTAAGAGGAAGATGTGGTAAGAATGTACCCCACCAATCCTTTTTTCTATGCCCCCTCCCCCCAAATCACAAGAATAAAGCTCAGGAAAAGAAAAACAGAAACCATATTTCACTCATGAACTTGAGTAACCCGGTCATTGAGAAAAGTGGAAACATTGACTCAAGCCTGCCTATTCAGTGAAAGGGCATGCTAGAGGCAACAGACTAAAGTAAGAGAATAAATCAATTACATTTGCTTGATCGGACAAGACCAAGGAAGCCAATACTTTAGACTCATCATGAGCTTTTTTTAAACAAGTAAAAGCAATAAAATAATAAAAGCACCACAAAGCAAGACTCAAAATTATGAAATACTGTAAAATTGTATAAAAAATCCTTGTACTCACCAAGCTAATTTGTCAGCTGTCCCAGAACTGCATGCTTTTCTCAGTTCTGCTCATAAGCAGAGATCTTCTTTCTTAGCAGCCAGCCTCCATTTTATTTTTCAGCATCTTTCTCCCAGATTGGAATCAGACTTGATTTTTCTTCCCACACTAGCTTGATAATCAAATGTCTTCAAGAAAACCACTAGGCTCGGAGAGTACCAAGGACCCACAATTAAACATAACAGTTTGACAGAATAATTGGAAAGCAGTCTAATTTATTACTTTTGACAAAGATTATGCCATACTGGAGTCTGGGCTCTGCTCCATCTATTCTCAAAATCTCTTTGACATGTAATGGACTTTGCTTGAAAGATAAGTTGCACGAGGATTAAATTAGGATCTCCCTCTATTTGAATAATGCTGTAAGGTAATTTTCATAGCACTTACAGGATTCTGAATTTATGGGGCAAGGAAGTTTCACACTGGTGACAAAGATGATTTTCTTACACTCCGGAAACAAAGCACCATGTTTCCTTCACTTTTTTCTGAAGCCTATTTACAGAATACAGAATAACAGAGTTGGAATGGACCTTGCTTGAGCAGAGGGTTGGACTAAAAGTCCTTCAAGATCCATTCCAACTCTGTTATTCTGTATTTTGTAAATAGGCTTCAGAAAAAATAAAATTGTTCTCATTGTCAATTAATTTCTCCTTAATTCTAGGTTGGATCTTTCTCTGTTAAGCTTCCATCTGTTACTTGTCTTCCATCAGGTGTTTTGGAGAATAGATCGATCCCCTCTTCTCTGTGACAGCCCCTCAAATATTGGAAGGCTGCTATAAGGGCAACCTTAGTCCTTCTCTTCATTAAAGAAGAGGGAACATTCCCAGTTACTGCAATCATTCATTGTATGAATGAATGATTCAGTCCCCTAATAATCATTATTGCATTTCTCTGCACTCTTTCTAGAGTCTCAAAATCTTTTTCATATTGTGGTGACCAAAACTGAATGCATATTCCAAGAATGGTGTTACCAGTCCAGTATAAATACTACTAACACTTCACATGATCTTGACACTATCCCTCTGTTGATGTGGCTTAGGACTGCATTGGCATTTTTAGCAGCTGCAGCAAACTACTGGCTCATACTTAAGTGGTTGTCCACTAGGATTCCTAGATTCCTCTCACAATTACTGCTGTTGAGTCAGGTACCACCTATTCTGTACCTGTGCATTTGCATTTTCTTGCCTAATGGTAAATCCTTAGTTTTCTCACCACTGAGTTGCATTTTGGGTGGAAACTAAGCAAGGAGAGAAGCAACCTAGAACTAAGGAGAAACTTCCTGAGAGTTAGAACAATTAACCAGTGGAACAACCTGCCTCCAGAAGCGGTGAATGCTCCAACACTGGAGGTTTTAAAGAAGAGAGTGGACAGCCATTTGTCTGAAATGGTATAGGGTTTCTTGCCTTAGCAGGGGGTTGGACTAGATGACCTCCCTTCCAACTTTAGTACTACTACTACTACTATTATTATTATTACTACTATTATTATTAGGGCCCAGTGTTCAAGTCTGTCAAGATTCTTCTACATCAGTTGTGGCAAACCGTTTAGAGACCAAGTGCCCAAACTGCAACCCAAGACCCACTTATGTATCGCCAGGTGCTGGCTGGGCATGGCCCGCTGGGTGGGTGTGGCTATGGTGGTCACAGCAGACTGGGTGGGTGTGGCCAGGGTGGGCATGGCCAGCTTGATGTTGCTCCTGGGAAGGGATGCCTGTGGGGGCCAGGCAGGGTTAATGGAGATCCAGGGGATCTGGTGGGTGAGGTAATGGGCAGGCTGGCGTCTTGCTCAGCTAATGGCTTGGAGGGAAGTGGGTAGCTACACCCCCTCCCTAATGCTGCCATCTCATTAAAGCAGGATGAAAACTCAAAAAAGTGACAAGGAAAAAAAGTTAAAACAGAAAAGTGCCTTGTGATGGTTTCTTCTCTGGGCAGGGGTGGGGGGCATGGGGAGAGGTTCCTGAGCCCCGCACATGGGACACACATGGGGCTGTTTCCTCATTTTCTGTGCCATGCCAGGCTGGGCTGGACTACGCCACTTCTTCTCCTTTGGACATTGGGAGCGCCTACCCCACCTACCACTTGTCCCGGGGCAGCTGCTGCCATCCGGCAGTCTCCAGCCTGTTGCCGGCCAGCCAGATGTACCAGGATGCCTCCCTTCGGGCTCCCTTGGCCTCTTATCTCCCCTCCAGGCTGGGGCTGGTCAGATTCCCCATGTGGGCAGTGCTGTACCCATCCCTGGCCAGCCCTCCTCCTCCATCTTCCTCCTCCTGTGGGTGGACCGTGGCTTACCGAGCCAGGCGGCGCCTCCCCCGCACATGTCCTCAGGCAGATCGTCTGACAAAAAAGTCAATGGGAAAGCCAGATTCACTTAAGAACTGTGTTACTAATTTAACAACTGCAGTAATCACTCAACAAATGTGGCAAGAAAAGTCGTAAAATGGGGCAAAACTCACAATAAATTTCTCAGTTAGTAACATAAATTCTGGGGTCAATTGTAGTTCTAAGTCAAGGACTACCTGTAGTTCAATGTCTTCCACAGCCACAGTTGAAGATATCATTTGAAAATCTAAACCTTATGGATTGGAAATATTGCATAGATGGAAAACTGTTTGTTATAGTGAGTTACAGATACCACCTCAATTGCTCTTTTTCTCCTAACTAGGACAATAATTTCATGAGTATCCATGGGGCATAATAAGTACTGTGACTTTTGACCATGCTGATACATCTGATGCATCATCATCCACCCTAATGTGGAAACTGGCACTTTTTTCATCAATTAAGTTTGTGAGTTTTGAGTAATTTGCTATAAATGGATTTGCTAGTAAATGAAATAATCAATAATAGTTATATTAATGCAATGATTTTGACTGAAAGATGAAATTTTTATTTCATCTAAACAATACATTAAAGGCTTAAAATATTGTAAAATGATTTAAGGTGATTTGTATTGACAAAATTCTAGAGCAGGTAGAAAGAGAATGGAATATAATTATGGATAAACATAAAAATATTGAAAATGGGGAATAAACAGATTTTCTTCTCTTTGTTTTATGAGGCATGCATAAATTACAAATTACAAAAAACGTTACTGAGTTCCAAATTTAAGCTTTGAATTCCACTGAAATTCAGGCACTGAACTCAGCAAAAGAGAAAGTTGATGTTCCACTCACCATTATTACTTCATCTAATTCTTTTTTATATAATATTTTATTAATTTTCCAATTTTTAAATATTTGAATATTTAAAAAGCAACGTGGTGATGGGTTAATCAATAGCTCAATAACAAAATCTTAATATAAATCTCAGGTTACAACATCAAATATTTCTTCTCTTTTTCTCTTAACAATTACTATCTCATGTTCAGGTTGGTACATTTCTAATTATATCAATTCAATAAGGATATCATTATTACATTTATCAATAAATGTTTAGCTTATACATATCTTAATTACATTCAATCTTCATAAACAATCCATATCCTGTTATTGATTTTTAGTCAATTTTTAATTTCTTGTCAATATTCCAATTTAACCTTTGATATTTATAATTTTCAGACTTTGGTAATCAAAATTTCCCTTATTTCACTACATAACAAACTATAATATCCAAAATACACATTTTATCTATTTAAATATAATCTTGTTCTATTTCCTAAGAGTTATCTATTTCCCACCATATTAAATCATCTACTTAATAACACAATATCCCCTTTAATAAATCAAAAGCCATTATATATATGGCTTGGATTAATCAATAAATCAAACATATTCATAGTATTTAATTTTCTTTTCCCTTTTAGATCTAATTTTTAAATATTGAACTGATAAAATCCTTATTTTTGACTGATTTCCAAATATTTGAAATCTAACAACCAAAATTCCCCTTGTCTCAACATCTCCTTTTAGCCCACTAATTGACAATATAAAATCCCCTCTAATTAGTCCCAATTAGATTGAGCTCATTTATTAGAGCCTATTTGAAGGCGATTAAGGCGGCAAGATCTTTGTATCTTTCCGCTTTGATCGCGTCTGCGGAATCTCGCCCGACCGCCCTGTTTAGGGTGACCCGGTCCCTCCTTAACCCGAGGGGTCCGGGGCCTCCCTTGCAGGGTAGCGCTGAGGACTTTAACAACTGTTTCACAGACAAAGTAGCTCAGATCCGGGCCAACCTAGACTCCAATTGTATAGCAGAGTCGACTGATAATGATTCAGTCGAGGGGACAGGGGCATGCTCTTGTCCGGTCATCTGGGGCGAGTTTGAGACTGTTACTCCTGATGAAGTGGACAGGGCCATTGGAGCTGTGAGTTCCGCCACCTGTTTGTTGGACCCGTGTCCCTCCTGGCTGGTTTCTGCTAGCAGGGAGGTGACATGTACCTGGATCCAGGAGATTGTCAACGCTTTTTTGAGGGAGGGGTCCTTCCTGGCTCCTTTAAAGGAGGCACTTGTGGGCCCCCTCCTCAAGAAGCCTTCCCTGGATCCAGCAATTCTCACTAACTATCATCTGGTCTCTAACCTCCCCTTCGTGGGGAAGGTTATTGAGAAGGTGGTGGCACTTCAACTCCAGCGGTCTCTGGAGGAAGCCGATTATCTTGGGCCTCTGCAGTCCGGGTTCAGGCCCAGCTACAGCACCGAAACTGCTTTGGTTGCTCTGATGGATGATCTCTGGCGGGCCCAGGATGGAGGCCAGTCCTCTGTCCTGGTGCTTCTTGACCTCTCAGCGTCGTTCGATACCATCGACCATGGTATCCTTCTGCGACGGCTGGGGGGAATGGGAGTGGGGGGCACCGTGTTACGGTGGTTCTCCTCCTATCTCTCTGGTCGGTCGCAGTCAGTGTTAGTGGGGGGTCAGAGGTCCACCTCTAGGTCACTCCCTTGTGGGGTGCCTCAGGGGTCAGTTCTCTCCCCCTACTTTTTAACATCTACATGAAACCACTGGGAGAGATCATTCATCGGCATGGAGTGAGATACCATCAGTATGCCGACGATACTCAGCTGTACATTTCCACTCCTGCCCAAATCAGTGAAGCGGTTGAGGTGATGTGCCAGTGTCTGGAGGCTGGGAGGGTCTGGATGGGTGCTAACAGATTGAGGCTCAACCCTGACAAGACAGAGTGGCTGTGGGTTATGCCTCCCACGGACATTTCAATCTGTCCCTCCATTACCCTGGGGGGTAAAGTTATAGACCCCTCGGAGAAGGTGCGCAACTTGGGAGTCCTCCTCGATCCATGGCTGACATTGGAACATCATTTTTCGGCTGTGGCGAGGGGGGCATTTGCCCAGGTTCGCCTGGTTCACCAGTTGCGCCCTTATTTGGATCAGGAGTCTCTACTCACAGTCACACATGCCCTTGTCACCTCGAGGATCGACTACTGCAATGCTGTCTACATGGGGCTACCCTTGAAGAGTGTTCGGAGACTACAATTAGTGCAAAATGCAGCTGCGCGAGCGGTTGTGGGCCTGCCCCGTTGTGCCCACATTTCGTCAACTCTCCTCATGCTGCATTGGCTGCCTATTGGTCTCCGAGCGCAGTTCAAAGTGTTGGTTATTACCTATAAAGCCCTTTATGGCATTGGACCAGGATACTTATGGGACCGTCTTCTGCCACATACTTCCCTTCGACCAGTGAGAGCGCACAGGGTCGGCCTCCTTTGGGTCCTGTCAGCGAAACAATGCCGGGGGGAGGGCCTTCTCTGTTGTGGCGCCCACCCTCTGGAACC
This sequence comes from Bothrops alternatus, assembly GCA_034064705.1. NCBI lineage: Eukaryota > Metazoa > Chordata > Lepidosauria > Squamata > Viperidae > Bothrops > Bothrops alternatus. Next base: position 2,179,155 of record JARGCV010000156.1, on the reverse strand, counting down.
AACTGTCCCCTGAAGTCCGCGTTTCCCCCACTGTCCTGGCCTTCCGGAAGAATTTGAAAACTTATCTATGCCGGCAGGCCTGGGGATGATTGTGATTGTGTCTGTATGATGAATGTGTTTGGGGGGTCTTTTAAATGCTTTGTCGACTCGGTTTTTGGTTTTTAAATGCTGTGATGTTGTTTTTTGTTCATGTTGTTAGCCGCTCCGAGTCCTTTGGAGAGGAGCGGCATTAACATCTAATTAATAAATAAATAAATAATAAATAAATTTTTTCAACCTTATTCTAGCTTTCTTCTTTTGTCAACTAGGCTTCCATATCAGCATCTTTAAATCTTCAAATAGATCTCCCTCTGTTCTTATATATGTTATTTGAGTTAAAGGATTCCATTTGATTGCCATTTTTCTGGAAGGACTAGCCCATTTGTATTCATTAAATTGCCTCCCTGTTATTCCAGTTCCCCATGCTTGCTCTAATATATTTGTCTTCAATTCAATCTGTTCTACTTCTTTCTCAAATTCCTTCTGATTCATATAGAAAGTCATTTCCATTTTCAGTGTTGTCACTTCCTTTTCTGGATTTTCCATCAGCTGAATTTGTTGGTCAACTAAGTCCTCTGTCTTAATATTTGGTTGTCCCACTTCTTCTGTTATCTTCTGCATTGTTAGTTATTTGGTAGTAGTCAAAATTTGGCTTTGTACATCTGAGCTGGCATCTTTTTTTATAAATATTTTATTAGTTTTATAATTATAAATATAAACAAAAAATCAAATTAAATACAACTCAATACAATCATTTGCAACTTTTTCCAACAAAAAACAAAGCATAAAAACTTACATGGGATAATTAAAATAACTATGGGTATTGCTCGGCAGCAATACCACTGATTAAACAGTGGAACAGCTTGCTTTCAGGAGTTGTGGGAGCTCCATCACTGGAGGCTTTTAAGAAGAGAATGGACAGCATGTGTATTGTACTTTATTGATATTTGGTTTTCCTTCCTTTCTTTAAAAATCCAGAAAATACTAGTGTCATATATATCTGCTCCAGAGTAAGCCGGTATTCAATGCAGTTTCCAGGTAAGCAGGGAAAGGATTGCAGGTAAAATTATGCACATGCTTGTGTGAATCCTCTTTGACAATATGAAATTATTAGCAACTTAGCAAACACTACCCCCACACTGCTGAATTTGCTTAGAATAATATCATGACAAGGCACTTTCATCAAGAGAAGGGGCCTTGTCTTATCTGAACGCCTTTTCTCAGCATGATGATGGATAATCCACGGATGGGTTTCCTATTGTCCTGTCAACCAATAGACTAAGTCTGACAATTTGCCACGCCTCCTGCTGGGTTAGGCTGACCCAGTTCTGACGAAGGCGAAGCAGCAGATGAAGTCTGATGCGTTGGTTCCCCTTACCCCTAACACAGGCCCTGACAGACACTAAAAAGGGGTGGGAGTGGATTATCCATCATCATGCTGAGAAAAGGTGTTCAGGTAAGACAACGCCCCTTCTCCAGCATGAGGATGAATAATCCATGGATGGGACATATCTTTTTTTTAAAAAAAATATTTTATTAGTTTTATAATTATAAATATAACTCAACTAAATACAACCGTTTACAACTTTTTCAACACAAAACAAAGCATAAAAAACTTACATAGAATAGTTAAAATAACTATAGGTATTGCTCAGCAGCACCCCTTCACCACATCCCCCTCTTCCTTCCTCCCTACCTCCTACTTCTATCCCCCCACCCTCTCTCCCTCCCCCTCTCTCCACCCTCCTCCTACAACCTCCCTACTTCCCTCCAATCCTTCACTCCTCAATCTCCAACCACTCCAGATGTGGTTCCGAGGTGCTGCCCGAGCAACTCCTCTTTTATCAAAAAGTATATCATTCTTATATAATACCAATATTGCGGTTGAGTACATTATAACACCCCCTCAACCCACCCACTCCGACTTCCCAAAGTGAATACAGGGTAAAACACAAGAAAACCCACTAAGCTAAACAAAATTGTTATGTAAATCCTAATAAAAATTTAACTATATTTTTCAGTCCAACATATAAAAATTTAACTATATGCTAAGTACAATTTCTTAGATTGATATTTCCCTTGTATATACTCTATCCATTTTTTCCAGTCCAACATATATTTTTCATTTGAATGATCCTTCAAATATGCGGATGTTTTAGCCATTTCTGCCAAATTTATAACTTTCAAAGTTCATTCTTCGATAGATGGTAGTTCTGGCTTCTTCCAATATTGTCCCACCAACAGTCTTGCTGCTGTAATCAAGTTCAAAATTAAGTTTGTCTCTATGGTGGTGCAGTCTTTTATAATGCCTAACAAAAACAACTGTGGTGAAAATTCAATACGTTTTTTCAAAATATTTTGAAGTATCCACCATATTTTTATCCAAAAGGCCTTGATTTTTCTACAAGTCCACCATACATGAAAATAAGTAGCATCCATACATTCACATGTCCAGCACTTAGGTTGTAAATTAGGGTACATATATGATATTTTTTTCGGATCCAAATGCCATCTATAAAACATTTTATAAAAATTTTCTCTTAAATGTTGCGCTTGTGTAAATCTTACATTTTTCACCCAGATCCTCTCCCAAGTTTCCATCATGATTGGTTGTCCAAAATTTTGTCCCCACTTTATCATACAGTCCTTAAGTAATTCAGTTTCAGAATCAATTTCTATCAATACGTTATACAATCTTTTAATATGCATAGACCTTTGGTCTCTAACTTGTTTAATTAAATTTTCATCTGTTTGAGATAAACTCATCTTCAAATCTTTTTGCCATCTAGTCTGCAATTGTAAATATGGAAACCAAGTATGGACTATTCCTTCCTCACTTAACATATTAAATGACTTTAATAATAATGAATTCCCTTCTTTAATTAGGAGTTTCTCATAGGGCACCACATCTTGAACTTGTACTCTATTTATATTCTCTATTGCGTGTCTGGGAACCGTCCAAACAGGAATCTTTCCATTTAATATATACTGATACTTTTTCCAAGCACACAACAGAGCACTTCTCAATAGGTGCTCTTTGAAACTCCTATCCACCTTTTTATCATAAACTAAATATAATAAACCATACCCTTCAATATTCAATATTCTGTCATTAGTTAAATTAACCCAATCACTTATCGCTACTAAAACAGCAGCATGGTAATATAACTTAAAATTGGGCATTTTCAAACCACCTCTTTCCTTTGTATCCTGAATAATTTTTAATTTGACCCTCAGTTTCTTGCCATTCCAAATAAATCTATTAATACCCTTCTGCCACTCTTCCAAATTAGCATCTTTTTAAAGTATAGGTAACATTTGAAAAAGAAATAAAAATTTTGGCAATACATTCATTTTAACTGCCGCTATCCTACCCAGCATAGATAATTGTAATTTTTTCCATTTCTCCAATTCTATTTGTATCTTATTCCACAAAACTTCATAATTATTTTTATATAATTTCCCATTAGAGGCTTCAATATCAATTCCTAAATATTTAACTTTCTTAACTATCTCACAACCCGTTATTCTTTCCAAATCCTGTTTTGAATTAATATCTAAATTTTTAACTAACATCTTTGTCTTAGATATATTTAATTTAAAGCCTGATACCCTACCATAATTTTTAATTATCTCTATCAAACTCTTAGCTGACTATATTGGTTGAGTCAGTGTCACAAGCAAATCATCAGCAAAAGCACATAATCTATAGTCTTGTTGTCTAATCTGTATACCTTTTAAATCATCTGCAGCTCTTATCCTATTCAATAAAACCTCTAAAGTTAAAACAAACAACAAAGGGGATAATGGACATCCCTGTCTAGTGCCTTTCTCTATATTAAATGAATCTGTTAAATCCCCATTCACAATAATCTGACCTGTTTGTTTCTGATAAATTGCCAATATAGAATTAATAAACTGATCCCCCATTCCCATCCTAACAATTAATTTTTTCAAAAATGACCAATTCAGTCTATCAAAGGCTTTTTCCGCATCAAAAAACATAAGAACTGTGGGCACCTGGATAAGCTTGTCCAAGTATTCTATTATATTAATGAGTTGTCTAACATTAGTTTTCATCTGTCTCCCTTGTAAAAAACCAGTTTGGTCTGAATGAATTATTTGTTGTAGAACTGTCATTAATCTATTAGCCATAATTTTTGTAAAAATCTTATAATCCGTATTCAACAATGAAATAGGTCTAAAATGTTTTGGTTGAACATTATCTCTTCCCTCTTTGGGAATTAAAGAAACATAGGCTGTTTTCCATGAAGGTGGAACCTGACCACCCTCTTGTATATTAACAAATAGCTCTCTAAGAGGTTCCACCATTTCCATTTGAAGATGCTTATAATAAATTGTCGTTAGCCCATCAGTCCCAGGAGATTTTCCCATTTTCAATTGTTTAATCACTGAAATTATTTCTTCTGATGTAATCAATGCATTTAATCTATCTCTTTGTTCATTGGTGATTATCAATACATTTTCATTTTGCAAAAAAGTATCTATCTCATTCTCTTGTATCTTCTCTTCAGCGTACAACTTGGAGTAAAATTCTAAAAAAGCTTTCTTAATAATTTCTTGTTGAAACACTTCCTTCCCTTTGTATTCTATTTTTTCAATTATGCGGGATTTTTGTTTTTTCCTTAATGTATAAGCCAACCATCTGCCAGGTTTATTAGAATTAAAAAATGTATTATGTTTTGCATATTGTATATTCCTAGCAACTTGGTCTGCCATCAACAAGTCAAATTGTTTCCGTAAAATCTTAATCCCCTCTTTAAAGTTTTTATCGTCTGGTCTCTTTATTAATAATTGCTCTTTCTTTCTTATTTTCTCTTCTAACTCCTTCCTTTTTTCCTCTTGTTTACGTCTATACCTTTTATTCATATCAATTAAAATCCCACGCATGTACGCTTTACCAGCATCCCATACCATTTCTATTGTTGTGTCCTTATGCAAATTTAGCATAAAAATTCCTTCATAACATTTTTACATTCATTCACATTTGTATCATATTTAAACAAATTTTCATTAAGTCTCCAAGATCTTTTGGGACTCTGTCCTACCATTAATTCCATCCAAACCGGATTATGGTCTGTTAAAACTTTGGGTAGGATTTTCACCTTCTTTAAACTAAAAAAAAAAATCACTTGAAGTTAATATAAAGTCAATTCTAGAAAATGACTGATGTCTATCAGAAAAAAAGGTAAATTCTTGCTCTTTACCATGTCTTTCTCTCCATATATCTATCAGATCAAAATCATCCTTTATATATAAAAAAAGATTTAGGCAACTTAGAACGTGTTTGAGGAATTGGTAATATCTTCTTCTTGTCTAAACCAATATCTATAACACCATTCCAATCTCCCGTTAAAATACAAGACCTATAATCAAATTGTATTAACTTTTTATGTATTAACTTGTAACATTTTCCTTGTTGTTGATTTGGTGCATATATACCCATCAAAAGAACTTTCTTCCCATCTTTTAAGATTTCAATTGCTAAGTATCTACCTTGTATGTCTGATTCTATTAATTTAGCTCTTATATGATTTTTAATATAGATAACAATTCCATTCTTCTTCTCAGCGACCGCTGCAACAAAATGTGAACCTAATTTATTATTTATCAAATATTTCTGATCAGTAATTCTAATATGTGTTTCTTGTAAACAAATTACATCATTTTTACATTGAGTCAAATAATGAAATATCTTCTTCCTTTTCTGTGGAGAATTTAAACCATTGACATTCCATGTCAAATATTTATTTGACATGACCAACTTGAGAAAGCCTTTGCAAGACCAAATCAACTTTTTCATCCATTTTCTTCTTTGGTCGAGCTCCCATGGCTTCCAGACGTGTAGATACAGCTTGAATTGTACGTTCTTGTTGTTCCTTTTCTTGTTGTTCCATGCGTTTAGTAGTTGCTCTTTGCCTTTGATCTTTAGGCTTCTCTACTTCCAAAGGCTGAAAAATATCAATGCTCCGCGCAGGCAGCTCCATTAAAGCTCCTTTATCAACTCCTGATGCTGCAAGGGGTTGTGACTCTGAAGACTGTACTTGTTGTTTTAACTCCATATCTCTTTCTTTTGGTGAATCTGCACTTTTTGGTGTTGGAGATGGGGGTTTACCAGCCTTCAGCACATTCTCAAAAAAATCTTTTGCTTTCCCAACAGAATTCAAGCGGTATCTATTACCCTGGTAAAATAACGACAGTCCATCTGGAGCCTCCCACCTAAATTGTAAACCATGTTTTTTAAATTCAGCCACCAAAAATGCATAATCTTTTCTTGCTCTTAACATCTTCGGAGGAATCTCCTTCAAAACCTCAACCTCCTGACCAGCAACACTTAATTTCTTATTGTAAGATATTGTAAGAACGTGATTTCTGAATCTCCTTGTAACAAAATAAATCACAATGTCTCTAGGTAAATTTCTTTGTCTTGCAATCCATGAATTAACTCTGTAAATCCTGTCAATCTGCCAAGAGACATTTTGTACTCCATCTTCTAAAAATTGTGCCAAAGCTTCTTCAAAAATTCTTCTCAAATCCTCCTGATTCTCATTTGCTACCTCCTTCAGCCCTCTAATTCTAATAGCCAACATTATTTGATTGTATTGTACCATGACTGCTTGATCTTGTATATCACTTTTAATTCCATCAAGTTTTTCCTCAATTTGTTGCTCGACCCCTTCCACCTTCTCTTCAACTCTCAAAGTATAATCCCAACCCCCCTTAAAAGCTTCCACAATATCTTCTCTTATCACTATATTGTGAGTCTCAATTGTTTCTTTAATTATCTCCAGTTCATCAGTTACACCTTTAACTTGTTCCTCAATCTTTTTCTCCAATTTTTCCATACTTCTTTCTATATTGTCAGTCATTGTTGATAATGCAGCCTGCAAATCTTTCATGGTAAACATTTCTGGAGGGGATTGAGTAGACAGGGGGGCTTGAGACTCTGTAGATGTTAAAGAAGCTGGGGGGAGCAGAAAAACTACTTGCTTGTAATTTAGAGGGCTGAGCCGGAGAAGATACTGCCACCTTCGCAGAAGCTATTTTTGTTTGTCTGGCAGTTACTTTGAATAAAAAAGAATCTTTACATGTATATTGCCAAAATTTTTCCTCTTCTTTTCTTCTTTCAAATCTAAATTTAATTGTAATTTGTAGGATTTTAAAGTTTAAATCTGAGCGATCACTCTGGCTTTACTCTAAAAAAAAGAAAAAGGGAATCACTTTCACTTTCCAGTCACTTTCCCTTTACAGTGAGAGCGATCTCCATCTTGGATACATTATGTTGATTGTAAAAGTGGTTGTGGTCAGAAGTAAAATATAGAATATAGAAAATTACTTGCAATATAAAACTCCTGTATTCACTCCGCCTGCATATAGGTCTCTCTTGAAAATTTATCTTGAGCAGGAATGGTCACGGCGTCTTTTTCTGTCTGCAGACAGAAGCGTCCCTGGGCAGGAGCATCTTTGAGCGACTGGGGAGCTCTCACTCTTTCCCCCTGAAAACTTTTTCAGGGGGTTTTTAGAGGAGCTCAACCCACCCCCGATGCTCTTCACCCCTTCTTCGCCCGAAGGGGGGATTTTTCACTGCAAAAAACAGCTGATGTTCGCTGTTTTGTGGCTTAACAAAACCCGGGAAAACGGAGCCTCTGAAGGAGGCTGTGGCGACGCCAGTGGAGCCACCGGAAGTCCCCTGAGCTGGCATCTTGATCTTTTATTTTAGGTCTCATTTTGTCACAAGCTAAAAGAATGGTTTCATGTATTGCTTGTAGCATAGCAAGAATCTTTTCCTGGTCTTCATTCATCTTTTTCACTTCTTTGTAGATAGTCTTTCTAGTAAAAGTTATTTGTTAAGCAAAAGTCAGTAAAGGTTTACATTCATAGTTCAAATAAGCCAATTTTGCTGCCCAGCTGTTCTCTTGCAGTTAAGTCTTCAGAGATAGTACCAAGGACAAGGAGGTTTAATCAAGGTCTGGGCTTTGAGCCAAGTCTCTTTTTGAGAAATAACAAATTGCCATACCAAGCTTCACCACAAGGTGTCACTGGTGCCATTTAAGGATTTTTTAAGTCCCTAATTTTTTCTAATTCTTTTTCCAATTATATTTCTTTTTTGTAGATAAAAACAAGAGTCTCTAGTAAAAACAGGAAAATTTTTGATCCCCAAGTTTCAGAAACATATAAATCCACTTAGATTAAAGCTGTTCTTTTTAATGCTTTGATTCCCCTGGGTCAGGGGTAGGCAACCGAAAACACTCAAAGAGCCACTTGGACCCATTTCCCACCAAAAACAAAACAATGAGAGCCGCAAAACTCTTTTGACATCTAAAATGAAGATAATACTGCATATATCCTTTTTTACACACACACACACACACACACACACACACACACACACACACACACACACACAAAGTAAAAAAGGGTATATGCAGTGTTAACTTCATTTTAGATGTCAAAAGGGTGTCTCTCTCCCTCCTTCTCTCTCTCTCTCTCTCTCCCTCCCTCTCTTTCTGCCCTTGGTCTGCTAGTCTTCTTCCCCCACTCTCTCTCTCTCTCTCTCTCTCTCTCTCTCTCTCTCTCTCTCTCTCTCTCTCTCTCTCTCTCTCTCTCTCTTTCCTCTTTCTCTCTCTCTCTCTCTCTCTCTCTCTCTCTCTCTCTCTCTCTCTCTCTCTCTCTCTCTCTCTCTCTCTCTCTCTCTCTCTCTCTCTCTCTCTCCCTCTCTCTGATCTTCTACTCACCTGGCAAGCTGGCTTCAAGCTGTTCTCCAACAAGCTCAGGGGTAGGCAACCTTGGCTTTTTTATGACTCATGGACTTCAACTCCCAGAATTCCCGAGTCAGCATAGCTGGGCTAGCTAGCTCTCTCTTGCCCTTCCTGCTTCCTGCCGAGACGCAGCAAAGGGAGAAGCCCTGCACAAAAAACTTTTCAGCTTGTCAGAAAACACCATGAGTCCAGTTTCTTTTACACACACATACACACACACACACACACACACACAGAGAGAGAGAGAGAGAGAGAGAGAGAGAGAGAGAGAGAGAGAGAGAGAGAGAGAGAGAGAGAGAGAGAGAGAGAGAAAAGCAGGGAAGCGTAAGTGCCTCTCTCTGTCTCTGTTTCTCTCTGCAAATGGCAGAGGAAGTTGGGAGACACAAGGGAAGGCTCAAGTGGCTCCAGAGCCACAGATTGCCGACCTGTGCCCTGGGTAGTCAGATACCACTATTGTTAGATGGTGGGGTAGAAATTACCTCCCTCTCTCCTCACAGGGGGAAGATACTTCAAAGAGCTTTTACAGGAAGAAGGTACTTAGGATAAAGAGAAGATAAGATCTCACCCAGTTTCATCTGCACTACTTTCAAAGTGTTTGGTAGTAAATTTGGCTTCAGTTGTCGGCAGCTTAGTGATGAGCCATATTACTATGGCTGGTCTTTCCCCCGTTGGTTTGAAGAGCTGTCCCAAATCAAGAGGAAGGGCTGCCACACTTCCACGATCAGCGGGGGTCCTCTGCTTGCTCATTGCCCCTACAGAGTGATTTTTGACCCTTTCAGGGTCCCCCAGTGGGATAAAACCAGACGCTGGAGACGAGGCTCGCCTCCATGCTTCTGCCCAGGCTTCTTTAGTCATCTTCATTCTAGTTAGGGACAATGACATGAGTTCCTCTTTGAAGGAAATGGGTGGTTCAAAAATGCGAAATAAATAAAAAAATAAATACATAAATGGAGCATTGGCTTACCTGAACACCTCTTCTCAGCATGATGATGAAGAATCCACCAATGGCTATTTCAGTCCTCCTGCCCAATCAGACTAGGCTGTCAAAGTTGTCATACCCATCCTTGCCTGGTACCTCCCAGTTTCAATGACAGCAGAGCCAATGACGATAGTCCGATGTGATGACTCCTGAGAGGAGGAAAAAGAAGCAACCCTCTGACACGTGGCCTAACTGACCTCTAGAGGGGCGTGAGCATAGATTCTTCATCATCATGCTGAGAAGAGGTGTTCAGGTAAGCCAACGCTCCTTCTCCAGCATGATGGATGAAGAATCCACCAATGGGACTTACCAAAGTCCCCACTGTCCCTATGTGAGGGAGTCAGTTGGGACCTGTGTCCTGGCACTACCTGTTGCAGTATTCATTGACCAAAGGAAGCCTCAGCTACAAATTTGTCCAGTCAGTAATGCCTAATAAAAGGGGAAGGCGAAGACCATGTCGCCGCCCTACAAATATCCTCTATGGATGCTTGTGTTGCCCACGGCGCAGATGTGGCAGCATTGCGGGTGGAGTGTGCCATCACATGACTTGGAACTGGCAGGGAAAGCGACACATATGCCCCTGCTATGCACGCCCTGATTCACCTGCCTATGGTAGAGGCAGATACCTTCTGCCCCATGGAAGAAGGTTGAAATGAGACAAACAGGGTTTTTGATTTACGAAAGGCCACCGTGCACTTGATGTAACAGCGCAAGGCCCTGCGTACATCCAATGTGTGCCATTGGTGTTCCAGGTCATATGATGGACAGGGACAAAAGTTTGGGAGAATAACCTCCTGCGCCCTATGAAATACTGTGTTTATCTTAGGGATAAAGGAAGGATCTAACCTGAGAACCACCCTGTCCTCGTGAAACGTGCACAGGTCTTTCCTGATAGATAAAGTGGCTAGCTCCGAGATACGTCTGCTGGATGTAATGGCAATCAGGAAGGAAACCTTGAGTGACAAGTATTGCAAGGAACAGGTTCTAATGGGTTCACAGGGTGAGGCTGTAGTGGAAAAACCACGATACTTACATCAGAAGACAGGACCATGAAGGGTTGGAGAAAACAAATTTTATTTGTGCAAAGATGGTTCAGAGTATTCATATGATAAATTCTGACCCCTGAGTTACTCCCAGAGTGTCATTTTTATACAGCTTACCACCCATGCTAAATGTTATCTACCTTTAACACACTAAAAGAGAGAAGTTCATGTCCTGAGGCCACACACATAGGAAAAAGGGAAGTTTATACAATGTGCAGAAAACCACACTCCCCTACACATGTAATATCTTACACCATTTGCGACTTTCGGTTGGCACTTTTTGGAAAAATGTTTCTTCATAGAATTACACACAGGTTATCACATTCAGCCAGTTTATAATATTAGTTAATGCTTTCAAAACATCGCCTCTGTTAATTAAAATATAATTCAAAAGTACTTTATCATTTCTCTTAATGGCAATTTTTCATCTACCTCAAGGCAGTTAGGGCCTGCAGAACCTGGGGTAGTTCCCAGGAGGGATACCTGTGGACCACGGGTGGTCTGCTATTCATAACTCCTTTGAGAAAGGAGCAGACCATAGGATGCTGAGACAAGGATTCTGATCTGTCCCAGGAGAGCACTGTGGAAAGAGCCGCTACCTGTCTTCAAATGGTGTTGAGTGACAACCCCTTATTGATACCCTCAAATAAGTAGTCTAAGACCTTTGGGATGGTCACTTTGGAGAGACTCAAGTGGTTCCTGTCACACCAGTGGCAGAAATTTCACCAAATGTGATCGTAAATGCAGTTAGTAGCTGGTCTTCTGGCAGCCTGAATCATGTCAATCACTCCTGACGAGTATGACTCTTGAGTCAGGGTGCGGTGTTCAAGCACCAGGTGGCCAATTGGAGCCATTGGGGGTCTGGATATTGTAGAGCCCCCTGCGTTAACCATATGCAACTGTCGGGAATCCTCCACAGAGAAGTTGTGGAGAGGCTCACTAGGTCTGCAAACCACGGTCATCTCAGCCAGTGAGGTGCAATGAATATTAGCTCTGCCTGTTCCTCTAGGATCTTCCTGATAACTGCTGGAAGCAGAAGGAGAGGAGGAAAGGTGTACAATAGGCCCTGTGGCCATGGACTGCATAGAACGTCCGTCCCCTCCGCCCCCTGAGAAGGGAAGCATGAAAAGAACCTGGAAAGTTGGGCATTCTCTGGCAAGGCAAAAAGGCCCACAATCGGATGGCCAAAACTGTCTGTGATCTCCTTGAACAGATCCAGGTGCAACTGCCATTCCGAGTGGTCCACTATTGACCTGCTGAGGAAGTCCGCCTGCCGGTTCACTTCTCCCGAAATATGGTCAGCCCTGATGGAAAGCAGGTTGGTCTCTGCCCAGGAACCCAATGCCCGAGCCTCCTTCATGAGGGACCTGGAACGAGTGCCCCCTTGCCGGTTCATGTGAGCCTTTGCAACTACATTGTCTGTGAAGACCAGCACATGTTTCCCCCCAATCTCGATGTGGAAGTGTTGGAGAGCCAGATGGATCGCCCTGAGCTCCAACCAATTGATGTGCTTCAGGTCCAATCACGACTATTGACCCTGAGCCATCTGAGATTGGAGGTGCGCACCCCAGCTGAAGAGACTTGCGTCTGTGGTCAGAAGAGTTCTGTGAGGCTCCTTGAAGAGAGTCCCCTTGTGCATGGGTGAAGATGTCCACCAGTCGAGGGAGCGAAGGACCTGATGGGGAATCCTTACCAGTTGGTTGGAGGAACTGGTGCGCAGTCTCTGGTATGGGAGCAGGAACCATTGGAGGGTCCAGGCATGTAATCTGGCCCAAGGCACTATCGCTATGCAAGATATTAATTTCCCCAGTAACTGGGAAAGCAAGGCTAGTGTCACTACCCACTTCCTGCGGACCCTGAGGACCAGGTCTCGGATGCTGTTTTGATGGTCTTCTGACAAGAACACGTGACAAGAGTCTGTGTCTATCACTGCGCCCATGTGTAAGAGGTGGGTTGAGGGGACAATCTGGCTTTTCTTGAAATTTATTGAGAACCCATGGTCCTGAAGAGTCCTGATCGTAAGGGCCAGATCTGACTGGGCGGTCGGGACGGAGGTTGATTGGATCAGGATGTCGTCCAGGTAACACTGGACACGTACCGGGGCCAATCTTAAGTGTGCTGCCAGAACTGCAAGGATCTTGGTGAAGACCCTTGGGGCAAAGGAGAGACCAAATGATAGGGCCCTATATTGGAAGTGATGGTTGAGATGACAGAACCACAGAAATTGGCGATGATCTGGGAGGATAGGGATGTGTAGATATGCCTATGTGAGATCGATTGAGGTCATGAAATCCCCTCGCCTGACGCTGCCCAAGATGGAATGGAGCATCTGCATCTTGAACTTCCAATACTGGAGATGGAAATTCAGGCTCTTGAGGTCGAGGATTGCCCTCCATCCCCCTGAGGATTTTGGGACTACAAACAGGATGGAGTAATATCCCTTTCCTACCTGGTCCGATGGGACCTCCTCTATGGCCTTGATGCTTAGTAAATGCCAAATGGCATCTGTCATGAGACCTCTTTTTATTGGGTTTCTCAGGGTTGGACAAGAGACGAAATGGTCTATGGGTCTGGTTATGAACTCCAGGGACAGACCCTCCCTTATGGTATGTAGTACCCAGGAGTCTGTGGTTGTGTTTTCTCATTGACTGATGAAGAGAGTGAGTCTGCCACCAATGGGAGGGGTCCCCCCCTAAGTCACTTGGAGTGACGGAAGGGACGACCCCCTCTGCCTTGAAAGGAAGATTTGTTCTGGGTCTGGTGTCGGGGCCGGTCCCTATAATTCATCCTGTCAAATGGACGATCTGCCTTGAGAGTAGAGGGATGGTATGCTTGTCTGGCCTCTGCTGTTGCACCAGTCCAAAAGGACTGACAGCGGCCATAGGGAAAGAACCGCCTGTTTACTCTCTTGGCCAAATGAGAGATAACCTTCTGTTTCTGCTTGTTCTCCACCAGGTAGGGTGGTAATGCCTCCCCAAATAATCAGCCTCCCCTAAATGGAGCTGTGGCCACCCGCCATTTATGTTTACTCTCGGCCCTCCAGTTCTTAAGCCAAAGCAGTCTCTGAGCAACGACGCTGGAAGCCATTGCTTGGGCTGAGTGCCTGGCAGCGTATAAGGACACATCCGCCATGTACTCTGAGGTCGCTATCAGTTTGGTCAGATCCAGGTGGACTCTAACCTCTTCCAGGGGAATCCTCTCCTGAAGCTGCCTAAGCGAAATGAAGGAAATTCTAGCGAAAAAGGAAGTAGAGGTTGCCGCCTTTGCTGCCCACGCAGATGCTTGATGAGCTTTGCGAAATGCTAGCTTGGATTTCTTATCCTCCACCTTAAGGGCATCAGATACATCTGCTGGTAGCCTGGTGGCTGACAATAGTAGGGCTAGGGATTCATCCACTTTAGGCACCTCCAATAGATCAGTTAAATTTTGGGCCATATCTATTAGCTTACGCTCAGCTCCCCCCTGGGAAGGTTGTGCAGCCGGGGATTCCCATTGTCCCTGAACATTTTTAAGGAATAAAGGGGGACAGGGGTTTTGCTGATGCCGAATTACCGGTTCAGAGAACAGCAGATTCGTGTCCTGGCCAGCGGCAGTCTCTGGGGTGGGAATAGGATCAGAAGTGATCTTGCCCGCTGCACATGCCCTGCGAAGTAAAGATGGAAAAAGCGAAGTATTAAAGAACTCTGCCATGGGATGGGAGTCTTGTGGAGGCTCCTCACAAGACTGGTCTGCAGTTCCATCATAATCAGAGGAGCTAGAAGATTCGGATCCTGGTGAATGGGGGAGCGAGGTAGCACTAGGGTGGTTGAGCAGTGTGGGTCGTGTTGAGATGGTTGGCACTGATGAGTACCTTGGTATGGATGAAGGTTGGTGATGACCCGATGAGGCCATCACTTGAAGGACTGCCTGCAAGATCATGGTCAGCAGCTGATCAGCAAAGGAAGGCTTTTGTGAAGGACGAAGCCCTGCTACAGTCGCTGTGGGTTCCGTGGAGGGGCCTGGCGGCTTGAGGTCCTCCCCAAAGAGGAGTGGGTCTCCCTGACCAAAGGTCTGTACTGAGACCTGCTGAAGCTCTCGCTCTGGGGACCACGCCCTTGATGAAGTAAGCAATTGTAGGTCCACCTCAGGAGCTGCAAGTGGGGGAAGTGGTGATTTACGCCCTTCCCCAGCTGACAATCGTTGGGCCCAAGATAATTGCTTCTCCAGGGCTCGGTGTGTGTGATCGGCCTGCTTGTCAGTTTGACTTACTTGACCTCTTGCCAGATTTAAACTTAGCTTTGGCCTTTCCCTTAGCTACAGCCTCCTGAGAAGGAGATTTTTGACTGGGTTGCAGAGGTCTGTGGCTCAGTGTTGTCTGCCATGGTTAAACGAGAAGGGTTCCTGATGCGGCCCTGGAACGATCTTGATCTGCAAGAGATGTCAGTTACCCACCATGATGGGGCTGACTTGTACATGGATCAGTATGGTCTGGCCCACTGGCCAAGCAGGACTCACGTTGGGCGCGTCAAGGTGCTTGTCACCCGGGGAAGAGACAATGTCAATGTGTCCATAATGCACAGTCCTGTGATCCGTGGGGTGATGAGATTTCACATGTCTCACATTAGTGGCGATGGTCAGGTCCTAGTAAGCAACCACTAGATGCAGAGTGGCAGAAGGCTAAGGTGAAGGAGTGCTAAGTAGCAAAGACCTGTGCTGATAGAGCTGTCAAATGTAATGCAAGCAGGATGTAGCAAAAGGGTCCTCTGAATTTTACTTGTGAAATTAAATTCCAGGTGAAATTGGAAGCTGTCCACTGCCCATTGGTCTAATTGGGAGAGAGTGAGGTGCAGCTGCTGTGCTCAAAATGGCGGCCACGCTAACGGGAAGGGAGGAGTTGGTGAGGGAATCTCAGTAGAGCTAGTGGCTGTAAATCAAGGAAAGCAGCTCTGACCGACCAATATTGCTGGTGGCCATCTAATGTGCTCTACAAGTAAGGGACTTCAAAGGCTTATCAATGTGGCAAATGGTCACCTCGTGGCACACCAAAATGGCAGCTACGCAGCCGAGAGCGGGAAAGGGCAAACCCTTGAAATCTGAGGAGCAAGAGCTTGAAGTGATCAAAGTCTGCTTTAAAGCGCTAGGAGATGTGCAGAAGCGAGTCTCCCAGTTCTCCTGATCTCTGTAGCTTGCAATTGAAAATAAGCTATCCGCGCTGATCAGCTGAGAGGCACGGTGGCCGCAGCACCTCCCAGCAGCGGTGGAAAGTCCGGAACCAAAATCAATCAAAATTGTCAGATCCTGGGGTGAACAGCAGCGAGATGCTGAGCCTCGCGCTGAAACTGACGCTTCTACGTAATCGAGTTGTTGTTAATGGCACCTGAAGCGACTGAGTAACGGCCACCAAAATGGCGGCCGCAGCTCGAACCTTCGGAGCTGACAGCTAAAGAAAGCTTCAGGTGACAGAAGCCTATAGAATTGCTGCTGACAGCTGAGTAGAAGCTAAATAGTTTCAGGCTGTCCTGTCAAATTATCCTTGACTTCCTAAAATTTTGGGAAATCTTTAGGTAAAACAGCTTTCCAAAGCGGACGCTGCAGTCCACTGTGGGGCTGACAGTTAAGGGGGGGATTTTCAGATGGTAGAAACCTAAGGAATTTAATAGGAAAATTGAACAGAAGCTGTGTGGCTTCTGTTTTTCCTTTCCCCTAAAAGAAGAATCCACTAATGGGTTAGAAGGAAAAATATTTCCCCTGAATCAAACCTGTCAGAAGTCAGAATTTGAGAGTCAAAATTGTCACGTCCTCATGGGCGAACAGATTAAGTTGAAACTGGAAGGTACCAGGCAAGGACTGGGCATGACAACTTTGACAACCTAGTCTGATTGGGCAGGAGGACTGAAGTAACCTATTGGTGGATTCTTCATCCATCATGCTGGAGAAAAGTCAGTTTACTCATTCCTTGGACTAAATGCTCCCAAAGACCACAATAATAACACTCATTTATTGTTTCTGACCAGCCCCTTGAACTACATGTGTTCTTGATTAACAGTTCAAATTTTGTAATGTTCTTGTTAATGCTGCAGAATCCCAGGAAGATTCCCCACTTCTTTTTGGAACCCATTCAGGTCCATAAATTGCTGGAAGTAAATGGTTACAGTCTTCCTTCAGAGGGGGCAAGGTAACATAAGAAATCCTCAAGGAGATGTCCATGATATGCTCATGATGGGGCGATAAGTAGAAATCACATTGCCATTGCTCTGACAAAAAAAATCATATCTGGAGTGTGGCCACTGTCCTGAGTCAGACCATGGATGATCTGGAATAGTCCCATGGCTGCCATGATGACCATGAACTCCCTAGCCCAGTGATGTTGAACCTTTTAGAGACCGAGCGCCCAACTTACTGTTACGTAAGTTTCAGTTTAGCTAAAAATGCTTATTTGAAAAATAATTATTTAAATATCATTTCCTCAGACTTCCTTGTTTTAAGGTGACATGCAAAAGCCAGTTTGTGTTGTCAACAAAAAATAGTTTTGAATTAAGTAAAGATTTTCATTTTGGCAAATCTAGAATTTTGAATCTGATAGATATTTCAGAATGATTACAATCACAACATATAGCATTTCCCATATTACAGTATTTTCTAGTGTAATCTGATATCTAAATCTCCAAGTGGCCTCAATGACTCTTAGAAAAACTGCTAATGACCAAATTACTGCAAGGAATATAAATCCTTCCATCCTATACCATTCAGCCAGAACTGGAGAAGTTTTTGGGATGAAAAGTGAAAAATCTTCAAGGAGAAACAAAATCCAGTTGCCTTAAAAAAAAAAGATCTTTGGGACAACCATGACCTGGATGACTGACAATCTCCATAGACATCTGATATCTAAATTATATTTCCCCATTTGGGAATGGGAGAAGTATAATTTGTAGCAGAAGCAGCAGCAACAAACCCTTTCTGCTGAACACCAGTTAACTTGATTCAATATTGATTCAGTATTAACATTATGTATTTAGAATCATTATTTGAAACTAGGTGAAGGTGTGCCTTAGAGCGTTAATCTTTTACATCTTTCGATTTTTATTGCTTTCATTTTCATTTTGGTGAAAGTTTTTTTTTTCTCATTCAATTTCTCATTCTCAGTTTTTTTCTCATTTATATCCTTATTTGGTAACTGTTATGTCCTGGGCCTGTGATTGACAGAGCAGGTGCAGGAAGCTGCAGAGAGACCTGGGCAGACCACGTGGCCTGCTGACAGACAGGCTGTCTCCAGCCTATTGCACATGCGCAAAGCGGGAAAATACGTTGCAATTATTGGCTGACGCTGTTCCCTGCAAAAGGGTATAAAAGGGATCAGCGCCATTTTGTGTTGTTCTGTTGGAGTTTTAATAAAAAAGCATCTGTTGTTACTCCTGCCTCGTTTCAATGCCTCACCAATGCACAGAACAGAACAGTAACAACAATTGGTACAGGCAACCTGGTTGTTAAGTGAAGCAGTCCTTGAGTGAAACCATGACTGGATTAATGATCTTATTTCAACTTTCTATTGCTTTATAGCGAAGGATTGGTCATAAAGTTACTTTTTCATCATCATCATAACTAAATGGTCCCTTCCAACTTTTTATTATTATTATTATTATTATTATTATTATTATTATTATTATTAACAAGGTAGTTGCTAAATTAGGAATACCATAACACTTCCAAATTTCCCTCAGGTTCTTGAAGGAATGCAGCAAAAGGGAAATACTAACATTTTTTTCACTAGCCACAGTCAGCAAATTTGTGGTCACATCAAAATCTCAGGTACTCTCTTGTTTTAACTTCTGGAAGCAAGAAACAAGAAAACCATCAACTTTAACATTTATTAAGTAAGGGCTAATTAAGTTATATTTATGTTACTAATTCTGTACCCAATGGTGAATTAATGATTTAATCTTTTGAAATGAACCCAATCTGATCCATGCTTCTCAAACTGATGAAATACATTTATACATCAGATTTCCCTGAACTTAATGATGCAAAAGAGATTAGACAACATTCAGGGGTTTTTGTAATTATGACAATACACCTCTGTGTGTATCTGAAAGACAAGCAGTGGGCATTAAGTATTTTTTAAACAGATACAATCCACATCCACATACAACTCCTATTGTAGATTTACTTCTTAGATGTTCTAAGGAAATGAATACAGTAAAACTGTTGGGTCCCTAAAGAGAGAGCAAAGAATTCATGACATTAGGCAAACAAGATACTTGTACAGGAACATATATGTATACAGACATACATATTTTGGTTATAATAAACCAATTAATATGTAACTCAATTCTCTTATTAATCTTGCCACAGTGCAGTGTTTCTCTCATTTATGTCTTATACTTCTGTAAATAAAGAGGATACAAAGATCAAATTCATTTCTTATACACATAATATGGGTATTTCCAGCTTTCTTCCATAAAAAGGTATGTTATTTCTTGCCTTTTAAAAAGGTATAATTTAAAAACAAGTGAGCAAGGTTTTCAAAAGTGAGGGTAAATTTTGCATGGTTTTACAACGTAGTTTAATAAATTAAACAAACTGCTCTATTAATTCCTTGTTTGTCTTCCAAATTATATGAAAAGGAATGGGCATATTATACCATTAAATAGCAGTTAATATAATACTGAATATGTTATTGAAATTGTTCAATTACATAAATGACAATGAACATACATTATGGATTTTTGTTGGGATTCCTTAATGAAAAAGTCCTTAATTCAATATATTTGAACATTAAAAATGGATAAAGATGTAATCTAGCCAAGATAAATCATTTGTAAAAATGTTGAACACATGCCTAAATTTGCTCAGTTGAAAATTAATTTGATTTGAAAACTTTTAGATTTACTTGGTTGATGTTTTCTACACCAAAGGATACGGAAACTATATGGGAAACCATCAATTTAGTATCATTTATAAGAGATAAATGTATACATTTTATGGTGTTCAAAAACGTACCATTAACAAATATGAAAGAAAAGATAGGGATTTCAAAATGTCATAGAAGTTGTAGTTTTCTTATATAACTTTAAATAGCTTTTATCAACTGAATTTTAAAAGATTAAAACTCATCATTAGGCTGGTTATATGGGTGTTTGATATATCTTATATAATGTCTAATAAAATTTTTAAAAGGAGGGAGGGGAGATGCTTTTTTATATTTCTGATTTTATCTCAAAAATTGGAATGGCACCTGACATGATAACATGCATTTTTTTAAAAATGAAAAACCAGCGCTGATTTAGGCTCAGCTTCTTGGAACTTCCTGGAACTTCAGAATATCAAGAGCCATTTGGGACATTTTGTATTGGGGCGAGGACTAAAAATTGATGGGAACTAATTTCCTATAAGAGAGAGATAACATTATTAAATCAAAGATAAATACTGATACAAAATAACACATCCTCACACAAATATCTCCAAGGTTCTCAGAGGTAATTGGTTTATAAACATCCATTATAAATAAATACATTTGGTTGTTTTTCATTAGTTCTATAGCAGATTATAATTTGTCATGTTCACTTAAAAAGCAACTAAAATATACTTTTATTCATAACATTATGATTAAAGATTGGGAAGGGAAGATGGGGGGAATGAACTTTTCAGCATGATTCAGTACATTGTGAAAGAGTTTCAGATTCCTAGTAGAAAAAAAGGAAAACAATGTTTATTTTTTCCCCAAACAGCAAAACTAGGCTTCTATTCCAGATGATGAAGGCATCTGAAATGCACCACTGCTAATTAAAACTATAAAACATACACTATTTGTCTCAGTCACCCATTTTTCATATCATAAATTACTTATTGTCCTCTTACCGTCTTAGAATGCTTGTCTTACAAAACATTTCAAATCCAAGATATAGAATATAGACTTATTTAAAGAAAAGGCCTTCTGCATGATAGATTACTGTACCTGTCTATAACCAAAGCAAATTTTTGAGAATTGGGACTTTCCATGCAAACAATCACCCAGATGCAGAGCATGTTGCAAGTGATTGTGTACATTTCCATAAACATCATGCAGTCAGGAAACTCCATACTTTGTGAGAACTTATAACCTTTATTTCGTTGGATGTCATTTCTTTTTAAGTACCAATGTGTGGGTATGATGGAATAGAAGTATTTTTAAGTCAAAGACAGCTAACCTGTAGTATACTCCTGGACGTTAACTTCCTGAAAGAATCTTGGTAATTACAAATAAAAACAGAAATGGAGAATATGCACAAAATAGTATAACTAGCTTCTGCTGCACTATCCTGAAATAACTGTAGTAGGGAAAGTAAATAAATTGGGCTGCTGGAGTAAGAGAACATGGCAAGTGAAACCAACAATAAATCAGAAATATATATGAAAATGTATTGCTTATCCTGTATTGCTTATTTATATATCAAATTTAGTAACTGCCCATCTGACTCACAGAGAGATTCAGAAATTAACTTAGAAATATCTAACTACTTAACATTAAATAAAGTAGTTAACTCCAAGATAATGTGTAGTCTAGAAAATGCATACAGTGCATAGCTTATTATCTCCTAGATGTAGTCACATGTGGGTATGCACACTAGAGAAGGAACGTAGCCAAACATGCTACAGATGTTCTCATTTCTTGGTCTTCCATTAGGCAAGAGAAAGGACACTGGTGTGGAAGAGAAAAAGAATTGTATTACCAAACAAAAGATGATCTTCCACTGGCTTGTCAGTATGTTTCCTAAAATCTTGAGGGAAAGGTGGGGTGAGAGGCTTCAAGGTTGAGAAAACATATTATTTCATTTCTTTCAGTGTTGAAATATATGTCATCATTGTTTTAAAATATGATAGTGTTTAGAAAATTTTTTTTTGTTACAAATGTAGAAGCAGCATGTGTTTGTTATAAATCATTTAAACAAATATACTTGATGCTATTCATTAGGTAAGAGAATTATGAACACTCTTCTTCTTTTTGCAAAATACTTATTATTTCATTACATTGTTGCTATTACAGATATTTTGTTTGCAGCACACTATTTTTTGATTCGGATTATTAGCAGTCAAGAATTGGAGCTCTGCAATTCTACAGGTGAGTTTGGGTCCATTTAATCATAGAGAGAAATCAAAGATATTATATTTTTTAGGATTCCAGATTAAGAGATGTATAAAAAAAGGAAATGTTTAATATATGTTCAGATGGCGTGATCCAGAACTACTATTAAAAATAAACCAACAGACAAGAATTAACAAAAATGGTAAGGTTATATATATCACTCAGAGATAAAGTACTTAAAACACACCTCTGCCGGCAGGCTTGGGGTAGTTAACATCTTGCCCCTAGCCAGTGTATGTCTGTGTGTATGTTGAATGATTGTTTTTTTCTTTTAAATTAGGGGTTTTATATATATGTATTTTTAATTGTTGATTTCTATTATGTTGTGAGCCGCCCTGAGTTCTCCGGAATAGGGCGGCATAGAAGTCAAATTAATAAAATAACTGGCTTTCATATTTGCAACTGCAGTCCAGATGGCAAAAAGACCTGAAGAAGGGTATATCCAGAAAAGATGAGAATTTAATTGAACAGGTTAGAGTGCAGGGGCCCATGCATATCAAACGAGTGTACAGTGTACTGATAGAAATGGACTCTGAAACTGTACTAGTTAAGGACTGTATGGTAAAGTGGGAACAAGATTTTGGTCAACATATCACGATGGAAACATGGGAGGGAATCTGGGTGAGAAATGTAAAATTTACACAAGCGCAACATTTAAGGGAAAACTTTTATAAAATGTTCTATAGGTGGCACCTAGACCCGAAAAAATTATCGCATATCTACCCACATCCAACCTAAATGTTGGAGGTGTGATAGTATGGAGGCTACATATTTTCATGTATGGTGGACATGTAGAAAAATCAAAGCCTTCTGGAGAAAAATATGATGGACACTCCAAACCATTTTGAAAAAGCGTATTGAATTTCTACCTCAGGTGTTTTTGTTAGGGATCATAAAAGACTGCACTACCACAGAGACGAACTTAATTCTGAACTTGATCACAGCAGCGAGACTGCTGGTGAGACAATACTGGAAGAAGCCAGAAATACCACCTATAGAAGAATGGACTTTGAAAGTAATAAATTTGGCAGAAATGGCAAAAATATCGGCATACTTGAAGGATCGCTCAAATGAACAATATATGATAGACTGGAAACAGTGGATAGACTACATACAAGAGAAACACCAATCAAAGAAAATGTATCTGGCTTATAGTTAAATCTTGACACAGGGAGTGAAGAATGTTTACAAATTTAAATTTAAATCGATTGTATTAAGTTGGATAGCAGTTAGCTTGAATCTTCCCCTGGTTTACATATACAAATATTTATCTATTGATTATTGGAAGGTATATATCAAATAGACTAAGAATGTACTTGATAGAGGGAAGGGCATATCGACATGAAAATTATTAATTTTAATAAGATGACTTGTTTGCTTGATATCCAATGGATTGATCTGAAAAGAAGTGAAAGTTACAATTTTTTAAAATGTAGTTGGTTTATAGTTAAACTTGGATACATGGAGTGAAGAAGGTCTACAAATTTAAAATGATTGTATTAAGTTGAATGGCAGATAACTTGAATTTTTTATTTGTTTACATGTACAAATGTTTACCTAATAATAAATATTTTTTATAATAATAATAATAAAAGAATATATCTACAGTCTCTGGAGTGTCTATATGTTATCAAAGTTCAATACTGCATTTTTAACATTATAAATTCCTAACCTTTCAAAATGGGTAAAAATATTAGGCAGTTAAGACAGAAGCTAATGTACAGTAGCCCAGCTAAAAGTAAGCCTGAGCATAGGATATCTCAAAGTTACATATCTTTCAGTAAATGCTACATTTATTCCTTTCCCAGTTCTAACTAAATGAAATCCTTAACAGGGGTGACACAAATATACTTATTACTTTAGCACTGCAAAGTTTGAGTATATCTGTTTTTTTAAAAAATAGTCTCCATTTACACAATTGCAGAAAAAATAGGAAAATTAGCTTACTAAATATTAATATCCTCATGTTTTGGATTTCCAGAAAATCCTACCAGACATTAATATTTCATGTTAACTTTTATCTTTTAATGCATCTAGTATTTTTAAATACTACCACCACTGCTACACAAAACTAAATACGTATTATTATATGCTTATTAAAAGATAAAGATGCTTGTGTCCAACAGCTTTCTGAATATGAAAATTTAATGACTGTAAAATTAAAGTGAAACAGTGTTTGCTTTTCCAAATATGAAACAGCAATAAACTGTCCATAATGGTAGGTACCAAAAGGTTAAATGCAAAAATCATTTTATCCTGTCCACATCTGTTATTTTTTTATTGCTTTAGCATAAATACACCACCATTTGTTTTATAAATGTCTGTATTCCTTTGAAACAATATTTATTTTCTATTCACATGATTTTACCAGGTATGAAGAGACATAAAAATAGATTGGTTGTATAGCAACATAAGGAAATGCAGAACCACAGGTAGTGTTTATTATAAATTGGCAATGGAACTGATTTCATAGGTAGGATTTTTTTCCATTAAAATATAATGATCCCATTAAGTATATCCAAGCATCAAGATTCCAATTTCAGTGCAAATATTTCTAGGCCTAACAAATTTCTTTGCTGGTTAGGTTTATGCCTCTCTTTACATTAAAAAATGTGATTTCCTGTAGAGATACAGAATGAGCTATGCCCCACCACCTGCACAAAATAAACATCTATCACCTCAGACCATGTTTGTTTTATTTAATTATTGCTCAGCCCGTCTGGCAAACAGCCTACAGTAAATAAACACTAACTCCTTCCCCTATTAAGTAAGCAATTTTTCATCTCTTTCTCCAACCCTATTATGAATTAGTTTAAGATTTGGAATTAAAAAAAAAAAACTGAGATAGAGCATCAGTGTAAACTGAAAACCTTTGTTTAGTATCATGGGAATAGGCTATATACCTACACGAAGCACAAATTCATGATTCATTGTTCAACAAGTAAACTATTACTGTCAGTGCTGAGTAATCCATTTAAAAAACTCTTAACAAATACCAGTCTGCATTTAAAGTTTATATTTATTAATACAGAACCTAGCAAAATAAGAAGTTTTGTTACTATCTGCAAGTCTCAAGATATTTGAACTAATCATGGAATTATAAAATGGCCAAGTTATTGTAACAATGCCGGTACTTTGGCTGTAAGCATCAACAGGCCTATGTAATTTGATTTACGCTGAAACTGAACATGGTTGCACCAGTGAAACACCTTTACAAACTTAATCTTTTCTTTTCCATATTGGAGAAATGTGTCTTTGTGATTTAGATAGATAAATCATTATTATAATTAAGAGACTGAAATAATTTTTGTCACTTATAAATTGTTTACTTACTCCCTATGTTTTAAGAGTACTCATTTTAGAGGAAGCATTTTTAAACTGTTATAGCAAATATTGATAATAGAATACTAAAGAATTTAGCATGACATGAAGATTCCTATAAATAAGAGCAAGCTACTTATAATTTACCCATATTGTTCCATGTGGTAGTATATATTATTGCAACAAAAGTCATTTAAAAAAATCACTCCAAATTAACTTATATACATTAAATCAATCCTGAAATCCCCAGCCCCAACATTCACATACCAAATGTATTATTTAATGTATTCTTTTATAAGAAATTTAATACTTTTTATTCCTTTAGTCCGAAATGTTCTATTATATAGAGATACCAAATTGGGTAGACAATTATTTTATTAGAGGAAGACTCTAATGAAGTCTTTATGAAGACTCGTTTCTTGTTATGTGTATTGTTTCATTTTACCCTTTCTTAATTATCTTAAATGACTGAAGAATCTATTATCAAAACTGGACAAAGTTCCTGTCTGGAAAAAAAAATCTAACAAAATAATCTCTTTACCATTTTGGCATGTAAATATACCAGACTATGATACCAAAATCACTGTATAATATCTTTGTCCTTTGGATTAAGTCTAGGTTGTACCACTGTACCTTTTCTTCCTTGAATTGGCATTTAAAAAAAATCATATGACTCAAAAAATGAATTAAGGGGATTTGCTAACCTTATTGCTGATGAATGACAGTAGACTCAATATCAAATAACTTTACATTTCAGATTTGCAAAACAAATTCTACCAGGATACCAGTTTTGATGAGAACACTCATTTCATTTATCTCTATTAACCATGCAAATGAGATTTTCTGTTAGATTAAAAAAATATTTCTCTCATATTGTTGCTTTGTTTTCATTCATAATAAGCCTCTGATCAATGATGAACTTTGTGCAGAATGTCAAGGTAGTCAAAGGATTCGTGTCTTTTTTATTTTCAATGGAATAATAAAATGCAGTACCAAATTTTTTTTAATAAAATAAATAAATAAATAAATAGATTCTATATTAAAAGTGCTAGAATCTAGATTTACAGAAAAAATCAAAATACTTTGACTCTAAGAACTTTCATCAATATTTAAAAATTTCCTTGATCAACTGGAAAATCTGAAAAATATGCAAGCTTTCAGCATCTCCATTTGATTCCATGTTCATGTTTAAGGGAAGCAACATGGTAAACCATCTATTATGTCAAAGAAGAAATGGTGTGTTGATTCTAATGTTGTGTTGCCATAATGATGTATCAGTGAAATATCTATGAACTACAAGAATGACAGAACAGAGTTTTAGTCTCCAGGGATTATGTATGATGCAACTGCTTCTTCCACCATCTGAAAATGAATAGATAAGAAAAATAATTTACATTTTGGCAGAACTATGTATATACCCTGAAACAAATATTCAATCAATTGTATCTATCTGAAAAGTTAAAGGTTTCCCCTGTCCAGTCATTTCTGACTCTAGGTGGCAGTGCTCATCTCTGTTTCTTAGCCAAGGGAGCCAGCATTGTCCAAAGATAATTCTCTGATCATATGGCCAGCATGACTATATCCGGAGACTCACAGAACACTGCTACCTTCCCACCAAAGTGGTAGTTATTTATCTACTTGCATTTGCATACTTTTGAAGTGCTAGGTGAGCAGGAGGTGGGGCAAATAACAGGAGCTCACTCGTCGCTTTGGCCCTTGAGTCTTGAACCCAGGCTGTCAGCTTTCCTGTTAAAAAACTCAGCATCTTTAACCGCTGATCTATCACATCCTCTTTGTACATATCTGAAAAATCATAAATCCCTGAAGTGAGTCCATGGAATCAAGGAACAGATTCTCTGCAGAACAGTGTGTGACTAGATCTAGGAATAGGAGAGAAATCTGAATCTAATTTTGCATAACAAAATGATATAAAAAGCAAAAGCCATTTATTTAAAATTTAAACATTTTTAGATTTGGCAATGAAATTCATCATAAGTATATAAAAGTATTAAAGATAAAAATATGGTGATATGTATGCCTTTGTATTTCTCTCTCTCTCTCTCTCTCTCTCTCTCTCTCTCTCTCTCTCTCTCTCTCTCTCTCTCTCTCTCTCTCTGTGTGTGTGTGTGTGTGTGTGAGAGAGAGAGAGAGAGAGAGAGAAAGAGATGGTAGGGGAAAATCTATAAAAGATAGATATGTATACATTTCTGACAGGAATTAATATGGAAAATAGTAAATGATATCATTAATAAGACTTTGTACGTAAGAGCAGGTATGATTATTTAACTGTGCAGAGTGATATGTTAAATGAATATAAATATATTTATTTAAGGAATCTGAAATAAATGTGGTAAAAACCAATGTTGAAATTACAAGGGGAGAGAGAGAGAGAGAGAGAGAGAGAGAGAGAGAGAGAGAGAGAGAGAGAGAGAGAGAGAGAGAGAGAGAGAGAGAGAGAGAGAGAGAGAGAGAGAGAGAGAAGAAAATTCTTTAGAAATATCAGTATTTCGCCTGGGATTGGTTTCATTTCTGCTCTGTTTCTTTGTTTAGGTGAACTTCCAGCTCCTGAGCTGTTTCACAAAGCAGGATCTGTTGATATTGGAGACTCAGTTTCACTGTTATGTATACTTTCTACAACAAATAATATAACAAGATTTTTTTTCTGCAAAGATAAGACTCTTGTTTCTGCCCACAAACCAATATTGAACATGATTAGATATACATTTAATATTATGCAAAACTCTACTGGACAATATTCCTGTAGATATGAGCATAAAGAGGAACTAAACCAGTGATGATGAACCTTTTAGAGACTGAGTACCCAAACTGCAACCCAAAACCCACTTATGCATCGTCGAGTGCAGGGTGGGTGTGGCCCATTGGCTGGGTGTGGCCAATTGGATGGGTATGGGTAATTGGATGCGCGTGGCTGCAGTAGTAACAACAGACTGGGTGGGACTAAAAAGTTCAATCAATCAATTCCAACTTTGCAAGATCTTTTTTTTTCCCCGCGAGAAGTTGAAATTGACTGATTGAACCGGGGTTTTTTTTGCACATGGTGGCGGAGCCTAAAGTGAAAAGGTTTTATAAAACCCAGCTGAAGGCCTAGGACTTGGGCGATGGCACACGTGCCCACAGAGAGGGCTCTGAGTGCCGCCTCTAGCACCCGTGCCATAGGTTCACCACCACTGAACTAAACTAACAAAGTCTGCTCTCAGTTCATTCTGGAATCTGACTGTCCCTCCAGGTAAGTATTAACAAGCTTCCAAAAACCACTGAAATAACAAATACATTATTAGTTTGTGGAGAGTTATACTTTATATACTCCAATTTTGTTTTAAAATATGTTCCTAATCGCAACTTTGCTGCGGTTGCTGATCCTACACTATATATTAAGAACACTCTTTAGCTCTAACACAGTGTTTCTCAACCTTGACAATTTTAAGGCATGTGGACTTCAACTCCCAGAATTCCACAGCCAGCATTGCTGACTGTGGAATTCTGGGAGTTGAAGTCCACATGCCTTAAAATTGTCAAGGTTGAGAAACACTGCTCTAACAGAACTGCTAATGCAAAAGGTAGAAATATTTGCAAGCATATATAAAATATAAAAGTGATTTTTGAGAATGGGGAACAATTTCCAAATCTATCTAAGTTTGAGTAAATATGGTTTCAGACAATACTACCTGATTTAGAGTAACTAAACCAGGGAGGGAGATGCAGAAAGGAAAATACTGTTTCTTGTTTGATCCCGAGAAGCTTGACTTTCTTTCCTAAAATAAAGAAGCAATTACTGAAATATTGTTTATAACCGGTTTTGAGATTTTGGATACTTTCATCGTATGTGAAAAAAAAAACTGCTAAAAAGATGGTAGGCAGCAGTTGTTGTGTCCTGAGCCTGCAAAAGCAGGCTTTGGATGTTGCATTGGTCCCGGGCATTCCAAAAGCTGCCCGAGGACCAGACAGAGCGGCACCGGCCTTGTGCGCATGCACAAGGCACGAAAATGCTCTGTTCCTATTGGTTGACACTGTCCGGGTTTCTGGCCATATAAAAAGGCCTGCGTGCCTTTTGTTTTTGCTTGGTTGTTGTAGAACAGTGGTTCTCAACCTTTTCCGGGGCTCGACCCCGGCCCGTATCGCGCATGCATGGCGTGCATCGCGCATGCGCAGTGCAACGGCCCGCATCGCAAAGGAGAAAAAAATGGCCAACCAAAAAAAATGGCCGACCAAAATAAAAAAAATGGCAGGCCCGCATCGCGCATGCGCGGCGCGACAGCCCGTATTGCAAAGGGAAAAAATGGTCGACCCCCCCAAAAAATGGCCGACCCCCCCCAAAATGGCCGACCCCCCCAAAAAATGGCGGGCCCGCATCACGCATGCGCGGCGCGACAGCCCGCATCGCAAAGGGGGAAAAATGGCCGACCCAAAAAATGGCTGACCCCCCAAAAAATATGGCAGACTGCAGTGTTTGGCGACCCCCATGAAATGGTCATTCGACCCCAAATGGGGTCGCAACCCACAGGTTGAGAACCGCTGTTGTAGAAGGAGAATAAAGTGTTTGTTCAGCATCGCCATGTGTCTTCATCATTCGCATGCGAACGAAGTACACAACACTGGTGACGAAGGTGGGATCCTTTGCAAAATGGAACTAAAGATTTGAGGACTTACTCAGGAAGTCCTGAAGAGGGGAAGACGGCATCTGAATCAGCGTCCCAGCCTGCCAGTATAGCATCGCTGGAGGTTGAGCTCGGCTAAAGGACCCTCTCCCCAACAGCAGCTTGTAGAGGAAGCGAGTGGTGAAGGTCGTAAAGATTATGATGGCCGCTTGACTGATTTTGATGTCTCCCACCCAGAGAGATGGAATTTCTACGTAGCATGGGTGGAGAATTACTTCCGAGTGAATCAGATTAGAGAAGATGGCCTGAAGGCAGCAACTCTTTTGTGTGCCTGTGGTCAAGAAGCTTTGACATCGCAGAAAATCTGGTGGCCCCTGCACCTCTGGAGCAGGTAACATATGCTGACTTGAAGAAAATGTTGAAGGAACATTTCCAGCCAAAGTTATCCGTCATTGCTTGGAGGCACACATTCGAGCAGAGAGACCAGAGGCCGGGTAAATCTGCTGCAGACTTTATTGCGGTCTTAAGGCAAGCAGCCAGACCTTGTGAGTTCAAGGATCTGGAAGAGAGGCTGCGAGATCATTTTGTCTGTGGCTTAAGGAGCAGAGACTTATAACAAAAGATTTTTGCAAAAAAAGATGTCTCCTTCCAAGATGCGTTGCAAGAGGTGGCAGCTGAGGAAGCAGCAGGTGGGACTGTGAAGGTCTTGTGCCTCGCCAGGAATCCTCCGGACATGGCTACCATTCATCAAGAGGACACTAGAGAAGCATCAGAAGTGGATCCTGAAGAGGAGGTTGACAGACTTCACCAGGCAGCTGAGAGGAGGTAGAAGGGACCTCCGGTCAAGGCCCCAACTTCTCTTCAATGCTTTGGATGCGGAGGACACCACAAGCGAGCTGACTGCAGGTTTCGCTCTGCCATTTGCAGGGTGTGTGGCAGGCAGGGCCACATTGCATCCGTCTGTTTGGGTTGCCGGAAGGTTCAACCTCGGGAAGAATTGCTTCAGAAAGGTACCAGGGTCCCCAGCCAAAACAGGGTGGGTTTCTGCGCATTGTGCAGGAGCATTCTAAGAACAGGGACACACAAGCCTCTTAAGAAGAAACTTTCCATTAATATAAGGTGGCAAGGGGTTCCCTTACTGATGGAGTTGGACACAGGGTCCGCTCTTTCTATTATTTCAATTAATACCTTTAAAAGGATTTGCAGCAGTAGTGGCCTTCGAGTTAAACTCAGGCCATCCAATCTAATACTCACTGATTTTCAAAATTCTATGGTGTGTGTTAAGGGGGAGGCCACCATTAGGATACAGTATAAACATTTTGAAGGTTCTCTAGATGTGGTGGTTGTTGAGGGTGAATGTACAAGTCTTATTGGACTCGATTGGTTCGAGGTTCTGGGAATCCAGGTAACTGGGCTGCACAGCTTGCAAACACTGGGCCTTGCAGAGGTTTGCAAGCAGTTTGCAGATGTGTTTCGTTCAGAGCTAGGATCCTACAAGGAGCCTCCCATTTTGCTATGGTTAGACCCAACCATCACACCCATCAGGGTTAAGCCTAGGAGGGTACTTTTTGCCCTCAAAGGGAAGATTGATGCTGAGCTGGGCAAATTGCTCCAGCAGGGCATTCTAGACCCTGTGGATTCAAGTCCATGGGAAACTGCCATAGTAATGCCTCTAAAGGCTAATGGGGACATATGTATATGTGCAGACTATAAATGCACACTGAATAAGGC
Source organism: Bothrops alternatus (assembly GCA_034064705.1). Taxonomy (NCBI): domain Eukaryota; kingdom Metazoa; phylum Chordata; class Lepidosauria; order Squamata; family Viperidae; genus Bothrops; species Bothrops alternatus. Next base: position 2,147,548 of record JARGCV010000156.1, on the reverse strand, counting down.
GCTGCAACAGCACGTTTATCCAGTGCCTGTGGTAAGTCACATTATGGCCTCCCTCAAGGGGCGGCGCATTTTTGCGAAGCTTGACCTGGCACAGGCCTATCAACAGCTACCTGTTGATGAGACAGCCACAGAGGCCCAGACTATTGTAACTCAAAGGGGGCCTTCAAGGACAAGAGACTGCAATTTGGGGTAAATGTAGCCCCTGGCATATTCCAAAGTGTCATGGAGAGCACACTTCGAGGTATTCTTGAGGTCTGTTCCTACTTCAATGACGTCCTCATTGCTGGGGAGTCATCTCAAAATTTAGCAGAAAGATTAAGGGCTGTCTTGCTTCGTTTTTGAAAAGCAGGCCTTAAACTAAAGAAGGATAAATGTAAGATTGGAGTCCCTTTTACTGACTTCTTAGGATTCAGGATTGATGCTCAAGGCATTCAGCCTGCTGAAACTAAATTGCAAGCTATCCAACAGGCCCCAAGCCCTAAGTCTAAGAATGAGCTGCAAGCCTTCTAGGGGCTATTAAATTTTTACCATGCATTTCTCCCACATAAAGCTGCAGTGGCAGAGCCATTACACAGGCTCTTAGACAAGCAGGCTCCTTGGCAGTGGACTAAAGTCCATGAAAAAAGTTTCAATGAGGTTAAGGCCTTGCTCACTTCTAATGCAGTTTTAGTGCATTTCAATGAGCAACTGCTTGTTTCATCACATGTGATGCATCTCCTTATGGGGTGGGAGCTGTACTTAGCCATCTGAAGGCTGATGGGACACAGGTCCCTGTGGCCTATTATTCAAGGACTCTGTCTTCTGCAGAGTGAAATTACGCTCAAATTGACAGAGAAGCCTTGGCCATAGTGGCTGGCATTAAGAAATTTCATGATTTCTAATATGGTCGCCATTTCATGGTCTATACTGACCATAAGCTTCTGCTGGGTTTGTTTACCACTAACAAACAGACCCCACACATCATTTCTCCTCGTATGCTGAGATGGTCCATTTTCCTGTCAGCATATGACTATACATTAGTTCACAAACCAGAAAAAGAAATGCGTCATGCAGATGGCCTGAGCAGATTACCCCTGAACTAGTTAGAGCCAGATCCTGCTCCAGCCATTAATATTCTTTCCATTCAGGAGTTGCCTGAGTCTCCCCTCAATACTAGGGATGTGGCTGCAGAAACTGCCTCTGATCACAGGCTTACACACGTGCTGACATGGGTGTTGTCAGGATGGCCTGACAAGTGCCCAGATACTGAGTTCCAAAGCTTCTGGCACAAGAAGCATGAGTTTTCCACTTTCAAGGGTTGCCTGTTATGGGGTAGCAAGGTAGTGATTCCAGCCTCATTGAGGTCTAGAATCTTAATCTCTCTGCATGAGGGACATCCTGGAATTGTCAGGATGAAAGCGCTTGCAGGCAGCCATCTTTGGTGGCCTGGGATCGATAAAACCATCGAGGCCCAGGTGCAAAAGTGCCAAGTGTGCCAACAGTCTCGGCCTGAAATGCCTCAGGCCCCAGTACATAGATGGGAGGAAACTCAAACCTCATGGTCTAGGGTGCATATAGATTATCCTGGGTCCTTTCAGGGGCAATTCTTCCTGGTTGTTGTTGATAGCCATTCCAAGTGGCTAGAGGTTGTTCCTGTTTCCTCCACTACTACTGCCAGGACCATCCAGGTGTTGAGAGGATTTTTTGTATTACACGATTTTCCAGATGTGCTGGTTTCAGATAATGGCCCTCAATTTACCTCTTCTGAGTTCCAGGCTTTTCTTCAGACCAACCTGATCCAGCATGCACCATTGGCTCCCTTCCATCCATTCTCCAACCGAATGGCAGAGAGAATGGTGCGTACCACCAAAGATGCCCTCAAGAAACTGACTTATGGTAACTGGCATCACAGGTTAGCAGATTTCCGTCTTGCACACTGCACCACACCATGCACAGCCACAGGGAAGAGCCCTGCTGAACTCCACTGGGGTCCCCGCCTCATCACTAAACTGGACAGGCTGCACTCTAACCAGGTGGCTTCACAGGTGTCACAACTGTGGGCACCTAGGAGACTCCAGGTGGGCGATCTGGTTTGGGCAAGAAACTATGGGCCTGGACATCTCTGGGTCACAGCTGTGGTCTGCAAGGTCTCGGGGCCGTTGTCATACGAAGTTGTCTTGGGTGACGGCCATGTTCTTCGCAGACACATAGACCAACTGCATTGGAGACTGGACTCGCACCCTTCTGCTCCTGTCTCTGCTCTGGGGGGGAGAGGAGGACCATAATATGCATTCTGTGTCACAGTTTCCCAGGACTAACAGGCCCTCACTAGCTGCTACTGAGGCTGTTTGGGATTCATCCCAAGATTCCGCAAGTCTCCTAATAGGAATTCACTGGATAGGGAGTCATCCCACACATCCACAATTACTCCAGACAGGGAGTCACACCGGGGTTATCCACAGTATTCACATATGTCAGATAGTGCTCCAGACAGGGGATATCCACACAAATCACAAGCAGCAAGAGAAAAGGAATTCCATCAGGAGCGCTTGCCTCATTCCGCAATTGCTCCCAAAAGGAGATCACCAGCAAAGGGGGTTGCTATGGAGGCGACTCCTGACTCTGTCACCTTGGGCATGTGCTTGGGGGTCACAGAGTAGTGGGGCACTTCCGCTACCCAGCCCTTTCCATCTGCTGGCCTTGGGCTAGAGGAACAGTGTTCCCAAGAGGGGTCCATTGTGGACTCAGGGACTTCCACCCCTCCAAGGTATGCTGGCTTGGACTTAGAGGGTCCAGCCAGGCAATGTCACGCCCTGTGAGGCCTGGCCGCATGCAGCCTGGTCGGAGCCAATGGTAGTCGAGTTACTCGTTCTGGTTCCGTTGCTGGTTCTCCTGATGTTGCTGCCACCGGCCTCCCATTGGGAACTGCCTTCATGATGCGCCGCTGCAGATGATGTCATCAACGTGCGTCTGGCTGTGATGATGTCATCAAGGCACGTCAGGTGGCATGGAAGGGCCTCCGCTAATGCCTCACCGGGCCGACAAACAGCTGAATGCTGCTGGCCGTTTTTGAGTGGCTGGGAAAAGTCTGGAGGTCCAGCTAGTAGAAAGACCGAAAGAACAGGCCCCGTTGCCTGTGGATGCTGGAAGGGAGCCTCAGCCACCTGCTCCTACGGGCCTATCTGGGGAGTGGTAGTTGAATCCTGCATTGCAACAAGTAGTGACTGGTGGACAACAGGCAATTGGGGTAGGCCCTTCTTTGACTGGTTGGAGGGAGAGACGGCTAACCGGGGATGAGGAAGAGGAGTGGAGTTACTCCACGTCCCCTGGCCAATATACTCTGGACATCTTAAGAGACCAGTTTGGGGAAGTGGATTACACAGTACCACCTTCTCGCTCCAAAGCCAGTCCTGGGCTGGGGTTGCCAGTGGAGGATCCAAGGTTTCACCTAGCTAGTCCAAGGCTTTGACTAACTCTTGGTCTGGTCTCCCGGAAGGGGTCTTCTGGGGTTCCAGCATCAGCTGCACAGCCACAGTATCATTGTGGAGATCATTCAGTTGAAGCCCCTGTGGCAGGTCCCAGGCTGGGAACAGGGGGGTTAGACCAGGATACCCACCAGGCTGGAACCCGGGACAGAAGTCGGGTGCTGCCACAGGCGATAATACCCTGACTTCCAGCTGTGATGTGGACGCCACCACCTTTAGCTATAGATTTTGATGGGGACCCAGGCAGGCTAGCCATGTTCATGAGCCATATGCTCAGTCATATAGATCATTTTGCCTCTATGTACCCTTCTAATTGGGCGATAGTGGTGGCAGTGATGGCAAGGTTGCAGGGAGAAGCGGCAGCCTGGGCCGTAGATCTACATAGTGACCATGCTCGTGAATTAGCCGATGTTGGCCTATTCTTGGAGGCTTTAAAGAGCAGGTTTGAAGACCCTTCACAGATGCAACGGGCAGAAACAGAGGTGCTGAAGTTGAAACAACGGGGCCGGCCAGCGAGGGAATATGTTTGGGACTTCCAGAGGGTAGCTGGAAGGTTGAGATCATGACCAGAACATCTTCTGGTTCATCACTTCTGAGCTGGTTTGGACAAGGACCTATGTTGTGTGTGTGTTGTGCGAGGCATTCTGTGCCGACTTCCAAATGGTTTAGGGTAGTGACTGAGCTGGATGTGGGCTTGCAGGAGTTCCAGCGGCCACCAAAAATGAAGCAAAGCCCCCGCCGGGTGGTAGAGCAGCCAGCAGATCCAGTATGGCCATCCCAGACCCCTGGTCCCACTCCCAGGGCTGTGTTCAGGTGTTTCTGCTGCAATAGGCTGGGCCATTGTGTAGCGGAATGTCCGGTCCTGGCGGCCACCAGAACTCCCACAGCTGTGGACCAGCCGGATTTACCAACAAAGAAGGCAGTAGAACGATCGCGGTCCAGCAGGCAGAGGTGGATACGCATCAGCAGTCTGGGGAAGAAACATTGTCATCGGATCGATTGGAGGAGTACGAGGGTGGAGATCCGACAGAGGATCCCATGGTGAGTCAACCCATAGCTCCTTTTGCCATTCTGATTACTTTGACCAGTCCACTAACGGGGCACTCTGGTGAATACCAAGCATTAATCGATACAGGGTATTGATACCCATTGTTTAATTAGTAAGCAGGTGGTGGAGAAAGTGGGTATTAGAGTGGCTCGTTTAACCTCCCCTATTCATTTTGAGCAGGTGGACGGATCCCTGTTGGGTGGGGCCCCAGCTATATTAGTGACTGAATCCGTCAGGATGGATATGGACACCCACTGGGAGCTCATTCGATTTATTGTAGTGCCGTCCATGACCAAGGCAGTAATTTTGCGGTTAACCTGGTTGGACAACTGGGCTCCAACAATGTGGTGGGCGGATGGTTGCTGCCACCTACGGATTGGGCTCGGACCCCAACCACCCCACACAGAAACAGTGCAACCTGAACATGGTGGACAGGGATCAAAGGCTGTAAAGGGAGATGGGGAAATGGGGTTCCCATCAGTGTACAATGGTCTTGCTGCAGTATTCAGTGAAAGTGAGTGTGATAGTTTGCCACCCCATCGCCCAATGGATTGTGCAATCGAGATCTTACCTGGAGCCAAGTTGCCGAAACCTAGGATGTATCCTATGATGCCTTTAGAGATGCAGGAATTAAGACAGTATATAGATAAGAACATAGCACGGGGTTTTATAAAGCCGGCTCATTCACCTATAGCAGCCCTGGTCATATTTCAGGAGAAGAAGGACGGGGGTTTATGACTCTGTGTGAATTTCAGGGGCATTAACGCAGTGTGCGTAGAACACATGTACCCCTTGTCCTTGGTGAAAGACCTTCTGGCTCATTTGGCCCACGGGAAGGTCTTCACCAAATTAGATCTGAGGGAGGCTTATTATAGAGTAAGGATAAGGAAGGGCGATGAATGGAAAACGGTCTTTAACTGTCCACTTGGCAGTTATCAATTTAAAGTCATGCCCTTTGGACTACAGGGAGCTCCTGTGGTGTTTATGCAGCTCATAAATGGAGTGTTGCATGAGCATCTGTACCATGGGGTGCTCGTCTATCTTGATGATATACTAATATATTCTGAGTCCTTGGAGGAGCACGTCCACTTAGTATGTCAGGTTTTGGGGAAGCTGCTGCAGGCCCGCCTATACGTCAAACTGTCTAAATGCGAATTTCACCAGACTAGTCTGAATTATCTAGAGTATTGCATTTCGGCAGCAGGTGTAGAAATGGACCCCAACAAGGTAAATAGTGTCCTGGAATGGCAGGTTCCTAGAACACGTCGTCAGTTGCAAAGTTTTCTAGGCTTTGCCAACTTTTACAGGCAATTCATTCCATCCTTCACAACGGTGGCTCTCCCTTTAACAAACTTATTATGTACTCGGGACTGTAAAACAAAACCTCCTGGATATCTGAGTGTCAAAAAGCTTTGAAACACTGAAAGCTTTGTTTGTAAAAGAGCCTATATTGCTGCACCCAGACCCAGAAAAACCATTTGTAGTGCAGGCTGATGCCAGTGATGTCGCTGTGGGAGCTGTGTTACTCCAAGTAAACAGTCAAGGGAAACTGCAGCCATGTGTGTATACCTCCTGCAAGTTGACAGACACAGAGAGAGCATGGGCTATCTGGGAGAAGGAGGCATTTGCAGTGCGGTGGGCTCTATCCACATGGCGATACCTGCTGAAGGGAGCTACACATCCATTTGAGGTCTGGACGGACCATAAGAACTTGGAAGTATTGCAAACCCCTAGGCGTCTGTCACCAAAGCATGTACATTGGGCTCAATATTTTAGACGATTTCGCTTTCACCTCAAATATGTGCCTGGGGATAGAAATTTCCTTGCTGATGCTTCGTCCTGTCTTCCACAATATGACAGCACAAGAGAGGAGGTAGTGCAAGCACTTGTGCCTCCATACGACCAACCAGTGGTACATACTTGCGCCAAGGTGGGCTCTTTTGAGGACGATTTGGGAGCAGCACTGGTACAAGATATGTGGCCAAACTGTCCCTTTGAGTTAGCAGTCCTGGATGGTCCCACAGCCACATACACTTATACACTACGAAGCTCAAATAGGACGGTCTGACAGCCAGCAATTGGGCAGGTCAACCGGGTATTTGGGGCAGCAAAGTCCTGGCCTGCCTAGCCTGGTAGGCGAGCAGGTGGGCCAGGCAATCTCTCCGGGCATTAGAAGGTCACAGCAGGCCAAGTGCTTACCCAAACATCTGAGAGACTTTGTGAAGTTGCTGTCAAATCATGAGGGACCTGTTCATGAGGCCCCTGGATAACGGGAGTAACTCGTGGGTAGATTATTTTGTATTATTTTTTTGATTTTGGATACATTTATTGTATTAATCAATATTGAAGAGGGTTTGCCTGAGGACAGACTCGTGTATTCCACACTCCTTGCATTTGAATAATGCAACTGTATGCCACTCTTCCCAATACATGATGTACATGAGTGTACGCAAAGTATGGTCCATCTAGGGGGGAGGGGTGTTGTGTCCGGAGCCTGCAAAAGCAGGCTCGGGACGTTGCATTGGTCCCGGGCATTCCAAAAGCTGCCTGGGACCAGACAGAGAGGCGCCGGCCTTGTGCGCATGCGCAAGGCGCGAAAATGCTCTGTTCCTATTGGTTGACACTGTCCGGGTTTCTGGCCATATACAAAGGCCTGCGTGCCTTTTGTTTTTGCTTGGCTGTTGTAGAAAGAGAATAAAGTGTTTGTTCAGCATTGCTGAACGAAGTACACAACAGCAATATCTTTCCAATGTTTCCATTTCTATATCAGCTGCATATTTAAGTAATTTACAAAGCAGTCTGAGTTGATGAAAATGTATAGGAAGTATTCATCATGCTTTATTTACATGTGCCCAAAAGTTCAAATATTAATTTTGAGATGAATTCACTGTGTTGCTGGCCTTACTTGACCACTTTCCAACATATGACTAACCTCTGAATCAAAAGAGAAATATGTGATAGGAACACCAGAAACTGACTAGATTATTGTATGGTACAATACAGAACCATTTCCTCTTTCTGCAATTACAATAAACAAGTGGGACCCTAACAAGGAATCATAATTTAATTTTTTCTCTCTTCATAATCATTCAGTTATAGACAGACATTCTTCCAAAAGATTTCTTTAGCAAAATTGTACATTCAGAATATACACAGATGTAACATTGTGGAGATCTTTCTCTCTTGTTATTCTTAGTATCTTTGTGATCTTACTTTTATTGTTTTCTTTTGGACTAGAGGATAATTTCCATTCCTGTGAACATGATCAGATCAACGGGATTCCAAGTTTCAATGGTGAGTTAAAATAGTAATTGGAGTGTGACTTTAATACTGATTAAAGTATTATGTATAATTTTGTGCTTTATTCTGTTGTCCTAAATGATATAATGGATTCCCTTGAAAATGCATCTTTCTTTCAACAAGAGGGCTCCATTGTGCTTAACTGCACTGAAGAAATAATAAATTACTTTTATCAGTTTCCATTAATATTGAGAATTGCCATATACTGCTTAGCAAACATGGATAATCTTAATTTAGCAGATGAAAGACTGTTTCTACTTATACAAATAAGGATTTAATTATCAAAATGAAATGTGGTACCACATTTTGGGAGACTCCCCTTAGTGGAAATGCTTCTTCCTGGACTCTGCATTATGTGTTAATTAGTTGGACTGCTTTGGAATAAAATGTAATACATTTCAAATATTTTTACATTGATTTGAAAGTTGTAGTATATTATTTCTAGGAAATGACTCTTGTTCTTTTTTCTATTGAATTTTCAGCTGTAAAAATTCTCAATTAGTTGTATAAATAATAATTGTTAAATGGAATAAAGAATTAGAGGGAAGTTAAAAACCCAATGGTTTGTTGTTATTTTTATTTTTCACTATTTGTATTCTTGCTAAATTTGCTGTTTATCTACCTTTTCCTTTTATTAATGTGTAAATAAATACTCAAATACACATAAATTAACAATGCAGTGGAGACTTTAATATTAAATAATCAGATTAAGATAAACACTTTCATCATATAACAAATCACTTAATGCACATTGTAGTAGAATATTCAGATTTTTCATCCAAAAAACTAAATAATTTTATTCTTGAAATACTGATATCTTAAATTGTATCTTAAATATCTTAATATTGACAGGATATTTTTCTTTTCTTCTCTTTTCAATACTCTAAGCTACGTAAATAATTAAATATCAATAATCTTTATATTATATTATATAAACATCACTGTATTGTATTAATCTAGATGGCATACTAAAAAGCAGAGACATCACCCTGCCAACAAAAGAGCGTATAGTCAAGGCCATGGTTTTCCCAGTTGCAATGTATGGATGTGAAAGTTGGACCATAAGAAAGGCTGAGCGCAAAAGAATTGAGGCCTTTGAGCTATGGTGCTGGAGAAGACTCCTGCGAGCCCCTTGGACTGCAAGGCGTTCAAACCAGTCAGTCCTAGAAGAGATCAACCCCGACTGCTCTTTAGAAGGCCAGATCCTGAAGTTGAAACTCAAGTACTTTGGCCACCTAATGAGAAGGAAGGACTCACTGGAGAAGGGCCTAATGCTGGGAAAGTTTGAGGGCAATAGAAGAAGGAGACGACAGAGAATGAGGTGGCTGCATGGAGTCACTGAAGCAGTAGCCATGAGCTTAAATGGACTACAGAAGATGGTAGAGGACAGGAAGACCTGGAGGAACGTTGTCCATGGGGTCGCGATGGGTCAGACACGACTTCACAATTAACAACAACATTGTATTAATACAATTAGTATAGTAACATAAAAAGGGAAAATAAGCTTCTTTCACCTAGATAATAGAAAAAGTTATTATGGACTATTGTAATGCTCTCTACATGGGGCTCCCCTTGAAGTGCACGCGGAGGCTTCAACTGGCACAGAATGCGGCCGCGCGGGTGGTACTGGGGGCACCCTGGCGGGTACGAATGACCCCTATCCTGCGCGAGCTGCACTGGTTGCCGGTGGCTTTCCGGGTGCGCTTCAAGGTACTGGTTACCACTTTTAAAGCGCTCCATGACATAGGACCCAGTTATTTACAAGACCGTCTTCTGCCAGTAAATACCTCCCATCGACCAGTTCGCTCCCACAGAGAGGGCCTCCTCAGGGTGCCATCAGCTAAGCAGTGTCGGCTGGTGGCGCCCAGGGGGAGAGCCTTTTCTGTGGGGGCACCGACGATGTGGAACGAGCTCCCTCCAGAACTCCGGACATGTCATGATCTCTGCACCTTCAGAAGAGAACTGAAGACTCATCTCTTCAATCAAGCTGGCCTGGCCTAGATCTCCTCGGGTTTTAAAATTTTTTTAAACAAGGCTGTTCGGGTTTTAGAATTGGGTTTTTAACTGGTTTTTAGTAACAGCCTTGTGTTAATCTAATTTTTAAATATTTATTGTTATCATATGTTTTTACTGGGTTGTGAACCGCCCCGAGTCCTGCGGGAGAGGGGCGGTATAGAAATTTAATAAATAAATAAATAAATAAATAAAGGTATAATTTTATATATTATATATATATGAATTTCTTCTTTGATTTTTATTTCTTGATAAGTTTGTATATTGTTCCCCCTTTGATCTGGTTTCTCTATTCAGTTAAAAAAAAGAAAAGAGAACAGAACTGTAAAGGAAAGTAAATAGCTTGACTGTTTTAAAGAGAAAATTGAGAGGATTGGGCCTGGATTACAAATTGCTGGTTCTGCCTCTGTAGTGAGAATCAAGGAGGGGCACTTATTCTTCTTTATCTAATTGGAATTATTCATCCTTTCTATAGGGAAGAAAAAATGCATAATATTGGGATCTCTTAGCATTGCCATTCTGATTCTGGCTGCCTTGATTTATCTTTTGGTAAAGAAAGGTGAGTGATGATGTCAGAAAAAGAATAGAGATAAAAGTTTGGATTAAAGTGCTCTCGGTGCTACAAAATTTATTCCGTGGTCCAATCATCAGAATTCATCCATAATTTCATTATATGGAACTACCCATGAAAAATAATAATGTCCTTCATGTCAGGTGATTTATTGGGAATGAGATATTGCTCTTTCAATAATTTCCTAAAGAATTAAATTATTTACTTATAGTTAAAAATCTAGTAGGTTGAAGTTTTTGATCATATGGACTTCAATTGCCCAACATTATTTAAGTGGGTATAATCTGATATACAAAACCATTCTCCCCGCATAATTGAAAAGATAGAATACAAAGGCAAGGAAGAATTCCGACAAAAAACCATCAAGAAAGCCTTCACGGAGTTCTACTCGAAACTATATGCCGAGGATAAGATACAAGACAAAGAGATAGATGAGTTCCTACAAAATGAAAAGATACAGGCGATTACCGACACACAAAGAGAAGCCCTGAATGCCTTAATCACAAAAGAAGAAATACACTCAGTGATCACACAACTGAAAGCAGGAAAATCGCCCGGGACAGATGGGATAACAGCGACCTACTACAAACACCTCCAAGAGGAGATGCTAGAACCCCTCAGAAAACTATTTGCCAACATTCAAGAAGGAGGCCAGGTCCCACCATCCTGGAAAACAGCCTACATCTCATTAATCCCAAAGGAGGGGAAAGACAACACACAGCCCGCAAACTACAGGCCCATCTCACTACTAAACACAGACTACAAAATCTTCACAAAAATTTTGGCCAATAGACTAATGACTGTACTACAAAAAACAATACACCCGGACCAAAGGGGATTTATACAAGGACGCCAGATGAAAACCAACGTGAGACAGCTGCTGAACATAATAGAATACCTGCAAAAGCACAACCAGATACCTGCCGCTCTTATGTTTGTGGATGCAGAAAAAGCTTTCGACAGACTGCACTGGCCGTTCCTGACGAACTTGGTCCGGAAGATGAAAATGGGAGTACAGTTTCTCAACTCCATAACAGCAATTTACCAGAAACAAACAGATCAGATCATTGTCAATGGAGACTTAACGGACTCATTTAATATAGAGAGAGGCACGAGACAGGGCTGCCCGCTGTCCCCCCTGCTATTTGTCCTAACACTGGAAACTTTACTGAACAGAATAAGAGCGGCAGAGGATGTACAGGGCATACAGATTAAACAGCAAGAATACAAACTATGTGCCTTTGCGGATGACCTGCTGGTGACAATGTCGCAACCAGCACAATCAGCAAGGAAATTGATGGAGATAATGGAGGACTATGATAGGGTGTCAGGCTTCAAAGTAAATATACCAAAAACAAAGATGCTAGTCAAAAACCTAGACAACAAAGCAAGACGGAACTTGGAAAGAATAACGGGCTGTGAAATAGTCAAGAAAGTCAAATACTTAGGAGTGGAGATAGAATCAACAAATGCGAAATTATACAAGAATAACTATGAGGTCCTGTGGAATAAGATACAAGCAGACCTGGAAAGGTGGAAATCACTACGTCTGTCCCTGCTCGGCAGGATAGCGATAGTAAAGATGAATGTATTACCCAGATTTTTATTTCTCTTCCAAATGCTACCCATACTCAAGAAGGATGCGGACTTGGACAACTGGCAGAAGGGCATCAACAGATTTATTTGGGACGACAAGAGACCGAGGGTGAAACTAAAAATCATCCAAGACGCAAGGGAGAGAGGGGGACTCAAAATTCCTAATCTAAAGCTATATTACTATGCAGCAACGTTGGTGGCGGTTAGTGACTGGATCAACATGACAAATGATAGAATTCTGAATGTTGAGGGGCATGGTCTACGATTCGGCTGGCACGCATACCTAGTATACGACAAAAAGGCAGATAGGAACTTCAAGGAGAACCCACTACGAATCCCATTGCTATGGGTCTGGAAGAAATATAAGCACTCCTACACGACAAGATTCCTATCTGGACGATCCCGGGACACGCAACAGGGGATATGAACATATCCCAAGGGCAAGAAGTGGTGCCCTACAGTGAACTTGTACTGGGAGAAGAAAACGGGTTCCTCTTGAAATCTCAAGCAATACTAGCAAACAGAGGAATAGGAAGTAACTGGCTATCATATATACAACTACAATCAAGGTGGCGTAAAGACAAGAAGAAGGGCTTCTCCCAGACTGACGAGAATCTAATTAAACAGATTAGAGAACAGGGGATTATGCACATCAAACGAGTGTACAGCATTCTGATAGAAATGGACTCTGAAACCGAGCTAGTCAAGAACTGTATGATAAAGTGGGCACAAGACTTCGGACACCCTATCACCATGGACACGTGGGAGAAAATCTGGGTGAGGAATGTAGAATTCACGAAATCGCAACACTTAAGGGAAAACTTCTACAAGATGTTCTATAGATGGCACCTAGACCCGAAAAAAATATCACTCATCTACCCGGACTCCCAGCCCAAATGCTGGAGGTGCGGGGACGGGGAGGCTACTTACTTTCATATATGGTGGACATGCAGAAAAATCAAAGCATTCTGGAGGAAGATATGGTGGACACTCCAAACTATTTTCAAAAAGCGTATAGAATTTCTACCTCAGGCTTTTCTGTTAGGGATCACAAAAGATATCACTACCTCAGAGACAAATTTATTTTTGAACTTAATTACAGCAGCAAGATTTTTGGTGGGACAGTACTGGAAGAATCCGGAAATACCGCCTATTGAAGAATGGACTGTGAAAGTAACAAATTTGGCGGAAATGGCAAAAATATCAGCATACTTGAAAAACCGCTCCAATGAACAATTTGTGACTGACTGGAAACAGTGGATAGACTATATCCAAGAGAGACACCAATCAAACAGAATGCAGCTGGCGTTCAGCTAAGGATCGATGGGAGGAGGGATGAAGGGCTAACAAATCAAATGTTTACAAAAACTAACACCCAACGTTGAATGTATATGTTCTATAACTAATGCCTCTTAACATAACCTTATGACTAATGTTGTTTGCTTTAATATTGTTAAAGTAGACTGAATCTCTACCTCAGGATATGAAACTTTTACCTCAGGATCTCGGGTTGGGGACCATAAAAGATTGCACTAGTAATGGGATGAAGTCAATTCAGAAGCGCAAACGCACAATATGCGATAGACTGGATACAGTGGATAGACCATATATAGGAGAAACACCAATCAAACAAAATGTATTCGGAGTATACTTGAAGATGTAAGGGAGGAGGGGAGAACGTTTACTAAAACAGATGTTCACAAAGATTAATACCTAATGTTGTATGCTATGTTCTAGGATGATTGCTTAGCAATAGGATCTTATGTTTAATGTTGATCACATTAATATTGAAACAGATAGGGGAAACACCAATCAAAATAAAATGTAACAGGAGTATAGCTGAGGCTAGACGCGAGGAGTGGGGAAAAAGGCTTACTAACTCAGACGTTTTCAAAGACTAATACTTAGTATTGTATACCAGGTGTCATGATGATTGCTGCATAATAGGTTTTTATGCTCAATGTTGATTGTTTTAATAAAAGAATTTTTATAATAAAATAAAAAAAACACCATTCTCATTAACTTTTCTATCTGGAAATAGGAATTAACATACATTAATATATATAACATACATTAATATATATTCCTTTTAATCTCAATCGATTCATCATAAATGACAGCTCAAATCATGATTTTCTTGCCTAATTTTTTAGGTTAATTATATTAAAATACCATTTACACTTATACACACATATTGAGTATTGCATATTATTTTTATTTTGATTAAGCCTAATAAATATGTAAAATAACAATTTATCCAAATGCAGATCATTAATTATAAATGCTGAAAAATGGTTAAAGGGCTCCCTACTATTTTGGATGGGAAAGACATAAAAATTCTAGACGCTTTTTAAAATTTTTCTCTCTCGACTAATTAGATGTGAAGGGTTCTGGAACAAAGGGAAATTGTTTAGTCTAACTGTTGCTTTCTTGCTATTTGTAATCAGCTTTTGCACCAGAAAAATTTCATGCAAGTGTGGGAAACGTGTACATGCATGTGATATATTGAAAAAAGTAAGGTTCTACATTTAGGCAAGAAAAACCAAATGTGCAGGTATAGTATAGGGGGTACCTTGCTCAATGGTAGTAACTGTGAGAAAGACCTCGGAGTCCTAGTGGATAATCAATTAAATATGAGCCAGCAGTGTGATGCAGCTGCCAAAAAGGCCAACACACTGCTGGGCTGCATTAATAGAGGAATAGAATCAAGATCATGTGAAGTATTAATACCACTTTACAATGCCTTGGTAAGGCCACATTTGGAATACTGCATCCAGTTTTGGTCACCATGATGTAAAAAAGATGTTGAGACTCTAGAAAGAGTACAGAGAAGAGCAACAAAGATGATTAGGGGACTGGAGACTTGGGGAATTGAAGGGCAAAGCACCAAGCAAATGGCATATTGGCAAATTCCAAATATATAAATTTTATGCTCCACAGTCTACATGAAATTGATATGCCCATATTGCTCAGGCCTCACTGGATACCAAAATGAAGTTTTTGATCATCATTTTCTTCTGATGCTTTAGGGTCCAACATTTCTACAATTAAATGAGGTCAGGCCATTGACACAATTTCACTCATAAGGTCCTGCTAAACCCATGCATGAGGTCCTGCTAAACCCATGTTTTGCTAAATTGCACATAATAGAAACCAAATTTCTAACAAAGTTGTTTCAGATTATTTGGTGAATTCTTAATTCAACACTGCATAGAAGCAACATCAGAGCATGGATAAAACACTTTAATTACTAAAAATAGCTAAACTTCCTCCTGCATGGTTTGCTTTTTCTAACTCTGACTAATACCACTTTACAATGCCTTGGTAAGGCCACACTTGGAATACTGCATCCACTTTTGGTCACCATGATGTAAAAAAGATGTTGAGACTCTAGAAAGAGTAGAGAAGAGCAACAAAGATGATCAGGAGACTGGAGGCTAAAACATATAAGGAACAGTTGCTGGAATTGGATATGCCTAGTTTAACGAAGAGAAGGACGAGGGGGGACATGATAGCAGTGTTCCAATATCTCAGGGGCTGCCACAAAGAAGAGGGAGTCAAACTATTTTCCAAAGCGCCTGAAGGCAGGACAAGAAGCAATGGGTGGAAACTAACCAAAGAGAGAAGCAACCTAGAACTAAGGAGAAACCTCCTGACAGTTAGAACAATTAACCAGTGGAACAACCTGCCTCCACAAGTAGTGAATGCTCCAACACTGGAAGTTTTTAAGAAGAGACTGGACAGCCATTTGTCTGAAATAGTATAGGGTTTCCTGCCTGAGCAGGGGGTTGGACTAGATGACCTCCAAGGTCCCTTCAAACTTTATTATTATTATTATTATTATTATTATTGTTATTATTATTATTTCTTTATTAGCATATTTGTTTATCATAATATTTTTCTTAAAAAATGAGATGGAACCTTGTGGGCATGAAGGAATATATTGTTACATAGAGCTCTTAGATTGGCTGTCTTTCTTAGCTGAGGAATTGCAATCAAACACTAGAAGAATCAGGCTAAAAGTTCAGGCTGAATTGTAAGAAGAAAATGGGCAACAGAGACAAAAGAGGAAATGATTGTTAAGGAAGCAGGAAATGCCCATTATTTCTAAGAATTTCATTCGAGGATAGAGGAATATGTAAATTTAGAAGTTTTGTTATAAGAAGCCATGGATTGTAGTATTTGTTGTTAGAAACCAGTGTTTTAAAAACTTGACAACATTAAGATGTGCAAATTTCATGCTGGCTAGAGTTGGTCCACACTTCTTAATGCTGTCAGATTTGAAAAACACTGATATTGTATTAACAATGCCCATACATTGGCTTTGCCATGATAACACCTCTAATGTTTTTAAAACTGTTTTTCAAATGCCTTTTCGTGCTGAATAATTTTTCCCTTAGCCCAATCTAATATGGTATTATTGTCCCAGTTCAATGTTGGTATCATCAGGAGATTTGCCTTTTCTATTTGGCCTATCACTAGTAAAGATCATTCAACACGTCTTGAGTGTAGATCAGATGGCATGATTCTTCTCCCATTCCCAATCTATCAGAAATGTATCCCACTGCTGTGTTTTCCAGCTTTGATTCAAAACCGCTGTTTTTTAATTCAAGCCATCTTCAGGGTGGTTAGATTCCAGTATTTTGTTCTAGTCTAACAACAACCCTGGTTCCCTGGAAGGCCTTCTCCTCTATAATAACATGTCCATGCCCTTAATAGCCATTGCATCCTGGGCAGCTACTGGTCAACACTTAACCGTTGCAATTGATGCAAAGGTTATCCATTAAATCAGTCCTCAATCCTAGAAGCTCAGGTTCTTTTTGATCCTTACTTTTCTACAAGTAGGCATCTGTTGGTTTTTGCAGGACTGAAACAGGTATGCTCTGATTTGCTTTCCCACTTTTTTTTTTAGTATTGAAACAGTGACCTTTCCCTCCCTTTTAAAAAAATATTTTTTAATTGCAAAGTAAGAATGTTGCACTATGTATCTATAAAGCCTTGCTATGGATCTGTAGTAATATATCAATTTTTTCTATGTTGTTTTGATTACTGTGCACTGATGATATTGTAGGAGGAAAAAAGTGCAGTACTATGAAAGGAATTATAGTAAGAACAAAGTGTGAAGGCATCCAAGTGCACAAACACATGGGAAAGCAAAAGAGAGGCATGGGGATTAGTAGGGAGGACACAATTTCAAAGGAAAATCAGAAACTGGGAGACTGGTCCCCACTGCTGCTAGCCAGTGAGAATTGCCTTTCCTGAACAAAAGAGAAAAGAAATAGGGAAGCAAATAATCAAATCTTGTGGAGGGTCTGGTTTTGACAGCCCAGCCCTATTATCAGCCCATTGAAACTGGAACTGAAATTTCTGCAGTTGGCCTAAGAAAAAGAAACAGGAGATAAGCAGTGTGGGTATTTATAGTACTTTTTAAAAACAACAACAACAGGGGCTTATTAGCCCTTTTGATCAGTGTCATCCATATCCTCCCTGGAAGTGGCTCTCATTGGTCCAAAACTGGCCCTGCAATGTTAGGCCTTCCTGCAGAAGCAGAATGTGCAATTTGAATGACAGGATACCTTCTTTTCTAGCCAAATTGCATAGCACTTCCTGCAATGGTATTTTGCCATTTGTAAAACAGAAAACGTCTTTTTTGCAGATCCATGTACACATGCCCTTTATAAAATTATCTAGGACCTTGACCATTTGATTTAGATAAGGGGGAAAAACACAAGAAAATCCATGATCAACTATTCTCTATAAAATATCTAATTAGCCACTAGATGGTGGCTTTGATATATTAACTTTCAGGCTCACTCTTTGTAACATTGTATAATGTAACATTATCTTCAAAATGGTCAGGTTTTTGAACAACTTGTAACATTTGAATAAAGCGGACATGTCTTCTCACTCCCAAGTAACATACTTCTAACATTATCACAAAGATCCCATCTATGTATCTATGTATCTATGTATCTCTCTCTCTCTCATTTCTTAACTGCCCATCTTCCTCAGTGAAAGGGGAGAAGACATCACATATCCTCATCTAACTTCTTGCTTAGTGTTGACCATTTGCATTTCAGTGTCATCCCTTCAGGTTTACTTGACTAGGAAGGCAAACGCACTTATACCAATGCTACTTTTATTGTAAACTTATAGTAACAGAATCTTGCAAGCCTGAATGCAGCTCCCACCACCTTTTATCTTCATGTGAAGTAGAGAGGGGTTTGTCTGAGATATTTGTGTATGTTACAGTTCTATTCCAAGCTCAGATTTCTTGATCTGACTGTTGCCTTGGCAGCGACTCTTCTCTTGTCCCTCAAGGCTATTCCTTTTTCCTTCTAAATGAGTCATTTATTCTCATTAATGCTTTACTCTCAGCATACATTCATTTTTCCTTTAAATGAGTCATTTATTCTCATGAATGCTTTACTCTCAGCATACACTGGTTTTATGAATGTGGCAAGAATGCACCCCCCCAATCCTTCTTGCCTTCCTTCCCCCCAAATCACAAGTATAAAACTCAGGAAAAGAAATATAGAAGCAACGTTTCATTCATGAAACCCCTGGCTATTGCAAAAAGCAGAAACATTGGATCAGGCCTGTTGATTTACAAAGAGAGCTCAATGGAGGTAATAGAGAGACTAAAGATAAGGGGGTAAAATTAATTACATTTGTTTGACAGGATTAGGACCAAGGAAAGAGATAATTAAGACCCATCATGACCCTTTGCAAAATAAGTAAAACCAATCAAATAACAAAACACACAAAGCAAGCCTCCAGATTATGAAATGCTGTGAAAACTGTATAAAAATCCTTGTATTCATCAAATCAATTGGTCAGCTGTCCTAGAACTGCATGCTGTTCTGCTCTTCAATAAACAAGAACCTTTCAAAAGCAGCCTCCATTTTTATTCCCGGCTTGGAACTGGACCTGGTTTTTCTTCCCACATGAGGTTCAGCATAGAACTTCCAATCACATATCCATCACACATATCTATAAGTCAAGGCTATTTATCTTATCATATTCTTTCTCTAAATCAACAAACAAACAATACTCTGCTACAGTATTTCTTTCTCAGATTCATATATTTCTCCATGAGAATGAAATAATGAGATGCATCTTACTATTTTGCTCAAAACAAATAAATATACCGCTACCAAGGTACAGAAAGCCAGTTTAATATAGTGATTAGAGAAACTGAGTAAGGAGGAGAGTTTTAATCTTGCTTTAGACATGAAGCCAGCTAGATGATATTCTGATGAGATTCTTTATCATCCTAGAAAACAATAGCAAATCACTTTTGAAAAATGTTACCAAGCAAACTGCATGGACTTATGCATTTGGACACCAGGAGTCAAAATTCAAAGCAAGTAGATGTGGACATGTGGGCATATATACCCCAAAACCAGGACATGGCAATAAAATACAAACATTTTATCCTGAATAACCAGAAAGATCCCCTCTTCCTGTTTTTTGGTTTACAGTTCTGCAGAAGGAGTTGTCTACACAGCAGCATTATCCATTTAGATTTTTACACAATGTTCATAGCTGATTTCCTGTTTCTTTTAAAAAATGCTGAATGCTGCAGAGATCCTAGTTTTGCCCAATATTTGTCAGTAACAAGGACATGAAAAGCACATCAGAATTGCAGAATCATCATAATCTACTGTTAAAGGAAATATTATTGCATGAATGGGTATGATCAGCAAATTAAAGAGCACGGGAAAAAGGTCAATTCTAAATCAGATGGTACATCTCTAGATGATTTGAATCAAATAAAGTGAAGCGAACTATGGAATTTCAGTTCACAAATATTTAACCTATGCAACAAAGAACCCATTCCCTTCTATTTAAAGTAGTATAGAAATAAAGAAAAGCTATAAGAATGACAGTAGCCTGATTTATGGTGTTTCTATTCAAGCCTTTCTCAGTTATTTACTTTCTTTGCAGAGCAAGGTGTTTTCTAATGCTAAAAGGCCAATACTCAGGAATTTGAAAACTTTTCTGTTAGTTACAATTAAGCAAAGATAATAATTACGCTTGGCTGATGGCAGGATGTAGTCTTCTTCAATTATTCAATTTATAAGCTGTCCAAAATTGCTTTGGATACTGAGAGAGCAGCACATTAAACAAACAAACAAACAAACAAACAAACAAACAAAGAATCTGTTAAGTACTGGGTTCAAGTGCAATCAAGGAGACACATGGTGCAATCAAAGTTCTTTATTCTTCTCTCTCCTTACTACAACCAACAACAAACAAAAGTAAAACAGTCTCTTTTAAGGACGATGGACCTGGACTGCGGCGAACAATGTAACAAGCTTTTTCTTGCTCTGCGCATGTGCGCAAGGCTGGCGCTGCTCAGTCTGGTTCCAGGCAGTCATCCTTGTGTTCATGCGGACAAGGCTGGCACTGACCAGTCTGGTCCTGGGCAAACTTAGAATGCCCGGGACCAATGCATCGTCCCGAGCCTGCTTTTGCAGGCTCAGGACACAACAGAATCCTTCTTCAGATCACCTGTTCATGTCATTCAATATATTTCTCTTTTGGTGAATTCTGAAAGATTTCAACTGTCTTCTCCCATCTCATTCTGAAACAGAGAATTATTTAACATTCAAAATTGCCAAAGCCACCACTAGTCATCTTCTTCTCTCTCAAATTTCTACATCCAGTCTAACTTTTATTTCTGCCAATTCATCAGTCTTTTTTTTCATTACCCCATCCTTCTTCTTTCAAGAAAGTTCCTTCAAAATGGCTTTATTCAGAGACCATCTCAATCTTTTCTTATATCCTTTCCATGTCATTTTAATTGGGTTATGATCTGCCCAAATATTTGGTTCGATTTCAACTTCCTGTATCATAGTCTTCAGATCATGGGAGATTCATATCATGTCTATTCTTGACCAAGAGTTATGCCTATTAGAGTAAAAGGTATATTGTATCTTTTTTGAATTCATCTGTGGCCATATATCCTGCAAGCATAGTTCATCTTTCATTTTTAAACAAGATTTAGATAAAACATTACTTCCTTTCTTCCCTTGTTTATGGCTTTTGTAGTCTCGAACTGCATCCACAATTGCATTAAAGTCTCCCTAGATACAAAGACTATGATAATTTAGATCCACAAGTTTGTCATATAGTTGTTGAAAGAATAGCTCTTGTTTCTCATTGGGGGCATATATTGCCACCAACAGTATTTGTTTTTGATTCCATGAAATCTCCACCATCACTATTCTTCCTTCCTCATCAGAATAAATTTGTTTTGGATTCAACTTTTCTTTTATATATATCACTATCCCTCTTTTCTTTTGTAATGCCGAAGAAAAATAAAATTTGCCTAATTTTGGCTGTTCTAAAATTCTAGAGTGTTGTCTCTTAATATGAGTCTCTTGTAAACAAATTATGTCCATTTTAAGTTTCTGTAGCCTATGAAATATTTTACTCCTTTTGGATGGGGAGTTGAGACCATTTATATTTATTGAATATATTCCAATTTCCTCCATAATTTCAATTATTTCGAGATCTCAGTCTTCTAGGTGAACTCATCTGTTTCTGATCTTTAGGTCCAACGTCTTCTTCTGATTGCGTCTTTTTTGGTATCTCCTTCTCTGTTTGCTTGGAAGTCTCTGCAGTAGGTGTTCTCTCTGATCTCTTAAATTCCATATCACCTTTCTCCAAGAAGGCTTTGTGCTTGTTGAAAAATTCCTCTGCTTGGAATGGAGTGTCCAGTCTGTATCTTTTAGAATTTTTACAATTAGCAATAAAAGAATGGAATTTTTAAAAGATCAATAAAAAGGAAGATACTTCTATCCAAAATGTTTGGGACACGGCAAAAGCATACTTTAGAGGCTTAGCTATAACCTATATTGCTAAAAAGAATAAAGAAAAGAGAATTTCACAGTCCAAATTGAAAAAAACAGCTTGGTATGTTGGAGCTGGAATTACAAACTGATGCACAAAATAAAAATGTGAAGATACAAATGGATTTAATAAAACATAAATTAAACCTACTTGAGACTGATATTATGGCACAACAGATTAAACGAGCCAAACAGAACTTTTTTGAAAATGCTAACAAACCTGGTAGATGGCTTGCATATAGACTGAAAAAAGAAAGAGAAAAAAGAACAATAAGTAAATTATGGGACGAAAAGGGTGAAACACACTGTCATAATGATGGTATCAAAAAAATTGTTAAGGCCTTTTATGAACTACTTTATAAGGCTGAGACGATCTCTGAAGAGGCAATTCAGGATTATTTTAAAAAAGCAAATCTCCCAAAAATATCAGAAAATATGCAACAGAGGTTAAATGAGAAATGATGGAGATCATAGAGGCAATTAAAAGACAAAAAAAAGATAAGACATTGGGGCCGGATGGATTACCTGCAGAATTTTACACAGCCTTACAAGATACCGTGACTCCTTTTCTGAAGGACTTGTATAATGAAACTTTTATACAGACAAAAATTCCAAATTCATGGACTGAAGCTAATATTACTTTGATACCTAAAGAAGATTCTACACAAATTAAAAACTATAGGCCAATATCGTTACTAAACGTGGATTATAAAATCTTTGCTGCAATTTTGGCAGAAAGAATGAAAAGCTTTTTAATAGAATTTATTCATCCAGACCAAAATGGCTTTCTTCCTAAAAGATAGATAAAGAACAACTTAAGGATTATTTTAAATGTTTTGGAGTATTATGAAAATCATCCAGGGAGCCAGATGGCACTCATATTTCTTGATGCACAAAAAGCATTTGTAATTTAAATTGGCAATTTATATTTCAACAATTACAGGAAATGGACTTTGGTGAAAACTTTATTAAAGCAATTCAAGTGATCTACAAGAAACAATAAGCAAGGATACTTATAAATGGAGACTATACAGAGAGCTTTGATATTAAAAAAGGCACGAGACAGGGATGTCAACTTTCTCCCTTGCTATTTATTTTGACTCTGGAGGTATTGACTAGAAACATTAGGCAAGATATTGAAATTAAAGGATTTGATATTAAAGACCAGAAATATAAACTACAGGCTTTTATGGACAATCTGGTCTTTATCTTAGAGGACCCTTTGGAAACAGCCCCTAAACTTTTGCAGAAAATTGAAAAATTTGGAGAAGTGGCTGGATTGAAAATAAATAAGGAAAAAACTAAAGTATTAACAAAAAATTTAACTGATAAACAAAAAACTCAACTCGCCAAAAAGACAAATCTTCAAATAGTTAAAAAAATTAAATATTTAGGTATCTATCTTACGGCGAAATATTCATCATTAAAAGAGGATAATTATGAGAGACTAATAAAACAAATAAAAATTGACCTGGAAAAATTGGAAAATCTCCAATTATCATTGTTAGGAAGAATAGCGACTGTTAAAATGAACATTTTACCAAAACTAATTTTTTTATTTCAAACAGTTCCTGTAAAGTTGGCTAAGAAATTTTTTGACGATTTAAACGCAATGATATTAAGATTCATATGGCAAAGAAAGAAAGCAAGAATTTAATGTAAACTTCTACAAGATTTGAAAGAGAGAGGGGGCTTTGGACTTCCGAATTGGAGACTTTATTATCAAGCAGCTATTTTGCTTTGGATTAAAGAATGGATTACTTTGAGAAATAAGCGAATTCTCTATTTAGAGGGATATGATCTTCAACTAGGCTGGCATGCCTTTTTTATGGTATGAGAAAGCTAAAATACACAAGTACTTTCAAAACCATGCTATAAGAAATGCTTTGCTCTCTGAATGGGGGAAAGTTAGACATAAAATGTACATGAAAATTCCTGAGTGGCTTTCAACGATGGAAGCATTTGCTTATCCGAATTTGATTAATTACGATAAACTTGTTAGTTACAAAGACATTTTGGACAAGGATGGAAAACTCAAAGACAGGCAAACCCTTCAACAACAAGGTATTGACTTAACATGTTGGTCCTATTTGCAAATTCAAACAAGATATGAAAAAGACATAAAAACAATGGGATTTTACAAAGAATTGATTCCACTTGATAAAATACTTTTAACAACAGATGAACATTTTATTAAGAAACTTTATAAACATTTATTAAATTGGAAAATGGAAGAAGAACAAGTAAAAGAGACAATGATAGTATGGGCGAAGAACTTTGAATACTCTATAGAATTAGAAGACTGGCAAAAATTGTGGGATAAAAATATTAAACTTACTAAAGCAGTAACATACAAAGAAAACTTATATAAAATGTTTTATAGGTGGCATATGACACCAGTTCGTTTAGTGAAAATGTTTAAAAAATTATCAGGTACATGCTGGAAATGTAAGCAAAAACTGGGTACTTATTATCACGCCTGGTGGATATGTTCTATTGCAAAAAAATATTGGTCTAAGATTCTTAGATGGTTAGTAAAGATGATGAAAATTCAGATAGAATTTAAACCAGAACTGTTCTTGTTAGGTATATTAAGACCTAACTATGGTAAAGAAAATGATTATTTAATACTATATGTATTGACTTCTGCAAGAATAGATTTCGCCCAGTTTTGGAAAAATGAAAACTTACCACCAGATCAGATTATAATTTTGAAAATTCTAGATTGTGCAGAAATCGACAGATTAACGTTAGAGATGAAGGAGAAAGAGGATTCAATTTTTTATAAAACTTGGGGAAAATTTTATCAGTGGGTTGAAACACGTTAGAATAAGAAGAGATATTAGAGATTTAGTATATTAAGTATTAAACTTGATGTTTAGAAATAGTTGCTATGTTATTAATTAGGCTAATTATTTAAAGGAATATTATTGCTTCACCAAAAGTTTGTTGTTACTATACCGATTTACTTTTATAAATGTTTAGTATTATATAAATAATAATATTCAATATGAAGACCCTGACGATAGCTTGTTCGTTGAATTACATATCTATTGTTACTATCCATACCCGGTCCCCTTTATCCCAGTTTCCCTGTACCCCTCCCGACCCCATCTTTCCCTACCCATATAAAAATCTAATAAAATATATTAAAAAAAAGAAAGTTCTATGTATATTTTCTTAGCTTATTTTTTTTCTAAGATATTTTTCTAGTAAGTGCTGATCAAAATAAAGTCTGTATGACTATAGATATTGATGTGACAAAATGGCAAGTATTCTTTCAGATCCAACTTCCACATAAAATATTTTCCCTAGAAAAAAGCAGTACTTTAACTGAAGTTGATTCCCTTCAAAATATGGTTCATGATTTGTTTAAATTTACCTTTTGGTTCTCTCTAGGATTATTATTTTTTACTTCTCCAGCATAGTCCATCTCTATTTTTGAACAAAAGTTTATTCAAAGAAAAGAAAAATTCTATCATTTTATCTATTTTGGGATTACTGGTGAATTCACTAAGCATGCTGGTTGATAGTCATTTTTTTCTTCATATTTAACATTACCTTAGATCATTTTATATTCACAATGAACTCTTCAATGTATGTTCACTTTATGTTTGCATACCCCAATGTATTGCTAATTTTGATTCCAATTACATTTCTAATCTTGCTGTACAAGTTAAATAGACATGGGACAATATAAATACTTGACTCACTTCCTTCTACATAGTAAAAAAAATTCACAAGTCAATTTTCCCATAAATTTTTCTTCATTGTAAAAATTCCTAAATATACTTTGAACTACTGTGAAGAATATCAGAAGCTACTTTTTTATAGCTTTTGCTATCTTTTTTTCCTTTTTTCCTTTTCTTGCACTTTTTGCTTTTTTTTCTATTTCTTTCTTTCACTTTTTTCTTCCTTACTTTCTATTAATTTGTGCATTGTTAATCTTCTTACTTAAAGGTTTTCATAGAAATTATACAAAAAAGTTCCTGATAATCAGACATCAGATTTCTAGTCATTCCTATTAGCTTTAATTCCATTTTGTGATATGTTTTACATAATCCAGAACCTGCTATAAATACACCATACATACCAACAAAAGAAAATCCTTGAATTTTCTTGTTCTCTCCCATGTATATTAAGTATTTGATCTAATATTATGCTGCCTTGTCTGAACCCAGCCTACACATTTGTACTTTTTCTCCATGTATAACTCTATTATTCTTCATAAGAACAGTTCAGCAGAACTTTGTCTCTATAAGGAATTAGTAGCATGAGTTGATAGTTTTCCATTGTTTTGCATCTGCCTTCTTTGCCATAGACACATGCACTAATAATTTCCAGAGACTCTTGTTTCATACTAGTCACCATAATTAGTATACTATCTATTTCTTCTCCCATAATTTTAAGACATTCAATGGGTGTTCTATCTGTGTCCGATGCTTTCCTATTTCACAGTAACTCTGCACAATGGCTCAGCAATTAAAGATGCTGAACTTTCAGCCTGAGCTGATAGCCCAGATTCAAGACCTAAGCTCCACACAACTGGGTGAGTTACCATTACTTGCCCCAGCTCCTGCCCACCTAGCAGTTCAAAAGCATGCAAATATAAGTAGATTAATAGGTACCACTTTGGCGGAAAGATACGGTGTCCTATGCACATTTGGCTTTTAGCCATGTGGGCCCATGACTATGGAAATTGTCTATGGACAATGCTGGCTCCCTTGGCCAAGAAACAGAGATGAGCACCATGCTCTAGAGTCAGACACAACTGATAGGGAAACCTTTATCTTTACTATTATTATTATTATTATTATTATTATTATTATTATTATTATTATTATTATTATTATTATTATTATTATTATTATTATTATTATTATTATTATTATTATTATTATTATTATTATTTATTCGATTTCTATGCCGCCCTATTCCGGAGAACTCAGGGCAGCTGACAACACAGTAGAAATCAACATATAAAATACATGTAAATATAAAACCTCTTAATTTTTAAATTAACAATATAGACAATACTCTATATTGTCTCTCAAAATATTTTGTCATGTTATAATTCCATTTGAAAAATCTTTCAATATCTTCATTTCATGTTTTCTTCCACTAAATTTCATCCATGATAATTTTCAAATAATCCTATTAATCTTAAATATATTTCACATTTTCTTGTCCTGTAAGTGTTAATAGTTTCCCCTATTGGTCTTCTTTTACTATTTCTTTCACTGCCTTTCCTTGCATGATTTTGAGAGTCTGTTCCTAACCATACTTTCTTCTTGTTGCCCAAGACCCTTATCCTCCATCTTTCCCTTAATCTCAAGGGAACATATGCTGAAACCCACTTATATTTTTCCGCTTCAGAATATTAACAGAATAACACAGTTGAAAGGATCTTGGGGGTCTTCTAATCCAACTCCCTGTTCAAGAACAAGATAAATAGTTGTCCAATCTCTTCTTAAAAATTTCCGGTGTTGGAGAACCCACAACCTTGCAGTCAAGCCATTCTACTAATTACTTGTTCTCAATATCAGCAAATTTATCCTTAGTCCTAGATTGGATCTCTCTTTAATGATTTTCCATCCCTTACTTTTGTCCTGCCCTCAGGTGTTTTGGAAAATAGGTTGTTTCCCCTTTTCTCTATGACAGCCCCTCAAATATTAGAAGATTGTTATTATGTCACTCCTAATCTTCTTCATTAGACTAGACCAGTGGTGGCGAACCTATGGCACACGTGCCAGAGGCGGCACTCAGAGCCCTCTCTGTGGGCATGCGCGCCATTGCCCCAGCCTCACCTTCCCCTGCAGCCGCCTCACCAGCAGCACCCGGGAAGAGAATCTCTTCCAGGCATGGCCTGCGTGGAGCAGCATAGCCAAGGACATGGCAGCCGGGCAGCAGGGACAAGACTCCGCCCTTGTGCCCCATCACATGCAGATGATGCTGCGGGGTGCAGGCGGAGGGCTTGGCTGCCATAGCACTGCAAGACCGCCTGGATGATCTGCTACAGTGGGCCATGGAGGCTGTGAGTGGCCCTGCAGGTGGGTGGGGTTCGGGGTTGGGTGGGGTTTTGGGCACTCAGTTTCTAGAAGGTTCGCCATCACTGGACTAGACATACCCAGTGCCTGCAACCGTTTAGCTTCCAGCTCCCTAATCATTTTTGTAGCTTTTCTCAACTGTCTTTACAGAATCATAACATCTTGTTTTGCATCATGCTTATTAAAACTGGATGCAATATTCCCTAATCCTAACCCTACTGTAGTCTTACCAAAGCAGTATAAACTGTTACTAATGCTTCACATGGTCTTGATGTTATCCCTCTGTTGATGCAACCTAGTAGTGCATTAACGTTTTGGTATCTGCAGCACATTGCTAGCTGATACGTAAGTGATTGTCCCTTAGAACAATTAGATCCTTCTCATTGTTACTGCTGTTAAACCACGTACCACCTATTTTATACTTGTGTATCTGGGTTCCCCCCCTAAATATAAAACCTTATTTTTGTCAATGAATTGCATTTTGTTGGTGAGGACCCAGTGTTCAAGTCTGTCAAGAACTTTCTGGGTCTTGATTGAGCCTGTCTTCTAAAGTGTTGGCTATTCCCCCCATCTTGGTATTTTCTGCAAATTTGATGAGTTCCCTTCTATGCCCTCATCTAAATTATTTATGAAGATGCTGAAGCATACTAGACCTAGGATAGAATCTTGGGATACCTGACTACATGCTTCTCTCCATGTAGATGAGGTTTCACTGAAGACTACATGTTGAGTACAGTTGCTCAGCTACTTATGAATCCATCTGATGCTATCTATCCCATATTTTTCTATCTTGTGAAGAAGTAGGTTGTAGTCTACTTCAGGGCTTTTCAACCAGTGGTACGGGTACCACCTGTGGTACATTGGCACCTGGCACGTGGTACGCGACCATACTAGAAAAGTGGTAGTGGGGGGAGGGGAATGAACTGAACCAGTGGCAGCACTGCACAAGCCTGAGCGAAAGATGGCTGGAGCTGCAGGGTTGTCAGGGCTCAGTGGAAGCGCCAGGATCAGTGCCGCTTTCCAGCTAATCGGCGCTTCTTTGGGGCTGTCAGGGCTCAGTGGAAGCACCAGGATCAGTGCCAGGCTCCAGCTGGAGCTGATCCTGGTGCTTCTGCTGAGCCCAGAAGAAGCGCCGATCAGCTGGAATGTTGCAGCATCTCCAGGGTCTTGTGATTTACATTCAGATGCTTGGCAACTGATTCATATTTATGATGGTCACAGTGTCCCAGGGTCATGTGAAGTGACCAAAACCGGCTGCAACCATCCAGCAGACAGGGGGAATAAAAACCAAACACCCCACCTCACCTCTGCTGCGAATCCTCAACAGAAATGCTCACAACAATGAAAACCTCGGACAGGAGGAAGAGCGCCGCTGGGTGGGCAGGCAGGTGTCTTGCTTGCTGTGGCTTGGGGGGCATTTTTTCAGTGCCATTGTAACTTTGAACAGTCACTAAACAAACTGTTGTAAGTTGAGGACTATCTATACTTTATCACTTTTTTTCTTTTTTCGGGGGGGTCATCAAGTTTTTGACACCTTGCTAGGCGACTGGTGGCACTCGGATGTTGCCATATCCTAAAAGTGGTACAATGGGTGAAAAGGTTGAAAAGCCCTTGTCTACTTTGTCAAATGCCTTCCTGGAATCCAAGTATACTATGTCCATAGTGTTTTGCTGGTTCATTAATTTAGTCGTTTTGTCAAATAATGTGATTCATCTGGAATGATCTGTTTTTGATAGCTTTGTTTGTAATAGCTTTGTTTATTTCTATTCATTATTTGATTATCTTTTCTAGGATCTTCCCCAGGTTCATGTCAGGCTGACTGATCTGTAGTTTCCTGGATCCACCCCCCCCTTTTTTGAAGATGGGAACCATATCAGCTCTTTTCCAGTCCTCTGGTATTTCCGCTGTGCTTCAGGATATTTGAAAGATATATTTCATCAATTATGAGATTATGTCTGCCAGTTCATTCAGAACTTTAAGATGTTATGATTTGAACTAATTTAGAATGGATATGTATTGTTTTATCATTTTCTTGTCTATTTTGACTTGTATTCCTAATCTGATTTTTACAGTATTGCTTTGATGGGTTGGAATACAACATTCAATTTTGCATGTTTTATTTCTACTTTAACTATTGCACATTTCATCACCTCTTGTATATTCTTCTTTTGTAGAAGTGGATGAAAACTACTACCTTTTTCATCAAACATTAGTTTCACTAGTCATGAAAACCAAGTTATTGGTATGCACTATAGAATTGGAGTTGTTAATATCTTCATATTACTTACAAAAGAGATTATTTTTCCTTCTTTTCTTATATTACAGAATACATGCTATGTACTCGGACTCAGAAACTATTTAAGCTTTAAAAGGGAACAGTGTGTTCTAAAGAGATGACTAGGAATATACAAACAGCCTACCGTAGTTCATGGCTGATTAGTTAACATTAGCCACATTTTCTTGAAATAGAACTGAAAAGGTCTCATCTAATTGGTGAATCTCAGAATGGAGATTCTCTTGCATTAAAGTAGATGCACTTCTAGAAATCCAAAATAAATTTGAAAATATAAATCAATCTATTTCTAAGTTAACTCTACAACAAAAAAAACTTCCAGTAAACAACAACAGAGAAGGAGAAGACAAAACAAATAAGTGGACATAAAATTGAAAATAGAGACTCAAAGATGGAACTTAACAAAGCAAGAAAACATAATTTAATCCTAGTGGGGAAAAATTCACAAGAAATGGAAAAAAACAACAACTCATCCCTTAAGACTATAAAATAAATCTGAGGATAAAAAAACAGATTGGATAAAATGGAATGTAGAGATGTTGAAAACATCAGAGAGAAAGGAAGTGATAAGAGAAGCAGATAAGAAGAAAAAGAAAAAGATTTTCAAGAAATATGGAAAGGCAAAAGCTTCATATAAAGACACTTTATTCAAATTACTTCTTATACCTACGCAACAGTCATAAATATACGGAAAATCTTTTTGATTCAGCAAACACATTGATCAAGAAAGATGCTAGTCAAAGGAAAAAGATTAAAGTGAAAATTAAGAAAATAGATGATGGGATCTACCAGAGAGAATATTTAAAAAAGAAACATTTGTTTGAATACGGTTAAAGAAATAGAAAATATTTTGAATAAATATGTCATTCTAAGAGGGATGAATTCCTTAAACAATACTGTATGCTTTCCCCCCTTTTTTATTTTATTTCTTGATATAAGTAATATAATACTGTTGAAATGGCTTAGATGAAGGAAATGTTTTAGATAATTAAATGTGTTTGAATTTAAGGAAATGTTTTGAATAAGAGTTAAAGGATTAGATGACTAGACACATTAAATGGAATATTTAAATATTAAATATATTTTAATTATGGTTAAAAAGAATAAGAAATTTTGAGAATGAATATTTATTAGCTTAGGAGGAATATATATTTTAAGTAGCATTTTACTTTTTATGTTTCTTTACTCTTACTCTTTTTTCCTTTTGTTACTGATCTTACCTATTCTTTAAGAAATGTAAAAGTGTTGAGATGGTTTATATGAGAAAAATGGATTTAAATATTTAAATAACTGTTGAAAAAATCTTAACCAGTAAGAATACTTTGAACTTTATGGGAGAAACAAATTTAAATAAGGACTGTAACAGGATATATGATGAGGTAACCACAATGATTAGATAGAAAAGAAATATTGTATTGATGTGATCATTATTTTTAGGAATATTGGGAAAAATCATATATGTAACTGTTATTTATCAAAATAATAAGAACTGTATTAATTCAAGGTTTGCAAAGAAGACATTTTGGGGAAAAGGGGAAATCAACTAAATGTACTATGTGGATTATGGACTATAGAAACCAATTGTTAATGATTTTTCTTTACAAATGTAAACCCAGCAAACACACTGTTTACCAACTATTAAGTAATTTATGTTTAAAAAATCAATAAAATATATGGGGGAAAAAATAAATTAGATGTGCTGCTGTTATTTCAATGGAATAGAATCAGGTCTTAGGTTGCAAATGCCAGGTACAACTAATAGACTAACCAAACCTAGTAAATGTGTTACAGTTTATAGGAGGACTTTAATCCACAGTTAGAGCTAGTAACATACCCAATCTGTGAACCTCACCCTTCAGTAAGAATGCAATCCCACCAAAATTCTAAATACATTTTTCAACTACACCTCCACCAGTAGCATCTCTATTGAATCTAAGTTGTGCTTCAATCCACACGGTGAATATATAGAGAGAAAGTTGTTAATGAAAGCCAGGTTAGGCTCAAGCATTTGCACATATGCCTTTCATGTGACGATCTGGAGAACCAGATTTCTCATATTGGGCAATTGCTTTCTTGTTTGTTTACGGTTGAAAGTTAGCTTCAGCAAACAGATACCTTCAGCCCAAGGGAATTTTCCGTTTGATCATGCCGCATCAAAAATGTCAACACATTCAGGTTGAAGGCAATGTAGCAATTGCATTTGTCTCAATAAGTAATAGAGCTGAATGAAATTTTGCTGATAGGCTGTGGGCATTGGTGATAGAAACGGTAATCAGCAATTATATTTATGTGTGGTCTATTTCCCCTATCTCTTAATTTCCTATTTTTAATTAAATGGTTAAGATATAAACATATACCCTCATGAAGTCAATATTTTTCTTTTTGCATCAGAATGGACACTTTTCACCATGCTTAAATTATCTTCCAACATTTCAATAAACCTTAATATAGTACACAAAAAAAGAAAAATATATCCTCTATCAATAAACTATGGGTGGGTGAGGAATATACAAGTTTTCAAGTTAGGCATAAACTCTTAACGTTTATAGTGGATTGAACCAGTTTTTATGCTAATAAGATGAACTCAGTGGAAACTGGCAGTATCTCATTGTCTGCTGATTTTAAAAAAATAAGAATTGGAGCCAGTTAATATTTGAATGGGAGACCAACAGGAAATCTGAAAGGTTCATCCTAGTATTAGAAGTTTAAAAAAATGTGAAAAAAAATAGCAGATGACTTGTGTTTGTTGTAAAACAAAACCCAACAAGATTGAGGTTAGATCC
This sequence comes from Bothrops alternatus, assembly GCA_034064705.1. Taxonomy (NCBI): domain Eukaryota; kingdom Metazoa; phylum Chordata; class Lepidosauria; order Squamata; family Viperidae; genus Bothrops; species Bothrops alternatus. Next base: position 2,114,573 of record JARGCV010000156.1, on the reverse strand, counting down.
AGTAAAATCAATGAAACAAATTGATGAAAACAAAATTTAGATCCAACCCCATATCAGTGAATTGTTAGCACAACCCCCACTCTGAGTGATCACATGATAAACAAGCATAAAGGTGTTCCTTAGACTCTAGTTTTTGAAATGCTGCAATACAGAATACAAGTTACAAGAATTTTCAACCAACTTATTAAAAATCCTTATTGGGTCTTAGATGGATAGATGGTTCTTTGTTATGAACTGGGATCAAACTTGAAGAGTAAAATAATGGCAATATATTCAAAATATGAAAATGTGTATTATGTCTCTCTCTATATGTGTATAACTGAGTTATTATTAGAATGTTTAAAAATCTAAATTAAAAGCTGTAGCACAAAACAAACTGCATAGTGATAGTTCAATCTTTTTGCAAAAATTTAAAAGGATGCATTCCATCAGTCTGTTTCAGGGTACCTTTAAATAGCTTTGGAAAACAGCAAAATCTATTTTATTCAAAAACCATTTGGTAGCAGAAAATACAGACATTTTTATTAATAAAAATATTCACTTGGTGAATATGATAATGATGATTTTAGTATCAGCACTTGATGTGCCTTTTTGGAACAGCAATTAAAAATAAGAGACCTCCAAACTGAACAGGGCTTATGTAAACCATCACCATAGAACACAGGGAGGAAATACTGTTAGCCTATTTAATAGAAATACAGGTAGTCCTCAATTTATAGCCATTTGTTTAGTAACTGTTTGAAGTTATAACAGTGCTGGAAAAAGTGACTTATAGCTGGTCCTTGCACTTACAGCCATCACTATGTCCCCACAGTCATGTGATCAAAATTAGGGTACTTTGCAACCAGTACCATTTACAACAGTTGCTGCATCCTTGGTTTACATGATCAGCCAGGTTCAAACAAGCCAAGTCAATGAGAGGAAGTCAGATTCATTTAATAACTGTGTGGTTCACTTAATGACCGAGATGGATCACTTAATGACTATGTCAAAAAGGTCATAAAATTGGGCATGACTCATTTAACGATCAGCTCGCTTATCAATGGAAGTTCTAGTCCCAATCTTGCATAAAAATGGACTATCTGTATTTTGAACTGGACTATGAACTGGACAATGAACTAAAGGTGTCACAAGAGGAACATAATACAATTATTATGATCAGTTTCAGTCAGTGATCTACTTGCCACATTTTATACTAACCATTTGGAATGATTTTACTCTTCACAGTGCTACCTTTTGGTATTAACTGATTAATTTACTTGGAGAGAAGGAGAGGAAGAAAATAAACTCTACTTAAGAACTCAAACATACATCAGGGTTTTGGGTATATGTGTGTATTAATCATTAATGGGACAAAAGCATGGTTCATATGCCCAGAACACATTTGCTATTTTCTGGCATATTCTAAAATTTATCTCTGACAGCAAAAACTAATCCTGGAACTGAGACACAATGCTCCTTTACGTATGCGGTTCATCTCTTGATATTTGTGGGGAACTGAAAGTTGTTTCCCAATGTCGAATACGTAGAAAATATCTGCAGTCCTGGCAAATAGTATATTTTACCAAGTGATTAGACTCCTCCCTCCAGTTTTACCCTGCCCCCTCTAGGTATTTTGCTTCCCAACCTTTGCCCGTGGCATTGACCTATGAGAGTGTCCTATCAGGACAAGCTGCAGTTTAAGTCCAAGCTTTCACCCATTATAACAAGTGAATAATCTGCTTCTACCTAATTGGGATCTATGGCTTCCTACTCATTCCCCTTTGGGGAGAAATACCTAAGAGAGAGAATCAAAGAGGTTACTTTGACCCTTTTATTCCTGACCTGTTTTTGGGGTGAGTAATCCTTTTTTTGTTTATCATGCAACAAGCTAATAGATGGCTGTTTCCTTTACCTCTGGATCCTTCCTCTGTCGCAGGTGATATTAGAGCAAGTTTCTTCTCTATCTGCCAATATATATATCTATGTATATGTGTGTTTGTATAGTAAACCAATCTAAGCCAGTTATTAAAATAAAGTGATTGTTGAGTGTTGGTAACCTTCTGACTCCTTTTTGGTGGACCTCTTGATGCCTGCTAGTCAATGATTGTAATTTAGTGGTGATTCACTGGTCTCATTAGCTATTTTCTAATGAATGGTTTAATACTTGCTAACCTTTTTACTTTGTTTTTAATCAAAGGAACTTAACCAGAATATAAACTTTCAAGCTAAAACCAGAGCAAAATTGATGATGAGCTATTTGATGGCATATCTACTATCTGATCATTATCAACGTTCTTAAAAAGGAATGTTTACTAAATAAAGGCTAGCCTAATCCAGTAGCTTTTCTCAATGTTCTTTAAAAAAGAGTGTATGCTTAGAAGTGCTTTGCACCAGATCCTTGTGCCTTAACTAAACCTTATAATGATGGTGATGATGATAATGTTGATGATAATGTTGATGATAATGTTGATGATAGTGATGATAATATAAATAGTGATAGTATTATAGTACTGAAACAATATATTAAATAAACCCATTCTCAGATTAGACTATTAAATCTCAGCCTTGGAATAAATACATTCTAAAATGAAGATTGCTTTCAGCATTTGTAAAGTTATTATGAATCAGAAGTATTACAATGTCATAAATCGTGGATTGTTTTATTTTGCTTTTCTTGTCCACATAGCATTTTTTGTAAACAGAGTTTTATCAGAAATGTGAGAGAATGACAAGCTAGCAAAACTCTCTGTCTCAGACTATATTCCCCATGTTGACATATGCTGCTTCTATGATCTAACAGACAACTATTCTGATGTTTAGATGAATCTTTGTTAGCTTAGGGAACATCATGCTGGCATTCAAATAATGAGCATATGCCAGTAACTGTGAGAGGGATCTTGGAGTCCAAGTGGACAATCACTTAAATATAAGCAGGTAGCAGCAGCCAAAAAAAGCCAATGCAACCCTAGGCTGCATTAATAGACAGATGGAATCAAGATCATGTGAAGTATTGCTACCGCTTTACAAAGCTTTATAATATCATACTTGGAATACTGCATCCAGTTTTGGTCACCACAATATAAAAAAGATGTTGAGACTTGGAAAGAGTGCAGAGAAGAGAACAAGGATGATTAGAGGCTAGAGTCTTAAATATATGAAGAACAGTCGCAGGAATTTGGTATGTCTAATCTTGTGGAAAAAAAGAACTAGGGGAGACATGATAGCAGCACTCCAGAATTTGAAAAGATGAGAGGTCCAAAGGGCCAGAAGCTAAGACAAGAAACAATGGATGGAAACTGATCAAGGAGAGAAGCAACCTAGAACTAAGGCGAAAATTCCAAATGGTGAGAACAATCAACCAGTGCAACGGCTTGCCTTGTTCCATCACTGGAGGCTTTTAAGAAGAGGCTGGATAGCCATTTCTCTGAAATGTTATAAGGTTTCCTGCTTCAGCAGGGCTGGGGGGTGGGAGTGGGGGTTGGATCTGATGATTGCTGAGGCTCCTTCCAATTCTTTTATTCTATGTTCTATGTTGTCTGAATTTATATCCCCTTTATATTGTCTAAATTTCAGACCAGGAAGAGAAGAGAAGAAACAAAGGCACATGGGCTACATTTCTGCAGCCAGACAAATGGCAAACAAATAATTGGGGGACTTTGCCATTTGGAAGTTATTCCCCACCTAAGCAAGGAGGAACTGAAATTGAAAGGAGTCATAAATACACAAGATAAAATACCTCAGGTTGTATAAAACCAAATGGAATGTGATGACAGGAAAGGGATATAGGCTTTACTGTATGATAATGGTTGACTGCTTTTGTAATGGAGTCAATGAATGAAGTTTGTTGATTTCCCCCAAATCTGATTTTAAGCTCTCACTGTACTTTTATCTATGTGTAAATAAACAAACATAAACTCCACAAGTTAAATTCAGATCCTGATCCAGGCCATATTTTAGGAAATAGGACTTTCCAAATATTGTCCCTTGCTATTGGCCATGATGTCTAAAGTTTAATATGCTTTTCTCTAATTCCTCAGGTGATGGGAAAGTATGTCAGTAGACTTTCTATTTCATCAGTTGCTGATTCCATTATGTCCCCTGCAATGAGGACAGCAACTGATTTCATGCAGGATAATTGAAAGAAAGTGATTGGTAGATTTCTTTGTGTCAGCTACCATTTTGAAAGAAACAACTGTTCATTGTTCTTCCGAAGAGTGAAGGCAGGTTTTGACACATGGCTATACTTGCTTAGTCTCAGTGACTCTCTTCAGTGCTAGAAAGGGGTGGAGTTTGCTCTCTATTTGCCTTCATTGATAGGGCAAGCTACTATATGTAAACAGAGAGCAAATTCTGCTCCCTTTTAGCACTGAAATGTTATCTAGTTGGATAATGTCTGCAAGAAAACAATCGAGCTCAGAAGACATCAAGGACCCCATAGCATATATTTATGAGTATTGTTGGGTTTTAATCTTCAATTTGTAGATGCACATACAACTGACATTGCAAGCAATAGTAGATTGTGAAGATGCAGCTTCCATACGGCTATTTGAGATGACTGGGTGATTATAATCAATACCAGGGCATACCCCTGCCTGTTTCAAGAACCTGTGAAACTTCAACAGTTGTGTGGGGAATTCCTTGGACCACCCAGATCCACATGTCAGACAAATATTGGCAAGGAACATTTCCTGCTGGCTAAATAAATAAATAAAATAAAAATGGAACATAGAGAAAATGTAGACTTTGATCACTGACTACAAGGCTGCCAAATTAGAACAAGCTCACAAACAAAACATATCCAGGCCAAATTATCCAAAGATTGGACCTTCATGTTTTTATTTCACTTTTTTCAAATAATTTCTAAATAGTAGCTACCAGGAATGGAACCAAAAGTGGGATCATAGCCAAGAGGTCAATTTTGAACTCCAAATTAGCCCTAGCAAAATGCACTTCCCCAATACTGCTATGGGTGTCAATAGTTTCTATTGCTAAGAATATGAAAAGGATTGAAAGTTTAAAGTAAAAAAACCCCTTTTTTACTCTCATGTTCCTGTCTCTCTTTTCAGGCTGCCAAATAGAATATCTCTTTTTTTTGTTCTGTCTCTGTCTCTGTCTCTGTCTCTGTCTCTGTCTCTGTCTCTGTCTCTGTCTCTGTCTCTGTCTCTGTCTCTGTCTCTGTCTCTGTCTCTGTCTCTGTCTCTGTCTCTGTCTCTGTCTCTGTCTCTGTCTCTGTCTCTGTCTCTGTCTCTGTCTCTGTCTCTGTCTCTGTCTCTGTCTCAGTCTCAGTCTCAGTCAGTCTCTTCTCTTCTCTTCTCTTCTCTTCTCTTCTCTTCTCTTCTCTTCTCTTCTCTTCTCTTCTCTTCTCTTCTCTTCTCTTCTCTTCTCTTCTCTTCTCTTCTCTTCTCTTCTCTTCTCTTCTCTTCTCTTCTCTTCTCTTCTCTTCTCTTCTCTTCTCTTCTCTTCTCTATCTGTTATCAGTCTACTCTAAGTCAATTCATTGTAGGATGAAGTTCTTTTCATTGAAGACTGTGGACTGTAATCTGCTACATTAGCCCAGGTTATTAAGAGTGTAAGAAGCAAAGACTTATACTTTCATATTCTTTCATAGGTTTTAGAAAACCTGGCCAATGAGGCTTCTTCTCAAAGATGTAAGACAACAATTCTACTTGACATATGACACATTCTTTTGTCCTCAGACCACTTCTTATTGTATCTTCAGTGGTTCTGGTTTTGCTCTTTTCTTTGTCTCAAAACAAAGTTACTGTACTCTACCTTTTACTCTATTGTACTGTATCTTTAATGCTTACATCTTCCAGTTTCTTCTTGACAGAATTTTACTTTTCTTTCTCCTTTTCTACCAACAGATTGAGTATTTCAGCAAAAGGTGTGCCATTTTTTCTAACCTAGCACTTTCCAGAGGGTTTGAGACAGAAAAACTTTCTATAAAGATGTTTGAATTTGAACATGGGTATCAAAAAATAAAACAAAATATATGAACAGGAAGGACAACGTTTTCCTCCCTTGCTAATTTCATTACATTGGTGAAATGATCACTCAATGGCTGCATTCAAAACAGGAAGCCTTTGTGTATATGTAAGAGAGAGAGAGGGAGAGGGAGAGGGAGAGAGAGAGAGAGAGAGAGAGAGAGAGAGAGAGAGAGAGAGAGAGAGAGAGAGAGAGAGAGAATCATCTGAAGATAATTGGCAACTGAAGGATCAACAAAACATTCCGAATTATGCAATCAAGAATATCATATATTTTTTCCTCTAGTATCATTGCTAAAATAGACCAAATGAACAAAACGTATTAACTCTTCTTGGATTACCCTAGTACCTTGCCCCTTCTGTTGTTTCTTAAATATTTCTTATATTTATAGCTGTCCTTTTATTCAGTAATTTAAGTTACTGCATGTCATATTCTTCACTTGCCTACTGTGTTATCATTTCAACAATCTAATATTTTTTCACTTATTCAGTAATTTTGACATCTTAAGGTGAATTGAACTTGGGTCTTTTTAGTCTCCAATCCTATCACAAACTCTGACTCCTCACTACATTACATGGGCTTTCAAATCTATTAACAAAGTTTTTGTTCTCATTGTTATTGTATTTGGTTTTGCTTTAAATCAACTTTTGTCTTTGCCACAATGTTTCCATATGTTACTTTTAAAATGGTGAATACAAGACAGCTAAATTAAATCTGGACTCTTTTATGTTTTTAACTATACTGTTACAAAAAAAGTATTAAATTATATCAATTTAATACTTTCTAATCAGTTTTCTTTGACTGGTTCATACATTATTCTAAGCATAATAATGTTGGTTTTTCCTCTCTTATCATCTATTTTATCACCCCACCCATTCCTTGTGGTTTGTAAACCGTGGCCTATGGCGTAACAGAAGGGGAAAAGAACTAGGATAGTTCAAGAAGAGACCCTATCTTTTATATAAGAACAGAAAAGACTGGTCAATCTAATCTAGTACTCATGCCAGAAATTTTTCAAGTTTTCAATCAGGGATATGAGCATCAGTGGCGGGATTCAGCTGGTTTGTACCACTTCAGCAGAACCTGTAGCTAATTTTTTGTTGCCCAGGCCCAGAATGGACTTCCAGAAATGGCATCCACACAGAGAACCAGTTGTTCATATATTTGAATCCCACCACTGGATATGAGCTACCACCAACTTGCAGTCTCTTTATAATGCTCTATGTATATTTGAAGGAATTTAAAAATCTAGAGTACAAGAGTTTTATCTGAGAATCAAACTGCATGCATGTAATATACAGAGTGATTTTCCTAGGCCCTGTTCAGTATTCCCTAAGAGCTTGAAGATATGAAGAGAACAAAACTTTCAGTACAGATATCTCATTAGAAGAACTGCAGACATACCTTAAATATGCAGTTCAGCTAAAAAGGCAATAGAAGAGATGAATCAGAGATGACTATTTGCAAGCATGTAATTATAAGTAGCTGTTGCTTGAAAAAGAGAAATGAAGCCTTGAAATCAAGAGGAAAGAGAGCAAATGTTTACCAATCTGGTGTGGAAATTTTCTGGCTCTGCAGCAAGCAATATTAGTAATTGTATCTGAGCTTTGAAGCAGTTACTCTCATAGAACAAACTACGTATGATTGCTGAGTAATATTCTGTTTTCTATTTCGAGATTAAATTTTAGAAGCAACTGCCTCTTTCTTAGGAATTCAATGAGATTATGAAATGTGTGATTTGTGGACCATTTCAAAAATAGAACCTTCTATTGTATTTAGCAGTTGGAAAATGCTGAATAAAATAAATCAAGGATGCAAGTAAAAGATGATGCATTCACAGAAATCAAAACCAACTTTTAAAACTGTAAACAGAGTTAAACTAAACCTGAAGATAGTCACCCTTGGGAGTTTTGTTTCTTCCAACATTAAAGCCAAGTCATGGGGGGGAGGAACAATTCACTGACCAAATAGTAGAGGCTGGTAATTTTCATCTAGATTGTGATTAAACTAATATGACCTCTATGATGCTAATTAGTCATTTTCAATAAATACATATAGAGAGATAGAGAAGAACAATTTTTATGAAAAAACCCAGGTTTGGATTTCCAGTAAAACAGATTTGGACTTTCATAGAACTCTACTTGCTTCATTGCTCCACTGCAATGGATATTGCAGTTCAGACATATTGAGTCATTCTTCCAAAGTCCAATAATTCCCATTAAACTCATCACTGTGTACTGTTTTAGTTTTCCCAGAAAGAAGGCCATTGCCTTTACAAGGTTGTTTCAAGCTGAATATTCTTGAGCTAAGACTAATTGCAAATTTCCCTAATGCTTCTGTTCTCTCAAACTGTCCTCTGTGAGATCTCTTAGTTCTTACAGGGCATTTCAGGGGTTTTGGCCTACTATACACTCAAGTTTTGAACATAGGGAGGAAAAACCCCAGAAGTTAATTTTTCTAAATATGTCTGTTTTCTGTCTTTTGCACAATAATCCTATCTAGAGTTTCTAAGTGTTCTAATGGCAAATCCTTTAACAAATCTATACCTGTTATCAGACTTTTGGTAGAATGGAAAAGGGGGCAGAATGTTATTTGTCCATCTCATTGACCATTTAAACATATAAAATTTGTTACACACACATTTCTACTAAAATTATCTGAGGATTAGGAAACTTGTGGATACAAGAAATCCATGGTTAACCTCAGTACAAACAGTGATCCTTGTGTAATCAACCCTTTATTATATTTCTTGAAATTAGAATGGCAATAACCTGTAGAGGGCTTGAAGGGGAGGTGGAAATCCAAGGTCACATTACATTTACTTTGCTCACATTGAGTCACGTGAGGATCTACAAAGTAGTAAAAGCCAAACTTTGCTATATCACTAGAAACAAGAGTCCTGTATATAGTGTATTCTTTCAACCTAAAAAGAGTTGCAGATTGCAGTAATTCTGAAAGATGCATTCAAATGAATACATACTACAGAATCTTTTCAGATAACTGAATTCTCTCCTTTCTTCCCAGGTTTTAATGCATCTATTTTTTTTCTTTCTTTCTCCAGCCTCCAAGGAATGAATTGTAGGAGGAAAGGAGAAAGAGGCAGATTAAGTGACAGCAAATGGTTCAATTCATTGGAGCACATAGGGACTTGTATTATAGGGCAGAGACTAAGAGGATGATCTGGAAGAAGAGAGGGAAAATCCATTATTAAAGCAACAAAAAGAGAAATAATGTTTAAATCCAAATAATGAGGGAGGATTATAAAAATATCACAGACAGACACCTCCCTAATTTGTAGGTATATAAAAGGGGAAGAAAGGGAACAACAGAAGTACAGGATTATGTTACTGTACCCAATCTAAATGAAAGTAGTTTATTAGTCTTTAATGGAATCCATGTCTTGGTCTAGTCTGTCTTACAGGGCTGACAAGCAGTGTGCCTAGTGACAATATCTTCATTCATTTCCACAATTTTTGCTCATGTCCTGCTACTGGTTTCAATTGTGCTTTCACTCATTAGCAGTTTACTCAAGATCAAGGAAATAACAGCTGACAAAAATTGTGAATCAAAATAGAGCCTCTGAAAGAAGCTTTCTAAGTGGTTTTGCTTTTAACAAGAATTCATAGAACAATAATCAAAATCCAGTCAGAGTTCAAGAGCCATGTCAGGGTTATCAATCTGTCCAGAGTGAGCAATATGCAAACAAATCTCACACAGGAACTGAAGATCACACTGGTTGATTCCAACAAGGGATTATGAGTCAAGGCTGCCTCTTAAATCAGGCTGCAGCCAGTTGCCTTTATTCAAGGGATGTATTCCCTTGCTTGGCAAGGAGCCTCACAGAATGTCTTTGTTATGCTCTTTATTCTACTCACCAAAGGCAGGTGCTCGGATGCCTCATGTCATCATCATCTAACTACTCCAGCTCTTCAGATGGTACCTTTGTTCGATCAGCCTCAGGTGACTCTTGACTTTGTGTCTCCTGAGACTAACATCTATAGATTCTGCTGGGGCCTTTTCTTCAAATTCAGAATCATCATCTGAATCCTGGCTGTTGACATCCCATCATCTGTAGTACGCACATTTAGGGGGTCATATTCAAGAGAAGAGGTATAGGAAATGTAGCTCAAATTTTGTGTTAAGAATAGTTTTGTCATGATTATTTCTTTTCAATTACTTGCTATATTCTTAAGGTTAATAGGATTCTCTCTTATCACCTATCCCCAGGTGATAAGAGACAGCATTACCTCTGAAACTAGAATTCATTAATTATATTATCCGTGGATATCAAGAAGTCTCCAACTCAAATTAATGTAAGATAAAGGGGAAAAATGCCTTATGATCCTTGTGATGGCATTCCAGGTCCGATGAAAGAAGATGGTTTTTATCTATGACAGTATCACCATCCTATCAAGCCAGATTTTTCTGGGACTGGAAAAGTTTGAGACTGGAAATCATTAAAAATTTTGGGCCAAGGGTTTGTCCAGGAATAAGCAAGAAGGAATAAGCAAGATTCAGGTGGCCTTGAATCTGTCACTTGCATGGCTCTGACTGGGAAAAGGACATTTTGCTGTCTAATCTTTTTTTCTTTGAGTGTCATGAAAGAATATTTAAAAAAAAAACCAAATAAACAAAAACAATCAATTTTTGATCCAAATCTTACCTCTCACAGAGTGAGAGGGAAAACAACATACTGTACTGCTCTGTCAAAGTGAAGCTGATGATTGCAGCAAAGGCTGAGAAACCAGTGAATAGAGCAAATCCTTGCCACTTTTCTTTATAGGGAAGAAGATCACCCACATGTGCTCAAAACAGCTGCTGCTCAGGAGGTGACTTCAGGACAGGTTTTCAATGGATTTGCGCACCAGGAAACGATCAGATCAGTCTTCTTGATCACAAGAGCAAAGCCTTTTAAAAGCCATGAAATTTGCAAACCTCTACCTCAGGAGTCTTCACACTTGGCCTTTTTAGGCCAAGTTTTAAGACTCTGCTCAACATCTTATCACTTTAGGAAATCACCTATTAACCACCTTAAAGCTATTAGAGACCTTAGATTATCAAGTCTGAAAAGACTTCATCCACTGGGTTTATCTTCAACTCTGACAATAGAAAATTGCCCCAAATATTTGTTTTTCAGGAGTATGGTAGCACCCTTTCAAACTTATTAAAAGCCATATTTTTTGTGAACTATGCTCACCTATGAGATACATGGAGTGGTTAAACCAGTATTTTTCAACCTCAGCAACTTTAAAAGCGTGGACTTCAGCTGTCAAAATTTTCCAGGCAGCCATGAATTCCCAGAATTTCCCATTCCCATTCTGCCTGGATAATTCTGGGAGCTGAAGTCTATATGTCTTAAAGTTGCTGAGGTTGAGAAACACTGGGCTAAACTAATATAGGATTTAAATTGGAATGAGGTTGCAGGGAAGGGAAGGCAGATTGGTTATACAGTTGTAGATTACATAACATCAATTAACCATTATAATGTGCTATAAAATCCATTTTATTGAGACCTTTTCAAATAACCTGAAACCTTTTGATGCAAGTTCAGCAATTTCTTCATCATTTGTGCTATTAAGTTTCTTTTTTCCCCAAAATGAAGATCTGCGATAAAATGTCTTGGAATAAATATAGAAAGCATCCTTTATGCTTCTGAGATTAAACTCAATATATTTATAAAACTAAACAAAGCAAAGTAGTAATGGTGACTACCAATAGTTCTTTGTTTTAGTTCATTAGTTCTAATCAATTTGGAAACATGATTTCCATCTTACTATCTTGCTAGTGTTAAAAGATTTCTTAACAATTATAGGTAAGTTCCTAATAATTTATTTAACTTGTTTAGAGCAGTACTAAACAGTTGTAAAGTACAGAATATTTTTTTAAAAGAAAGATCCCAGAAATATCAGGATCTGTTCAATTAATCAACCATCCCATTATTATAGATTTCTTAGTCTACTTTAAATTCCTGAACAACCTATTTTATTTTGAAATAAGATTGAGAGCATAAGTTGTAAAATTTGCATTCAAGAAAAGAAAAAAGCTTTGGAAAAGACCATTAGTTTAGGTTTCACCTTAGGCACAAAGTCAGCCGGATGACCCTGGGTCAGTCACTTTCTCTTGTCCCTATGGAGAAGACAATGGCAAACCACTTGTGAAATCTTGTCCAGAGAACTGCAGAAATCTGTTCAGGTAGTCTTTGAAAATTGGACATGATTGAATGGAAGTAAAAAGAACAATATTATTCTAATTCAGCAAGTGCTTCTCAAACCTTTTCCCATATCTTCTTCTTCTTTCTCCCCTGTTGCTATGTTCTCAAAGCAGTTATATAATGGAAGCTTTTCTTTTATCCATCCTATCCTGTCCCCTCCTCTTATTAATCCATTCTGTGAACTTTGCTTTCATAGGTATAGCTTGGAGTGTCCAACCAACTGCTACACAGCCAATAGAGATTCGTCTGGTGAATGGTACAAGTCGCTGTGTAGGGAGACTGGAAGTATTCCATAATGGGTTGTGGGGCACTGTTTGTGATGATAGTTGGGGCATAGAAGATGCCCGTGTTGTCTGCCGGCAGCTGGGCTGTGCAAGTGCAATATTAGCACTAAGGGAGTCCCATTTTGGCCGAGGAACTGGTCGCATCTGGATGGATGAAGTTCGATGTGTAGGGACAGAGAGCTTCCTCAATCAATGCCCATCAAGACCTTGGGGAGACAATGATTGTCATCATGGAGAAGATGCTGGTGTTGTGTGCTCAGGTGAGTTTGTTAACTGAGAGTTGTGTCATAATTGCCATGGCCTATGTATATATTACAAAAGCTGATTGATACGAAGGTTTCAACAATTCACAGCATGGGTGGAATCATTGTAGCCTACTAATACTTGAGCATTAACCAACTGTTAAATGCACATATGCACTACAAAATAGGTAAATGGATAGAATCTTTGGAATAATAAACACAAGCAATAATGTACTACAGAACATTTGTATTGTACATACTTCAGTGAAAACATTCTCTCACATGATGATAAGTAATGTTTACCACAACAAAGGAAAGGCATATGCATAGAATAGCTCCAGGACATTACAAGAGGACAGTTTAACTATCCCTTGGAATTAAATTCATTAAACTCTTTCTGCAACACCAAAAACCTCATGAACCAATATGAGAGTTCAAAATTGTAAATATATCTTCTAGTTAAGCTTGATTTCTGTTTTTCATAGTTTGCCTGGCATAATTATAGAGATAGTTGATCATTGTTTTTTCTGGAATGGGTATTTTGATATCTCAATCCATCTAACAGTTCTGGATTGCACATATAGTCCCTTATCCCTATACTAACTGGGTCTAATTCCACTTAGCTTCTGAGACTGATCAAGTTTGAGTACCATTATATTTAAGAAGGGGAGGGTTGATAAAAGAAGAAGAATATGGTTGCTCTTTGTGTAGCAGGGACTCCAATCTTCTTTGCCAGATTCCTGTCAGAAAGGACAAAACAGTACCACCATCTTCAAGAAGTATAATTCTCTCTTCCATGAGAGAAAGAAAATAGAATGACACTCAATGAAATCCAAAATACCAAGCCTCAGATGGGATCAGATTCTGGAAAGATAGTAAATAAAGGATGGGAAAGGGGAAATTTTCTTAACTAATTTAAAATCTCCCAGTATCTGCTCAGTTGAAGTGAATAAAACCATTTCTTTCCACCATCAACTTATTTATTATTTTGCCATGTAATGTTTCTAAAAAAAATTCAGCCAATTCCCAGAAACTAGGTTAACGTATACCTATTAAAAATAAAACAAACATAGATTTCTATTCTATGCTGTTGAAATAAACAAAGATGATGCATTTTGTTAGGGTATGTTGATGGTGATCCCACACAAATATTTACCAATAGGTGAGAATTCTGGTATCATTAAAGCTGTGACTGCTTTTGTTTGCAAGTTATAAACATGTTCTTCGCTTGCTTTTTAATCCAAGAATGGCTGCTCTGAATAGCTGCCATGTTAGAATCCTCTGCATTAAATTAGTTTTTTATTCTCTCTTTTTCTTTATATGCAGAGATGAGACTGGCAGGTGGTTCTACTCTTTGTACTGGCAGGGTTGAGGTATTGTTTAACCAAAGATGGGGAACAATATGTGAAAATGGCTGGGATTTAGCTGATGCCAACGTGGTGTGCCGGGAAGTAGGCTGTGGCAGTGCATTAGCAACAGCAGGTGCAGCTAAATTTGGACAAGGAACTGGTCCAATCTGGATGGATCAGGTAAACTGCACAGGGGAAGAAGACAGTCTAAGAAAATGTCCACCAAAAATCATGAGAGAACACAGTTGTAGCCACAGTAAGGATGCTGGCGTGGAGTGTGCAGGTAATAATCACAAAGTGTTGGAGGAAATATTGTATATTCTGTTCTTGTTTGTGGTCTATTCTGCCCATCATTTTTTAAAAATTCTGGATCTGTGGAATAAATTCCAGCACAAAATTGGATTAGTTTAGCAGATTGTTCATGAAAGTCATTCTTTGAAGAGTGTTCCTCATTCATTAATTGTCTTACCAAGTGTCACTATCCCTTTCTTTCAAAGATGTAAGGCAGATATAAAGGGAAAGGATCTTACACAAAAAATAAAAAAGCCAAAAAAAAAGGAAATAGCAATTATTGCCATGGGGAAGAGAAATAATAGGAAATTAGTCCAAGTCTCCTTAAAAGAGATAAATGATCCACCAAATTTCTCTCTTTTTTTTCCTGAAAGTGTCATCCACCAATTATAAGGATGACATCAAAAAGCTTCCATGGGAGCTGCTGTCCTCTAGAAATTAAAGATGAGGCAAATGAGCTGTTTACATGTTATCTCTTTCTTTCTGTATTGTTTCCCTCAATCTTCTTATGAAAATCCATTATATTTCCTACTATACCTTCTGAAAGCAAGGTTCTGTGATATTCTTAGACACCCTAGAGGAAGAGAATATTTAATCTGCAGAGAAGGGGATGATCAAAGTTTATTTTTTATGACAAATAAAAATTAATTTCCCTTTTCTGACACATTTCCCCCCCAAAAAATACCACTCAGATAATCAGTCCTTTTATTTTTGCACATGTATGTCTGTATTCATATATCTGGGCATTTGTATCTGGAAATGAAAATATGGATCATTTGTACTTTAAGGTCATAATAACTACAGAGGTATGGAATTATAATGGGAATGATGTATAAATGATTACTTGGAATGGCAAAGAAAAGCATGATGCATGATGCATTTTAAAATATCATATTATCTTCATTATGAAACTTTAAAATGGTTACAAAACTACTCAGAATAGTTGATGAGAGAGGCATCATGTCAGCAGTTTAGGCCATTAGTAGGAAAAGTTCCTCTTTTTGAATGAAACATATGCTGGTGCTCATAATATCTATTTTATTTATCAAATTTATATGGTCACCCATCTCAGAAAAACTCATTCTGGGTAGTGTACAAGTAATAAATCAATAATATAAAACAGTTAATAAAACTAGAAAACAATTATTATTAAAATATAAAAAGGCATAGGAGTGACTATTAACCATAAGAATGGAGTCATCTTAGAATGTCACATTAGAATGTCATACTCATTTGCATGTACAACCACAATGAGGGCTACAGTGTTAAAAGAAATCTTGGTATATTGCAGAAAAGCAATTGTGCAGTAAATTATCTCCAGCAATGTTCATTCTTTATCAATGTTTCCTTCTTCAGAACCACCTGAGATCAGATTATCAAATGGCCCCAATCATTGTTCAGGGAGAGTTGAGATCTTGCATGAAAAACTCTGGGGAACTATTTGTGATGACAACTGGGACCTTGATGACGCCAAGGTTGTATGCCAGTATTTAGGCTGTGGGAATGCTCTGTCAGCCCCACGAGGTTCTCGTTTTGGCCCTGGAGCTGGTCCTATCTGGCTGGATGGTGTGAACTGCACAGGGTCAGAGACATCCATCAGCAAATGTCCAGCAAAAGCATGGGGGGAACACGACTGCACTCATTCGGAAGATTCTGGAGTGGTGTGTACAGGTAAGAAGCACTTATGAAAATCCAGGGCTGAAGCTGAGTATGGGATTTTTTTTATATCACTTTTTCTGTAAACATCTCATAAATTCATGGTTTAGTGGATGAATAAACTGCCTAATAGTTACACATCTATTTGTTAATTCATTTTTTGTTTCTATTTATGCATTTATTTGTTTATATTTGCATCTATTTTAACAGCTTTCCTTTAAAGGTAAGCCCAAAGTGGTTTCAAAATAAGAAAAAGATGCTAAAGGAATAAGTAAAAAAAAAAAAAAAGAAGAAAGCAGAAGTTGCCTAAAACTGATGTGTGATTTTGAGAGGCCCTTCAAGTTGTTTCCTTATTTAGAGGAAAAAAAGCCTGAAAGAATGTGTCAAAATAAATAATTAATATAGTACTGAAAATTATTATAGCACAATAAAATACACTGATCTATCAGAGGCTTGTTGTGATATACCAGATGCAAACATTTCTGAAACGTAACTTGCAGATAAAGAAGTTGTCACCTCTTATTTCAGAGAACATTCAGGAATGCTTGTGAGAAAAAGCCAATGAAATAAGGCAGTCTTTCCCCTCTCTTGATAAGTATTTTTGTCAAGAGAATGGGAGATGGATCATGCAACATAACATTTGTTTTCCTGTCAGGGTAGAATGATGAAGTGTGAAATAAGAATCAGATGTGATTTTGCTCACAGAGTCCTTTCTGCTATCCCAAGATTTGGGATTTCTGATTTCTGGTTATATTTTTAAAAGGTGTACAAAGTTTACATAATATTTTTGTTTTCCCCTGGTAAATATGTTTCCCCTCAGAGTTGTGGAAATTGTAATCAGAGGATATATTGCTTTGCTTACTTCTTTTGTCCCATCAGAACTTCGACTAGCACAAGGATCCACTCGTTGCGCAGGAAGGCTTGAGGTATACCACAACAAGCAATGGGGGACTGTGTGTGATGAGGACTGGGATTTAAATGATGCCAATGTGGTGTGCAGAGAACTGGAGTGTGGAACTGCCCTAAAGACCACTGGGGGAGCACAGTTTGGACAAGGATCTGGAACCATTTGGCTAGACAGAGTGAACTGCACAGGGAAAGAAGCTTTTTTGAACGAATGCCCGAAAAGACCTTGGGGAGAGCATAGTTGTGACCACAGCAGGGATACAAGTGTGGAATGCTCAGGTAATTTGGTCAATTAAGTTGTAATCAGTAACCCAGATCAAAATCAGACTCATGGTTTGGTTGCCAAATGTTCAACCATGGCATAGTTTCTGGATAAAACTGACATGGTTTGGCTCAGCTCAGGGTAATGAATGATTCCTCAAAATAAGTTATAAATATTTGGCAGACATGGAGGCAGATCATAGCAGAATTTAAAGTTGTGTCAGTAGTCCTAAAATTAGTAATAGCTAAATAGTTTCTCATCAGATTCCTCTGGAAAGAAAGAAGAGAGAGAGAGAGAGAGAGAGAGAGAGAGAGAGAGAGAGAGAGAGAGAGAGAGAGAGAGAGAGAGAGAGAGAGAGAGATCCAAATTGGTATGTGAACAAGCAAGTATCTAACAACCACCTGCCATTAAAAGTCAACAATGACTACATAGCACATAATCAATCAAAGATTACCTGAGCTGTTTAGTCTTGGTGAAAAAAAGGGAAGAAATCTTATAACGAGCAGCAACATGGGGGCAGAGATTATCACAACAACCAAAATGGCAGTTGCAGCATTACTCTCCAAGCTCCGCCCTTTGTGCAGGTCAACACATATACTATACCAAAGGAGCAGGCTCAGTTTGGGATGCCACTGATGCCCTCTTCCCTCTCCATGGATGCTACTAATGATGAGCTTAGAAATTGTTTTAAAACACATGCTTTCAAGCATCCCTTTAAGCCATGGCTTGCTTTAAGAGCACACCCAGACAAAAGAAAACAATCTGGCAGATCAAGAAAGTAATATTTTGTTTATCCAGTTTCTAGTTCCTTCCTTTTTAGCAGTTTTTTTGTCTTGTGTCCTTGTCCTTTAGGCTTCAATGAAATATTGAGTGGGGCATAAAACTGATCAGGAGTAAATCAGGAAATTATAGACAAACTGCACATTTCTGGTGATACAGCATGCTAAGAAACAGTTGAAGCCAACAATGTCACAATCAGGACTTACTATGTTAGAATACATCATGGTTTAATCCTTGACCATTCACAGATCACAATCAAGCAAGGCACTTTATGACTTAGTGTGACAAATGAAGTTAGATATAGGTCCAGACTCCTATGTTCATTCTACCTAATTTTCATGCAGGCTGTTGTGAGAAGTGGGAAAATAATGCTGACTCTAACAATTTCAGACCCCAATGAAGTCAGATTGGTGAATGGCACAAGTCGTTGCTCTGGGAGAGTTGAAGTGCTGCACAACCAACAGTGGGGAACAGTCTGTGACGATGGCTGGGAGCTCACCAATGGCCAAGTTGTGTGCAGGGAACTGGGCTGCGGAATAGCTTTATCAGCCCCACGAGGAGCAAAATTTGGAAAAGGAAATGATCCCATTTGGCTGGATGATGTCAAATGTAAAGGAACAGAAGCTTCTCTCCGTGACTGTCGTCTAAAATCCTGGGGAGAACACAACTGCAACCATGGAGAAGATGCTGGTGTTATGTGTTCAGGTATGCACTTAGGGAGGGGAAATATATAATGGGGTAGGAGATTGACCCAAAAAATGTTAGCATTGTTTTTCTTTGCTCTGCATTTACTTCTCATTTATATTTTGGCTGCCTACATACAATTTCCCTATATATGGCTCTTGGCACACCATCCAAAGATCAGGTGTAGCTGTTGGGTTGGAAGAAGATTTAAATGTTTATTCAATTTATTCAATTAGTATTTGTTCTTTCTTATCTCCTGTTGTTTCTATTTCTTATATACTGAAATTAAAATGTTGTTTTCTCAGTAAGGCTGAGTTTGTTCATCTCAAGTAAGTAATCTGCTTCTTGAAAATGGCTTTTCTATAAATCTCAAGAACCAAGTTTTCTGGAAGCAAAAAAGGTCAGAAGCTTTTCCTTGTGGAGAAAAACAAAAACTAGACATGATGATGATGAGTATGAGGAGTATGAGTAGGAGAAGAGGACAAAGAGGACAAGAAAGATGAGGAAGACAAGGAAAATGAGGACGAGGAGTAAAACTATGCTTCCTAGCAAGAAACTGTTATTTCTTATATTCCTCCCCTTTAGATGAAATGGCCCAGCAGTTAGATATTCAAAAACCTTATGAGCAATTTATTTTATGATGCTGCAGTTCTTCACTCTTTTATTTCCCATCAGAACTTCGACTGGTGAATGGTTCAAGCCACTGTTCAGGAAGAGTGGAGATCTTTCATGACCAGCAGTGGGGGACTGTGTGTGATGACCGCTGGGACATCAAGCATGCTGAGGTGATCTGCAGGGAAATGGGCTGTGGTGTTGCTTTGAAAGCCCGAAGAAAGGCATATTTTGGACAGGGAAGAGGGCCAATATGGCTAGATGATGTGAACTGCCAAGGAACAGAAAATTCCCTCAGTGAATGCCCAGCAAGTACTTGGGGAACAAACAACTGCCACCACCAAGAAGATGCTGGGGTGGAGTGTGCAGGTTAGTTTTAGCTGATTTTGGATTTTTATTTTATTCATTCCAATTGCTTTGGGGGTATTTATTATGCCTGAGTATTGGGATATAAATTCTAATGTTCATAAATCTATAAAGAAAAGACATTTCATATGGAGGAAATAAAAAATAAAAATGTTTTGAAATAATATTTTTGCTAACCTCCAAGAAAATAGTTTCAAGCTAGACCAGCAATTCTCACACATTTTAAATGAACTCATGGCTGGACATCAACTAGCTATCAAAGAAGGTGAAGAGAGCTTCATCCTGATGTTTGTTAAACCAGGCTGGAGCCTTTCAGTTACTAGATTCTCACATCATACAAAGACAAATGTTTTTTTTTTTAAATGTGGTTTGTTAAATGACCAATAGTTCTTATAATTCACATAATATATACTCATAATCATTTGCAAGGGATAGTGACTAACTTCACAAATTGCATCATTAAGCTGAAAGTTAATAAGCTACAGTATGATCTACCATAATGAGCATTATTACTTACATCCAGTGGCGGGGTTCAAATATGTGAACAGCTGGTTCTTTGTGTGGATGCTGCTTCTGAAAGTCTATTCTGGGCCTGGGCAAAAAAAAATTAGCTAGCGGTTCTGTCAAAGTGGTGCGAACCGGCTGAATCCCACCACTGCCTACATCAGACCATATCAGCTCCTGACATTCATGTAATGCCAGTTACAAAAGGAGGGGAAAAAATCTGACTGTTGATCAGACAGGAAAGTCAGGTTTTGCTTTCTTCCAACTCCCTAGTACAGAAGGAACACATGGTTTGTTTATTTTAAAACAGAGCAGTTGCTATCATAAGCAATGGAAAGATCAAAGAAGATTCTTTTTTTTTAACATTGACATTCTCTGTCATTTCTATTTTTTTTTTCCTGACAAATGCAACATGAATTTAAGTGGGAACAAAAAGGCTTCACTGGCTTTTCATAGTGGGATATTTATTAGAAGAGAGGAAGATAGAGAGTCCTTCTTCACCAGCAAATTTAGTCTACACACAAGATATCATAAAGACAAAGGAAGAGGGATAATATTAAACTTTTCCAGAGGCTGCTTGCTTTTTTTGCAACTAGAGTTCTACCAGAGAACTAAGTTTTTTAGCAGTTCCTGAAATGACTGGAGAAGATATTAGATTGAGAATAATTAAATTCCTGCCTCAGTTAACTGGTTGGGAAGAAAATAAACAGACAAAATTCAAGAAGGCATCCGGATAATAACAGACAATGACCTCATTAAAAAGTACTTTTATAATTTCTACTTTAATCTTTATAAAAAACAGGAACTGGACATGCAAAAATTAGATGGTTATTTATAAAGATAACATTTTCCCAAACTCTCACAAGCTCAGCAACAATTTATGAACAAACCAGTAACTATCTTTGAAACATCAGAATTTATTAAAAAAATAAAAACAGGCAAAGACCCAGGCACAGATAGTCTCACAAATACAAATCAATACTGTAAATGTTTTGAGGACCAACTCCTACAGCCATTAAAAGTTATAATAAATGGTGTACTATAGAGAGCAATAGTGCCTCAAACTTGAAAATAAGTTAACATTGCACTATTACTAAAGGAAGATCAAAATGTCTTGAGGATAACAAATTATAGATAAATTTCTTTACTCAGTAATGATTATAAACTTTTTACTGCAATACTGGCAGAAAGATTGAGGAAGGTTTTACAGTTTTATATTTACAATGACCAATTTGGCTTTTTGTCAAAAAGACAACTAAGAGACAATGTTAGAACTGTCCTAAATATTATTGAATGTGGCATTGAAAAATACCACAATGAGAAGAAAGCAGATGTAATATTTTTAGATGCAGAGAAAGCCCTTGACAATTTAAATTGTGTCTTCATGTTTAAAGTCCTGGGAGAAATTTATTCAAGTGGTTAAAATGATTTATATTTCACAGTAACCAAAGATTATTATTCATTCTTATTAAAGGAGTGTGTGAAATTCAGAAGGGTATGAGACAAAACTATCCCTTATCTCCTTTGTTGTTTATACTACTGCTGGAAGTTCTGAATAGGGATATTACTCAGATTGAGAAAATAATAGGCATAAATATTAAAAAAGGAAGTTTATAAATTGAGAGCATTTGCTGATGACAGTCATATTTTTGCAAGACCCAAAAGCAGGTTTAGAATTACTTGATAAAGAAACTAAATGACTTTAAAGCATTAATGGGCTTCAAAATAAATAAACAGAAAACAACAATGCTTGTCAAGAATATTGTTTTTCAGGATTATGAAATATTGAGAAAAAAGTCAGGTTTCAAAATAGAGAAAAGGGTGAAAGATCTTGGGGTTACATGGACAAATACAAATTTTAATTTTTTTCAGAACAACCTTGTACTTGATATCAAATTATAACAAAATTATATCTAAAAAGACCTTTTAAGATGTGTAATTTGCAATTACCCTTACTGGGTAGAATCTCTGTAATTAAGATATTCTACCAAAGATGTTATTTTTATTTCAGACTTTACTGATATGAATAATTGACACTCAGGCAATGGCAAATGGATATTTTTAAGTTCATATGGAAAGGAAAAAGTATTAGATATTAATTACTGCAAGTTGCTAAAGAAAGAGTAGTCTTGGGTTTACTGAATTTGAATTGTACTTTGATTTCTGCTGTTTGGTCTGGATAAAACAGTGAGACTCTTCAAAACAAGAGACTACTTGAATTAGAGGGCCATGAACTGAGATTTGGATAGCATGCCTATTATGGTATGACAAAGTTAAAATAAATGTTGATTTCAACAATCACTTTGTTAAACATTCTATCCTAAGAGTTTGGAACAAATATAAAACAAGATTCTCTGTGAAAGTACCTCTTTGGGTGTTACCTCAAGAAGCCTTTTTTTAGAAAAGAAATAATGGCAAGATCAGACTGGTGGACCCACATTCAAATAATACTTTTTAATCAAGGTGAACCTACCCTCAAACCTAAAAAAAGTTGGAATCAGAAGGATATGTCTTTCACTGGTTTACATATTTAAAATTGAAAGAAAGATTTAAATTAGATTTTAAAAGTCATGGATTTGACCTTGTAAAAAAATGAATTAGAAATTGCACTGTGTGATAATAATGAACATATTATTGCCAAGGTGTATAAATTGTTAGTGAAATTGAATGTGGAGAATGAATACGTGAAGCCTTGTATAATCCAATGACCCAAAGGCTTTGGATATCATATAATGCCTGAACAATGGGGAAAAACATGTGGATGAAGGGTTTAAAATTTATATCAAATTATAATTTATTTTTTTTATAAAATAATGTCCCATTGGAATTTAACAATAGTAATTAGATTCATATTTTAATAGAGAAGATACCTAAAGTGAATGTAAAAATAAAACCAGAAACTTTTCTTTTAGACTTAATGGACAAAGAACTTGTCCCAAAGTCCAAAAAGCAGCTGAAGTTTCTTGTTTTTTTTCCTTTGAAAATGTTAGAAGATGCTTCTTGGATTAGAAGCAAAACAATTGATTAATTCTTGTGTTATCTTTAAGATAAAAGTGGCAATAGTTTTTCAACTTTAACTATTAAGGCTTAATAAGAGGTATACCAATCTCTTATTCCAAAATTCTTGTAATAACTAACATTGCTACTTAATAGCTTATTTTTAAAAAATGGGAGGGGGATTTCCTTTGCTCCATTATCTGTCAGATTTTCTGCACTTTTTCATTCTACCAAGCTGAGAAATTTTATTTATTTATTTATGTATAACAGAGGAAAGAAAAGGAAAGGGAAGGGAAGGAAAGGGAAGGGAAGGAAAGGAAAGGAAAGGAAAGGAAGGGAAAGGAAAGGAAAGGAAAGGAAAGGTGAAGATAGCCTTTTGTAATGTTCTCCCAATGACCAGCAACAGAAAAATATTATTCATAACAGTTAATAATGACAAAATCACATTTAATTTAATGATAGATAATAATAACTAAATTGCAAAGAAAAGAAAAGTAACAGTGGGTTGTAACTACAAACCCAAAGCTTAACAGTCAGAAGCAATGAAAATCTGATGCTGAAAAACAGAATAACAGAATTGGAAGGGACCTTGGAGGTCTTCTAGTCCAACCCTCTGCTCAAGCAGGAGACCCTATACCATTTTGGACAAATAGCTGTCCAGTCTCTTCTTAAAAACTTCCAGCGTTGGAGCATTCACCACTTCTGGAGGCAGGTTGTTCCACTGGTTAATTGTGGAAATTAACTAAGGAAATTTCTCCTTAGTTCTAGGTTGCTTCTCTCTTTGGTTAGTTTTCATCCATTGCTTCTTGTCCTGCCTTCAGGTGCTTTGGAAAATAGCTTGATTCCCTCTTCTTTGTGGCAGCCCCTGAGATATTGGAATACTGCTATCATGTCCCCCCTCATCCTTCTCTTCGTTAAAAACAAACAAGAATTATGCCCAGCACGTGTCTTGATCCAGTACATTCCAAAGACTATTAGAAAATATAATTAGATTATTTTCTAAGTAGATTATAAAAAACAATCTTAAGCAATCCAAGATACATTTGGAGAGATAGTCACAGGTTCACAAAAGATTGAGCACTTCCAGACACACTTGCTGATTTTTCATAATGAGGCCTTATTTATTTATTTATTTATTTATTTTTTATTTATTTATTTATTTATTTATTTATTTATTTATTTATTTATTTATTTATTTATTTATTACTTAGATTTCTATGCCGCCCTATTTCAAGAACTCAGGTGTGCTTGCAGGTAACCAACATTTGAGAAATGAATGTTTGTCAGAATAAGATGTGCTTGTCTCAGTTTATAGCAGACTTTCTTGACACAGTTTCCCTTAAATAATATTTGTACAGACAAGGGTTGTTAGAATTTGGGGACAAAGATTATAAAATGTTCATATCAATTTTGTGAGGAATTTCCTCAATGTCAATGGTCTTCTGATAATATCTTCTACCTTTTCAGATCCAGTGGAGCTCAGGCTAGTCAATGGCTCACACCGATGTACCGGGAGGGTAGAGGTATTTCATCTCCAGCAGTATGGGACTGTTTGTGATGACAACTGGGACTTGAATGAAGCTGTTGTTGTGTGTCGATACCTTGATTGTGGATCAGCCATTTCTGCCCCTCGTTCAGCTCGGTTTGGTCGAGGAAATGATGCTATCTGGTTGGATGATGTTGAATGCACAGGAGCTGAACTTTCCCTTGGTGCTTGCAAGGCCAAGCCTTGGGGAACTAATGACTGTAATCATGGGGAAGATGCTGGTGTTGTATGTTCAGGTAACTAGCTTTGAGCATGTATTCCTGTACTAGGAAAAAGCAATACAAAGATAGATAATCAGATTTGTTTCCAACCTTCAACTGTTCCTGATCTTCATAGAAATTGTTGGTTTGAACTGCTTTGTAAATTTTCTCATGTTCTCCATCAAAGGCTTTTGAATAAGGCCCAGCAGGAGTAATAGACTATTGCACTGAAGTTCTTCTTGTGCATTTCACAAAGGCATCTGTTTGGCTATTGTGGAAAGCATGATATTGACTACATTGGCAATTGATGTTATCCAGTCCAGGCTCTTAAATTTTGCCCACCGATAATGATTTCTTCCACAGGGAAAGGAGATTATTTATTTTATTTATTTATAAAATTTATTGGTCACCCATCTAATCTCAAGATAACTCTAATTTCTAAAAAGAGTGGTATGTGGTTGTGTGCTGCATTGCAAATGTAATCAATTCCAAAAGAAGAAAACTAGAGAAGATTCAAGTTCACACTGGAAACATATTGATATCATCTGTCATATTTACAGTCAGTCAACAATAGAGGGAATTTAGTAAAAGTAATACCGATGTATTCCCATAATCTGAAGTAAAACACATGCTTACAAAGCAAATCATCTCTCTCAATTGTTCTGTTCTTGCTGGTTTTTCTAAAGACCATTGTAGATCCAGCTCAGTTTGAAATATGCTTCTTGCCTCTTGGGAAAAGATTTATTCACATCCTGATCTTTCAGAACACATTCTTTAGGAGGATAATTGATTTATCTCTTTTATTGTCAGAGAATCTCAGGCTAGTCAATGGCACAAATCGCTGCAGTGGAAGAGTAGAGATTCGAACACCAGGAAGTGATGAATGGGGGACAGTCTGTGACCGGACTTGGGACTTAAAAGACGTAGAAATTGTGTGCAGGCAATTAGGCTGTGGAAGTGCTGGATCGGCTCCAAAAGGTGCTCATTTTGGGCGTGGATCAGGCCGCATCTGGATGGATGATGTCAATTGTGAAGGCACAGAAAATTCTCTTCAAGAATGCAGAGCAAATACCCAGGGGACAAACAACTGTGTTCATGATCAGGATGCAAGTGTTATTTGTTCAGGTAATTTATGGTGACAAAGTTGTGATTTGTGATCATTTTTTGCATTAGTGACTAAGTCTTCATAGCATGTGACCTTATTAAACATATTAAAAATAAGTAAACCAATACCAGTGGAGATCTGTGTGACATGACATATAGGATCTTCCAGATATACAGTAACTATTGTGTATAAACATCTAAATTGTGGCATTCTTTTAGAAATACTATTTGGGGCATACTTCAGAAAAAGTTCTGGCTCTCGTTGTCATCAGTCTGACCCCAGTCACCCTATGGATTAGCATTCTCCATGCCCCTCTGTTTTGCACTACCTCCTTTAGATCCACCATGGTCATCCTTTATAGTGTAATCCTTTATAGTGTCCAGCCAGCAAATACTAGGATTTCCCCTTCTCCTTTTTCTGCTGATCACTTCCAGCATGATTGACTTTTCAAATGAATCAGCTCACATGACATGATCAAAGTATCACTTGAAGCCTCGGTTTGGTGATCTTGGCTTCTAGTGATATTTTTGGTGAGGTTCACTCTAGGGCTTCTTTGTTTGATATTTTTGTAGTCCATTGTCTATTGTGTTTTGAGGACATTAATGTTCACATTTTGAGAGAGGAGTGAAGGAAACCATTTATGCCAAAGGAGAAAATCCTTTCCTCAATAGAGGTGGAGGCTTCAGGTATAATCAGTTTCTCTTTTCATGCTGGTCTTTCATCAGTCCCCAGGAGGATTAAAACCTCTTCAAAGGTTCACCAGGAAGTTAAGGAATCATATAGGGCAGTGATGGCGAACATTTTAGAGACCGACTGCCCCAAAACTACCCTGCCCCTGGTCCACCCCTGCTCTGCTCCCCACTCTGCCTGCTCCACCCCTGATTTGCCCATCCACCCACCCCCACTCTGCCCCCACCCCACCCACCCACAGGGCTGCCCACCCAGGCAGCCCTGCAGCGCCATGGTGGCCCAAGCCCTCTGCCCATGCCCCACAGCATGTGATGGGGCATGAGAGCAGAGTCTTGTCCCCGCTGCCCAACTACCATGTCCTTGGCTGTGTTGCTCTGCGTGGGCCGCACCCAGGGGCAACTCTCCTCTGGGGGGCCTGATGGTGAGGAGGGGACCACAGGGAAGGTGGGGCTGGGGCAGCAGCAGGCATGCCCACAGAGAGGGCTCTGAGTGCTGCCTCTGGCATGAGTACCATATATTCACCACCATTGACCTAGGGTAAAGGATTTAGGAGTTGGAACATTTAATGACATTCTACCTACTCACCTAATGAGCCTATCCAGATTAGGTAAGAAATGAAACTTCTCCCTAGAAGACATATATGAGGTCCCCCTAACCAATTTGCTCAGACTGAAGAAGCTACTTGGATAAGCAGTTAAACGTTTCAAACCAACCAGAACTCCAATTGCCATGAGTCAATTTCCAGACAATTCTACCTGATTGACTGAGAATCTTCATCAGCATACTAAGTTTTCTTTTTTCTTTTATAATATTTTATTAATTTTCTTACTTTAGCTTACTTCAACTACCACAACATGTTTGGGGAGAATTTGTATTTGCGCTGTCTCATGCTTGGGAGGGAAGTCATCAGGAAGGTTTTTCTCAGGAGAAAGACAGAAAGCTCTATTTGTAGGCTTGAGTGGGTTGAAAGCCTTAAGACACACTGTTTAATTTGTATTAAATCTGTTTATTCTGTAGACACTTTCACCCTCAATGTGGCGAAGATAAGATTAGAAAATGGTCCAAATTCCTGTGCAGGGCGGGTTGAAGTCTATCACCAACAGCAATGGGGAACTGTGTGTGATGATGGATGGGGCCTTCAAGATGTAGCAGTGGTGTGTAGGCAACTAAAGTGTGGCATTCCTTTGGAATCCCTGTCTGGGGCACACTTTGGAAGAGGTTCTGGCCCTATTTTTCTGGATGATGTGAACTGCACTGGGACAGAAATGTCAATCAAAGAATGCCGAGGACGTTCTGTAGGAGAGCATGACTGTGATCATGCAGAAGATGCTGGTGCAATTTGCTCAGGTAACTTTCAGATGGGGGAAATGGCAAATTAAATACAAATGCTTATAGCCTGAAGTTTAATATTGTGCGTGTATGTATAATTTCAGTTTGGAATAAAGGAAGGGTCTGCTTTTAAGTTTAAAATCCTTCATATATTCCAGAGATATATTTACCCTGAAATGCACAATCAAAAATATGGAGAATAGAAAGCAATATGGAAGGAGGATGAACTAGAGCTAAAACAACTTATACATCTTTGTTTCCTACACTGTTCAGTTTGTTATTGCACATTCTTCTTCAAAGAACACAATAGTTCTTCTGCACTAAAATACCTGCCCAGAAATTTAAACCAATTTAAATGTAACTACAGGTTTTCCATTACCTACATAAATTTCCCCACAAGGACATAAGGGAAGCATTCTTGGCTTCAAAGCAAATCTATGACATCTTGATGCCTTAGCTGCATCTCTACAAAATTACTATTGAACTGTAATTGTTTGTGGGATAGAAGGACCTAATTAAATAAATGGAGACTAATAGTGTAAATGATTAATAGCTTAGTCATCATGTAGTTCAAGTTAATTAAAATGGAACTTAATGTGTTTTGTTCTATCCCCATCCAATTCTTGATCTTTAGCAATGCAAGTCTAGTCCTTTCCCTCCAAAAAAACATTTTGCACTATTGTTCAAAAGTATTTTATAAATGTTCCTTCCCTCTCACTACCTCCAATTAGTCTGCTATCACTTAATGTCGCTCTAAACATAGTGCAACAAACCAGTAAACTATTTTATTAACATCTTCCAACTTGGATTTTAAATATATTTAAGAAACTATATCTGAATGTACTTGTTGCTTGATTAAATGTTTTGAGTATTAATTTCCAATTTGTAATTGAATAGTGAATTAGGTGAATTTATATGAAATAATCAAAGCCCTTCCTTACAAAACTATGCCAACCATGGAAGAAGTCTTTTTTCACTATATAATAAGTCACTATGTAATAAAATTAGAAAATTCAACAGCCTTAGAGAGACAAAGTTTGTCAGCTTTACAGGGTAGACCAGACTAAGAAGCAATGCCATATAGACCAGAATTATTTATAGTAAAGCTTTAGTAGCAGAATCTGCAATCTGCTTCTCTCCTCCTTCTCTCCCTCCCTTTATCTTTGGATGAACCAGGGAGGGGCTTCTCTGAGACATTATCTCAAGTTATTTCCTTGGCTCAAGCTGAAGTTCCACTTTCCTATCATGTTGGTAGCAGCTTTTTCTTCTATCCTTTAAGGCAGGGCTTTTCAATCTTTTCACCCATTGTACCACTTTTAGGATAAAGCAATATCCGAGTACCACCAGTCGCCCAGCAAGGTGTCCAAAACTTGATGACCCCCCCAAAAAAGGAAAAAAATGATAAAGTACAGGTAGTCCTTGACTTATAACAATTTGCTTAGTGACTGTTCGAAGTTACAATGGCACTGAAAAAAGTGACATAACCATTTTTCACACTTATGACTGTTGCAGCATCCCCAGGGTCATGTGATCACCGTTTGCAACTTTTTGACAAATGAAGTGAATGGCCAGGGGGGCATGGCCAGCTCATCACTCAGGTTGCAGGGTACCTGTGACCGGTGAGGGCGGGGTGTGTGTGGGGGATCCAAGGGTCTCTGGTGGAGGGGGTGGGACAGGCATGGGAGCTGTCCCTCCCTCCCTCCCATTGTCCCTTCCTTCTCTCTTTCCTTTCTTCCTTCCCTCCCTCTTTGTCTCTTCCTCCTTCCCTCCCTCCCTTCCATTGTCCCTCCCTCATTGTCCTTTCCTTCCTTCTTTCCTTCCTTCCTTCCTTCCATCTTTGTCTCTTCTTTCCTTCCCTCCCTCCCTTCCATTGTCCCTCCCTCCCTTCCCTCTCTCCCTCCTATTATCCCTTCCTTCCTTCTTTCCTTCCTTTCTTCCTTCCCTCCCTCCCTCTTTGTCTCTTTCACCTTCCCTTCCTCCCTTCCATTATCCCTCCGTCCCTCATTGTCCTTTCCTCCCTTCCTTCCCTTTATTCCTTCCTTCCCTTCCTCCCTTCCATTGTTCCTTCCTTCCTTCCTCCCCCTCCATACCTTCCTTCCCTCCCTCTGTGCCCAGGAAGGGACAAGGGGAGGGGGACAGGCTGCCAGTGTGGCTGGTGGCTATGCTGCCGGTGACCATGGTGACATGCCAAACCTGCCTGTGCACGTACAAAGGCAGAGGCAGAGGCAGAGGCAGAGGCAGAGGCAGAGGCAGAGGCAGAGGCAGAGGCAGAGGCAGAGGCAGAGGCAGAGGCAGAGGCAGAGCTCTGCCCAGCTTACTTGCTCGTGCTTCGCTGGAAAACATGCCGCTTGCTAATTTAGCAGAAGTGCCAGGATCAGCGCCGGGCTACAGCTGATTCACACTTCTGCTAAATTAGCAAGTGGCATGTTTTCCAGCAAAGTGCTAGCAAGTGAGTGGGCAGGAGCCCAGAAGAGCAGCTACAGCTGATCTGTGCTTCTGGGCTGCTCTGCAGAAGCATGGATCAGCTGTAGCTGTGCGCCCCAATCCTGGGCTCTTGCCCAGCTCGCTTGCTTGCGCGAACGAGAGGGCAGGGGCGCGGAATCGGCGTTTCTGAGCATACGCTGATTTGTGCCCCTTCATTCTTCTGAATGAAGAATTTTAGGGGGTGTGGAAAGTGAGACAGACTTAGGGCTGTATTAAGACCACAGATGTAAGGAGAGTGGAAGGGAGGCAAATTCGGGGTGGAGCAGAAAACACGGGGGGGAAGGCATTAGGAAATAAGCACCAAGGTACATGGTGCCTTGCAAGGGATTCCTGAGTGTTCTGTAATTGTTTTTCCTCTCTCCTCTGTGCGAGAAAAACTTTTGCAGCATTAATCTGAAACCAGGTGTTCCTGTGAGGTGGCTCAGGAGCTCCTTGGGAGAGGCTAGGACAAGTTTGGCGTTTCCTATCTCCCAATCCCCCTCCTCTTCTTCACCCCCTTCCCCGGCCTGCCTGCAATCTTAGCTCGTGGCTCCGTGGCTTTTCTTTGCCTAGTCTAGCCAAGCTTTCTTCCACTCGCCCTGCTCTGGGAGCAGGAGCGATGAGGAGGTACGGCAGAAATATGTGAAGGCAACAAATAAAAAACAAAACAAACACGGAGTTCCAGCCAGCAGAGGCTTGGCAGCCCGGCTGTCAAGGAACAGGAGAGTGTAAAGCCAAGGAGAAGAAGGTGGCGGTTTCCTCCTTTTCTCCACCCCTTCTCCTGGGTTTGTGGGGGGGGGTTTCTCATCTTCAACACTGACAGGTGCTCCTTCCAGCCCGCCAGGAGCTTTCTCACCCCCTTTGCTTCTCTCCCCACTTTCATGAGGATTGTGGCACCCTTGGGAAGCTGATCGTGCTTTGAACCTTAGGAGAGGAGGAGGAGTCCTTCCTCCTTCCCTCCCTCTCTCCCTGTCAAGCCCCCACGGGCTCATTGTGAATGGGCAGGGGAAAGGGTCGAGGATGACATGTGGGCCAGCAAAGGAGACCAGAGACCAGTTCTACTTGGCAGCTTGAGTGTTGGCTCCATGGGCATCCCGACCAACAGCTGAGCGGCTCTGACTTCTGGCTGCCAAACAGCTGAGTCCTTCTGGAGGCAATGTGAGGGTCCTGAGGGGTATCGCAAGCTTGCGGGGGGGGGAAGGAAAAGAAGACGGAAGAGAGTGAGGCCTCAACAGAGAGAGAGAGAGAGAGAGAGAGAGAGAGAGAGAGAGAGAGAGAGAGAGAGAGAGAGAAGGGGGAAAAGGAGGGGCGATTGTGATGTTGGTGCTCAGGGCCGCGACGAGCGGTCTCAAACCCCTTCCTGCCGAGGGAGTGGAGGGAGTCTCCTATCAGGCTAGCACTTGTTGTGAATTAAGAAGAGGGAGGGGAAGGGCGATATGGATCCCATTGACCTGCACGCACGAGAAGAAGTCAATCCGGTTGCTGCACAATGAGTCCCTGGGGAGGGTGGGACCTTGCTCTGCGCCTGCGCTCTTCACACACCCCCTGCAGGGCACATTCGGTAGGGTTCATGGAGGCTGACACCAAGCAGCATGTTTTCCACAAACAAGTGAGCTGGGAAGGAGCGCAGCGGGGGGGGAGGAAAGCGATGCCACGGGGAAAGGGAGGCGACGCCTCGTACCACCAGCCAGGTAGTTGCGTACCACCAGTGGTACGTGTACCACTGGTTGAAAAGCCCTGCTTTAAGGCCATTCCCTATGTCCCTTACAGGGGTGAAGGCCAAATATGGCTTGTAAGGCCCATGCCTATTTTCAATGAGATACACTGAGACAGGAAGATCATTTAATTACAATTTATCAGAATGTTCATATAAAAGGGATTCTTCTGATTCAAAGAGGGAACCCAGATCCTTAGCATACATTTCATTTATAGCTAACACATCAAAGAAAATGCAAGAGAAAAGTTGATTGGACAGGATAAAAGTAGCCTCCTCTTTGTATGGGAAATCAGCTACATGTAGTCAAATATGCTGCATGCATGTCCATTTAAATGAGGTTTTATGACAGGAAGGGCATAACATTTAAGATGTTAGCAAAGAAAAGATTGTCTGGAGTTCACAAAAGACAAACCAGATACCAATTAGCACTAACAAACTTTTTCTTATCAAGAGATAGACTCCAACCATCCCTTCTATAGTTTATCTTTTCAGTTTAGGAATGTTAGAAGCTATCAATCAATCCATACAGCAAGAGGGTAACAAGTTTCCAGTCTGTAGTGGTTTGTAAAGCCTTATCATTTTAAAACAGAGAAAAATAATTTAAATTAAAATACAAAGTAATTATGTTATGTTAGTTAAAAATATTACAAAATCCATGTCATGCACCCTTCAGGGGTTAAGTTAATTGAAGAAGTTAGGTTAACTGAAGAAAGATCAAATAGTATAGGGTTACCTACTTGAGCAGGGAGTTGGAGTAGAAGAGCTCCAAGGTTTCTTCCAATTTTGTTATTCTATTAAACTCATACTTAGAATGCTAGAGAGGAAAACAAATATTTCCAAAATATTAACTGTGCCTGAAATGATCTCAAATTGAGCACTACGACACACCATACCAGCTGGGAAGATCAAGTTAACTCTCTTTTGTTTTCTAGGTCCCCTGAATGTAAGATTAGCAAATGGCCCCAATGCCTGTGCTGGACGAGTAGAGTTGAATTATAACGGCTCCTGGCTCTCTGTTGGAGATTCAGGTTGGACTCTTAATGAAGCCAGAGTGATATGTCAACAACTGGGCTGTGGTGCAGCATTGTCTGTCCCCAAGGGTAATGAATATGGCATGAGCACTGGCCCAGCATTTCTGGATAATGTGAAATGTAAAGGAACAGAATCATCCCTTGCTGAGTGCCAAGCTGCAACCACAAGTTCCAAGAAGTGCATCTGTGGTTCCTATGCAGGAGCCGTATGTGAAGGAAAGTCAGGTATATATCCTGTCCAAATTTTAGGAATTATGATCAGGAAGGGAATAATACTGAGCTCTCTTACTGTTGACTTTTCTTCTTGCCCACTTTCCAGGCTCAGGCACAACTACTGCAGTCATTTTGAGCCTAGTGATTATTGTTTTACTCATTAGCGTTTTATTGTTTTACCTGTGGAAAAAGGGAGTGAAATTATCTGCACTAAATCCTTTCACCCGGAGACGAGGTAAGAACTTAACAATAGTTTTACAAACTTGACCACTTGGCAGGTTACCCCAGATTTTATTTGCTTATGTACACAAGTTCATTATTTGCAGAATAGCTGACAAAGTCCGCTCCTGTAGAAGTTATATTAGCTAGTGACCAGTAGACAGCACTATATGTTTTGTCCTTATTGGACATTTTCTGGTGTAGGCATCCTCCATATTAGATGTTTTTTATTCAACCCTTTAATGAGATTTGAATCCACAGGCCTTGGCGAATTCCTATGTCTGAACAGTCCCAATAAGGATGAATCTGCTCACATAATTCCTCCTGTTGGTCACTAGCTAATATAACATCTGAAGCTATATAAACCACACCCCATGGTCTTTAAAGAAAGGCAGTCTGAAGTCACATGAAGTCTCTAATATGAGAGTATGAGGGGGGAAAATGGAAGCATACATGCATAGTTTCTAATAGCTGACTCCAAATAATAATTTGTTACTTTGATTGATGCATTTCCTCTTGATTTGGATAAATTGTTTTAGATCCAGATTGCTATCTGGCAAAGCACGCACTAGCATTCTCTATTATGCTTCTATTGTCTCTGTTATGCTTCAAATAATTATTGGCATAAAAATTCTATATAGCCTTAAATCCATATTGTAATCCAGATTATTCTTAACCATCACAATAATGTATTTCTTTCTCTGTAAAAATATTTGATTGGATCCTTACTTATCTACTTACACACATATAGGAAAGTTGCACTTGAGTTCTGCTGATTATTTGTGCACATTCTTTAAGTTTTCTTTGAAGCAATATAGAATCAAGTGGCCATTAACTTCTGACATTTCTTTTACTTCCCCGACAAGCCCAAAATTTCAGAATTGCTCCATTCTGCTTTGTTTCTGAACTCTACTATGTGATCAAAGGAATTCTAGGGGAAAAGGCTTTGTAAACATGAATTACGAACTGCATGTCTTCCAACTTCTTGGATTGCTGACCCTCTGGAAGATTATGCACAGAATGGAGATCAGGAAAAGCTCATTCTCAGAGCTTTTCTCATTCTCTCCCTGCTTTAATATTCACAGTTTCAGAAGATGACATCTGTTTCT
Source organism: Bothrops alternatus (assembly GCA_034064705.1). NCBI lineage: Eukaryota > Metazoa > Chordata > Lepidosauria > Squamata > Viperidae > Bothrops > Bothrops alternatus. Next base: position 2,079,840 of record JARGCV010000156.1, on the reverse strand, counting down.
TTGCTCCAGCATGCCTGATTTGATTCTAGATGGAAAAAAAAAGTTACTCCTTGACTTGCCTTAATTACAAACATAAGAGTGATGGTCATTAAGCAGGTCACCCTGTGAGCACATCTGATTTTGCAACTTTTTTACAGTGACATACAGAAAGTGCCACAGTTATTAAGCAAACACTGTGGTCATTAAAGTAACCCACTGTTTGTTATGGGGTGTTTCCAGCAGAAACATTGTAAATCGTGGTCATATGACAATGGAATGCTTCAAATGGTTCAGTATTAAAAGATGTGAAGAAACATATAGAAGAAAAGAAGATACAATCAAAATAGAAGCTGGGTGTAATACTTTTCTTTCTTCTTGCAGAGCCCTTCATGGAAAACATCAGTGTTGGGTCAAATATGGTCAATGGCCTTCGAGAAATGTATAGCCGGGGAAGAGAACAAATCACCTCTGAGGGGGACCCTGAAGGTGACACAATCTGCCTCGTGAAAGCCCCATCTGATCCTTCAGCAAGCAGTACTGACTGACAGACTGGAAAGGGACAAAAGCTTAAGAGCTAGAGAAACAGAAGCATCTGTCAGAAATAGGTCATTCTGTGATCCATCCACAGGAGGTCATAACTATGTCACCAGTTCTCATGTTGTTAGCATGAATGTTTAGAGACCTGACTTTTTTTGCTGGCATCCCTTGGATTGATCATACAACAATCCTCACAATCCCAGAAATTGAAGTAATTAGGCAAGGATTGAATACAACATGGATATACTTAGAGATATCCATGATACTAATGTTCTTACAAGATGGGGCTTTGGGAAATTGCTTTCAAACTCCTTATTTTCATTATTGTTGATTATAGGTAACAACATTTGATTTAATATCCCCGCTAGAACCATCACAGATCATACTTGCTGCATATTAAAAAGTAAGATCCAGAAATTATGCTTCCATTCCCTAATACAATAATAAAAAGCCAACATTCAAACAGGATGAAGTGCCTCTCAGTGTAAAAAATATCTTGCATAGTACAGATCTTGTATAAGGTGTAGACAAATCCTTTATCACACATTTGAATAAATTTCCCTGTAAACTTGGATCAAAATATAAGCAGAGTTGAACTAACTGAGCTTTAAGGTTTAGACAATTCCTGAACCATATTAGGATAAACAGGTCAACCTGAACTGGGTCCATCTTGGAATAAGGGGTGTGCACAACTTTCTTATTTTCCATCAAAAATTTCTTTGTATTTTTTTTAACGCTGGACAAGGCACATTTGTTGTTTACAACTTTCTTAAAATTCCTTTTCTAAACTTATCATTTCGGTATATTTTTTCTAAATTTTAAACATCGGGCTTTTTTTTTTTTTTACATCCAACTACTCCAAATACATCAGCTATCTTAGTAGTAGAATCTTGCTAACCTAAAGGTAAATCAGTTGGATGAAAAACTACCAGGAAATCTCAATGATGTAGGCTAAACTGGGAACATCCCTAAAGACAGCAATAAGAAACCATTTCAGTATTACTATTAAAAACAACAACATTGACTTATCCATGTTGTCATCAGAAGCCAAGCTCATCTTTGGGGAGATTGCATTTTTCTCCCCTCAAAATGGGCATTTTTGAATATATTATTTCAAAATATCTCCTTTTTATTCATTTTTTAGGGGAGGAGACAGTGGGAAGCTGCACCAATTTTTGCAAATAGTATCAGTTATACCCCTTAAAATCTATACATATTTTTCCCCCCATCCCATGTATGTCTATCTGAAATTTCACTCCCATTTATAATTTTGCCTACTTTAACCTTTGGTCTAATGGGGGAAATAGTTTAGCTGCTTATGATCTAGATAAATTGAATTTTATATTTAAAGCTAAATTACATAGATATTTGTTATGTAACTTCATTCTGAGCATTTCTACTTGGAGCAATCTGTATAACCAAGATTTCTTGTTGTATAAAAAATACTAATAAACATAAAATCAAAGAAAAAGGGGGTGTTGCCCATCAAAGAGCTGTCAATATCCTAATTAAGAAGGAAGGTGTGCAAAGAGAAAGAAGATTTTAACCAACAGGATATGCACAGGATACAGGTTTGAAGGGAAGATGAGGGACATGTTCCTTCTATCTATTTAAAGATCACTACTGTGAAACCAGGAATTTTAATTTGAAACTCACTGGCTATCTTGTAATAAATTCTTTTTTATAATATGGAAAAGCTATAATTAAGACGTAAATGTAGCTAATGAAATCCTTTTAACCATCCAAAAGTTTATCTCAAAAAAAAATGGTGTACAACTGGTGGCCCCTAAAATTTGACTGTAGCTTCTCTAAATATGAAACTTAATTACTCTTTTTAATGTACTAAAAAGTGCTGTTCCAATTCCTAAATGGTAACCCTTCCTTCCAGTCAAGCTAAATTCCTGATCAGTTCTCTAACCTTAATCTTTTTCTCTTAATCCTCTTCTCTTAATCCTCTGCCTCTTTTTTTCACCTAAGTCCTTCCATTGAATATAATATATTCTAGCTGCCTTTAAATAATTAGATATTTGAAGTTTATTGCTGAGGAGATGGGTTCCTCCCACCCAAGAACATAGCCTTTCAGGAAATCTTCTGAGGCTTAACTAGTGAAAATAGGTTCAAGAGACAAGATTTTAGAGCAAGGTATCTCTGGTTTAATACTATTATAGTTCTTCCTTGAGTTAATAAGATGGGTGAGGTTAGAGAAAGGAGAATGTCTTTTTCTTCAGCAGAAGAATTGTTTTTGAGGATTTTAGCATAATTATTAGTCTTTCTTTGCTCTCCGTGCAATAGCCAGAGCAGGAAATATCCGAAACACAGGCAATCTGGATTTTAGATGTTGAAATTATTCAAACAATACTGATTGACTATCACAGAATTTCCCTGCCAGAAGACTATTGGTTAGCAAGTAAGGCCTCCATAGCCCATTAGATCCAGAGTCCAAAGTCTAGGAGAGCAACATGGATTGTCATAAACTGGGGCATCCCTTTTCCCTTCTCTGATGCCATTTTTCTATATTCTTTTCAGCTACCTTCCTTTTTCTGTCTTGTCTCTCCCTGAATCGCTTGCTTACTTTTTCTTCCTGATTGAGAATTGTTAGGGGAAAAAATGTCTTGTTTTGTTTTTGGCTACTTTGTGAACTGAAAAGCTTTTAAAATTCATCCAAGCTGGGGCGTGCATAAGTCCAAAAGTCAAGATGGCAACTTTGATAGCACAAAGCCCCAATGTAGAATACAAACATCAAATAGCGTTACAACATTTAGGTTTCATTTGCTTCAAAAATACCCAAAATGAGTAAGGGTGATGCTGATTGCTATGTTCATTTCAGAAGGTGCATTTCAAAACACTTAGAAAAAAAAATAAGGTAACCAATTACCTAGGATAAATACAGAAAAAAAATCAGGGTTTACTGAAAATCATTCCTTTAGGGCTGTTAATCATTAATTTTAAAGATAGCAGATAGGCTTGCTGGAAAAGATTAGAGGCATCCATGTAATTTCCTGTAGGTTTTGTGACTTCAAAGCATCTGTATCATGCTGGTTTGTTTTCTTTGGTGACCATAATCAAAACTACAGATAAAAGCTTCTATCCCATCCTAATGCCAATTGGTTCTAAAATGGCTTAAGAAACTTCTGTCTGAATTGATGTACATCAGAAACAGCTTTTCCAGGGACTCAACCTGGACCTCCCACATTCTTCACTAGAGTATTCCTCTGATGCTCTGTTTCCCCAAATGTACATGTCAGGCATAAGTTAAACCTTCAGTGAGCTTACTGGTAGGTAAGGGCATGGAATTCCTAAAGAAGATATTACTGCTCATTACCATATTCTTTGTTGCCTCTGGAGTTCTCAGGATTATGACATACTGGCATAAATATTGCTGTCCGCTGTTCTCTCTTGCCTTCCTTTAGTCTTAGCAGGAAACTCTCTGCCTGGGTCTTTGGGCCAGGTTCCTGAAAAGTGGATTTCCTTAAGCTAAATAGTTAAGAATTCCTATAAGATCTGTTTATATCTCTGGTTCTTGGTCTCTTGGTACCAGTGGCGCCTGGTATCTTTCCATATTATCAGAGTCTTCCTTGCAGGGCAGCAGGCTTCCCTTAGACACAATTTCCATCTCTTGCCCGCAAGCATCAGTCTCTTCAGATCCTCTGTCATTACTCTGTGTCACTTCAGTCACTCATTTGATCAACAGCTGATCAAATGATGGTCTCCTCAGAGCATCCTATCTACAGACTATGGATTTTCTCATAAAGATAAAGGAGGTTGCACTGTATTGAGAAACTCCTGTTACTCCCACCCCCCAAAGCACTGTAAGATTCAGCATTGCATACAAGAAGTCAAAATCTACAAGATGATGAGTGTACTGGCACAATCCAAACTTTGTCCCTTTTGAACATGTATGTTAATGTATTACAAAAGAGGCAAGACTTACATTTAATGCTCCATCCTACATCTAGCCAATTTTCACAAACATATTAACACATGTGAAGGAAGCCAGTTTCTTCTGTGTGAAACTAACACTGCCTGTGGAATAAAATAAGCCATAAAACAAGTGGCAATGAAGTCTGTAGTGGTTTAAGAATTTACATATTGTTCTGTTTGCTTCAGTGATGGAAATTACTTGACCCAGTTTGGCACAATTTGGAAAAATGTCTTGCGCTTCCTGAATAATGCAGTGTCTGGAAGTTCCTTCAGTGAGCCACCACATAGCAAATCAGGGCTGTCTGATCAATAAGTCATCACAGAGATATATAAGTGCTATTTTCAATTGTATATACATAAGTAGAAAGAAGTCTCAGAACTTGGTGGCCTCGAAGAGGCATATAAGACTCTAAATATAGCTCAGCTTCAGAGATCTGTATTTCTTCCAGAAGGAAAAATACACACAAGAGGAATCCTGTAGATAATTTTGTACAAAGGATATAAATCATAGCATTTAATTTTAAGGGACTAAATTTCAGCTCACTTAGTCTGAATCTAATCTGAATGCCTTATATATGTTTATGATATCTCCTTCCCATCATCCAAGAAATTCAAGTCTGATCCATTATTATTATAAATGAGGTTGAGGGCTGATTGGTTTGAGGACACCTAATTGGCTTGAATAGAAGTAGAATTAGATCTCACCAGCTCTTGGCTGTTACTCACTTTGTGAATTTCAATAACTGTGTAGGCTACCTATACTTCTGTTTGACTCAGAAATGCCCTACCCTAATACACTAAATGAGGATAGCAAGAAGTATCTTCTAGGCCAGGGCTTTTCAACCTTTTCACCCACTGTACCACTTTTAGGATATGGCAATATCCGAGTACCACCAGTCACCTAGCAAGATGTCAAAAACTTGATGACCAAAAAAAAAAAAGGAATAAAGTGATAAAGTACAGGTAGTCCTCGACTTACAACAGTTCGTTTAATGACTGTTCGAAGTTACAATGGCACTGAAAAAAGTGCCTCCCAAGCCACAGCCGAGCAAGACACCTGCCTGCTCGCCCAATGGCACTCTTCTTCCTGTCCGAGGTTTTCATTGTTGTGAGCATTTCTGTTGAGGATTGGCAATGGGGGTAGGGTGGGAGTGTGTTTGGTTTTTATACCCCCTATCTGCTGGGTGGTTGCAGCAGGTTTTGGTCACTTCACATGACCCTGGGACACTGCAACATTCCAGCTGATCGGTGTTCTCCTGGGCTCAGCAGAAGTGCCAGGATCAGTGCTGCTTTCCAGCTGATTGGTGCTTCTTCAGGGTTCAGCAGAAGCACCAGGATCAGCGCCGAGCTCCAGCTGGAGCCTGGCGCTGATCCTGGTGTTTCCACTGAGCCCTGACAGCCCCAAAGAAATGTCTATCAGCTGGAAAGTGGCACTGATCCTGGCGCTTCCACTGAGCCCTGACAGCCCTGCAGCTCCAGCCATTTCTTGCTCAGGCTTGTGCGGTACTGCCACCGGTTCAGCTCATTCCCCTCCCCCGCTACTTTTCTAGGATGGTCATGTACCACCTGCCAGGTGCCAATGTACCACAGTTGGTACCCGTACCACCGGTTGAAAAGCCCTGTTCTAGGCTGCTCAGAGGGAATGCTAAGTTACATTCAAGCAACTTATTGCTTTTTACTGAATTGTATTCCTCAGGGTAGCCATTTTGTGAATGGCAATGACTCTTCAGCAACATTTCATTTATGTTCCAAATTACAACTGTGCCCTCCAACTCAAAAAGCACAGGGATCGCAGCTGATCACAAATATCAATTTTACCCTGAATTTTTAAATCTGGAAAATTAAATGCCACTTATGTCATGACTCTGCATTGAGAATCACTGATATTGAGTAATTATTTTTTATCTCTTATTAAATAAGCATACATTGTCCATTCTATATATCTGAAGAGCTGAGGGTGGAGACAGAACACTCTTAAATAGACAATGCAGTACTTATTTTAGTCACTGTGCAGATCCCAATTTACCTATTACAGAAGATAAATAACTAAAAAGAGATGCAGCAACAGTAATGCAGGTCACAACAGGGAGAATAAATGTATGTTTTTTGCTTATTCAGGATATGCACATACATCTGTGATTGAAGGCAGCTCTAAAGTGGTAGAATTTTTTAAAAAAATTAGATTCCTTTCTTCTTCCATGTAGTGTCTGTCTGAATGAAGTCAGCATTATCATCTAGAATAATTTTCCCTAATTTGATTTCCTCAGCTTTCCAGAACTCCAGCCAGGAAGTCAAATACAAAAGCATGAATTCCAACTACATTAATGAAAGTAGCAAAGATAAAATAACAGCTAGATTATATTTTTTCTTCATTTTACAGAAATGATATTTACACCTATTTTGGAAGAATCTTTTGACCAAGGTATAAAAAAGGAGAGTAGATTATTTTCCCAGAAGGTCTAGAAAGTTTTTCACAGCTGCCATTTCTGTATAGATAAACTACAAAATAGATATGCATTCAGAAATGCATTTAGGCATTTCTATCACACTAAACAAGATCAGAATGAAACTATGGGCTTCTCAATACAGTATAAGGCAAATTAGTGTAGTAGTGGACATCAAACAGAAGTGTGCAACAAATGATTTCAAAGAATAACATATACCAAAGGGCATTATCTAAAATCCATTAATACTATTAAGAAGTGTATTACTTCTTCACAGGCTCCAAATACCCTTCTTCAAAAACAGGTATCTTTGTTTACATTCAAATTTCCAGAAAAGATTATACTTCTTTTTTGAGCACAGATCTATTTTTAAAAGATTGCTTTTTTCTGATAACTGCTCATAATGTAATTTCTGGTCACTCTTTTAAGATGCAGAAGGCAAGGATGGAAAATACCTCAGACACTGACCACCCAACAATCTAAAAAAGACAAAAAACAAAAAACCAACCCCTCCTACCAATGATTCTAAAGAATAAAAATATTTGTGTGTGCATGTTTGTATGTAAATTCCACTGAAACAATACAATTTAGTTTGAATAAATCTTTTTAGGATTAATTATGTCTAGCATGTTTTTTTAATGAACCCTGCACTGGGCTACTAAACATCCTTACATTTTTAAGTTTTTTTTTTTTTGCAAAACTGCAAGGTTATCTAGTTTTTTTGGCAAAAGCTAAACAGATTTAGCATAACAAATTGATGAGAGTCTACTCTAGGAATTACATAATAATGAATGCTTGCTGGGAAGAATTATATTTTGCACAACCAGGACTCTAGTATTGTCACCTAATATTATGATCAACAACCCTTTTGAAGATTTCACTAGTTTAGGTACCAGTCCTAGGTATCATAGCAATCCCACTGCTTTTTTTCAAAGGAAAAAAAAATCTGCTGAGACTTCAGGTAAGTTAAGTTGATTAAGTCAAAAACAGGAAGATCACTTGTATAATTGAACACTATTTTTTATTTTTTTTTACAAAGTAATTCAGAGCTTCTAGTGTTGGAATATGTTAATAATCTAAAAATAAAAAGGCTCAAACAATTCACAACAATTTTTAGCAATATATGACTGATAAAATAGAGAGCAACTATTTTCCTAGCATTGCAGTATTTATCCAATCTGCTAAATAACCGTGGGTACAACTCTATGAGGATATATACTCACTTCTAAATGTATAGTTTGCTAGAGGTACATACATTAAATGTGGAATCTTACATATTTGTTGAGAATTAAGAGTGGAATTTTTGGCAAAAATCTAGTTTAACAGATAATCCTACTTTTCACTAGACATACCCAATTCTTGCAACCGATTTTCATATTTTATCCTCCAGCTAATCATCTTTGTTGCTCTTTTCTGTACTCTTTCAGAGTCTCAACATCTTTTTTACAATATGGTGACCAAAACTGGATGCAGTATTCTAAGTGTGATCTTATTACGGCTTTATAAAGCAGTACTTCATGTGATCTTGATTCTATCCATTAATGGAGCCTAGGATTGCATCGGCTTTTTTGGCTGCTGCCACAGACTGCTGGCTCACATTTTTTCTTGTTTAAGCATAAAACCTTACTTTTCTCTATACTGAATTTTATTTTGCTAGATAGAGCCCATTGTTCAAATCTGTCGAGATCCATCTGTGTTTTGAGCCTATCTTCTGGGGTTTTGGCTATTCCTGCCAGTTTAGGGTCATCTGCAGATTTGATCCCTTCTATTCCCTCATCTAAATCATTTATAAAGATGTTGAAGAGTACTGGGCCTAAAATGGAATCTTGGGATACTCACTTCCCTCCATGTAGATGTAGTTCCATTTAAAAAAACTACATGCTAAGTGTAGTTTGTCAGCCAATTACAAATCCATTTGGTGGTAATGCTGTCCATCCCACATTTTTTTTTAGCTTATCAAGGTTGTGGTCTATTTTGTCAAATGCCTTACTGAAATCCAATTATATTTTGGACTCCAACTTTCATCAGTCCTTAACAAGTATCTTCAACAACAAGGAAGAAGTGAAATCCAGATTCTCAGCATGATTCTTTGTGTTCTCTATATAGCAAGCTGGAATTCAGCATTACTGATCATTAATGCAAATGTTCTCAGAAAACAGATACAATGAATTGAAAACACACAAGCACATGGATAATACTGGTGCTGCCTTACCAAATATCTGGTTTTCCACTACGTGAGTGTTACAAATCCTTTCTTATTCAAAGCCCAGTACACAGTATAATCTTCTTCAGTATTATCAATATGATTGTCATTTATAGCTCAGAATAATGAAATACTAAGCAAAAACATGAGACTGTAGCTCTCTCATTTGAGAATACCCTAACAGTTTAGATCTGTGATTGTAAAGAGAAGTTCTTATCCACCTAAACATTTTCTTCTTCTTCTCCTCCTCCCCCGCCACCAAATAGATATGCCACAAACCAGGAAGGAGAAAATATCAGACGAAAACGCAGTGAGAAGAGGATGAATAAGATACCTCAAAGGAAAGGAATAAATAGGTATGACGATGTTCTGCAGAGAATGTAAGTCAAAGGTAAGAATGTGCTTGTAAGCATAATGACATTCTGCAATGGAGGGAGAGCAGAAAAAGGAGGGAATGTTACAATTCCTTTCAGAATTTGTGTTGGAGGAAAGAAGTAAAATCCAGTTGGGGACATATATTGATTCTTCAAGAAGTCTGATTGCCTTTTTAAGAGATGTGCTGCTATGTGAAGAACTGCTTAAGAGAGCAGTCCTGAATATACTTATTACATAGCAAACCCATCTGAATAAAGAATTCATTTCTAAGGAAGGATTCACACACAAACTAAATTCCACAGCAACTGATTTCCAATCAGACCAATATCACTGGCAATACACTGATACTTCGGAACTCATTGTTAATTGGTTCCAGGAGCATGATGAGTATGGAAAATGACAAGTACCAAACAATTTTTTTCTTATAAGGAATAATGTAGTGAGTCACAAGGCAACTGACAGCAAAAGTTCTAGCTTGTGCATTGAATACCAAACAGCATCTTGTTATACATTTATAGACTGGCAATTCACACTGACACATAACTTGTAAAAGTCACACTTTTACAAGTCATAATTCTCCAGGACATTTGAAACATTTGAATCCAGATACTTTTTGCCAAAAACCAGTATTCACAACTCCAATTACTTCCATATATCAATCATCTCAGTGGTCTAGAAAACAAAGTTTAAAAAATTTAAGACATGAAACATACATGATGAAAAATGTGCAAATTTCTGCCTAATGTATTTCCCTAATCTCCAAACTCCTTGATATATAGTATAAGAATTAACCTGTAGATCAGGCTAATGTCGCAATCCTTCACTTCTTTATATTCAACCAACAGCCAAACTAGAGATTGGATTTAAGAAGTTCACACATCAGAATCCTCATGTCTGCCCTCTGCCCTTGCCAGATCAGTTCTTGTGCTGCGTTTGAAATATAAAAAGCTTCACATTTTTCTCTTCTGTGTTTATTTTGGATTGAAAGGTGAAGTCTACTTTACAATCTTTTATGGGCGGATTCCTATTTCTATTTTATAAAATATGATGGCACAGATTATTCTCAATAATATGATCTTTTCTGAAGTCTTATGCTCTGGCTCGACTCTGGAAGAAATCAGAGCAGAAAGCCTTTTCATACTTGACAAAACCAGTGAAAAAAGGACCTTCTTCTTATCAGGGTTCTTGTCATCCTTTCAAACTGAAAATAGGAAGAAAGCAAGGAACCAGTATTTCATTTCTTTTTCCAGTCATTGTGTGAAATAACATTGCCTAAACACCCCAATGAATTTATGTTAGACAATAGCTAAATGCCAAGAGAAAAGCCAAAGCAGAATATTCCCGCTTCTACTAATATTCCAGAACTAGGGACAAAGTCCAGCAATATTCCTCAGAAGATCAGCACTGGAGGATGGGAACAATTGAGGGAACAATACATGAACTCTTTACATTCTCTATAGGCTTTCTCCCCTAAGAAGACTATGAGAAAGTGATGGATCTAGGGTTAGGAAGACAAGCTGAGGTGATCTCCTTCACCTTTGAAGCATATTTCTCCTCTTTCTTCTGGAATGCATGCCTTCTCTTTGGTCTCACAGATTTTTAGTTCATCATTTTTCTGTGACTCTTTGATTTTTCCTGCTGGCTTCTCTTTTATGTGGATTCTCTGGTGTGTTACCAATGCACTTTTCTGACAGAATCTCTTCCCACATTCAAGGCAGCGATATGGGCGCTCCCCGGTATGGATTCTCCGATGTATAAGAAGATCTGAAAATCTAGTGAATCTCCCCTCACATTCGTTACAAGGAAATGGTTTTTCTCCCGTGTGAATTTTCTGGTGCCAGATAAGGTCTGATGGGTAACTGAATCTTCTTCCACATACGGTGCAGCAAAAGGGTTTTTTCCCCAGAGTGGGTCCGTTGGTGTGAAATCAGGTTAGAATGCTGGATGAATCGTTTCCCACACTCGGCACAGGAAAATGGCTTTTCTCCTGTATGGATCGCCTTGTGTATTTTGAGGGTTGAAGAAGAAACAAACCTTTCCCACATTCCAGGCAGATATGAGGTTTCTGGCCTGTATGGATATATTCATGCACTTTAAGTGCTGACTGAGGGCTGAAGTACTGTTGGCAATGAGAACAACGATAAGGCTGTTCTCCAGAGTGGACTCTCTGATGACTAACCAGCGACGCTCTCTGAGAAAATGATGCACCACATTCAGTGCACATCTGTGGTTTTTCCCCTTTGTGAATTCTCTCATGTCTACTCAGATGGGACAATTGACTAAATCTTGTCCCACATTCCATGCAGTGAAAAGGGTTGGCATTTGTGTGAATATTGTCATGTTTTGCCAAGTCTGATGGCCTTGCAAAACATTTCCCACAGTCAATATAGTTATAAGGTTTCTCCTTCCTGATAGTTCCTCGCAAAGTATCATGTGCCCCTTCATCTTTGATCTCTTGATTCTGAATGGCTCCTGCTCCTCTATTTGTGACTCTGGAACCTATGAGATAGTACAGAAAGAATTTCAGGGGTTGTTACTTAATGCATTGATGTGGTCAAGATTTTGAAAACACCAAAAAGATATCCCAATCTGTTAAAAGTTGTTTTCTACCAGCAACCACTTTGGATATTCCACACCTGTGGAACATGGGAAATAACAGTTTATTTTAAATTAATTGCTTAGAAGATTCCAGAGATAAGCCAAAGTATATGTTGTACAGCAGAGAATGCTAACCTTTTGGTGCTTAAGAACTATAACTTCATATTCTGGAAGTAATGGAGGATCGGGGCTGCAGCTGGCAAGATAACAGGTATAACTGCCAGGTTTACCTTTTTATACATGAATGGCTGGCAGTATCTAGCCAACTTTAGCTGATCTTACAATAAATCAGAATGCATTATAAGTAGTCCTTGACTTACAACCATCTGTTTACTCACCATTCAAAGTTACAACAGCACTGAAAAAAAAAAGACTTATGGCTGTTTTTAACGCTCACAACCGTTGCAGCATTCCCATGGTCATATAATCAAAATTCAAATGCTGGCAATTGTCATGTATTTACAATATGATCGTTGCAGAGTTCCAGGGTCATGTAATCACCTTTTGCAACCTTTTGACAAGCAAACTCAACGGGGAAGCCAGATTTACTTAACAATTGTGTTACTAACTTAACAACTGTAGTGATTCAGTTAACAACTGTGGCAAGAAAGATCCTAAAATGGGGCAAAACTCACTTATCAATTGTCTTGGGCTCTGTTATGGTCGTAACTCAAGGATTACCTATAGTATTTGGATGGAAAATAAAGAAATGCCCACACAATAGGCTAGATGTAGAAACAATCCTTACAAAAAGGCAATACCAACTTACCCGTATCATTTCAAAGAATACATAAGGGGTGCATTAAGTTGCTAGGTATCAAGTTTGACTCAAATATAACCTTACCTTATATCACACTTATAGCACAGGCTGGAATTTTAATTTAATTTTCCTGCTTCAGACTTATTTGGGTAACATTTTGCTCCAAACCAGAGAGAAAGCAAAAGCTAGCAGTGTAGCCAATGGGTGGCAGGAGTTACCAAAAAGAGTTTCACAGGTTGCAATTCCTAACTTTGCTGTAGAAACCCTCTTCTTTTAAAATACAGCTAGGAATTTGCAAAATGTAAATTCAAAATGTTTTGAGAGTCAAATTTTATAGAAAGGCCCATCCAAAGTATGAAGAGGACACCTCAAGAGTGAAGCTGGCATCACTTCCAGCATTTTCATAGTCCTTTTCAGAATACTGCAATCTAGAACGAGACACAAGCCTGACCATATGATCTTAAAGTGAGCTGAATAGAGCAAAACTATCACCACTTGCAAATTAAAGGTTTACCTAACAAGCTTGCTTTCCCATTATCATGTTTCTTGCCTGGCATTTGGAGAGATTCACCTTTGGAAAGATTCATAGCTGCCTCTTGAAATGAATCAGACTCCTGAAATGACACTGTAAGTTAATATCCAAGCCCCTTTTTCCAAAAACAATTTTTAGCAAAATGTTATCATGCCAACAGACAAAGCCAACAGAAATAAAAACAGCTGCAGATAAGAAGTCATGCATTAAAACATTAGTTATTTTATAGAACACTGTTTAGGTGTTTACATTTTGTATAAAGGCAGAAATGAGGGGACCATCACCTGCAAACTCATTGGCATTAACCTTAAGTTTTACATATTTGGCCAAAGCATAAAGTTTTTCCTTTTTGGAGGGGAGGAGGGCAACTGAAGGTCACAAGGTAAAGGAAAATAACATAATGATTTCAGAAGAGTTAGGATTTTGCTCCCTTTTCCTATTTTTTAAGGCTATATATATCTATTGTACTACAGTCCTATGAGGTCTTAGCACATTTAACATTTTTTAGCTTTCCCCCCATCTTGAAAAAAATCAGCTGGAATATCTTGGCACCAGAGACCCCTGCTTGTGCCTGCAAATTGCCCAATTTAATGTCCAAAAATTCTTCATGATTAGACAGCAAGGGTAGGCCAAAAGTTTCAAATTTTCTGGACCCATTTGGAATTTTCCATCTGGATATTTGGAATTCTGAAAATACATAACAGGCATTCTAAGGCATCATGGTATAAACTAATTACAAGAGTAGTAGTATGGAGGGACTGTTTCCCATTAAAATATATACTGTAAAACTTCAGATAGGACAGGATGCACAAGAGGCACCAAGAAAAGTGTTATTGGGCACACTAACAATAAAAGCATCAACTTAGGGGGCCACATTCAATGACAAATAAGGATAATTTGTGAAATACTGTATATATTAGAGGTCCCCAACCTTTTGGGCACCAAGGACCGGTTCCATGGAGAGAGGTTTTTCTGCAGACCGGAGGGGACGTGGTTTTGTGTGTTGCCTGTATCCTGTGGATGGGGCTTTACTTGTTTGTGTGGACTGGTTGCTGGCATGCTACAGCCCGGTACTGGTCCACGACCGGGGGTTGGGGACCTCAAATCCCAGGAAACCTATCTATTTTGGGGGCATTTGTAGATGAGTGGCAAAGATCAGTTTTGTTAAGGATTACTGGAAAGGATGATTCAACCTTCTTTTCTTCCAGCTGTTCTTTAGGTCAGAAGACCTGTTCTCCAGATTTTTTGTCATTGATTCTAGCACTGGAAAAATAGCAGTCCTGCGAAGCATTATGAGTACAAAACAAAATGAGGCTTGAATCTCATTGCTACTGAGAAAATAGTATGGAGTGCTGTGTGTGCGCTTCTGAATAGCTGAGCTGAATCATAATTTCTCTCTACTTGCATCACTCCAAAGGATCTGTAGAGGTCACTGCACCATATCTAAAATCAGACTTCCCTTGATTAATTTGCATTAAGCCAGGGGTAGGCAACCTTGGCTCTTTTATGACTCGTGGACTTCAACTCCCAGAATTCCTGAGCCAGCGATGCTGAGGGGAAGGGAGAGGTTTCCAAGCTGAGCCATGCTGGCTCAGGAATTCTGGGAGTTAAAGTCCACAAGTCATAAAAGAGCCAAGGTTGCCTACCCCTGCATTAAGCAATACACAAACCAATGTGCCCCATGGCCAAATATGCTGATATCAGAGGTAAGGTCAGTAGTTTTTTCTCACATTTTTCTTCAAGAGTTTTCTTGTGGGTAAAAGAGTTACATGTTGAAAATCATACAGTTCCAAGCTCGGGGAACAGGGAAGCTGAGGTTCTCTGAAAAAAACTCAACTAAGTAATTGTTTCTGAAGCTTAACATTTCAAAATATGGTCCGCATGCAAAACTGGTGGTAGTGGGGAAGCCCTCCATGATGGTATGTCAATAAGTTGGTGACAACTCTTGGCAACCCCTCAGACTAATATGATTGATCAACTTGCTGTATAAAATGCCCTACAGATTGTTTGTGTAATATGATTCACAGGACCAATGTGGGGGACAGCTTTTCTCCCCCCCTTTTAATGTGAAAACTCTTAACTGGATAAATAACATAATTCACCAGAGAATCACTTTTGGTTTGGAACAATGTACTAGAAATGGGTAAAGTTCATAAGTTTTGTATATTCCAGCATCCTAACCACTGCTTTACTTTGCATTAAGTCATAATAAAATTAGTTTGAGCATAAGCGTACATGAACTCAGTCTAGGTCAGTGGTTCTCAACCTTTTTCAGGTTGAGACCCCACTTGCGCCGCCCATGCGTGCCGCAACCCCGACCCGGGCGCGTGGGCGCGCAACGGGCCGATCCACGCATGCGCGGCGCGCGCTCAACAAAAATAAAAAAAAATAATTAAAAAAACAAAATGGCGGACCGCTGATCCGTGCATGCGCGGCGCGCGCGCGACAGCCCAAACCGCGCATGCGCGGCACGCGCGTGACGAAAAATATGTTAAATAAATAAATAAATAAATAAACAAAATGGTGGACCGCGGTGTCCGGCGACCCCCGCGAAACGGTCGTTCGACCCCAAATGGGGTCGCGACCCATAGGTTGAGAATCGCTGGTCTAGGTAGTCCTTGACTTACAATCATTTGTTCAGTGACCATTCAAAGTTACAATGGCAGTGAAAAAAATGACTTATGACTGGTCCTCACACTTACAACTGACACAAAACCCCCATTATTAGGTGATCAAAATTTAGGTACTTGGTGACTAGGATGTATTTACAATAGTTGCAATGTCCTGGGGTAATGGGATCACCACTTGCAATCTTCCCAGCCAGCTTCTGACAAGCAAAAACAATGGGAAAAGCCAGATTTACTTAATGACCACATGATTCACTTAACAATTGCAGAGCTTTGCTTAATAACCTTGGCAAAAAAGGTTGTAAAATTGGGCATGACTCCCTTAACAACTGCTTTGCTTAACAACATAAATTGTGGTCTCTGTTGTGGTCATAAATCAAGGACTATCTGTAATTTTATACTGTTAATCCAGTTTGAGGTTTAACTTGTTGTGTGAGCTCAGCAATCATAAACTGAAAGATGTACACATGTATGAAGCTAATATGTATTGGCTTTTTATGCAACATAATTGGTATTTTATCTTTCTGAAGGATAGATTACCACTATTTTCTACATAATTTATGCAATAAATCTCCTCACCTGTGGCACACTTTCCAAATTCTCCTGCTAGCGCAAAAGAAACCCCTCTGCCAAGGCAATAGCCGGGGCACAGGTCTCAGGACCATGCTCTCGGACTTGGCTTTGGATTCCCTTTGGCAAAACTATCAGAAATTGCTCCAGAATTAGCAGCTCCAGGATCTGTTCTTTCGTGCGGCTCTCTGGTTCCAACCAGCGGTGGCAGAGTTCCCACAACTGGCTACAGACCTTACGGGGTCCCTCGGCTTCCTGATAAAATAAGTGGCGGAAGCGCTGCTGCTGGGTCTCAGTAGTACTTGAATTGTTGCTCATGCAAATTGTTTTAATCTTTCTATGGTCCCCTTTGGCATTCAGACTATTTAAGATCTGCTGGGCTTCAACCCTAAAAGTGGGCAGGAGGTGACTCATCCCTTCCCGAGACCATTGGCAGGCATCAACCACATGGTCAAAGCTAGCCAGGTCATCCCACAAGGTCAGATCTGGCCACTGCAAGGCTCCCCATTCTGAGATTGGACGTAGGACTGTTTTCAAATACTATTGCCATTGGCCTTTGAGGCAGTGAGAACCCCATCCTGTGTTGATATTGCCCATTGGAACAGATCTCGAGTATCACTAGAATGTACTGAAACAGTGTCTTTTCCTGGTCCATAAAGCCTTTCTTGGGCCTCTTTTTCCATCTTGAAAAAAATATCACATAGATTTGGGTTCCTCAGAAGGAATCCACCTCTACCCTACCTGGAGGCTTAGGAACTAAACTTCTCTCAACAAAATTTTTTTAAGCCTGCTGTCTCATGTGTGGTATGTCGATTAAATAAAAGAAAGACCTCATATCACCTCAGTCCTACTTTGGAAACTGTATGAAGATGGTTTCTTATTAACCCAGAAATGGCAACTTACAAAGCAGTTACAAATTTGGCAGAAATGGCTAAAATATCTACATATTTGAAGGATCATTCAAATGAAAAATATATGTTGGATTGGAAAAAATGGATAGAGTATATACAAGGGAAATATCAATCTAAGAAATTGTATTTATCATATAGTTAAATTTTTATATGTTGGATTGAAAAATATAGTTTAATTTTTAATAGGATTTATATAATAATTTGGTGTAGTTTAGAGGGTTTTCTTGTGTTTTTACCCTGTATTCACTCCGGGAAGTCAGGGGGGGCGGGTGGGTGGGTGGGGTTTTATAATCTATTCAACTGAAATATGGTATTGGTATTATATAAGAACGATATATTTATTGATAAAAGAGGGGTTGCTTGGGTGGCACCTCAGCACCACATCTGGAACGGGAGTAGATCGAGGAGTGAAGGTTGGAGGGATGTAGGGAGGTGGTATGAGGAGGGAGGAGAGAGAGGGAGGCAGTGAGGGTGGGTGGTTAGAAGTAGAGGTAGGGAGGAAGGAAGAGGGGGATGTGGTGGGGGGGGTGCCGCCGAGTAATACCCATAGTTATTTTAATTATTCTAGTTAAGTTTTTTATGCTTTGTTTTTTGTTTTGGAAAAAGTTCTAAACGATTGTATTCAGTTGAGTTGTTTTCAATTTGATTCTTTGTTATATTTATGATTATAAAATTAATAAAAATTTCTATTAAAAAAACAGAAAATAATTCAAACTACAACAGTGTGCTGGCCGAGGAATACTAGTAATTAAAGTCCACACATCTTTGGTTCCAAGGTTGGGAAACACTGCCTTAAAATGACTGAATTGCCTCCAAAATGGGTCCTTTCCTGTCTGCTTTTAGACACAGCATCTCTCAGGAGGGTTATTGTGATCCACAAACAGAAGGAAGTTGTGTCCTCCTGCCAAAAAGGATCTTACATTAACACCCAAGAACCTTCAGAGACTTTATACAAATTTTAGTTTTTTTTCCTCATTCTCCTTCAAACCCAAATCTATACAAGCATTGAACAGATTAACTAAAGTGTAACTTCATCATACTACACTGTAACAGGATGACTTATTTGGAATTTTAACTCAACTGGTAAGCAAACCATCCACTGTGGCTTATAAACCCACACTTAGGGCTGAGAGTTATGCATAAACAAGATCTTTATAGTATGTTCGTCAAACCATCATTGAAATATTCCATGAATTACACATTGCAATAAATAAATAAAACTCATGCCACAAATAATGCAGCAGTCTGTTGCCAGGATCTAACTTTCAGATAGGGGACCTTATGTGCTAATTTGTAATCCATTTTTACAGAGTAGGGCAAGAATTAACAGTCACCTCCTGACTCGAATTATAATTATCACAATTAGAAAAAGAAGAGGAGATGTTAAATTCTTAACTGACACAAAGTTTTTTTTAAAAAAGCAGGCATTCAAAATGAAGTGATAAATATTTTAATTGAGAAATAGCTAGTTCCACAAGATGTTGTTGTGTGAGTCCAGAGCGGACTAAGCCAAGCCTTTAATTAGCTCAGGAATTAAACACATTCTACAGCAGCGGTTCTCAACCTGTGGGTCGCGACCCCATTTGGGGTCGAACAACCATTTCACAGGGGTCGCCAAACAACACAGTCTGCCATTTTCCCCCTTTTTCTTAGCTGTGCTACCCCCTCTTAGTCTATTGGCTTTTGAAAGCCAATAGAATAAACTCTCTTGAATAGAGTCTAATTCTATTGGCTTTCAAAAGCCAATAGGAATTGTCCAGGCTATCTCTGCCCTGCTGAGCCCGCCAAAAGTCCCAGTCTGCAAACGGTGCTGCAAGTTGTCTGCAGTGAATGCGAGCTGTCTGGAAGTTTCCACCCCTCCCTGCTGAGCAACTACTAAAAATGTAAGTAAAAGAGGGCCAGGGGTGGGAGGTGGGAGGCCGCGCCCAGCGGGTGCCTTACCTCCCTTGGGCTGGGCCAGCTGGTGGCCCAGCCAGTGGTCACCCTGCGCTGTCGCTGCCTCTTGCCAGCTACGCCTCAGCCGGTGCAGGGGGCAGCACCACACATGTACGGCGCTTCCGGGCAGGGAAAGTCCTCGACTTACGACCGGTTGGGAAGTCCTCGACTTACGACCGGTTGGGAAGTCCTCGACTTACGACCAGTTGAGAAGTCCTCGACTTATGACCAGTTGGGAAGTCCTCGACTTATGACCGGTTGAGGGTCGCGGCATTAAAAAGGTTGAGAACCACTGTTCTACAGAGAATCTGGATTTGCATAATTGCCCTTCTCCCCCGCCACTCTTCAAGCTACTCCTTAAATCCTCTGAACCTAACAAAATGAAAAGACAGAACAAGCTACTACTAAAGAGTCATCACCCACCACCATTATGATCTTTTTATTTGGAAATGTCTGCATCCTATCCTCTCCAAGCATGAGGATTGAAATACTGCAACCAAACTCCAAATTTGGGAGGTGGTTGGGGTAAAGTGGCATTTAGGAATTTTAGTACTTTCTCATTTTGTTGTTCTATAAAATCCATACTGATAAATTCATCCCACCTCCCGATGAACTTGAATTGAAAGTCCCTCCATTTAAACATAAATATACATTGGAAAAGGGCAACATTCTAGCCTTCTCTCTCTGATCCAATGCGCAGCAACAGTAAAAAAAGCAAATTCCATGCTTGGCATGATTAGGAAGGGAATCGAAAATAAGTCAGCAAGTGTTGTATTGCCTCTGTACAAATCGATGGTGAGACCACACTTGGAGTACTGTGTACAGTTCTGGTCACCGCACCTCAAGAAGGATATAATGGAACTGGAAAAGGTGCAAAAAAGGGCAACAAGAATGATCAAGGAAATGGAGCGCCTCCCTTATGAAACCAGATTGCAACGCCTTGGTCTCTTCAGCCTTGAAAGATGGCGTTTAAGGGGTGACTTGATCGAAGTGTATAAAATCATGCATGGGATAGAAAATGTGGATAGAGAAAAATTCTTTTCTCTATCACACAATACCAGGACAAGGGGGCACTCCCTAAAGCTTATAGCTAAGAAAGTGAGGACAAATAAAGGGAAATATTTCTTCACCCAGAGGGTCGTTGATTTATGGAATTCACTTCCTGAAGGGGTCGTGACAGCTGTCAGCCTTGACAGCTTCAAGGCAGGGCTAGATACGGTAGATTCATGGATGCAAAGTGTATTGGTGGTTATTAAAACAGATGTCCATGTGCCGCCTCTATGTTGGTTGAGGCAGGCAGGATTCCCTTGAGTACCATTTGTTTGGGGGTCAAGGGAAAGGGAGGGTTTTGCCTTCTCTTTCTGCTCAAGATCCCCATATACATTTGGTGGGCCACTGTGTGACACAGAATGCTGGACTCGATGGGCTTTGGCCTGATTCAGCATGGCTCTTCTTATGTTCTTATGTTCTTATGTTCTTATGTACAGTCAACTCTCCTGATTCTAATGCACAGTAGATCACCATCTTCTCCCAAGGGATGTAGGAGTTTGGGCTGCAGGCTTCTGCCATCCAGCTTCCCAATAGGCTAACCTTTCATAAAGCAAGGGCTGCATGGCCAGCTTTCCCCTCAAAGGCACCAGTGTTTGTTTTCAACATGTTGAGCACATATTTAAAGTTGATCTGGTAAATGTTCCTAGTACACTCCCCTTGCTCTATACATATAAAGAGGAAATTTCATGTGACTCTAGATTGCAAGACTGCAAAAATAAAAATAAAAATGAAGCAATCAGAGTTTTTCATTCATTTCCCTAAAATCTTCAGAGGCGATAGCTGAAGGGCCTTCGCAAGATATCTTCTACTCATCTAGATCCTGTTTTCATTTCCTACTACTAAAGGAAGGAAAACTAGAAGGGGCAGAGTTGGATAAAAGAGGGAGCAAAAGTCAAGCTCTCTTGGCTTAGAATCCACATCAGAATCAAAATCAGAAACTCACTCGACATGAAAGGCAGCAGTATAAAAAACAGGACTGGGCCAGAAAGATTTGAGATTAGTTGAAAGGCTGAAAAATGGTCCTGAATCAGTCATCTTTTTCATTTGACCCTCTTTTAAAGCTTCACGCTTGACCACGTTAGTTGCTCAGGAAAGACAGTTTTAATACTGTATAATAAAAAGAAGCAATGGTTATGAAACTTCTAGATCCTATCAATCAATCAATCATTACTATTGTAAATAGAGTCCGGCACAAACTACTAGGGAAGCTAGATTGCCAAAGGAGACCGAGTTATAAAGCTATATAAAAATTCCCTGAATTTTCCACTTCGTCTACCAGCCTCCAGATGTTTGTCCCCTCGATCTTTGCAACACGGCTTCCCAGTTCTGTTCATATACCCCCAGCCCATCCCCATTTCCACTCACTGCTTCTTTTCAACAAAGCCCAGGGCAGCCGATCCGCTACTCCTGACAGACCAATCTTATTAAAATTCAAATCCCAAGTTTTGATCCCGGGAAGAGGAGGAGCAGGAAGGGTGTCCTGCACAAAAGCATTCCCTTTTCGTTCAGACGGCTTCCTGAGCCTCTCTAGGGCTTGGCGTTCACACTTGGTTTCAAATTGATAGGGCAGGATTTCCCCCCCCCCCCAAGTAGCAATTAAAATAACATCAGGTGAAATGGCTTCTTTGCAAGGTTTCCCGGGGAAAATTCCACTGAGGGCAGGAAGGGTTGGTTTCATAGGAGATCTACCCGTTAAGTGATGCAAGAAGAATTGTGAATGAACGCAGGAGCCCCAACCGAGATCAGACTGCAAGCGATTCTTTCAAGGCTTTCAGCTCAACTACTAAAGGAAATCCCATACAGAAGAATTATAGTTGTAACTTGCATTGCTATATGTGTATTGTGGGGGAGGGGGTTGCGGCAAAATTCGGTTTTATACGTCTTCAGTATTTCTTCCCTCCTAAATAGGCTTGTTTGCCATAAAAGGCAGATGCTGAGCAAGGCATTATTATCTCAGTTTGGAGGAGGAAAAATAGAGGAAGATGGAAGTTTCTGTTTATAATGGTGATGTTTTTATTAGGACATAAACTAAGAATGTAGATGAAGCTTAATATAGATGAAGCTCTAATTTGGAAAAACACATTCCTTTTTATACATAAATATCTCCAGCTAATAGCCAGTTTCAGTCCTCCAGTTTCAACTACATAATGTTGGTTCATTATGGATTGGAATGTAGGGTAGTTGTACGGATTGATTAGATAGCTTTTAACATTCCTAAAATGAAAAGATAAATCTTCAGATTATTATCTCTGTTCAGGTACAGGAATTTAGGAATAGCTTTTAATATTCCTAAATTGAAGAGATGAACAGGTTGAAGATTATCTAAAGATAAGAAAAAATTTGTTAGTACAAATTGGGGTCTGGTTTATCTCTTTAATGAACTCTAAACAATCTTTTTCCTTACAATTTACGCTTCTGATGTCAGGCCTCATTTAATGAACATGTGTGATATGGGATGCAAATGTGTAACATGTATAACAAAGATGTGTAACAAAGATGATTAGGGGACTGGAGGCTAAAACATATAAGGAACGGTTGCTGGAATTGGGTATGTCTAGTTTAACGAAAAGAAGGATGAGGGGGGACATGATAGCAGTGTTCCAATATCTCAGGGGCTGCCACAAAGAAGAGGGAGTCAAGCTATTTTCCAAAGTGCCTGAAGACAGGAC
This sequence comes from Bothrops alternatus, assembly GCA_034064705.1. Lineage (NCBI taxonomy): Eukaryota > Metazoa > Chordata > Lepidosauria > Squamata > Viperidae > Bothrops > Bothrops alternatus. The sequence goes on along the minus strand of JARGCV010000156.1, from coordinate 2,056,729 downwards.
AAGAAGCAACGGATGGAAACCAACCAAAGAGAGAAGCAACCTAGAACTAAGGAGAAACTTCCTGACAGTTAGAACAATTAACCAGTGGAACAACCTGCCTCCAGAAGCAGTGAATGCTCCAACACTGGAAGTTTTTAAGAAGAAATGGACAGCCATTTGTCTGAAATGGTATAGGGTTACCTGCCTGAGCAGGGGGTTGGACTAGATGACCTCCAAGGTCCCTTCCAACTTTATTACTACTACTACTACTACTACTACTACTACTACTACTACTACTACTTCTATTATTATTATTATTATTATTATTATTATTATTATTATTATTATTATTATTATTATTATTATTATTATTACTATGCTTGACCACATACAACTGATTTCCTATGCAAAGGGGAGGTTGTCCAATCAACTTTCCTCTTGGATGTTTCTATGTTATGCTAACTATAAAAAATGTTGTAAGTTAAAGATCGGTGTTCCCTCTTTGAATGAGAGGAATCCCTTTTTAATAAAATCATCTTTCTGTCTTGGTTTGTCTCATTGGAAAATATGCATGCCGAGGCACGAGTCTAAAAGAGCCATATTTGGCCTTCAATACACACGCGCGCGCACGCACACACACACACTACTGAATTCAGAAGGACTCTTCTATATTTCAAATTGTACTTGTCAGTTAACTAAAAAGTGCCATCACTCCAAAAGGAACACATATCAAAATAAAATGGATTTGTACTTTCTTTCTCCATTTTCCTTATTTGTCCTCTTGTTCTTTTGTTTTTACAAAGAGGAAGAAATGAGGGTCTCCTAATAAGGGAATAAAATAGTAATGAAAGTTATATTTAGCTCTTTAATTTTCAGAGCAAAGCAAGTAAATAAAAATCACCACTGTCTCTCCATCTCAGAGTGTCAGTCTTATCTTTTGTCATGTACCTTATTAACAAAATGACTAATTTTGTGAGAGAATGTGGGAAACATTCTTTCCCCCCTCTCCATATGTGTAGCACATTAGAAACATACACTATGTTCCCCCCTTTTTGTGATCCATTTTTTAAACTAAATCAAAACAAAAGCATGGGTAAACTTTTGAATTATTTCCAATCCCCAGCAAAAGTCATAGGTGTATTTGTTTTCTTTGTATAAAAAACTGGTTTAATATATTTGTGCACTGGGAAGTTCAGGTCAGGCAGCACAGGGGTCATTGTGGGTCACATGACTGGGAGGAAGGGTCCTTATTGTGCACATTTTTTCAACTACTAGGAACAAGCAGACATAGTATTCTAAATGTGTCACATTTTGCAAGATTATATAGATTTGTTCAGTAAGCCTAGTGCCTTTTTGAAGACTTCAGTTTTGTCATAAAGCATAAGCAGTGGCACAAGATTGTGTAAATTATGATCCTAAATATCTGTAGAATACCAAATTAACTGTTGTAATTGAACAACTCAAGCCTAGTATATATATTATGTTAAACCATGATTTGTTTAATTATGATTTGTTAGCTAAGCCACTATTGGTTTAGTATTGGTTCACACACAACACACTGAGCCGGAATCAAATAAACCACATTATGGCATTACACGAGATGTGAGTTGGGTCAGGGTTTTTGGTAGCTTGCAGATAGCAAACTGAAAATGGAGTAGAATTGCAAGAAATTACACTTGCCTGTAGGTCTACAATCTGCATATTCTTATTTATGAGTGAATTACTACAAAATCTGTGCAACTAACTGAAGAATAAGGATTCTGAATTATCCTGATGGCAGCACCAGGGAGTAGCTGAACTGGTCTGAATGAGAGCCGGGAGAGTCTTCTGAAGCAGAGTACAGAGGTTAAATGAGTGGAGCTTTCTGGGTCCTAAAGCTGCCAACTGCTTGTAGAGAGACACAGAAAGAAGGAGACAGGTTTGGGTAGAGAGCTTCCTCTCTTTTAGAGGCAGTTCTGATCCCACACACTTGTGCCCCAGAAACACCAAAAATCACAGATCTGGCAGTAGAATCTCTATGAGGTGAGTTAAGAGGTGACTCAGCAACGGGTTTGCAGGTGCATCAATGTGATCTGAGGGAAGTTCTGGAAATATGTTTTGTTAACAAGAAGGAAGATGAGTCTTCAAGAATAAGGCAAATCCATTATGATGTCCTCAGCATTTGGGAAAAATTTGGGAGGAAAAATGGATACCCTTCCCAGTAAAGGTTCCATGGTCCCAATAATTCTGTAATAAACACACAAAGATCTAAAAATCTTGAACAGGTCCTTCACAGTCTTTAGTTTATTCAGTGAGGTAAATTGCTTCCTTTCTGTGTTTGGAGAGAAGTAGAGATATTCTCTGGCTATTTTGTCAATGGATTGCAATAAACAGCATTATTTTAAATGAGTACATTGCCTTCCTTGAGCAAACTTACCACAGATCAAATATCTAGAGGTTCATATAGTATGCATTGATTAAACAGTGGAACAGTTTGCTTTCAGGAGTTGTGGGAGCTCCATCACTGGAGGCTTTTAAGAAGAGAATGGACAGCATGTGTATTGTACTTTATTGATATTTGGTTTTCCTTCCTTTCTTTAAAAATCCAGAAAATACTAGTGTCATATATATCTGCTCCAGAGTAAGCCGGTATTCAATGCAGTTTCCAGGTAAGCAGGGAAAGGATTGCAGGTAAAATTATGCACATGCTTGTGTGAATCCTCTTTGACAATATGAAATTATTAGCAACTTAGCAAACACTACCCCCACACTGCTGAATTTGCTTAGAATAATATCATGACAAGGCACTTTCATCAAGAGAAGGGGCCTTGTCTTATCTGAACGCCTTTTCTCAGCGTGATGATGGATAATCCACGGATGGGTTTCCTATTGTCCTGTCAACCAATAGACTAAGTCTGACAATTTGCCACGCCTCCTGCTGGGTTAGGCTGACCCAGTTCTGACGAAGGCGAAGCAGCAGATGAAGTCTGATGCGTTGGTTCCCCTTACCCCTAACACAGGCCCTGACAGACACTAAAAAGGGGTGGGAGTGGATTATCCATCATCATGCTGAGAAAAGGTGTTCAGGTAAGACAACGCCCCTTCTCCAGCATGAGGATGAATAATCCATGGATGGGACATATCTTTTTTTTAAAAAAAATATTTTATTAGTTTTATAATTATAAATATAACTCAACTAAATACAACCGTTTACAACTTTTTCAACACAAAACAAAGCATAAAAAACTTACATAGAATAGTTAAAATAACTATAGGTATTGCTCAGCAGCACCCCCTTCACCACATCCCCCTCTTCCTTCCTCCCTACCTCCTACTTCTATCCCCCCACCCTCTCTCCCTCCCCCTCTCTCCACCCTCCTCCTACAACCTCCCTACTTCCCTCCAATCCTTCACTCCTCAATCTCCACCCCCTCCAGATGTGGTTCCGAGGTACTGTCCGAGCAACCCCTCTTTTATCAAAAAGTATATCATGCTTATATAATACCAATATTGCAGTTGCATACATTGTAACACCCCCAACCCCCCCCCCCCGACTCCCCAAAGTGAATACAGGGTAAAACACAAGAAAACCCACTAAACTAAACCAAATTATTATATAAATCCTAATAAGAATTTAACTATATTTTTCAGTCCCACATATAAAAATTTAACTATATGCTAAGTACAATTTCTTAGATTGATATTTCCCTTGTATATACTCTTTCCATTTTTTCCAATCCAACATATATTTTTCATTTGAATGGTTCTTCAAATATGCGGATATTTTGGCCATTTCTGCCAAATTTATAACTCAAAGTCCATTCTTCAATAGATGGTAATTCTAGCTTCTTCCAGTATTGTCCCACCAAAAGTCTTGCTGCTGTAATCAAGTTCAAAATTAAGTTCGTCTCTGTGGTGGTGCAGTCTTTTATAATGCCTAACAAAAACAATTGTGGTGAAAATTCAATACGTTTTTTCAAAATATTTTGAAGTATCCACCATATTTTTATCCAAAAGGCTTTGATTTTTCTACAGGTCCACCATACATGAAAATAAGTAGCATCCATACATTCACATCTCCAACACTTAAGTTGTAAATTAGGATACATATATGATAATTTTTTCAGATCCAAATGCCATCTATAAAACATTTTATAAAAATTTCTCTTAAATGTTGCGCTTGTGTAAATCTTACATTTTTCACCCAGATCCTCTCCCAAGTTTCCATCATGATTGGTTGTCCAAAATTTTGTCCCCACTTTATCATACAGTCCTTAACTAATTCAGTTTCAGAATCAATTTCTATCAATACGTTATACAATCTTTTAATATGCATAGACCTTTGGTCTCTAACTTGTTTAATTAAATTTTCATCTGTTTGAGATAAACTCATCTTCAAATCTTTTTGCCATCTAGTCTGCAATTGTAAATATGGAAACCAAGTATGGACTATTCCTTCCTCACTTAACATATTAAATGACTTTAATAATAATGAATTCCCTTCTTTAATTAGGAGTTTCTCATAGGGCACCACATCTTGAACTTGTACTCTATTTATATTCTCTATTGCGTGTCTGGGAACCGTCCAAACAGGAATCTTTCCGTTTAATATATACTGATGCTTTTTCCAAGCACACAACAGAGCACTTCTCAATAGGTGCTCTTTGAAACTCCTATCCACCTTTTTATCATAAACTAAATATGCATGCCAACCATATAATAAACCATACCCTTCAATATTCAATATTCTGTCATTAGTTAAATTAACCCAATCACTTATCACTACTAAAACAGCAGCATGGTAATATAACTTAAAATTGGGCATTTTCAAACCACCTCTTTCCCTTGTATCCTGAATAATTTTTAATTTGACCCTCGGTTTCTTGCCATTCCAAATAAATCTATTAATACCCTTCTGCCACTCTTCCAAATTCGCATCTTTTTTAAGTATAGGTAACATTTGAAAAAGAAATAAAATTTTTGGCAATACATTCATTTTAACTGCCGCTATCCTACCCAGCATAGATAATTGTAATTTTTTCCATTTCTCCAATTCTATTTGTATCTTATTCCACAAAACTTCATAATTATTTTTATATAACTTCCCATTAGAGGCTTCAATTTCAATTCCTAAATATTTAACTTTCTTAACTATCTCACAACCCGTTATTCTTTCCAGATCCTGTTTTGAATTAATATCTAAATTTTTAACTAACATCTTTGTCTTAGATATATTTAATTTAAAGCCCGATACCCTACCATAGTTTTTAATTATCTCCATCAAACTCTGAGCTGACTGTATTGGTTGAGTCAATGTCACAAGCAAATCATCAGCAAAAGCACATAATCTGTAATCATGTTGCCTAATCTGTATACCTTTTAAATCATCTGCAGCTCTTATCCTATTCAATAAAACCTCTAAAGTTAGAACAAACAACAAAGGGGATAAAGGACATCCCCATCTAGTCCCTTTCTCTATATTAAATGAATCTGTTAAGTCCCCATTCACAATGATCTGACCTGTTTGTTTCTGATAAACTGCCAATATAGAATTAATAAACTGATCCCCCATTCCCATCCTAACAATTAATTTTTTCAAAAACGACCAATTCAATCTGTCAAAGGCTTTTTCCGCATCCAAAAACATAAGAACTGCGGGCACCTGGATATGCTTGTCCAAATATTCTATTATATTAATGAGTTGTCTAACATTAGTTTTCATCTGACTCCCTTGTAAAAATTTTCTGGTTGAACATTGTCTCTTCCCTCTTTGGGAATTAAGGAAACATAGGCTGTTTTCCATGAAGGTGGAACCTGACCACCGTCTTGTATATTAACAAATAGCTCTCTAAGAGGTTCCACCATTTCCATTTGAAGATGCTTATAATAAATTGCCATTAAGCCATCAGTCCCAGGAGATTTTCCCAGTTTCAGTTGTTTAATCACTGAAATTATTTTTTCTGATGTAGTCAATGCATTTAACCTATCTCTTTGTTCATTGGTAATTGTCAATACATTTTCATTTTGCAGAAAAGTATCTATCTCATTCTCTTGTATCTTCTCTTCAGCATACAACTTGGAGTAAAATTCTAAAAAAACTTTCTTAATAATTTCTTGTTGAAACACTTCCTTCCCTTTATATTCTATTTTTTGAATTATGCGGGATTTATCTGCCAGGTTTATTAGAATTAAAAAATGTATTATGTTTAGCATATTGTATATTCCTAGCAACTTGGTCTGCCATTAACAAGTCAAATTGTTTCCGTAAAATCTTAATCCCCTCATTAATGTTTTTATCATCTGGTCTCTTTATTAATAATTGCTCTTTCTTTCTTATCTCCTCCTCTAACTCCTTCCTTTTTTCCTCTTGTTTACGTCTATACCTTTTATTCATATCAATTAAAATCCCACGCATATACGCCAATCCCATACCATTTCTATTATTGTGTCCTTATGCAGATTTAGCGTAAAAAATTCCTTCATAACATTTTTACATTCATTCACATTTATATAATATTTAAACAAGTTTTCATTAAGTCTCCAAGATCTTTTGGGAGTCTGTCCTACCATTAATTTCATCCAAACCGGATTATTATCTGTTAAAACTTTGGGTAGGATTTTCACCTTCTTTAATCTAAAAATAAAATCACTTGAAGTTAATATAAAGTCAATTCTAGAAAATGACTGATGTCTGTCAGAAAAAAAAGTAAATTCTTGCTCTTTACCATATCTTTCTCTCCATATATCTATCAAATCAAAATCGTCCTTTATATCAAAAAAGGATTTAGGCAACATAGAACGTGTTTGAGGAATTGGTGATATCTTCTTCTTGTCTAAACCAATATCTATAACACCATTCCAATCTCCCATTAAAATACAAGACCTATAATCAAATTGTGTTAACTTTTTATGTATTAACTTGTAAAATTTTCCTTGTTGTTTATTTGGTGCATATATACCCATCAAAAGAACTTTCTTCCCATCTATTAAGATTTCAATTGCTAAAAATCTACCTTGAATATCTGATTCTATTAATTTAGCTCTTATATGATTTTTAACATAGATAACAATTCCATTCTTCTTTTCAGCAGCCGCTGCCACAAAATGTGAACCTAATTTATTATTTATCAAATATTTCTGGTCAGTAATTCTAATATGTGTTTCTTGTAAACAAATTACATCATTTTTAGATTGAATCAAATAATGAAATATCTTCTTCCTTTTCTGTGGAGAATTTAAACCATTGACATTCCATGTCAAATATTTATTTGACATGACCAACTTGAGAAAGCTTTTGCAAGGCCAAATCAACTTTTTCATCCATTTTCTTCTTTGGTCTTGCTCCCATGGCTTCCAGACGTGTAGATACAGCTTGAATTGTATGAACTTCTTGTTCCTTTTCTTGTTGTTCCATGCGTTTAGTAGTTGCTCTTGGTTGCCTTTGATCTTTAGGCTTCTCTACCTCCAAAGGCTAGCCCTGTCCCTATGGGAGGGAAACAGTCAGGGCATGTGTCCCACTGGCTGACATCACTTGCTATAAAACTCTCCGGCCAAAGGAGGCGTCAGTGGAGGCAAATCTATCAATTTTGTAGTGTCTTATAAACGGGGAGGGTGACGCCCAAGTCGCTGCCCAACAAATCTCGTCAATGGGTGCCTGAGTCGACCAAGCCGCTGAAGTTGCAGCACTGCAGGTGGAATGAGCAGTGATACGGTAGGTATGGATAAAGATTGGGATTGGTATGTCCTTGCAATGCAAGCCTTGATCCACCTGCCTATGGTTGACGACGAGACCTTCTGCCCCATGGAGGATGGCTGGAAGGAAATGAAAAGTGCCTCTGATTTGTAGAAGACAGCAGTCCGCTTGATGTAATGCTTTAATGCCCTGCACACATCCAAAGTGTGCCACTTGTGCTCCAATCCATGAGACTATAGAGATGCACGAAATCATCTTCCCTAAGAGTTGGGAGACAATGGCTAGAGAAACAACACGGTCTTGATGGACCTGACGTACCAGGGCCTGGATACTGATCTGGTGGTCCGGAGACAAGTAGACTATGCACTGTTCCATATTTATGACCACCCCCAAATGAAGCAGAAGAGTGGAGGGAACTAACTGGCTCTTTATGAAGTTTACAGAGAACCCGTAGTTCTGAAGGACCTCGATGGTGAGGGCCACGTCCCACCTTGCTGTCTGAATGGACTTGGACTGTATGAGAATGTCGTCCATATAGCACTGGATCCATATTGGAACCAGTCTCAGGTGGGCAGCCAGAACAGTCAAGATCTTTGTAAACACCCTCGGAGCGGATGACAGGCCAAAAGACAGGGCTCTGTATTGATAGCGATGGGACTTGTAACAGAATCTGAGAAATCTGCGATGTTCGGGAAGGATTGGAACATGCAGATATGCTTCCATGAGGTCAATAGACATCAGGAAGTCATTCCTTCTGATGCTGGCCAGAATAGATTGGAGAGTCTGCATCTTGAATTTTTTGTATGTTACATAGGCATTTAGCCTTTTTAGATTGAGAATGGCTCTCCATCCTCCAGAGGCCTTCGGCACCACAAAGAGGATGGAGTAGAAGCCTCTCCCTATATGTTCGGCTGGTACTTGTTCTACAGCCCTTATCTCCAAGAGGTGACTTATGGCCTTGTTCATGAGGTTCCTCTTGGTTGGGTTTAGTGGGGTTGGGCATGGGATGAACCAATCCGGTGGCCTGGATAGGAATTCCAGTGACAGACCATTCCTGATGGTGGAAAGAACCCAAACGTCTGTGGTGTGGCTTCCCAGATGTGAATGAAGTGGGAAAGCCTGCCACCAATGGGGGGCCCCCTCTCTGGAGTCATTTATTCCTCCTTAAGGGACAGCCCCCCGCATCTTGAAAGGGCCATTTTGATTGGAATTGCTATCTGGGCTTGGCTCCAGATAGGTCCGGTTGGCAATCGATCCTGGAAGGGAAGGAGCGGGGTGGTTGAAACCACTCCACCCTGAAATGGTGCGAAATGACTGCTTACAATAATATGGGCTAGTTCTCCTGTCCGCCCACCTGCTCTGGCAGACTAACATCTTCTTTTTGTCCCGGTTCTCCACTAAATAGGGATCGAGAGCTTCTCCAAACAGATAACCACCAGTGTGAGGTGCAGTGATCAGATGCCACTTGAACTTTAAGTCTGCTCGCCATTGTTTTAGCCAGAGCAACTGGCAGGTTGATACATTAGCGGCAATTACCCTGGCCAAAAATCTGGCTGCATGAAGTGTGGCATCTGCCATGTATTCGGCCATTGCGAGTAACTTACCCAGAGTTTGGTGGGCTCGTACCTGTTCCTGGGGGATCATGGCCTGAAGCTCTCAAAGCCAAATGATGGATGTCCTGGAAAAGAAGGATGCTGAGTGGAAGCCTTCACTGCCCACCCGGATGCCTGATGTGACCTACGTAAAAAAAATTCTGATTTTCTTTCCTCCGGTCTCAAGGCTTCCGCCATATCACCTGGCATGGTGGAGGAGGAAAAGATAGGAGTTAAAGATGTATCTACTGTCGGGACCTCTAACAGCTCCGTTAGTGACGGGGCCACATTAAAAAAAATTATCAGTGACCCCTGGAGCAGGGGGAGCACTAAGACTACCCCATTGTTTCTTTACAGTATTAAGAAAGAAGGGGGGACACGGGATGTGTTTTTGGGTCACGGTCGGTTCAGAGAACAGATGGTCTGGAGTTTGACTGGTGGAAAGGGTGGGTTGCGGTTCTTTTTCAGGTACAATCTTGGTTGCTGTGGTTGCCTTAGATAAAAGGGATCTGAATAACGTGGGGTCAAACAATCCCACAAAGGGAGAGGGGTCCTGAGACGCTTCCTCGTCTTCTGAAAATGGTGGGTCCCATGTCTCCTCAGCATCTGAATACGACCCCCTGTCTCGAGATGAATGATCAGAGGCAACGGAGTAAGCATATTCCGGGGGTTCAGAGTGGCAATGAACAGGAGCTGCAGGTCTGGGTCCCTGCAATGAAGTAATACTCTGTGCCAATGCCTGAGTGATCAGGGTTTGGAGCTGTTCTGGCCATACTGCTTGAAGGATATCGGGGCAGAGACCAGCAGCAGTGGGTGTGAATGTGGCTGAAGGCCCTCGCTGAGTACTGGGCGAAGAGGCTACCCAATTGATATTTGGTTCTGGAACAATAGGGATGATGGGCCTCTGCCCGGCTTCCGTGTCTGGGGATCACAATCTTTGGGCCTGAGACACAGGTGCGAATTGAGGAGTGAATAGGGAGCCCTCAGATGTAGCCCCAGAAGCTAGGGGAATCTCCCTTGGAATTTCCTTTTGGGCCTTGAAAATTGCCTCTCCAAGGCCAGATGTCTCCTGGTTGTCTCTTTTTCAGCTGCTTTGGATGGAGCCTTGCTAGACAGTGCTTTAGCCTTTGCCTTCAGCTTCCCCGCTGCCTCCAATTTGGAGAGTTTGTGCCTCTTTTTGCTTGGAGAGCTGGTAGTAGTTAGCACAATCTGGGTGTCAATGCTGCAAATACTGTATATTTTTGCTTTGACAATATACAAAACTGTCTGGTATTTATTGGGTTAATACATAGCTTAGAGTGGGGGGGGGGTAAAAAGCCTGGGAAAGAAGGAGGAAGTAAACCTTTGACCTTCACACTAATTGGATAATATGACTGGTGACTGCAAGATAAGGGAGGGGTTTAGCAAGAAAAGTTAGATGCCAGCAAGAGAAAGTCAGATTCTGGCATAAAATGTCCATGATGTGCCGTCAATTTGTAACACTGTAATAAAGGCTTTAGGATAAACATGCCTGAAAGTTCTTTGAAGTGTTTCATTAGTCGGAACCTTGACACTGGGGTTGTTTGTCCTCTGCCGTATTGTTGGAGATCCTTCAGCACAAGACTGAGGATGGACCTTGAATAGAAGTTAGGAGCTGGATCCTGGCTAGGTAGCTTCTAAACACTGGTAAAACCAGTATGAGCTCCTGATGAAATTACTGTGAATCACAGAGTCTTAATTGCCAACCGATAGGAGCTGCTCCAGAGATAATCTGAGGAAATTGACCAAATGAGGGTTGATTGCAGGCCAGCAATGCAGAGCAAAGCTTGTAATTGGAACAAACAGTTGAACCCTCAAGGAGCAGAAATTGCCAGGGGCAATATCAAAGGTAGTTGTAAGGGCTATTTATTCCTCTGACAACTTATTTGGCAGTTTAAATTGTTCAGACTCTGAAGATCCTGAGATGCTATCCCTGAGGCTAGTGAAAAAACTGTGCCAAAACTTTCTTCAAAATGTCACTTTCTAAAGCAGTAAAGGGGCTTGAGAAAGGACACCAAATTCCAATCTCCACTTTTGCAGACCCCCAGTGTAAGTATTTTCCCTGCCCCTCTCTCTTTTCCATAGTAAGTGTTGTGGGTGTCTCACGACTGGATGATGACATATCAGAGGGGGAGGAAGCACAAGCAGGCCCCTCTGGGTATTTCCCCCCCCGGCAGCCGAATCAGATAATGAGGAGTTTTGTATGCATTCTGAATCAGACTCTCCAAATGATGAGTCAGATTTAGAGCAAGACGATAAATGGATTGATCCGAGGTTCCGAAGGTTTGATAAGCGAAGGTGTCAGTTAACTGGAAAAAGGAAGTAATGGGGGGAAGTGACGTATCGGACACTATATTAGAGGGGGGAAGTAGACTACGCCCTTGTTACGAGCAACGTTTATCAATGAGAGGTTTGGAAACTTTTGCAATGCTTTGAAAGTCTGATGTTTTGACAACCTAGCGAAGGATAATGAGGTCTCGGACAATGTGATAACGACAGAGTGAGTAATTGGAAAGTTTGGAAGGAGTTTGTTGTAATCTAAATGTAAATAATTAGTCTTGGATGTTTCTGCCAGCAAAATGTCAGCAGCTTGCTTTGAAATGAATCCTTTTGAAATGTGTTTAATAAATCTCTTAAAGACATATTTACGTGGATTTTAATGAGTTGGGAGAGGCCAGACATAACAGTAAGTAGGTCAGAAGAAAAAAGGGAAAGCAGAAAAAAAAGCTTTCAGAGCTTTTGGGAGAGAAACGGCTGTCTTGCTGCTCCCAAAATGGCAACCGCGGTCAACGCGGCAAGCCGGAGACACCAAAAATCTCCTGGCTGAAGCCCAGCTGGCTGTCGGTCAATTGTGAACTCTGGAGAGGCCTGCCGATCAGCTGAGCTGATCTGCTGAGCCGCGGTTCGGCTGAGTTGCCTCGTACAAACTACTCAGCCTGAAGTCTAATCCTCCATAGCTCAAAATAGAAAGCAAGGGAGAAAGAACCCCAGAATTAGCTTCTTTTTGTGGGGGAGAAAGAAATCTTCCTAATTGCTCTCTAAAGGGGATGAGAAAAGGGGATAATTCACGGATGGTACAACCTGTTATGTTCTGAAGAAAAAAACAACAACGCATCCTGCTGGTACAAGACCAGATCTGAACTGGGTCAGCCTATCCCAGCAGGAGGCATGGCAAATTCTCAGACTTAGTTTATTGGTTGACAGGACAACAGGAAACCCATCCGTGGATTATCCATCCTCATGCTGGAGAACATTAGATTATTCATGGCCACATGTTCTGCTGTCACATTGCTTGCAGGAAGATACCAGATTACATGCAGATCAGTACTGCAACAGTTTGTCTTTAAAGTTGTGAAGAAAGCTTAAAAGCCCATGAGCACCCTTAGAGAACAGAAGAAAAGCTAAGTAATGTTTTCATATCTGGGAAAGTACAAAATATATTAAATATATATTCAATTCCTATTGGTTTTGGATTAAACTCTTATGGATTGTAGCTAATTTAGAATTCAATGGGAAACTTCATATTATTTTAAACATGTGTTCTGTCAAAGAATTATAGTATATTTAGAATCTCTTAATCAAAAGCCTACTGTTGTGTATGGTTGATTGTGCTGAATCAACCTAACTGATGCTAGAAAGGAAGAGGAAAAACATGTAAGTGATGGTAAAAATCTAAAAGAAATAATATTAATAGATATTAAAGCTACAGCATATGCAAAAGAAAGACAGAGTTTTTAAAGCACAACTATTCTAGTTAATTAATACCTGGAACGCGGGACAAGAAACCATTGTTCCTCAATCCAGAAGGCTCAAAAAATACATACTAATTTTTCACACCAGCAGCAGTTTAATATAGATGTCCAATACTAATTAGTCTTCTTCTCTTTTACAGCACTGTGATATGCAGAAAATAAGAGAATCATTGGAGTTAATAATAATAATAATAATAATAATAATAATAATAATAATGATGATGATGATGATGACGACGATGATAAAGTTGGAAGGGACCTTGGAGGTCATCTACTCCAACCCCCTGCTCAAGCAGGAAACCCTATACCATTTTGGACAAATGGCTGTCCAGTTTCTTCTTAAAAACTTCCAGTGTTGGCGCATTCACCGCTTCTGGAGGCAGGTTGTTCCACTGGTTAATTGTTCTAACTGTCAGGAAGTTTCTCCTTAGTTCTAGGTTGCTTCTCTCTTTGGTTAGTTTCCACCCATTGCTTCTTGTCCTGCCTTCAGGCGCTTTGGAAAATAGCTTGACTCCCTCTTCTTTGTGGCAGCCCCTGAGATATTGGAACACTGCTATCATGTCCCTCCTCATCCTTCTCTTTGTTAAACTAGACATATCCAATTCCAGCAACCGTTCCTTATATGTTTTAGCCTCCAGTCCCCTAATCATCTTTGTTGCTCTTCTCTGTACTCTTTCTAGAGTCTGAACATCTTTTTTACATCGTGGTGACCGAAACTGGATGCAGTATTCCAAGTGTGGCCTTACCAAGGCATTGTAAAGTGGTATTAACACTTCATGTGATCTTGATTCTATTCCTCTGTTAATGCAGCCTGGCACTGTGTTGGCTTTGTTGGCAGCTGCAGCACACTGCTGGCTCATATTTAAATGATTGTCCACTAGGACTCCGAGATCCCTCTCACAGTTACTACTATTCAGCAGGTACCCCCTATACTATACCTGTACATTTGGTTTTTCTTGCCTAAATGTAGAACCTTACTTTTTTCACCATTGAATTTCATTTTGTTAGATAGCGCCCAGTGTTTAAGTCTGTCCAGATCCTCCTGTACCCTAAGCCTGTTTTCTGGAGTGTTAGCTATTCCTGCCAGCTTGGTGTCGTCCACAAATTTGATGAGTTCTCCATCTATCCCCTCGTCCAGATCGTTGATGAAGATGTTGAAGAGCACTGGGCCCAGAACAGAGCCCTGGGGCACCCCACTACACACTTCCCTCCATGTAGATGCGGTTCCATTGAGGACCACATGCTGAGTACAGCTGGTCAGTCAGCTACCGATCCATTTGGTGGTGATGCTGTCTAACCTGCATTTTTCTATCTTCTCAAGTAGTAGGTTGTGGTCTACTTTGTCAAATGCCTTTCTGAAATCCAAGTAAATTATATCCACAGCATTCCTCTGGTCCACTAATTTTGTCACTTGGTCAAAGAATGCAATAAGATTTGTCTGGCATGATCTATGGGCTGATGGGGGGGAAGGCAAAATGGTAGCAGTGGCTATTTGATTGAAGCCCCACTTTTAAAAAAACATAAATCACTTAATAATTGGTGAACAGTGTGTTGTCTGGATTATATTTGTAAAACAATAATTAACAATTGATTTCTATAATCTATAATCCACATAATGGTTTTAGTTGATTTCTTCTTTTCCCAAAATATCATCTTTTGCAAACATTGAGTTAATACAATTCTTATTGTTTTTATAGATAACAAATATATAATTTTTCCCAATATTCCTAAAAATAATAGTCACATCAATATAATATTTCTTTTCTATCCAATCATTCTGGTTGCCTTATCATAGATCCTGTTAACAGTCCTTATTTTAATTTGTTTCTCCCACCAAATTCCAGTTATTCTTACTAGTTAAGATTTTCTCAAAAATTAATTACATTTAAAAATTTAACTCTATTTTCCATATGAACCATCTCACACTTTTATATTTCTTAAGGAACAGATAGAACAATGAAAAAAAAAGAAAGGAGAGCAAGAGTAAAGAAATATAAAAAATAACATACTACTGCTTTTTTTTTGTCACAGCTGTTCTTTGTTGTTAAACCTTTGAAGGTCACAAACACAGATTAGTTTTTCCCAGGTTTTCCCAGGTCTTATATTAAAGTCATAACTGTCATAGTCTTCATCCACCATTAGGTTTCAGCAACTATTTGTTTTTCACTTTCATATATTTTGATCCTCCATAAAAAGATTAATTTGCTGTTTCCATTGTTATAAGGGTGGGGTGGAAATCCCCCTCCTTTCCATTTGGAGGTATTTTGCTTCTTGGGGACCTTTTCCAGGAAATTAAATGTAGAATAGAAAAGAGAAGATTGAATTCTTCACCCAGTTTGAAGCACGCTGTTCACAGTTGTGCTGGTTAGTGCTTTTGGACTTTGGTTGCTAGTAGCTTGGGCTGGTCGATGCCGGGTTAGAAGGCTTTCCCCAAGTCCAATGGCTTTCCACCATTCCAAAATCTCTGGAGCACCCTTCTTTCTTTGTTGTCTCTCCGGGGCGATTTAGACCCATTTAGGGTCCCCAGACAGGGTAAAATTAGCCGCAGGGGTTTGGAGAATCCTCAAGCCCATGACTGGTCGCTACTGCGCAAAACCGGAAGTCCGTTGTGTATGGTTCTAAGTCTGGGTATAACTTGTTCTATGCTGATAAAGAAACTGATGGAGATAGAAAATCATATATGTCTTTGTTTCCTTTTCCTTATTGACCAGTCCACTCTTGAGAATACTTGAAAATTGTCCATTGGTAACACCAGGAATTTTGAACTTTCTATTTCCCAGCTGTTTCTAAAATCTCAAGATAAAAAGTGAAACCTGAAACTCTTTTGAGAGTTGTATTGTAGAGTGTTTTGCTTGTGAAGAGGAATAGTGACTAATAAAAGATACTTCTAGGAACTTTCCCTTAGATGCATAGAGACTTCTGATGGTAGAGACCTAGTTTTTGGTTGATGTTCTACCTCTGAAGATTTCTTCTGTTCTTTGGGGAACAATGTACAGGTAATCCTTGACTTATGACCACTTATGACCATGGGGATGCTGCAACGGTCGTATATGTAAAAATGGTCATAGGTTACTTTTTCAGTTCCGTTGTAATTTCAAATGGTCATTAAACGAATGGTTGCAAGTCGAGGACTACCTGTAATGTTACTGTAGTGCTTCTGTTTACCGTCTTCTGTAATATGGTTTCCCAATATATTTGAGAGAGCAATCCAATTAGAAATTTATTAGTTGCATTTGATGAAAAGGTTTGGATTTCTGCAATTGTACTTCAGTCTGAAATGCTATTTGCACGCAAGGTCAAGGTATGCTTAAAGATATCTATAATAGTGTTTACTAAATACAGTATTCAGAAAAGAGAGGTTGAAAGCAGTGACAGTTGCATGAAAAGGGAAAAACAAACAAACCTGAAATATTATATGTTATATTATAAAGATTGAAATGCCTTACAGGTATGTGCAAACAAAAATTGTGTTAGGATTAAAACATAATTTTTAGCACTTGTGTGCTACGATTTATTGAAGTACTTGCCTAATAAAGATAAACTGCTTGATGTAGATTTTCTTGATCTTTGTTTATATATGGAAAAGTGAATTTCAATAACTAACCACACATGCAGGAAACATTTCTAGGAATTTTCATGGACATATTTGTGCTTCCTCCTTATTGTGTCAGCACAAAAAAATAACAACAACCCAGTTTGAAGGGTGGATTATATTCCTTGAACTTTGCATCTTTCTCTTTTTGAGAATCTCATCAACCCTATCCAAGCACATTAGTATTCCTGTTCCTATTGACCCATTCACTCTTCTCAATATTTGGATGAGACATGGTCCTCATCCATTCTCTCTCAGCAACCATGTATTCAATCTCCCTTCTTGTTTTACCATGTATAATGTAGACTACTCTCTCTTACCATTTTAAATACCCTATTCAGGGGTGGAGAAGGAGCTGCAAGTTGTAGTTCTGTGCTTGTTGAATTCACTGAGATTTTCTCCTTTTAAAAAAATCCAAAGAGGTTTTATCTATAATGATTTTGCCTTTAGGCCAGTGTTTCTCAACCTTGACAATTTTAAGGCATGTGGACTTCAACTCCCAGAATTCCACAGCCAGCAACGCTGGCTGTGGAATTCTGGGAGTTGAAGTCCACATGCCTTAAAATTGTCAAGGTTGAGAAACACTGCTCTAGGCCCTTTTCTTTTGGGAAGATAGTTGTAACTCTATGTTACCACCTGGTGGTAGCACAGAACTGGTCTATAATTCCCAACATATGTTGCTTTAGTTTGTTTTATCTTCTGATCTATTTGAGAGTTGCAGCAGCTGTCTAGTCATTTACTCAGATGGTACAACAGTTGAGTGTTGAAGCAGGGCTGATTTTATTTCAAACACCTTAAGACTGTAACAATTTAGTAACTTTAAAGTTGGGTTACATTGAGCAAGCTGCTGCCTGCCTGTCATTCAAAGGACAAAATGGGAAGAGAAGCCCTGTAAGCTAGTCTAAATTCCTTCAAAGAAGAATGAAATTAGAACTTATACTTATTAAAAAGATCTTTAACTCCTACAATAAATATTTTACAATAAAATTTAGCTTAAATGGTCTAGCTTTCTATTCATTCACAGATTATTCCCACAAAAACTAAGAAACTGATATGGTAAATCTTTGACAGCTTTTTTTGGCATCTATATGACTCAACTGTGTTTTGACTAATGCTATTTTTAACATTAGCTCTAGTAATACTTTATGTATTGATTTCTTGAAAAGTTAATATTGAAAATTATTATTGAATCTCATAACAGTCCTATAAAGGAGTGTGCTATTGTTAGTCCAATTACTACAAATAAAAGGCACTGAAGCTGAGAGATAGCAGCTTGTCTAATGCTACTGAAATGCTGAACTGATATTTATATTGAAAATTACCAAATTATTTAAATGGGCAATAGAAGAGAGAAAGTATAGAAGGATCAACATAGCCAGCTAGTGGGAATACAGTGGGAATACAAATAAAGAATACAAAAATGCAGTGTAAAGTTTTCCACTTAGCTTCACAATTGCCCCAGCGTTACTCAGGAATTTAAAAGAGCCAAAGAAACTCCTGAGCCGAGGTTTCAACAAAGATTACAACTTTATTTTGATCAAAACAGAGAGGGGCTGCCTTATTCCTCTTTGTGGCTGGTAGAGGAATGAAGGCAAGCAAGCAGAAAAGATGTCTTCCATCTTTTATACCTTTCCAGGAAAAAAAAATCAGGTCTTGGTACTAGGCATAAGATGGCACAAAAAAACAATTCCTAGATGATGACTCATACACAGCAACCTAGGTTCCATCCGTAACTCCTTTCTCCCCTCCCCTTACTGTGCTTTTTTTCATATAAGCAATCACCTACACCTAAAGCATGAAGCCCTTACTTTTCATATATATATATATATATATATATATATATATATATATATATATATATATATATATATATATATATATATATATATATATATATATATATATATATATATATATATATATATATATATATATATATATATATATATATATATATATATATATATATATATATATATATATATATAAAGCATCTGATCAAGCAATTAACTACAAAATAATGATTACAAAATAACAAAACAATGATTACATGATAACACTATAAGTATCAATATAAAATGGTTAATATATATATAAAATAAATGCTAATGTCAAACTTAAACACACTAAAATCATAAGCACAATAAAATCCTTTCACTCCCCCCTTTTTAATATAAAAGCTGAATAGGCACTAAGAACCCTGGAAAAGGGGGGTATAATCAGAAGGTAAAGGTCTTAAAACCATAGCTTTAGCTGGTTTATCATTAAAAACGGGAGTAGCAGCAAAAGTCAATCCAGATATAGTGGACCGAACAATTCTTTGAATAAGCGGAATAAGGCATGGTAAGCACAACAACCCTCCAAAGGCCAATCCCACAATAAACAGGATTCTTTTCCAATTATCAAACATACCTGAAAGCATCCTCCAACATCCAATGCACCTGACCATGTTTGGACAGGGACATGAGCCAACTTGCGCATTCTGTCTGTGATTTCTTCAATGACCTTGCCACTGTCATCAATTGCTAAGGTTGAATTTTCCACAAACCCCACCTTCCCTAGCCAATAGGTAATCCAGAGCTAATCTATTCTGGTATACAGCAGTTCTGAGTTGAGTATCAGTTCTTGCCAATGCCAAAAGGGCAGAGCTGGTTTCATTTGTGATGATTTCCAAAACTGCTTGCAGTCTAATTATCCTGTTAAGCATATAAATAGGCGTCCGGTATCCCCACATTCCATCTGACGCCTACGTCGCAGGACCATATACCTGGATTATCCGCTCTGGTGGCCATTCATCATCTTTCCAATTTCCAATCAGAATCTTTGAGACATCCCATGTCTTTCTATCTACAGGATCTCCAACATCAACATACACAGGAGCACCCAAGCGTTCGTCTTGAGAGATGGGCAAAAGGAAAAAACTAGGCTTCACATGGCCCAGGACACATGCTTGCTTCAGCCCAGGCTTTGGGAAGTTCAGCATAGGCAGAATTTCCACAAATCCAATAAAGATTATCAGGAGCGGGCCAAGGAAGAAAAGCATTTTGTTTGTTGGACCATAAACGTTTCAATGGGTCGTCAGGGAATGATGTGGATGGTTCAGTCTCATTCCCCTGCCAAGTACAGTTGGTTGAAGTACTATTGCAGAACCAACCTCCTTCACAGAGAGTTTCACCAACAAATTCCCTATATGTAAGGTTGGACTGTGGTCGAATAATGCAATTCTGGGCCACAATGACAAAATGGAGGGCCCATTTGGTTGGACGGTCCTTATCTTTCCAAGTTAAATTGAAATGAGAAGTAATGTTGTCCAATTGAATCTCTCGAGCTTCCCATGGCCATTGTTCTCCCATGTTAGTGCCTCCACAAACAAAGCAGTTTTTAACCTCTAGAGAAGAAGCAACCCGCTCAGCTAAATCAATAAACAAATTTTTGGTAACCTGGGGTATTTCAATTGGAGTAGTAAATTCATGCCAAAATTCAGTATCTACTTGAAATTGTTCAGGTTTACTATGACGCAAAGAGGTCTGAATAATTATCCATCCATGAGGGTCTTTACCTGTCCCATCAATGCCTATACCATAAGACTCTGTGCGAGGGGATGCGTTCGAAAAATGGAAACATATAGGGGTGCAGGAACCAGGGCGACAGGAGGTAGAGGCTTCTCCTTCGGTCATGGTAAACCAAGAAGCTTCACCCTTGCCCGGACCCTCACTCAGAGAATTAAAGGCAGTGTACCAATAAACATATCCCGAAGGGGGAGCACAATATCCAGAAGACTTGGAAACCAGTTTCTGGTATAGGTATTTTTGTTGTTCCAGATAACTTGTTTCCCATGAAAGATCTCCACACAGGACTCCAAGGGTCTGGGATGGACCCTGGCCTTGCTGTATGGCTTCACAAGCATCAAAACAGGCTGATACCTTATGCGATGTTGACCAGTTTGAGGCAATAAGATGAGTGAGGAGGGGGTGTTTATCAGAACTTCCCACATAAGGGTAAACTTTGACACTAGATGTTACCTTAACCCCCTGTGGATTGAAGCAGGTTATTTTGTGAGCTTCTGTGCACATGGAATAAGAATTATTTCCATGCCTACATTGGGAAACATTCCCCCTACATTCATAAAAGGAATGATAAACTATTGTTTGGGTGGTCTTTTCCATAGGTGATTTTAACACAAAGGGTACAGTGTGGTGTTCCTTGATGAACGGAGGAAAGATGCCTTGGTTCCCTACCAAGGACATCATTAGTCACATTCTGGCTGGAACCAGTGACCAGAATCCAGACAAATCCAATCACCAAATTCACAATCAAGGAGAGTGCCCCAATCTTCTTCTTCCAGCTCGGGCATCTCATCATCTTCAGTGTAGGTTTGTCCATTAATAGAATAGGTTATCTTCTTCTTCTTCTTCTTCTTCTTCTTCTTCTTCTTCTTCTTCTTCTTCTTCTTCTTCTTCTTCTTCTTCTTCTTCTTCTTCTTCTTCTTCTTCTTCTTCTTCTTCTTCTTCTTCTTCTTCTTCTTCTTCTTCTTCTTCTTCTCCTTCTTCTCCTCCTTCTCCTTCTCCTTCTTCTACTTCTTCTTCAGGATCAATGTCACCAATATGCCATCCTTCAAAGGGCACAGGCAAATACTTCGGAATTTTAGGTCGGTAGAAAATCGCAGGAAGGCACATCTGAAGGGAGTCTGGACAACCATAGTTTCAAATCCTCCAACTGTTGACTTTGCCACTAGACGTTGAGAGCTGGAACCTTCTTTATGCGGGAACAGTGAATCCACACCTTTATGCCAGGAACCTTCACAGCTGTTGGAGTGCTGAGCAGCACCTGATCCGGTTCTGACCACTTGGCAGCAACGCTCGAGGGGTTGAGTTCTTTCACATGGATCCACTCTCCAGGTTCCACAATAGAAGGCAAGTCAGGGATCACTGGAAGGGCAGCTTTGACCTGTTGGGAGATAGAAGACAACACCTGCGACAGTTTCTGCAAATACAAAGAAACATTCTCCTCTCCTTCATCCGCCCCCATAACATAATGAGAAACAAAAGGTCTACCATACACCATTTCAAAAGGTGACAATTGGAGCTTCCCCCTAGGAGTTGCTCTTACATGAGTCAGAGCAATGGGCAAAATCTTGGGCCAAGTTAAGGAGATCTCCTGGCACAACTTTGCCATGTGACCTTTCAAAGTCCTATTCATGCGTTCCACTTGAGCCGATGCTTGGGGCCTGTACGATGAATGAAGGTGCCAATCAATGTGCAAAAGTTTGCACACACCCTGAACCATTTGAGAGACAAAATGGCGGCCATTGTCAGACTCAATGGATTTAGGAAGTCCAAACCGTGGGATGATCTGCTCAACAATAGTCCGGGATACTTCACAAGCCCTTTGGGTGGTAGTAGGTATAGCTTCTGGCCATCCGGTGAATGTGTCCAAAAAAACTAAAAGATTCCTCTTGGCCCCATTCCGTGGCATTTCTGTAAAATTTACTTGCCGTGCTTCTCCAGGATATTTAGCAACACGAAGGGCCCCCTTAGGTAGAGGTTTTCCTCCTGTAGGGTTATTTCGTTGACAAATCTCACATTGGGAAGAAGCCTGCTGAGCCAGAGCTCGCAGGTTGTTATTGCAATACCTCTGTTTTAACCAAAAATGAAGCTTCCTTGGGGAGCCATGAAAAGCATCATGAGTTCGCTGTACAATTTTCCACACAAGGCAGTAGGGAGTTGGATTTTATCCTCAACTGTCTACCATCCATTAACCCATTTCTCTCCATCTCTCAGTTGATCTCTCTGGTCATATATGGGAGGGAAAGTGTCACAATCCTCTACTGCAGTGGTTCTCAACCTGTGGGTCGTGACCCCTTTTGGGGTCGAACGACCATTTCACGGGAGTCGCCAAAGAATGCAGTCTGCCATTTCCCCCCTTTTTCTTGGCTGTGCTACTCCCTCTTATTCTATTGGCTTTTGAAAGCCAATAGAATAGACTCTCTTGAATAAAGTCTAATTCTATTGGCTTTCAAAAGCCAATAGGAATTGTCCAGGCTGTCTCCGCCCTGCTGAGCCTGCCAAAAGTCCCAGTCTGCAAACGGTGCTGCAAGTTGTCTGAAGCGAAGGCGAGCTTTCTTGAAGTTTCCACCCCTCCCTGCTGAGCAACTACTAAATGTAAGTAAAAGAGGGCCAGGGTTGGGAGGTGGGAGGCTGGCAGGTGCAGGGAGGGTTGCTGGTGTGCCTTACCTCCCTTGGGCTGGGCTAACTGGTGTCCCAGCTGGTGGTCGGCCTACACCATCGCTGCTGCTTGCCATGGCCACCCAGGAGCACCTGGGCCTGCCTGCCGCTGCCCCGAATGGGTGGTGGCCCAGGTAAGGCTAGTGAGGCAGCGGTGGGCGCTGGGAGGGCAGCTTGCATGCGTGGGGCCCGGTGGGTGGCTTACCTCCCTTGGGCTGGGCTAACTGGTGGCCCAGCTGGTGGTTGGCCTGCACCGTCGCTGCTGCTTGCCATGGCTGCCCAGGATCGCCTGGGCCTGCCTGCTGCCGCCCTGAATGGGCGATGGCCAAGGTAAGGCTAGCGGGGCAGTAGTGGGCGCTGGGAGGGCAGCTTGCGTGCATGGGGCCGACTCTCAGCTGGCTGTTGGGAGCCGGGCTGTGTGTAGCAGCCCCGCCAGTTCCCCACCAATGTCCGACCCAACTCCCAGCTGACTGTCGGGAGTCGGACTGTGCTCCTGGGGGCCATGCGGACATCGGCCAGTTGCTGGCTGCGTCCTCCCCATCTCCCAGCTCATGGCAAGCCCTGGGGCTTGAAATGCGCCCCCGACACTGCCCCGGGCCGACTCAGCTGAGTGGGTGGCCGGTTTGAGCTGAGCCAGGTCTGGGCCGCTGCCTCCACGCTGCGCCGGAGCTTCCCCTACACTGCCCGGCCCACCTCCCTCACCGTTGGAGGCTGCCTTGGCCCTCTGGCGCCTGGTGTGGCCCTGGGGCTGGCGGGCAGGAGTGGCTCCTTCCTAGCTTGCCAGGCTCTGGGCCTCGGAAGCGGCCAGGTGGCGGGGAAGAGGGCAATGTCTGCATGTGCATTGGAAGCCAGTCAGACAGGCCGGGACGGGAGAAGCGGCACCTTCCGAGTGGGAGCTGGCACTCCGGCCGCGCCCCTCTCATGTGTGACGAGTCGGGGAAGGTTTGGCGGTGAAGGGCTGCGCAGCATGGAAAGGGGCTCCCACGATCCTGCCGCTGCGATGGCGCTCAGGAGGCTGGAGGGGCGGGCAAGTCCCGGGGGGTGGCTGGGAGAGGGCAAGAGGTGCCGGGATGAGGATGGGGGACTCCAGACTACCATCCCCAGCAGCCGTAAAAAGCATTGTGGAAGAGTGGGGAATGCTGGGAGTTGCAGTTCATCACCATTTGGGAAAAATCCTTCCTTCCTTCCATCCATCCATCCATCCATCTCCTTCCCTTCCCCTTCAATCTCTTCTTCCTTCTCCAAAGTGGGAAGTGAAGGGGGCGGGTGGGTCGACCAGAAGGGAACCGGGTCTGATAAGGGCGAAAGTTGAGTGAGGTTTCCCCCTCACCCCTCTCTCTGCCTCCCTTTGTGCAGCGGCGTCTCTGGCTGCTGCCTTCCCAGTCGCCGAGAAATGGGAAAAAAAGCCGTGAGCGAGTTCCCCTTTCTGCCTCGTTGTTGAAAGCTTTTTTTTGTTTTTAAATGATCGCTCGTTCAGAACTCCTCGGGGCTTGTTTGCATGAGCTTGTGGCAGATCATTAAATAAAGGAATGGGGGAGCCAAACGGTCCAAGATGTTTTCATCCTGAACATGTGGACGTTGCTTTCATGATTTGCCACCACCACCCCTTCTCTTCCCGCCCTGCTCGGGCAACGCGCTGCTGCTGCTGCTGGCTGAGCTGAGCTGAGCTGGGACGCTGAGCCGATCCCCACGCCTCCTGGTTGCCCAACCGTGCTTCACCCCCAGCAGCCCTAAAAAGCACTGTGGGAGAGTGGGGAATGCTGGGAGTTGCAGTTCATCACCATCTGGAAAAAATCCTTCCTTCCTTCCTTCCTTCCTTCCTTCCATCCATCCACCCACCCATCCATCTCCTTCCCTTCCCCTTCAATCTCTCTTTCCTTCCTTCCTTCCTTCCTTCCTTCCTCCCTCCCTTCCTTCCTTCCTTTCCCCTTCAATCTTCCTTCTCCATCTCCCTGCTTTCCCCTTCAATCTTCCTTCCTTCCTTCCATCTCCATCTCCATCTCCATCCCTTCCCCTTCAATTTCTCTCTTCTTCCTTCCTTCCTTCCTTCCTTCCTTCCTTCCTTCCTTCCTTCCCCCTTCAATCTCCTTCAATCTCCTTCCTTCTCCATCTCCTTCCTTTCCCCTTCAATCTCTCTCTCCTTCCTTCCTTCCCCTTCAATCTCCTTCCTTCTCCATCTCCTTCCTTTCCCCTTCAATCTTCCTTCCTTCTTTCCTTCCTTCCTTCCTTCCCCCTTCAATCTCCTTCCTTCTCCATCTCCTTCCTTTCCCCTTCAGTCTTCACTTAATTAATTTGGAATTTGGAATTAATTTTTCCTTTGGAGGACTAGTCAGGGAGATCAGCCCCCTATCTTAAAAATTACCAAAACCTCTGCAAAAAAAATTACATACCAATTCAATTATTTTTCTTAAATCACTCTATCCTGTATTAGAAGACAGTTTCTTGGCTTCCTCTTTTCTTACATTTATTCATTTATTTTTATGCTTATCTATAGAGGACTAGTCAGAGAGATCAACCTCCTGCCTTATTCCAGGATTTCCAAAGCTTTTTTTTATTTCTTTTACTCACCAAGGCGCCTGTTGCAATTTCTCCCATCAGTGGAGAAGCATGAAATCTCGTTGAATTCAGGCGTTCAGGTCCCTCAGACACAGAGTTCACCAGCGACAATGAAGCATAGAATCTTCCAGGTCAAACACCCAGGAGCGCTTAAAGACTCACAATTCAGTCGTCGTTGGTTTCATCCTGCTGAGAATTGAAGGCTCGCTGGGACCTTAAGAGTGGTCTCCAGATGTGAGGGGGAGAGCCATTGTGGCTAGCCCCATGTTGGGCACCAGGATGTAAGATTTTCCACTTAGCCTCACAATTGCTCCAGCGTTACTCAGGAATTTAAAAGAGCCAAAGAAACTCCTGAGCCGAGGTTTCAACAAAGATTACAACTTTATTTTGACCAAAACAGAGAGGGGCCACCTTATTCCTCTTCGTGGCTGGTAGAGGAATGAAGGCAAGCAAGCAGAAAAGATGTCTTCCACCTTTTATACCTTTCCAGAAAAAAAAAATCAGGTCTTGGTACTAGGCATAAGATGGCACAAAAAAACAATTCCTAGATGATGACTCATGCACAGCAACCTAGGCTCCATCCGTAACTCCTTTCTCCCCTCCCCTTACTGTGCTTTTTTTCATATAAGCAATCACCTACACCTAAAGCATGAAGCCCTTACTTTTCCTATATATATATTATATATATATATATATATATATGTGTGTGTAGGTCTTTGGTTCTTCGGGTTTTCTCCCGCGTAGAATTTGAAGTGTCTTGGCAACGTTTCGATGAAATCTCATTCATCATCTTCAGGCTGGTGCTTTTGGCTTCTGCTTCTAGGAGCAATGTGTGGTCTAAGCTGTTTTTTCCTTTTAACTGCCAGTGGGGGTTTGAACTGATTGGCTATGTTCTGATTGGTTAGGGGCTTGGCTGTGCTCTGATTGGCTGGGGGGTTGGCTGTGTTCTGATTGGCTGGGGGAGTGTTCTGTTTGGGTGGGGGCTTTGTTGTGCTGGAGAGGTTCAAAGTGGCCAATGTTGCAGCTCTGGTCTGGCTCCTGGTCTGTGGTCTTGCCTCATCATTGGTGTGGGTTTGGGTTTGCTTTTTGCGTGGATGTGTGGAGGTGGCATCCTGTGTGTTTCTGGTGTCAATCTTTGAGTTAGGAATACGTTTGTCAATAAGGGCGGGTTTCCAAATGGCTGGTAGGCGGGAGGTATCATCTCGTTTGTTCATGCTGTGGGGGCGTTTTTCTATCTCGATGGCTTCTCTGATTATTCTGTTATTAAAATGTTCAGTTTTGGCAATTGTTCTGGTCTTTTTGAAATCAATTTCATGTCCTGTGGCTTTAAGGTGTTGGACCAGGGAAGAAGTTGGTTCCTCTCTTTTGACTGAGTTTTTGTGTTCTTCAATGCGTGCATTTATCCTTCTGTTGGTTTGTCCAATGTATGTAGTGGGGCAAGCAGTACATGGGATTTCACATACTCCTTGATTTTCTAACTCAATTTTGTCTTTAGGGTTTCTTAGGATGGTGGATATTTTTCTGTTTGTGCAGAATGCTGTTTTGACGTTATATTTGTGCAGGACTTTGCTGATCTTGTCTGTGGTGCCTTTTATGTATGGGAGGAGAGCTTTGCCGTTTTCTTGTTCTCTGTCATGGATTTTAGTGGGAGTTTCTTTTTGGATTAAGTTGGAAATCTTATTTCTTGGGAATCCGTTGGATGTTAGTACATTAGTGAGAGTGTGTAGTTCGGTTTTTAGGTGTTGTTCGTCAGCTAGGCATTTAGGCACGAACAACACCTAAAAACCGAACTACACGGGAGAAAACCCGAAGAACCAAAGACCTACATACAAACACCCGCGAAAACCTCAGAAAACAAATATATATATATATATATATATATATAGCATCTGATCAAGCAATTAACTACAAAATAATGATTACAAAATAACAAAACAATGATTACCTGATAACACTATAAGTATCAATATAAAATGATTAATATATATATAAAATAAATGCTAATGTCAAACTTAAACATTCTAAAATCATAAGTACAATAAAATCCTTTCAGCAGCTTTCAGTGTGCATTATTTGAAATGATAAATTTATCTCTATCAGTGTGTAAAGCTAAACCTTCTGTTCAAAAAGCCAGAGAGTGTTGATCCCCTTATTATTGTGCCAAGGTAATGACCAGCATAAAGCATACTTGCCAAAGTAAACAGAGCCCACAACTTCAGCTGCTGCCTGGCACTTCATTAACTAGGAATACGCTGCAGCCAACTTCAGAACAGGAAGCTGAATAGCGAAGGAGGAGAACTGTCACAATGGAACAATGGGCATCACAAAGGGGCAGAATTTCTGCCAAGTCTAGATCAAGGAATAGAAGTTTTGTGCCCAACTGATGCCTCAATTACAGAACAAAGTTAACTCAGAGTACCAAATACAGGCTTGAAGGCCTTTTGAAATAATAAACAGGCCTAAGCCATCTCTTTTAGGAGCACACTTGTAATCAATCAAAAAGCAGAGCAGGATGAGGCAGTATTCATAAATGTGACTGAAGGAAAGTTGTCATCCTCAAAATGAATTGGGCATGACAATTTGGGCATGACTTATGCACTCAACCAACAAACAGCAAGCATTAAAACAAAAATATATTGACCTTGCACTGGCAATGCACATGATCTATTTTTTTTTAACCTGTGATCATTTTGTAAACCACCATCCCTACTTAAAAAAGTAGCCCTTAAAATGATACATGATACACTGTTCAGTGCAGGGATGACAGACATATTTTTGGCAAGGTTTACTAAAAAAATATGAAACAGGCACTAAAGCTTTTCTTCGGACAAAAATTCTACCTCCCCACAAATGGATGCTGCCAGCGATGAGAGGTAAAACACAGGAGCGGGGAAATGTTTGATACTGCTTTTCATGGTGCTCTTTGCCCTTTTGATCAAGGAAAGTTGAACAATCTGCAAAGAGATCCTGGCTTGGCTTCCTATTGAATTAAACCTATTGTGGACATAGCAATCCATACAGTTCACCACCAGGAAAAGCTGATCACCTTTTCCTCACTTATTCCCAGATTTCATTGCACCGCTTGCAGACCTTTCAAAGCTGAAATTCTAGCTCTTCTCTGCATTTTCTCTTTGCATCCCAAGAGCATTAGGCCATGTTAGAAAGTGACTCTCCATGGAAACCCAGGTTCAGGGTACAACAAACAGTATCCTGTCCACCTGCTTAGTTAAGTCCTTTTCTTCCCCAGGGGCAGCCTTCTATGTCAGACATTCATTAGCAGCCTTGGGTGTGAACTGTCCACCTGCAATATGAAGGCTGCCAAGGAATATGGAAAGGTCAGAATGCATCTGTCTCCCATCTGAGTGCAAAATGGCATGTCAACAGGCAAGGGATCTGACCTGTGTGAATGATATCTAGTTGTAAAAACAGGTGGCTTCACAGAGACAGATTTGCAGAAAAGGAACAAGCAAGTGATCTAGTAAGCAGCTATTCAGTTATTAAGACTTATATATACATATAGGTTGCCAAGTACCCAAATTGTGACCATGTGACCGTGGAACACTGCAATAGTTGTAAGTGTTCAAGGACCAGTTGTACATCACTTTTTTCAGCCCAGTCATAAGTTTAAGTGCTCACTAAACAAATTGTCAACAGTCTATATTGAAATCTTTTAATAATGATCTGGATAACACAACATTACTTATCTTCCAAACAGAATAATAAAGAACAGGTTTCCTTACTTTGCTCTTTTGAACATCTTAAAGGGCATGTTTTCTTCTCCTTGCACTATATTTACACAGGAAAAAAGTATGCTCAACATTAACAGAAATGTTCTGAAACCTTTATAACTGCAGAATCAGCATCATCAACACCACTACCACTATCAGGCAATATACTCCCTCTCAGATATTGTATGTATTTGTCTGTGGGGTGTATTTGTGTATGTATGTCTATATTTGTATGTACCATGTTTCTCTGAAAATAAGGTTTTCCAGATAAACCAGTGTAAACCCCCCCAAATTATTAACTTTTCAGTCTTCAAAACAAACTAGTGTCATCCAAATTGAACAACTGAACAAATGTATGTGGAGAAACCCTGAGTAAAACTAGGGTTCAAGAAAAGTGGTACTTAAAAAGGTTGTGTTGATCTATCAACATGGAAACAGTGAATTTATATGAGCACCCCAGTAAAGGCCCCTTTCATTCTGCCTCAAGACTTTCTTTCATCAAAGCTTAACCACTGGTTCTCCAGAGACAGGAGAAGCATTTCTTTCCAGGAACATCTGGTACACATAAGTATAAAACCATCTGGGTAAGAGCAGTAAAAATAACCTTGATAAGTGGCTGTTAATCCTGTCCCATGGAACTGGCTGGACTTCCAAAGTCTTGACCTTTTGGGGCAGAGTGGAGAAGAGATGAGAGGAGTGGTTTGGTATAGTTCCCTATTAATGTGACTGGACAGAATCAGATGGGAAGTAGTTACTATAAAAGGTGCTACATGGATCTGCATGGAACAGGTACTGAATAAGCTGACAAGGCAGGATTGACTGTTTAATCAACAAAATAGGAAGAAATACATGGAAAAGAGGCACATGTGCTCCAGCTCAACAGTTGCGGGTAAGAATCTGCTCTAGAAATTCTTACATTGTTATTTCTAATTATTGCATCTGCAAAACCTAAAGGCCAAATGGTGCAACTGACTGAAAGTTCCTATGTCTTTCTTTTGCTTATTCTCTTGCATCAATTGCATTTGTTGCAACCTAAAAGGAATATATAGAGCTCTTGGGGGGGGGGAGAAATCCCATTGTCATGCTTTTTTTGCAAAAGCCCTTTATGTTATCCCCTCCATTTGCTGTCACAGCTTTGAAATGTTAGAAGTGAAACCTCTCTGCTTATAAATCACATTCTCTGCCTTAAAAGTACCTTTGTCAGTTCTGATAGCATTGATTGTGGTTGCTTTGTGAGAAAAAGACACTCTGTATATCAGCAGAAGCATTCAGTATTTAATAAATTGAGTGTATGCACTCCAGCATTTACCATCATTTTTCTGGGCCACATTCTGGGTTTTGTATTATTTTGCAGCTTGCTAAAACTGAAGAGTATCTGGTTGTCCTTCAGTGTGTACACAGTCTAGAACTTGCTTCATCTGCTTATGTAAACACTGGGGTGTAGATATTTCTGAAGTTTTGCCAGGAGGAATCATGTTCTCATGTTGGAATACATGTTGCTTCAAAACAAGTAAGGAACAGTGAGAGTAAATAAGTAATGCCACATTTGAGGACAAAACACCCATGCTCACTATAGAATATGTTTGCACAGTGAAATAATTATTTTCATGTAGTTATTCTATCTGAATCTACATGGTTTGGAGAATCAGGCTTAAATCCTGTGGGAGCCATTATATTCACTGTATAATTTGGGGCTAATTTCAGTGTAATCTACTTCATGGGGCTGGTGTAAGAAAGAAATGTAAATAAAGGTTAAAGAACATAGCCTTAAACTGCTGGTCGGAGACAGAAGTGTTGTAAATAAAATATGTGGTCTTCCAGAGCTGCAAATCTGATTTATATCATAGCACCTTGCCAAACAATAATTGAAGTTTCAAGCACTTTAGTTCCCAATGTAACATTTAGGGGCATGGCAAAATTCTCCCCAGTGTTTGGAATTATATTATTTCAGTCATCCTCCATATTTTTATGTGTGTTGGGGCAGGGGGGAATAGCGTACAGGTAGACCTCATCTTAAGACAACAATTATGACTGGAGTTTTTCTCACTAAGTAATCATAAAGTATGACCACTTTGCTTAGTAATGGCAATCCAAGCAGTCCCAGTTCCTGTTGTTAACCAAATCCCTTGCTAGGCAAGGCAACTTCCTCAATAAGGGAAGCCAGCAGAAAGTTTCAAGTAGGTCAGCAAGTAGGTAAAGGCTTCTGCCAGGTGAGAGAGGGTGCAAGGCTGTGTGTAAGTGGGTAGGTGTGAGGGAGGCAGAGTGAGGGTTGATGAAGTGTGCAAGGTGTACAAGGAGATGGAGCAAGAGTTGGAACAGGGTATCTGGGAATGTGCAAGTGGCCAGCACAGCACAGAGGGACAGGTGGGTAATTGTAAGAGGTAGGGGGGATTTTCCCCACAAGTTGTGACTTTCCCTGTTGGCTTTCCCATTGACTTTCTGGAGGGGGGGAAAGGTTGCAGATGGCAATCATATGTTCATGGGGCACTATGACTGGTGATAAATGTGAGCCGGTTTCCAAGCACCCAGATCACAATCATGTGACCTCAAAGATGCTGGGATAGCTGGAATTCCAGGGAGCAGTCAAAACCACCATTTATTCAGTGCTGCCATAACTTCAAATGATGACTGAACATATGGTCATAAATTGAGGGCTATTTATTCAGCTTTTAAACCCAACCAACAAATAGAAGAAGTAAGGGAACGATCAAATTGTCTTCATTATTTTGCAAGATCCACCATGGTTCTTCTTACTTTCCACTAATGCATGCATTCTATTTCTTGAAAAAATATATATTTCCTTTCAATCCTATTTTATAGATCATGCATATGCAGCTTAAAGTCTATGTAATATAGCAACATTTGACAGCAAAGCAATGATTCCCAGCCACAGTTGTTGGCAGAATAGCACACATCAAAGAAAGTCTGATGGTCTCTCTCTCTCTCTCTCCCTCTCCCTCTGCCTCTCCTTCTTTCTTTCTTTCTTTCTTTCTTTCTTTCTTTCTTTCTTTCTTTCTTTCTTTCTTTCTTTCTTTCTTTCTTTCTTTCTTTCTTTCTTTCTTTCCTTCCTTCCTTCCTTTTTTCTTTTGCCATCCATCTCACCCAGAGGTGACTCTAGGCAGTTTACATCAAAGTAAAACCTGCAATACAAAACAGTAAAATATTAAAATAAAAATGATTAACAATTAGACTAAAAGATATCTAAAGAAATAAGCAATGAGGTGAAGCTAGAATCCTCAATCCATTAGCCACTGTCAGTACAACATCCCCCCCCCCATTAACCCTAACCCTAACCCCATAAGGGCCCAAGCCAATTGACAAAGTCAGATGTTAGGGCTCCTATGAAAGGCCGTAAGGGCAGATACAGATATATAATAAGTCTCTAAAGGAGAAAACTAACAAGCATTTTATATATTTGACCAATTACATTTGACATAATTACATTTTTGTTTTGTGTCCTGCAACTTTGATCATCAAAATACTTAAATCTTTAAAATGCAGCCCATGGCTTCCAAAAGTAGCCAGTTGAAAAAGGGAAAATGTTTATTTATTTTGTGAGATTTATACCACATCCTTTTTCTAAAAGAAAACCGGGAAATCAAAGGAATAATAAAATCCTTTTTTGTGCTTAGCAAGACAAACTTCAAGAAAGCCCCATGGAGATAAGGTGCTACTTATTTAATGATATTGTCTGTGTTCATCTCAAGTCCTCTCTATACGTACTTCTTTTTATTTCCCTGTAGTTATGAAATTAGTCCCTGGTGACATTGGAAAACGACTTGAGGAGATGGTGCAGCTGACAGCTCAGAATTTACCTCAGATGGAGGTGACCAGTAGTTATACTATCCTCCGAGAACTGGGCAGTGGTGCCTTTGGGCATGTATTGATGGCAGTCCACCATCACCAAGGTAGGTCCAGATTCTGAAGGCAAAAGAAAAAATAAGAAAGGCTATGAACCAAAATAATTTGTAAAGGTTGTCCAGATCTGGAAAGCGATTGAAGCAAAACAAAAGTGACCTGGATCTTGCAGGAATTCAGCTATTTAAATCAGTCCAGACTCAGAAACACAAGTATGGATACTAATTTTATCTTTACTGTAAGGCTACATTAACAGACTACAACTGTTCTGTTAACATCTTGCAAAAATATGTTGAGACTTTAGAAAGAGTGCAGAGAAGAGCAACAAAGATGATTAGGTGAATGGAGGTTAAAACATACAAAGCACAGTTGCAGGAATTGGGTATATCTAGTTTAATGAAAAGAAGTACTGGGGTTGACAGGATAGCAACATTTCAATATTTAAGGAGCTGTCACAAAGAAGAAGGGGTCAACCTATTTGCCAAAGCACCTGAAAGCAGGACAAGAAGCAGTGGATGGAAACTAATCAAGGAGAGAAGCAACCTAGAACTAAGGAGAAATTGCCTGACAATTAGAACAATTAATCAGTGGAACAACTTGCCTCCCAAAGTTGTGGATGCTCTAATACTGGAGGTTTTAAAGAAGAGATTGGACAATGATTTGTCTAAAATGATATAGGATTTCCTGATTGAGCAAGGAGCTGAACTAGAAGACCTCCAAGGTCCCTTTCAACTCTATTACTCTGTTAACATTGAAATGACCTTTCCCCTCCTCTCCTTTTACTCTCCAAAAAACTAGGTAGGGTCTCTTCTGAAATGCTTCCCAGTCCTTTTGTGGACTGAGATACACCTTTTATATGTTAGTTGTCCAGTCTGTAACTCTTCTTCCTGACTCCCAAGGTCATTTCTACATACTATAATAATTTTCTCTAAGCATTAGCCTATTTTACAGAATTGTTGTGGGAATAAAATGAAGGAAGAATATCAAATGCGTACTACTTGCATATCAACTAGTTTAATCTAGAATGAGAAGTTAGAACATTAGATTTCTTCTTACTTTCATAAACCAAACCCTCTTCTTTCAGGAACTCCCATGGCACTGAAATTTATACATAAAAAAGATACAGAGCTACAGGATTTCCTTAATGAATATTGCATTGCACTGACTTTGGGGGCACACCCTTGCATTGCCACTGCCCTTGGGATTGCCTTCCAAACCCCCCAACACTATGTCTTTGCACAAGAATTGGCATTGGCTCATGACCTCTTCTCTCTCATGGTGCCAACAGTAAGTACCTATAACAAATGATTTACAGCAGTACCTAAATAGGTGAGGTGACAAATAGTGAAACTGATGCAGAAATTATTCTTCAACACCCCTAATTCATTACCAAGATATTTCAGAAAGGAAAAAGACTGTTACCAAAGTTGCTTTGTGATGCCAGTGGTGATATTGGACTAGACTTAGGAAGATTCAAGCCCACACTCAGCCATGGGAACTCCAGTTGGTGTCTCTCATCCCAATTTTCTCAATTGAGGGTCACTGTGGGGATGAATTATAGTAGTACTAGGTCTGACATCCTGAGCTCTTCTAGGACAGCATTCTTGAACCAGAGAGAGAGGGAGGGAGGGAGATGAAGAGAGGAGAGGGGGAGAGAGGAAGGAGAGGAGAGAGAGGAAGGAGAAGAGAGAGGGAGAAGGAAGGAGGAAGAGAGAGATTTCCTCCTAAGGATATGGACAGTATTTTCATTGCTCTCCTTAACACTGGAATTATTCCTGTTAAATTTAGATATTTTATATATATCATCTCCCTATTATCCAAGACTATCTAATCTATATCATGAACTTTCAGCCTCTATAAACCATGTTTTTAGTGATGAGATTGAATTCAAATTTGTTTTTTTGGACTGCACAATTCCAGCTGGTTGATTCATTTTTTATATTGCACTCATGGGTAGAAGAAATATTTTGCAGCAAAAAGCATGTCTTTAACTGTTGCACATGTGTCTGTTGCTCAGAAAAAGGTGGTTCTTTCTACTATGAGAGAAGGGTAAATACTTCTTTGAATATGGTATGAACTGTTTATAAAAAAATTCTAGATTATTTTGAAAATATATAACTATAAAGAGACAGAAACTGTCTGTTGTGCTAGTTTTTGGATGCAAGACACTGTGTTTGCATTAAGTGATAGACACTAAACACATCCCAAGCTTATGCCGTTTTCTTCTTCTTGGTTATGTTTCAAGTTACTTCTTGGAAAGCTGCCTGAAATGTGAGTGCTTTAAAAGACTTTGTGTCCTTTTGCTGGCCTTACAGATAAAATCAGTAAATCAACTGTAAGGTGTTAAAAAGAACCACCATATATTTAAAAGTACCCTAAGATCATGCAGAATCCTGTTTTAATTCTTCTTAAGAGTCCAAAAGAACCAGGCAGCAGATCCAGATATTTCTCCTCATTTTTAGAACAGTTGTGATGCATGGCTTACAAATGTGACCTTTTATTTCCAGGTTGGCATACCTGAGCAACAGGTAAAGCGCTGTGCCCTCCAGCTTGCAAGTGCCCTGGAGTACATGGAATCCAAAGGGCTAATCCATCGAGATGTCAAGCCAGAAAACGTGTTGCTCTGTGACCCTGAATGCCGGCGCATCAAGCTGACTGACTTTGGACTGAGCTGCCCAAGGGGCCATGCCATTAAGGCCTTGCCTGAAAGTCTGCCTTATACCGCACCTGAAATGTGTATCTTGGGCCCCAAAGCTCATCTGAAAGCCCAACCGAGCCTTGACACCTGGGCTCTCGGAATGCTGCTGTTCTGTGTGCTAACTGGCTACTTCCCCTGGCTTACAGCTGTGCTCTCTGATCAACATTATCGCAGCTTTGTCTCCTGGCATCGCAGCCCCCGTTTTGTTGCACTCCCAGCCCATTGGGAACGTTTCACTCCCCAAGCATTAGAAATGTTGCAAGGACTCCTAACACCCAATCCAGCACTCCGTAGCCCTGCCAAGGTGATTATGAATTATATCAAAACACCTTGGTTGTCATTGGAAGTAAAGAGTTGAGTCCGACCCAGTAGGGAACTTCTTGGCACTACCCGGTGATGCTAAAGATCAGGTGTGTTGTAAGGAGAAACAAGAGGCTCTGAAACATCACCTTAGCCCTTAAAGGACCAACGATGTCCATCAATTAATAAAGACATTTTGTTTGGTAAAAATCAGTTGAGCCAGAGAAACAGAGAAAAGATCACTGGAAAACAAAACAAACTGCTTACCAAGCAAAGAAGGAGAAGCCGACTCAGGGAAAACCTATGTCAGTCTTGGAAGTATTCCTATCCGATCTCCTGTCTCTGCTCTGGATCACAGTTTCAAAAGATTTGATTTCAGTCTTTCCTTGATCAAGAATTATCCCTAAAATTCTTAAGTTAAAGCTTCTTAAAAGGAACCAAGTGAAAAAGCCCCAAATACTCATAGCTTCATTCATTCATTATGGATCAGATAAAATGGAGTCAGCTTAAAATTTCCTATGAATGAATGGGGTAAAAATTAGTGATCCTGTTTTCTAGTCAAATGCAAGAAACATATTTGGTATTGTTGCGAAGCATGGAGTCCTGTTTTTTGAAATCAGCCCAGGAAACTTGGGTATAAACAAAGATGATCAATGAAGAATTATATCATTCTTTGTCGAAAGCCATCTTATAGTATCTGCTGAGACATATCTAACTAAAGGATGGGAAAATGAGTTTCATTGCAAGAAGCCCTGTGATTTTAATGTGACAAAATTGTCCAAAGTTTCTGAGAGTATAAAAATGTTTAGGGATCTGAAATTGATGCTATTGGGATTCTAGCACTGTATGTATATGGCTGATTCAATGAATGCTATATTCACTCAAGTGTACATTTGTAAATAAAGTGTATAGATTTATATTGTAAGCAATATATTGGTGCTTATATTCTTTTCAGGTTTTACTGCCTGACATATTATTTTAGAGAAATATCATCTCAGTTTGAAGATTTTCTTGGAAGTGCTCCTTCAACATCTTTTTCAAGTCAATATATGTTACTGACTCTAAAGGTGCAGGGGCCACCAGATTTTCTGCGATGTCAAAAGCTTCTTGTCCACAGGCACACAAAAGAGTTGCTGCCTTCAGGCTGTCTTCTCTTATTTGATTTACTCTGAAGTAGTTCTCCACATAGGAATTCTATCTCTCTGGGTGGGAGACATCGAAATCAGACAAGCGGCCAATCTTCGACATCGTAAACTTTACGATCTTCACCAATCGCTTCCTCTGCAAGCCATTATTTGGGAAAAGGGTCCTTTAGCCAAGCTCACTCTACAGCAATGCTGTACTGGCAGGCTGAGATGCTGATTCAGACGCCGTTTTTCCCTTCGTCGGACTTCCTGGGTGAGTCCTTAAATCTTTTGTTTCAGCTTGCAAAGGATCCCATCCTCGTCGCCAGTGTTGAATCCTTCGTTCGCATGCAAATGATGAAGACAGATGGTAACTGTTAACTACTCTTTATTCTCCTTCTCCAACAACCAAGCAAAAACCAAAAGGCACGCAGGCCTTTTTATATGGCCAGAAACCCGGACAATGTCAACCAATAAGAACAGAGCATTTTTGCACCTTGCGCATGCGCATGCGCACAAGGCTGGCACCGCTCTGTCTGTCCCAGGCAGCTTTTGGAATGCCCGGGACCAATGCAACGTCCCGAGCCTGCTTTTGCAGGCTCAGGACACAACAACAGCCTTAATTCATCCTGCCAGTCAACTCTATGAAGCAACTTTGACCTTTTCCAACCAAGTCTTTTAACTCACCCCGGTAAATACAAAATGCAATATCTCCAAAATCCTTGCAGTCTTTTGTGAAAACTTATACCTGGTTGCTTTTAATGAAAGCTGTGGTGTGAGGGATTGTGCAGAGGGTGGGAAAGAATAAGGGAGTCAGTTGATAGATTGCTTTCTGAATGGCAACTCAGCCCAGGTGGGAGATATCTGTAAAAACAGCATTTCAAAGAAATTCTATCTTAATTCATGTATTTTTCATGATTCAATATTTACTCCAGAGCCGCATTATAGATATCTTATGGAAATCTGTATCAATCTTGCTTCTTTAATTTGATCTTGCTCGTTTTTTTGAACTTTATTGCTGGAGAAATAAAGATCAAAAGGAGAAGGAATATGCATTCAATACTAGGCAAAGTTAAGCTGATAATTGGGGATTTTAATGGAAGGGCAAGAGCATCTGAGAAGATCCTGATGCTTGGAAAAATCAGGCAATCAAAAAAGACACCACGAGAAGGAGGCTAAGTATAATCATTGACAATGCAAATATGAGTTTCAAGAACTTGGAAAAGCAGTTACTGCCAGGAAAGCCCTGGCCTTGTATCAAAAGTCAATGGTGACCGAACAACTGAAAAACCTCACTGTATATACATATTGAGAAGCATGCTCACTTCAAAATCAAGGCTGAAGTAGATGAAGGACAAACAGGAATTAGCCCTGAATATCTTTAAAGGCAAAAACCTGTTTATTAATCAAGATGTGCAAATATAAACTCTGACTACTTTGCAGGTATTTTTTTTATGGCTGATACATCTCAAGGTGGCAAAACTAAAGCTTTTTTGCTGTCTTCTTTTTCTACAGTATCCATATATTTCATATGCCAATGCCTCTCAGAAGTCTAAAATATATTCTTAGCTAATACTGGCTAGCTGGCTCCTAAGGAAGCCCCATAATTATTAGTGGCAGCAAAGCTTGGAGAATTATGCTCAAAACAAAATAAAGCACTGAAAATCTACTATTAATACATTTTTACAGTATATGGCCAGGTTAGGGGGTTTTGTTGTTGCTATTTCTATAGTTGTTGCCAAGAGTGGTAGTTTTCCCTTTTGGCTTTTACACAGAGATTAATATCACTAGGTAATTTTGGATTTAACATAATCAGATTGTCTAAAGCAGAAAGGAATCTGCCCATTGTTGGTATTAAAGGGGTGGCGGTAAACTTATTTTAAAGTTGGTTAGGGCAGCCAGGAAAAGAAAGTGAGAAGCATGGCTTCATGTCTTACAACTGAGTAAAAGGTTGAACAAGTTTTGAAATCAAGTGATAACAATTATGTTGATGAGGACTGAATGTGCTATGCTGTGTGCCAATCTTGCTGAAGTTTAGGCAGATGGTGGAGAAGTCTAATCCTCTGCTTGTAAACTGTTTTTGGAAATTGATAGTTCAGGTGTGAAAAGCCAATGAGTGATAAAGACATGACCTCGGTGCTGTCAGAAAGGTTGTGGATGGGCACGTTTCAAGATTCCTATACTGTAAGAATCTTTTGGTATAGACCAACTTTTCTTCTTACACACTGCAGGCACTCTCAATATTATGCAACCTCGGATACAAATACATTGATTTTTTGTTTCAGCTAATTTCAACAAGGACAGAAATCTCTCCTGACCCTGATACCTTATTCCAGACAACAAAGCATGATGTGTTTTCAATGATAACTTCTCAATAATTGCCTTTGTTTTAGCAGTAAATTATTGTTATATAACCAAAGTCAAATACTGTTGTCAACATATCCTATGAAATCATGGCAAATGAAGTTTATAACCAATGGCAGCCTGCCATAGTTATTGCATCATAAAGTTATTTGATAGCTGGGGCAGACTTCAGG
Source organism: Bothrops alternatus (assembly GCA_034064705.1). Taxonomy (NCBI): domain Eukaryota; kingdom Metazoa; phylum Chordata; class Lepidosauria; order Squamata; family Viperidae; genus Bothrops; species Bothrops alternatus. The sequence goes on along the minus strand of JARGCV010000156.1, from coordinate 2,017,099 downwards.
GACTGTTGCTCTCCTGGAATCAGAGTCATGATCACACATACCTCATGTAGTTAGGAGCAACATATCCTTTCCTGCAACTCTTTCCAGAACTTTTTGACCTCTTCTCAACTTTGTTTTGTGGTCATAACATGGGTATCATCTCAATGGAAGCAGTGATGCTTGGTTTTTCAGGGGAAATCTGATACCAACACTTATTGGTAAAATTGCTTATTTCACTAATGTAAACTGTTATTAGAATTTATTCATCTTGACTGAATGTCTGAAGTCCCAATAAATTTTACAACAGTCAACATTAACATTATAGGACAGAAAAAGTGTCTGTAAAGTTAATCTAAGACATATTATCTAGACTGTTTTGCTAAGTGAACTTATCTTGGATTGATGTCAATGGACTAACTTTTCTAACTTGATAAAGGATTTATGATGCATTGGTAATGATGGGAAATTGGAAGGAAAGAAGACTTTTGTTTTGAGTTTATGATCAATAACTCAACTGCAGGGACATGGGATGCTTGATGTAGAATAAGCAGAAGGATCAAAAATCACTATATAGCTTATTTTTAAAAAGTTGTGCAAAGAAAATCAGTTATTCCAGGCACTGAAGAGATAGCATATCCTTCAAATGTCTAAAACTCTTCATGGATGTCCTGATAAGAAACTCTACTGGTGACATCATAATGCAGGAGTTAGGTAAAGATTGTTGAGAATGAGATCACAATAGGGAACTAACAGATGATATCTCAAAACTCTGCACATGATTGTTTTATCATTCCTACACTTTTCAGTCAACACTGTAAGCCAAAGACAAAGTGATATCTTTAAGTATGTGATATCCTGTAATCTTAGCAGTAATTATTTTATTTTCAGCAAAGTTTGCAAGTGATGCAAACTGCTTTAAAGAGGACATGCTAGACTTCTTCCTCATATTATAGTTAGTTTCCCATTCCAGAGTACTTTGGAACACCATGTGAATTTGAGCGCATGTATCTTGGGATGTCAGCATTTCTAATAGTGTGGAAACATTTCCAATTATTTAGTAGAGATAGCTTAGTCAGAGCTCACAGAAGAGTTTAGAGAAAGGTGATTGGCAAGATATACCTTGAACCTTCAATTCCATAACAAGGGAACATCAGCACATCTTTAAAATACATAACTATTTAAGAACCAGATTTGAATTCAACAGGAAGCCTTGTTTGAGGATGCGCTCCTTTAGATACTGAAAATACTGAAAATACTGAATAATATAAGTAAAATCCCATGAAAAAGAATTAAAAAATCAAACATACTTGCCTTGGGGGCAGATCATGGAATTGGGGAGCTATCAATGAATGCTAGCAGACATTCATGACAACTATAAACTAAAGCTCTTGTGTTTGTGCTTTAACCAGGTGAAACAGTGCACTATAAAGCAAAACCTTTTCTGCCAAGCGAGTTCAAATGGGCTAACTTACAGAATGTGTCCAAAATCCAGGATCAATGAATCTTATGGAATTGAAATTTGACAAATTTTATAAAATATTTTCTTACATAAAAATGATCATCAAACATGTTACAACATCACAGAAAATGTCATAAAACATTTCCTACAGTCATCTAATATTTGACTGCACTACACAGTTCAACACAGACTACTCTGAAGACATATACATATCTGAATACCTCCCTGAATTTTTAACCACTTAAGTTCTACCATTGCTGAAGGCATTGAACAGTATCTGAAACAATGACCAAAAAGGTTACAGTTTGTTTGGTTTGAAGTTAACCATTGTTAAGAACACAGGGCAAGAAGTAGGTGGAAAGAGATGATGGTCTTCCACAGAGCCATATAATGAACTGAATTTAGGGGGCAAAATTTCTAGGAATTTTTGAACCAGTTGTTTTTACCCTTTAAAAAACAAAAATAAAAAACCTTCTATTGCTGTTTCCCTAACTTTTCCATGCAGAAAGGCTTGTTCTCACCCCATTTACAAAGATTCAGCCTTTGCCTTATTGACAAAAGACTGGCTATTCTCCAAAAGTTGGAGAGAAATCAGATAAATACAGAATGAAGAAATAAGCAGGCATCAAAGCATGCCATTTTTGAGTAGCTGTTAGAGATTATGTTCTGTTTTGACAGAATTCCTAGTAATATTAGTCATCTAGTCCATCCACCTGCTCTTGCAGATCTATACTATTTTTGATAAATGGATATCCAGTCTCTTCTTAAAAGCCTCCAGTGATGGGGCACTCACAACTTCCGAAGGCAATTTGTTCCATTGGTTAATTGTTCTCACTGTTAGGAATTTTCTCCTTAATTCTAGGTTACTTCTCTCTTCGGTTAGTTTCCATTTAGTTTCTTGTCCTGCTTACAGGTACTTTGGTAAATAAGTTGATCTCCTCTTCCTTATCTCAGCCCTTCATATATTGGAAGACTGCTATCATGGTCCTTCTTTTCATTAGACTAAGTATACCCAATTCCTGGAATCGTTTTTCATATTTTTTAGCTCTAGGCTCCAAATCATTTTTGTTGCTCTTCTATAAATTGTTGCATTAAACCTTGTCTTGGGTTACAACTTTGGAAAAATGGAAAATGGTATTTAGAAGCCAAGCACTTTTCAGAACTATGAAGTCCTTGGTGTTCTCTGAGATTGTTTGCTTACAGATGTTTCATTATCTGACTAAGTAATATCATCAGTATATTCAACCCTGAGCTATAAATATTCTCTTCTATTGGAACTTTTCAGAACATTCGAACTACAATAGTCATGATTCCTAAATGGAGAATAGCCCATTCAAAGGTAAAGTTGTCTGAATGGATGTCTACCTTTTCTCATTACAAGGGTTTTGACATGCCAAACACATCCACTTTATTGAATGCATCTCCAGTAAGCAAAACTTTATGATCAAAGCTTAAGCATATTCAGAAAACAGTATAAAATATGCTGGGAGGACACAAATAACATCAATGATGGAGAAGGCATCTGGTAATTAATAGAAGAAACTAACAATAAAGGTGTTGATATTAGAACATTTATAGAATTAGGGAAGGCTGGAGAACTAATAACAATAACGTTACTAATAATCAATTACTATATCAACGTCCTAGTTTTCCTTTCCAAGCTAATATCAGAATACCTGGTCTCGTCCTCTTCTCTAATTATATTAACAATTATATAAAAATGTGATACATAGGTCTTTTCCGTGTTTGGGCCCACTTACATGAATCCATGTGTGACATTTTTTTTGTCATGTTCCCTGTAATTTGGCTTTCACTGGTCCCCAGTCTGTGATATCAACATAAATTGTTCTGATGCCAAAATGACTACATCCATGGTGATATCACACAAAAGCCGTCATTATGAATTGACCCTTCTCTGTGCAGTATTCAGAATTTTATTGAGCTTCTATAAGACTAACTGCATATTCTCTATAATACAGAGAAAAAAACTATAGCAATGAACAACAAGCAGTTGCAGGATTTTCATCTCACACTTGAAGAGGGATAGAATAGAATAGAGCTGAAAGGGACCTTGGAGGCCTTCCAGTCCAGCCCCCCATTCAAGCAGGAGAACCTATACCATCTCAGACAAGTGACTGTCTAGCTTCTTTTTAAAAATCTACAGTGATAGAGCGTCCACGATTTCTGGGGGCAAGCTATTCCATTGGCTAATTGTCCTCACTGTCAGGAAGTTTCTCCTTAATTCCAGGTTGCTTCTCTGTTTGATCAGTTTCCAATCATTTTTCTTGTCCTGCCCTCTGGTGTTTTGGTGAATAACATGACTCCCTCTTCTTTGTGGCAGCCCTTCAAATGCACAATGTTTGTTTTCTGTTTTCACCAAATTCTCTTCTGAAAGTTTTCCACCATACACTGAAATGTAAGTATTCATAATACTCATTTGTGTGTTTATACTTTTCTCCCTTTTCCTCGATTAATGCATTTTCAGCACATAATAATCTGAAGTTATTTACTGTGCATACATTGTTAAAGTAAAGCATTCATTTAATTGCCAAAGGTTTTAATTGCTCTAAACTTCTAAAAAGAAAGCAAGGAAACTGCTGCTAATTGCAAACACAAGTCAGGCAGGCGGATGGCAATCCATTTTGTGTTCCTTTCCAACTTTGCAGTGGCTTGGCTCACTGTGCCTATGGCCACACAACACTTTTAATTCTGATCCTGGCACAGATTCAGGAATGTCATTCTCCATCTGATTTAGATTTCTAGTCCTGTTCAGAATAGAGCAGCTGTCGACAACAGTCCTGGGACAGCGCATAGTAAATAACATGGATCTGCCAGGTCTTTCAATGTCTTTCAGTCTTTTATGATAACTTCTCCTCTAACCCAAATCAAGGCCAATGGGCAAATTTGTTGCTCCCTATCCCTTTTGACAAGAAGGCATTTAATGTTAAGCCCATTCTGTCTTTTCTCCCCACTCCATAGCACTGCAAAACATTTTAAATTTTCCGAAATTTGATGAATACCGAGGCATGCTATGCTGTCCAGACACTAAGCATGCTTGACATCTTTTAAACAACATCCTCTGAAAGATCACTAAGGAGCATCTGCAAGTTAGTTCAACTGAGCTGTGCAAATCCTTAGGTTCATATAGGCTTTCTAGTCACTAAAAAGTAATTAAGAATGATAGATTGTGCTAAAGTTGGATTGCTATGTTTACAACTCATGCAAGCGGTTTATTGGATCACATATAAACAAAGGATCACTAAATCACAGAGCTGGAAGGCACCATTCAAATATTTCTAGCTTAAGCATTTTCCATTTAATTAAACCAAATGTGCTTATATTAAGGTATACACCATCCCATTTGCGCAAAATCAGTTGTTTATGCATGCCATTGCTGAATACAATCAAGCTGGAAAGTCCAACTTTAACATATAATGCTGTAATTCTTCTAAAAAAATACTATACATAGCAAGCTGAACAGAAAAAAATCCTGCAAGCATTCTGTTTTCTAGGGAAAGGATGAGTGTACATTTTTATTTTGTATAGATTTACTCAGAATAAATTAATCTGGATAATTGGTTCGTTTCATTCTAGATGTGGAAGACTAGAATTCCTACTTTAGATAAACATGCATAGGAACAGTTTAAAAGGGGGGAAAAGTTGATTTTGGTGGGCACTATAACTTTTGAAACTTTTAAAATGCAGTAGGGTCTATCTAATCTCTGCCAGATGTTCTGTAGTGAAATATAAACTCTGATGGTCAATTCACAATTGACATTCTGACTTTCTGATCACTAGTTAGGAAAACAGCCAAAAGGCTGTTGTGTAACAGCAAAAGTGTTTGTGTAATCTCTTGTCAATGATGTTTTCACACCTCAGTTCTGGAACATGTTGGATCTCTTCCAGTAGGCTAATAGCTTAGGCTGGCTCCCAGGATGCTATGTAACTGCTAGGACAACTCAGCAAGTTATCCAGGTCATGTTCCCTCTGCCCTGGAAAGGGACTCAAAGAGACAGAGAAGAAAAATGCTAAAGTTGTTATTTGTGAGCTTGTTGATGAGACTGAAAGTAATATCATAAAACATAACAGAAAAGGAAGATGGTATTGCCATTTAATTCAGTTTTTGTGTCCAAAATAAGCACCTTCCATCCAACCATATTGATCTACATCAGAGCACATTGCAAATAAGCATATTCCAGGTCACTTACAGGGCAAGAAGTTTGAAATCCAGCTTGGAAATTAGCTGGGATGTGGGATAGTTTTTACATGGTCAAAAAAAAATAACCTGGTATCTTATTTGTCTATTGTCAAAACAAATGGAAACTGACTCTCCCATCGAAAGGAGGAAATCATTAATTGCATAATTTGGGCAAGAAAAAGAACAAAATTAAAAACATTGATTTAAGTACAAATAGGATTCACTTTTGATGCACAACAGTCATGAAATCTTTCATAATGGCTTCTCAGCTTTTCTACAATATATTACTTAACTGAATATTTTTGATTTTATGTAATTAATTGGCTTCAACCCAGATTTGCTGTGAACAAGCCAGAAAGTTTGCATACATATATGCACACTAGAAATATATTTATTCTGAATTCTAATTCCACTCCTTACAAATAAATTGATACTTTTCCTCTGCCTAAGTTTTTCCTATTTAACTATCATAATATTCTAAGCATTTCTCCATTAATGCTATCAATCCATTAATGGTAAAAGCCCCTCCCTCCAGTCCATCAGCCACTCCTTAGTAATATTTAGTGTAAAATAAACAGTTACATAATCCTTAACTAAGTGTTCAACAGTTTGTTTAGTAACTGTTTGAAGTTACAACACTGAAAAAAGTGACCTACGACCATTTTTCACTCTTATGGCTGTTATAGTATTCCCATATGATCAAAGTTGAGATGCTTGGCAACTGACTCATATTTATGATGGTTGCAGTGTCCCGGGCTCATATGATCAGCTTTTATGATCTTCTGACAAGCAAAGCCAATGGGAATATAAATTTACTTAACAACTGTGTTACTAACTTAACAATTGCAGTAATTCACTTAATAACTGTGGCAAGAAAGGTTTTAAAATTGGGCAAAACTCACTTAACTGTCTTGCTTAGCAACAGACGTTTTGGGCTCAATTGTGGTTGTAAGCCGAGAACTATCTGTACTATAATATATCTATATCTGACTATCTCTTAAAAGTGTTAATTACCAATTAGACCTACAGGAAGCTGCACTGAACACAATCTTAACAAATTTAATGAAGAATGGAACAGATCAAACAATATATTTCAAGCAAATATCTGAGTTCCATTGTGATTCAGGGAACCAATGAGGCAGTTTGTATTTGTATGATTGGGCCTGGTTAAGGTGTGTTGTGGGAACCTCTCTCTTCATTGTTTGCCAAAGGATTCCATTTTCTTTAAAACTGTATAAATAAAAATCCTACGTATCTCTGGAAAAGCTCAGAAAATTTTGCTATATGTAACATCCAAGCATACATACACATTTTATGTTCAAACAATGATTCTGGTACTTTGAAATCGATGTATGTCTAAAATCAATGCATGTTCTTTTTGAGGTTAACATTTCTTAGCATTAAAAGTTTTACATTATTTCAGACTATGGCATTACAAATACTGATGCAACTGTTCATTCAATGTAATTAGGGACCAGGTAAAAACACTTCGTCCTGCGAGATTAACAACTGAAGCAAATGCACGGTGTTTTCATAATCCATGCACACTGATGTGTTCTTAATATCCAAATTCTTATCACACTGTAGTAGTTCCGCGCCCGCCCAAATCTACAGGTCGATCACGCAACCACCTGACATCAAACTAGCATAAAAACCGCTTCCTGTTGAGCCTCCAGCATATGTACTTCGCGGTCACGTGCCCCACGGCCAAGATGGCGAAAGGCTTGTATTTAAACTACAACTCCCAAGATGTTCTGAGTAGCCAATGGCAGAAGAGCAAAGGGGTGAGATTGGTCGGCGTCGCGGGCTGTTAGTGTGAGCACGGTAAAGGTTGGGTGTCTCGCGCCCCTGGCCATTAGGAGGGTGGAGGGGGTACCCCTCCCCCCAAAGCCCCGTGGCCGTTCTCCCATCAACCCCTCATTGCAGCGAGGCGTGTGAGAAGGAAAAAAAGGGACCAGGTGAGGAGAAAACTCAGAGCATTCGTGGGAAGGCGGGGGGGGGGGGGAAGGGAAAAAAGACGTCGCGAGATCGAACGGCAGCGAAGGGGGTGGGGCGGCGGAGCTCGGTTCCTTAAAGGAGAGGCTCTTTCTTTAAAGGGACATGTCACAAAAGAATATTTTCTTCCTCCGACAGAATATTCGCTTGCTCCCAAAGCGGCCGGGTGGAGAAATAGCGATGGCAATTTTAATTGCAGGATATTTCTTCATTTTACAACGTTACCGGCAATAGGAAGGACACGTGAATGTGGAATTCCTTCTCATCTAGCGCTTCACAAGAGATTCACCAAGTCCTCCCAAAACTAGGTTCAAAGTGAGCTCCGTGTCCTTTGAGCCACCATTCTCCAAGTTGGTGCTCTTAAGATGGACTACAACTCCCATCAGTGCCCAATCGGCATTGTGCCTGGTGGAGGATGGAAGCTGCAGTCCAACACCTCTAGAAGGTTCCAAATTGGAGATGCATACACTAAACTGCTAAAGCTGGATTTCAGTACATTTTACAACAGCACCTAATTCATGGCACCCCCAGAGCTCTGTGGACAATGCAAAAAGAACGGGGGGGGGGAGAATGACTTGTCTTCTTCACAGTGTTATGAGGCTGGGCATTGCTTAAAATAAAACGAGGCCTATGCAAAATTTCATAAATGGTGGGAGAGAGAAATTAAACTCAGGAAAAATACATCCTCTGCTCACCCTCTAGCCCTTTTTCTGAGCTACGATAATATGGAAATGGAACATTGATTAAGGATTTTTCATCTTCAAGAATCCTACTTCATCTCTGTGTGTGTGTATGTGTGTGTATGAGAGAGAGAGAGAGAGAGAGAGAGAGAGAGAGAGAGAGAGAGAGAGAGAGAGAGAGAGAGAGAGTTTATTGATTTAATATTGGTTTATTGCAGGGGTCTTCAAACTCAGCCCTTTAATGACTCATGGACTTCAACTCCCAGACTTCCTCAGCCAGTTGAAGTCCATGAGTCATAAAAGGGCTGAGTTTGAAGACCCCTGGTTTATGGCATAACATAGGAATTGGGAGATTGTGGCTCCAGATTTGTGTTTCAGCCCTCAGTTGCCTTTCAAAGTTTGGCCAAAAGTGAGATATAGGAATTGTGACTCACCAGCTTCATAGATACTCCTTTGATAGTATGGAGAAATTCTTAGCCATAATCTGAACTCTGGCTGCAAATCCTTTGTTGTCAGTTTTCCTTTCCTTCCACCAGATCCCTCTTTCAGCTCTAGTATTCTACTGTCAATTAAAATATTGCACCCATTATTTTTGAATATACTATTTTCTTTTTCTTATTATAATAAACATAGTTGCTGTTATTTCAGCTGATATTTAAGTTTCAGAGATTATTTATGCAATCTACATGTGAAGTAGCATTATTTCAACACATAAATAGGGTGTTAGAATAGTATGTTGTGATGTAATAAATTTAGAACAACTGTATTATAAGGATGAATAGAAAATACTTGCTCCCCAGGCTGTTGTTGCTATAGTTGTATACATTAGTGCAGCTCTGAGGTTATAGCATTGGGAAAATAATTTCAGTGTTAATATATGTCTCTGTTCCTTAACAGCCAGGGCTGGTAATATATTTCCTTTTCTGGGCTCTGGGCTCTTGCCAGTAGCAGAGCACTTCCTTGGAAGATGATGGTAGAAAACATCAGTTCCCTAAACTTTTACATAGTACTGCTTATTTCCTTATGTAAGTTCTGGGGCAAAGTACATGGAATGGGGGAAGATCATGTAGGGAAGATTTTGTTTATATCTCAGATATATGATTTTTTTTGATGCATGCAACATATTGAATTGCAAGTCAATTAGTGACTAATGTTGCTATGGATATGCATAAGAATTGTTGACATGTTAGTGACAAGCAGGTAATACTTATTCTCTCCAGCAGGTGAAATCTGCAGCAATGGTGGGAGCTCAGCAGATAGAGATGCAGGCAGCAGAAGTGCCCGCAGTGGCCCCAGCAGGTGGAGGTCCTGGTGGTGGCAGTGGCGATCATCAATATGAATGCTTAGAATGTGGCAAGGTGTTCAAATGGTCATCACGACTCATCCATCACCAGAGGACTCACACAGGCGAGCGGCCTTACAAGTGCTCAGAATGTCCAAAAGCTTTCAAAGGGTCATCGGCCTTGCTGTATCACCAGCGTGGACACACGGGTGAACGACCATATAAGTGTGGTGAATGTGGCAAGGCCTTTAAACGGTCATCCTTGCTTCAGATCCATCAGAGTGTACATACTGGTCTGCGTGCTTTTAAATGTGCTCATTGTGGCCAAGCCTTTAAATGGTCTTCCCATTATCAGTATCACCTGCGCCAACATACTGGAGAACGCCCCTATCCCTGTCCAGCATGTGATAAGGCCTTTAAGAACTCTTCTAGCTTGAGACGGCACCGCCACACACATACAGGTGAGCGTCCTTATGTCTGCCCTATCTGCAGCAAGGCTTTCACTCAGTCCACAAACCTACGACAGCATCAGCGAGTGCACACTGGTGAGAGACCCTATCAGTGCCAGGACTGCAGTAAAGCTTTCACACACTCATCTAACCTAGCACTGCATTGTCGATCAGCACATACTGCCCGTTCTGTTCACACCTGTGTTATTTGTGGTAAAGCTTTTGCATCTGACACCTATTTGCAGCAGCACTTGGAGACTCATGCTGATGTTGCACCTCCAGCACAGCTCTTCTTGGAGGAGCCAACCACTACCGTAGAGATGGTGTTTCGATGTAGTATCTGCCATCTTATTTTTCCCTTGCAAGAGCAACTGTTAAGTCACCAGGAAACGCACTTGGCCCCAACAGAGCCACTGCCTCTGCCAGAAATGCCATCACCATCAGTGCAGGAGGAGATGGCACCTGCAGTATCTCCCACATCCTCAGTATCTTGCTCAGTGTGTGGTAAGACTTTCAAGAGTGCAGCAGGTTTAGCAAGACATCAGCAGAGCCAACATTCATCAGATCGCACATACACTTGTGTGGTGTGTGAGCGTTCCTTCCCTGCACTGGCCAGCTTATTGGGCCACCAGCGTTCACATCCCCCAGCTGAGCAGAGGCTGGAGGAAGCTGAAGTGACCTGTCCAGCACAGGCTGAGCCAGTGCCTACAGCCACTGCAACACCACCTCCACCATCTGAGCGACCGTATGTGTGTGGAGAATGTGGGAAGTCATTCAAGGGCTCCTCAGGGCTGCGTTATCACCTCCGTGATCATACAGGTGAGCGCCCCTATGCTTGTAGTGAGTGCGGGAAGGCCTTCAAGCGCTCATCACTGCTGCGTATTCACCAGCGGGTGCATACAGGGCTGCATGCCTTCACCTGCCCCACCTGTGGGATGGCATTCAAATGGGCCTCTCATTACCAATACCACTTACGTCAGCATACTGGAGAGCGTCCATATGCCTGCCAGGATTGTGGGAAAGCCTTTAAGAATACCTCATGCCTTCGTCGGCACCAGCAGCTGCATACAGGGGAACGTCCCTTCGCTTGCCAGACTTGTGGCAAGGCTTTCACCCAGACTTCTAACCTCCGGCAGCATCAGCGGGTGCACACTGGCGAGAGGCCCTATTGCTGCCGGGATTGCGGCAAGGCATTTACTCACTCATCCAACTTGGCACTGCACCGACGTACCCATTCCCGGGAACGTCCTTTCCAGTGCCCAATTTGTTGTAAGGCTTTTGTCATGGCATCTTACCTACAGCGTCATTTGCGTACCCATAACAGCACTGAGGCAGCTAATCACACAACTACTGCCTCATCTTCTGCCACCCAGGAGGTACAAATTGTGCCCAACATGCAGGCAACTCTGAATGTGGAGCTAAGTGGCAGCTCATCCCCAGCTGTTTCTTCTAACAGTCAAACTTTCTTGCTAGTGCAGACGGCTCAGGGCTTGCAGCTCATTCCCAGTGTGCAGCAGCAGCAGCCACCTCTCCAAAGTTCACCTCCCAAACTCATCCTTTTGCCCAGTCCACAGATGGTAACAACTACACCTGCCGCTTCAACAACTTTTACCTTGGTGCCAAGTGCTTCCACTACTCCAAACAAACCTGTCCTACTCCGTCAAAGTAAGGGAAAGAAGCCTGTGTCAGTACATCCCCCACCACCAGTATCTAGCAACCAGAATATTATTTTAATGCCCAGTACCACTGGAGCCAATATGCAGCCTATCCCTAATGTACAAATACAGAGGTCACCAGGATTGCAGACCAATGGACAGAATGTTATGGTGCTCCAGAGTTTGCCAGAACAGCAAGTGGGCACAGTGCAGATACAATATATACCACCCAATCCATCAACAAGTACTATCCAGATTCAAACTTTGCCTCAGCAACTCCAAAACTTTTCCACTGCCCAGCAAAGTGGCACCCTACAAATTCAGACCTTGCCTACTGCTCAGCAAACCGGCACAATTCAGATCCAGGCTGTTCCTAACTCTATACAGACTGGTCTTGTACAGATTCAAAGTCTGCCTCTACCCCAGAACACTGTTCAGATCCAGAGTTTGTCTGCTGCCCAATCAGCAAACACTGTGCAGATCCAGGGTCTGTCCAGTTATCCACCAGCTGGCACAGTGCAGTTCCAAACACTTCAGCCTTCACAAAAGATGAATACTGTACAATTTCAGGCTGTAACATCCTCCCAGCAGGTGGGGACCTTGCAGCTCCAAAACCTCCAGTCTTCCCAACAAGTAAGCTCTCTTCAGATCCAGACTTTGACATCTTGTCAGCAGACCAACTCTCTTCAGATTCAAAATTTGCCTCAGTCAAATCAGTCGGTGAACAGTGTTGAAATCCAAGGTCTTGCTCCTTCCCAACAGTTGGATAGTGCAAATCAAATCCAGGGGCTTATGTGTTCCCAAGAAGGGCAGCAGCTTCAGCCTTCAGAAGAGATGGCCAGTGTCCAACTTCAGACTCTGGGCTCAGCTCAGGAAATGAATGAGATTGGAAATGCTGTGTCTAGCTCACATGAACTCTCTGAAGTGGACCTCCATCAGGGATCCAACATAGAAGAAGAAAGCCAGAATCTGATTGTTGTACAGAATTCTCCAGGGGAGGAACTGCTAGGGCCTGGAGGTGAGGTTGAGAACCTTGAGGGTGTACAAGACATGCATTTTGAGACTCTGCAGACTGAAGAAGGGGTTCAAAATGTATTAGTGTTGAGAAGGGCAGGTGGAGAACAAACCCGTTTGTGTGTTCAGGAAGTAGAGAACATCCAGACTGTGCAGGAACTGTCTGGCCTTCAGTTACATAATACTGATGGTAGCTCAGGGACTGGGCAGAATCTATTGATTATCCGCAGTGCACAGGGAGAACAGACTCTCCAAGTACTGGAGAGTGTACCGACTCTGCAGGTAAATAGCCCAGATAACAGTCAAGCTGCTGTTGAAAGCAACAGCACTTCTCAAATGGTGCAAGTTTTACAAAGTCCAGTTGCATCCCAAGGACTGTCTTCCATTCAGATTGTGCAAACAGTACCGAACATGCAACTTGTTCACACCTTCTAAAAAACAACTGCCTCACATGCCTGAACTGGAGTATAGTTCAGGAACAGTTTAATTTCTACAAAGAATAAGAATGGGGTTAGATTGGGTGATTTGACCTGGACAACTTCAGAACATACTGTACTTGGGGTGGTCAACTCTCCAAGTTAGTTCTGCTTGGGTTCCTCAGGACAAACGTCCTCAACAAATAGCTGGGTTCAACCCCTTGCCTGCTGGTCCAAAGCATGTCCTTTGCTATTCTTCCTGATCCCGTGTGGTCTGCCACTGCTGCTTCTATCCCTGCAGCCACAATAATCTCAATGCTATGCCTCTCAGCAGCCATATACACTGCACACAAGAGAGAGCATCAACCCAGTCTTTTATTCTTACCCAAATCCATCTCTATATTTAAAACATTTTGTTCTGGCAAAAAAGAAATGGATGTGCAGCCTAATCATAAGAATATTGTTTATGGTAGCCAGGACTTCTGCCCATTCTATAAGACAGGAATGTGATTAATGGGCAGCTGATCTCTCCATATCCCTTCTGTGGACCATTCTGATATGAAATTGCATAATCTTTTTGTAAAATAAGAAACCGGGGACATTCAGGCTTGAGACTGCTTGATACTAGAGGAGACAATTTTATGAGCTATTGTAGACTGCATTATACAGCTACAGTGGCTTATATGCCTAATTCCTTCTGTTTCTGTTATAGTCCTTTTATCATGTGCAGAAGTACATTTCTTCCTGAGTGGACCTTAATTCCTGGTGCTAACAAACACAAGAGAATCAAAGATCTTTGTGAGCTGGAATGAAAATAAAAGACTGCTTTGATGCACCTTTGATCTTTTTCAGTTGTATGTTTCAGTTTACCATCATATACAGGCTGGATCACATTTTTATGCAACGTAAAATATTTCTCATAACTCAGTCAAGGTTCTGCAGTACTTTTTTGGTCATTGTTTTAATATTTTATCTTATTGAGTTGGAGTAAGAAAATATAAAGTAGGTTCTTCTAGATTTCTGCCATTTATTCAACTTAAGAAGTTTCTGCACTCAACTACTGACTTAAGGCCCTTTTTAAAGGTGAAAAGCTTTAAAGGGACAATAATAAAAGATTCAACTTAGGTGGTAATGTTACTCTTGGTTTTCCCAGTTCCATGCTGTTTATTCAGATATAGTACATACTGGATATAGCATAGATAGGCCACAAAAATGAGGTCTTAGTAACAATCTTGAACAATTCAACAGGTTATCAAGCCTCTTGATATTCTAGAAGAAAGTTGTGGAATGGCCATATCTGGGTAGACAGAACTAAGTTTGCAACACATGCCATATTAAAATGTGTATTGCTAGTTTGTGGTTAAAAATACGGACAAGCCATTGATTTAATGCTAGCTGAGTTAACCAAGGAATATTGGGAGATATTCATCTAGCCCAGTGCTGGCTACATAAGTAATATGTCTTGGTAACTGGCTTATAAATCAAATTCATAATATGATTTGTTTACACCTTAGATGTGAAAACCTAGTCAAATATCCAGTTCAAATTCTGCTCTTCTAACTAAATACTGAAAGCAAGTAACAGTAGATACATACATTAAAATTGGTACTAAAATTAACTAAAAATGAAAAACTTAGAAAAAATGTCATTTTTTAAAGTTTTTTTTAAATCTAAAGAGAAAGAGTTTTTGAGGTAGTGCATTACAGCAGTGAGATGGCTGGCTCCTTTACCAGAAAAGCGAGATTTTAACAGTTAATAAGGCATCTTCAGAAGGATCTTTTCTGTAGAACTTACGTAATAGCTCCATAAAGGAAGCAGGCAAACCCAGAAGCAAACATGCCCTTAGACCAGTGGTTCCCAACCTTTTCTATACCCTGCACTCCTAAAATGCTTCTGATATATTCTCGCACCCCTTACAAAAGTTCAAAATAATGGCAACGAATTATGCATATACACTATAATTTTGAAAACTCAAGTTTTTGCACCCCCTGGAATATCGTCTCACACCCCCACAAGACATTTCTTGTAGTTGGCCACCAGGTTTGCACACATCTCAGGAGGGATTTTGTCCTACTCTTTGCAGATTCTTTCCAAGTCATTAACATTCAAGACTGATGTTTGGCAGCTCGAATCTTCAGTTCCCTCCACAGATTTTCTATGGGATTAAGGTTTGGAGACTGGCTAGACCACTCCAGGACCTTAATGTGCTTCTTGAGCCACTCCTTTGTTGCCTTGGCTGTGTGTTTGGGTCATTGCCATGCTGGAATACCCATCCATGACCCATTTTCAATACCCTGGCTGAGGGAAGGAGATTCTCACCCAAGATTTGATGGTATATGGCCCCGTCCATCGTCCCTTTGATGTGGTGAAGTTATCCTGTCCCCTTAACAGAAAAACAGCCCCAAAACATAATTTTCCACCACCACGTTTGATGGTGGGGATAGTGTTCTTGGAATCATAGGCAGCATTTCTTCTCCTCCAAACATGTGGTGAGTTGCGTTGATGCCAAAGAGCTTGATTTTGGTCTGATCTGATCACAACACTTTCACCCAGTTCTCCTCTGAATCATTCAGACATTCATTGGCAAACTTCAGACGGGCCTGTACA
Organism: Bothrops alternatus; assembly: GCA_034064705.1. Classification (NCBI taxonomy): domain Eukaryota; kingdom Metazoa; phylum Chordata; class Lepidosauria; order Squamata; family Viperidae; genus Bothrops; species Bothrops alternatus. Next base: position 2,001,365 of record JARGCV010000156.1, on the reverse strand, counting down.
TGTGCTTTCTTGAGCAGGGGGACCTTGCGGGAGCTGAAGGATTTCAGTCCTTCATGGTGTAGTGTATTACTAATTGTTTTATTGGTGACTATGGTCCCAGCTGCCTTGATATCATTGACAAGATCCTCCCGTGTAGTTCTGGGCTGATTCCTCTCTGTTCTCATGATCACTGAAACTTCATGAGGTGAGATTTCACATGGAGTGTGATGTGGATGCTATTGTACATCTTGGCACTAACAATCTGTCCCAAAAAGATGTATTCCCTGTGCAGAATGATTTCCAGAGCTTGGGCAGGAACTTAGCGGGATAGGTTTTAGGCTTGCTTTTTCAGAGATTTTACCAATGTATAAGGAGCAAAATAGAAAAGGCCAGCGTATAGCAGAATTCAATATGTGGCTAATGGAGTGGTGTAAAGGGGAAGGCTTTGGTTATATTAGTCACGATGTCTGCAGCTGGTCCAATGAAAAAGTCTACAAAAGAGACGGTTTGCATCCATCAAAGAAAGAGACTGAGTTACTTCGCAATAAATTCACAGATTTTCTGGAGAAATATTTAACTCACTGTTCCCGTTTAGTCCCTGGCAATCTAAAAATTATAGGGTTATCAGTGAATGTAACATAGATGTGTGTGTGGACAAGAATATCAATCTTGCTGTCAAGCAAAATCAAGCTTTTAATAGCGAGTGCCACACGAAGTGCACTAATCAAATAGGTGGTAAGAAAATAGGGGAACTCAGACACCACACAGGTTATGTAGAAAGTAAACACAGTCAGTCATAAAGGACTCAAATGTTTATACACCAATGCACAGAGCATGAACAGCAAACAGAGTGAATTAGAAATTCAGGTAAATGAGGGCAGATACGATATTGTTGCCATTAAGGAAACTTGGTGGGATGAAACCCACAAATGGAACACACAGCTAGAGGGATTTAAATTATTTAAAAGAAACAGACCAAACAAAAGAGAAGGTTGAGTTGCTCTCTATATAAGAAATAACTACATCTCTATAGAAATAGAGCACGACAATGATGAAAGCTGTCTTGAATGCATTTGGGTCAATATAAAAGGGGGGAAAATGACATTGCCATAGGTGTATACATAGGGCACCCAACCAAACAGAGGAAATAGATGAACTTTTTGCTAGTCAATTAAGTAAGATATGTAGGAAGCACATCACAATAGTAATGGGGGACTTTAGTCACCCTGACATCAACTGGGAGACAAACTGCACCAAGTGGATGATCAAACAGATTCCTGACAAATCTAGCAGACAACTTTATCTCCCAAAAAGTAGAGAAGAGAACCAGGGGATCAACCATATTGGACTAAATTCTCACTAACAGAGATGAAATGATAGAAGGTGCTGAAACCACAGGAACCTTTGGGGGAGTGATCACGCAATATTAGAATTTAACATTATGCAAGCACAAGCAATAGAACACAGAATTTTGGACTTTAAGAGAGCTAATTTCAACAAATTTAGAGAGCGATTGGGAAGGATTCCATGGATGAGAATCCTCAAGGGGAAAACAACTCAAGAAGCTTGGGAAATTTTGAAAAGTGAGATTATAAAAGCCCAGTCTAGCACAATACCAGCGAAGAAGAAAAATAATAGGTCTCAAAAGAAACCAGCATGGCTGCATAAAGAACTCTCTGATAAATTGAAAGAGAAAAAGGACAAGTATAAAAAGTGGAAAGAGAGGCACATAACTAAGGCAGAATATCAGCAAATAGCCCAAGCTGGCAAAGGTGAAATGAGGAAAGCTAAGGCTCAAAATGAACTAAGGCTTGCAACAAAAGTCAAAAATAACAAAAAAAAGCTTCTTTCAACATGTAAGAAAAGAGAAAAAAGTTATGGAAATGATTGGTCCACTAGTGGGAGAAAGTGACAAGAAGGTGACAAGCAATAGGGAGAAAGCAGAAATACTGAACTCGTTTTTTGCATCCATATTTACACAAAGGGAAAAAAAGTCCAACCTATCAAAAACAGTACCGTAAAAAACAGATTAGAAACACAAATTAAGATAGGCAAGAAAATGGTAAGTGAGCACCTGTCCACCTTAGACGAATTCAAATCACCAGGACCAGATGGATTACACCCCAAGGTTCTGAACAAACTGGCAGATGTGATCTCAGAACCACTGAACTATATCTTTCAAAGATCCTGGAGCACTGGGGAACTATCAGTGGACTGGAAAAGAGCTGATGTAGTTCCCATCTTCAAAAAAGGGGGAAAAATGGATCCAGGAAACTACAGACCTATCAGCCTGACCTCAATACCTGGGAAGATCTTGGAAAAGATAATCAAGCAACGAATCAGTGAACACCTAAAGGCAAACAAAGTAATTACCAAAAGCCAATATGGGTTTGTCAAAAACGGATCATGCCAGACAAATTTTATTGCATTCTTTGACCCAGGTGACAAAATTAATGGACCAGAGGAATGCTGTGGATATAATTTATTTGGACTTCAGTAAGGCATTTGATAAAGTAGACCACAACCTACTACTCGATAAGATAGAAAAATGTGGATTAGACAGAATCATCACCAGATGGATTTGTAGCTGGCTGACCAGCTTTTGAGGACCATGTGGTCCTCAACGGAACTGCATCTACATGGAGGGAAGTGTGTAGTGGGTGCCCCAGGGCTCTGTTCTGGGCCCAGTGCTCTTCAACATCTTCATCAATGATTTAGATGAGGGGATAGATGGGGAACTCATCACATTTGCAAACGACACCAAGTTGGCAGGAATAGCCAACACTCCAGAAGACAGGCTTAAGACACAGGAGGACCTGGACAGACTTGAACACTGGGCACTATCTAACAAAATGAAATTCAATGGTGAAAAAAGTAAGGTTCTACATTTAGGCAAGAAAAATCAAATGTATAGGTATAGTATAGGGGGTACCTTGCTCAATAGTAGTAACTGTGAGAGGGATCTCAGAGTCCTAGTAGACAATCACTTAAATATGAGCCAGCAATGTGGTGCAGCTGCCAAAAAAAGCCAACACAGTGCTGGGCTGCATTAACAGAGGGATAGAATCAAGATCACATGAAGTATTAATACCACTTTACAATGCCTTGGTAAGGCCACACTTGGAATACTGCATCCAGTTTTGGTCACGATGTAAAAAAATGCTGAGACTCTAGAAAGAGTACAGAGAAGAACAACAAAGATGATTAGGGGACTGGAGGCTAAAACATATAAGGAACAGCTGCTGGAATTGGGTATGTCTAGTTTAACGAAGAGAAGGACAAGGGGGGACATGATAGCAGTGTTCCAATATCTCAGGAACTGCCACAAAGAGGGAGTCAAGTTATTCTCTAAAACACCTGAAGACAGGTCAAGAAGTAATGGATGGAAAGTAACCAAAGGGAGAAGCAACCTAGAACTAAGGAGAAAAATTGATCAGTGGAACAAGCTGCCTCCAGAAGTTGTGAATGCTCCAATACTGGAAGTTTTTAAGAAGAGACTGAACAGCCATTTGTCTGAAATGGTATAAAGAAGACATGTCAAACTCACGATATCACGTGATGTCACACAACATATTGGGACAGTTTTGACATTGCCAGCAATGGGATGGGTGCAGCTTCCATATGACGCGTCCGGCCCATGGGCCTGCAGTTTGACACCCCTGGTATAAAATTTCCTGCCTGAGCAGGGGGTTGGATTAGAACAGGGCTTTTCAACCAGCGATACGGGTACCACCTGTGGTACACTGGCACCTGGCAGGTGGTACGCGACCATCCTAGAAAAGTGGTAGCGGGGGAGGGGAATGAGTTGAACAGGTGGCAGCACCACACAAGCCTGAGCGAGAGATGGCTGGAGCTGCAGGGCTGTCAGGGCTCAGTGGAAGTGCCAGGATCAGTGCCGCTTTCCAGCTGATCGGAGCTTCTTCGGGGCTGTCAGGGCTTAGTGGAAATGCCAGGATGAGCGCCAGGCTCCAGCTGGAGCTTGGCGCTGATCCTGGTGCTTCTGCTGAACCCTGAAGAAGCACCAATCAGCTGGAAAGCAGCACTGATTCTGGCACTTCTGCTGAGCCCAGAAGAAGCACCGATCAGCTGGAATGTTGCAGCATCTCCAGGGTCTTGTGATTTACATTCAGATGCTTGGCAACTAATTCATATTTATGGCAGTCGCAGTGTCCCAGGGTCATGTGAAGTGCCCAAAACCTGCTGCAACCACCCAGCAGATGGGGGGAATAAAAACCAAACACACTCCCACCCCACCCACACTGCCAGTCCTCAACAGAAATGCTTACAACAATGAAAACCTCAGACAGGACGAAGAGCGCCACCGGGCAGGCAGGCGTCTTGCTCGGCTGTGGCTTGGGGGGCACTTTTTTCAGTGCCATTGTAACTTCAGTCACTAAACAAACTGTTGTTAAGTCGAGGACTACCTGTACTTTATCACTTTATTCCTTTTTTTTTTTGGTCATCAAGTTTTTGACACCTTGCTAGGCGACTGGTGGTACTCGGATATTGCCATATCCTAAAAGTGGTACAATGGGTGAAAAGGTTGAAAAGCCCTGGATTAGATGACTTCCAAGGTCCCTTCCAACTTTATTATTATTATGTGTTAAACAGAAGATAACTGGAAAATGTACTGTTCTAAGAACAATAGCCCAGACCTTTGACAATGTATAGAACCAGTCCTCTGTCCTCCTGTACTTAATCTCAAAATCAATGTAAGACAAAATTTCTGCCTAATGAGGTTTGGGGCATTAAGCATGTATTTAAATGTCCCTGCAGTATAGATTAATGTGATAAAAGGGTTTCAAAGGTACATGTAAGGTTTAGTAATTTAGTAACTTATTTATAAGAGAACTTATTTATCACAGCTTTGCTACCATAGTTGCTACTTATGTTACCATTGTGGCACAATGAATAGCTGTACATAAATTTAACACATCATGTATTCATGTATTCAGTATTTCTTCTCACCATAGGAGGGTGCATTCAGACCACCTATGTACCACATACAATGGATACTGAAAATAAATTACTCAACATTTTCAACAAGTACCGGTAATATGCATATTGTATAATGAAGCACAAATTAATTAATTATACACTGGTTTGGTACTGAACCTGACTTTTATTTTCAGCAACAGCTTTTAAACCATACAATATTTTCAGAATAGCATTGATTTTCTTTTTCCGGACCCCATTTAACATTAACCAGCTGGATGCAAAGAAGCTTACTGCCTTCACCATTACTCCAAATTGGTATACATTTTGTTTGTATTTATTTTATCCTATGTTCCAAGAATTTAAGGTGGCTTAGATGAGTAAGCTCTTCATTTTATCCCACAGCTGAATCATGAGGTTGATTGAACTCAAAATTACTGGCTCAGCCACATAGTGAATTTCTGTGGCTTCCGAAGCTTTTAAAGCTGGGGCTCTATAAACCTATTGTATAAATCAATATTTAAATGTGCAGCCAACTATATTCTGAGACAGGGGGAAGGTAAAATTTTAACATGTATAAAATCCATTTTTAAGTCAAACTACCGTAAACTATTGGTGACACATATAACTGAATCTAGATACTCTGCTTGCCATGATATGGAAATGGATTGTCACTGCCATTCCTCAGGATATATGCAGATTAGAGCGTGTGTGTGTTTGTGTGTGTGTATGTGTGTGTGTGTGTAGTTTATGAATGTAATTTACATGCTTAGGCAAAAAAATCCTATATAATCTTAATTCCAAAGCTTTTTGCCCCCACGTGTGAAAAACATAGGCTCCTTGGGATTAAGGATAACGTTTCTTAATACTTTCATAACATACAGGTAGGCAAAGGTTTAATGTATACTTTTCTATGTATAGATTTACCTGTTGAATTTGTCTGCCAGTATTTGTGCATAGTTTTATCTGTTGAATTCCTGCCTGCATTTATGCATCCGATAGTTCTTTGTTATACAATATAGAAAAAGGAGGTTAGTCATTCCCTATTTCCTAGGTTTCCCTTTTCTCCTGAAAAAGATCAAGGAAGGAAAGGGCTCGGACATCTTTACAACTCCGGTTTGACGGTCTTGGCATACTCGAGAGGCCACATTGGTTCCGCCTAGTAACAGTAACTAAGAGCTGCGTAGGAAGGGATAGGGGTCGCAGAAGAAAGAACATAGCGCATGCGCATATTCAGTGAAGCCCCGAGTCTGGAAAGAGAACGATTGAATTAGCGGGCCTTTGGGTCAGGACTGTTTCCTATCCACCCCTCCCGTGCTTCTGGAAGGAGGAGTGGAGAATGTAACTGTTACTGGGATATCCCATGCGCCTCTCTGCAGGGGGAGAAGTCAGCCGTAGCCTGCAAACTGGGTGAGTCCATTGGGAACGGAGGGGAGATCGTGAAAGGTTCAACAATAGTGAGTATGCTAAAAGGTGCTTTTATTTTTGCGGAGGGGGTGTGGCTGCTTTGGCCCTCTTACGAAAGGGAAGGGCTAGCCAAAATACAGGTGTTGCGATTTTCTTGTAATTTTATGAGGAAAATTTTATTGCTTGTTTGCATCTAATAAAGCTACGTGAATTCACTCTAAGGAAAAAGCATATTTGCAGTAGATATAAAGCACTAAAACGCATCATTTTCTCAATAATCCCTTTCAGAATAATCCTTTGAAGTAAGGGACCCTGTATAACAAAAGAGAAAAAGGAAGCCAGAAAAAGAGCAGATGGCCCAGAGCTTACCAGTGTTTCTTTAGGGATTGGTGCATCATACTAAACCATGGTGTGTTTTAGCTTAAAGTGCAGTTGGGCATCCATCTAGTGTGCTGTATTCAACAATCTGTGGTTTAGCCCTAAGTGATATCAGTCTCTACCTGTGATTTTATAATAAAATAGTTTGCAATAATTTTTCTTTTTTCCTGTTAGATATCACTTGTTTCGGGGTGATACTTATCACAATTTTGCTCATAATTTAAAGAAGGCTCTGCACTGTAGTTTAAACATATGTGAAGAATATGGGGAGGAGAATGTAAAGTAGGAATGGTTACAAAGATGTGAAGAGACATTCCCTGCTTATGTATATTTACCAAACTATTTATTTTATATGGTTGAGGTGATGGGGTGGTGGCTGAGCACCTTTTATGGAAGAGTCAGAGTTTGCCTTCTCTTGGAGTTTTGTGGAGCATTTATTTCCCCATTTAAGCAAAAGTTCTCTCCCACTGTAGTCTGAAATTATTTTTCAGTCAACATTTGAACTTTTCTTCCTTTTAGGTATCAGTTGCTAACAATATGCCTACCTTAGACCCGGAACAGCTGTTAATCAGGGAAATGAGAGAGGATGAAGCCCCCATTGTTTTGGAACTTTTGAAGGTGAGATGGAGACGAAACAGGGATCCAGCTATATCAGTACTCCTGCTTTTCTGTTGAGAAGTTTCTGTGTGTTGATCCATATTAAACATTTTTTCAAAAGATATCTTCAACAAATTGATAATACTTGTGTTTGTGCCCTGAAAGTTTCATGGATTCAGCTGTTATCAAAGACATATGAGAAGTCTAGTTGTATTTTTGGGTCTAGTCTTGGAGAGTCGCAAATCTGTCCAGAATATTTTTTGGAATTTTTCAGTTATAAAGTTTAACAGCATAAAAGTTTTCCTAAAAGATACGCTTGTTGCTTTTGATTTGTTCTTGTAACATGGAAGTAATAAGTGTGATTTTAATTAGTGGAGTATGATTTGTGACAATATGATCAAGTCGCTTTGAATGCTAGGATAGAACCAAGAATATCATTACTCCATGGTAAAGCTCACTGGCTGATTTTGAATAAGGCCAGGTAAGAGTACAATGGCCTTCTGAGATATGTTAGAGACAGTTATGTATGCCTGATAACTTCTCTGGCATTTGGGTTCCTCTAAACTCTGAGGACTTTTTAATGTTCTTCTATTTCTCTCCTATCAGGATGGATTCAAAGATACAGAAAACCGCTTGATACTTTATGTGCTGACACGGCCACTAGCCTTGTTATTGATGGCAGTTGTGAGCAGTGGACTACGCTTCTTCCTGAACTCCTTTGTGTTGGCCCTTGTGCTGCCAGTACTCCTCACTGTAGTGGCTCTGAAACTTCTACTGTGGCGTTCACCAGACCTTAAACATTTGCATGCCTATTACAGTGCAAGCCATCGTGGGTTGTGGGTGGCTGTTTATGATGATGATGATGTGTGTGGTTGTGTGGCTTTGGAGCCTCTTGATAGAGAGCCACACACTGCTGAACTCAAGCGCTTGGCTGTCAGCCGATGGTACCGGCGCTCTGGGGTGGGTCGGTGCCTCCTTCATTTTCTAGAGGCACAAGCTCGTGCACAGGGCTTCAGATTCCTGGTGGCCCAGGTCTCCGTGGTGGCTAAGGCTGCTATTGGTCTCTTTGAGAATACTGGCTATGGTGTGAGTGGTGGGCGCCCGTGGTTGGGTTACACTGTTCAACAAGAGTTCAGCAAAGAGCTTTAGAACTGTATCTACTAGTCTGACACAAGCTGCTAGGCAAGGGAGCATGTTTTGAATAATCTTGAACAAAGAAAACACAAAGTTTCAGAAACAGACTGTAGTTAATGAGGCATCTCTAGGTCCTAAGCAGTAGTTAGTATTAATATAGTTTCTGCTTAGAAAACAAAGTATGACTACAAAGCAAATCAGGATAATAAAGGATTGTTTGTGTCTTCACACTCTGGTATAGCAATCAAACTCAGTCATTTGGGATTTCGGTTCCACATTATTCACTGAAGCTCATTTCCTGTGTCCTCTTTTGGGGTCAGAGTAACTTCACATTTTATACAAAAGGAACAGCAATTGACTGAGAAAATTTGTGTGTGTGTGTGTGTACACACACGTACACACACAAACATACACACACACAAACCCAGAGGATATACCAAAAGTCAGGCCTTGTAGACTATTACATAAATTACATTAATTTTTCAACTTGGTTGCCCTTTTTTCTAAACCCTTTCTTACTTGTTTGATGCATGACTTTTGAACACTCCTAAATACAGTAACATTTTCCTGGCCCGGGGTGGGTGGGTGGGTACTTGAAACATACATAGAGATTGACTTATAGGGCCTGATACTTGGAATAACCTTTATATATATATGTACTTTTCCATGCATGCACTTCATATAACAGAAGGTAATTTGAAAATTATTATTGTTCAAATAGCCATTCAGAATGTAGAGATGAGGAATTTACTCAGAATGCCAAATTCATATTTCACCCACAAACCAGTCTGAATGCATAAAGCATGTCTAGTTTTTATCTGATTATTATACATTTTCTTTGCAGATTAATGATCAGGATAGTGAATTCCTAGCAGCTAACCGGTTTCTTTAATGAGTTAAAGAAATATGTTCAGCATTTTGTAGTCCCTTGATGCCATACAGCCTAGACAGATCCAGTCATTTGCATTTACTGCTTAATGTATTTTAAATTCATTCCCTCACTTCTATCAACTGGTCATGGGTTTATGGACAAATTTTCTAAATCTGTACTTGCATGCCTAGGTTGGGGTATATTCTCTGACCCTAGTTCTTAGGGGCAAAGAAATGTAATGGTGCACTCTCTAATCAATTAAAGTTTCACTTTTATTTTCAAAATTCAGTAAAATTGGTTTAAGAAAGGAGAAAACACCTTTTTAAAATGAGATTTCAGAAGTTCTTTTACAGTATATATTCTAATAAAATATATGTCAGCTATATTGGGAAAATTGAACATGAGCCTTGTAATTCAGATTAGTTTAAATTGTACACATAAAACTTGAACTACTATAGGATGAGGATGTGGATAGCATTATTGGAAATCATGAATCCAAGTGCATAGAGGTGTGCTCCTGTCATGGAAACTAGTTTAAATCATATATGTTGTTCATATAATTGAGTTTTCACAGAATTTGGAGACAATAAAAACTGGCTTGAGGTCATTTTAAAAAAATGATATTTGTTAAGTATATGTATATGTATATGTTGCATATCCCTACTTCATCTGGTGTCTTTTGAAGATAATCAGGTGAGTGGAATTTTATGGGTAGAAATGTAGATGGACAAGGAACAAAATATCAGACACAAAAAGGATTAAGAAAAAACACATTTGAATCTTTAAAAGCTGATTTTCTTAGGATGAACTATTAAATCTGGCATTCATGTGCATATAACATAGTTCAGTGTCCAAATTAGCAAACAACCGAGACTCTGCTGGTTTCTATGGTGTCATTTTTCTAACTATCAAGCTGGGCTGACTAGCAACCTATTTAGGACTCTATTAATCCAGGCAGGAAGTTGATTTTAGAAATTCTTGGTTATAGTCTGGTTCACAAATGTATCTTCCTCCAGATATCTTAGCCAAAAATATTCAAAAATATGAGTGAATCATTGTTCTATACCCAACTTCCATCATGCTTAACTAGATTTCCAAACTCATTAGATGTACATTGCAAAAGAATTCAATGGAATGGAAATTTTGTATAATCAACAAAAATGCTTTGTATATACATTTTCTTTTTACTTGCTAGATTTTTTCCTGCAAATGCTAAATATTGATCTGTTGGTTTCAACAGGAATTGACTAACTGGCTTGCCGCCTGAGCCTAACATCATGGGCTAAGGGGGAGTGACTGGTTCAAAGTCACTAGGCCAGCTTTCATGCCTAAGGCAAAACTAGAATTCACAGTCTCTTGGTTTCTAACCTGGAGCTTTAACCACTGGCTCAAACTGGTTCTCTGATTTATGTGTGTGTATACATATACACTCAGTGAAATATTGTGACTGAGAATGGAGATGATTCTTTTAATTTGAAGTACCCAGTCATTAGGAACACAATGTGCAGAGATGTGTTATATCTGTGTGACAAGTTATTGGAAGCTGAGTTAAAATTGTTGGGATTGACATGTTCTGCCTTTATTACAGTAGTGACTTCAGGGATGGCAATTTCTTTTTTGTAATATGAGAAAAACATCAAACCTATTCATCATGTTAGGAAACACTACAGAGACCAACAGACAAAGGTCAGGTATAAGTATACTAGACAACATTTCTATATATGTAGCTCTGTGGTTTTCCCTTTATGCTCTGACTAGATGCTCTGTTCTCTTTGGAATCTGCTTTGTGCAGATGGAATTTTGCCTTTTAAAAATATTAATAAACTCTTAACTCTCACCAGTCCCCAACTCTCACTCCATAAATCCAAACGGGAGTTAAGAACAACTGAAATTTTCTATTTTCATTATTTCTCATTCTATCTAGTCTCTTTTAATCTGATCCACTATGTTTGCAATGCTGACCTAACTATTTTTGAAAAGGCTTGTCTATTTTTGATAGATGTAAATAAAAATCAGGTTTAATGTTGCAGAACTGATTATGTATTACTGAGGGTTACTTCTTACAAATTGAGATACATTACTTGCTGATATACTTATTCAGGATCAAGCACAAATAAAAATCTTAAATGATAAATAGAGACTGGGTTCAGAGGCAAAGCTGATTAAGCTATGAAAGTCTAAAGAGTTAACATCTTTCTCTTCAAGCCTTAGCAGTAATGTAGTTTGTGAATATCCTATGCCAAATTTTGCTTTTATACACAGCACAGAGTCATCAAGCATTCTAGAATTGTCATGGGACATCCCCCTCCCTCGTGTTTTGCTGTTTTCTAGTACAAGGTAGTTCTTGACTTAACGATTATTCATTTAGCAACCATTCAAGTTTATATCAGTGCAGAAAAACTGACAACCAGTCCATGCACTTACAACCACTGCAGCATCCCTGGATTCATGTGATCATGAGTTGGGCATTTGGCAATCATCACATAATGGTTACAGCATTCATTTCATGGTCACATGATCACTATTGGTGACCTTCCCAGCTTCCAAAAGAGTCAGTGGGGAAGCCAGCAGGAAAGATAATAAATCAGAGTTACATCTCTTGCTTAACAACCACTGTGATTTGATTAAAAACTGCAGCAAAAAAATTAATAAAATCAGGTTTAGTTACATGATGTTTTGCTTAATGATTGCATCACTTAATGAATTTTATACTCTCCATTGTTACTGTAAGTTGCAAACTATTGGTAATGAATAAGGCTTCTGGTTGAAAAGGATGGTTGATAGAACAGAAATGACCATGCCAATCATAAGTATGCTTGTGTGAAAGGTTTTTTTTTGCAAAGAAAAGTAAACTGAAAAGATATATAAAATGGTTGTCCAAATAGAACTGAATATAGGGCAGAGCTATTTAATGTGTGGGTTATTACTACACAAAATATGGACTATGTTAATGTGATTAGGGTCAAGTTCCCAAATTAGGTATGTGAGAAACAAATATTTGCTAATGGAAGAATGGGAAATGGAAGAATATGAATTTCCTTCAGCCACGGCCATTTGGAGAACACAGTTCTCCATCTTTGTGTCATGATCAACTAGAGGGAGAAATCCTGATAATGATGGTAATGATTGTTTTAATTCAGCTAGCTTCTTTTTAGATCCTTGTAGGTTGACATTGGAGTAGAAACTAGATTTCAAAAATAATTATAACTTTCATTGAGAGACATTAAGCCATTTCAGGGTTATCTGCAATATAATCTGAAAATATCATCAAGGACATTCTCTTAGACTTGAAAAGATTAAGCCAAAGCAGTTTTGTTTATTAAGAAGGCATTCTCTCTGGCTTGGCAGCTATTCCTAATGGTGAATGATGTACAATTTTGGCTCCGATTGCCTAGTACTGCAAAAGCTTCCTATTTTATCCAGAAACACTTACCTCATATGTCCTGCAGTTGAAACTTGACCTTTATAAACAAGGTTCAAAGGGGAAATATATACTGTTGCTAGGCTGTTTCAGCATTGTTTTGAGAACCCATGTCTGTGTTCACTAATACAATGCTGAAACAGCCTAGCAACAGTATATTTCTCCATTACCATGGCTACCAGCTATTGTGCTAGAACTCTGCAATTGTTTTGATTGCTGGACATTTCATCTGTATACTGCAAATTGGAGAAAATATAGATTTTAGAGAGGAGAAAGTGTGTGTGTGTGTGAGAGAGAGGGGGGTCCCCTGTCTCCATCAAAGTGTGTGTGTGTGTGTGTGTGTGTGTATACATATAAATACATATATATATATATATATATATATATATATATATATAGATAGATAGATAGATAGATAGATAGATAGATAGATAGATAGATAGATAGATAGATAGATAGATAGATAGATAGATAGATATAGATATATAGATAGAGATAGAGATAGAGATAGAGATATAGAGATAGATAGAGAGATAGAGATAGATATATAGAGATAGAGATAGAGATAGATAGATAGATGAAAGAACATAAAAGCTGCTTTATTATTCTCAGGATGTCTTGTCTTATTTCCTTTCTCCAGCATGATGAGTGTAGAATCCACCAGTGGGTAATCTCAGCCTTCCTGCTCAGTTGAGACTAAGTCAGAAATCTGCCACGCCTCCTTCTGGGCTGGATCATCCCAGTTTTTGACTTAGTCTTAGCTCAGCAGGACGCAGTTTTCTTGGCTCCTCTGAACACTAGATTAGGTTAAATATTTAGTAACTAATTAAATTAATTATTTAGTAATTGAAATTAAATATTAGTTTTACTGGTCAATTTGGCTCCAAATTATAGCTGGCAACAGACTGCAGCCTGGGCTCTAGCGAGCCTTGCAGGCTCCACCCAAGCTTCTTTCCTCGGACTCACAGGCCTCCGATATCATCGCAAAAGGAAATTCTCCAGATCTTCCTTCCAGGAGGCATGGGGGCTAGCCTCAGCTGAGCGATCCCCTTGGAAGCTCCAAACCGCAAGTCATTTGTTTTTGGCCTCAGTGGGAGTAAATAGACCCAAAAGGCTCTTAGTAGCCCTTTGAGGTTCCCCTGGATAGGGAAGGCCCAGCCGCCTCATGGACGGCCGTTATTTTTGGCGCGGCTGCCATTTTGGAACTGCAAAACCCCTCAGCAAGGCTTCCCGGCCTGCTAGGCCCACTCTGTTAATATCCTGCCGTGACAGGCACAGATTGGGGGGGGGCAAACTAGACAATTCAAAATCAGACCGCAGCCACGGTACCTGACCATTGGCATAGGTGGCATGACCGCCATTTAGGATTCCCCAGTCACCTTCTTGGCCTATCAGCAATCTCTTTGACCTGCAGCCTTACCACCTCATTAGAGGCCTTCCAAGCCTCACAGGCCTTTAAGATCCCAGAAACCTCAATAGAGGTCTTTCAAGTCTCACAAGGCCTTTAAGGTCCTAGCAATTTAACTGAGCAAATCTATTCATGAAAGTTGCTCACCTGGGCCTCCACGACAGTCACTGATAACTTCCATACAAGAGGGGGAATTTATTAGTATCCACCTGTCCCATTTAGCCATGTGGCGCTGTGCCGCAAGGCCTAACGGACAATTTTAGATAATTGGCGGTTTACCATTGCTGTTGTTCAGAACGTGAGGTTTACCTCTCTGACAACCTGATTTGCGTACTTAACCTCCCCCCCAGACATCTCCTTCCCGGAAGATCCAAGTTGCAATGGCAGACAGTTCAGCCTCTAAGTCATCGCAGGGCTCTTCTGTTCCCCCCAAAGAAAAAAAGCGCAGATCATCTGAATTGGAAGCGGGGGGAATGAAAAAATCTAAGGCAAAGGGCCTCGTCCACGAAGAAGCCCTCCAAGGCAGCTGAGAGGGAGGCCTCTAGGAGACATCAGGCGCTGGAGAGGGAGTTCTCCAAAGTCCAAAAGCTCACTTCCAGTGGGATGGATGTGGTTTCCCCCCTTCCACTGGACTGCTCACCATTTGAGCCTCAATTTGAGCCTCCACAGGATGCCACTAGGGCATGCTCTCCTCAGGGAAACTCCCCTCTCTAGCAAGCACTCGGGAAAATTTCCCCTCCCCCATGATACAACAGGGCCCAGAAGCCGTGTATACCCTATGGCAGTTGGCATCCGCCCCACAGACCAACAGGGCATGTGGCCAGACCAATTTCAGGCCTTTATGCACCAGGCCTTTGCACAATACATGGCCTTCTCCATGGGTCAACAACCTTTAAAGATGCCCCCTCCCTCCCACCATCCCTGCCTCAAACAGGCCCTACCCTGTTTCCCAGTTTGGGCAACTCTGGTACATCCTCCCAAATAGGAGAGGAGGGATCCGTGGATCTTGAATCTTTGGACGTATGTCACAGAATGAGGAGGTGGCTCCGGATCCATCCTGGGCATCTGGTCTCTTTGACCCTTCTCTATTTTGATCACTGCTCCTAAAGGCCTGTACCACGGCCAACCTCACTCCTGAACAGGAGCCTAAGCCATCTACCATCACCACCCAGGTCTCGAACTCTCTGTTCTCAGAGCCAGTGGTCGAGGAGAAACAGATTCCATGCCCAACTTTCTTCTGCAGCACAGTGGAAAAGCAGTGGTCTTCACTGGGCACTCTCCCTTTTCCCAGTGGGACAGAGAAAAAACTTTTCAATGTCTCCTCCTCTTTCTCTTCCCTCCTGGAGGTGTCACTTATGGACACTCTCCTAACTTCCTTGTTTTCTTTCTCCACCATTCCAGGGGACATGGCAGAGGCCTTGAAAGTGGAGGAAAAGAGATATGAGTTTTCCCTCCGCAGAGCTCACCGAGCCTCGGCGTGAGCGATCAAGGTGGCTACATCATCGTCTTTTTTCACCAGGTCATCTATCATGTGGCTCCGTGAGCTCCAGGCCCTCGTTCCCCCTGAGCAGGTGCGAGCACACCAGACATTAGGCAAATTGGTCGCAGCGTCTGAATATGTGGCAGACGCATCGCTCCATTCTGCCAGGTAGTCCGCTAGATCTATTGCAGCCACTGTCTCGGCTCGCAGACTGCTTTGGTTAAAACAATGGCGGGCTGACCTAAAGTCCAAGTGGCGCCTATCGACCGCCGCTTATAACGGTACACATCTCTTTGGCCCAGTCCTCGAGCCATATCTCATAGAGGAAAAGGACAAGCGCAAGGTATTTGCACACCCCTCTAAGAGGGCGGACAGAAAGCCTCAACAGGATTTCCGTAGATAATCCTTTCATTCCGGTACCACCTGGGATTGGAGGCAGCCCTTTTGGGCCGGGCAGTCCTGCGATTGGCCCGGAGCTCTCGATCCTTTCCCCCTAGACAGGATCGCCAGCAGGACCGCCAGATCCCTAGAGCCAGGGCCCAGTACCAGACCAAGTGGCCCGTTCGGGGCACTGGAGGCCGTCCATACAGACGGAACAAGTGATGCCAAGGCAATCTCTCCCATAGGGGGCCATCTGTTCCTATTCAGTGACACTTGGGAGGCCACCACCACAGACTCATGGGTAATAGACACCATATGACACGGCCTTGCCCTGGAGTTCTTATCCATACCTACAAGGCGTTTCCTACCGTGCCCCAACACAAGAAATGCCACGAAGGCAGGACTCATGTCCATGGCCATCTCCCACCTACTGGAGATAGAGGCCATAGAGCCGGTGCCCACAGAACAAAGGGGTTTTACTCCATCCTGTTTGTGGTACCGAAGACCTCGGGGGCTGGAGGGCAATATTGGCCTTGAAAGGACTAAACTATTTCTTGGCCTAAAAGCGGTTCAAGATGCAGACTCTCAAGTCCATCCTGGCCAGCATCAGGAGGGGGGATTTCCTGTCCTCCATAGACCTGATGGAAGCTTACCTTCACATCCCAATCCTTCCCGAACACTGCAAATTCCTCCGGTTTTGTTACGTGCACCGGCATTTTCAGTACAAAGTGCTCCCGTTTGGCCTTTCCTCAGCCCCACGGGTGTTTATGAAGATCTTAGTGGTCTTAGCCGCCCATCTGAGAATGATCCCAGTGTGCATACAATGCTATCTGGACAAGATCCTTATTCAATCCCGTTCCTTTAGTTCGGCCCAATCGGACCTGGAAATCACCATCAGGACTCTTCAAGCTCACGGATTCCCTGTGAACTTCCAGAAGAACCACACGGTCCCATCAACTCGCCTCCTCCACCTGGGGGCGATCACAGACTCCAATCTGTGTGAGATCTTCCTTTCCCAGGATTGCCGGAATAGTATTCCTCATCCCCGTATTTGGAGAGAGAAGGTAGTTACCCTAGTCCAACAGTCTCAACTACTGGGAAGATGGTCTCCTGTATGGGGATCGTTCTATGGGCCAGACTGCACTCCAGAGAACTCCAGTGGTTCCTGCTACCCTTTCAGAAACGGAACCTGAGTTCTTCCACCAGGAGGGTGAGGGTCCCATGCCAGACATTGTCATCTCTTCTGTGGTGGACCTCACTGGCAATGGCCAGGGGATCCCTTTTCAAGGAGCCTGCCAGGCTCACCTAGACATGGATGCCAGCCTGTTTGGCTGGGGTGCTCATCTCCATACACATCTAGCCCAGGGTCAATGGTCCCGTTTGGACTTGAGCCACAACATAAACTGGCTAGAACTAAGGGCCATTCATCTGGCACTCTACCACTTCTCCACCATAGTAGCGGGGAGCCACGTACTGATATTGACAGACAACATGGCAGCAAAAGCACAAGTGAACAGGCAGGGAGGGACCTGCTCAAAGTCCCTTATGCTCAAAGCCCACAGCCTGGGCTCTTGGGCAGAGGCCAATCTAAAATCCATCAAAGCAGAGCACATATCGGGGGAGGCGAACCATCAGGCGGACTCCCTGAGCAGGTCCACGGTGGACCGCTCGGAGTGGCATCTGGACCCAGTCCTGTTCAGGGAGATCTTGAACCCCAGTTAGACCTCTTTGCCTCCCCGAGCAACTCCCAGATGCCCAGGTACCTCACCAGGTACCCATCCCCAGGGGCAGAGGGAACGGACGCTCTTTGCAGTGAGTGGCCCAGGGGGTTGCTGTACGCGTTCCCCCCACTCCCGCTGATTCCAGCAACCATCCGCAAGCTACTTCAGGAGCAGATGGAAGTTATCTTGGTTGTTCCACACTGGCTGAGACGACCATGGTTTGCCGACCTGGTGGAACTTTCAATCTCACCACCAGGGAGGATCCCATCAGACCATATCTTCCTCAGCCAGGGGGCCCTTCAACACCTGGATCCCCAGTGGCTCCAATTGGCCACCTGGCACTTGAGCGGAGAAATTTAGCTAGACAATCCTATTCGTCCAGGGTGATCTCGATGATCCAAGCCTCCAGGCGCCCCTCGACTAATAGGATATATGATGCCACGTGGAGGAACTTCTGCCTGTGGTGCACTAAGCACCAACTCCAGCCTCTTTCTGTCACCATTCCCAATATTTTAGATTATCTATTAGAGGGTATGGATAAAGGGTTGACACTTAGCACTATTCGCAGACAGGTAGCAGCCTTGTCCATGGTGCTTACTTGTGGTAATCTGGTCCCGTTAGCACAGCACCCAGTATAAGCACTTTTCTCAAGGGGGCGACCAATACCAGGTCACCATCGGTTCACTGCTACCCCTCTTGGGATCTACCACGGGTACTGCAAGTGCTAATTTTGCCACTGTTTGGGCCTATCAGGTCTTGTTCACTAAGACTCCTTTCTCTGAAGGTAGTCTTACTGATTGCAATCACGTCAGCCAGATGTATTTCGGAGCTGGCTGCCTTTTCAGTCAGGAGTGACCTGTGTACCTTTTATGAGGATAGAGTAGTCCTTCGATTGGATCAATCTTTCATCCCGAAGGCCAATACCTGGTTTCATAGGACCCAAGAGCTAGTTCTCCTGGACTTTTGTCCCAATCCATCGCATAGGCTGGAAAGACAGTGGCATAAGCTGGATGTACGCAGGGCTCTGCGTTATTATGTAAAATGAACCTCTGCTTTTTGCAAATCAGAGGCCTTGTTTGTGTCATTCCAACCCTCTTCCATGGATCAGAAGGTTTCCTCTTTGACCATTGGAAGGTGGATTAAGATCCCTAGACACATCACTGTCCTCTCCACTCGCAGTGCAGCTACATCAGCAGCCTGGTTTACCCAGGCGTCCATTGTGGAAATCTGCAGGGCTGTAACTTGGTCCTCTCCTTCTTCATTCATCAGACATTAGAAAGCTAGACAAGTTTGCCTCTGTGGATGCTTCGTTTGGCCAGAAAGTGTTACAGCAAATAGTTCCTTCTGGTAGGACACAAGCCCAGACTATTTCCCCCCCTGTAGGGACATGAGTGGCTTTGGTATGTCCCACCGGTGGATTCTACACTCATCATGCTGGAGAAGGGGCGTTGTCTTACCTAAACGCCTTTTCTCAGCATGATGATGTAGAATCCACACCCATCCTTAAAGGCCGTCTGGGCCTGTGTCAGAGTAGGAGGAGCCAACGCATCGGACTTCATGTTTTGCTTCGCCTTGGTCAAAAACTGGGATGATCCAGCCCAGAAGGAGGTGTGGCAGATTTCTGACTTAGTCTCAACTGAGCAGGAAGGCTGAGATTACCTACTGGTGGATTCTACATCATCATGCTGAGAAAAGGCATTCAGGTAAGACAACGCCCCTTTGGATAGTTTTGGCTTAAGCTTTTGCTGGTGGGGGTGGTGCATCAGCTTCATGTAGTGCAGCAGAGTTAACAAGAGTTCGGATCCAAAACATTATTAAGCAAGGGCATCACCAAGGGCCCCAATATCCATTGAGTGCTTTAAAAACTTTCATACTCTTGGTCATATTCTACCCTTTGGGAAAATATCTTGGCCTCAAGATAGTTTTAGTTCAGCTGAATGAGAAAGTCATCAATTCACTATTGTTGGAGATTCGAATTCAGTAGAAATTTTGTAAGAGAATGTGCTCCTGAGCATATGCACGCTGCTAAAGAATACCAAATAATTAAATCAAGTAGGTCCCATTCAAAAAGAAAAATGATGCTAATATATTTATCTTGGATATAGAGGATATACTTAACCCAATTAACAGGCATTTGTTAAGTTTGAATTAAAATGTAGATTTACTAAGAAATATGTTGATCTCACTTTTAAATTATGTGTTGGGGAGAGAGAGACAGTTCCTTTGTCTCTTAACTATAGATAATAATAGGCCAGGTGATGGACAGAGATAGGAATTGTTTGAGGAACCCTCCCATTTGCCATAGAGGTGAAAAATGCAAAGAGATTATTTAATTTTCAACATCTGTATGTACTTGTTTTAAAGGTGGGCAAGTAAGGAAATTCCTAGATGCTCAATGGTTAATAGTTATAAAATTAGATTATGAAAGCCATTTTACATGGACATAGTAGATCGGATAACTGTCCAGCCTCTCCCATCAATCTGTATGAAAAAAGGAGGAAAATTAATTTTAATTCTTAATTGAACTCAGTCTGTACTTCCTACTTGTTTAACTTATGAGGAAAAAATAGTTTTATCATTAGTTATTAGGTACTTATCATGGGTTGTTTGTGTCATATACAGTTTGATCTTGATACACTACCTTGAGAGTATCCTGATCTATATATTAAATAACCTTCCCTTCATAAAGAAGCCCTTGATGGTGTATTGTATATGCCATAATAAAAAATACAGTTTAAAAGAAGCACAACTTTATAAAATAGCAATAGCCTTTAGGCTTATATACTGTTCCACAGTGTTTTACACTCTCTGAGCAGTTTACAATGTCAGCATATTGCTCCTAATAATCTGGGTCTTTATTTTACTGACCTGAGAAGGATAGAAGGCTGAGTCAACCTCAAGCCCATCCAGATCGAAATCTAGACTGTGGGCAGAGTTAGTCTGCAATACTGCATTCTAACCATTGCACCACTAGGGTTCCTTATAAGAGACAAGCATTATGAAACCAATCATTAAATAAAAAACTTGAGTTAAAAATAAAAAAAATGTATAGAAAAAATGTACAGATAATCCTAGACTAATGACTACAATTGAGACTGGAAAATTCATCATTAAATAATATAATTAAATGAGACATTGCATAATTGCAGTTTACAACTTTCCCTGCTGGCTTCCCCATTGACTTTACTTGTCAAAAGCTGACTGGGAAGGATGCAAATGGAAATTACATGACTCCGGAACACTGCATGGAAAAGGCATTATGTCCCACGGTTAAAAACACAAATGCTGTGAGAAATAATGAGAGGACATCTTGGAAAGATTGTGTCTATTTCTGGCCAGGATTAACATGTATAAGTGAATTAGAAGCTGTGTTTCAGGAAAAATGATGGTTTAAAAAAGTTTGAAAGGAGCAAACTAGACACATTAGTATAATTGCTGATAATCGATATGAGTTTTAAAGTTTTCCTTTGACAGATACAACAATCTAGCTAAGGTCTCTCTTAAGTGGCTCTCTTGAAAAGTTTTAGAGAAATATCTCAGATATGACTCTCACACCAGGCTTAGTCTTGTGGGAATTTCTCCTCCTTGGCCTGGTTCTTTTCTTCCCAGGCTGCAGATTGGAAGTTACATGACCCAGGGCAAAGCAGGGGTGTTTCCTACTTTTCTTTCTGCCTGGCTGACTCACAGCCTGGGTCTTCTGTCTTTATTGCTTCTGATTTGCCTTTGCAATCAGGCAACTCACTGATTCTGCCATTGACATCATGCAGTCCTCCTTGTCCTTTCTGGGTGAGTAGTGCTTGCTTTATGGCTGCTACCCTATTTTTTGCGTTCATTTAATCTATAATAACTGCTTCAGGTTTGTGAGGTTAATGAGCTATAATAAATTGATTCTGATTTATTTTAAACACAGATCACCAGAGATCAGCACTCTTAATAGGCTTGGCTGTACTTAATGTAGTTTAAAGCTGTTTTGCAACAGTTTAGAAAGCAGGTTATATGATGAGAGGATGGAAGTAAAATATTTTTGGTCCATCTAGTTATTCATGCATAAATATATCCCCTCCCTGCAATTTTGATTCTAGAAATCCAGAGAAAAGGATTAAAATGTTAAGAACTCACAGGCACCTAAATAATTTTTAATAAAAAACATCTCCTCAGATAGCAAAACATGGGCAGAAATCCATTATGTACTTGTTCCAAAAATTACAGGTAGTCCTTGATTTACAATCCCAATTGAGTCCAAACTTTCTGTTGCTAAGTAAGAACATTGTTAAGTGAATTTTGTCCCATTTTACATTTTTTCTTGCAAGAGTTGTTAATTGAATCACTGCAATTATTAAATTAGTAGCATATCTGTTAAGTGAATCTGGCTTCCCCATTGACTTTGCATGTGAAAAGGTTGCAAAGGTGACCCTGGGACACTGTAGCCATCATAAATACATTCTAGTTGCCAAGCATCTGAATTTTGATCAGGGGATCACAGGGATGCTGCAATGGTTGAAAGTGTGAAAACAGCCATAAGTCATTTTTTATTGCCATTGTAACTTCAAATGGTCACTAAATGAATGGTTGTAAGTTGAGGATTACCTGTACATAAAGGAGAAGATATACATGTAGACAGTTGTGCTGCTTTTTCTTTTTAAAATGTCTGTTCATCTTAAATCTTCTATTTGGGAAAGGACAACAATTGGTTTTTGCAGATCTGTCTCATCTGTTGAGACAATAAAGCTTTACAGGAAGTTTTCAGCTTACAGCCATAATGGAGTCTGCCTGTTATCGTCATAAGTCGTGATGGTCATAAATTGGGTTTTTGCATGACCATCTGATTTTATTACCAATTTTGCAGTGGTTAAATGAATCATCTTGATCATTAAATGAATATGTATTTGTTAAATGAATCCCATTTTTTTCATAATGGATGTTTTTGCCAAAAACTGGAAGTAAACACCAATTTTTTTTAAAAAATGTAAATTACATCCATATGACCGTGGGACATTGCAAATGGCTGTAACTCGGCCTATCACTGAGCACACCAAATGTGGTCCTGTGTCCATGGGAGGGGGCAGCCATCAGAACTTCAAATTTAGTTTGTAAGTACCTTTTGGGGAGTCCATTGTAACATGAAATGGTCACTAAACGACTAGTTGTAAGGACCACCTATATTCTTTTTTCTGGTTCCATTTTGTGCTGATATTTCAGAAAGTATTCTTCGTTATCATGCCTGGATATGTCAGGTTGACTGCTTCAAGTTCTAAGTCAGCTTATTTTGCAGGATTGATGTGATAGAACTGTGATTGACAGTGGCTAGAATTGAAATTGGTTTAACTAAGAGTACCAGGTCTGCAGGGACATAACTAAGAAAACCATTGTATTGTGAATTTATATTTGGAATGGTGAAGAGAATATGAAGAACATGCTGAACTGGACTATTTGATTGTCGGTCATTAAATGAAAGGTCTGTTTTGCAACTGATATATTTATTGTAAGCCAGACTTTGAGATGACCCAGGAAAAAAACAAACTCTGGGAACTAGACTAGATCCAGGACTGGCCTAGGATAATTCACCCTGAAACAAAAGGGACATATTTTCTGTTTCCACATATAGAAGCTTCATAGAATATTAGTTATAACTTAACCTTGGTATTGGCAACTCAATTTATGCAATGAACAAAAAAATATCAAATGGCCTGATCCAATGTCAACCATATTACCATTATCTAAGATAGATTCCTTATCTCATAAGCCCTAGTTATTTCATGAACTGACAAAATTATCAGAAGACAATGCCATGAAGTTTCCAATGTGTCCTAATATATTGTATGTTTTTATGCAGAATAATTTCCTGGAAATCAGACTTGTTTGGTATAAAATGCCAAATACTTAAATATTGATGATGGCAAAGTTTGTAAGAAAAAAAATTATTAACAACAAGCTATGACAGAAAAAAGAAATATTGTCTGGATTCACATTTGATACAAGATCAGGCAAATTCAGTATTATGACTTAGAGTTGTAAACTCAGCCATTGTGTCTTATAGACAGACACTAAGGTTTATTCAATAAGCCATTATTAAGCAAGCTATGCCTTAAGATGTACAAATTAAATCAAAATCAGAGAAGCATAAATTGTCTTAGAATATGCTGTCTTGGAAATTACAATGTTATTTATAATATTTATGTATACCAAAGCTATAATCTAGGGTTGCAAGCTGAAAAATGTGGAGTAACAATGGCATACAACTTCCATGCTCTTGCCAAAAATATTGTATAAGCGTATCAAAAAAGTCACTACATGAGCTTGACTTGAAAGAGCCTGATTTCCTTTGATGTTATTTGCAACTGTTTCTGTATTTCTAAAATAGAACTTATTTCTGAATGTTTGGGCTTGAAAATATTTCATTCATTTAAATAAAACCCAGAATGTAAGGAGTACTGGCTTGCTTTGTTTTTGCAGTTGTCTTCTTGAAACTTCATGTCACAGGTAAAACCAATTAAAACTTATCTACCTCTCTATTTGCCCTGATCAAATTGAGATTGATGATCTATAATCTATATTCATCACCATATTTTTATTCAAGCTATTTTTCCAAATATGGATATTTATGCTATTACATCGGTGCCATCCACAAGAGGGCAATATCAGCCAATTCAAAGGAGTCTCAGAATTTTCAGTAATACAGCATAGGTATTACTTGGGAAAGCCCCAGAAAAATGGGGACATAAATCACCAAATTTGTTTGTAGTAATGGAACAAGATCCACTTTTGTTGCACTTCCTTGACTTATATTTTACATGTAAATCAGAGTGGACCAGACTAGTTCATTGTATGTTGTACTCTGTCAGAATCCTTCCAGGATGAACAATCAACTAATGGGTTGACTTATGCAATGAAATATAGAGCATGATTTGTATTTTTATACCATGTTCTCCATGATGTTGTATAAGAATAGCAACATCACAAATTATCATTTTATTATTATTATTACCAGCTTGTAATATGTGTTTTTTTACATGTGTTCCTTTACAGAAATAATTACTTTTATCTATTAGTTCTGGTTTTGAAATCATGTAAAGCAACTGAAATGATAAAAACTGGTTTATATAAGTTCAAGAGAAAAGATTTCAAGGTTGTGGAAAATTAGTGTATTCAGGGTATCTTGTTTAAATTGAAGAGAGAAAACACCATTGTGTGTCCCTGTGGATCTCTCTCTCTCTCTCTCTCTCTCTCTCTCTCTCTCTCTCTCTCTCTCTCTCTCTCTCTCTCTCTCTCTCTCTCTCTCTCTCTCTCTCTCTCTCACTCTCTCTCTCTCTCTCTCTCTCTCTCTCTCTCTCTCTCTCTCTCTCTCTCTCTCTCTCCCCGTCTCCAGGCGCTTTACAGATACGTTTATCTGGAGGTCCTAACCTTTGTGTGGGACGGGTGGAGGTTCTCCACAAAGGTGAATGGGGAACAGTATGTGATGATGATTGGGACCTGCGTGATGCTGCTGTTGTGTGCCGAGAACTAAATTGTGGGGAAGCCCTTTCAGCACCTTATGGAGCCTGGTTTGGTGAAGGAGTTGGTTCTATCTGGCTCAATGAAGTACATTGTGTGGGTACTGAGAGGCACCTGCTTTCCTGCCATCATCGTGGCTTTCGCAAGCATATCTGCACCCATGAGGAAGATGCCAGTGCCATCTGCTCAGGTAGGGCTCTTGTTACTCCCAACTGTTTTCACAAGATGCTTGTTTAAGAAGATTAGAAGTAATTTATTGTGGAGTTCTTGGTGTTCTCTGAGCTTGATTGTTTGCCGGCAGATGTTTCATTACCCAACTAGATAACGTCATTGGTGTAAATAAGTGTGGAGTTTACTTTCTGCTTGTATAAAGTAATTGCCCTGCCATTTTAGGTAGGATTGTGGTTTTCATAAACTGTGGTTTTCAGTTTTATTGTATTAAATAATTATTAAATGTGAAAATCAATATTATGATTGAAACCTATCCATAAAACAGGGAGCAAGTACAAAGCACATTTAGTTATATTTTTGATCTAGAAAATTGCCCAACTAACAATAACTCAACACAATTCTCACCATTACCTGAATCCCACCCTGAAAAACTGAGAGTATTGCATGAAGCAATAAGAACTTTCATAATATTTCTTTAAAACCAACTTCTGTTCCAGGTACAACTGTTTAGACATAGGAAACATTTTCCATATCCTACATAAATAACAAACTGTATGTCAGTTCTTTATACTACAGATATTTTAACACTTTCTTTACAGAAGTTCAAATGTTTGCTTCTTCACGTAGCTGGCTATAAAAGATGAATTGATTATCACACAGAGATTCCCTCTAAGCAGTCTTATTTAGAGTAACTGTTTCAATTGCTGTTTCAATCTGTTTCAAGGTTACATCACTATTTGAAAAACAAAGACAAATGTTTAAGTTACAACAAAAGCTTGTTAGGGACAAAAGGAATCTTTCCACTATTAGCTTTCATATAGGGACTTTCCTGGTATCTAATTTAATGGAGAAGTTCACTTCTTCCTCTGTCCTCACCTTGAAACTTAACTAATAAATAACTGATTAAATCCTTTTTCAAAGTTGAGCTTTCTACTAAGTGCGGCTTAATGTAAAGAGTTGAACGCAAGCTTACCCCCTCAAACACCCATTACTGTTTCAAGAAAAATCTGCAGGACTGCCTCTCCTTAAGGTATCTACTGATCTCACCAGATGCTTCAAGGCTTGCTCCAAGTTCCTTCCCTTAAGTACAGTTACCTTGTGGTCCTCAAAAGCATGCCTTGTTCTATGAAATGCCTTCCCCTGGAGACCTTTTAAATTTTCACTTTAAGACCTGGCTCTTCCCTCATGTACTGGAATGAGGAGAAATCAAAGTGGCCATTACTGTTTTTTCTTCTGGGATGGGGGTGGGGATGGCAGTATATAGCTTTTATTGTTGGGTATAACCTACCTAAGCCATAGTGATTAAGGCATCAGGCTAAAAACCATAAATTCTAGCCCCACCTTAGGTACAAATCACCTGGGCCAGTTACTTTTTCTCAGCCATGGGCAATGGCAAATCATATCTGAAAATTTTGCCAAGAAAACTCCAGGAATTTGTCCAGGCAGACTCAAAGAATCAGATATGATTGAACAGAAGAAGAAAAAAAAAACTGGTTTTAAGATGTGGAAGCTGTACAAATGTTTAAATAAATCAATATATGCAGAGCTGAGTTTTATAGCTTTATGTGCCTTCTGGAGCAATGGAACCTATGTCCCTTCCCACTTTTCTCTACACAGAACAACACTTCCCTCCTTTTACTGCCATTCCTGCCCATACACCTTTCAAGAAAGTTAAAATGGAGGCAGTAGCAACCAAAAGTCCACTTGTGTTACCTACACCTAATGAGAGTGAGTACATTTATAAAATTCACACTTCCATTGTTTGCACAGAAATTGTCAACCTACAAAATAGGATAAAAGGTCACTGGGAGGTAGGAAAATCCTGCATCCATTTTATACAACTGATTTTGGCCTGAGTCATTTAACTTAAAATAATCTGTAAATTTAACATTTTGGGACAGGTAAGAAGGAGTGATAGTACCATACCTCATGTTTGTACAAAAAAAATTAAAATATCAGAAGTGGAGAAAAATTACTCAAAATTTATATGTAGACTTCAAGCTTGAAGTAAGAAAGATTCAAGCTTGATGAAAGGGAGACATTATCTTTACTTTTAGAACTTCATATGTGGCAAACTATCTTCATATGTACTTTGGACTCTTCCAGTGTCTGCCTTAAATTCCTTTTTCTTTTTGTCCAGAAAAACATGCCCTAAGACTTGTGGGTGGCAAAAATCAGTGTTCTGGCCGGCTAGAGGTATTTCATGAAGGGCAGTGGGGGACAGTGTGTGATGACATGTGGGACCTTCTGGATGTTACCATCATATGCCGAGAGCTGGACTGTGGGGAGGCTCTGGCAGCACCAGGTGGTGCTTTCTTTGGTGAGGGGAACAGTGTCATCTGGCTGGATGATGTGCAATGTCAAGGAGAAGAGTCAAAGTTGGTAGACTGCTACACCAGTCCCTGGGGGACAAACAACTGCCGACACAGTGAAGATGCTGGGGCTGTTTGTTCAGGTGAGAATGACAAGGCACGTATAACAATTACTTACACTTCCCAGGACATATTGCAAACTAGGTCTTGAAGAGGAGCAACATAGGACAAAGAACTAGGAATTTCTAACATTGCCATTTATACTCTGGCCCGCTCCAGAGATGTTGGGACAGTAATTCCCAAAATCCTAGGACAGTCATGGTTAAAGAGACTATGATGGTGTTTAATTCAGAGAGGTGTGTTCTAATACATGTGAAGGATAAGAAATAGAGGAAGATTGCTTAGCATTTTAGCAAATTTTTCCCAGGATTATTTTGGGGGAAATCCATTATATCAAGCTAATAAAATTTTCTAGTTCAAGTTGCTACCTGTATATTCAGCCCTTACAAAGGCAATACATTTATATAAGACTATATATTCCACATGAATTGTAGAATTACTACTGTGGCAAACGGTCTTCACTTGTTGACATTTTTTTCCAACAGGTGCGATGTCCCTTGTCATGATAGAAGAGCATACAGCCATGCTTACAAAGACTATAGCTCCTCAGAAATCCTGGTCTGTGACACCAAATCAAATTCTACATCCTAGTCAGTTTACAAGAAACCAGGAAGAAACTTTGAATAATCAAGAACTCACAGAGGATATTCCCAAAGAAGGTCTTTCTGAAAATGGTGAGTAGGAAGGAGAAATAGATGACCGCTGCCTTCATGAAAATCCAGATCAGCCTTCTCCAATCTAATGATATGTAGAAACATATTGGCTTTGTTTACACTATTTGGAAACTCTTCAAAGTTAAAGTCTCAGCCTATTGGAAAACACTAGGTTAGGAAAGGTTGCAGTAAATATCCAGGAGCAATTTTTATTATATACGTGTTAGTAACTGAAAGCGAAAGGGGAGAGAAAGTGGCTTAAATATTATAATATAATGCATTTGGCATCCTTCTTTACATCCCAAGAGAAAGAAAAAGCAGGTTTAAACTCTGTCAGATGGGGAGGTAGAGACATTAAACAGAGATAAACCCATTCCCCCCTTCCTCCTCACCACAAATTTCCACAACGTTAACATAAAGTTTGTGCAATCATGCCAGGTAACCACTTGCTTTAGCCAGTCAATTTAGGGTAAGAGGTGCCCCATCTGCCCAAAATAGTACATTGAAGTAATAAGTGTGCTCAGTGACAATAGCTTTGTAACATGGGGAATATTATTTTAGTCCATTTAGTGAACTATTGGCTTATCTGGAAAAGCAATGAATTATTATTCACATTTAAAATGAAATTCCATCAGAACTATACTGTTGAAACATATTGGCCAGTCCTCCCATGCTGTTGATATTCTAGGTAAGTCTTTATAATTAAGGAAAATTAGATAAAAAGAAATCAGAATGTGACCTCTCTGTTCCTCCAATAATTCAAGCCCAATCCTCATGGATACCATAAATTTTGCACTGTCTTTCCAATTTTGTTTGCATCCCTGTCTAGATCTGTCTCTGGTTGGTGAAAAGAGGCTATCTTTTCTTAGGAAATTTTTAAATTTTTTTAATTATCCCATGGGAAATAGGAAACAGATCATGTATGGAAGAGCCTGTATATCTGTATGGGAAAACCAGTGATGGCCCTATCATGTCACATTTAGTTTGGTCCTTAAATACTCGCAAAGTATTCACTCAACTACTCCAGAAAACATGGATTAAAATAGATTGGTACTTGATTTTCATAGAATGGCTCCAACCAAATATGCTTGTATATCTAAAGAACAGAGGCTACTAATTAGAGATATGAACTAAAGATGTGGATATGTTTCCTCATTATGTTTAATCCACTAGGAGTCAGAACAGGGGAAGTGGAAATAACTTATATCCAAAGCATGATAAATAAAGCACTGCATATATTTCATTTTCTCCAAATTTCTACCTGTCCTCCCTTCCCCAAGGCAGCATCTTTTCCCCATTGCTTCAAATACTACATGTTTTTTCTGATGTAAATAAATACACCAGTGGGAAATCCTATTCCTCAAGACAACAGTTGTGATGGAAGATGTTTAATTCTGTTTAACCATTTTCTACTATTTGTATCTCAGGCCAGCAGCAGCTGCGACTTGTAGATGGCCCTGAATCTTGTGCTGGACGGGTAGAGGTATTGTACAAAGGCCAGTGGGGCACAGTGTGTGATGATGGCTGGGATTTGGTGGATGCAGCTGTTGTGTGCCGTGAGTTGGGCTGTGGAGCTCCACTTCTCAGTCCAGGCAATGCTCGGTATGGACCAGGATCTGGACCTATCTGGTTGGATGATGTCAACTGCACTGGGAGAGAGTTCATTATAAAGCACTGTCATTCTAAGCCTTGGGGGAAGCATAACTGCAACCATCATGAAGATGCTTCTGTCATCTGCACAGGTGAGGAACTTTCCTATTTCTATTCAGGCATGTTTAATGAGAACATCTGCCTGGCTTCTGAGAATGGCCAGAAATAATTAGTGTTATGGGGAAAGAACAATGGCAAATCTATGATACTAGTAAACATTTTCTGATTTTAGGGAAGTGGAAACCTCTGTTGTTTCAAAAACCAACTGGTAGTTCGAAGGCAACTGAACTACCAATCTCTATCACATCCAAGCCAGTATCTCCAAACAATTTAGAGCTGCAAAATGTGATGGATGTAGCAGAGATTACCACAAATATTCAGGAATTTCCAGATAAGTCAAATATAAAGTCTCTCAATCAATGGTACACTGAGGATCCTTTTTTAAAAACACCAAGTGTGAAAATTGAACTGGAAAAGGAGACAAAGCCAATAAATCCTTCAGGTATTGTTGAAGCAACACTTAGTCCAAAAATATTGCAGCACTTGGAGGAAAAAAATCCATACAGCTTCCCTAAAACAAGATTGTCCACACATAAATGGAAAAAAGTATCTATTTTTTCCTCAGAAAAAATTCAGCCATCCTCCATCACATGGTATACAGAATCTAAAAGAGAAATAAAGTCAACAACTCCTGGATTCATAGATAAAATAATGTATAATTCAGAAAACCCACAGCAGGAGATGGAATCAGCCAGTTCTTCAAAGACCATGTTGTCATTTCAAAAATTGAGGGAAATGCCCATTTCACCAGCCATAGAATTTAAATCCTTATCCATGTGGGATATTAAATCAGACAGAGAAATTGAATTAGAAAGGCCATCAGGAGCAGAACCACCTCCATTTGCACAATCCTTTAACTCTGCTCTTGAGAGAGTGCATCCCATCTATTGGGATAGCAATGCTGAAGTGTCTCCAGCCACAAAGAATGCAGAATTCAATGATGTCTCCCCTGAAAATCAGGATATCACCACTGCCACATGGATTCAGGCACCTAAGAAAGTCATAAGTGCATCTGATTATGGGAGAAATGAATTGTTTGAATTCTCAAAGAACTTGGAAGTCATAAAAGAGATGGAACTGCCAATAACCACAACGAATTTGCAACCTGAGAAGCACATGGAAACAACCACCCCCAAAGTCATAGATTCTGAAGAGAAATCAAATAAAGAAAAACAGGAAGAGTCAAATACAGTTCCCCATCCAGTAGAGCCGACAGGTGAGTAACATATCCCAAAGCAAGGCCTAAGATTGGATGTGCCATGCATAATGAATCATTGTCTGGTTCCCTTTTAGGATTGGTAATTCTTATTTTTTGTCTTTCTTGCTACCAGAAAGGAAAGGCATATAGTTAGGTTGGGAGACACGTAGTTAGGTTGGAGAAAGGGAGCAGTAATGGCTCACTGGCTCTTTCCTTTTTTTCCTGGAGCAAAATTCCAGGAAAAAAATAGTAGCAGGCATTTGAATTGTGGCAGCTCTTTCCATTTGCTTAACTTTATTTTCCTGAAAGAAAAGTCAGTCAGTCAGTCAGTCAGTCAGTCAGTCAGTCAGTCAGTCAGTCAGTCAGTCAGTCAGTCTGTCTGTCTGTCTGTCTGTCTGTCTGTCTGTCTGTCTGTCTGTCTGTCTATCTATCTGTCTATCTATCTATCTATCTATCTATCTATCTATCTATCTATCTATCTATCTATCTATCTATCTATCTAATATGCCACCATCTCATACACCAGTGATTCAGTGTGGCTAAGGAAAGACTAAGAAAAAAAGAACCCAAAACGTAATAGCAGTAGCTAATCTTGTCTCAGTTACTATTACCTCAACAACTCAATGATTGAGGTCACAATTCACAATGAATTGTAATATGATTTGTTTGGTTTTGATTTATTGTTATTTAAATGGTGTAGCACATTTATAATATCCCCTCCCTATATATAGATATGTTCACATGAATTCATATATACAGGTTGTACCAAACTCAGGGCCCATAGAATTAGACAACTGAAAGGAAACCATCACAAGAGAATCTGTAAACATGAGAGAAAATGTTATTTATTTAGGAATGTACAAAGGTCATACAAAGATTGTCAAATGAATAAGGAAGAATTTAGAAGAAATAGCAGAGATAGATGATAAATAGACAGAAAGACAGAAAGACAAACAGACATAGACAGTGAGACAGTAAGAAAGATATGCTTTTGAGTCAGTTTTGTCTCCTGGCAATTACCTGGACAATACCCAGCAGTTTTATTGGCAATATTTTTAAAAGTAGTTTATCATTGACATCTATCTGGTAGGTATCCCAAAGTCATTCAGCTGACTTTATGCCTAAGGCAGAGTTAGAATTAATGGCTTCTCAGTCTTAACCCAATTCCTTTAACTACTAAATCACACTGGCTCTCATAAACCCAGAAACTTGTAGCTTATTAAGACATCATAGTTAATCCATGGGTAAATTACATGACTTAGAACCACTTATGAAGACATCCTGTTTTTCCCCTTTCAAAGTAAAAAGTACAAGACTGCTGTTGCAGCTACTGATAATATTTCTTGTTCTCTTTAGAGAAAGAATTGAGCTAATGATTTCAAAGAAATCTGTAGAAAACTCCAGCAAAACATATTGGAATTTTTGTCTATGTACTTTTTGCAAGATTCTGAATTTTTTTTCTCATTTCATATTCCTATAAAATGTTCCAGCTGCACCAGAATCTACCTTTATTTCCAATGATGTTTTCAATTTAAGTCAACTGCACCCAAGTCCAGGAACTATGAGTGGGCAATTGGAGGACAATTTATTCAACTCAGAAGGTAAATTATGAAAAACATTTAAGTACTGAAGATAACTCTTCATTCCTAGGCTAGAGAAAGGCTCTTTTTTTAAAGATCATCTCTATTTCTGCATAGTAGACTCCCTTATCCTGATTCCTTCAACATATATTGGGAGATCATAGAAATCCCTATCAACATTGTGGGAGTTGCAAACCCACAAACCCATACATGCTCTTGTAGAACATACGTGTTGGGATATTTATTTCCCATAATTCCCAATCAATGTATGCAATGTATATAGAAAGTACCATGCTAGGAAGGATTGTTCTCTTAGCTACTAATGGGATATGTTGGGATATTGGAAAGTTGTTGTTTCTTTTCTCTACCATACTAGGCCTGACGGAAACATCAGGTCCATATGTCTCATCTGCCAAACCTGTCACCTATTATGAACACTGTGAATCATTCCCAAACTGTCTTGTAAAGCAAGAACAAAGTAAACCAGATCAAAGATGCTGTTCATCACAAGTCCTGAGGAACTTGGTCCATACAATGAAAGGTCTCCATGGAGAATTAGCTTCTGTCTCTGTTGCCATTAAGAATCAAGGTTCCCAACTGGAGGCTGTAGCTCATAATCTGGCTGAATTGTCAGCTTCTATACATCTTCTAGTTGGAATATTGCCATCTCTGATACAGCCTGTCTCATCCCAGTCCTTCTTATCGCCATCTGGGCAAGATAAAAATCAACTGCAAAATCAACTACCCCTGAAGTGAAAAATGTATGAATTTTTGTAATGCAAAATATTGTTCTTCATGCCACAAGATACAGAGAGACAAAAAATCTATCTAGTGAAACTGTGCCATAAGATGGCTAAGATCAACATGTGCAAATTTTACAGTACTAAGCATGTCATAATCAGAACTTGCCATAATTCCTGTCAGAAATACAAAATCAAATGCAACTGAATATTAGAGTCCACTAAGAGAAATTGTCAGATGAATTTTTAAGTAATTGTACTAAATGATCCATTTATTATATAATTCACTGATTAAAACGGGATTTTAAATGGCAGAGTCATAGATAATTTGAACCTGGATGCTCCCCATTCATCTTCTATGTGGATTGGCAATTATTATCTGCATAAAATAGCTGTACTTAGTGTAATTTATTTCTGTGCTTTTTGTAAACATCCATAATGGGGTAGAATGAGAAAAGTCAAGAACCAAGAAACATTCCTATTTCTTGTCTATAAACAAATTCATGAAACTTTATCATTTCACTCATTACGTCAGTAAAAGTTCATTAAAGGTTACCAGAGATAACAACATATCTATTTTAACCTTAATCAATTAAACCAATTTTATACTCTTTCCTTTTACTATTAACAATCTTAACTTAGACTTTTGGGGAAGAAATGGCAAAGTGAAAATAACTATATGAAATATTGGGTTTCATAATTGCTCTCTGGACAAGGACAGGACTTGAGATCACTTACATATGGACAACAAATAGCTTCTCCCAGTGAGGAGACCTGAAGACTCTTCTGAGTTTAAAGCTGTGGGAGACAAGAGAATAATCATCTTGCTCAAACTGTGACTGTCATTCTAATCATTTTCAGAAATTGATTGTTAACTACTTTTCAGCTATTAGAAACCTTTGGATTAACCTTTGGATTAATGTTTTACAACAGTGGGTGAGTTTCCTTTAGTCATTAGTAAACAAGTTTTAAATACAAGTTTAAGAATTTTTTTTCTTGAAATAAACAGCAAAAGGCTGATTGGATTTTAGAAAGTTACAAATGAACTAAGCATCCAGATAAATTTGAAATAAGACTTTGGAATTAATTATAAAAATCCATCCTTTTGTTCTGAAAATCTTTTAAAAATATATAAAATAAGACTTTAAAAATTGGACGTAAGAAAAAACTAGAAAGAACTAAAGATTGCAATTAAAGGAGAACAACACTCAGACTTAACTTACTAAAGCAGAATGAAGCAAAATATTTTAACATTGGAAATACTGAAGGATATTTTTGAACAATGGACCCAGAGATTAATTTTAAGAGTGACTGTCTCTATAAATAGACTGTGTTTAAAAGATGTTACTTCACTTCAATTAAAAAAAATGAAAAAGAAAAGGATGGAAGAGGAACAAGTGTTACCTGACATGACATTATCTGATGTCTTTATTTGTTACTTGTATATTCCTTTTAATTATTAAGAGAATGACCTGGATAATTTTTCTATATTGAATTTACAAAGGAGACTTGTTAAAGCTTGCAAGAATTGTGTGAGAAGGGACAAAGAAAAAATTAAAAGAAATCAAGGATATTTTTTGAACATTTTATTTCTAGTCTTTTATAAACTTTGCATTAATTTATCCTCCAACTACAAAAACAGAATAAGAATCCAACCATTTTAGTCATTGTAAGCTATATATTATACATATGTGTCAATGTTTCCACAGAGTATCTGACAACAGTAGTTTTCTAATTTGCTTTAACTAGTAAATATGATCCCACACGAGAAAAGCTACTTTTCTTAAAATGAATTATTAATCTTTTTTCTTCCTTAAGGTGGAGCTTTATTTATTTAACATGATGGACTCTTATATAATAGTAAAAATTAGTTTTTACCAATTTGCTTACAATTTAACTGAAAATAACAGGTAGATATGGCCATTAAGAGTAGTCAAATTGTCATCTAGTCTAATAGCCATTATTCTCCAAAGACTCTTTGTTCCTTCTTTTTGTGACACTTTAAAAAGCACTAATAAAGATGCCACCTTGATTTTCACCTATTTATATTGCCATATTTCTTACTGATCAATATAACTATGCACACCATTCCGTGAAAACTGAAAAATAACCTTCTCTGCTATGATGGTTCTATTTCTTTTTAAATGCTAACTCGGCATGACTTCTATTTTTCATCTTGTTTGGGGATGGAGAAACAGCCATGGGCCAGCATATACCCTCCAAGCCCACCTCACTGACCCCACACTAAGGACTCAGCCAGCTGCATTATATTTAGCACAGTGATTAGAGAATGGGAAGCTTGTCAGGTGCAGCTGCTGCTAAGAGATGTGGGGAGATGAGGCGCTAATACACCCCAACATGAGTTGGGAGTGGCTGCCCGGGGCTGTGACAGGCTCTGCTAAGAACAGAGCTGCCATTCAACAGGCTCAGGATCCTACTGGGGACTTGCACCTGACCTTATTATATAAGGGCTCATTAAGAACTAATCCCACCACCTGTCCCAGCCTCCAGAAGACCAAGGCACATTTTGTGGCACAAGGTTCTATGGCATGGTACATCGCAAGGGAATTCGTGGCTTAGGGATTTAATATCACAAGGTCCTATCGCATCTCACTTCCCAGTGTGATTCCTGCAGGGCCTCCAATTCCAGTGAAATGTCACTGCTACTTTTTTAGAAGGTATAAAGATTGTATTTATATTTCCTAAAACAATATGTCAGAATAGTGTAACTAGATTAAGAGACTGGAGAGAATAAATGTTTATATGGTAATCATACCTGGAGTTTTGAAAACAGCAACAGATACTCAGAGTTGATGCTTGCTCCTCGTTGCTCTGGGCATTGACATCAAGCTTTACTTGGCCCTTATTTTTAAAATAGCCTCCATGGCAACCCCATTTATATATCTATATTTTTTTTTCTTTAGTGACTTGGCTGTCTTTTACTGTTTCTTAGTTTACCTTGTTTCCCCTCCTCTATTTTTACCCAACCTTTCTACCAAGTCAATTTTTAAGGCCCACATCACATCATTTCTTTTGTTATTACACAAGTTTATTACACTGGATATTTCTTTCTCCTTTTTTGTAACTAACTTCTCTAGCCCTGGATTTCTGTTTTGTCTTACTTGATTTTTACTGGATATAAGTGGTTCCCAAACCTGAGTAAATTATCCAAAGTTGGGTAAAAGTGGATGGGAAATAATAAATGAACTCATTACCCATCACAATTAGCAACATTTAAATTGACTTAAAGATTGCCATGTATACTAAAATGTATTTGAAAATTTCCCAAAGTATTTCTATTAAGAGCTAAAATTGATGGAATTACCAATGGTAATTTGTTGAAATGACATAAAGATAATTCGATGATATTGTTTTTATAATACAGTTACCATTCATTTAGTGATCATTTGAAATTACAATGGTGTTTAAGATAGGGGAAAAACAACCAAGCCTTGAAGTTCTATCTGACTTTCTAAAAATCGGTTTTAGATAATGAGGAAAAGGTTTGGGAAGCACTGTAGAAGAGAATAAGAATATTGTTTTCAAAGCAAAAATCTTGTTTTCAGAGCTGAAGTTGTCAGAAGCAGGGGAATTACAGGACCATATTTATGAGCATATGAAAAAATTAAGAAATAATAATGTTCTTTTCTCATACACAAATTAGGTAAAATAGCATCCAAGACAGAATACAGGCAGCATTGATTTAATTTACAATTTACAATTATAACTGAGCCAAAAATTTTCATTGCTAAGTAAGGCAGTTGTTAAGTGAATTTTCTCTATTTTTATTATCTTTTTTGTCACAGTCATGGCAACTGTTAAGTGAATCATGTGGTCATTAAGTGAATCTATCTTCCCCAACTGACTTTGCTTGTTGGAAGTCAGGTGGGAAGG
The DNA here is from genome assembly GCA_034064705.1 of Bothrops alternatus. Classification (NCBI taxonomy): domain Eukaryota; kingdom Metazoa; phylum Chordata; class Lepidosauria; order Squamata; family Viperidae; genus Bothrops; species Bothrops alternatus. Next base: position 1,963,784 of record JARGCV010000156.1, on the reverse strand, counting down.
TTACAGATAGTGATCACATGATTCTGGAACAATGCAACAGTCATAAATACATGCTAGTTGCCAAGCCCTTAAATTTTGATCACATGACCCTGAGCTTGCTGCAACAGTGTAAGTGTGAAAACTAGTTATAAGTTGCTTTTTTCAGTGCCATTATAACTTCAAATGGTCACTAAATGAATGGTTGTAAGTCGAGGGCCACCTGTCCAACATTTTGCATTCATGGTTTAGATTTAGCTGAGAATACTAAGCTTTGTAATTTAACATGCTTGGAGAACTCCCACCTACTTAAGAGCTGATTTAGATGATCAGTTCTTTGAGGGCAGGGAACAACTCATTTTTGTCCTATACAGGCAATTGGAAGAATAGTTGATCATCTAGTGCATTTCATTGCTCAGTCGGCATATGCCATGCAGGAAAAAATTAGAACATCTCTGACAGAAGTATATTCAGTTTTTGCTGAAATACTTTAAGAACAATATACCAATCGTTAGATATATACACAATGGTGCTGCTGATGTTCATGATCTACTTGGCATTAAACCCTAACACTTCTCATTTTAGAAATTAGGTCCTGTTGAGGAGTGTATTGGGAAGTTACTAAGCAGTTATCAAGTGTTTCTTGCCCTGCAACAGCAAAACACGTATCAGGAGCCAGTAACACGTCAGCAACAGCATGATTTCAGAAAAGACACATGCAGTCCCCTACATATTCCATCCCACAGGCCATTTTTAGGGTGAATTGTACCAGCCATGATCAAAGCACTTAAAGGCTATGTTCCAATTCTTACATGACATGAGTTCAAAGCAGCAGTTGGTACAAAGAGTAAGAAAGAAGATGCCAATCCAATAAAACAAGTACAGCTGGAAAGTATGAATGGCTTGCCCTTTGTATTCCCAGGAGTAGCCCCAAGCAACAGCTGCTTGGGCCTACTTCTGGGGTAATATGGAATGTCCTTCTGTCATCAGACTATGGCCACACAGGGGCTATTTACAGCATAACACATCTATTTATATAGCAACCCATACACACACACACACACACACCCTTGCTCCATGCTGCCCCTTGGCTGCTACGTTCCTTCTCGCAGTTCTTGAGAATATTTCTATCTTGTCCAGAGATAAGTATCCAGTGAGAATGGGACATCAACTCTGTCTTCAACAAGACAACTATGGCCATAGAAGGGAAAGTGTCACTATGCAGGCCCTACCGAGAATAGAGAGCTGGGTGAATTGGCAGTATACTACTTATCAACCAGTCATCAATACTTCTAGAATAAAAAGAAATAAATAGCTAACCTGAGCATTTTAGAACCCAATCAAGATGGGAGTGTGGCTATTCTCATACTAAGGAAAGGATGGATACTTATATAACATTAAAACATTTCATGAATTAACTCTGTTAATTAAATTAAAATACAAAAGTATCCCTTGTTGAAATCCATGTTCCTATTAGAAATCCTAGGAACCGAGCTTTTCATCATCTCTTCAACAGCACTCTTTTTTTGGGAATGATCAAAGACATGAATTCTGAACATCTGCTCAAATGGGTTGACACCATGTTCTACTTTCTCAAACCTGTATTTAGACAGGTTTTGGGGGGTTGTATTTCAAAAACTGCAGGTTTCAAAGTTATTTACCTCTATTTTAACTAGATTAATTTTCAAGAAATCTTTGCTTTGGGCATCATCCAAATATAAGAATCCATATGCCACTTTTTTTTCAATCTTAGACAAATATTTGCAAAAAGGAGGGAATAGTGACCTATTTTATATAGCTTGTGATTTATCAATGGCAGTATTTTTCTCTGCAAGTGAAAGAAAACCTATAATTATATTATTATAGTAACACTGTATAGTAATAAGTAAGAATTATATACTTAAAGTGTCCTGTAAAGTTGGATAAATTATTTATTTTTCTCATTTTATGTCATTAGAATGGAAAGAGCAGAACATTCTGAGTTTTGAATCCAATATGCTTATCTAGGTTCATATCCTGGAATGGATTATGACATCTAAGTGGTGAATTTTGGAGTAGATCAGACTTCATTTTCTTTAGCTTCTTGTAGTATGGCCTGTAGCATTTCAAAGCAACACTTAAAGCCAGCCCTTTCCCTTTTAGAGGTCTCAAGCCTAACAGTAACTCATGCATTAATAACTTGCCAAAGTATTCTAAAGATGAGTAAACCAGTAGGTGAGGCCAAGATTAAAGCCACTGTTCTCTTCTATCATAACTTTCCCATCTGAGCACTGACACTTAGATACATATTCTTAGGAATGCAAGCTTTTGACCTATGGTGCAATCATAGAAGTAAGTATGCAGAATGCTTTGGCTCCCTGCCGGATCTGTTACAGATTCATTTTCCTCCCGTTCTCCAACTATCAATCTCATAAAGAGTAAACAAATTTATCAGGCGACCAGTGGCAAGCAGCTGCCTGGAGGTCTTTGAGGTGAATGGCTTCATGCCTGACCTTTCCTTCTGCCAAATCCAGGTACTGCTAATGTTGTGTCATGTATTAATTACTTTCTGTATGAAGCCAACAAGATTAGACTATTTTTCTGTTACAACTGATTCCTCACAATATAAAAAATAACTTAGCAAAAAGGCAGAAGAGATGGCTTCAAGATGCAACATGATTTCAGATAAAAAAAGTGTTATTCCTATCTTGTTAAAGGATGTTGTTAGCCAGGAATTAGACTTGAAATCTGTCATCAATGTTAAGGGTAAAGCTGAGATTGCACACACACACACACACACACACACACACACACACACACACATACATATATATATATATAAAATTTGTAGGAATGTATGCAACAGCAAACTTAACCCAGTGCACTATAATCAGCCAAAATAAAATCCCAAACAGGAGAGTTTTCAGGAACTCACTGGAAAGGGGCTAGCAAAATAGAATGTCATTTTGTTGGGTATTTCATTATGTTGCAAGTTTGGATGCAACACAACCAATCCCATGTCATTTGGCATCTAAAGCTAAAAATCCCTTTAGTGTTGTTCCACCTCAGTGGCAGTAAAATAATACATATCTTTGGCATAAGAACCCTTTTAGACAGCTCTCCTTCTTATTAGTCAGGTTGGCCCTATATGTAATTACATTTTACAGAATGCTGCCATTCCAAACTCGTAGTAGAATATTTCAATGTAAAAGTCACGAAATCCACAATAAATTTTAAAAGGTCTGGCATATTGATGCGACTGCTAAACTATAAGGAAATCCTTATCCTTATTTAATAGAAAGCTCTTATACAGTCTGGCATTTTTGAAGTTGCTTCTTTGCAAGAATACATCATATACCAGTTATTTTACAATAATTTGCACACCAGGGGAAAATCTGCTCCATGTTTATTATTTATTTATATGAATAACATAAAATAATGTATTATATTATATGGCATCGTTCTCAAACATTGAGTCATAGGGGCACAGTGGTTAGAATGCAGTACTGCAGGCTACTTCTGCTGACTGCTGGCTGCTTGCAGTTCGGCAATTTGATTCTTTTTTTTTAATATATAAAATTCTTTTATTAAAACAATCAACATTGAACATAAAAACATATTGTGCAGCATTCATCATGGCACCTGATATACAATACTAAGTATTAGTCATTGAAAACGTCTGAGTTAGTAAGCCTTGTTCCACCCCTCGCGTCTAGCCTCAACTATACTCCTGTTACACTTTGTTTGATTGGTGTTTCTCTTATTATTGGCTCAAAGCTGACTCAGCCTTCCATCCTTCCAAGGTCAGTAAAAAGAGGACCCAGATTGTTGGGGGCAATATGCTGACTCTGTAAACTTCTCAGAGAGGGCTGTATAACACTGTGAAGCAGTATATAAGTGCTATTGCTAAGCATATCTTTTTTTTTATTATTATAAAAATTCTTTTATTAAAACAATCAACATTGAGCATAAAAACCTATTATGCAGCAATTTTATATGTTGCAAGAGGGGAAGAATCCAAATGAAAAAGTGGTTGAAAATACCAAATTAGAATTAATAGATAGAACCAAGAATCCAGTAGAATTTTATATTTGAAATTGGGCAAATCTTAGTAGTCCACTGCCATTTTGAAAATAGATATGTTTTTATATATGGTTGGTCAATTAGTTAATATATTGTTGATTATTTATATACTTATTCATTGCTTGCTTCTTTAATGACTTTGTGACATTAAATTGTACTGAAGAGGAGGCATGCCTTAGCATTAGTGGCAATTTGTTCAATGTTGGGACTGCCAGTGAAAAAGGAGAAGTAACTGCTGATATCAAATGGATTGCAATGGGATCTTCAACATGAACTCTGCAATGGTCTTAGAATATGGGGCTCTCACTATACAGGCATAGCTAGTCTTGAAAGTATCCTGGACCTACTGTCCATACATTTGTTTAACCTGTATATATACAAGATGTATACTGAACAAACTGCAGCTTTTCTAAAAACATTTCTCCAATACTATGAAAAGAATAGGGATATGTTATTCTTGCACTGGATACCACCCAAAGTTTATCACCTTTTCTATCCATCCATGCAAGCATCTTTAGGGTTCTTGCTATGCAGTTAGGGAGTATTTGCTTTATAGCAAGCATTAGACTTTTTAATATAATTTTGTATAAATGTATATGCTAACTATCTCCCTGATAAGGCACATTCTCTTCATATTCTTATTTAGCTCTTATTATACTCATTGTTTTTCCAATATATATAAAGAGATGTATATAACAGTTTTATTATTGGATATTTTACTGTGTTTGGCCTTATGGCTGTAATAAACAATTTGAATTTGTATTGAATTTAACATTAGACTCCATTCAATAATATTCTTCTGGCGGGACATACTCTTTGTGTGCTGTCAAAGAACTTTTGACAGGGCACAATCTCCAGAAATAGAGCTCAGAAAATCTCCATTTCTCACAAACCCAGATATGAACAGAAATTGGGGTACAGTATGATGAATTTATTTATTTTACAACACTCGTCAGAAAGAATTCTTGCATGGATTGTAAGTGAGGATTTGAAGGGGCATACAAGGAAGAAGAAAAACTGCACTGGAAACCTGCACTTTTCATCCATGACTTCTATATATTAGATATGCAACATGACATCTGGATTGCATTGGGTAATAGGATGTCCACAAGATAATTGGGCATTAATAGAACAATAGATATGATGATGGAGACAAAATGTGCTTAGAGTCCTAGTTTCTGATCGAGAATGTTCTTGATTATCAGATTTTTTTCATTGCTGAACTTGCCAATCAAAAAATGTAAAATCTTGGATAATAATATATTATAATTATTTCATAACTGTGAAACTTAGTATATCCTCACTCTTATTTAATTGTTTAAAATACTATATATTGAGAATGCAATTAGTCCAGAAAGTTTTGATTCCATACTGAATTTGGACATGATAAAAACAATGACCAAAGCTGGATAGTTGATTGAGTTCAAGAGCTACTATACTGAAAGAGGTGAAGGCATGTGAGTGTATTTAAGTGTGTCTATACACTGATTCTGCACAGTTCACCTGCGTTGTCTCATCACAGCCTAAGCATGGGTGTGTGGCTGGAATCTATGTCTGAAAATTCAGTCCCTTTGCCAACTTATCCTAGTGCTGGAGGAAACAGTTACATAAACATAACTGTCAGCATCTCAACATAGCCCTGTTGTCAGAGCAGATTAACTGTTCCAGGCACAGCACTCTGTCCCCTCCAGGAGGTGCTCTTCCTAAGGCACAAAAAACCCATACTTCCTGGACATAGCCTCAGCTTCATCATGAAACAAAATTCTACTTGTATTTTACAAATCAGTCTCCAATCTCATAAAATGTTCTAGTTATATGCAGATGAACAAAAGTTCATTTTCTCCTTCAGTCTTTTCTACTCTAATATAAGCTGGGGACTTACATTCTTGGGGGTCAATGAGTGTTGCCTGTGTCTCATATATGAGTTTAAATACACAACTTTGGTCTTAATCCAAGTCACTATTGTTTCCTATACTGAAAGGACAGCACAGCGCAAGCACTGAAAACTCATTGCACGAAAATCATGCATTCTTTTAAAGAAGGAAATAGATTGTATGGCTATAATAACATTGGAGCTTGAAAAGCAGAAGCCCAAACTAATCATAGCTACAAAATCTGAATCATAATATTATCACTAGCAGAAATTATATGCAAGGCCACAAATCACAAGCAGCCAAGCCAATTCTCCTGCTACATGTATAGCCAATCCCATCCTTCTTCATCTTATTATATATATTTTAGGTTAGCTAAGTGAGCAATTTGTCAAAAAATTGTTTATCTTGGCTTTAAAATATTTTTCCTTGTCCATTTATATATGTATATTTATAGATAAATATGATTTTGGAGAAATTCCAATAGCTAAAAGTGAAATCATATATTTGGCAAATTATGGCTGTACATCATTAATACAAGTATAGAAAACTACAGTATATAATTATACTTTTAATAAAAATATACATTCCCAAGTGTATTGTTGTACATTAATTTTGTTAAAATCAATTAAATATGCAGAAAAATATAGAATATAAACTTTATAAATACTATTTCTTCCTCTGTCAGGTTAATCCCAAAAGTGGATAGAAAGAAGTTAGGTTAAAAAGAAAGTGATTAACTTTTTAATAGATGTGTCTGCAATCAGAGTAAAATTTATACCAAATTTCCCTCCAAATAAGTTGAAATTTACAGTGATTCTACAAAATTATTAGTCATATTGTCTGAGTTCTGGTCATATTCCCTATCATACATACACATAAAAAAGTGATCATCTTTATTATTTCACTAATGGAACCTTCCCAAACATACTAAACTTCTTGGACTATAACTTCCATCTTCCCCAGTCAAAACAACAAAAGGGAGATTTGATGAAGGACATTTATAACTCTACCTGTTGAACATGCCTGTTTTATTTTTCTTGATCTTTTTTGTTTACTGGCCTGATAACTGAAATACCAATATGCAATTAATGTGAAAATCAAATATAATCTGAGGGTAATGATTTAAACAGATTTAATTTTAAAATATTAATATTTAAATATTACATTCTAATATAATTGTCAATATAGCATAGAAAAAGTTGGATCTTTGCCATTTCTTTAAAAATATATTCTAAAATCACTGTATCAAATTATACTAATGGCTGTTTTCTCCCCCTTTTGTTACTCTATTTAAAAGCTCACTTAATGCTTTACAGCAAAGCTCAAACCAGGGTTTTATGCCAGTTGTTACAATGCTTAAGTAACCATATCAAGAGAGACCTAAATGCTGTTCCAGATGCAAAAGCCAAACAATTGCGTAGCAAGAAAATCTTCTAACAGCTGTGGAATTTTAAAAAGCATAAATGGAACCGTTCAATGAATTTTACAAGCCTGAAATGAAATCAGTGAGATAACTAATTTATCATTACCTCATAAATGTAACTTCACTAGCAAATAATGTCAGATATTTCATATCTTACTCTTGCTTTGGTTTGGGAATCAAATGGTGATAAAATGGAATCTAAAGAAAGAAATGAACCCTGGTATTCTTTTTTCCTTCTTTTGTCAAAAATGAACCCGTCATGTAAAGCAGAGGAAAAGGGGCACAGAGGGCTTGCCTTTTTAATAAAAGTTTGTTTCCTATCAAGTATTTATCACCAATAGAGATTCTGATGTTTGGTGGGTGGCCATAAGTTTTGGAAATATGATCTCTGGGGTTTTTAAGGATCACTTTAAAAAGTACAGGCTGAGGGCCTTCAAATAATTTGATGTAAATGTATGTTCACAAAATGTCTTAGCTCAGATCAGCTATATTTCAATTTCTTATTTACACAACATAGATGTAATAAGAGACCTGAATTAATCTGAAAAGTTCTAAAATGCAGATTGTAAAATTGCTAATTGCTACAAATAAACAAAGTAGGGTGATCATGTGTATCTGCTTCTTTTAAAGTTTTTAGCAATGATTTAATCAATAAATGATATAATTGTGATGATAAATGGGGTAATTTTACTTTCAGTAGAACAATGAGGACAGGGTGAGGTAGCATTACTAGATTTGTTTTAAAAAAGAGTTTTAAAAGAACTGAATAGGACAAAAATTGGATCTGATAACTGATTGATCTGCCATCTAAAAAGAATCAAAATTCTAGAAATTCTGTTAAAACTTTATGGTTATGAAAAAAAAGTAAAAATTTTCAGTTTTAACATCTGATTTTGAAACCTGGAAGAAATTGTTAGAAACCATTGTGCTATTTTACCAAGAAAAAGAGCCATTCTAGAGCAATTAATGAAATTAAAAAAGAATAAAGCAACAGTTTTATAAAAACATTTATATAACCCTAATACTTATCTATAAAATCTGCAAGAAATCAATAAGCAAATAATTTAGATGGGTAAAGGAAGAGATTTCATATTTATAGAAAAAAATAACATTTAGAAGAGTTAGATTATCAAGAGTTCAAATTAGAATTATATTAGTATAATCTTAGCAATAATAGGATAAGCAACAAGGAAGTCCCTTTCTTGTAAACTCAAGAACAAGGAAAAAAATGCATCTACTTCAGTTATTTGGCAAGATATGTGTGAAATAATACATTTATGCATGTAGAAATAATTGTTAATTTTTATACAAAGTAGAGTTATTTGCAGTATTAACAACAACGATGTAGAATTTTCATACATAAGAGTAAAGAGAAAAAGCATCACATTTTTTTTAAAGTATCAAAGGCATGGAAAACTACATATAAGGTGGAAAACAGAAATAAATCTATTTTTCAGATCCCTAGTAGGGCAGCAATGGGGAAAGAAAGTTCAAGAGGAATAAACAATGAAATCAGTAAGAAATGGAGAAAAAAAATCCTTCCCATTCATATCATTTAAGGAAGTTGGTACTGACAGTAGTCAAAAATTACAGTGATGCAAAGTGGACATTTCTCAAACAGACTCATCTTGAATCTTTATTTTATCAATGTATCCATGCAGACAATGTATTTAACAGAGTGAAAGTAACTAACAAAGCTAAGTTAGCTTTCTAGGTACTGCCATAAGCAAAAAAAGAATTGATTTAATGTTTAAAAAGAACAAAATAATTAATGGTAGGCAAGTTTCAACAGAACAGAAAAGTCTCAATGTGTATGATCATCAAGAAGAAATGAGAAGCAATAATTAGAAAGTAAAAGTTTGACAGAATTTACTGAAGGTATCATCATAGCCTTTCTTACACTAAACGCTTCATTTCACCAAGTGCTGCGTTAAAAAGATTGCCTCCATGTTGCTTATTGCAACAAAAGTGTGAGAAAAGTGCTAGTTATTGGGCTGACATAATTATCACCAACTCTTTAGTAATCTCATTTAATATTTAATGCCTCAAAATTTCCAACCTTTTTGCTCTTTCAAGTATTTTCTAAATATTAACCTCATTCTTTACATGAAAAAATAATTTCAGAATTATACTAGGACATGAAATAAATTTATTTCAAATACTGAGAACTGTGTTACATTATCACATGTAATAATCTATTTCACCTTTATCTGTAATCATGCTCAGGTTTCATACAGTATGTTGGGTTTCCTTGGATTTCTGTAATCTGCAAATATTTAGGGTTTTCAAAATACAAAATTAAAACAACAGACAAATACGGACACTCCCTTCTACTCCTGGTCCTCCTTGTTAGTGTTCCAAAGTTACTCGGGGTTGGATCTGCTTGTACATAAATGAAAGACCACCAGAGAATTCCAGGGTTTAATTGGAAACCCCCCAAAATTCCCACAATAAACAATGGCAAACCATTTCAACGTAGGGATCAGGAAATTAGCTTAACTAAGGGCTTCCTTATTTTTTTTAAAGTCTTCAACTAAAAAAAAATATATTTTTAAGTGTTATAAGTATTCCTTACTTAATTCTTTTATACTTTTTGAGGTCAGCAATTAACAAAAGACTTTTGGAATTTAAATAATGTAGAGGAAGATTTAAAATCAGAATTATAATAAAAATATAACATAACAACTACAGTACAATAATAAAAATCTTTATTTAAAAATAGAGAACATTGAATAATTTAAAGAAGAGTAAAATCTACTAAGTAAAAAATAATGCCTTAAATTTATATATACTGTGTTTCCCTGAAAATAAGACTGGGTCATAATTTTTTTTTGTCTCCAAAAGAGGCATTAAGTCTTATTTTCGGGGAGTGTCTTTTCCATGATTTCACCTCACGATGGCAACACTGACAGCCCCACCCAGCTGGCCCACTTCTGCTGCTGAAGGAAATGCCTCTGCAGCTGAGCATGGAGCTCCGAATTGATGCAGGCAGCACAGCACACCCCAGCCTGCACTTCACCATTACAGGCCTTCCAGAAAGGCCTCTGCAGCCAAGAACTTAGCAATGGATTGAATCTGTAGCTCGGTTCTTGGCTGCAGAAGCATTTCCTGAAGGCCTTTGATGATGAAATGCAGGCGGGGGGGGGGAGGCGCTGCAGAAGTGGGCTGGCAAGGTGAGGCAGATGATGATTCATGGGAGGCCTGGCTGCAAAGATAAGCAGGGGCAGTTCCACCCTCCCATCCCTGTACTAGCTTGATTTTTAGATATGTGTCTGTCCCAAAACTAGGGCTTATTTTTGAGGTAGGGCTTATATTAAGCCTATTTCCAAAAATCAAGCTAGGGTTAATTTTCACGGTAGGTCTTACCTGTGGCTTGAGACTAAAGCTTCTGCCTAGCATGCAGACTGCCCAGGTTCGAATCCCAGAAAGGGTGAGTTCTGACTGAAGAGAGTTAAATAACTCGAAATAGCTATCTCAGAAATCCCTTATTTCTTTGTTAACAATTTTAAAAACATATATATATTTGTGCTTGCAGATGGCTCTGGGTTGAGCTGAAACAAGCAAAGGAAAGAATGATTTCTTCCTCCCATATTTGGGTTTACAGGGTGCAATCTAAAAAATAACCACTTGACACACATATTCACTCCCTGAATATTAACAAAGCGGGAGAGAGCCTGTGGCTTGAGACTAAAGCTTCTGCCTAGCATGCAGACTGCCCAGGTTCGAATCCCAGAAAGGGTGAGTTCTGACTGAAGAGAGTTAAATAACTCGAAATAGCTATCTGTGTGTGTGTGTGTGTATGTGTATATGTATATGTATATGCGTGTGTGTGTGTGTGTGCGCGCGTTCCTTTTATTTTCTCTGAATTTACATTTTGTGCTATGATTTATTTGATTTTGGCTTAGCATGCTATAAGAATTCTACAATTGCAGTTTATGAATAGTGATTTATACCTCAGTGTTTATGAAATATATCACTAGTTATTCAATAGCTGTGGCTTAATTTAATATTCTGACCTAGTCAATTCTATTCCTTGTATCTTATTTCGTGGGGTATCCATAAGCACAAAATCTTGGCTATTGGCCCCATATTTTTCTGCATAGTAAACTCATATGCTATGTCTTGAAGTTCTTTCTCAGTTTTTCTAGATAAAGCTATGCTGTCCCACAAAGAACTCATTTGATATTTGGAGAACACTCAGATTTACTTGCCCTGTAATCACTATTTTCATTGAAGTCAAAATATCAGTTCTGAAGCATTATTATGATATAATAATAAATTCTTTTTTCTTTACTTGATAATCATGGCAACTTGTTTCCCAAAGTTCTCATTTGTGAATTGTGAACTCAAATATTTCCTTAATTTTTAAATATTTGTTCAATATTCTTCAGAAATTTTTACAATCTTGTCAGTGGAATATAGCACCTCATTTTCTTTGCCATTTGCACATGATTTCGTTTCAAAACTGGGTTTTTCATTTTGTAAAACTCACATTTAATTCAAGTCAAACTGCAAACATGCTGTTAGGAAAAATGCTTGTGAATTGACAGATACAAATAATTCACTTATTTTCACTACACTATTAAATTCTATTACTATTCCATAGAAAATTTTTCCACCAGTTCAACCTGAAATGAAAAAACAAAACAAGTGCCTCTTTAAACAAAAGCATGGCAGCATGCTTTTAGAGTTGCTCTACCACCCAAATTTATCATTATAATTTAGCAAGCCAGTAGTTATGTTACTATTTGAACTATATGACTCCTTCCTTACACTCTTTCTCACCAGATCTATATTGTAGTAGCTGTTGGAGTACAACTTCCAGCATTCCTTGCTATCAGCCATGCTTACTAGGGTTGTTAGAACTTCTTCTTTCTAGTGTTATTCCCATGCTACTTAGGGTTGCTTGAACTTTGTAGTTCACCAGTTCCTCACTTCTTGAACATTGTTTCTCATTACTATTTTCTGATGTTATCTGAGTTCCTTAGCAGCTCCTCATGAAACTAGACAAAATAGCTTGTGTATGTTTCCTTTTTTATTAATGAACTTGTCAGATTTGAAATAGTGTTAATTCTTAATAATGTGGTATTTGTACTCCTTTTCTGCTTATATATATAGATATGTAGTTTATAGAAATTTAAGAGTCTTTTGAAAGTCTAATAATGTTTTGCTTTTTGAACTATATAGTTAAATTAGATGAATGATTTTTGATTTAAAGAATGTTACTCAAGAAAGGGCCAAACTAGCTGTACATTTATGGTTTCACATCATAGCATCTTGTTAACTCCATCGTGAAAGACCACCTAAAATTATTTTTAATATAATTAAACAATGCTAGTTCAATAACCTTAGTTCATATGCTTTTTAGATAATAATAACAACAGCATCAAATAGCAACTCTACATATCCCAGAACTTTGGAAAGGATTTGATAGATTAAAAAAAAAAAGGCAAATCCAGTCCAAACATCTGGCTGACTATGTGATGAACTTCAGTCAAGATGCCCTATGAAAATAACATCAAAAATCTGGATGAAGATGATTACTACAAATACCTGGGCATCTTTCAAGCTGACAACATCAAACACACTGAAGTCATGAAGTTAGAAGTGAGAGTGAAGATCTTAAAGTCCAAACTCAGTGGAGGAAATGTCACCAAGCCAATTAACACCTAGGCAATTCAAACATTGGCTCACAAAATTACAAAGTAATAGAAAATGAAGAAGCTGCCACATAACACCCCAAGCTTAATAATTATTGATAAGCAAGACACAACCATCTGGATGTTGCATTTGGCAGTATCTGGAGACAGGAGAAGAGAAGAGAAGAGAAGAGAAGAGAAGAGAAGAGAAGAGAAGAGAAGAGAAGAGAAGAGAAGAGAAGAGAAGAGAAGAGAACTAGAGAAAATCACAAAATAAAAAGATCTGCAAATAGAAGTACATAGACCATGGCAAAAGAAAACAAAGATACTACCAATAATAAAAGGCACATTTGGCGCAATTTCAAAATAATTGGAGCACCACTGGAACACTTGATATAATAGCACTGTTTCAATATCTCAGGGGTTGCCATAAAGAAGAGGGAGTCAAGCTATTCCTCAAAGCCCCTGAAGGCAGGGCAAGAAGCAATGGATGGAAACTAATCAGGTAGAGAAGCAACCTAAAACTAAGGAGAAATTTGGCTCCAAATCTATGCATATTTCCATTTTCCTTCAACTCAAAATATAGAAGGGATTGTGATTACTTAGATTCAATGGATTGGGGTCAAGTCATATTAGAACTGACCAATGAAATAAAAAGACTTTCTTTATCCATGATTAAACCTGGATCCAGCTCAAGAACTTTTGAAATGTGTAAAGTTCTGACTCTTTCCTTTATAAACTGCAGGTATAATGCATACATTATTGTTGAAATTATATTTTTCTGTGGGAAAATTCTTAGTGTAGTGGGGCATTTGGGGGTATTTAGTGCAGTGGGGGGCATTGCAGATCAGAAGGAAAGATACACACAGGTCAATACTATGGCTAGCTGCTTTGTTTGTTGATCTGTCCCAATCAACAAATAAAAAATATTATCATATATGAGATATTCATTTCTATATTGACATAATGCTTTTCCATTTACCTATTTTACTCACATATACATGACAGATGTATAAAAAAAAACCTGCATTCCAGCATAAGTTTTAGAATACCCACTGTATAAAAAACATTCAGAGTTATTTCATTTAGAAATTTCCCTTAATAATAAAAGGAGCAATCATTGGTGTTTGGCCATGGTCCAAATACCCTAATCCAACATTTTTTCCCAAACGAGAATGACACATTTAGATAGACCATTTCAAGCAAACCTTTTTCTTAGGTTTCCATTTAAAGGGAAGTAAATAAATGAAAACACAGAACAATGTCCTAGGATTAATGACTAGCAGAAGCCTCGGCTCTATACATGAGCAAAGATGGAGGAGTTTGACAGGTACAGATTCAATACTTCTCAGTGAATAGGAGTATTTGAGTGGCTCTTCTGGCAAAAAAAGGATCAGCATTTTCACATAATATACATTTGTAAAGGCTTTCATGAAGAAATAATGCAACATGCAGATACCTTCAGACCTGAATCATTGTTCTGACAACTTCTATTGCTTCCTTTTAAAAATTCTAACAGTTAAATGTTACATAGACCAATCCTGTTGCAAAAGGCAGCTTTACTTGCAACAGGTTATATCCTGCAACAGTACCTTTAACATTATTAAACAAATCTGCATATCCTAATTCCTTGGGAAGGACTCAATAGGTGGATAAAATGCCAGATCCAGTCTAAATGTCTGTCTGACATAATTTATTAAATTTATGTCAGAAAATAACAAAAATAATTTATTAAATTTATATACAGCCTGACACCCAGGGACTTTGGCAATGGTGGGATTCAAATATGTGAACAACTGGTTCTCTGCGGAAGCTGCTTCCGGAAGTCCATTCTGGGCCTGGGCAACAAAAAAATAGCTACCGGTTCTGCTGAAGTGATGTAAACTGGCTGAATCCCACCACTGGACTTTGGGCAGTTTACAATTGTTAAACATTTTAAAACCAAGAAAAATAGACAAAAATAGACAAAAACATCACAAGATGAAGGAACAATGGCAAAATAAATAAAATAGTTGTCATACAAATAATTCTTTTTATGATCCATAATGTTTAAATAATGAATTGCTGCATTACCTCAGGAACTGAGGCAGGTATTATGATAAAATATTACAGGTAAACCTCATCTAACAACAGTAACTGGGAGTGGCAATTTTATAATTAAGAAAACTTTAGTGAAACTGCAATTGTGCTTACAATCTTACTTCAACTGTCCTTTGCTTTACCAACGTGCAAAGTTGTAAATGCAAGGATTGGTTATATAACTACTTTCTTATCACTATCACAATTGTGAAAGGTCACTGTGCAAGGCAGTCACTAAACAAGGACCATCTGTATATCCTTGTCACAGATCATAATCTTGATAAAGAAGTGGTGATGAGCCAGGTTTAGTCTAATTTTAAAAAAAAGGGAGAATCCTGAGAATTGGTCCTAAGCAGTAATTATTATATCTACACACAGAAACAAGATTATGACTTAGTAACAGAAATATGATCTATAGCAGTAGCATCTAACAGCCATCCTTGATTTATTTTAAAAATGTTAAGGAGAGTTGGACATAGTTAATAGTTAGATGAGAGAGCAGGAAATCCTAAACTGCAGATTATTCTGCCAAGTTGAAAAAATAACCTAGAAAAAGGCAATGTCAGACCACTTTCATGCCATGGCCAAGAAAACTAGATGGATACATATGTGTAATTAGTCAGAAGTCTAACTTTACTAAAGAAAGTCCCCATTTTTAATATCAAATTCTCTCAGAAACACCCAATGTTAATTCAGTGGATTCATCTGCAGATTTACTTTACTTTGGTGTTATTCATATTTTTAGATATGATTTTTTTTCACCTGAAAATAACTGCTTAGGAGAAGAAGTCATATGAACTTCCATACTGTTTGTGTACTCTGAACTACAGTGGTAATTAACTCAGAAGTTAATATGTACTACTCCAGTCTCTGAAATAGAATTAATATTGCTATCCCTGAAAGTTTGTATTTCCTTTAATAACTGCATGGATCTGTTTCTCCATATCGAGGCATCCAGATTTCATCCCTCCATCTGAGTTCCCATCCTTTATGGGCTGAAGGTTTTAAAGGTATGCCATGCTTGACCTCCAATTGTGCAGAGGTGTAAGGCTTGGACTCAGCTCTGGCACTGTGCATTGTTGCTGTTATCTCACCACCCTCCTCTAGCCTTCCCAGCCTATCTTTGGATGCTTGCCCGGCTTGTGTCTGAGGCTGTGACACATGTTCTCTTCTCCTCACAGTGGAGAGATTATAACCAGCCAGGGCAGCCTCAGCTTTTATAGGAGCAACCAGCAGACTGAGTGAAGAGAAAAATCCGAGAGAGAAAACCTATTTTATAATTGTTTACACATCCTGGAAATACAGCTTGGGTCTCAGCAAAAGTTCCAAGTCTGAACCAGGAACAATGACACCTGGACAGATGAATGCCATAGTACACGAGAAGCAAACAGCAACAGGAGAATGGTCTGCCGCTATGTTTCCACATGAGCCTTCCACTCCAGCACCGGCCCAGAAATGCCTCCCAGATCAAGGTAAGGTCTGGGAGATCAGACATAAAGAAACCAGTCTCCCACTTTTTTCTTGTCTTTCTGCAGGACAAGTAGGATGCTTTTTAAATTTTATTAGCTAAAACCAATGCAAACATACAAATGCTTTAAATATGTAGTATTTTGCATTCAGCACAAATTTACTTTATGCACCTGAGCCAACTGCATATTCTTAAATTGATACCTGTCTGAATAATTTATTTCAAATGAAAGGTTTGGGTACTTAAGCAAAACATTTCCAGAATGTTTGCCTTTTATGTTAAAATGCAACTGCTTCCCATTATCTCTGCAAGAAGGACCCATTTTGCAAAAAGATTCTATATTTGTTGTGATTGATCTGTTTTATTCTATAATGCATTTTCACCTGAGTAATAAATTATATGCAAACTGTTAAAAATTTTATACACATGAACATAGATGGATTCTACAACTCATTCAACAATTGCTACACAAATCTTATATATATGCATTTTGTTCAGAACAGGGATAGCCAACACGTTTGGGAGATAATACTTTGGGGCATCCCTAAAGTAAGATTAAGCCATCTGTATAACTAATTTCATTGAACCACTGATTTCTCCATCATGTATACAGATAAGTGTCACATCAGAATTGTTTGCTTCTACTGCATTTGATGGAATTTACTTTCAGTTAAAAGTATACAAGATTTAAATTTTAGATGCACCAACTGCACATCTTTCTATCACTAAGCATTGCAATTGTCAATTCACTGAAGTTCAGAATGTTATGCTAGTAATTTTTTTAAAAAAATCAGTGCATAATAACTACATTATGTGGTTAGGTGAATGTTATGGTGTATTATAAAATGTTATGAAAATTACATTGCACAATGACTGTGATTATTCATAATTTACATATTCCTAGGTCCTGAAATACACCCAGGAATACCAAAATTCTTCAGAATTTATTAATTAGAGAATTTCAGTGTAAAATTATTTTTACTGATACTTGAGCCAAGAACCAAACACATTGATTTCCTCTAATCTATTGTACTTCTATTCTTCTCTTTCCTCCTGAATGGACTGAATACACAAATAAATACTGGGAACATATAAAGACCAGTATTATATGTAATATTTCATGAAAATAACAGAGAAAATATGCAAAATTCTTGTTAAACTGTATTTTATTTTATGAATACCTTAGTACAAAATGAAGGTTACAATTTCTTTTGATTCATTATTTTTTTGTAAAGTATTTTTATTGCACATCATCAATAAAATCACCTACAGCAGACCAAGATGCAACACAATGCTTATTTTTACTTTTTCTAGTATATATTTTATATCATCTTTATTAAAGATTTTTGAAATGAAGACAAAACCAATAAAAACTAATATATGTAAGAAAAAAAATAAAGAAATAAAAGAGAATGCTAAAATGCAAAAACAATAAAAAGAAAAAGAAAAGAGAAAAAACATACAGTACAAAGTAGCTTCCATTCTTCTTTATAGCAATTACAGGAGCAACTATAAAGTTACCTCTTACGCTACAGTTAAATTATAGCTCTCTTCTTTCTATAACTTATCCTGCCTAACCATCAAAACCATAAATCATTTCCTGTTTTTCTGTTTTGCAAAAAAAAAAAGTCTATAAGAGAATTCCAGTCAGCAATAAATGTAGATAACTGGTTTTTTTTCTGATCAAAGAAGTTTAGCAAGTTCATCAATTATTAGTCCATCGTTGGTAGTGCTGAACCTTTCTATCTTTGGGCATACAACACTCTTGCTGCAGTTGTCATGTACAAAAACAAAGTTCCATAGCTTTTTTCAAATGTTTGTCCAATAATCCCAAAAGAAAAAGCATGGGTTTCAATCTTCTGAATCAATGTATATATTTTAAAAAGCCAACACATTGCTGGGCTGCATTAACTGAGGGATAGAATCAAGATCACATGAAGTATTAATACCACTTTACAATGCCTTGGTAAGGCCACGCTTGGAATACTGCATCCAGCTTTGGTCGCCACTATGTAAAAAAGATGCTGAGACTCTAGAAAGAGTACAGAGAAGAGCAACAGAGATGATTAGGGGACTGGAGGCTAAAACATATAAGGAACAATTGCTGGAATTGGATATGTCTAGTTTAATGAAGAGAAGGACGAGGGTGACATGAGAGCAGTATTCCAATATCTCAGAGGCTGCCACAAAGAAGAGAGAGTCAAGCTATTCTCCAAATCACCTGAAGGCAGAACAAGAAGCAATGGATGGAAACTAACCAAAGAGAGAAGCAACCTAGAACTAAGGAGAAATTTCCTGACAGTTAGAACAATTAATCAGTGGAACAATCTGCCTCCAGAAGTTGTGAATACTTCAACACTGGAAGTTTATAAGAAGAGACTGGACAGTCATTTGTCTGAAATGGTATAGGGTTTCCTACCTGAGCAAGGGGTTGGACTAGATGATCTCCAAGGTCCCTTCCAACATCATCATCATCACCATTGTTGTTGTTGTTGTTGTTATTGTTGTTATTGTTATTGTTATTGTTATTATTATTATTATTATTATTATTATTATTATTATTATTATTATTATTATTATTATTATTATATACACTGCAAGTATTATGCTATCCAAATCTCAGGTCATGTCCTTCTAATTTCAAAGCGTTCTGTTCCTCAGAAGCATCCACTCTTTCATCTAAACCTAAATAGCAAACTTCAAAATACAGTTTTAAATCAGGTAAACTCAGTACTACTCTTTGCATCTTGTAACACTCATGGTTTTTCACTTGTACATATATTTAGATATAACTTCTGCCACTTTTTAAATCGTACATGAATTGCCAAATGAATTATTGTCAGAAAAAAAAATTCTAGGCAAGACCCTCATTTTTATCAGATAAATACTTCCCCAAAATATCAGTTGTAATATCTTCCATTTTAACATTATTATTTGGTTCACTACATAGTCAGCCAAATGCATACACTGGATTTGGCATTTTTGTCTTACTGAATACTTCTGAAGGACCTGGAATATTATTAAATTTGTTTGCCACCATCTGGTCATAAGACAACTGTTTTTTTAACGTATCTTTTTTAACTTCAGTCCATGTCTTAACATATTTGAAATTTTATATTTATACTATGTCTTAATAAAGTTATTGTGAAATAATATGCAGTTCATATTTATCATGGTGACATTCAGATAATATACCGTCTTTGCAATCTTAAAATCCATTTTACTTATCAGTTGTGTTTGATCTTCTATTTTTGTTAACATCTTTGTCTTTTGTTTATTAAACTTAAAGCCTGCTAATTCTTTTAATTTGTCCATTAATAAATTGGCTTTAGTATGGTGCCTGTTCCATGTTCAGTGAACAGATAAGGTTCCATCCAAATCTTATCTAACTGAACATTAATTTTAAGGATGATAATTTCAGGAAAATATAAAATAAGAGGTATGTGAATGAAATAGCCTGATGTACTATTCAATAGGTTTGATTTTTTTTAGAACTGTGTAATTTAGAAATTATAAAGGCCAGTTCACATAAAAATTGGGCTCTTGACAAACCCCAGGAAAGAGGGACCATATTGCAGAGATAGGCAGCTCAACATAAAAGTGGGGATGAAAAGCTTGGTGAAAGCTTGGGGGAGATGTTTTTGTTGCAAGAATATCAATATCTTATTCTTCCAGGATTATGCTGATGGAACACAAGGAGTTGGGAAGGGCAAAGCAAATTAACATGATTAACTGAAGGTCCTTTGTTTGAAAAAGTAGATTTTATATTTTATCACTTAGTGAATTTCTGCAAGAAAATTCCTTGCAGCATTTAATCATCAGATCTTACTGTATACAATTACTAAATATTCTTATTTATATATTTATAGCATGAGCTTCTTCCTTAAGAATTCAAAGCTGCATTCATAATTCCTTTCTTTAACTTTATAACCATATTATAAGATAGATTAGACTGAAAAAGACTGATGGTACACAAGTTATTCAGTGAACTTCACAGTTGTGCATAGATTAATACCCAGAGCTCTCATTATTGAACACATCTAATCCTACTTGAGAATTAACTATGACTTTCTGATCATAGTCATACTTATTTTGAGGCATGAGCAAAGCCCATGGTCTGTGTTAGGACTGTAATTTTCCTCTCTCCACAGGAGTTCAGCTACAGGAGACAAAAACAGGGGCAGGGAGAGATCATTTTGTTTTGTTTTTAACAAAAACTTCATCTGGGAAATTAAAAGAAACAAGAATCAAACCTGAACATCACTGTCCATTATTAAGAGCAAAAAAGAGGGGGGGAGGAAATTTTTGTTATTATGGAATGCTGACAAAGCTAAAAAGGTAATTGGACCAGAAATGGATTAGATATATTCACAGAAGATCTATCTATCAACACCTCCTAGCGATAGTGTAATACAGAGATTAAAATGGTACTTTAGCCTGCAACAGCTGAGAACTGAGAGAGAACAATAGTAGAATGAGAAACTATAGCGGAAAAGGTGATATGTTTATCTTGGAATTGGTACGTGAGGAAAAATGCTTAAGCCATCTTTCACGTCACAAAAATATCTTGTTCCAGCTTAAGTGAGTGGAAAAGAACACATGTAAAAGCTGATA
This sequence comes from Bothrops alternatus, assembly GCA_034064705.1. Classification (NCBI taxonomy): domain Eukaryota; kingdom Metazoa; phylum Chordata; class Lepidosauria; order Squamata; family Viperidae; genus Bothrops; species Bothrops alternatus. Next base: position 1,942,649 of record JARGCV010000156.1, on the reverse strand, counting down.
GTTGTTTAGTTGACTTATGTCTCTTAATACAATGCGCAGGATTTATGTTAAGTGAATTTCTGATAGGAGATTCAAATAAGCCTTTTTCTGTTACCTGAGCCAAAAGCAAGTTAAATAGGCTCTGCTTTTGCATAATATTTAACTAAGGGGGGGGGAGAAGGTTTTGTTCTAGGCAAAATGTATCCAGTTAAATAACTTCTAGTCTAAAAAGATTTAATGTTATGTTTGCCCAATTGTAAGAATTTTCCTGTATTGAACAAAATTTCTGGAGAAAAGGCTATGCAAATCAGAAAACATGTATGAGAAAGGCAATTACAATTCTCCCTCTTAAAAATGTCTATTGTTTTTGCAATTTTATTTCCCTGCATTGCCTCTTCATTTATTTATATATTTAGGACCAGGGCTTTTTTTGTAATAGAACGCACTGAAATGGAGTTCTTGTACTTTTTTTTGATGGATTTTCCAGTCACGGTCTTTTCCTATTGTTGCCCTTCCTATCCTCGTTTGCTGTTGAAAATGCCCTCCTGCTGGTATGGTATGAGCAGGGTCACCTCCGGCGCTGTCTGCCTCCTCTAGGAGGAGCCATGAGGAGTACCACAGCTAGAATGTGGCTTGATTGGCTGGGTCAGACCATGTGGTGTGTAAGCCGATGGTGGTGGTGGGAGACCCATAAACATGGAGGCCATCTTTCACAAGAGGGTGAGTGAACCTTTTGCTTTCCCTTACAGAAGATGGGATGTGAGGTTAAAAAGAGGCAAAGTGAGAGGATAGAAGGTGGCTGGCGTGGAAGCTTGCCCGACAGCAAAACTTTGCTGTTTTGGTTCCTTGGGTAGTTCAAAGGCTGGGATGTCTACAAAAATCTCTTTTTAGTCTTTTATACTTTATATTCAAACTGAAGAGGGGAAGAATAAGAATAAAGCCAATGTCTTGTGATTTGGAGGTATTGTTATTAATAATAATATATATTAATTATGTATTGGTCAGATGTAAAGGTAGACCTACAGTATGAGGTTTAATCAGATCTATTTATTAAATTGGGTTTCACTTAAAGGTAAATTAAAAGTAATCTGTTCACTGACAAAGTTTCAACTTTAGTTTGTTTCAAGTCAATATCCATATTAAACTCCAAATGTAAATTTTTCCACCTTGTTTGACAACCACTTAAATATAATTCAATCTTTTACAAGCAACCAAATTTTGTTTTATTGGGCCAATTTCATTCCACATAGAAAGCTGACATTTCCACTCATGAAACTAAATGGGTATGTCAGTGGTAAATATCCCAAAAGATTAATAAAACGCCTTCTTGTCATTTAAAGCCACACAGTGCATGGTAACATTAATAGTATTAACTTACCTTGAACAAAATCCTAGTCTTTTAGATACACTAAAAATTGAAGGGTTTTTTTTTCAACTACAAAGGTAAACCTTGTAGGAGTAGGCAAAGCGGGTTGTATGATGTGTGTGAGTACTGGCACCTATTTTTTTTTAAAGCACTGTTTAGGACAGTTATATTTAGTGAAGTGAAAAATAAGACTTATTCATTGCCTTAATTACAGTAACATGGCCATTACTAAATATATTGTAGCCACTCTTGATTTTCTTTTTTTTTTTGTACTGAAATTGTTCAAAGGAAAAATGTATTTATATCCTGTCTTTATTATTATTTTTTTTGTAAATAAGTCAATGGACATACCCAGTACTCCTTCTTCCTCCTATTTTCCTCACAACAACAATTCTGTAAGATGGGTTGGGTTGAGAGAAAGGGATTGACCCAAATTCATGTCTAAGACAGGACTAGAATTCAAAAATCATCTTGAACTGATTTCTAGGCTGGCTCCTTAACCACAACACCAATTCTAGCTAGTTGTAAAGATATTATTTGAGAAAGGGAGATTAGCATACAAACTTCTGTCTACTTTTTCTGTACATATTGTAAGAAAGAGCTAACCCTATTCCTCTTGTATTAGGGTATCTATCCAATTTGAGGCTGTCATGTATGCCTGTGTCTGTGTGGTTGTTTTATACCACTTCATTCAGTTTATCTTTCACTGATCAATAAGATTAGAATTATAATGCTTTTGTGATCTAAAAATGTTTTAAGAAATATTAATGTGATATTGCAGCTTAAGCAGGACATACTATTGAGTCACAGTAATAAATACAGCAATTGAAGAAATTGTAAATATATTAAGTAACCAGATCTGGGCTGCAAAAGTCTGGATGACATCAGAAAGCTTTAGGTATCCCTTTGCTGTCATCTAGAAATCAGCTAGATATTTTCAGTCCAGATCTAGGGAAACCAAGTTTCCTAATCCCCTGAATTTAAATTGTTCCTCATGCTGGGGAGAGCTTGCAAACTCCAGATTAAGCCCAAACGAATTGTGATAAAGATTAAGCTATGATCAATTTGTGGTGATATGGGTGGCAAATAAATTTAATAAAATAATAATAATCAGTTCTAATGATTGGAACATCATATAGTTTTCTTGATGCACCTGCTGGATACTGTAGTGAGGAGCATTGCTATCCTACACAGTTGTTTACAAATTAACTGGGCAAGTGGTTTTGACCTCCAAGTGATCTAAACACTATTTCTATATTTTTGAGAGCTGGGCCCCCTAAGTGTGAGATTTTGTCTCAGCAGGAGTTCTAGTATCACTGCTCAGGAGCAAACAGTGGCATCCAATGCCATATCAGCATTTTTTTTCACAAAGAAAAAGTGAACCTACCTCTCAATTTGGAGTGCAAACAACCCTTTCCCACCTCCCTTGGTGTCTGCTTAACACTGATACCAATGGTCCACAGATTCCTACCTAAACATAGGTTTCTTGCAGAGAAAATGCCAAGCCAAGTTACATTCTAAAACTAGAGGTGCTATGTAAGTAAGCTGGCCTGGAAACCAAACTCTGTACTCTGAAAAGTCTTCTTACTTTCACAGATGTAAATGGACCAGTTAAGGTTACTTAGAGGAGAAAAATGGTAACCAATCAGCAAATGCTCAAACTTCTCTTTCTCGGTCTCTCTCTCTTCAATTTTAATCTGATACATAGATTTAAATTCTGATTTCACAGAGTTTAAGTTAATGTCTATGTTCTTATATAATCACAAGAACTTTGAGAGCTGGGTTTAAGTGAAAGACACTGATAAGATTAGTAGCAATTCTGCGAGATGAATAAATACTGAATATCTGTAGCTCCTAACTATATGAGCTACAGTGAACCATATAGGTTCAATATAATTGTTTATAGTGCAACATTTGATGCAACTTTATATTTCTGTGACAAGGGTTTTGCTTGAAATTTTCAGTGCAGAATTTTGGTGACATATTGAGAGGTAATATTATTTTAAGGTGAGCCTAATTAAGATGATATATTCATTGTAATTCTGGGCACTGACTTTTCTCCTTTAGACTAATTTCAGAAAAAAGTAGTTCCAATCTGAAGAAAAATTATACTTGTACGGCATAATTACATCTACATATCTTTCAGACATTTTCCTGCAATTAAAAAAGAGAGAGCAAAAAATAAATATGGCTAGGAGGATGGATGGAAGGAAGGAAGGAAGGAAGGAAGGAAGGAAGGAAGGAAGGAAGGAAGGAAACCTGAAAAATGAAGATACACTTACATAGAAACCCATTGTCTATGGAGGTTCTCAGTCATCCAGGTCATAGTTAACACAAAGATGCTTTTTTTCGAGGCAACTGGACTTTCTGGTTTTTCTCTGAAGACATTTGAAGCTTCTTGGATGAGAAGCGAAACATCTTCAAAGAAAAACAAGGAAGTCCAGTTGCCTCATGAAAAAGCATCTTTGGGATACAATTGTCGATAAGAAAGACAAAAAAATCTGGATAGTGGACGTGGCAATGCCTGGAGACAGCAGAATAGATAAGAAAGAACTGGAGAAGATAACAAAATACAAAGACCTACAAATAGAAATAGAAAGACTGTGGGAAAAGCAAGCAAGGGTAGTACCAATAGTTATAGATGCCTTGGGTGCAATCCCAAAACAACTGGAGCACCACTTGAACATCATTGGCATTGACAAATTTGCTATTAGTCAATTGCAAAAGGCGGCCTTACTAGGAACTGCTTCCATCCTGCGATGATATCTGTAATACCATCAAACATCCCAGGTCCTGGGTAAGGACTCGATAGGTAGACAAAATGCCAAATCCAGTCTGAACACCTGGCTGATTGTGCAATGATCCATAATAATAATAATAATAATAATAATAATAATAATAATAATAATAATAATAATAATAATAATAATAATAATAATAATAATAATAATAATAATAATAATAATAATGACCTTGGAGGTCATCAAGTCCAACCCCCTGCTCAGGCAGGTAACCCTATACCATTTTGGACAAATGACTGTCCATTTCTTCTTAAAAACGTCCAGTGTTGGAGCATTCACTGCTTCTGGAGGCAGATTGTTCCATTGGTTAATTGTTCTAACTGTCAGGAAGTTTCTTCTTAGTTCTAGGTTACTTCTCTCTTTGTTTAATTTCCATCCATTGCTTCTTGTCCTGCCTTCAGGTGCCTTGGAAAATAGCTTGTCTCCCTCTTCTTTGTGGCAGCCCCTGAGATATTGGAACACTGCTCTCATGTCCTCCCTCGTCCTTCTCTTCATTAAACTAGACATACTCAATTCCATCAACCTTTCCTTATATGTTTTAACTTCCAGTCCCCTAATCATCTTTGTAGCTCTTCCATGTATTCTAGAAAGAGTATCAACATCTTTTTTACATCGTGGTGACCAAAACTGGATGCAGTATTCCAAGTGTGGCCTTACCAAGGTATTGTAGAGTGGTATTAATACTTCATGTGATCTTGATTCTATCCCTCTGTTAATGCAGCCTAGCACTGTGTTGACTTTTTTGGCAGCTGCAGCACAGTGCTGGCTCATATTTAAGTGATTGTCCACTAGGACTCTGAGATCCCTCTCACAGTTACTACTATTGAGCAAGGTACCCCCTATACTAAACCTATACATTTGGTTTTTCTTGCCTAAATGTAGAACCTTGCTTTTTTCACCATTGAATTTCACTTTGTTAGATAGTACCCAGTGTTCAAGTCTGTCCAGATCCTCCTGTATCCTAAGCCTGTCTTCTGGAGTGTTGGCTATTCCTGCCAGCTTGGTGTCATCTGCAAATTTGATGAGTTCCCCATCTGTCCCTTCATCCAAATCATTGAGGAAGATGTTGAAGAGCACTGGGCCCAGAACAGAGCCCTGCGGTACCCCACTACACACATTCCTCCATGTAGATGTGGTTCCATTGAGGAACACACACTGAGTACGACCGGTCAGCCAGCTACGGATCCATCTGGTGGTGATGCTGTCTAACCCACATTTTTCTATCTTATCAAGTAGGTTGTGATCTACTTTGTCAAATGCCTTACTGAAGTCCAAGTATATTATATCCACGGCATTCCTCTGGTCCACTAATTTTGTCACTTGGTCAAAGAATGCAATAAGGTTTGTCTGGCATGATCTGTTTTTGACAAACCCATGTTGGCTTTTAGTAATGACTTTGTTTGCCTCTAGGTGTTCGCTGATTCCTTGTTTGATTATCTTTTCCAGAAGCTTCCCAGGTATTAAGGTCAGGCTGATAGGTCTGTAATTTCCTGGATCCATTTTTTTTCCTTTTTTGAAGATGGGAACTCCATCAGCTCTTTTCCAGTCCTCTGGTAGTTCCCCAGTGCTCTAGGATCTTTGTAAAATATAGTTCAGTGGTTCTGAGATCACATCTGCCTGTTCCTTGAAAACCTTAGGATGTAATCCATCTGGTCCTGGTGATTTGAACTTGTCTAGTCTGGATAGGTGCTCACTTACCATTTTCTTGTCTATCTTGTGTTTCTATTCTGTTTTTTTTTATTAAAGCAATCAACATTAATCATTTTTATGGCACTATTTTTGATAGGTTGGTCTGCTTTTTCCCTTTGTGTAAAAATGAGTTAAATAGTTCTGCTTTCTCCCGGTTGCTTGTCACCTTCTTGCCACTTTCACCCACTAATGGATGAAAGTTTCCTTCATTTTTTCTTGTTTTTTACATGTTGAAAGAAGCTTTTTTTTTTTTTTTTTACTTTGGTCACAAGTCTTAGTTCATTTTGAGCCTTAGCTTTCCTCACTTCATCTTTGCAGGCTTGGACTATTTGCTGATATTCTAACTTAGTTATGTGTCCCTCTTTCCACTTTCTATACTTGTCCTTTTTTATCTTTCAATTTATCAGTGTGTTCTTTGTGCAGCCATGCTGGTTTCTTTTGAGAGCTGTTACAGAAGTATACAGAAGTATCTTTTGTATGAATATTATCTATGAAATATTTTTGAAAAATACCTTAATGAATAATAGGATGAATGAAATAATATAGTTAGAAAGTCCACAGTAATAAACTGTACCTCTTTTAATACGGTAATGGAAGATAATTTGAACAGAAATTGAACATGAAAGTAGGTATGTTTCTAATTTAAAAATCCATTATTTTGGAAAGGGAAAAAAACAGACAAGTCATTCCCTCCTTAAAGAGAAGGGCAAAGTGAATAAATAAATAGATAAAGAAGAAACATGACATATTCTGTTTAGGTTAAATTTGTGAGAGATCAACATGTATAATAAATATGGGATACAAACAAGCAAATAAATAATGTCTGCCAAGCATTAAATATATTAAACTTTATGTTGAATTTCCTCTTTAGTTTTATTTTTATACATTCCTATCCTAGGCTTTTGGCAACTTTCATTTTTTGTTTAATTTGGAAACTTTAAAAAAAGTAAGATAGAGAAATCTACCATGCATGGGAAAGTGAAAACTGCTGAAATTCTGCACCTGTAGTGAGTGCTCATAAAAGTATTATGAAACAAGGGGTCTATCTTGCCCCCTCTCTTTTCTGTTAGTTTTTTTTTTGTAATTACAGGTGAATAGCAAAAGCAGGAGACTCTTCACTGTATTTCTGATTGGGCGACCAAGATGGGCTGATGCAAACTTTTTTGGGGGATATTAATGATTACCTCTGAATCTCATCTTTCTTCTACAAAATCAAGGCTGATGACCTTAAAGTTCTAAAATATATTACATTTGCATTTTATACTATTTGTTTCTACTGGACTAAAGGCAATACAGTATTTTAAACAAGCAAATATTCCTATAAAAAAGGTCAAACTGGAACAAAGTTTTATTTTTTTAAGCCCACACAGTCCTTTGAATCAGTTTCACACATTTAAACTTACATTTCTTTAGTTACTATATCATAATAAAGAGGGGAAGGGTGCAGTGAAAGAGGATCATTGTTGCTGTGGGTATTTGCTGTTACAATGTGATGTTTGCCCACTGAAATGTAAAAAGAAATAGCACACATATGGTGCATTTTAATTCTGTTATGAATCATGCCTGATGTCTTCTCCTATGAATCATCTACAAAATGAATCATAATATAGGCATATTTTTGTAATTAATGCAGCCGTCTCCAATAAACTCCAATAGACTCTTTCAGACTCTTCAACATTTGTGCCAAATCATTTCTGGAAAGTTTTCTTCTCAGCTTAGAACAAGGAATTGTATATTGGAACACAAACAAGAGTGTTTGGTTACAAAAGATAAGGTAGACTTCAGTGAAATTCCATACATTGTACTGTATTTAGATTTTTGGCTGTTGTGGTGTTAGCATCAAATCTCATTGTGTTTTACAATGCCAAATTTTAAAAGTGACTCATTCTAGCTCCCAAATGACTAAACCTTGAAAAGAGTACGGAGGATTATTTTTTCGGCGTATGAGTAAGGTAACTTTTCCAAGTGCTGCATCACATATATGAAAATACTCATATTCATTTCTAAAATCAAATGCTAAAGTCTTCTACACTTTCCACTGAATTTTAAAAATTTGGATTTTTTTTCAAAGAACCTAGTTTGAAATATCTTATTAATATTGTGGTAATATTATAGTTCCAACAATATCTGTAATGAGGGAGGGAGGGAGGAAATTATATTCTTCTAAACTGATTTCTTTTTAATGGTTTACAGAAGACAAGGTTGAGAGAGGACCTGATAGCTGTCTTCAAATACCTGAAAGACTCTCACATAGTACAGGGTTTGAACTTATTTTTACTTTTTCTAGAGCTTAAGACTGGAACTAACTGGATGATATTTCAAACATGTAGATACAGGTTCGATATTAAAAACTTCTGGAGAGTAAGAGTTGTCAATCAGTGGAACAAGTTACTCACATGCAGTGTATCATGCCATTCACTGAGGTTTTCAAACAGAAGCTGGATAGTCATTGGCTATCATATTGGGGATGGTGCAGTGAATACTGCAGTGTTCAGGGGTTGGACTTGATGACCTTTTGGGTATCTTCCAACTCTGTCATTCTACGATGTCATGAAATATCAGTTAGCAAGCTAATTTTCCAACAGAAAGAGACATATGTTCCTCCTTTGGGCTAAAAAAATATCCAACCTCGACAAGGAAGTCCTACTAGGATTTCTCTGTGCCACTGCTTTCCGTTTTTTCGCTACATGCCAGAATGCTTTTCCGGCGCTATTTGAACTGAGTTCTCTAAAGATCTTTCTGGGACCTGAAACTGCAGAGTCAGTCGCTCAGATACACGCAAGCGGCACGAAGGGAATTTCCCTTCCACCCCCACCCTCTGCCGGGTGCGGAACAGTGGAAAGGTGCCACTCGGCTGGCTTAGGTTCATCTTCCCGGCAGTTGGCTGTTTGCTCCCGCTGGCGGTTTGTGTCCTCTTGTGCTGAGCGTACGCCTACCTGCCAGGCTTGGATTCAAGGTTGGAAACACACACACACACACACACACACACACACACACACACACACACACACACACACACACACACACACACACACACACACACACCGCCCCCCAAAAAAGGAATTCGCGGAGAAAGAGAGCGGCGGCGGTCTTTGAAAGTCACGGACATTGAGCCATTTGGAAAGCTTGTAAACGCCAAGTCAGAAATTCTCAAATAAAGGACAGTAGGTTAACAAAAATGCTTCTCTGCTATCTTTTCTCTTCCCCTCCCAAGAGGTCTTTGAAAGCAGGTATGGGCTGATTTTAATCTTAGGCAGTAGCCAGCAATATACCATAAACTTCAATTAGTTAAAAAGAAGGGATACAAGAATTCTCTGTCCCGAAGGAAGAGGCTTTAAGTTACTTCAGCAACCATGCTGTAGAAAGAAGTGATCATCCCTCCAGCGAAGGTTTCCCTTATGTGCTCCTGTTCCAAAGCTGAGTCCCCTCCAATTTTACTGTGCCAGAAGATTTCTTCTATCACCACTTCCAAATCATTCAAAATCAGAGAGCTATTGACCTTGATGATGAGAAATTTGTAACATGGGATACATGGAGGGCAACAGATTTGGGATCTACATTTCCGGCATTCCCTTCAGTGGCACAGTAAAAAAAGATTCAGCACAACTCACCTCATCTTCTAGGAAGATGCTTCTTATTAAAGTCAGTGTTTCTCAATCTTAGCTACTTTAACATATATGGACGTCAATTCCCAGGATTCCCATGCTGGCTGGGAAATTCTGGGAATTAAAGTTCACACATCTTAAGAGTTGCCAAGGTTGAGAAACACTTTTAAGAGTTGCAATACATAAGCCAGTGAACTACATTTATGAGAGCCCAGATTGTGAAATCTGTTTGCTATATAAACCCATATGCTATTGGATTTATTTTTTTCCTTACAATGGAATATGAGGTCAAGGAAACCACAAATGTTTCCCAAACTTACTAATAGGAGAAAGACATTTCTTAAATCAGGGTGAATTAATTTGCTTTCCTGACACAGAGCATGAAGTTGTGCTCTTTCCAAACTGTGATTCACAATACCCTAAACTGTAAAGTTACCCAGGCATCTGACGCCACTAATACTGTTTCTCTTCAACAGTGTTAAAATTATAACAACAAAAATGCATAATGTTAATAGTGACTAGTTTTACGTATTGTTTGCTGAACCAACATTTATTGCATGATCAATAAATAAGTCAAAACCAAACAAATCACATTATGGTTTAGTGCAAATGTAAATGTACTGCTCTCATTTTGAAATACATAGTAAGTAATAGTGTTAATATAGTATTTTAATGAAAGGAATTAATCAATTCATTTACAGATACAACTGAGAAAAAAACAGTCTCACCTTTGCTTTTATGACTCGATCAGTACTCAGAAAATCTGTGTAAAGTCTTAAGCTTATAGCAAAGTAGGCCCAGTGGACTTACACTGCTGCCTTAATATTATGGTTTTGTTCTTTAGTCCATTCTTTTGGGTAAATTAAGACAATGGATACACTCATACACATACATTTGAAATGCTGATGCTGATCAAATGGCAAATATAGGAAGACAGTTTTAATCTCCATTTTAAGGAAGTGAAATTGCTTCAAACCTTTTCTGGCTTTAACCTTTTTGTAAAAAGCTGATATCTGCACAGCAGTCGCATAATATTAACTTTGATATAAAATCCAAAAGATAATTGGATCATGGAATGCCCAGACTTCTCTCAGCTGAAATCAGACAATATAAGTTTTGTAAACCACATTCAGTTTCCCAATTACTGCTAAGATAAACTTGAATTTGATATCTGATTTGCAATAGCTTATTTTAATATCCCTCTCTTTCTTTCCTCAGGTGCTGCTGATGAGCAAGATGTCAATTCTGCTGAGAATCTGGATGACACTGAAGACAATGAGGAATTCCTAGAGAAACTCATATCCATTACCTCCAAGAGTTTACCAAAATTGGAGGTAGAGGAGAGATACAACATAACCAGAGAGCTAGGCAGTGGCTCCTATGGACATGTTCTACAGGTTCAGCATCGTGAGAGAGGTGAGAGTATATAAATGTGATGACCATTTGATTGGGTTTAAATAGCCAAGGAGACTCAATCTCTGTCTGCCAACCTATGGAGCATCTCAGGGTCCCCATTTCCATTATTTCTCAGATTCTTTCAATAAAAAATAAATCTGTGGAAAACTGGTATTCTGTTTTTGGTATGAAATCTATGGAAAACTGGCATTCTATTTTTGTGGCAATATTTGAAGGGCTGCCACAAAGAACAGGAGCTCAACCTATTTTCCAAAACACCTGAAGGTGAGACAAGAAACAACAGATGGAAACCAGTCAAAGAGAGATTCAACCTAGAACTTAGAAGAAATTTCCTCACAATCAATGGAACAGCTTGCCTTCAGAAGTTGTGGGTACTCCAGTAATGGAGGCTTTTAAGAAGAGACTGGACAGCCAATTGTCTGAAATGGTATAGAGTCTCCTGCTTGAGCAGGGGGTTGGACTAGAAGAACTTCCGATGTTCTATGTTCTACAGAACAAAAGGCCAGCCTGATCTGCTAAAGAGCATCTTGGGGAACTGATAGGGAGTAGGGGAATGTCCTTATTAGTTTATCTAATATTTTAAAGCCTATCATGTAAGAAAAAATGGCCACCAGGGATTGCCTGTTTATCAAATAACTTCCATTGTGTGTCCAGCAAAGGTGCCGATATTAGCTCTGAAGCAATTTTGTCCACACCAATGTAAATAATGCATATTTCTAGAGTTGCCTATAGTTCATTTTAATCATGGACTATTGAGCAAGACACAGTGACAGCATTAATCCATAAATCTTGATTTATAAATTCCAATGGCTGGATTTACACATCACACTAAGCTAAAACTGAACAAATCTTTCTTTAGGTTAACATCATGTATGAAGCCAGACCATGATAAATCATGCTATTGTTTGTCTGAGTTTATTCTATTTTTCCAATAGGTATAGGTTTCTGAAAATAATCTTGGAAAGTCTTATTCACAGATTCTCTATTTAATTATGAGGAATTTAAAAGTTCCTCAGGTTGGGATTAAATTTTTATTTCATTAAGTCTTGACTTGGGTTGAGTTTAGCCTGGACTGCTTGTTGCTCTCATCCAGCTCACACTGCCTGCAATTAATTAACTGTGTCATCCCAGGCATGTGGATAGCTGCCAACAAGCAGGTGCTTCTTTTGGCAAAGCAAAATCCAGCAGATAGAGCAGCAAATTGGCTAGCTTCCCAAATGGAAGGCATACAGAAGGAAATAATCTTTAAGAAAAAATGAAAATGAATGGCAGATTGCCCAGCATCTACACAAGTAAAATTCTGACCACAGAATATGAATGTTTGCTTTTTTCCTTATAATATAGATTTCCCTTACTGTTTAATTAACTAGTTTGTCAGTGCCACCTAGTGGGATGCAGTAACACTTCCAAGTTTGGAAGAGGTTTACTTCGATCTTCTCCCAAGATATTCTTCTCCCCCTTGTTCCCTGTTCGGCTTCCAACCCTAGGATTCTTATGAAGATCCCCCACTGAAATTTTGACTGAGATTATTTAGTTTCAGAACCCAGACAGCATCAATCAGATACTGCAGTTAAAATAACAAATCTATCAACATTAACCTCCATATTCCATATCTTTTGACTCCAAAACCCCTTTCTTTAAATCAAGAAGACTAGCTTTAAGGATGTCATAAACAGTTAACTAGCAAACAAGCTGCAATTAAGCCAAAAGCATGTTTTCCCATTTCTCTCTCTCCTTTAAAATGGACTCTGGATGCCAGGAGAGGGAAGGAATGCTTTGTTTACTGTCACTTGGAAGCTTATTTTGCAGAATCAAAACAGCAGTGAATTAGTCAGTTTTCAGTCTAAATATTTCTAGCAGCTCTAAAAGATGCCCATGTTTTGCAAGGAAAGAGGACATCTGAAATAGCTGCATTTCATCAGCCTGTTTATATCTCTTAGCACATCTGCAGGAAAGACAAGGTCTAGCCAGGTCTAGTTTCTTTCTTCCTGTGCAAGACTTTGTTCAAATTGTATGGGTTTACTTTCAGCCTCATACCTTTTGAAAAAAAGAGGAACTATTATATGCAGGGCTTTTTTTGTCATAGAATGCCCAGAATGGAGTTCCAGCACCATTTTTGTATGGAACCTTGTAGGGTAGGCAAGGTGGGTTGTATAACGTGTGTGAGTTCTGGCACCTTTTTTTTTTTTAACAAAAAAGCACTGATTATATCATTAAGAAAATTAACATTACCAGATGTAAAGACAAGGCTTTTAAATTTCATTTGCAGGTCAAAGTGCATCGCAAAGATCACTAATGTGTCTGTCTGGTTTTATGGGATGCATCTCTAAAACAAAATAATATTGTAAGCAAATCAAGATTTCAGAAAAGATTCTCCTGTAGCATTTAACACACTGCAAAACACAATATAATTCTGACATGTTGCATCTGATTATTGTTATACTAAAACACATTAGCAGTCAGCCAGTAATATATATTACTGGTGAAACAATTGTTAACTACAATATAGTGCCTCAGCATCCCTTAATTTGTTGCCATATATCCTTGCTTGCAGGAATCTCAATGGCTTTGAAACTGATGTCCAAGGAACACACAGGGAGGCGCGAATTCCTGTGGGAATATTGTATTGCTCTCTGCCTCTCCTCACACCCTACACTTCTTCAAACCACTGGCAGTGCTTTTGAATCATCTACTCATTATGGATTTGCACAGGAGCTGGCACCGGCTGGAGATCTCTGCAGCATCCTGAACTCAGGGGTATAAAAGTCTAAAGATTTTAAGGGCACTGCAATTGGCAAGATCTCAACAAGCATGGGATATGAGAGGGTGATATATTTGAGTGGGTACAAGAGGAGAATTAAGGGTAGGGTAATTATCAGATAAAAGGAGAGTTTGCACTAAGATTTTCAACTGTGCTGCAAGTCCAGCTTATAATTGGAATGGTAGAAGAACAGAGTTTGATAGTGCATCAAATACTATTTCATTTATTAGGGGGTTTTTTTGTATCCAGCTGGGCTGAGTGCCCTTTTATTCTTTAAAATCACAGATTATACTTTTCTATACATATATTTGCCTTTTTCTTTTGATATTTTAAACTGTTCCCAAGTTGACCAAATGATTGTTTGGGTTACACAATTATATAAATATACATAACTTTTTTTAGAGAGTACTAACCTGTCACAATGTTAACTAATGTATATTATTTATGCATGGCTTCTGTGGCAATCTCAAAAAAGCATCTCTTCATAACTTGTCTTGAAAAGGACTCTTTGATTAACTGCAGGGAGAATGTTTTCAAATTGGTCCCACTGAGATTCTTGGAATTTTGTGGAGCTTTTCTCTAATTCCACTTCTTTTTTCTTCAACAGGAGGGGCTTCCTGAGGTGCAAGTGAAACGGTGTGCAGCCCAGTTGGCTGATGCCTTGGATTTCATGCATGGCAAGGCCCTGGTGCACCGAGACATAAAACTAGACAATGTGTTGCTTTTTGACCAAGAATGCCAGCAGGTGAAATTAAGTGACTTTGGCCTGTCACGACTGGAAGGCACCTGCATATCTGCTATGTCTGCTGTCTTGCCATATTCCCCACCAGAACTGTGTCTGCTAGAGAGGTCAGAGTCTCTAGCTCTGGACTCAAGCCTTGATATTTGGGCCTTTGGAGTGCTGCTCTTCTGTATTTGTACTGGTTGCATCCCTTGGGATATGGCAATGAGCCCTGATCCTAAGTTCGAAGAATTTAGCATCTGGCAAAATCGCACAATCCCAGGTGAGGCTCCAGGCCTGTGGAAAGTTTTCACAGCTCCTGCTTTGCGTATGTTCCGTCGCATCATGGCTCTTGATCCTAACCGTCGTAGCCCTGCTATTGAAGTGAACAAATACTTGCATTTGCCTTGGCGAGTGGGTATTTCTGAAAAGACCAAGGATGATTTGTTGAAGACAATTAGTTCTGAGGCCTGCCTTAAGGGACCTAGTGAGGACAATACTGAACTGGGCAGAAACCCCAAGGAGAATTGTCTCCAGCAGATGCAACCTGAAGTCATTCCCCCAGAGAAAACTCATACCATACAGATGTGTCCCAATCATGGAAGCAATCCCAGTCCACATGAAGGTTCAAGGCTAAATGGACCTGGACTTGAGCCCTGAAGAAAGTGTCAACTCTGAAAATGATGGTTCCTTTCATCAGGACAAGAAAGACTCCAGCTATCTTACCTTCTTCCTATTAAGGAAGAGTAGAACTAGTCACTCCATAGGGAGATTTTCAGAATAGAACTGCTCAGCTGTATATTATTAATGTAGCATCATGATATCTAGAAACAGTTCTAGAGAATGTTTTTTTCTAGAATAGCCATAATTTTTTCCTTGTTTTTTAATGGTGGATTCAGATAATGCAACAAAAATAAATCATTACAATTCAATATTTCTAATTTTATCCTCCCATGGATTTTTTTATATCAGATTTGAAGGAAGATCTAGTGGCCTATTTAGTTCTGACTTCTCAGGATGCTATTATTTTAATATCTTCCACTTTGCAGGTCCCATGCATTTTTCTTGAATTATGCATTTTTAATTATTGCATATAAAATTATATAAAATTGCACAAGATTGCATTAATTATGCAATTCTATGCAATTTTCTTGTATTAATTCATAGATGGGAATTAATGATCAATGGACTGTAAAAAATTTTAA
The DNA here is from genome assembly GCA_034064705.1 of Bothrops alternatus. NCBI lineage: Eukaryota > Metazoa > Chordata > Lepidosauria > Squamata > Viperidae > Bothrops > Bothrops alternatus. The sequence goes on along the minus strand of JARGCV010000156.1, from coordinate 1,927,106 downwards.
TAGCTTCCTGAATTTTCTGAAATTGGAAACTTTTGATTAATAATTTCTTGAATTATATTTACTTTTTTCTTTTCTTTTTTTAAGAAGAATTAGGCTCTTTTTTTAAAAAAATCTGTTAATTCAAAGGAACATATCCACAATTCAAGTTTTTGTCACAGGAACAGAAACTATAAATGCAGCAGTTCAAGGAAGATAATAGTATAATAATAGTTTTTCATCACAAATGAAATGTTAGTGAAACTAACAGCCTACAGTAAGAGTAAACCTGTAAGAACAAACTTTTAATTGAGGTTTTAAATAACTTTTGCTCAATTAGATTTATTAGTAAATATAAGTGGATCTTTCCCACAGGGAAAGTGTATTTTTAGATAACATAGTGACACTTTATTTGCATGGAATTTTTACATTACTTCTGCATGAAACACAGTATCACAATAAAGTAATATTTTTGCAGTGCCAATGTGTTCTAATATGAAAGCAACCAAAGTCTCATGTTTTACATCTGCAGCAATAGCCTAATCATTGAACCAAAAAAGAGTAGATAATCTTTGGGAAGTGTGATATTCTGAAGTAATGAGTTACATAAGATATAGTATGTATGTTTATTTGATTGCATCATTGAATTTCTATAATAAATGTCATAAATATGACAAAAGCTGGCTCTTGGAAGAGCTAAATGTCATAAAGTTCTGAATTAACTGAGACATTCTTAAGAGGGAACATAATCCCTATCCTACATGGCAGACTTTTTGAGTGAGATGGTGACAGTTGTGGAAACAGTTATTCAATTACCTTATTAGGAGCTCTTTCCTTTTGATGTAATTAAAACAAAAAAGATTGGACCTGCAGACAACTAATGAAAAAAGAAATACTTCCCCCCCTATCCTGTTGTATAAATCCAAAAGATTATACATTAAAGTTAAGTTTTGCTTAAGGCAGAAATATAGCACCAGTAAATTTCTCTGTGTCACACAGAAATATAACACAATAGCATAGTGATGCCTCCTTTCATTTGCAGGGTTTCATACAGTTATAGTGCTTAGAGATCTTTTTGAAATAAATGAGATCTCAGTTAGCAAAAAGATTAATTTTGCCTCCCCTTATATTAGAACTCTATTTGTATCTGTTTGAAATTCCTTAGTCAGTCTGATGTAGAATTTTTTTCTATAGATTTTCCTGACTGGCAGCTTTGGGTCCTATCCCATTCTCAGTTATTTTTCATATTTATTATTTTGCAATTCCTAACAAAAAATTGTTTGAATGATTTTAGCCTGCTGTACTTTTGGTGAAATACAGTCAGAAATTTGCAATAAAACATATAAGATGCAATCCAACAATCAAAAATTAAAAGTAATATTAAAAAAGTACATTCTCAAAATTTATGTGTCTATGTGAGTGTGTGTCTTTTGGAGCTTGGCCAAAAAACATTCCAAAGTTATGATACTGCAAAAAGAAAATAACATCTGTGAGTTTCCATAACCCTTACTTCCCAAATGGGAAATTATTAACAGGTTCCCCCAGGAACATTGCAATGAATGAGTTGAAATCAGATACAGGCAGTCCTGAATGAAATCCTGAATAAAAATGTTGCTAGGTCTTCTAACCTTCTAAGAGGAATACATCTGCTTACTTTCATCCAGAGAACTGTTCCATGCCCCAGGCTACCCCATTCCATTTCTTCTGCTATTTTTATTTTCAATTTCTTCTGCTATTTTTATTTTCAATTACATATCATCATGGTTTCTATTCCACCCTTCACAAAGCAATATGAAGCTAAACCACAATAATTTTTATTTCTGCTAAACTCAAAAGCATAGATAGTACAAAAGGAACACAATGAAGCTGTCCTGCTGACCAGCAAGAGTATGGTAAATCAATCACATAATCAATCAATCTACCCTGCTCCTTGAGCTACAAGTAGTACAAACACCAACAGAAAATAAATTTCTGGTTGTAACCTTCCACATTTTTCAGTGTGCATTTTTCTCATATGCCAAAAAAATCATTGTCCACCTGCCAAACTGACATTCCTTTGCTTCATTTAAAAGCCTGTTGCAAGCTGTGAAAGTGAAACTATTATTATGTTGCTATTTTTGCAAACAACTGCTGTTCCCAATAATTATAACTATAGGTGCATATTTCCATGGTGGCTGGAATGGAGTAATAGGAATGCCTTCTCAACAATACTTATGAACAGGGACCAGGAATGGGATGCTGAGGCTCTGTGCTCAGGTTGATGGAAGTAACTTGGCATGGATTTTAGAAAAGAAGGCCCAATAGAGCAAGTGTTCTCACCCCTAAGAAATAGATGATTTAATAAACAGTAGTTCAAAGTGAGGAATAAAATTTTGCTCTGGTTTCCAAACAAGAAATAAGTTAATATGTAAAACAGTTAATCTCCTTCTTACTTCCCAGCAACATTCCAAGCAATGATAAGTGCTGTTCAGAATTGTTTCAGAGGTTTATCCAGAATGCAGTTTGGGTAACTGGTCTGGTTTGTGGTCACCTTCCCTTTTAATCATGTAGCACACAGCGCTGTCCTCCAACAAAGGAGGCCACAGAAAGAATGCATTGCAGAAGCTTTCAAACTTCCACCCTTTCCCCTTGCATCAAGCCAAGGGCTGTCCTGGTATAATGACACATCAAAAATCAGATAGTAAAGGGGATATAAAAAAAAATGAGTGGACAAGACAAAATTTTAACTGAGTACTAACACAAGTACTATTATTTGATAAATTAACTGTTGTCACACCTTGGATCATCTTGAAAAAAACTAAACAGAGGTTGGATCAGAAATTTACAAACTCTTAAAAAAAACCTCCAGTATTAAATCACTTCAGTATTGTTTACAAGACGGTTGAATGGATTTGGTGGATGTGTGCCATGAGTGCGGTCATCTGACCCAATTTTATTCAGTATTTCAGTACTAAGAATGAGTACTTTAGGCTGAATTTTACCTTGTTAGTTAAAAAAATTCTCTCATACCAAACACAGAATTAAAAAAATAAAAAATTGTAAGGGCTGAGTGAGGAAAATTTGTTTTAGACGTGGACCAACTTATATGTCATATAACATGTCATGTCACCTGCCGTTAATGGGAAGCAATTACTTTGTTATTACTAAAACGCACAGGAAACATTTCAGTAGTGCATGAGAGGGGATGTTTTATTTTAGTGCATGAGAGGGGGTGTTTTATTTTATTCTGGCTCCAGAAATCCCCCTTTTTAAAACAATAACAACAATAATTCCCCAGGTATTTTTTCAAAAATGCATTGATTATTCCTGTTTATTTTCATGGGCCAGAAATAAGCTGAGAAGGTTTTGGTTCATTTAAAAAAAAGAAAAGGAAAAAAAAATAGGTGAAAAAGGTGAAGATAGCACAAGCAATTACAAATAGTATGGACTGGAATCTGACTTCAAGGATTTTCAAATGCTGAAGGGTAAAACAAAGTGTAACATGGAAATCTTTCTTATTTATCCTAGTGTTCAGTGTTAATTTGGCAACCTTTAGCCCAAAGATGCATGTTTTTTTAAGCCTTCTAGGCAAAACAAAATAAAATAAATAAAATAAAATAAAATCTACTGGAAAAATAGGACAATAGGATTTTTTTTCTTTTGTAACTTCAAAGGTATTATTTTCCTTCTCTTGGGCTTGAGATAGAATAGGTGCAAAGATCCTGAAGTCCTAGAGCAACAGTGCATAATGTAGGTGGGCTCAGAAGAAAAAGAAAAAGAAAAAAGAAGAAAAAGGTGAATTCAAAATGCAATTTAATTTATACTAAGATATAAATGTATTTATTAAATAGCTAATTACTAAATTTGAATCATTTTAAATCCAATCACATTTAAATAATTTAGAAATATTTAATAATGTCCTCCTTCTGTCACAAAATTGGCAATGCATTGCAACTGAAGCTATAACAGCTCCACATAAGTCTAAAACCAAGCCTGGCCTTTTTGAAATACCATTTAAAAAAGGAATGTATATTTGCCCCCTTCTTACTGATTTTTTCCCTGTTGCTTAAAAAAGAGGAAATTAAGAATTTTGCAAGTTTGTCAATTCTATGCAGCTATACATGTATTGCCACATACTGTGCATGTTTTTGCAATGAAGGAACCGATACAAATTGAAGCAAAGTTGGGAAATAAAATTGCCATGTAAGATGTGCCACAGATTCAAATAATGCTGTCCATTCAAAAGGGAAGAGTGGATTTGTAAGCTGAATTTGTCTTGTTTGAATATTGCACAAAAACCATTTTTATCTCAAGTTCATGTATGTGAAATGCACATTTCTTTTGCATATACGTGTGATCACAGATTGTTCACCATAGAGCTCAGTGTCTTAAATCCAAAATTAGAAATTTACAAAAAATATATACAGTTGGGCTAGAAAATAGATGTACAAAATAGATAGCTTTATTCTGAGAAGGGATCAGCAAAGTTTACATCTAGCTTTCTTTTAGAAGTTCAGAATAAAGGGATTACTCTCAAATATGTATTCAACAAGGCTTTCAGCAAAAAGTCCATTAAGGATTACCAGAGATATAAACATATTTATTTTAGTCTTGATCAAATAAACTAACTTTGTTTTAATTTGTTCATTTTCACAAAATTCTTCAATGCTTTAACAAGCCTCTTTTGTAAATCCAATATAAACAAATTATCCAGGTCACTCTCTTTGTTTGTTATTTGTATATCCCTTTCAAACATTACAACATCCATTGATTTCAATGTCTAGTGTAACATTTTTTTCCAAATCATTATTTTAGTCTGTCATTTTAAAATCCCCTTTCAGATCATTCTCAATTTAATCAGCTAAAATGGTTCCTCCTCCATAACATTGTTTAAATGCAGTCTATCTGTACAGCAATCACTAAGAGTTAAGAGTTAACAAAAGTTAAGTTCTGCCTTCATTGTTCAACAGTATCCTTCAATATGTCCAACATTAAAGTATTTTGTTTCATTCTCTATCTGTAAATTAAATGTAAGTGTTCTTCTCTTTTAATTTTAATCTTTAGTTCTTTCTAGTTTATCTTAGTGGCCGATTATCTTATTATGTACCTATATTTAAAACATTAAGGAAAAGGCATTTTCCTATGGAAAGCATTCTTATTTTTAATTCCAAAATCTTATTTCAAATTTATCTGGATTTGTAATTTTCTAAAATAATTTTTTTATCACCCTACTGCTTTTACATCACTCAGCCAAAGGTCTTAATAGCTGAAAAGCAGATAACAAGCAATTTCTAAAAGTGATGAAAAAGAACTCTGAGAACCCAGGATCTGCTTAAAAGTGTCAAACATGGTTGAGCAAGATAGTTATTCCCTCATCTCCCAGGGTTCTGAATCTTGCAGACCAATGTCTTACAATCTCCTTGGGAGGAACAACTGCCCGGGGGCACTTGTGGAAGATCTCAAGTCTATTCTTTGTCTGGAGAAAAATTACAACGAACCACGGTAATCACCATTTCTTTATTAGACTGAGGCAGTTGGATCAATTTTTTGTGGTGCTATCTTCAAATTGCCATTATCCCTAGAAATTGGAGGTATTTAATGGGGCAAGACACTTCATTTGTCTAACACTTAAAGTAAGGTGCAATATTCATAACTATCTATAAAATTGCTGTAAGTTTTGACATTTATATTATGACATTTATTTGTGATATTTACTAGGCGGAACAAACAAATAAGGACTGTGTCATAAGAATAGCAAGAACAATAACATATGTCTTGATGGAGAATTATTTCTGCAACATTGTCCCTATGGAAAAAAAATCTGAAAAGTATTCATGGATAGTAGAGATTAACTAGGAGCCTCTATACAAAATACTTTCTCCTTAGGTTAAAAAAAAGTTTAAATATGATTCCCTAAAGTGTTTTAGGAGTGTATCACTTGGATTGAGCCCCAAATTCCCATAACCCTTAGAGCATGTAGGACAGGACACTTGGCATGAAATCAGAAGCCAGGCAAATTGGCATTAATTAAGTAAGGAGGCTGAAAGTGACTGTGTCCATTTTCAGTGGGTCACTAGAAATACAATAAAGAACATGACATTGGGCCAGTTTGCAATGATTTTGCTACCCCAAAATGGAAGAGAAGAAAGAGAATGCCTAAAAAAATATTTTCCACTCTTCATTCCAAGATTTCCCAGTTCTGTAACTAGAACAAAATTCTGCAAATGGCATTACTTAGGGAAAATGGTATACTTAAAGAACCTGCTAAATTCTGCCTTGCTAAATTTGGAATGAGATTTGCATTTGTGAAATGGGGACGAGGGGAGGGAAAGACCACCCATGGGACATGGTGCTCTAAAAACACGAAGGAAAGATTGTAGATTTGGTTCATGTATAGGTGCATGAAATCAGCTTCCTGCATATCAAGTTTCCCAGAATTGGCACACAGAGATTGTGGGACAAAAACTTTCAAGGAAATCAAGGTCACCTCTAAACACACTGCCAATGCATTTCCATTATTATTGCCATTGCATTGCTTTGGACACTAGGAAAACAACTGAAAGACTTAAGCTTCATAGTAAAGGCTCACTAACTGAGTACAGTAGACTGGCTAACTTAATTAAATTCCTGTATTGATTCACCAAGTCCTATATATATATTGATTAACTTCATAGTGAAAAATAATGATTCACCTCTTAGATAGGAAAGTCACATTCATATGGAAAAAATGGCAATGCCTTTTCCCTTTCCAAACTTAAAACTGAAGTTTACCAAGTTTTACAAAGATTACATCATTCAACATAAAAGGAAGAAATCAAGTTAAGGAAAACTGTGTATGTTTGTCAATTGCAAGGTTTCTCCCCCCCCCCCTGAAATTGTTGTTGGTCAATCTGTAGCAAATAGCCTGCACATATACAAGGAGAATGCAGGAAAGGTGCTCTCCTCTTTGGTCATGAGTCAGGTTTCCCAGAGGCCTCTGTAGCTGTAGTATGACTCTATTTATTGCCTCTTTTGAAGTAAGACTATATAGAAAGCAGATACAATGTGCTGGAAAGTTGGAAGAGCGCATCAACTTTCTTCCCCTCCCCCCCAAACAAATCTAAGCTTAATGAAAACAAGCAATATCCATGTTGAGCCTCATAGACCTAGGTAGATTTCATTCTTGGGGTACTGAGTGCAGAATAAATAAATCTCACTTTTCTTTTCTAATCTATAAAGCTGTAAGATAATAAAAGCCCAGTCCAGCACAATACCAACAAAGAGGAAAAATAAAAGCTCTCAAAAGAAATCAGCATGGCTGCATAAAGAACTCTCTGATAAATTGATAGATAAAAAGGACAAGTATAGAAAGTGGAAAGAGGAGCACATAACTAAGTCAGAATATCAGCAAATAGCCCGAGCCTGCAAGGATGAAGTGAAGAAAGCTAAGGCTCAGAATGAACTAAGGCTTGCAACCAAAGTCAAAAATAACAAAAAAAGCTTCTTTCAACATGTAAAAAATAAGAAAAAGTTAAGGAAATGATTGGTCCATTAGTGGGTGAAAGTGGCAAGAAGATGACAAGCAACAGGGAGAAAAAAGAACTATTTAACTCGTTTTTCACATCTGTCTTTACACAAAGAGAAAAAACAGACCAACCTACCAAAAATAGTGCCATAAAAAACAGAATAGAAATGCAGCCTAGACGAGTTCAAATCACCAGGACAAGATGGATTACACCCCAGGGTTCTCAAGGAACTGGCAGATGTGATCTCAGAACCATTGAACTATATTTTTCAAAGATCCTGTAACACTGGGGAGCTACCGGAGGACTGGAAAAGAGCTGATATAGTTCCCATCTGCAAAAAAGGGAAAAAAATGGACCCAGGAAATTACAGACCTATCAGCCTAACCTCAATACCTGGGAAGATTCTGGAAAAGATAATCAAACAACAAATCAGTGAACACCTAGAGGCAAACAAAGTCATTACTAAAAGCCAACATGGGTTTGTCAAAAACAGATCATGCCAGACAAACCTTATTGCATTCTTTGACCAAGTGACAAAATTAGTCGACCAGGGGAATGCTGTGGATATAATTTACCTGGACTTCAGTAAGGCATTTGACAAAGTAGATCACAACCTACTACTTGATAAGATAGAAAAATGCAGGTTAGACAGCATCACCACCAGATGGATCGGTAGCTGGCTGACTGGCTGTACTCAGCATGTGGTCCTCAATGGAACCGCATCTACATGGAGGGAAGTGTGTAGTGGGGTGCCCCAGGGCTCTGTTCTGGGCCCAGTGCTCTTCAACATCTTCATCCATGATTTGGACGAGGGGATAGATGGGGAACTCATCAAATTTGCAGACGACACCAAGCTGGCAAGAATAGCCAACACTCCAGAAGACAGGCTTAGGATACAGGAGGATTTGGACAGACTTGAACACTGGGCGCTATCTAACGCTATCTAAAATGAAATTCAATGGTGAAAAAAGTAAGGTTCTACATTTAGGCAAGAAAAACCAAATGTACAAGTATAATATAGGGGGTATCTTGCTTAATAGTAGTAACTGTGAGAGGGACGTCGGAGTCCTAGTGGACAATCACTTAAATATGAGCCAGTAGTGTGCTACAGCTGCCAAAAAGGTCAACACAGTGCTGGGCTGCATTAACAAAGGGATAGAATCAAGATCACGTGAAGTATTAATACCACTTTACAATGCCTTGGTAAGGCCACACTTGGAATACTGCATCCAGTTTTGGTCACCACGATGTAAAAAAGACGTTGAGCCTCTAGAAAGAGTAAAGAGAAGGGCAACAAAGATGATTAGGGGACTGGAGGCTAAAGTATATAAAGAAAGGCTGCTGGAATTGGGTATGTTTAGTTTAATGAAGAGAAGGACGAGGGGGCACATGATAGCAGAGTTCCAATATCTCAGGGGCTGCCACAAAGAACAGGGAATCAAGCTATTTTCCAAGGTGCCTGAAGGCAGGACAAGAAGCAACGGGTGGAAGCTAATCAAGGAGAGAAGCAACCTAGAACTAAGGAGAAACTTCCTGACAGTTAGAACAATTAACCAGTGGAACAACCTGCCTCCAGAAGTGGTGAATGCTCCAACACTAGTACTATTATTTGATAAATTAACTGTTGTCACACCTTGGATGATCTTGAAAAAACTAAACAGAGGTTGGATCAGAAATTTACAAACTCTTAAAAAAAAACTCCAGTATTTAATCACTTCAGTATTGTTTACAAGACGGTTGAATGGATTTGGTGGATGTGTGCCATTAGTGCGGTCATTAGAACTCCAGTGATAATTTTATTTCTTGACCAAATTTAACAAACATACTTTTGTAATAGTCCATTTCACCTGACAGTTCAGAGAGACAAATGGCTGTCCAGTCTCTTCTTAAAAGCATCAACTGATTTCCAGGTTTAAAATAAATTTTAAAAATAATTACATCTCTCATATGCAATACAATTGTTAAGGACTGTCCCTAACACCACATTTTTTGCACATATTTGGCGAACCAAAATTTTGATTCACAAGCTACAGTTGCTGGGATATGTAGAACATTCTAATTCAGAACCAAATGCATCATATTTGGTCTTGAGGCAATATTTTTTGGCTATTTGGCCACAGAGGGAAAGCAGTGGTGTCAAGGTTATAGCAGTGGGAATGAAGTAGAAAATATTAAGCTGAGAGTGTTGGTGTTGGCAGTGTGTGGGGGATTTAACATTCAAAATAGGAATGTTAAGCCTCACATAATCTTTAATGTAAAATGCCACCCCACCAAATATATGTTATGGTTTACTTGTATAAACTAGAAGGGCTTTAATGATAGGTATTATCATCTACTAATACCTACTAATACCAAAAGCATAGGCTCAGAGGTCAAGTGGGGGAAAGTGCCAATCCTATTGAGAAGAGAAAATGCATAGAAGAAGGAGAAGGAATAAAGGAAGAAAAGGAGAAGAAGGGAGGAGGAGAAGGAGAAACAGAAGAGAAGGAGATAATATTTTGGGAAGTTGAGTGCTGCAAGGCAGGAATCTTGAGATTAATTTGCTGGCTAGTTTAGGGAAAGTAGGCAGGATTTTGTCAATGTAGCTGATGTTACTTCTATTTTTGTAGCAAGTTGGCCTTCAAGGAGGACAGCAGAGCTGAGAAAGTTCATTGTAAGGTAGACGGTACATTGAAATCATCAGTTGGTGGAGGAGGGAACAGTTGGAGCTTCCTCTATGTTGCAAATTTCTTTGAAGGACTGCCCTTCAATTATACTCTGTGCTGGTGAGGAGATTTCTGCACCTTGGTTTGATGGAATTGCAGATAGCTTTATCCGGGGACAGGAAGGGTAAGGTAAATTTGCATTGACAAGATTATGAAAAAAGATAACTGGGTTTCATCCTGATCATGTCCAGAAGACAGGGAGGAAAAAGGTGTAACTTCTCTTTTTGTTTGTTAGATGTATTTTTATTTATTTATTTTTATTTATTTATTTATTAATTTTTTTTTTATACCGCCCCTCTCCAGTAGGACTCGGGGCGGTTCGCAACAGAATAAAAACATAAAAACAATAAATATTTAAAAATAAATTAAATTAATATTAATATTAATACAAGGCTGTTGCTAAAAACCTGTTAAAAACCCAATTCTAAAACCCAAACAGCCTTGTTTAAAAAATTTAAAACCCGAGGAGATCTAGGCCAGGCCGGCTTGATTGAAGAGATGAGTCTTCAGTTCTCTTCTGAAGGTGCGGAGATCATGACATGTCCGGAGTTCTGGGGGGAGCTCGTTCCACATCGTCGGTGCCCCCACAGAAAAGGCTCTCCCCCTGGGCACCACCAGCTGACACTGCTTAGCCGATGGCACCCTGAGGAGGCCCTCTCTGGGGGAGCGAACTGGTCGATGGGAGGTATTTACTGGCAGAAGGCGGTCTTGTAAATAACTGGGTCCTATTCCATGGAGTGCTTTAAAAGTGGTAACCAGTACCTTGAAGCGCACCCGGAAAGCCACTGGCAACCAGTGCAGCTCGCGCAGGATAGGGGCTATTCGTACCCGCCAGGGTGCCCCACTACCACCCGCGTGGCCGTATTCTGCGCCAGTTGAAGCCTCTGCGTGCACTTCAAGGGGAGCCCCATGTAGAGAGCATTACAATAGTCCAGTCTGGAAGTGACGAAGGCATGGGTGACCGTGCGTAGCGCGTCCTTATCTAGGAAGGGGCGCAACTGGCGTACCAGACGAATCTGGTAAAACATCCTCCCGGCCACGGCCGTCAGATGGTCCTCAAGGGACAGCCGTGAATCTAGGAGGACTCCCAAGTTGCGAGCCCTTCCCGTGGGGGCCACTGACTCGCCCCCAATAGACAGCGATGGAGTCAGCTGGTTGTACCGGGATGACGGTAACCACAGCCACTCAGTCTTGGAGGGGTTGAGCTTGAGACCGTTCTTCCCCATCCAGATCCGCACGGCCTCCAGGCACTAGGTCAGCATGTCAAGAGCTTCATTTGGGTGGTTCGGGGTGGAAATGTACAGCTGAGTATCATTAGCGTACTGATGGAATTCCACCCCAAAACCTCGGATGGATTTGGGAGATTCTCTGTATCAGCTTTTTCCAGACCAAGTAAACTGAAAGGTCTAAATCAGGATACAAACATCATTACTCATTTGGAGCAACAATTATTTCAAATCTTATTAATTTAGCCTACCTGTAGATTTGTGTAGATTTCCCCCCCAAATTAAATAATTTTATTTGCTATGCTTTGCCAGTGCTGCATTTTTCTGTTAAACCTTTAAAACCAATTTTTTTTTCATAATTTCCTTGTTCTGGAAAATCTCCACTGTCTTCTAAGCAAGAGGCTAAGTAGAGAGGCCTCAACTTTTCCCATTCACCAGATCTAACGAGACTAATTGTTAATAACATCACATCATATGTTCTGAAAGATCTTTCTATAATTGATACTCAGTACCTTTTCCACAATCTCACTCAGATGGAAATAATGTGTTTGATAAACTTACGTCTAAAATACAGGTAGTCCTTGACTTACAGTAGTTCATTTAGTGACCATTCAAAGTTACAACCGCACTTAAAAATGACTTATGACCATTTCCCCCCATGGTCATGTGATCAAAATTCAGATGCTTAGCAACTAGTTCATATTTATGATGGTTGCAGTTGCTAGGGTCATGTGATCACCTTTTATGACTTTCTCACAAGCAGTGTCAATGAGGAAGGCAGATTCATTTAACAGCCAGGTTACTAACTTATCAACTAAGGTTATTCACTTAACAACTGTGGCAAGAACATTCACTTAATAACAGAAATTTTGGATTCAGTTGTGGTCGTTAAGTTGAGGACCACCTGTATGCATCACCTGTTTTGTTTCAGAATACATGGAAACATCATCTTCTTGTATTTGGTGATGAAGCAATCGTATATTGGATAATGGTTTTCAGGATGGACTGAAGCAGCTCAGATATTTGTACATGACTCTATTTTGGGTTACTTTGTTCCAAAGCCTGGTTTATCAGCTGGGCATTAAAGAAGAAAGATCATCATGTGCCTAATATATTGGAGAAAGGACTAACAAGAATGCTGCTTCAAGCTTCTGAAGGAAAGATGGAACAAAAATCTATTTAAAAAAAAAAATCAGTCTCTTCAGATAGTAGTATACCATGATCTCAGAACATAAAATACTTAAGTCTCTTGATCCCTAACACCAGGTTGCCTGGTGCTGTCCCCCAAATTGTTCCAAAGGAAAATTTGGGGTCCTGGATCTTTACTTCTTTATCATCTTAGCTGGATGATGACAGGTTGAGAGCTTGTATCATGTTCCATAAACAGCAGGATCATCAACTGTGTCCTCTTGTTCAGCCAAAAGACAGTATGTGACCAGAATCATCTCAAAAGAGGATAGGAACTGGCCAGGGCATGACAGCTGATCACAAAGAAGGCCTTGTGAATATTATAAATATTTCATAATATAATATTATCCACAACAGCTTTGTCCACCATAAGCTCTCAGTTTTGCAATCAAGAGTTTCAGGAAGGGAGGGTTGGTCTGTTCCATGTTGGTCACCTATTCTTGGTCCAGACTGAACCAAATTGAGGTTGGTCCCAGTAGAGAGAACAAAAACACAGGGAAAAGACTTTTAAACAAACACAAACTTGCACCTGATTTTGAAGTGTAGTTATTGGCTTGCTGAAGGAAATGCAGTCTGGTTCTCAAACCAACATCAATTGTCAACCCTTGATCTAAAGCAAGGTTTTTTAAACTTCAACCACTTTAAGCTGTGTGAAATACAATTCCTGGAATCCCCCTGCTGATCTAAAGAAAACAGAAGCTCTAAACTTTCTATAATTCCTTTGAAATATAATATGAGCTAATGAATGAGGAGCTACTGCCTCATCCTGGGACTGTCATCGCAGCAGAGCATAAGCACAGGCATATTTAGATAACCCACTCCTTACAAATATTTACCATATCAACAGCTCCTTAAGACCTTCAGAGGAGGAATCTTTGCATAACAGTAGCAAACCTGCAAATAAGCCAGTAAGTCTTATAAGCACATCTTTACAACCCTACCATCTAAAAGCAAATATGATAAAATTCAAGTTGAATTAAATGCAATTAATAGAGAAATGTAAATTTCAAGGTGATGGGACCCAAAGGATGGATAACATGAATTCTGGGAAACATGTATTTGTTTTGGTTTTCCATTTATTTATTACACATTTATTTTGTAAAACTCCTGATAAAGCTTATCTATGCTGTGTGAAATCTAGATCCACAGACATTACCAAACATTTGAATAATTTGGTAACTGAGATTTTTAGTTTTCAAAAAGTGCCTTAGAAAAGGCGTCAATACTCCTAATACTCAAATGCTTGCTCATTTTTCTTTTCAGTACACTTTATTTCAGCAAACCAATCTTTATCCTAACAGTCTTTTCAGATAATTAGTTTTAGCCTTAGCACTCGCAATCAAAAAAGGCACCTTCAGGTCCCTTTCTGTCTTTAATGTATATTTTGCCTGAAAAGAAGAAAAAAAAATGAAAGCATCTATACGAAAACAAAGGAGGTCAAGTAGAAGGTGACAATATAGGCTATAAGTTCTTTCTCTTATTTTTGTTCAGTGCAAACATGGTAAATCTGTAATATACACAGGAGAAATTTGGCCACAAAAGGAATTTGACATTTTGAGAAGCTCTAGCTTCTTAGACTTATAGGACCTCTTTACTTCTTCCAATAAATCTGTTTCATGTTGCGGGGGGTATTATTTCCATTTTTTGAAGCTAGTTTGGTATAGCAGTTAAGACATTAGGTCTGAAATTGGGAGACCATGAGTTATGGTCCCACTTTAAGCACAGAGACAGCTGGGTGACCTCAGGCCAGTCACTCACTCTCAACCCTAGGAAAGAGGCAATGGCAAACCACTTTTGAAATCTTGCCAAGAAAATTGCAAGAGCATTTCCAGGTAGTCACCAGGAATCAGAATCAGATTTGAGGGCACACACACACACATTTTTAAAAATAACAGACATTATGCTGAATTCATTGAGGAAGCTTCCCATACTGGCAGTGTTTCCATCAATCCACCCCAAAGGGAAAGCAGATACATTTTATCATTGTTTTGCTCTCCATTTTTGCTCTTGTGGAAAAAAAAAGATGCCCAGCCAGGGAGCTGCTAAGGTTTGTCTACATGGACCCGGATGTCAGGATAACTTAATGCACTATTTTTTTTAAAAAAAAAATAAAAAATAAAAATCATTGATATCCATCAGTGTGGAGTAGGGTCACACAAGTTTGTGGATTATTTGTTTATTTAATTAATTAATTTCCTGCACCATCCATCTCACCTAAGTGATAGTAAATAGATGATTCTGAAACAATGGAGAGAGCCCATATGAAAGAATTCTTATTCTATATCCTGAGTAATAGTACTCTGAAGAAATTGCCATCACCATATCTCTTCAGATAAAAGGAATTCCAGTGTAGATTTTGCTCAATGTCTTGAATTACAGGTAATGTTACATCACTTTCTTCTTTTTGACATGGTTCTTACCTTGCATTTAGACACATTACTTTGATTTAGCATATAGTTTTAATATATATTTTTTCTGAACATCAGCATATTTCCTTTCCTTTCCTTTTTTTTGGAGGTTGGAATATGTACTGTAAATAAGATAGTGTACTGTATGAAAATACTGACTGCCCTCATCTGGCACAAAATTGTATAACATTTTTTTTTAAGTACGTAAGCCAACACAAGATTCAACTTTTGATTGCTGCTTCATTCATACAATTGTTTGGGAACAGGCATATGCTGAATCTAATGTTGGCTTACTCAAAAGTATGTTAAGTCTCCTAGGAGAATTTAAGTTCAGCTTACTGTCTTTCTTTATTTTCCATCCAGTTCTTTCATCTATTTTCTTACATTACATTTTATTAAGGAAAAAAAGCTGAAGTAGATAAACAATGTCTTTTGAGGCTTAAAGTTTCCAGCATGGAAACACCATCATTTAGCACACTTTCTTCTATCGGCAAGTCATTTAGAATGAACCAGAACTGAAACTCAGCAATACCTACAGATATGACTGAAAAAGTATCATATAGTTGGTCCCTGCATCACAACTCAGAGGTACAGACTCAAGTAAAGAGTGAGCATGGTAGAGTAGGTAAAATGTACGCCTCAGACAGAGAAATCAAGTTTCTAGTCTACCTTTAGTCATGAATGTTCACCAGGTGACTTTAGGTCAGTTGCTCTATCTCAGCCCAACCTAATTCACAGAGTTATTGTTGTGTGGGGGGAACAATTATAAATCCATGACATACAAAAATGGTAAAATCCTACTACCTACTCCTCTCTATCTTGAAAATATTACCTATAGTGAATAGTAACTTCAAAGAGGTACAACTAATTTCAATTTATAAATAGTTTGGATGGAAAAGGTTCCATAAAAACATTTTTTCTGTTCTGATGAAATTGGCAAATATATAGATTGCTATACCTAAATTAAAAATATATATATAAACAGGGAGAGCCAGTTGGCATTTTGGTCTTACATACATATTTAGCCTGAATTCAGCATTTGGATAGAAACAGAAGCACTACAACATTTGCTCTATAAGTGTTAATTGTTATATAATATTGATTTTGATGACCAACATACATAATGAGCTACCATGTCGGTGATGATCCTTAGCAACTACATAAATCGATTTTCTTCAGGAGAATCTGTCTCCAGCTAGGTCCTTCATATCATCCAATGGTGCTATGACTAAAACTATCCATCTTGCTGATGGTTAGATAGACAGATAGATAGATAGATGGATAACCATATTGGTTGAAAAAATATGCAGAAAAGAATAGACAATGGCTAGAATGATGATGAAATATAAAAATATATAAAATTTATATGGCTACCCTTCTTATAAAAAGTGACTCAGAGCAGTTTACCAAAATTAATAAAACAAAATTTACATAAAATAGTAATTACTAAAAATGTGAAAAAACCCACATACCTTCTCTTATTTTCCACTTTGCCCAGCATTACAGACTTCTCCAGACCAAGAACTTTGTCAAATGTGTCCCAAATATTGTCTGATCTTTTGAGTCTGATCATTGGTGCTTGAATGAGAACTTTGCATTGATAATTTTCTGATTTGTTTATTTTCTTGGCTCTCCATGGTATTCTTGAACATTAAAGTTCAAAAGTATCAAAATTCTTTCTATCTTAGTCCAATTTTAGTTTTTATAGAGTGTCACAGGCAATACCATTGGTTGCACAATTCTGATCTTTGTAGGTACAGATACATCTTGGCATCTGAATACTGTATCCATTCCACATATTAAATAAATGGGGGAGAATATACATTACAACCTTTTTCCCCTCCTTCACCAATCTGGAGATAGTCTCTTTTGCCACATTCTGTCTGTATTGTGGTTTCCTGTTTACAAATTTCAGATACAAATAACTCTATCCTATATCCTAAAAATAGGACAGATTATAGAAAGAAGAGTAATAAGATGCAACTTTAGAGAGAGAGAGAGAGCTTTTTACTATAACTGTTGTGAAGAATATAAGCTACTTCTTTATATATTTTTTACTTTTCTTTTTTCATTTCTTTTTCCTTTTCTTTTTTCTTCCTTAGTTTATATTAATTTGCATTATTTTTTCATTTTTCATTTTCATTTCATTCAAAAAATAATAAAAAATTACATGTTTGTGTGTGTATTTATGTATGTGTATGCATGTGTGTGTGAGAGAGAGATTTTGCAGGTGAATATTTGTTTTATTTTAATTATAGATAATATGTGTACTCTTCTGCCTTCTTTAGGGACAGAAATAAATATTTGCTGTGCTTTGGTTTATTGTTGAAAATAATTTTCTTGATAAACTAATGTCTGCTACTCCAGTGTTGTTTGTTCATTAACTAGCAGGATTGGTCTTAATTAGTATGGGTCAGAATTGTTAATTAAGAAAAAGAAGGCAAGATTATCTTTGTGTATGTATGTGTATTGTTCATAGATTTATCTATTCATAATGAACTGCCATGACATAATGCAGGATTACATGTCTTGTGGAAGCCAAATGTGATTTCATAAAATGCCAACACTGCACCAAAAGTTGCTGCCAAAATGTAATCTTTGTGGAAAAAATGAGCAAATTGTTAAATAGATGGAATGTAATATTAACTAGATTAAATCAGGTCAAAGCAAATTGAATTTAGTATCATACCAGATACATTTATTTTGGGGGTAAAACAGATAATAGTATTTTGCTGTCAGCTATGGTAAACCTTTCCACATCTTTGTCCAAACCAGTCTACAGTTTTGTTATTGGAAATACATATATTGTTAGATAATAATCATACACAGCAGAGCCTGAAGTAGATAATCAAGGAATTGTTCCAGTTGATATTTCAGCATGACACCTTTTTTCTAATACTTACTTTTATTGTCCCTAGTTATACCTAACCCAAAATTTGAACATGTTCCTTTCTGAAAATCCTTTAAAAAAGAGCATTTGCCCCTGTGATATAAATGAATTAGAAATTTACTTGATGAGGATGACAACTGAAGGCCCATCTATACAAAGAACATATAGTGTTGAAGGCTACCCCAATGAGAATATCTAAGAGATGCACATATATGGAGTTGAAAAGCCCATATCCTGCTACACTGAAGTCCAAATCTCCAAGGCCGGTGTTGGTAGGATTACAGATGCCAAGAGCTTGGGACGAAAGCCAGGAAATTCCACAACAATGATTCGAAAGAGATGACCTCAGAGGGCAAAAGGCGCTTTCAGTTGGAAATAGCAGCAGCTGGCTATACTCAAGAGCTGGCAATTACAGCAAGGATCCTAAAGGGAGTCATTAGGTCACCCCCACAGTTCTTCTCATCCTCTTAGCACCTGCTGGGAGGGAAGGGGATGAGATGGGAAGGGGTAAGTGGAAATGGGCACTTTATTGTGTGTGCTGGTGATTTATTATCAGCAGGAGGTGAGAGAAGGCTTCAGAATGCTTTAAATGGAAGATGCTATGCTCACCCTTTCTGGAGTGAACTTGAGAATCTGGTTCAAAATACAAGAGGCCACTTTAAAAAGCTATCCTTTATGGCTTCATACCATTAGATGATACTATGTTTAAAACATGACATTAATATCTGGCTATTAATATCTCCCTATGAATAGATAGCTAAATTATATTATCTGTCATAGAAAATTCTTTTTAATTAATTTGTTTATTTTTACTTCATCAGAATATATTTAACCATTTAGATTAAATTGGTTTAGATTTAGAGAAAGATAAACACTAAAGCATTCATAATTCTATCTAATATACCAAGGGAATCATTTATTAATGCAACACAATAAAATAAAAACTCATGCACTAGTATTACATATCTTTGAAAAAAATAATTTAATATCTTTAAAATTACAGTTCATCTTTAGAAATATTAATCTCTTGCTAAATCTGTATCTGAAGTATTGAATTATCCCAAAGCTGTGGACATAATTTTCTAAAAAGTTGTTACTATGCTATGAGTATAGGCGTGACCTTCTTAGCAAAGCAGATTTTGTTTTATTTTTTTTGTGTTTACCTTTTCACTTCTGTAAATTATAAGGTGCTGCAGTCAATTCTGCCAGTTATTGAAATAAATGATAAGATTTCTTTCTTTCTGAGATCTTGAGCAAACATTTAACTGAAATGTAGGAGGGAGGGAGGGAGGGAGGGAGGGAAGGAAGGAAGGAAGGAAGGAAGAAAGGAAGGAAGGAAGGAAGGAAGGATGGAAGGAAAAACCAAACAAGCAAGAAATACCTATTTTAATTTAGGTACCTTATTATGGATAAACAACTTAGAATTTTGTATAACTCCACTTTACTAGCATAACACCAGATATGCAAATATGATGTGCATACAATTGCATCTCCATTGATTTTCCATTGGCAAAGATATCTTATTGGAACAGCTAACACAGGCAGATAGAAAAATTGAATGTGGATGGTACAGGAGATATGTGCATTTTTGAAGAATTAAGAAAAAAACTTTGCTAGAGTAGATCAAAAGACCAATCAGAACTAAAATTCATTATGTAGGAGCACCCTCTCACTTTTCTTCCTTAGCAATGATATTTAAAGACAACAAGCTTCTAATAGCTGAAGTAATAAATCACTATTGATACTGCAGGGTATAATTCATTAGCTTACAGACATGATCCTCTTGATAAAACAATTTATAACAGATCCAGATATTCAGCAGTAGCTGTCTGCTTAATTTAAATTTGAGATAGAGAGGATTAAAAAGGTTAATGTCCACATTGATAACACTGCCACCTATATTGCCATGGGCAAACATTGGACGTGTGTAATTTAGCACTACAGTATGAAAATTCCATACTGTAAGAACACAACTCAGATTTCACAGCACACTGAAATACCTCTGTAGTCACGAGTTATCTACATATAGAATTCACGGTGGGAAATCTGGGGATGGGAAACTTCTATTAGACACTTGGCATACAAAGGGACTGCTTTGCATAACAGAGCCTGACACTGCACAGATTTAAACAAATTACTAGAATTTCCCTGTCTAGAACCTCATTATGTTAACATTTTATAGTGCTCCCTTTGAGCAAGTGAGCAGGACAAAGCACCAAATTAAGGCCAGCAATAGAAAGTGACATGTTATATTCTGTAGAAGTGACTCATTGCCAGATATAACAATTGTCCAATATCTAAATTGTTGTAATGCCATTTCCTCTCTTCAACATGGAAAATCTGTATAGGTACACCAATAAAGTAGGCTCACCCTCATATGCAGATAAATTCTCTGCTGACTTTTTTTTTTTTTTGCTTTATTTCAGATACTTCTCAGTCCTCCATATCTTTTCTGGGAATTTTAAATTTGCAGATCTAATTCATATGAGGAGGAAATAGGCTGAGGAAAAAAAGTTTTATAAATCAGTCTCAGCTTTTTGGTAATTCAGTTGTCGCTACATTTTCATAGACACCCATAAAAGAGCTAGATACTCACAATTTTTGCCATCTACGCCTCTTCCCACAGCAACATTTCAGTCTAACTCCTCTTTAAGTCAAACAAGTTGAATAGCTACAAACTTTGCAGAGGAGATGGGTGATATAAAAAAATAATGAATAAAATAAATTTAATAAACTTTTCCAGTTGTAAAGCAGAATAATCTGAACAATAGGCTTGAAAGCAACATTACAGTTAGTTTTACATTGTTACTAGCCATCTCTATGCAAACCAAGCCTATTACCTATTTTCTAAATGAGACCTGCTATTAATCAAACTAAGGTTCTAAAAAGAAGTTATTGGTCCTTGGTTTGTTTAATATACACTGGTTTCTTTTTTGTCTGTTATGAATGTTAGATTCTCATATCCAAAATGTTTTTGTTGACATGAAATAAAGTAAAAAAAAAAATTCGGTGAATTGATGTAATATCCATGTGGTGATCCCAGAGTGGGTACTTAAATCAACCATTTGTCAGCTTCCTTCTTGAGTATCCAAATAGTCCAGGATTTTTTTTCATTTCTGAAAATATTACTGGTTTATTGAATATATGGTATAGGCGAAGGAAAGCCTTAAAAATCCCAAGATATCTAATCAAATCATATAACAATGTTATTCCCAACCAACCTTCCCAGATGTCCACATAGTTCATGTAAACACCTTCTCGTTGTTTTGAGAACCTTCTGTTATCTTTGTCCTCACGGTTAGAAGGCCCTTGAAAAGTTTTTCCACACATCTGTGTTTCAACAAACATCTGCAGAACTGGAGAGGTTTCAGTTCTCTTTACCTAAACCATTTGAAGCCTCATCTCCCCCCCCCACTTTACTCTAATGACAAGATGAAAATAATAAGACATGTAGCTGCCACATTTTCACTTTTGACACCACTGATCAATAACCAAACCTGAGCCTCTTTGCTAGGAAAATAAAAGCCCTGAAAACAAGGAGCTAAAAAAAATGGACATAAGTGTTTGGTGCATGTGCTGACAGAGAAAAAGGTGGGGGAAAAAAACCAAGCAAGAATCCATTCCTATTGCAACAGAGAGATTTTTTTACAAAATTCCTGGAACTTTTAAAAAGTTTTGGTGTTTTATAATATGGTACAGTATTTAATTTTTTGCTGTACCTTGTAGCAATCCACCCCAAAGTCATAGTGACCAAGATCCATTGACATAAATAGAAATCCATTTTGAAAAATTGCATGGAGGAAAACTTCCCAGGGGTCTCTGTCTATTATTAAGATGTGCATCTTTGACCATTCTGGGCTTGCTTCCCCACATGCATGTTTTAAATGTTGACAGGGAAACATCACCTTAGATGTGATTACAACACTGGGAACAGAACTTCAGTCACCCTCCTGAGCCAGTTCACCCCCTTTGTAACAACCTAGGTCAAGACAGCTGTCAGGGTGACACACTATCCAGATCATTCAATGGCTAATTGAAAAATTTTGCAGTGACCTCAGCTACTGATGGATCAACAAACAGCCCACTGGACTGTCACACATTCCATGTTGTGATCGAGTTAATCTGCCTGAACTAAATGGAAGGTTTAACTGTGGTCATTGAGGAAGGTCTGTGGTGGAACTACAGTATCTTTCCTCAGTGATTAAGGGATAGGATAAGAAAAAGGGCTTGTGACCCTAATGGCACACACTGCAACAGTGTGAAAAGGTATTCCCAGATATTAGCAAACTTCAATGTTGGTTGATATTTATTTAATTCAGTGTATATAGTGGCCCTATTGAACAGATCCAGGAGGATAGCAATAGTTGAAAGCAAAATAAAGAGCACAAAATAAAGTACAAAACTTTCTATTGGCATAATTCAGTTTAACCTCAGCCACCAAATGCCAAACTAAGACCAATGTTTTAAAGGTATTCTGGAATACTTTCAAACCTTCGGGAAAATCCTCCAGAGCCTGTTCACCCCCTCTGCAGCAACTGGGAAATATGCATACAAGATGGAAGAATTGTTTACCTTTCTGAATAGCCTCTAATAATGCAGTATTGAAATTGCTAATGTATGGGTAGTTCACAGAATTAGATTGCATTCTACAAGATTCAGGTTGAGGGTATGACTGTGACAGTGGAACAGAGATTTTCAAAACTACCTTACTAGCGTTCATCTAGAACTTGAAATTTAGTTCCATGCAACTGGTAATAATCCAATAGCAACAGATTTCCAGGTGCAATATAAAATTCTGAGCTTAGAAATAAAATTTAATTCTTTGTTCTACTACTGAGCTTAAACAGCTGATTGGGAGCATTATATCTTCTGCCTAATGGACCATTGCTTTATGTTTATTTAATTCCAATAAAAGTTATAGCTATAAAGAACTGAGAAGCTGTCTTTGCTTACAGGAATTAAATTTGATGAGGCACAGAGAGAGGAAAGCCTACAGATTTGTGGCTAAATAGTATTGGAAAAATACAGTAAACTTTCAAAAGAAATATGCTAAATTAATGGATAATAAATTAAAGGCAAGGAGATAAGCATAGCAAAAAAATTGAAGAAGACAAAGTTGATCAACAAGAAATTACATTGTTTCAAGGCAAGTGTGAAGGGATATAAAAGTTAACAAGTATCAAAAGCAAAGACGTAGAGTTCTGAAACAAGAAATATTATGAAGATAGCAATACTGAACCAAAGCAGAAACACGGGGCAGTTCAGCATATGGATATTATAACAGTATGGAAACAGGAGTTCAGATGATAACATCTCCCATACATAAATACTTAAGTTTTCCCACAGCATCTCCCTTTGTTTCCTTTGCGTGTGTGCGCATGCACATACGCACGTGCGCATGCATGCACGCACACACATACACACACAAAGTCTATTTTCCTACAGAAATCTCAAAACATAAAACAAAAAACCTGCTAAAATTGGGAAAACAGAATCATTGCACAATATCAATATCTTTGATTGACAGTATTTAGATGTTGTAAAATGTCCCTGTTCCATAGGTATTTTAATTCAGATAGCAGAAGAAAAGTATTTCAGGATTTATTGAAACTGAGGTTTGTGACTGTCTAGTTGCAGAATCTTTTTTCAGAATTTTAGAAGTTGTACCAAGAAAGAACTTTCTTTAGGTACTAAAGGTACATTATAGCTGATGTTTGGCTTCATAATAAGAAAAGGGGTATTTATTATATCTTTAAAAGAAATACAGATTATAGCCTACAAAAGCTTATGCTATGTTAAAAACATAATATTCTGCTTGATTCAAAATTTAAGCAATAGTCATCCACAAAAATGACATAGATGATTGTATCTTCTAACTTTTGGCCTCTGCTTTAGTGTTTGCTTCCCATTTTATGAGATTAATTATAAATCTTTCTGCAGCAAATGTATAACTTTACTAAGATTCTTCCAGTTCTGAAGGCAGCAGAAGGATGAATGTGTGAAGGCATGGTGTTATATTTCTCAGCCAATTAATAAAAACTCTATTGTTGTGTTAATATTCTATGGCATGTCCACTATGAGAGAATGGAAGAAATTCACTTGGACAGACACTTGGGCTGTAGCCAGGATGAGAAAAAAGCTCGCCCTAACATCTGTGGTGAATCAGATTTAAGATCTCTCTTCTCACAATGTTATTGTTTTTTCTCCATTTAGCTTTATTGGATGACTCTATTTTCTTAGATTATACATAATTTTATATACATATTGGGTCTTCTGCCTTACTCAGAACACTATATTTAATTAGAGTCCCTTAATATAGAGTGGCAAGCAAGTTTGTTTTTTATGTTTTAACATAACTTGTCATGAAGGAATCATGACACAAGCATTTGGTGGCACAAAGAGAAAAGTGCAAATTCCTCTGTCCTTCAGCTTACTTGTATTCACAGGACTTGTGATATACTATATTATAGGGAACTGTAATATGGAGTCTGTAAAGAAAGTAGAATTAGATCCATACCTATATTCTTATTCTGTCCCTACCCAGAATGGGCTAGAATAATGAAGTTATATATACTGTGTTATTCACACATTGAAACTCTTTCTGCAACTAAGACAGTTCTCAACTTATAACCAGTTGCTTAATGACCATTTGAAGTTACCACAGACTCAAAAAAATGTTAGGACCCATTCTTGAAGTTAGAATTGCTATACCACCCCCATGGCCACCTGATCACATTTTGGGTATTTGGCAACTGGCTTGCATTTACAAAGATCGTCACATTCCACAGTCACATGACTGTGTTTTGTAATTATTTTTTTTTTGCTATTTCCAGCAAAAAACTCCCACTTACATGCATATATTTCTAATCACAAGCTAATGTTTATTTCTGTCATAAGATAAGACCAAATAAAGACTGGCCACAAAAGTGCCACATGTTGATTTGGGGAACTGTGTTTGTGTGTGAGTGTGTGTAAGAATATATGTGTAGGTATAAATGGATTATGTAGGACAAAGAAAGAATCATGTGTCTGGATGGAAAAATGAGAAAGACCACACTACACACAAGGATATTGCTGGTCTCTTTGAGATATAGCCTCTCCTCTCGAGTACGCTTTCCTGGAATAATTTTAGCCCTTGGACTGAAGTAGAACCTTTAATTGTGTCATAATATGAGAGAAGACAACAAGCTATATTGGAGCTATTGTGTTAGAGTCTCTTACACTTGCATGTCAGTCTGTTTCCAAATAAGAGTAGGGATGAAAATATGTTTCCAAAGCTGGAACTATTGCATTTTCGCATAAAGTGGAATGCATTGCTAAGACATGCTGTAGTATTTAAAACTGAAGGGGTAACCAAAAACTGTGCCAAGTCACTGACATTTAGGTTTTACTTCTATTTCTTTTAGCCAAATCACATTTTCTTCAAAGACAACCACTACTTTTCTGGGCCTCTTGCATGGACAGAAGTGTCTGCCCACACTCTGCACCTTGGGAATATGTCCATCCACCTGCTGTTGTGTTAACCAGCTGAATGATAGGATTAACACTCCCTGAGAAGGACTGTAACCTCCTTTATAGCAAAGCAAAAAAAAAAAAAGGAATCTGAGCTAAGGATAGAAGTGAGATGGACCAAAAAGATTGCCAGCCTAAAAGAATGTATGGATGACATTGGGGGATGAGGGAAAAAGATACCGCCTAGAAAATAATCAGAGAAGAGAAGGAGAGCCCCAAAGCTTAACAGTCAGAGGAAGAAACCTAGAAAAGACCTGTCCTAATTGATCAAATGGTTAAAAGTAACAGCAGGAAATTTGTACCTTCAGACTTGCAAGATTCTGTTAATGTAGTCTTACAATAAAAGAGAATGAACTCATCTCATTATGTTTCCTGTTTGGTTTACCCAAGAGGGCTGAGAACCAGCAACATGGGCTCTTAGGATTGGAGGTGAGAAATGGTTGCTCCCTTTCTAAAGCCTGGATAAAACACAACTGATTCCTGTTTAGGAAGAAAATAATCCGCCTGTCAAATGCTAATGCTGGCTCAAGCCCTGATATAAATCTTGGAAGACACTTCTTTCTTACTATACACACTTTTACATGACATTTTAAGGGGAATATCTTAAATATACCTTCCAGTAGAGAGAAGTTCCCTGAGGATGGGCTCCAGCAGAAGTCCGAAAGCTCAGAAGACTAAACCTCTGGTCTCAGATTGGAATTTTAGTTACTTCCAGAAAGATGGCTGCTAGTATTCTCAACTAGAAAATACGGCAACATTATTCTTTTGGTCCTGTCCTCCTTTATGAATTTCTTTCCTGATAAGGAAAAAAGATAGAAGGAACAAAAGAACAAAACTAAATGTGAAATGCTTCACCTAGAAGCCGCTCTTCTTTCATCTGACTCACACTTCATAGCTGTGTATTTCCACAGCGTTTCTCATGCCCCTCAGGACATCTGGCAGTTAAATCAAGGCCTGGCAATACATGATGTACAACTACAGAGTGCAACTTCCAACAGAAAAAGAGAAAATGGCAGGTGAAGAACTGAAATAGCCAACTGAGTGGTAGAAAAAGTAGGAAGTAAAGTCCTGAAATCCACTTGTATACTAAAGAAGCAGAGCCTACCACTAAAGTATAGGAAAGTGACAAACAAATTCATGGACTTCCCCCCAAAGCTTTATTATCTGTGGAATCCTTGGTGGTCTCTGAGCTTGTTTCCTTGCAGCCGTTTGATTATCTGGTTAGGTAACATTACCTAGCGAGACTAATGAAGTGTCTGCAAGAAAACAACCAAGTTCAGAGACCACCACAGTTCAATCTTATGCTGCAGATATACACTTCTATTGGTAGAAAGGGGTGTGCATCTTTATGTCAGAATGTCTCAGCATCTTCATATATGCTGCATTAATCCAATTAGAGAACTACATTCTTTTGGCAGCGGTTTGCTCTCCAAGCTTGTTTCAATTTAGTTTGTGAATGTTTAGTTACCAGACTAGGTAACACCATCAGCAAGATTTTCTTGTCCTATTTTCCTTAGTTTATAAATGTCTTGCATGCCAGTGTGATCAGTTGATTGTGTAATTGGTTGTTCATGTATTCTTTTTCTGGCTTTTAATTTTCAGGTTTCTCTGCCTCTTGGTTATCCTTTTGTGATAAACTGTTGATCCTGAATCTCTTGCCATTTCTTTTTATCGACCAATCCCATTTTAACATATGGCTAATTCTTCAGTACAATTCTTCAAATTCATAAGTGCAATCATCTTTTCTAATTGCTTCCATTTTACTTTATTTATTTAATTTATATTTATTTAAAATTTTATATTTATTTATAAAATCTATTTTGTTCTGAATGATAAAAACTCCAAGTTATTTAATTCAGATTATTTCCTCTAGAGAACTCCTGAATTAGTATTGTAGACATCTAGAAATGTTCTTACATGAGAAATGATCTGATGTTTGTAGATGTGATGCATGCTGTAACAACCTGATTTCCATGGGATTCACATTGATGAATGGCAGGTTGTTGGCAGCCATAAGACCAGAAAAGGCTGGGGCACAAAGAGCATGAACAATGTGAAAAAGAAACAGGCAAAGGGGGTTCAGAAAGGGGTACCCTCATGTTCTTTCCCCCAATACCCCCATGTAATGAAAAGACATGGACACAGGATGTCACTCTATCACAAGTACAAGACGAAGGATTATGGGGCATGGCCGAGGAGCATGGGAGAGAAGTGAAAGGCTATTGAAGTCCCAGAAAGAGGAGTCCAATATCTTACTGAGGATTACTTATATTGGCAGATGTCATTGTTAGGGCTGAATGCAACAGAGTAGAGCGGGCTGTCTGGCATGCTCACTCTTTCATCTGTCTGGGAAAGATAGATGAGTTTTCCCTTGCACTTCAACCAATCCCCCTCTTCAAACTTCAGCTCTGTAGGGTGTGTGGCACAGGAGAAGAGGCGGAGCGTCACACTTATACCAGTAATGTCTAGCAGACACCCCAGCTGCACTTCACATAGCCTCATTAGACAGCAACAGAAGCAAGAGAGAGAGAGAGAGAGTCTGGACACCCCAGAGGTCCTTCAGCACAAAAGGAAGTGGGTAAGTTCTCGATGCCATTGTGGTGCCAGGTACCGTGGTGAGGACTCTACTACCTAGGCTGCAAAGATGGGGTCCTGACAGGACAATCTTCAAGGGGGATTGTTCATATAACTGTTTTTGTGTGTAAATTTATGCACATATTATGATATTTTGCAAAAGAGTATGGTGTATGGAAGAGTGAGCTAATGTCTCCAGGCAGGAATCAAAGTTAGCACGTAGGGTTTGTCTTTTGATATCTAGTGATATATCTATTATTGATACTGCATATTTGTCAGAAAGTGTTTGTTAAAAAGTGGTTTTGGCTCTCGTCCAGGTACCCAGGATGTAAAAAATTACAGGCAGAAGAAAAAATGGGCAGAAATGGGCAGGTGTGGGTGAATGGCTTAATGTTGAATTCCAATAAATCAATCATTTATCGGTTACTGCTCCGAGTTATTTTTTTTTGTGGTGCCACATGTAAAGCATTGAGATGTCATTTTGTTTTTTTGTTGCAACTTGTAGCACACCTGGACAATAAATGGCAGAATTAACAGTAAAGAGCAATGGTATAAGATCACACATACTGTATAACATAGGGAAGATTGGAAAAAATAAATACAGAAAAGCAACAGTTTCTTGCAATGTCTACTTTTACATAGAGATGGCTTACAAAAATTGGGACTTTGGGCAAAATGCATGAATATGGGAAGGATTTTTTCATACATTCAGTGCTCTCAATGAATGTTGCCTTATGTCTGTCTAACACAGTGCCCAGTAATAGTAGAACATTAATGTAAATATAAAGAAGTTGCTTAATCATTATATTTTCCCATCATTAACCAACTATAAAATGGTATTCTCAGTGGCTGCTTCACACTTAAGGAACTCTCATATTTTTGGAAATTTTGTAATGCCAAAATTGAGGATTATCAAAAAGTTTCAATACTTTTGTACAAGTAACCTGTTTAATTTTTGCACCAAGCAAAAATTGGTTCCATATATATTATAGTAAATATATAGCTAGTAATCAGTTGGTTCCATATATATTATAGTAAATATATAGCTAGTAATCAGAATATAGAAATATATTAACCAAAAATTTAGTAGACGAATGGGCATTTGATTTAAAAGCAAGGCAGCATTTGAATTAAAACAGGGGAGCAGATCTAATAAAGGCTTCTTCTAGAATACATATGCCTATTTTTCATTTTGTTTTATAATTTTATCACATTGTTCCATACACTTTTTTTGACTGATGTGCAGCACATCATCAGACATTTGAACCATATGATTTAGTTTATGAATCAGTTCAGAACAATATTCTTGCTGATATGGATGGCTAAATGTGAGAAATATGGTCTTGGGAAATAATGACTTGATACTGACAAAAAGCACCTGGCTAGATCATCATTGCTAATTCAGGAAAAGATGGTGTTGCTCAGAGCTATTGTGTGAATCAGGCTTTAAGGGCTGATGCATATGTCAGTTGGTTGGGTAAAATAAATCTCTGGGATCTTGTTAATTATAATTATAATCAGAATTGTTTATGAGGAAAGAGAATTGCAGATAATTAATGGTGATCCTGTATAACCAGGGATGTTCTTTCTCACAACATTCTTGTTAAAGAACCACTGTCCTTACTCTATGTCAATCACAATGCCTTTATCTCCTCCATTTTTATTCACAGCTCCTTACAGATCTTGGGTCAAGACATACTTGAAGAAGTCAAGCATTTGAACTTTTCAAATACTAGTTTTCTGAAATGACTGTAGAAATCCAATTTTATTCAGTATTTCAGTACTAAAAATGAGTACTTTAGGCTGAATTTTATCTTGTTAGTTAAAAAAATTCTTTCATACCAAACACAGAATTAAAAAAACAAAAAATTGTAAGGACTGGGTGAGGAAAATTTGTTTTAGACGTGGACCAACTTATATGTCATATAACATGTCATGTCACCTGCCGTTAATGGGAAGCAATTACTTCGTTATTACTAAAACGCACAAGAAACATTTCAGTAGTGCATGATATATGGTGTTTTATTTTATTCTGGCTCCAGAAATCCCCCTTTTTAAAAACAATAACAACAATAATTCCCCAGGTATTTTTTCAAAAATGCATTGATTATTCATGTTTATTTTCATGGGCCAGAAATAAGCTGAGAAGGTTTTGGTTCATTTAAAAAAAAGAAAAGAAAAAAAATAGGTGAAAAAGGTGAAGATAGCACAAGCAATTACAAATAGTACGGACTGGAATCTGACTTCAAGGGAGAGGGGCGGAATACAAATTTGATAAATAAATAAATAAATAAATTTTCAAATGTTGAAGGGTAAAACAAAGTGTAACATGGAAATCTTTCTTATTTATCCTAGTGTTCAGTGTTAATTTGGCAACCTTTAGCCCAAAGATGCATGTTTTTTAAGCCTTCTAGGCAAAACAAAATAAAATAAAATAAAATAAAATAAAATCTACTGGAAAAATAGGATAATGGGATTTTTTTTCTTTTGTAACTTCAAAGGTATTATTTTCCTTCTCTTGGGCTTGAGATAGAATAGGTGCAAAGATCCTGAAGTCCTAGAGCAACAGTGCATAATGTAGGTGGGCTCAGAAGAAAAATAAAAAGAAAAAAGAAGAAAAAGGTGAATTCAAAATGCAATTTAATTTATACTAAGATATAAATGTATTTATTAAATAGCTAATTACTAAATTTGAATCATTTTAAATCCAATCACATTTAAATAATTTAGAAATATTTAATAATGTCCTCCTTCTGTCACAAAATTTGCAATGCATTGCAACTGAAGCTATAACAGCTCCACATAAGTCTAAAACCAAGCCTGGCCTTTTTGAAATACCATTTAAAAAAGGAATGTATATTTGCCCCCTTCTTACTGATTTTTTCCCTGTTGCTTAAAAAAGAGGAAATTAAGAATTTTGCAAGTTTGTCAATTCTATGCAGCTATACATGTATTGCCACATACTGTGCATGTTTTTGCAATGAAGGAACCGATACAAATTGAAGCAAAGTTGGGAAATAAAATTGCCATGTAAGATGTGCCACAGATTCAAATAATGCTGTCCATTCAAAAGGGAAGAGTGGATTTGTGAGCTGAATTTGTCTTGTTTGAATATTGCACAAAAACCATTTTTATCTCAAGTTCATGTATGTGAAATGCACATTTCTTTTGCATATACGTGTGATCACAGATTGTTCACCATAGAGCTCAGTGTCTTAAATCCAAAATTAGAAATTTACAAAAAATATATACAGTTGGGCTAGAAAATAGATGTACAAAATAGATAGCTTTATTCTGAGAAGGGATCAGCAAAGTTTACATCTAGCTTTCTTTTAGAAGTTCAGAATAAAGGGATTACTCTCAAATATGTATTCAACAAGGCTTTCAGCAAAAAGTCCATTAAGGGTTACCAGAGATATAAACATATTTATTTTAGTCTTGATCAAATAAACTAACTTTGTTTTAATTTGTTCATTTTCACAAAATTCTTCAATGCTTTAACAAGCCTCTTTTGTAAATCCAATATAAACAAATTATCCAGGTCACTCTCTTTGTTTGTTATTTGTATATCCCTTTCAAACATTACAATATCCATTGATTTCAATGTCTAGTGTAACATTTTTTTCCAAATCATTATTTTAGTCTGTCATTTTAAAATCCCCTTTCAGATCATTCTCAATTTAATCAGCTAAAATGGTTCCTCTTCTATAACATTGTTTAAATGCAGTCTATCTGTACAGCAATCACTAAGAGTTAAGAGTTAACAAAAGTTAAGTTCTGCCTTCATTGTTCAAAAGTATCCTTCAATATGTCCAACATTAAAGTATTTTGTTTCATTCTCTATCTGTAAATTAAATGTAAGTGTTCTTCTCTTTTAATTTTAATCTTTAGTTCTTTCTAGTTTATCTTAGTGGCCGATTATCTTATTATGTACCTATATTTAAAACATTAAGGAAAAGGCATTTTCCTATGGAAAGCATTCTTATTTTTAATTCCAAAATCTTATTTCAAATTTATCTGGATTTGTAATTTTCTAAAATAATTTTTTTTTATCACCCTACTGCTTTTACATTACTCAGCCAGTGATGTAAAAACTGTTAATCCAAAGGTATTAATAGCTGAAAAGCAGATAACAAGCAATTTCTAAAAGTGATGAAAAAGAACTCTGAGAACCCAGGATCTGCTTAAAAGTATCAAACATGGTTGAGCAAGATAGTTATTCCCTCATCTCCAAGGGTTCTGAATCTTGCAGACCAATGTCTTACAATCTCCTTGGGAGGAACAACTGCCCGGGGACACTTGTGGAAGATCTCAAGTCTATTCTTTGTCTGGAGAAAAATTACTATGAACCACGGTAATCACCATTTCTTCATTAGACTGAGGCAGTTGGATCAATTTTTTGTGGTGCTATCTTCAAATTGCCATTATCCCTGGAAATTGGAGGTACCACCATTTCCAAGTATTTAATGGGGCAAGGCACTTCATTTGTCTAACACTTAAAGTAAGGTGCAATATTCATAACTATCTATAAAATTGCTGTAAGTTTTGACATTTATATTATGACATTTATTTGTGATATTTACTAGGCAGAACAAACAAATAAGGACTGTGTTATAAGAATAGCAAGAACAATAACATATATCTTGATGGAGAATTATTTCTGCAACATTGTCCCTATGGAAAAAATATCTGAAAAGTATTCATGGATAGTAGAGATTAACTAGGAGCCTCTGTACAAAATACTTTCTCCTTAGGTAAAAAAAGTTTAAATATGATTCCCTAAAGCAGTGGTTCTCAACCTTTTTCAGGTTGAGACCCCATTTGCGCCGCCCATGCGCGGCGCGACCCCGACGTGCGCGCACGCGTGACGGGCCGGTCCGCGCATGCGCGCGTGACAGGCCAGTCCATGCATGCGCGTGCGACGGGCCGGTCCCCGCATGTGCGAGCGACAGACCAGTCCGTGCATGTGCACGCGATGGGCCAATCTGCGCATGTGCTGCGCATGCGCGACGGCTGATCCACGCATGCGCGTGCGATGGCCCGAACCGTGCATGTGCGGCGCGCGCGCAACGTAGAAAAAAATGGCGGACCGCGACGGGCCGAACCGTGCATGTGCAATGCGCACGCGACGGCCCAAACTGCGCATGCGCGGTGCGCGCACGACAGGAGAGAAAAAAACAACAAAATGGCGGACCGCGGTGTCCAGCGACCCCCGCAAAACTGTCGTTTGACCCCAAATGGGGTCGCGACCCATAGGTTGAGAACCGCTGTCCTAAAGTGTTTTAGGAGTGTATCACTTGGATTGAGCCCCAAATTCCCATAACCCTTAGAGCATGTAGGACAGGACACTTGGCATGAAATCAGAAGCCAGGCAAATTGGCATTAATTAAGTAAGGAGCTGAAAGTGACTGTGTCCATTTTCAGTGAGTCACTAGAAATACAATAAAGAACATTACATTACATTGCAATGATTTTGCTACCCCAAAATGGAAGAGAAGCAAGAGAATGCCTAAAAAAATATTTTCCACTCTTCATTCCAAGATTTCCCAGTTCTGTAACTAGAACAAAATTCTGCAAATGGCATTACTTAGGGAAAATGGTATACTTAAAGAACCTGCTAAATTCTGCCTTGCTAAATTTGGAATGAGATTTGCATTTGTGAAATGGGGACGAGGGGAGGGAAAGACCACCCATGGGACATGGTGCTCTAAAAACACGAAGGAAAGATTGTAGATTTGGTTCATGTATAGGTGCATGAAATCAGCTTCCTGCATATCAAGTTTCCCAGAATTGGCACACAGAGATTGTGGGACAAAAACTTTCAAGGAAATCAAAGTCACCTCTAAACACACTGCCAATGCATTTCCATTATTATTGCCATTGCATTGCTTTGGACACTAGGAAAACAACTGAAAGACTTAAGCTTCACAGTAAAGGCTCACTAACTGAGTACAGTAGACTGGCTAACTTAATTAAATTCCTGTATTGATTCACCAAGTCCTATATATATATTGATTAACTTCATAGTGAAAAATAATGATTCACCTCTTAGATAGGAAAGTCACATTCATATGGAAAAAATGGCAATGCCTTTTCCCTTTCCAAACTTAAAACTGAAGTTTACCAAGTTTTACAAAGATTACATCTTTCAACATAAAAGGAAGAAATCAAGTTAAGGAAAACTGTGTATGTTTGTCAATTGCAAGGTTCCCCCCCCCTGAAATTGTTGTTGGTCAATCTGTAGCAAATAGCCTGCACATATACAAGGAGAATGCAGGAAAGGTGCTCTCCTCTTTGGTCATGAGTCAAGTTTCCCAGAGGCCTCTGTAGCTGTAGTATGACTCTATTTATTGCCTCTTTTGAAGTAAGACTATATAGAAAGCAGATACAATGTGCTGGAAAGTTGGAAGAGCACATCAACTTTCTTCCCCTCTTGTATTGCCAAACAAATCTAAGCTTAATGAAAACAAGCAATATCCATGTTGAGCCTCATAGACCTAGGTAGATTTCATTCTTGGGGTACTGAGTGCAGAATAAATAAATCTCACTTTTCTTTTCTAATCTATAAAGCTGTAAGATAATAAAAGCCCAGTCCAGCACAATACCAACAAAGAGGAAAAATAAAAGCTCTCAAAAGAAACCAGCATGGCTGCATAAAGAACTCTGATAAATTGATACATAAAAAGGACAAGTATAGAAAGTGGAAAGAGGGGCACATAACTAAGTCCGAATATCAGCAAATAGCCCGAGCCTGCAAGGATGAAGTGAAGAAAGCTAAGGCTCAGAATGAACTAAGGCTTGCAACCAAAGTCAAAAATCACACAAAAAAGCTTCTTTCAACATGTAAAAAATAAGAAAAAAGTTAAGGAAATGATTGGTCCATTAGTGGGTGAAAGTGGCAAGAAGATGACAAGCAACAGGGAGAAAGCAGAACTATTTAACTCATTTTTCACATCTGTCTTTACACAAAGGGAAAAAACAGACCAACCTACCAAAAATAGTGCCATAAAAAACAGAATAGAAATGCAAGTTAAAATAGACAAGAAAATGGTAAGTGAGTACCTGTCCAGCCTAGACGAGTTCAAATCACCAGGACGAGATGGATTACACCCCAGGGTTCTCAAGGAACTGGCAGATGTGATCTCAGAACCATTGAACTATATTTTTCAAAGATCCTGGAACACTGGGGAACTACCGGAGGACTGGAAAAGAGCTGATATAATTCCCATCTTCAAAAAAGGAAAAAAAATGGACCCAGGAAGTTAGACCTATCAGCCTGACCTCAATACCTGGGAAGATTCTGGAAAAGATAATCAAACAACAAATCAGTGAACACCTAGAGGCAAACAAAGTCATTACTAAAAGCCAACATGGGTTTGTCAAAAACAGATCATGCTAGACAAACCTTATTGCATTCTTTGACCAAGTGACAAAATTAGTGGACCAGAGGAATGCTGTGGATATAATTTACTTGGACTTCAGTAAAGCATTTGACAAAGTAGATCACAACCTACTACTTGATAAGATAGAAAAATGTAGGTTAGACAGCATCACCACCAGATGGATCGGTAGCTGGCTGACTGGCTGTACTCAGCATGTGGTCCTCAATGGAACCGCATCTACATGGAGGGAAGTGTGTAGTGGGGTGCCCCAGGGCTCTGTTCTGGGCCCAGTGCTCTTCAACATCTTCATCCACGATTTGGACGAGGGGATAGATGGGGAACTCATCAAATTTGCGGACGACACCAAGCTGGTAGGAATAGCTAACACTCCAGAAGACAGGCTTAGGGTACAGGAGGATCTGGACTGACTTGAACACTGGGCACTATCTAATGCTATCTAAAATGAAATTCAATGGTGAAAAAAGTAAGGTTCTACATTTAGGCAAGAAAAACCAAATGTACAAGTATAATATAGGGGGTATCTTGCTTAATAGTAGTAACTGTGAGAGGGACGTCGGAGTCCTATTGGATAATCACTTAAATATGAGCCAGTAGTGTGCTGCAGCTGCCAAAAAGGCCAACACAGTGCTGGGCTGCATTAACAAAGGGATAGAATCAAGATCACGTGAAGTATTAATATCACTTTACAATGCCTTGGTAAGGCCACACTTGGAATACTGCATCCAGTTTTGGTCACCACGATGTAAAAAAGATGTTGAGACTCTAGAAAGAGTACAGAGAAGAGCAACAAAGATCATTAGGGGACTGGAGGCTAAAGTATATAAAGAAAGGCTGCTGGAATTGGGTATGTCTAGTTTAATGAAGAGAAAGACGAGGGGGCACATGATAGCAGAGTTCCAATATCTCAGGGGCTGCCACAAAGAACAGGGAATCAAGCTATTTTCCAAGGTGCCTGAAGGCAGGACAAGAAGCAATGGGTGGAAGCTAATCAAGGAGAGAAGCAACCTAGAACTAAGGAGAAACTTCCTGACAGTTAGAACAATTAACCAGTGGAACAACCTGCCTCCAGAAGTGGTGAATGCTCCAACACTGGAAGTTTTTAAGAAGAGACTGGACAGCCATTTGTCTGAAATGGTATAGGGTTTCCTTCTTGAGCAGGAGGTTGGACTAAATGACCTCCAAGGTCCCTTCCAACTTTATTACTACTACTACTACTACTACTACTACTACTACTACTACTACTACTACTACTACTATTACTATTATTATTATTATTATTATTATTATTATTATTATTATTATTATTATTATTATTATTATTATTATTATAACCAAAGAACAACAATAATAAATCTGTATGTCCAAAAAAAAGGACTTGAAAGAAAGACTTTTTGGACTTCAAGAAAAGAAACTCATGGGTGATAACTGACCATACTTCACTTAAGTTCCATTATGTGCCATTAATGTTCTTAATACACAGAACATGGAAGGGGAAACTGTTTATTTTGCCATTTTGTAACTCTGTTTTCTGTAGGACTGAATGCAAGTAAAAAGGTATAAAGAAAATTATAATTACAAGGAAAATTAAAATATTTCTTATTTCATATTATGATGCACATTGGAGCATGCAGAGTTCAGGAATAAAAACTACGAACTAAAACTGTTAAAAGTGATGGCAGATTTTAGTGTTGCAAAATACTGTTAATGTAGATTAACAATGAAGCACAATTAACTCATCTAGTCATGTTTCTTGTATGGTTTACCTGAGAGGGTTGACATCAAATTTTTAAGTCAAATACAAATCTCCGACTGTCACTTTGTCTGGTGAATTAGGCTGGGTCTAATTCTTCTCTGACCATTAAGACACTGGAGCCTCCTCTCTCTCTTGTCTGATGATTCCCTAAGCAGCATCACCATTCCTTATTCTGTGAGGCCATTTTCCTATACTGTTGCAATAAGATATACTCACCAACTTCTTTGTATTTCTTTTAGGCTTTCACCATGAATCGTACCTTGGGGATGGAGGCACAGGCTCGTCTCACAGACATGTTGGAGATCACTGCTCAGAGCCTGGTGCACATGGAAGTAACAGAACATTACCAAGTCATCAAGGAGCTGGGCAAGGGGAAATATGGCCAGGTGGTCCTGGTGATGCACAGGCAAAGAGGTAAAGATTGTCTTGTATAGTCAAACAATCCCACTCTCTTTCCAACTAAACCATTTTAAATGTATTTCTTTGTTTATTTCCAACCTTTATTATTTTTACAAATAATATATCCACAACCCATCTTTCTCCTCTTATTTCCCCCACAACAAGGGCTGAGAAAGAGGGACTGGCCCAAAGTCACCCAGAAGGCTCTCACGGCTAAAGTGGGACTAGAACTCACAGTCTCCCGCTTTCTGAGGAGGTTTTTTGAATGCAGGACTAGTAGGACATGAAGATGAATGGAGAAATCAAAAAATAAAATATAATTAAATATATCTAGTACAATTATATTACATTTTCATAAAATGTCTTCCTTCTACCACTTGAAAAATTGAAATTTGATTGAGATGAACGATAAGGGCTATATTCAAAGCTATGGAGAGTGTATGAAATGCTGGAGTTTCAGGTTAGGCTGTCCTGCTTTATACTGATTTGACATACTGATTAATAGTATTTTGATTCCCAGGTGAATAACAGTCAGATATTCAGTTTCAATGGAAAATACTTTCCATTATAGTTGCTTTTGAGAAAAACAGATTGATTCATATCACCTAGAACTAAGGAGAAATTTCCTGACAGAACAATTAATCAGTGGAACAACCTGCCTCCAGAAGATGCTAATGCTCCAATACTGGAAGTTTTTAAGGAGAGACTGGACAGCCATTTGTTTGAAATGGTATAGGGTTTCCGGCCTGAGCAGGGGGTTGGACTAGATAACATCTAAGGTCCCTTCCTCCTCCTCCTCCTCTTCCCCCCTCCTCCACCTCCTCCTATTATTGATCATCACAGTCAGCCAGATGTTCAGACTTGATTTGGCATTTTTGTCTAACTACCAAGTCCTTACCAAGGACCTGGGATAGGCAGATGTGGATGTTTGATGGTATTACAGATATCGTCGCAGGATGGAAGCAATTCCTAGTAAGGCAGTTCCTAGTAAGGCAGGCTTTTGCAATTGACTAATGGCGAATTTGTCAATGCCAATGTTGTTCAAGTGGTGCTCCAATTGTTTTGGGATTGCACTCAAGGCGCCTATTAGTATTGTACTACCCTTGCTTGCCTTTGCCACAGTCTTTCTATTTCTATTTGTAGGTCTTTGTATTTTGTTATCTTCTCCAGTTCTTTCTCATCTATAATGCTGTCTCCAGGCACTGCCACATCCACTATCCAGACTTTTTTGTCTTTCTTATCAACAATTGTTAAGTCCGGGGTGTTGTGTTGCAGGTGCTTGTCTGTTTGAATTCTGAAGTTCCAGAGCAGTTTAACTTTATCATTTTGTATGACTTTCTCTATTTTATGATCTGACCAGTTATTGCTTACAGGCAAATGATATTTCTTGCAGATCTTCCAATGCACCATTGTTGCTACTTTGTCATGCCGCTGCTTGTAGTCAGTCTGTGCAACCTCCTCCTCCTCCTCCTCTCCTCCTCTTTCCCTCCTCTTTATTATTATTATTATTATTATTATGATGATGATGATGATGATGATGATGATGATGATGATGATGATGATGATGCTAGTGACCCTATATCAGTGCTTTCAAACTTGGCAGCTTTCATATGTGTGATTTTCAATTCCCAGAATTCTTCAGAGTTCTGCATGTTTCTGCCTACAATCTGAACCCTTAGATGCACTTATGTATGTATGCACTATATGTATATTTTTCTCTCTGTGTGTGTTTGTGGATCACTTGAACATGAGCCAGCAGTGTGCAGCAGCAGCCAAAAAAGCTAATACAACCCTGGGTTATATAAACAGAGGCATAGAATCAAGATCATGTGAAGTATTAGTACTGCTTTATAAAGCCCTAATGAAACCACACGTGGAATACTGCAGACAGTTTTGGTCACCATATCACAAGAAAGATGTTGAGAGTCTGGAAAAAAATTCAGAGAAGAGCAGCTAAGATGATTCAAAGGCCTGGAGACGAAAACATATGACTGTAGGACTTGGTTCTGGCTAATCTAAAGAAAAGAATAGTATTCCAGTATTTGAGGGGTTGCTACAAAGAAGAGGGGGTCAAATTATTCTCCAAAGGATCAGAGGGCAGGACAAGAAATAATGGTTGGAAACTGACCAGAGAGAGAAGCAACCTAGAATTAAGGAGAAACTTCCTAACAGTGAGAACAATTAACCAATGGAACAGCTTGCCTTCAGAAATCAAGGATGCTCCATCACTGGAGGTTTTAAAGAAGAGACTGGACAGTCACTTGTCTGAGATGGTATAGGTTCTCCTGCTTGAGCGGGGGGCTGGATTAGAAGACCTCCAAGGTCCCTTCCAGCTATATTTTATTCTAATGGTTAAGGCACCAGGTTAAAAAGTGTGAGTCCATGAATTCTAGTCCTGCCTTAGCCATGAAAGATAGCTGGGTAGTTTGGGGCCAGTTACTCTCTCTCAGCCCAACTCACCTGATAGGATTGTTGTGGTAGGGAAAATAGGAGGAGGTAGGGTGTTGAATATGTTTGATGTCTAGAGCTATTTGTAAAAATAAATGTGGGATATAAATAAGTAAGTAAGTAAGTCATGTGGGTTTATCTAAAATAGTTCAACATCACACTGTAGATAATGGGCACTAATATATAATACATAATATAAGCTCTGTTTTTATTGTTGCTCATGGTCACTCAGCTTTGCTGAGTATCTGGTATATAGTATATGATTGCTTATAAGCATGCCAATAAAATTATGTTGTATCTTCAAAGTTATTTGTTTGCTTTAGATGAGCCAGATTTGGGCTACAACAGTACATCTGTACCTATATACATAATATCTATTCTGTGAACAGAGTTTTATTCTAGCCCTTGTCTCTCAACACAACAATTCCTAAAAAATGTGAAGGGGAATTCCTCTTGCCTAGTCTCATTCTACTGCAGATGTGGTTTAGTAGAAATTTAAATACCGACTTTACAGTATTTTTTTCCTGAACTGGAAAAGAATTTGATCCTAGAGTCTTTCAATTTGAATAAAAAAGAATTGAGAAGGAACAAAAAATTAAATCATTTATTCAAAAACAAACAAAATACTTAATATAGTGTATAAAATCATATTTGCAAGAATTTGTACAGGATACTATATTTCAGTCTCTTCAGCTCTGAGGTACATTAGGCAAGAATTCAACTGTATACCTGTTTCCTGCTTGTCACAGGGATTTGATCAACATATATATTTCAAGCATTCTTTTTTTTTTAAAAAATAGTCTGGGAGAGATTAACACATGAGGTGACAACAATAAAAAAAGGGCAACTCTACTGTGCATTTAAATATATATAAAAATAAAAATTATGTTTAGTGTATTGATGAAAAAATGAAAAAATAACAAAATTACAGAAAGAGGAAAGAAATTGTTAAGCAACAGATTCTCGTTACATGAGTGTGAAAACAAATCTGTTTTTCTTATGTTATTTGTAGCACTTAGTGTTATTCTTAGCATTTAACTGCAATCATTTAATATATACTAACTTCTTTCAGCAGCACCCCCCCCACATAAACCCCAATGGTGATGTGATCACATTTTGGGTACTTGGCAATAGGCTCCCCTTTATAGCTGTTTGCAGTATTTTGTGATCACATGGCTCCGATTTGCAATGTGTTTTTGTCAGTCTCTGGCATTTATCTCTGATTTCTGGCAAAAACACTAATTAGGAAAGTGAATTCATTTAACAATTATGTTTCCACTTAACAGTTGTATCTTCAAACTAGTCATGTGATGGCTTGACTTATGACCATGACAACTTATGATTATAATTGTAGGTTCAGTTATGGTTGTAAGTTGAGGATTATCTGTCATAATGACCCAAAGTTTTGGTGACTTTGCATAAGATATTTTGCATACAGAAAGCACTGCTGGAATCAATGCCTGAAATTGCACAATGACCAAAAGGCAGAAAAAACTTCTGATTATTGGAAAATGAGGATCTTGATGTCTTATCCATATTTCTGCCTCTCCCAACTTCTCTCAGGGACCCCTATGGCTCTCAAGCTACTACCTAAATCTAGCACCAAGCTCCAGAATTTCCTATATGAATACTGTGTGGCACTCTCACTTTCTGCACATCCTGCCATCATTGGTATGTTTGGCATTGCTATAGAGTCCAGCCAGCATTATGGTTT
This sequence comes from Bothrops alternatus, assembly GCA_034064705.1. NCBI lineage: Eukaryota > Metazoa > Chordata > Lepidosauria > Squamata > Viperidae > Bothrops > Bothrops alternatus. The sequence goes on along the minus strand of JARGCV010000156.1, from coordinate 1,885,426 downwards.
TCTCTATGAAGCAGCCTTTCATCGAGACCTTATCTCCATTATCAAGCCCAAGGTAAGCATATTTTTATATTTCAAGGTTAAAAAATAGTATTATTATTAGATTTTATATTTACTGTATATTTTAACATCTACAATTTGTTAATTTTAGATTTTAATAATAATAATGACTTGAACATTGGGCACTATTTAACAAAATTAAATTCAACAGTGACAAAAAATAAAGTTCTACATTTAGGCAAGAAAAACCAAATATACAGGTATAGTGTGGGTGATACTTGAGTCAATAGTAGTAACTGTGAAAGGGATCTTGGAGTCCTAGTGGACATCACTTAAATATGAGCCAGCAGTGCATTGTAGCTGCCTAAAAGGCAAATGCAGTCCTAGGCTGCATTAACAGAGGGGTAGAATCAAGATCCCCTGCCTGGTAGCAGCCACTGCCTCCTCCGCTGGTGGTAGGCTCCCTACATCGTCCCTGGGCTGACAGTTTTGGCCCCCTGGCCCTCCTTCACAGCTCTGCCCACATAGCCATGGGAGAGTTATACTAGGGCTGATGGTGGCGGCACTCCGAAGACTGTGCTGCCCTGACTCCAGCCACCAACTCTCCTGTGGCTATGTGGGCCTCCAGAGTTGCCACCATTGAAACCATACAATACAGGCAGTGCGCTGCAGTGCTGCAGCACAAATGGCAGGTGGTGGAGGAGGCAGTGGCTGCCAGACAGGTGATCTAAGGGCAGGGCAGGACAAAGCGAGGCTGGTGGGGAGCAAAGTGGTGGATGCGGCTGATGCACAGCAGCAGTGAAGGCCTTTTGCTGTCACTCCATGGCTCCGAAACACCAGGTATGGTGACTGAGCATTCCCTACCGATCCTCCATAACATGGCAGCTCAGCTCGGGAAGGGAGTGAAAGGGAAGAGGCGGGTAGGCAGCTGGGTCAATGAACAGGTAAGGAGAGGTCACCAAGTGGGGAGTGGTTTAGCTGTGGGGGCCTCACCTCAATTCATGGCAGTGACACCAGCTTACCGCATGGCCTCCTGCCCCATTGCAGCGTGTCTTGGCGACGTTTCGACGAAGTCCCATTCGTCATCTTCAGGCTGGTGTTTTCAGCTTCATGCAATTGCTCCTAGAAGCACGAAGCCGAAAACACCAGCCTGAAGATGACAAATGGGACTTCATCGAAATGTCACCAAGACACTTCCAATTTTATGTGGGAGAAAACCGGAATAACCAAAGACCTACATACAAACACCTCAGAAAACCTCAGAAAACAAATATACACATAACACGGTAGAATAGAAATTTCCTGACAGTTAGAACAATTAATTAGTGGAACAATCTGCCTCCAGAAATTGTGGATGCTCCAACACTAGAAATTTTTAAGAAGAGACTGGACAATCATTTGTCTGAAATGGTATAGGATTTCCTGCCTGAACAGGAGGTTGGACTAGAAATCCCTTCCAACTTTGTTATTCTGTTTTATTTTAAGACATGTATGTATTGCTGCGATCATAGCATACTTAAAATAAATTAACAAATCAACATAGAATGTGTTATAAACTATGGGTCAAGCACGAAGTATGAGATGAGGTATTTTGATCTTTCAAAATTTTTGAAATTTTGAACTTTGATCATTCATGATGATGAACGATCATAATGATTAAGAGTTTTGAAAGCTTTTTTCAACAGAATCATGTGATGCTGAGAATAAGTCCAATTTTAATTGTGGTTGAGATGGGACCCGAGTTGAAGAACAGAAAAAGGCTTGAATTTTAGCTATTACAGACCTGTGTTTCTCAACCTTGGCAACTTTAAGGTGTTTTCAACTCTCAGAATTCTGGGTGGCTGGGGAATTTGGGGAGTTTAAACCTTTAAGTTGCAAAAGGTTGAGAAACACTGTTATAGACCATTGAGAAGAACTAATGGATTTAAAAAATGTTCTTCTGTTATCCATCTAGGCAGGCATTCCTGAGAAGGCAGCCAAGCTCTGTGCCAAGCAACTAGTGAGCGCATTGGACTTTATACACAGTCGGGGCCTGGTGTATCGAGATGTTAAACCAGAAAATATCCTGCTTTTTGACCGTCACTGCCACTGCATCAAACTGACAGATTTTGGATTGACCCGACCCCAAGGCACTCTGCTGCAGCTTGTGACTGGGGTCATCCCTTACACTGCACCTGAGCTGAGCCGTGGCACCACTGGCACCCCAGGCTTACCCATCGATGCCAGCCTTGATGCCTGGGCTCTCGGGGTGCTGATCTTCTGCCTGCTCACTGGCTACTTTCCTTGGGAAAAGACTCTGCCAGAGGATTCCTTTTTTGACGACTTTGTGATATGGCAAGAATCAGGTTCAGATGAAGATCTGCCATTTCACTGGCGTCCACTGTCTCAAGATTGCATTGCTATGTTACAAAATCTTTTAGCCCTAGAGCCTACTAATCGTGGCCCCATCCGCCAAGTACTCAGCTACCTGGATCGGCCATGGCGAGCAGATGTGGCTGCTAAAACTGGCATCTGAGCTGAAATGTATCTGAGTGAAATGGGGGTGGAGGGAGGCAGAAGTCCCCCCCTCATTATTATGTATTTGCAAAAGAAAAGAAATGCTATACATTGGGTAATTTACAACAGTCCTTCACATATACCTGTTGAATGGTTTGATTTTATTGGGAAGAGTCTAAATCAATGCATGTGATCATGTTGAAGATGATTATAAAACATAAAGGTAAATATTTTTGCATTAGTAAATTGGAATTTAAATTATGAAAATATATCATTTAGCAAAATGCTACTTCAGACCTTGCTGGTGATCCTAATTATATATAAACCAGTTTGGTTCATATATGTGAATATATTCTAGTAAACCAGAATGCAGTTTATCTGAGTTTCAGCTTAGGCTATCATTGTGCCATTGTGGTTTGTTAACCATTGTTTATAGTTTAGATAAGAAGCCATGCTTAAAAACCTATGGCTTAGCATGATATGTGAACTTAGTCAATTACTGGTTTTACACATTGTAGTCATACTTGTCTGGTTTTGGCTTAATTTGCTATGGATCCAATCACAGGGTTTTTTTTAATGGCAGAGATGAACAACCTGCAAATCCAGGGCTACATATGGATTCTCTTTTGCATTTGAAAACCTTCTTTAGCACAATTACCAAAATATGTGTGACTAAGTTTCAGGCCAGGAGTGAGAAAAAGTGCAGTAAACATATTTAATACTCTTTCCTTCTCCTATTTTCCCCAAAACAACAACCTTGTGAGGTAAGTTGGACTGAAAGAGTGATTGTCTAAAGTCATGCAGCCAGCCTTCATGCCTAAGGTAGAACTACAACTCACAGTGTCCTGGTTTTAACTTTGTGTCATATTGCTAGATAAAGGTTTCTCTATCTTGGCAAATTTAAGATGGATGGATTTCAATTCCCGGAGTTCAGTTCAGTATTTTACAGTTGCCATGCTTGTAAAGACACTAGTCGAAACTGCCTCTTTCTTTTTAAATATTTTTTCCAAAATGGTATTTTTACAGTTATATGAACCGACTAGCTAACTAAAATAATGATTGTGATCTCATTCATTTTAATTAATTGTCCTGTTTCCTGGGATCCTTTGCCTATTAATGGGAATTATGGCTCAGATAAATCTTGCTACAATGATTTAACTGCAATGTGTTCAATATAGGTGACTTCAAAATTTAATCTTGAATAGACTTGTTTATATAATCCCAGTCAATTTGGGTTTACCAGCCATGTGGGCACAACACTGGAGAACTCATTTGTATAATTATTTGTGTGTTTGTTTGTGTGTATGTGTGTGTGTGTGTGTATGCGCTTGCACATTGTTTTTCTCAAACAAACCATGCTTTTTTTCAGAAGAAGCACAAGATAGCTTTTCCTAGATTGGCATTTTCTAGATTAGCTAATCCTGAGGCAAGATGGTTAAGAATTATAATGCTATGGCCTAATATTTCTAGAGATTGAGAATGATTGCATTACAGATAAACTAGACGTGTTAATAAATGTTTTTAGTAATTTGATTAAAAAATGGAACTGTTAATTTTTTTGCAGTTCAGTTATACATATATCATGACAGCGAGGGACAGAGATAAATTATCTTTCTATTTTAATTAGTGTCTTTGAACTAAGACATTGTAAGATCTCATTTGTTCTCACTGGACAATCACGGAGAAACCTCTCTTTCTACAGGCTCCTCCATTGTTCCTGTCATCTTTCCTATCTGCATTATGAAAGTATAACACCATTCATTCATTCATTCATTCATTCATTCATTCATTCATTCATTCATTCATTCATTCATTCTTTTGTATTTATTAAACAAGCATAGTTTATATAGCAGCACACCTCACACAGGTGATTCCGGGCAGCTTGCAACCTAAAACCATAATATGAAAACTATCTGTGCTGCAGACGCAGAAAGACGTCTTTCGCATCCAAATTCGTTCTGCTGGGGAACCCTGGAAAGAGTCGAAAGTCACCCTGTAGGGGCGACGAGCAAGGAGGGGATGCATTTGATTGCAGGAGGGCGGCGGCCCTTCCGTTTGATCCGGGGAAGCCCTCCAAACAGGCGGGGAAAAGATCAGCCATACCAATATGTCCCGTCACTAAGCTGCTGACAGCTGAAGTCAAAATCACCACCAAGCACCTTTAAAGCAATGTGGATGAAACTGGGTGAGATCTGAGCCTCTCTTTAAGATTTTAAGTATTTTTTCCGGTAAAAGATGTCCAAAGTATTTTGCCCTGTGAGGAGAGAGGGAAGGGAATTTCTATCCCACCTTCTAAGAAAAGCAGCAACTAACTACCCAGGGGAAACAGAGCAACTATAAGAACAATTTTAATCTAATTGGATGTATATTCTTTTGAAACTTGGGGACTAAAAGTGTTCCTTCTTTCATGGGAGATGTTTGTTTTTTATCTAAAAAAAGAAATAAGACTTGAAAAACTACCATAAAACTACCAATTTTGGACTTAAAAAGCTTTAAACGATGTCAGTGACATTTTGTGACGAAGTATGGTATTACTATTTGTTATTGCCTAAAAGAGACTTGGCTTGAAGACCAGACTCTAGAAAAAACTTCTCTGACCTTGACAGTTACCATCTGTGAAAAACCCAGCTGCAAAGAAGGAACTTCTGGGTGGCATATCTGGCCTGTTTGAACTATGAATGTAAACTTTTACTGACTTTCAGAGCTATACTTGGGGAATTGCTTTCCTATTTCTTTACATGAGAAGTATATGTTATTATATGAGATGATAGAATACCTTGAATTATAAACTCTTACTTGACAAACATTTCTACTATAAAGACCACCTATAACATCTGAAATAGATGTCCCATACCAGCTACAAAAGACAAAAAACTAGTTTTAACATTTGATTCTAAAGTCTTCAACTTAATATACTATCAAGAGAATATGGATGAAGATCAGGAAAAAAATCCTTTCCATGTTGAAATCAATACACGAAACCATCCTTTCAACTTGTGACAAAGATGACAGCTTAAATATACAAACCCAGATTTTGACTATAACCAAAGAACTAACAATGCAGAAAATAACAGGAAAATTGGAACAACTAAACACCAAGACAGAGGACCCAACTGACCAACAGACCCAGCCAACGGAAAAATCAGAAAAGGGAGTGAATACTGAAACTGGAAAAGACTTTTTACAAAAATCAGAAGAAATTTGAGGAGAAGGAAGAAGAACAGATTGAATGGAAGATAAACCTATCAGGACAATTATGGGAAATTGGATTAATAGGGAGGCGATCTAATGAATGCAAATGGGCTAGTTCTTAAAAAAAACAACCCACAACCAACTGGTCTTTCTTATTCCAAATAATATATATAATAATAGAGGGAGAACTATTTGATGATTCAAAGGCACTGACATGGAAGGTTAGTGGCAAAGGAAGAAAGCCAGGGTAAGGCCGAAGAAAATAATGGCTTTGATATTATATTACTAACTAGACGGTTGAATATGGTGGAAAATACATAACTTTTAGAAAATAAAGTAACATTATAATTGAATAGGTAAGATGTGTAACAAGACTAGTTGAGATAAGGGAAACTTTGGTCACCTAACATAAAATCTTTGGAAATCATAAATAACAGTGTTTCCCCCCCTTTTTTTGAATATGGATGGGAAATTAAAGTTTATGTATAGGATAAAAAGTATTGATAAATGTAACAAGATTTTTTTTACTTAGTTGAAAATAAGAATTCTATTTGCCCAATATTAGATAACAGATATTACTAGAAAAAGAGAGGAGTATTTAAGCTTCCAAAAATTAGACCTAAACTAAAAAAATTGTTATTACTGATTTATTTGTTAACCCAGTCAATACATATAATAGTTTTGACTTATTAGAGGGGATACTGTATTATTAATTAGATGGTTTAATATGGTGGAAAATAGGTAACTTTTAGAAAACAGAACAAGACTATATTCAAATAGATAAGATGCATATTTAGAATATTAGACTTTGTTATGAAAAGGGGAAAAGGAAGAAGTTGAGATAAGAGAAACTTTGGTCACCTAAGTATAAAATACTTGGAAATCATAAATAACAAATGTTAATTTGAATATTGATGAGAAATTAAAGCTTGAAGAAAAAAAAGTAATAACAGGGCATTGATTGTATATAAGGATCGAATGCAAACACAGTTCAAGATATGTATAAGCTAAAAATTATTGATAAATGTAACAAAGATGTTTTTATTTAGTTGGTAATAATAAGAACTATATTAGCCTAATATGAGATAGTAGATATTATGGGAAAAAGAGAGGAAATATCTGATGTTATAATTTGAGATTTATACTAAAGACTTACGTATGCTATTGAACTATTGATTAACCCAGTCATCATGTTGCTTTTTAAATACTTAATTGTAAAATGAGAAAATTAATAAAATATTATTTTAAAAAAAACCTTGACCCACTCATCCCCAATGGCAGCAACCACACAATCAGATCAACCACTTGACTACTCCATCTCAATCCGGGGGCCCCAGGCCTGCTGACAAAACTACGTATTCGGGGCCTTTTGGAAAAGCAATAAGGTGGGGGCAAATCATACCTCTGGAGTACTGATGATCCATGGAGGAGTCACTAGTAAGTAGACCCTTTATTCGGGCTCCACCAGGTGTACATATCTAATAGATGGGACCTGCAACATACCTGGCCTTGCCATCCTGGTGGGCCAGGTGGATATAATGGGGGAAACTCTGTCCTTCAAATAACATTCTTTCAATACACATTTATTCTTACTCTTCTTGCTTTCCTATGAATCCCCCAAAAGATGAATTAAATAGATTACACAATGAAATGCAATCTAGGCATGTTTGTCAGTATTCAAGGGTTGGTTTGAGGATTCAGTATCCTTAGCTGGCAAGAACCAAATGCTTGACATCAAGAAGCTAAAATCCAGGAGACAATGTGTTTTCTGCCGGGGTTAGAGTGTTTTCTACCTTTTTCCACTGTCTCCATATAGAGTAGATTATTGCCTATTATTATTTTTGCCCTACTGCTTATTCTTCCAAGCATTCTCAGGCACTTCCACATCAATCTCCAGCATTACCCCCAAGCTTTAGGGAAGCTTATACCACATCCAAATAGGAAGAACTGTTTCTGAGTGCAAGATTTATTAATATAAAGTCCCCTTCAGTAAAATTCCTAGTAATATTACAGACACCTTCTTGTAGTTTTCTTAACAATAATACAGAAGTGATTTATCAGACATGTTTTTCCAAGATATTTATTTCAGTCTCCCTATCAAGTACACAACCTTGAGATCTCCTAATGATGCCTGTTCAAGTCCCTACAATGTCTGCATCTGCTTCACCTATTGAGGTCAGTCAGTGTCAGTTGAGGTCTGCCACCTAACTGTACATACAGCTTATCATTCCTTATTGAGAAATGTGGATAAAGTAATTTAGAAACAAAATTGATTGCTCTTTTCTCCACAAACACTAAAAAAAGTTACTCCTAGATTTTTTTTAAAGTTAGAAATTATCCCCTGAAATATTTTTAATAATTTAAGCAACCTATATCTTGGAGTTCTATGTGAATTGGTAATCCCATTTTACTAACACACAGTTAGCATCTCATAAAAGAAGATTAAGTTTATCAAGATGTCCTACAAAGCTAGAAATCAAAGTAACAGCATTTGTTGCATCAACATTTCCTTCCTATTACCCGGAAGGTAATACAAACAACTGGAGAAAGATTAATACTCTACTGCAGAGGTGTCAAACTCGCAAAGTCACATGGTATGTCACAATATATTGTGATTTTTTTGCCATTGCCGGCAATGGAGTGGGTGCAGTTTTGCTATGATGTATCCTGCCCATACGCCAGCAGTATGACACCCCTGCTCTACTGAAAGACCCTCTGCTATATCCTACTTTTAAGGTTCTTTTTGTTAAACAAGACTTTTATTGTATCTCCCTATCTATTTGATTCTCAGCTAATCCTTTAGTTCAGGTTTTCTCAGACTGTTCCACAAGAAGTTGATGAAGTTTTATGTAGAGTAGCGGCCCACAACCTTTTGGGCACCAGGGACTGGTTCTGTGGAGAAAGGTTTTTCCATGGACTGGAGGCTGTTTTGTGTGCTGCCTGCATGCTGCGGATGGGGCTTCACTTGGTTACGTGGACCAGTTTCTGGTGTGCTGCGGACCAGTGCCGGTCCATGGGCCAGGGGGTTGGGGATCCCTGATGTAGAGGGTAAGAAAGATGATCTTGATGAAACTGTGCAAGAAGCATTACTTTGGCAAAGGAGGCTGAAATGAGATAACTCTTGGAAGTTGTTCTGACAGACACCTCCCTGATTCAATGAACTATAAGAAGACAGATACAGCACAAGATTCTGCTACAATAGTCAGTGTTAGTAGAAGCAGTTTTAGCCTTCCTGTGAGATAATTTCCTCATATGATTCTTCTAGTGTAGCTGTCAGGCAATGATTAGGGACTAGAGAAAAACAGAATGCCTACAAAAAATAACAACAAAAAAGGGAAAAAATGCAAAACAACCCCCCCCAAAACAGTTCAGCTGCCCTTTGAAAAAAATCACTTTTGAGACAACTATGACTGAGAATCTCCACAGAGTGCCTGCAGCAAACAAAAAATGTACAATAAGAATTGGGCAAATTTCAGCCTCCAACCTCAACTGCACCATGTTGAGTACACAACTGGAAGTCTTGAAAGCCTAAGTTAGAAATAGAGATAAAAGCAGTGTCACAATGAAATGTCATAAAAAAGATTTGCTAGGGCATGTTTGTGCTGGTTAGGAAGCAAAAAAACAAAGTCACGACCCTTGGCTCTGTAAAGAGACTTTGCCTTGATCAGGAAAGGATCCATTTGTAGCACTTCCTGATATTTGCATTTCCCCCGGGAGAATGATACAGGACAGCCTGTTGATATCCATTCACCAAAGAAGGGGAGAGAGAATGGAAAATGCTCTGAGAAAGATGTCAAGGCTTTGGAAAGGGATCTTGTCACCCTTGTCATCCTGGCATTGTAGCAGCTGCTGGAGCTGCAAAGCAGAAAAAAGGTGTTTGTAAATATGCTGCCCTGTTCGCAGCCATGCTGCCTGCACAGTGGGAAGGCTACTGGCCTTATGCCTGTATCCGTGAAAGGGCAACACTTCGGCTAATGCAGCAGGGTGGATCTTGTAACATCCCCAGAGAGGCATCAAGTGGCTGCTAAGGGGGAGGGTAGGGTCAGGAATGTGTTCCTCTTGAGGATGGAATAAAGAAATAATAGGGTGAAGTATCAAGAAGATAGTATATAGAAACAGCGTTTTTTAAAAAAATGTTTTACCCTTATTATACATGGTCATACAGCATTATAATTCTCAAAGTCTAGTGCAAAATTAAAATAAAAAGTATTAGAATTCTGATATTCATAATTCTATACAGTCTACACTAGTGTTTCTCAGCCTTAGCAACTTTAAGGTAAGGAATAATAATTTTAAAAGATGATTTAATAGGATGATTTTTTAAAGCATCACTGGCTGGGGAATTCTGGGACTTGAAGTCCACATGACTTAAAGTTGCCAGGGCTGAGGAACACTAGTCTGTGCACATCTCAGCAAAATATAGACAGACAGACAGACGGACGGACGGATGGACAGACAGACAGACAGACAGACAGACAGACACAACAGGAATATGAAATACCAATAGGTATCTGCACATCCAACTGAGACAGAAATTTGTTCCAGGTTCATTCCTTAAGTTCCCACTTTCCTGATCCAAAAATGTAAAGCTGTTTCCTTCAACACTATTATGACAAGATTCTGGTTTGAGTAGCATCTGTTTGTAGAATCTCAAGGAGATTGAGCCTTTACTATAGACAAATTGTTATATTTTGCACAGTGTCTGTGTTGTCATGTTCCCATTAAGTCAGCATTTTTGGTTCAAATACCATTGCAAAATATGTCTTCCAGAATGACCCATAACTGATTGAGAAACCTAAAACAAATAGAGGTAATGCAGTCTTTTTTTCCATACATTCCATCTTACAAGAGGAAGAAGTATACAAAGCAGAGAGATAAAATCTTCTTTGAACAGAGGTTCACACATGTTAATTTTATGGACATATTCAGGCAGCTTTCTTAACAATGATGTTGGAAGTTATTTGCCACTGGCAGGATATTTTTTAATTTCTAAATCCTTTCAACAGTTTTGAATTTCCCTAGTGATGTCCTATACAATCTCTATCCCTATCACACTGATTCTGTTCACATTTTAAATAGCACATGCAAACTGATCTTTATCTATGGGCAACGGTTATGTCTCTTGATTATGACTATCCCATGACCTCTGTTGCATTAATAATGAATTGGTAATAAAATGTTCATAGATATTTCAGTCTAAGGTGGCTTTTGAAAAAGAAAAAAAAAGCAAAACTCAACACTTTTTTTAATTACTGAGATAAATCTTGATGGTCTCTAATGACACCTGCACGAGCTGCTATGAAACATTTTTTTCTATTGGGAAAACTAATGATTTCCTTAATGTCACATATTTTAAGGGAATGGTGAAACTTATCAACTGACATTCAGTTTTTTTGGGCTTCTAAAGCAAAGTCCATTGATGTCACAGGCAGTATTTGATACAACCACCTTATACCCTGTGTAATGTTAAGTGCACAGTTGGAAACCTGTCTGGATTTCTCTTAGATGTTACCTAATGTGCTGCTTATTTTGATCCAAGAAGATGACACAGTAAAAATTGATACGTATCTCATAAACACATAGTTTTTTTTCAAAATTTTCCTATTTTATGAAATAATCAGAAAACATAAATGCTGAAAAAAAGTTTGGTTTTGTTAATCTGCAAAATTAGTGGGATTTTTTATTTTTCTGAGCCATTCTACTTCTGATAATTGTTACATGATTTACCTTTGAAGGTTACATCTGACTGCATTCCAAGAGATCATACTTAAATGACTTGTACCTTATTGTAGTTGAAAATGGGGTGGTCAAAATGCATAAGAATCAATAAAAAAAATAAAGTGCCCAAAGAAGTGGTCATTAAGCAAATGATGTGACCACAGGGGTGGTATGATGTAGTTTTGAAGACAGGTCATAATCACTTTTTTCAGTTCCATCATACTTCTGAATTATTGTTAAAACAAATGGTCCTAAGTTGAGAAAACCTGTATATCCATGGGATGTGTTTTTTTTTTTTTAACAAGTGATTGTCCTGGCTTTTTCAGGGATACTTTTTAACCAGATCTAGAGTTCCCTTGTTTCCCACTCTAATACTAACCAGGTTCAACCTTGTGTAACTTTTCAATACCATTCACGATTGACCAGGTGAATAACATTAGGGAAGGTTGCCAAATTAAACTTGTATGAAAAAAAATCACACATAGTGAAACTCTCTCTTCTGCAGACAACCTAAGATGCAGGTGCAACAGATCAAAATCCTCCCATTTTTTCAGATACAAAATACATAACAAGGAGCGGGGTATCTATCTTATATTCACAGCTGTAGTCCTGACTGTTCTTAATCTCTCTTTTGCACAATTTAATGGGATGAAGAAATACATTATTTTGTATTTAGTCATCCTAGCTGAATTCCTGATTGGTTCCAATGTAGGACTCTAGAAATATTCATTTTAAGAAGTACTGAAGACTTCTCAAAATTAATGACCAAAATTCTCCAGGCGCTTAGAAAACTAGTTTTTGGAGTTTGATAAAAAGCAAATAGACAATCTAATCTTGGTTGATACAGTGTGCAAAACAATATTTTAGCAATGGCTTATTTTAAATCAGTTTACCAATAATGCTAAGCCTGTAACTATAGTTTACCAATTAAGGGACTGGATTTGCACAGAGCCGTAAGCCATAGTTAGATGTATTTGGTTTTGACAATGTATCAGTCTAAGCTTTAATTGTTTACAGGTCATAATTTATGGCTTAATGTTATGTAAGACACTCAGCCACTATAGAGATAATATTGGTCTGTTGTTTAAGGCTATTTTAACAGTGTCATGTGAATATAAGCCTAGGACTTTCAGCACAGAACAGCTGGGTTTGTGTAATACGCTTAACTAAATAAAATGGTGTTTGTGCTTTTCATGATTCAAAGTTAGAGCTCAATAATTCTTTTAATATGTTGTGGGAATCTGGCTATCATCTTGATTTATATAATATCAGTTTTATATTTGGTATGGAATATTTTGCAATCGAAAGTATTGTGCTTTCCTAACCAGCATGAACTCAGTTCATAAATAGAAAACCTTGGTTGAACATACCTATCGTTAGGCAACAATTTTAGCTCAAAAGCCAAAATTCCCAGGGAGATTCTCAAACTCATTCTCCAAGATTTGAAGATTGGTGATTCGCAAAAATCTTTGAACTCTTATTATCCAGCAAATCTTACTGCCATACAAATCTTGTTGAATACAAACGTTAACCTCAGGAATAAGATTAATTATTTGGCACAGCTAGGCTTGCCAGGAAATGCATTAGCAACCAGAGCTTGCTTGCATGCTCTCTCTGCACATAGTTAACATTATTTCCATGAATGCAATAGATATGATTGGGGAAGCGGACCACTCCTCATTCATTTATCCATCCTTCTCACTAACAAGGGCAGTCAGGACCCTCTCTCATCTCCTAAATGTCACTGAAACTCCTGGATGTCTGAATTTTACTGGCTTGCTACAACTAATATATGAATTATACACTGAAATTGACAAGAAAACTGAGGAAAATTCCTTATTACGAAAGTAGAAAATCTGGAATCCTCTAGATCAGGATGCGTCACATGGAAGATGTGTCCATCCCAGCTCCGGCAAGGGGAAAAAAGTCATGATATATCATGATATATCACGTGACGTGGCGAGTGGACACCCTGCTCTAGATGTTATTCTGTTGTGATTCCCTACAGCTCATTGTTGATTAGGCTGGCTGAAGCTGCTGAATGTATAACAATGTCTGTGGAATACAAGCTTCATATTTTGTTTTATTATTTCTTTTCCATTTAATATCTTTCCTTCAAAAGTTTCAAAAACCTAAATAACATGTTCTAATCTGATTTTTAGGAAAAAAAAAAGAGATCCAGATATGGTTTATCTATGTTATGTTGGTTTTTGAGTTCTGGCCAAAAGAATACAGTTATAGTTGGGCAAAACAAGTTCAAAATAAGGGCTACTTTTCCCTTGGAATAAGAAGGTAATAGTTCCATAATTTTAAGTTGTAAGAACAAACTGTTAAATTTTTACTAAATGCATTAGAACAGAAAATGGAGATTGTAATGATTTTCTTCATAATGTGAATTATGTCTTCCACCAATTTCTGATCACCCAAAAAAGACATCCTAAAAACTCAGTAAATTACTAGAAGACAGCCTGAAAAAAAATCCAATTCACAGTTGCACATAATTGTTGTTAAGATTTTTGTAGTCCAGGTATTGCAGACTTGGCTTATATAAGGTTCATGGGGTGGATTTTCAAAAGAATATATGCTTAACTCAGCTTAATTGTTATTTTAAAGCTCATTGAAGAAGGATAATTTGGGACAAGGTGGATTGAAAACCATATGCAGATTGTACTTGACTAATGACTACTCATTTAATAACTATTCAAACTTATGATAGCACTGAAAGAAGTGACTTATGAATTATCTTTGCACTTATGATCATTGTAGCATCCCTTCAGTCATGTGATCAAAATTTGGGCACAGCAACAAGTGTGTATTTATGACAACTGTAGCATCCCAAGATCATGAGATCATCATTTGTGACATACTGTAAAGAGGTCATGGTGGAGGAAGTAATACTTGTGAGATTCAATTGTAAAACTCTTGATCTGGATTCAGATTAAGACGCTTGCAGATTGGACAAACTTCACCCTTCACACTAAGTTAGGGTCTTTTTACCATAAGACATTGAACAAGTTTGATTTTTACATATAACCTCAACTTATAATCAGCACATCATACCAGAGAAGTCTATTGGGGGATGAAAAAAGTCAAAACTTTGTTTGAAATGCAAATTAAGCCTATCTTTTTTATTTGTTGACATAATGAGTATACACAAAGGAGTAGGGCTTCGATTATATGGTTGCAACTGTGAATTTTGATTTTCTTAACCTCCCCTTCATATACAGTTGTATTATACATCAAACTAAGACAAAACCTAACATACCTTTCCACAGTGTGGAACAATGTCTTGACTAAGCCTTAATGATGTATTATCTGTAAAAAAGCAACCTGTTTACAATCTTGGATTTGCACATATGCACAAATTGTTAGCCCTTGGTTATTTTTGTGCAGAGAAGTCTTTGCCGTATATCCTATTTCAACCCATCAGACCAACAGTGACATTGGATTCAGGAGGAATCAAAATTCCATAAGGTAGTTAGGACCTTTAATTTAATGAAACAAGAAAGCTGTACAATTAGGCTGTTGATTGTTTTCCTCCTGTGCCTCCACTGTATATTAGCATATGTGTTTGCTCTGTATACCTTTTTCACATTCTCAAACCACTTTTCTTTTTCCATAAAAATCTTTGGACATAGGGTTAAGAACTCCTGATTTGGCATATATTCATTTTTTTCAGGACTGAACTATGAACCAAGTTGGCAACCATTTTATGAAAACAGCCATTTTATGACGTTTATGTTACTTTATCCAAGAATTGGCACAGAGGCAAGATTCTATGATGGGTCGCCAAAGCAACAGATTTCTAGGATGAGAATAAACCATTATGCTGCTAAAAGCAAATATTGGCAAATTGGAAGTAAAGGGGAAAAATGACTGCCAAGATACAAAATGTCATAGCCAGTCAAGGTATTTTGGCAAATGAAAAACTTTCCCTCTCCAGGGAAGTCATGTTGTTTTTTAAAAAATTAACACATTAAATAACCAATGATCTGATAGTAAGATTCAGAGGATTGGTCTAGAATATTGTTTAAATTTAAAGAAGAGCATCTAACATGGAAACGTGAGAAAATAAAAAAGTAAAACCTAGGATTTTCTCAGTTGTTTCATGTAAAAAATGTGAAATTTGGAGAAATTATACCAAAATTAATTTAATCTAATGTGAACTGTCTAAAACCTTAAAAGTAGTACACATATAATATGCACACACAGAAATTATGGGATGTTTGTAGTGTTAAGCAAAATATAATGTAATGTAATATAATTTAATATAATATCTATTATGTAATATAGTAATAGTAATGTATTATTATATACTAAATATTACTGCTATAACTATAATGTCCCCAAATTCAAGGATCATCAAGTGGAACTAACTGATAACACTCATAGTTAAATCTGATACCTTGAGAATGACCTCTCATATCTTAGAGACATAACAGGTCATGTGATAAATTCTTTACATTTAAAAATGGATTAAATTGTAGCTTTTTTTTTTTTTGGGCCTGGACAATAGAAAGTCACTTTTGCTAATGAAGGATTCTACTTTACTCAGTATTCAAGTTCCCCCAAGTTAAGGCTGGCAACATAAGAAATTAAAATAATTTCTGTTCCCTTTGGATCCCTACCCTTAAACTGTCTTTTAACATGAGATTGAGCATGTGCTAACTTCAAGCATCACCTTTAGCAACATTACACAGTCTTTAACTCCTAGAATTCTCAAGGCTACATGGTCATAGCTGAGAATTCTGGGAGTTGAAGTCCACACATCTGAAGGCCATCAAAGCAGGGAAGGATCACCTAAAGTTTGTTTATTTATTTGTAAAAATTATTGGCTGTCCATCTTACCACAAGGTACCTCTGGGTGGCTTACAATAGTAAAGTTACAAAAACCTTACAGAGCTTCAGTCACCAGAAGGTCTTATTGTAGAATTGCAATATTTCGATCATAAGAACCATAAAATCATAGAAGTAACCATTTAGATCAGGGGTCTTCAAACTTGGCCCTTTTATGACTTGTGGACTTCAACTCCCAGAATTCCTCAGCCAGGCATGCTGGCTGAGGAATTCTGGGAGTTGAAGTCCACAAGTCATAAAAGGGCCAAGTTTGAAGACCTCTGATCTAAAAACCATCAAGTCCAATTCCCTCAGAAGCCAGTTCGGACTCCATTTGAATTGCATCCAATAAATAGAAGTCAGGTTTTCCTGAGTAATTATTCTTCTCGTAAAAAAAGTGTTTTTTGTGGAATTGGAAGCTGCCTTCCAGTACTTTAAATCTATCATTCTGAATCCTATTTTCTCATGAGAATGGTCTTGGCTTGCTTCTTTTTAAACACGTAAGAGTATATCAAATCATCCTTCTAGTTAACTTTTTGTAAAGCTAATTATACCTAGTTCCTTCTATCTATCTTAATTATTGCCCTCTCGTGATTAAGAAGATGCTTTTTAGACATCTCTCAGATCTCTGTACACTAAAGAGAGATACAACTAGACTTTTCTTCCATCTTTCCAATTCCATGATTTTTACAGACCTCTTCCTTATGTTGTATCTTTTTGTGAACCTTGTTCGACAGCTTCTTGTTTTGAGTTGTGTATTTATAAGCACCAAAGCAACCAGACCCACGTGCTTGGGAGAATTGTGGGTCCAAACGTGGAGGAGAAACTGGCAAAACCCAAGGTGGTGACAGAAATTTTTGTAATAATTACCATGAGATGTCCCTAGTTCCAAAATAGTCCTGCAGCCGTGTTACACGCTTGGGCAGTTTTAAGATTCCAAGGGACGCTGCAGCAAGTTCATATTCTGAAAGGCCTGATACTTGAGAAGCGCGGCAGGACCATCTCTTCTTTCTTACCTCATCTCAACCATGGATTATCTGTACTAGCTTGGCCTACCTCTTCCTTGGCTTTTGGAATCTTTCCCCAATGAAATATTAGCAGATACCGCCTTTCTTTCCTTAGATGGATCAATCACAAGCTTTCCACTTGAGCAGAATGAAAGTAGACAAGTCTGCTTCTGCACCTTTGTAGGACACTGCACAGCAATCATCAGCACCACAGCTTTGCATATCACTTCAATTTTGTGATTTCACCTGCTGCAAAACTGGAGAGAAAACAAGCACAAACTTATTTCAAGAGAGTATGATAAAAATATGGGGTAGTTTCATTCAGAGAACTTCTAGCTACTCTAAAGACAGGTTTCAAAGTTTATCTTTACTAATGGTTCAACTATTTTTTTTCTTGAAAGTATCTGGAGAGCAGGAGGTTGCTTGAATCCAGAAGACAAAATAATAAGCAGAGCTCAAATGGCTGTGGAACTGCAAAGATTTAGAGTCCCTTTTCCTGGCTTTCTTTGGATCCAAAGCCTTACTGTTAAATCATGTCTTTGTACTTAAGTTCTTGAAAATTTTCAGTTCTGCCCTAGTAGCCTGAGACAAGGATATTTTGGGGTCTATGGACAGGGAGCTCAGTGTTACATAGTGGTTAGTGTCATAAATGATACACACAGATTAATTGAGAAGAACTGGAGTTTAAAAAAAATTCTGATATGCCTGTTTTAGGTCTCACACTACAATTATCATCTGTTTCTTATCCCCAGAAAGTAGAAAAATTTGCTTTCAGTTTTCAATACTCATTGCCAGAGGAAATTGAAAGGTTTGCAATGTCTCATTATAATAAGAGTCTTCTATTTTTTTTAATTAGAACAATACTGGTAGATATGAATTTAAGTGTAACAGGATGTATACAGTTAACACATTCGTATTATGTAAACTTGAAAAAGTCCTAAAAACTGATATTGGGAGGCAGTTGCTAGGAGATAGTTGCTAAGAGAATTGAAAGTAAAAAAGAAGAGTTAGAAAAGACAGTTGGAAGAAGGGAAATGGAATGAGAAAGTAATCAGAAAAAGAAAAAATGCCATCTTCTCTGGTGTTAAGTGCCTCCAAGCAATAACAGATAACTTTGGCTGGAAGTGTTCCTTTAACATTATATGTTACTGACTCCAAAGGTGCAGGGGCCACCAGATTCTCTGCAATTTCAAAAGCTTCCTGTCCACAGACACACAAAAGAGTTGCAGCCTTCAAGCCGTCTTTTCTAATTTGATTTACTCTGAAGTAATTCTCCACCCTTGCAATGTAGGAATTCAATCTCTCTGGGTGTGAGACATCAAAATCAGACAAACAGCCAATCTTCGCCATCATACTATTACGACCTTCACCACTTGCTCCTCTGCAAACTGCTATTGGGGAAAGGGTCCTTTAGCTGACCTCATCCTCCAGCGACACTATACTGGCAGGCTGGGACGCTGATTCAGACGCCGTCTTCCCCTATTCAGGACTTCCTTTAAGTCCTTAAAGCTTTTTCTTCAGCTTGCAAAGGATCCCACCTTCGTCGCCAGTGTTAAGTACTTTGTTCACGTGCGAATGATGAAGACACATGGCGATGTTAAACAGCTCTTTATTCTTCTTCTAACAACACCCAAACACAAACAAAAGGTACGCAGGCCTTTTTATATGGCCAGAAACCCAGACAATGTCAGCCAATGCGAACTGAGCGTTTTCACACCTTTCACATGCGCACAAGGCTGGCGCTGCTCTGTCTGGTCCCGGGCAGCTTTTGGAATGCCCGGGACCAATGCAACATCCTGAGCCTGCTTTTGCAAGCTCAGGACACAACACCCCTCCCCCCTAGATGGAACATACTTGCGCACACACATGTACATCATACATTGGGAAGAGTGTTATACAGTTTCATTAATCAAATGCAAGGAGTGTGGAATACTCGATTCTGCCCTGAGGCAAAACCCCTTCAAACTTTATTAATATAATAAATGTATCCAAAATAAAAAAATAATACAAAATAATCTACCACGAGTTATTCCCATTATTCAGGGGCCTCCTGAACAGAACCCTCATGATTTGACAGCAACTTCACAAAGTCTCTCAGATGTTTGGGTGGGCACTTGGCCTGCTGCGACCTTCTAAGGGCCGGAGAAATTGCTTGGCCCACCTGCTCGCCTACCGGGCTAGGCCGGCCAGGACGTTGCTGCCCTAAATTCCCAGGTGATCCCAGTGAGGGTGCCTGGCCTATCTGCTCACCTACCTGGCTAGGCAAGCCAGGACTTTGCTGCCCCAAATACCCGGTTGACCTGCCCTGCTGCTGGCTGGCTGGATCCTCTAAGTCCAGGCCAGCATACCATGGAGGGGTGGCATTCCCCAATGGACTCCTCTTGGGAACACTGTCCCTCGAGCCCAAGGCCAGCAGATGGAGAGGACTAGGTAGCGGAAGTGCCCCAATACTCTGTGGCCCCCAAGCACGTGCCCAAGGTGCCAGAGTCAGGAGTCGCTTCCATGGCAACCCCCCTTGCTGGTGACCTCCTTTTGGGAGCAATTGCGGAATTTGGCAAGCGCCCCTGATGGAATTATTTTTCTCTTGCTGCTTGTGATTTGTGTGGATACCCCTGGTCAGTCTCCCTGTCTGGAGCACTATCTGACATATATGAATACTGTGGATAACCCTGGTGTGACTCCATGTCTGATTATGGATGTGTGGGATGACCCCCTATCCCATGAATTCCTGTTAGGAGCACTTGCGGAACCTTGGGATGAATCCCAAATAGCCTCAGTAGCAGCTAGTGATGGCCTGTTCAGCCAGAGAAACTGTGACTCAGAATACATGTTATGGTCCTCCTCCCCCCCCAGAGCAAAGCCAGGAGTGAAAGGGTGAGAGTCCAGTCTCCAACGCAGTTGGTCTATGTGTCTGCGAAGAACGTGGCCATCTCCCAAGGCAACTTCGTATGACAATGGCCCAGAGACCTTGCAGACCACAGCTGTGATCCAGAGATGACCAGGCCCATAGTTTCTTGCCCAAACCGGATCGCCCACCTGGAGTCTCCTAGGTGCCCACGGTTGTGACACCTGTGAAGCCACCTGGTCAGGATGCAGCCTGTCCAGTTTAGTGATGGGGTGGTGACCCCAGCGGAGTTTAGCAGGGCTCTTCCCTGTGGCTATGCATGGTGTGGTGCGGTGTGCAAGAAGGAAATCTGCTAACCTGTGATGCCAGTTACCATAAGTCAGTTTCTTGAGGGCATCTTTGGTAATTCGCACCATCCTCTCTGCCAGTCCGTTGGAGGATGGATTGAAGGGAGCCGAAGTTGCATGGTGGATCAGGTTGGCCTGAAGAAAAGCCTGGAACTAAGAAGAGGTAAATTGAGGGCCATTATCTGAAACCAGAACATTTGGAAGACCGTGTGATGCAAAAATTCCTCTCAACACCTGGATGATCCTGGCAGTAGTAGTGGAGGAAACAGGAACAACCTCTAGCCATTTGGAATGGCTATCAACAACAACCAGGAAGAATTGCCCCTGAAAGGGCCCAGCATAATCTATATGCACCCTAGACCATGGGGTTTGAGTTTCCTCCCACCTATGTACTGGGGCCTGAGGCATTTCAGGCTGGGACTGTTGGTACACTTGGCACCCGTGTACCTGGGCCTCGATGGCTTTATTGAGCCCAGGCCACCAAAGATGGCTGCACGCAAGCGCTTTCATCCTGACTATACCAGGATGTCCCTCATGCAGAGAGATCAAGATTCTAGACCTCAATGAGGCTGGGATAACTACCCCGCTACCCCATAACAGGCAACCCTTGAAAGTGGAAAACTCATGCTTCTTGTGCCAGAAGCTTTGGAACTCAGTATCTGGGCACTTGTCAGGCCATCCTGACAACACCCATGTCAGCACACGTGTAAGCGTGTGATCAGTGGCAGTTTCTGCAGCCACATCCCTAGTATTGAGGGGAGACTCAGGCAACTCCTGAATGGACAGAATATTAATAGCTGGAGCAGCATCTGGCTCTAATTGGTTCAGTGGTAGGCCATCTGCATGATCCATTTCTTTCCCAGGTTTGTGGACTAAGGAATAGTCATATGCTGACAGAAAAATGGACCATCTCAGTATACAAGGAGAAATAATGTGTGGGGTCTGTTTAGTAGTGGTAAATAAACCCAGCAGAGGCTTATGGTAAGTAAAGACCGTGAAGTGGCGGCCATATAAGAAATCATGAAATTTCTTAATGTCAGCCACTATAGCCAAGGCTTCTCTGTCAATCTGAGTGTAATTTCGCTCTGCAGAAGACAGAGTCCTTGAATAATAGGCCACAGGGACCTGTGTCCCATGAGCTTTCAGATGGCTGAGTACAGCTCCCACCCCATAAGGAGATGCATCGCATGCGATGGAAACAGACAGTTGCTCATTGAAATGCACTAAAACAGCATTAGAAGTGAGCAAGGCCTTAATCTCATTGAAACTCTTGTCATGGACTTTAGTCCATTGCCAAGGAGCCTGCTTGTCTAAAAGCCTGTGTAATGGCTCTGCCACTGCAGCTTTATGTGGGAGAAATGCATGGTAAAAATTTAATAGCCCCAAGAAGGCTTGCAGCTCACTCTTAGACTTAGGGCTTGGGGCCTGCTGGATAGCTTGCAATTTAGTTTCAGCAGGGTGAATGCCTTGAGCATCTATCCTGAATCCTAAAAAGTCAGTAGAAGTGACTCCAATTTTACATTTATCCTTCTTTAGTTTAAGGCCTGCTTTTTGAAAACGAAGCAAGACAGCCAAAAATCTCTCTGCTAAATTTTGAGATGACTCCCCAGCAATGAGGACATCATCAAAGTAGGGACAGACCCCAGGAATACCTCAAAGTGTGCTCTCCATGACACTTTGGAATATGCCAGGGGCTACATTTACCCCAAATTGCAGTCTCTTGACCTTGAAGGCCCCCCTGTAAGTTACAATAGTCTGGGCCTCTGCAGCTGCCTCATCAACAGGTAGCTGTTGATAGGCCTGTGCCAGGTCAAGCTTCGCAAAAATGCACCCCCCCCTTGAGGGAGGCCAGAATGTGACTTATCACAGGCACTGGATAACCATGCTGTTGCAGCGCCTTATTCAGTGTGCACTTGTAGTCTGCACATATACGTATGTCCCCATTAGCCTTTAGAGGCGTTACTATGGGGGTTTCCCATGGACTTGAATCCACAGGTTCTAGAATGCCCTGCTAGAGCAATTTGTCCAGCTCAACATCAATCTTGCCTTTGAGGGCAAAAGGGACCCTCCTAGGCTTAACCCTGATGGGTGTGATGGTTGGGTATAACCATAGCTAAATTGGAGGCTCCTTGTAGGATCCTAGCTCTGAACTAAACACATCTGCAAACTCCTTGCAGACTTCTGC
The DNA here is from genome assembly GCA_034064705.1 of Bothrops alternatus. Taxonomy (NCBI): domain Eukaryota; kingdom Metazoa; phylum Chordata; class Lepidosauria; order Squamata; family Viperidae; genus Bothrops; species Bothrops alternatus. Next base: position 1,862,803 of record JARGCV010000156.1, on the reverse strand, counting down.
AAGGCTCAACATTTGCAAATGGTGCAGCCCAGTTACCTGGATTCACAGAGCCTCGAACCAATTGAGTCCAATAAGACTCATACATTCACCCCCAACAACCACATCTAGGGGACCCTCAAAATCCTTATGCTGTACTCTAAGGGGGGCCTTAACCCCCTTAACACACACCATAGAATTCTGAAAATCTGTAAGTATTAGATTGGATGGCCTGAGTTTAACTCGAAGGCCACTGCTACAGCATATCCTTTTGAATGTGTTAATAGAAATAATGGAGAGAGCAGACCCAGTGTCCAACTCCATTGATAAGGGAACGCCTTGCAACCTTACATTAATGGACAGTTTCTTCTTAAGGGGCTTATGTGTCCCTGTCCTCAAAATACTCCTCCGCGATGCGCAGAAACCCACCCTATGTTGGCTGGGGACCCTGGTACCTTTCAGATGCAATTCTTCACGAGGTTGGACCTACTGGCGACCCAAACATATGGATGCGTTGTGGCCTTGCCTGCCACACGCTCTGCAAATGGCGAAGCGGAACCTGCAGTCAGTTCGCTTGTGGTGTCCTCCACACCCGATGCATTGAAGAGATGCTGGGGCCTTGTCCGGACATTCCTTCTGCCTCCTTTCAGCTGGCTGGTGAAGCCTATCCACCTCTTCTTCAGATCCGCTTCCGATGCTTGTTGAGTGTCCTCTTGATGGATGATGGCTGTGACTGGAGGGTTCTTGGTGAGCCGTAAGGCCTTCACAGCCCCACCCGCTGCTTCCTCAGCTGTCACCTCTCGTAGCGCATCTTGGAAAGAGACATCTTCTTTTGGAAAAATCTTCTGTTGTAAGTCTCTGTTCCTTAAACCGCATACGAAGCAATCTCGCGGCCTTTTTTACAGATCCTTGAACTCACAAGGTCTGGTCGCTTGCCTTAAGGCTGCAATAAAATCCACAGCAGATTCACCCGGCCTCTGGTCTCTCTGCTCGAACGCGTGCCTCCAAGCAATAACAGATAACTTTGGCTGGAAGTGTTCCTTTAACATTATATGTTACTGACTCCAAAGGTGCAGGGGCCACCAGATTCTCTGCAATTTCAAAAGCTTCCTGTCCACAGACACACAAAAGAGTTGCAGCCTTCAAGCCGTCTTTTCTAATTTGATTTACTCTGAAGTAATTCTCCACCCTTGCAATGTAGGAATTCAATCTCTCTGGGTGTGAGACATCAAAATCAGACAAACAGCCAATCTTCGCCATCATACTATTACGACCTTCACCACTTGCTCCTCTGCAAACTGCTATTGGGGAAAGGGTCCTTTAGCTGACCTCATCCTCCAGCGACACTATACTGGCAGGCTGGGACGCTGATTCAGACGCCGTCTTCCCCTATTCAGGACTTCCTTTAAGTCCTTAAAGCTTTTTCTTCAGCTTGCAAAGGATCCCACCTTCATCGCCAGTGTTAAGTACTTCGTTCACGTGCGAATGATGAAGACACATGGCGATGTTAAACAGCTCTTTATTCTTCTTCTAACAACACCCAAACACAAACAAAAGGTACGCAGGCCTTTTTATATGGCCAGAAACCCAGACAATGTCAGCCAATGCGAACTGAGCATTTTCACACCTTTCACATGCGCACAAGGCTGGCGCTGCTCTGTCTGGTCCCGGGCAGCTTTTGGAATGCCCGGGACCAATGCAACATCCCGAGCCTGCTTTTGCAGGCTCAGGACACAACAGCTTACGAAAGCAGACAGTAAACACTGCTCTATGAACATGAACATGAATTTCATGCTTTTTGCTGATATGTGTGAAAAGTTTGATGGGAAGTATAAAAGCAATTATGCTAAGACAGCAAATGAATGTAAGAACTTGTGATGTAAAGAGATTATGGTTTTTAATCTACCATGTTTCCCCGAAAATAAGTCTTATCCTGAATTTTTAGCATGCATTTAATATAAGTCCTACCCCAATAATAAGCCCAAGGGTGGGTGGGTGTGGCCAGCACAGGAGGTGGTGAGCGCACAGGGGCCAATGGTATCTGGCAGCAGCCATAGCCTGTGCAGCACCAAGTGCTGCTACCCCCAGGCAGCCCCTCCAAGCAGAGGCGCCCCAGCAGCAAATGGAGGCAGAGATGGGGGAGAAGCAGGTGATTCTGACAGGCCGCACAGCTGCCTGCCCTGGTGTGGTTGCTGGCAAGCCAAGAGACGGTTCAACGGAATGGGTGAGTGGCCACTGGCAGCAGGCGGAGGTAGAGACATGGAGGGAGGGAGGTAATTTGGATGCACTATGTGGCCACCTTGCTCGTGGAAGGCTTGCACAGTGGCATCAGCAGCAGGAGGAGACAGAGGCACGGGGGAGGCAGGTAATCCAGATGTGCTGCGTGGCAATCTGGCTTGCAGGAGGTTTATGGGAGATTTGCATGGTGGCACTGGCAGCAGGCGGAGGCACGAGAGGAGGCAGGTGGTCTGGATGCTCCACCTACTCCGTCCCATCATCTCTCTGCTTGCTTGCAACCGTGACAGGGCAGGCAGCCACGCAGTGCATTGGGATCGCCTGCCTACCCACCATAACTCTGCGTCCACCTGCTGCTGGTACTGCTGTGTGAGCTTCCCATGAGCCAGGCAGTTGCGCAGCATATCCAGATTGCTTGCCTTCCCCCGTGTGTCTGCTTTCAGCTGCTGCTCGGACAGGTAATCAACTCACCAGCCTCAGAGTGTGCCAGCTAAGGGGGCTGTGGTTGGACACTGTCGGTCCCTGAGCACTCGCTGCCTCTTGTGTGTGTACCAGGGAGCTAATTAGCCTTATACCATGTTTCCCTGAAAATAAACCTTAATGCGTTTTTTTGGATCAAAAAAATATAAGACAGTGTCTAATTTTAGGGGAAACATGGTACAAAACCCCTCAATATCTGAGAGATAGGTATACAGGCTTTGAGGGAACCCCCCTATCTCCTTTTTCCATGAATCAAATGTGAATCAAATCTCCACATCAATGTGTTCAATTGTAATTAAGCACTCCAGGCAAGAACCCCATCGTGAGTGGGGACAACTGTGCAAACTCAGAAAATTGGATCAGTTGAATACAGGTATTCCTCGACTTACGGCACAATTGAGCCCAAAATTCCTCTTATTAAATGAAGTAGTTGTTGAGTGAATTTTGCCTCATTTTACCATTTATTTTTGCCACAGTTGTTAAGTGAATCATGCTGTTGGTAAATAAAACTAACTTCCCACCTTGACTTTGCTAACAGGAAGCTAGCTAGGGGAAGGTTGCAAATGGTGATCACATGACCCCAGGACACCACAATCTTCGCAAATACATGCCAGTTGCCAAGCACCCAAATTCTGATCACATGACTATTGTTATAGTGCAACAGTGATAAGTGTAAAAAATAGTCATAAATAACTATTTTCAGTGTCATTGTAATTTTGAACAGTGGTTAAACAAATGGTTGTAAATTGAGGACTATCTGTAATAGGCAAGTTAGTCATAGATAAACCTGTGATGAAAACTCAGAATACAGACAATCCTCAACTTACAGCCATTTGCTTAATAACCATTTGAATGTGCCATGGCACTGAAAAAAGTGAGTTATGATATAACAATCACGGGATCCCTATGGTCACATGATCGCAATTCAGGCTCTTATCGCAGCGTCCAAGATTGCCATTTGCAAACTTCAAGGCAGCTTCTGATGAGTAAAGTCAATGGAGGAAACCAGATTTGCTTAATGACCGGCAAAATATATTGTAAAATTGGGCCCAGTGACATGACTCACTTGGCAACCACAACAGAAATTGCAACTGTGGTTGTAAGTTGGGGACCACCTGTATGGCTAGCGGACCAAAATGCTCACTGAGAATAGGAGTATATCTTCTAATAAGCTTTATCTAACTTAATATTTGAAACCTTTTGCTATAATACATTTCCAGATTCTAATTTACTTACACTAAAGCCTGACTGCTACAGGAAAAATATAAATAATTTCAATGGAGAGCTCAAAAGTAGTCTACTTATACTAAAATACAAAACTGGCTTATTGCTGTTATGCCTCCTGTTGCCACCTAGTGGCCAACTCCTGAAGCAGTAAATGTTTCAGTCCCATTTCTACCACTACAGCAGAAATAGTGGCTATAGGTAGTCCTTGATTTACGACCACAATTGAGATCAGAATTTTGTTGTTAAGCAAAGTAGTTGTTAAATGACTCATGCCTAATTTATTATCTTTTTACCACAATTGTTAAGGGAGTCATTGCAATTGTTCAGTGAATCATTCAGTCTTTAAAGTTAATCCAGCTTTCCCTATCGACTTTGCTTGCCAGAAGCAGGCTGGGAAGATTGTAAATGGTGATCATATGACTCCAGGACACCATAAACATTGCAAATACATGCCAGATGTCAAGCAATCAAATTCGGATTACATGACTGGGGAGGATATTGTGGCAGTTATAAGTGTGAGGTCTGGTTGTAAGTCACTTTTGCAGTGCTATTATAACTTTAAATCAATAGTTGTTAAGTTGAACCTGTATTGCCTCTCTATAAGCTATAGGATTATAAATCATAAAGTTTGATTTAGAAATAAGTTAATCAATTACAGAATAGTCTATTGTGTCTGCAAATTCTTTCATTAGCCTAGTCCACTGGATTTGCACAGCGCACGGAACTTTAAACTAGCTCTGCTACCTGGGTTTGCATCATGTTCCTGTCCCATAAAGTACCAATTGCACCGTCTATGTGTTGTATAAACTCAGCCAACAGTGCTGATGATGTTACCTAGTTTGGGATAATGAAACATCTGAAAAAAACAACCAAGCTCTAAGAGCACTAATGACCCCTTAAACTTAGCCAATGCCTGCAGTAAATGCAATTTTATTAACAGTGATGATTGGGAAGAGCAGATTGGGATTCCAACAATTTTCACTATCATATTTGGGCTACAATTTTGTGAATATCACAAAAAGTTATGTAATAGTTTTCTATATTTCTTTGTTGCCTCTGCATTGATATTTAGCCCAAGATCAATTATTTTTGTAATCAAGGTTTGGTTGCTTCATTCACCTAAAGCAGTGGTTCTCAACCTTTCTAAGGCCGTGACCCCTTAATACAGCTCCTCATATTGTGGTGACTCCCAACCATAAAATTACTTTCGTTGCTATTTCATAACTGTAATTTTGCTACCGTTATGAATTGCAATGTAAATAACTGATATGTAGGATATATTTTCATTGTTACAAATTGAACATAATTAAAGCATAGCGATTAATCACAAAAACAATATGTAATTATATATTGTTAAATATTTATTTCTAATTACAAATAAATGAAATTTTGTCTTGAAGCATGGTGTAGCATGGGTAACAGTTAATATAACAGCAGTAAACTACATTGCTACATTTTTCAACAGTATGTGTAAGAAGCCAATGTCAGTGCGAGGGTTGAGATTGCTTGTCAACCTTGACAATTTTAAGGCATGTGGACTTCAATTTCCAGAATTCCACAGCCAGCAATGTATAACCCAAAATGCATGCTTAAAGTGATGTTTGAATCCAGTCATTGCAAAGCAACATTTATGACACAGTGTATGTCCTAAATAAGTCAGTTTGGGGCATACTCAGGAAACTATGGCCTACTAATATGTGTGAATTTATATAGAATATCCTCCCCTTCTGCTTGCAAGGAAACCTGATCTTAACTTTTACTGAGGAAAACCAAAGTCTGCTCCGGGCCTGACTCCGAAGCCCCTCAAACCTCCCTGGAGCAGAGAAGCGCCCAGCCACCTGCGGGAAGCTTGGCTTGGCCCTGCGGGGGTCTTCAGCCTCCCCTCACTCCCTTCGGGGTCTGGGCAGAGCCCTTAAAGCCCGGAGGCTTTAGCAAGGGGGTTATTGTTAGCCGGTTATTGTTCGCGCCCCGGGACGCCCAGCTTGCCTCGAACGGGCTCCCGAGAGGGGACCTCCATCTGGCTTCGTCAGCCAATACTAACTTTGGAAAAAGTTCAGAGAAGATGATCCAAGACCTGGCACTTAAACATATGAAGAATGGCTGTTGGACTTGGGTTTGGCTAGTCCAGGGGCAGGCAACCTTGGCTCTTTTATGACTCATGGACTTCAACTCTCAGAATTCCTGAGCCAGCCATGCTGGTTCAGGAATTCTGGGAGTTGAAGTCCACAAGTTATAAAAGAGCCAAGATTGGCTACCCCTGGGCTAGTCTAAAGAAAACAAGAAACACAGGTGACAGCAGTATTCCAGTGTTTGAGGGGCTGCCACAAAGAAGATGGTGTCAAACTAGTCTCCAAAGCACCACTGACCAAAGAGAGAAGCAACCTGGAATTAAGGAGAAACTTCCTAACGAGGACAATTAACAGCTTACTCCAGAAATCATGGGCACTCCATCACTGGTATTTTTAAGAAGAGACTAAACAGTCACCTGCCTGAAATAGTATAGATCCATGGTGGCAAACCTATGGCATGGGTGCTAGAGGTGGCACGCAGAGCCCTCTCTATGGGCACACGCATTGCCCCACTCCTAGGCTTTCAGCTGGGTTTTATAAAACCTTTTCGTGTAAGGCCTCTGCGCCATGTGCAAAAAACCCAAAAAGGTTCATCAATCAATTACAACTTCTCCCAGGGAAAAAAAAAGTTCTCACAAAGTTGGGATTAATTGAACTTTTTAGTCCCATCCAATCTGCCATTACCACTGCAGCCACGCCCACCCCATGGGCCACACCTACCCAATGGGTCACGCCCACCCAGCACCCGAAGATACATTTATTTATTTATTTATTTCTTAAATTTCTATACCGCCCCTCTCCCGTAGGACTCGGGGCGGTTTACAGCCCAATTAAAACAGATAATAATAATAAATATTTTAAAAATAAATTAAATTAATACATGGCTGTTACTAAAACCTGTTAAAATCCCAATTCTAAAACCCGAACAACCTTGTTTAAAAAATTTACATAAAGATTTACATAAAAACCCGAGGAGGTCTAGGCCAGGCCGGCTTGATTGAAGAGATGAGTCTTCAATTCTCTTCTGAAGGTGCGGAGATCATGACACGTCCAGAGTTCTGGGGGGAGCTCGTTCCACATCGTTGGTGCCCCCACAGAAAAGGCTCTCCCCCTGGGCACCACCAGCCAACACTGCTTAGCCGATGGCACCCTGAGGAGGCCCTCTCTGTGGGAGCGAACTGGTCGATGGGAGGTATTTACTGGCAGAAGGCGGTCTTGTAAATAACTGGGTCCTATGCCATAAGTGCACTTTGGACACTCAGTGTTTAAAAGGTTTGTCATTATTGGTATAGGTCAGGGGTAGGCAACCTTGGCTCTTTTATGACTCATGGACTGGCTGGTTTAGGAATTTTGGGAGTTGAAGTCCATGAGTCATAAAAGAGCCAAGGTTGCCTACCCCTGGCATAGGTTCTCCTGCTTGATCAGGGGGCTGGACTAGAAGACCTCCAAGGTTCTTTCCAGCTCTATTCTATTCTAACTGCTTAAGTTTTTTGTCATTTGCGATCCCCTGTGCTGAATATTAATATGTACTTTTAATCTCTTATAAGGTGATTTCAAACATTTACACAGGGCATGGGCATCCGCATTCACAAAATGGGCAGAAACATCCCTTGATTGAGCAAACTCAAATGTTGCCTAAGGAATTCAGCCTTAAGCCAGTTTACAATCCACAAAAGCTGGCTTCACAATAAAGCAAAATCGAAAGAATCGTAGGTGACTCAGTTTAACTCAAAATGTGAACCTATCCAGCAATTCCTCAATTCCTTTTCCAAAAGGGCAGTGGAAAATTTCGGGGTATAAAACTTCGGTCAACTCTTGAATAGCAACGAAGCGAGTTTGCTATCTCTTTTTGCAGCCAACCGTTCGAATTTTTGTAACATACAAAAATGTCACGTTGCCCCGAATTCTCTGTGTGTTCCAGGCTTTTGTTTTCCCCATCTCAAGGTTCTGATTGTGGTTTTAACATTTCCACGTGACTAAGAACCGCCCACCCACGCCAAATTCTCTTTCTTCGGGGAGGAGGCCGAACCTGGTCACGTGCTTCTACTTTAGGATCACATGATGAAACGAGAGGAAAGGGCTTGGGCGCGTTTTTTTCCTTAAGGCTGCTAAACTCGGTTTTCTTTCTTTTTTTTTTCAGCTTCCTCCGACCCCCTTCAGAAGAAAGGGCTTAACTTAGGTAAGGATCGAAAAAGATTGATCGCTTCTTCGTCTCAGTGTACTTTGGAATAAATTCACCCCCTCTCCCGCCCTCCCCATTTTTCTGCCACTTCTAAGTCTAGTTGAAGGTAGTTAATACAAAAATTCTGAGGGAGTCTGAATAGCGAAAAATGTATATCTTCGAATTAAGTTTGTTTGTCGGAAAAGGTGCTACCGGGCTCCTGTTTTTTTGTTTTTTTAAAAAAAACTGGAAAATACGTATTTTGTGGCAAATCCGTAGCTAAAGCCTGATATAAGAACCAGTCTGATGTAATAGTTAAAGCATCAGGTTAGAAAGTGGGAGACCTGGAGTTTTGTGCCGGTCACTCACTCTCGGTTCCAGGACGCAGGCAACGGTAAGCCATTTTTCTAGTCCAGGCCGTAGCTAGGAGTCAGAGACTGAATGTATTGACATTAAAGCCCTTCCGGAGAAAGATTTTGTTGGGGACTAATATAAATCTGTTGATTTATATTAGCTAGTAATATAGCTTAAATTACAGTTGTGTTTGTTCATCGGCAAACTCTTGAGTTGATTGCTTTGTGCCGGTTAAGCAGTCCTGCATCTCGAGAGGCTTCTATTATGGACGCAGTGAAAACATGTGCTTGCTTTTTTTTTTTTTCAGAAGTAAAAAAATGACTACCGCTTGTTTTTTTCCCCCCAGAAAGTTTTGAGGGTGCCTGTTTCTCGGTTTCAACTTTATCCGAGAAGTCTCCATTTGCATTTTTTCCCCTTCCTCTAGCAGTGTATACTGGTAAAAGAGGGTCAGCTGCTGTTCCTTCACTTTTTACTCCCTACACTTTAAAGGAAGAATTCTTGCAACTCGAATTTGTAAGGCATTATATAAATGCAATTGTTTTAATAATGATATTGCCTCTGTCCAGGATGGCTTGTAGTAAATGTTTCGGGCTGCATTCATATGCTAAACCAACATGTGCTTTATGCCTTGTGTAATCCCCTTCAGTTTGGTAAGCTGTTTGTTTTACCGGTAGTACCGGTAGTGTGGGAGTTTTTTTTTTGATAAATCATAATTAAGACATGGTTTAATATGGACTTTAGGTTCTGTTCTGAAATAAACCTCAGTAAGGAGCCCTAGTCCTAGGATAAAAAGTTATTTAATTATCAGTATGTGATTTGTTATATTACTGATAGACAACTTTCCTTCCAACATGACAAAGAGTCATGAAACTATCTACAGGATTGTAATTTAGCCATGATTGCTATATAAACTTGCCTAGAAATAAATTCTAAAGACTTCTAAAATTCAAAGTTTGAACACGGAAGAACAGGCTGTAGTCAAACCTTGCCAAAACTAAGTAGTTATGGGTTTTGGGTCCTCCATGTCTGATAGTTGGAGGGTTTCTGTCTTTGGTCTATATTATTCAGACTTATTATGCATCCTGGGGGTTCTCCTAGCCCAGGGATAGGCAACCTTGGCTCTTTTATGATTTGTAGACTTCAACTCCCAAAATTCCTGAGCCAGCCATGCTGGGAGTTAGAAGTCCACGAGTCATAAAAGAGCCAAGGTTGCCTACCCCTGTCCTAGCCTCATAGCTGCTGCTCAATTGCATGGGTCAGTTGCACTGTTCCTGGACTCGAAGGCCCTGCTCATAGTCACTTTTGCTTTACTAGCATCTAATGGGTGGTAGTACAGGTAGCTACATACAGGTAGTCCTTGATTAAAATCATTTATTTAGCAACCATTCAAAATTGCATTGAAAAAAAATGGCTTATACCTGGTCCTTATTACAACCATCACAGCATCCTCAAAAATCACATGATCAAAATGTGGGTGTTTGGGTGCTCTGTTTACAATGGTTCAGCATCTCTGGTATTATATGATTGCCATTTACAACTGCCCTAGCTAGCTTTCAACCAGCAAAGTCAATGGGTCAAGCTGGATTTGCTTAATGACCACATGATTCTCTTAACAACTAATGATTTGCTTAACAACATGGCAAAAGTTGTAAAATTGGGCACAATTCGTTTAATTGTATTGCTTAGCAATAGAAATTCTGATCATTATGGAGATTCTGAGTCATCCAGGTTATGATTGTCCCAAAAGTGCTTTTTCTTGAAGACATTTCGCTTCTCATTCAGGAAACTTCTTCAGTTCTGGCTAAATGGTGGAGAATGGAATGATTTATATTCCTTGCAGTCCTTTGGTTGTTAGCCCTCTTTCTGAGAGTCATCGAGGACACATGGACATTTATCTATATTCTCAGGTTCACCTAAATAATATAAATGGCCACTCTTGAAAACTATACGAAAAATTCAGTTAGTCCAGAATGAAATGGCACAAGTTGTTAGGGTGCATCGTTTCTCTGAGAGGCTTCCAGTTGCAATTCATGGTGCTGGTTATCACCTTTAAAGCCTTAAATGGCATAGGACTGGGTTACTTGAGGGCAGTGGTGGGATTCAAATATGTGAACATCTGGTTCTCTGTGTGGATGCCGCTTCTGGAAGTCAATTCTGGGCCTGGGCAACAAAAAATTAGCTGCTGGTTTTGCCGAAGTGGTGGGGATAGCTTTCTCCCAAGAACATCTGCTCACCCTATATCAGTGGTGATGAACCTATGGCATGCGTGCCAGAGGTGGCACTCAGCCCTCTGGACACATGTGCCATCGCCCCAGCCCTGCCTCCCCCTATGGCCCCCTCCTCATCAGCAGCCCTCCTAGAGGAGAGTCGCCCCTGGGTGCGGCCCATGCGGAACAGCGCAGCCAAGGACATGGCAGCTGGGCAGTGGGGACAAGATACCGCCCTCACGCCTCATCACATGCAGATGATCCTGCGGGGTACAGGCAGAACTCATGGCCACCATGGTGTTCCTGGGCTACCTGGGCAATCTGCGGCAGGCTGTGGAGACAATGGGTGGGGACGGTGTGAGGGGTGGGGTGGGTGGGCATTCGGTCTCTAAAAGGTTTGCCGTCACTGCCTTATATCATGGGTGTCAAAATCGCTGTGTTATGTGATGTGTTCCTACGTATTGTAACCTTTTTCACATTGCCGGAGCTGGGGTGGGCCAGCAGTTTGACACCCCTGCTCTATATCTTCCACAGGGAAAGCTTGCTCCATATTCCTTCTTTCAAATCTTGTCATTTTATGGGATCTAGAAAGTGCCCTTTCAATGGTTGCCCTTGTTTTGTGGAATGCTCTACAGGCCCCAACTGAACAGGTTTTTTTTGTTAGGCAAACTCATTATTCACTACAACAGCAGCCCCCAACCTTTTGGGCACCAATGACCTGTTCCATGGAGAAAAGTTTTCCATGAACCGGAGGGGATGTGATTTTGCATGCTGCCTGCATCTTGCTGATGGGGCTTTGCTTGTTTGTGTGGCCTGGTTGCTGGCATGCCATGGACTGGTGCTGGTCCAGGGACCGAGGGTTGGGGACCCCTGCACTATGGAGTATTTTTTGCCGACAACTGGCATTTACTTCTGATTCTCAGCAAAAATGTTGTAAATTGCAGTTCCATAACTGGAATGCTAGAAACAGCCATAAATGTGACAGGGTGGTGCAGGTGATAACTGTTGGAATTTCAGAACTAGGTTGTAAATACTTTTTGGCGAAGCCCATTGTAACTTTGAATGGTTGCTAAGTGATAGTCATAAGTCGAAAACTACCTGTATATTTTTTCCCCACTTTTATTATTTTTGATAAATAACTCAAGGCAGCAAACATAGTTAATACTCTTCCTTCCTCCTATTTTTCCCACAACAACTCTGAAGTAAGTTGGTTGGCTCAAAGGCTTTCATGCTTAAGGCAGTACTAGAATTCATACTTTCCTAGTTTCAGCTTGGTGCCTTAACTACTACTGGCTCTAAATTATTTTCTGAGCATTCTCCACACCCTAGCATGTTTTCATTTCAGAACAACAAATTGTGGTTATATATTATGTTTTGCCCAAGTTTGCTGGAATAAAACAGTTCAGATCACATGTTCTACTGAGCCATAATTAAACAAGCTACATCTTGTTATGATCAGTAAACAATCAGTGAGAGAACTGGCTGATGGTATCTAGTCTACTACTGTTTACTCTTCACTGATTTCCTGCTTTTCAATCAACTACCTTCAGAAGTAGTTGATTTGTTTCTTCATTCCTGTGCTGGTTGGGAATTTGGCGAGTTACACAGTTATGATATTCCTAGAGGAGATTTCATTGGTGAGAGTATATTCATTGTTTTTAGGACAAGGTATGATAAGTCCCCAGATGATATAAAACAGTGTTGATGTTCTTAATATGTTAATTTGGCTTTAGGTACTGATGGACTTGGAGCTGAAGGACCCTCGGATCTTAAAGTGCAATATATTGCAAGTACTAATCAACTACCCAAATGGTATCAGATTTGGGGACTTCATTGGAGCTTTTTATGAAATCCATCATTTTCAACCCCAATTCTCTCATTATGGGTATAGCTCACTCCGAGAGTTGCTAGATGACATGAGAAAAACCGTAGTTATAGAAGGCAGCAAATCAGGTAAACCAGTAATGAAGCTAGCAAATGATTTTAATTTTGATGGCTGGCTGGATGACAACAAAAACAATGGACTGGACAATTTGGAAGAGGAACATCCAAGGTTGAAGGAGGAGGAAGGAAGACAAAAAAAAACAGCAGCAACAGGTGAATGCATTACCTGATGGGGAAAATGGCAGCCCAGTACAGCTAGAACTACATCAATTCCCTCATATTTATAAGTAAACATGGCATTATATCTGGCTATCATTTATTTATTTGCTTTATTTGTGTGCTGCTCATTCTTGAAATCTTTTCCACTGTAGATACAGGTGTTCCCCCAGTGATTGGTCAAAATTACAACAGACTCTCTAAAAGCTATTTATGACCGGGTTTCAAAATTATGATTGCTGCAGTGCCCTGCATTTGTTCACCCTTAACAATACTGCAGTGGTCCTCCTACCTATCTCCCCCACTCACGCCGCTGGATCCCCACAGCTGAAGCCTGCTTCCCACCCAGCTACCCAAGGGATCCTAAAGCTGGCAGCAGAAACTACTGACGTGCAGAGGACTATTACAGGTTGTACTACCCAGGGACTTAATAGGACTTAGGCTGTTTGGTCAGCTCCAGCACCCAGCAGCACCCAACTTGCCTTTCTGTTTTTTTGCAGAGAAGTGCCTGGCCGATGCAATCACAGGCTCAGCTTTACTACAGAGGTCGCCTCATGAGAACTACATGCTAGGCTCCATTTGTTTGTGGAAAATCTTTAAAACACAGAGCTCCCTACAGGATCATGAAAACAATACTTGCCTGCAGAAGAGCAAGACGTTGCCATGAGGCAGCCTCTGTAGGAAAGCTTAATCTCACATTGACCGGGTGCCTCTCTACAAAAAAAAAAAACAAGGTAAGTTTTATTTTATTTTATTTGGAAAATTTATATTGTGGCTTATTCACACACGGCGACTCAAAGCAGCTTACAGGAAATAAAAGGAAAACATAAAAGAAAAATAATTAAAAAAAATAAAATAACTCCTCACTCTGGCGACAACACATCCTCATACCAGCCATTTAATGGGCTCCATCCTGCTCTGGGTTCCCCAGGCTCACTGGCAGAACCTCGTCTTCAGGGCCTTCTGAAAGACTGTTAGAATGTGGGCCAGTCTAGTTTTCGCAGGGATGGTGTTCCAGAAGGAGGGAGCCACCATGAAGAAGGCCCTTCTTAGTCCTGCCAGATGTATCTCCTTAGTGGTCGGGACCCACAACTAATGCTGGCCCACTCTAGTAGGCCGGGTAGATGTGACTGGCAAGAGACGGTCCCTTAGACAACCTGGTCCCAAGCCATGAAGGGCTTTAAAGGTGACAACTAGCATCTTGAATCAGTTGGGTGCTGCTGGGCCCTGGTGCTGGCTAAGGGGCAGGCTGAGTCCTGCAAGTATCTAGGTGGCTTTAGGTTCTCTTGTGTGGCGGAGTGGCTGGGTAGAAGGAGATCTTGGCCTGTAAGCTGTAACAACCCTGTGCATGCTGGTAGCTTCTGTTGCCCCCTATCTCTGAGGCACCCAGTGCTATGCTTAATGACTCATGGTCACTTAATATCCTCATCAGGTAGAGGAGGGGTGAGGTTTGTTAAGTGAGGCAATCGTGTAGTGTCTTGCTTAATAATCACAATTTGCAATCGTAATGGGTAGGCTCCATTATGGTTGTAACTCGAGAACTACATGTATTGCAAGTTGAATGAGACTTATGTTTTGCTTGGTCTTATGACTTAGCAGCAATGTAATTTAACTGAAGCAATCACAAATAGCCTAGAAAATTTAGTGTGATTATTTATACTCTAAGCTGTTAGGAAAAATAGGACCAGAATCCAAGCATTGGACTGAGAGATTGCCCCAGTACTGTATTCATTTATTCACTACACATATTGCTTGATCTCTGTATGGCATACAGTACATTGAAATGAATAACTAGATGCAAAGTTTCATAGAAGTATACCTTTACCTTTTATCCAGTCTTCTGCAATTCCCTTGCATCTAATTATCTAAATGAAATATTTGTCCATCTGAAGATAACTCATGTTACAAAATTACATTTATTTGAACCCATATAACTGATGGAAATTATGGAATGTAGAATACTAGCATACTTCTCAGCTTTTTAAGATGATAAACAAGAGTTACTTTTTCTAAATACACATAGATCACTAAGAAATGTTTCTAGGTTTCCACCTCTGTAAGTTATTCCAGTTTACTTTCTAATTAATGTATATGTTTGAATACTCAAACTCATAATACTCTTATTTGATAATTGGTTATTGAGATTTCAAATTTCTTTAGAACGTTTATATAAGAATGACTAAGTTAATTGCAGATTGACACAGAATCATGGAAACACAGGGAAAAGACAGGTTCAGGCTAAGACAGTGATGGAGAACCTTTTACAGACTGAGTGCCCAAACTGCAACCCAAAACCCACTTATGTATTGTTGGGGTGGCCATGGTCCATTGGGTGGGTGTGGCCCATTGGGTGGATGTGGCCAATTGGGTCAACGTAACCCATTGGGTGGGCATGGCTGTGGTGGTAATGGCAGACTGGGTGGGACTAAAATGTTCAATCTCAACTTTGCAAGATCTTTTTTTTCCTGTGAGAAGTTGAAATTGATTGATTGAACCTTTTTTTTTTTTGCACATGGTGGCAGGGGCCTAAAGCAAAAAGGTTTTATAAAACCCAGCTGAAGGCCTAGGACTGGGGTAATGGCGGGCGTGCCCACAGAGAGGGCTCTGCGTGCCACAGGTTCGCCACCACGGGGCTAAGATAATTGATAACATAAAATACTACATTGAGATGTGGATTGTTTTTTTATCATTGATTTGCATTATTTGGTAGATCTGGCTGCAGTCTTGGCAGCAATTACCAATCTCCTAATGGAATATGAGTCGGGTTTGAAGATTAAGAAATTCCAGGCACTCTTGCTTTCCGAAGATGGAATTGATCTGGAGACATTCAGCATCACCAAAGGCTACAAGAATGTCCTAATGTTTTTGGATGACCAGATACCTGGTATAAAAATCAAATGGCAAGGAATCCCTCACAAATGTGTTGTTCAACTTCCTAAAGGTATAGCCACAAAATCTCAATTTTATTTTAACAAAATTGATATAAATAAAATTTGATTCTATATTTAATGTTGTAATAATAATTAGAAATAGCATTGATAAGGTTAAACTCTTTTATCAAATTCAGCATCTTTTTTCACACATCATCCAAACGCTTCCAAAAATCTTCATGCTGTCTTTAACACCTGTCTCTACTTGTTTGAAGTTAGAAATAAATTCCCAGAACTTTTTCTTAAAAGGATTTTAATCCAGTTGTCACCTTGTGGAATTTGCTAATTGAAATGAGATTATTTATTTATCTCATCTCAGGTCATCCCAATATGAGTAACTTTTAAAAAATGCATAAAATCCATTATATCCCAGAGCTTCTGTATATATTCCAAGTAGATTCTCAGCAAAACTGAGTCAGAACATTTTGGGTTTCCAGATTATGGGAGAAGAGAAAGGCTAGAGGGTTTTCATGGGGTGAATTGGGCAAGGCTAGGATGCCTTATCCTTCTTCGTTTCCATGACTTGTGTACTTCTTTCCCTACTACCCCTTAACAATTGTCTGTATTCTTGGTTCAGGCATGGTACATACCTAATTAGCCAGCCTAACTCCCCAATCATCCCAGTGCCATTTTTTTTTGTCTGCATCTCCATAAGCCAACTGCAGGGCAATCTATCCAACTGGCCTGTCTTCCTATTGCTTTCTTTTCCTTCTTTCCCTTTAATTACTGCATGCCCTTACTACCAATCTCCTTGGCATTTTATTACTTGCCCCCATCCCTGGGCAACAACAATCTCTTTCCAGAACTCAGGTGTTTGAACTGGATATAGACAGCACATAAAGTAGCTGTTCTGTGCTCAGAATTGTTTGTGCGTGGAGCATGCTGTGTATGCTGTACATCCTTGGGAAACTTTCAAATGTGGCCATCCTGTTCTGGTGTTGGGGAATTTGGAATTAATGTATTTGGAAGCTCCCAGATTGGAAAACACTATTACTATTTATTTTGTTGTCTACCATGACTGATTGGATTGCTATAGCAGGGAATACTTATTAGAAGCCATGGCAGTTCTAATAAAGAAAAATATTTGTAGCTCAGCGTTGAAAAAAGGGATTCCTGGTGCTCTCTGAGCTTGGTTGGTTTATTGAAGGTGTTTCATTATCCAAACATCAGTGCATCAGAACACTGACAATGCTACCTAGTTTAGTTGTTTTGTTGCAGATGTTTTATTACCCAAGCTCAAAGAGCACCAAGGATCCCTCATGACAATTTTTTCTACTGCCCTGACATGGTTTGTCATGCTTCAAAATACAAGAAGACAATCTGTTTCTCAAAACATTAAATACAATATTCCTATAGAATGTTACTTACTTTATTCTGAAAAAATAGAGATCCTGTTCAATAATGCATACCTAAATTTATTTATTGATAAGTGAGTCTTTTCCTTTGTTGCAATAATTATTACCTCAGTAGAAGTAATAGAGCAAAATATTCTCCTTCATCCTCTTTTTTAAAACCTGCTATCCTAATGCTTAGTTTGCCTTTCACCAACTAGCCTTATTCTGGAAAAATATTTGTATTATTATTAAATAGCAATAATTTCTCAATGGCCAAAGGGGGCTATTTTCCAGGGAACATAACAGCATGGCTGTGCTGATCTTCTCTAGTCTTATAAACATATCACAAAAAAATGGGAATGGAATACTTTCACAGTTTCAGATTGATTGTGAATTTCTTCTTTCTTTCTCTTATGCACATTTCTGCAGTAGATACAAAGCTAAAAAAAAATCACCCTTCCATGGATTCATTGGGATCCATGATAGCATTTATACCTAACCTTAATGAGATACAGTACCTGTTAAAAGGAAGCTTTCAAATTCTTATACTTCATAAAACCATCACTCAATTTCTCAATAAAACAATGAGAAGTTTTAGGGAATGTATGAATATACTATATCTGTGCATGTTTATGAAATGGTGGTTTTGTTTATTTAGTTCCTAGCCAACAGTTGATTCTGTAGGCATTCCTTCAAAACCTTTTCACTTCCTTGAATTTAAGCTAGTTGGAAAAGTAGCATCTCTTTTGATTCCAGAAACTGAATTTGGCCTTTTGGTTATTAAGCAAAGTGCCAGCTCCCCAAAAATGTACTGAATAAAGCCAGGAGCAAATCTTCATTTGATTTCATCAATTTTTATCAACTTTAAATATAGTAAATGTGGCTGTTTTCAAATTCCACACTGAATTATTTCATTCTTCTGGCACCTTTGAAATTACAATTTGCAACTTTTGGAAATTTCTAGGAGCTTCCAATGGACTATTCCTGCAGAATTGATTCATTTATAGCAAGGCTACTTATTAGTTACATTAACATGGGGGTTGAAATCATTATCTTCATTTGCAGATTTAACAGTTGCATCTGTGCCAATCTGTAGCATCTTGCAATCATATCCTGATGGCTTGCAGTTGACAAACATAAAAGAGGCAGTGAAGAAAAAATGTGGATATGACCTGGAAGTATTTTGCTACCAGGTTGGCTATGATGACATAGTTTCCTGCCTCCAGCAGATTCCTGAACTGATAATAAACAAGAATAAAAACAGGGATTGTCATGTTCGACTTAAGTCAGGTAAGAAATGTGATGGATGGACAAACAGATGTTTGGATAAATGAATATGGAGTGGCTTTGAGGCATTTAAAACAGCATGTTTATGCTGAGTAAGGTAATTTGGGCAGGAAATAGCAATAAAGTAAACAGGGATGTGAACTACAAATAAAGTGGAATTTAGGTTACATAGCCAGTATTTCAACTATCCTGCATGTCTAATATTACTTTCTGAAGTTTAGCCTATTGGTGGTATATGCTTCCAGGATTTGAGTCCTCAAATGGCAGGATGTTTATGGAAGATGACACATTTATTTCCAGATAGTCTTCAGTTAATGGACTACTTGTTCAGCAACAGCATTGAATGACTGGTACTTACAAATGGTTTGTAAACTTCTGGAATTGTTGCGATCTGCTCAGAAACATGCTTACATTTCCAACTGTTGCAGAATCCCATGGTCATATGATCATAATTTGTGACCTTCCTATAGGCTTCTCACAAGCCAAGTCAATGGGGAAGCCTGCAGGAAGTGGGATGTCTTGGTCCCATGAGGTCCTTGCTTAACAAACCTAGCTTAATGATGGTAATTGGGAATTGCTGAAACTGCCATGTCTTAAAATGGGGCAAAGTTCACTTAACAACTAATTTGGCTTAGCAGTGGAAATTTGGGGCATAATTGTGGTTGTAAATCATGGACCACCTTTTTCTAATAATAATTTTAGCTTATATGTATTCCAAAAGGAGGAAGGAATGGTTTGCCCAATGTCATAAAAATCATAGTAGCTAATGTATTCCTTCATGCTGGTGAAGCAATGTGATCAGCACACATGTTTCAGTCATTTGTAAACTGGAATACTGTACCCAAACATTTTTAATATCAGTTTCATTCTCTTTGGTGCCTCATTTTGGGTTTCGTGGCAAAAACAACCACTCAGTTTTCTGCTAATTAATTACCAATAAGGGCTTCCAACAGATATCAGTGAGTGTTTTGAGTGCCTGTCCTTCACATGCTTGTGAAAGGATAGCTACATCATTCACATATAGAAAAAGTGAAACATAAGTCCGAGTGTAATGAAAATATTGAAGATTTTTTTCTCCTTTTTGTGTTTGAGTAAACTGAACAAATTAAAAGCATTAAGAGTCATAATTTTATATAGAAAGTCTTTACTGAGGCCATCAGAACAACTGGGAAGTACAATTTCAGTGAACTAATCCAAGGATATTAGGTTCATCTGGACTCACTATGATGTCACAGTGGAAAAGACAGTAGTATCGAGATATATTAAGCAAATTCAGCCAGTGTTAGTAGATGAGGCATAAGTAAAGCTTATACCTTTGTAACTACCAGTTTCTGAAATATAGAAGTAAGGTAGCACAGATGTTCTTCCGAAAATATGGTCCCTCTACTGAAGAATAATAATAAATAATAAATTATTCAAGACAAAATCAAATTTACTTGAAATCTTGTAATTTATTTTAGGGAAGCTATAATATTAGAATGATGTGGAGGAATATGAGCTAATTTTGTGTGGTGAGTAAAGATACCAGACGGAATGGGTAAAACCAAGTTCTGGCCCTCATATAGAAAACCAGCTGAATGACTTTGATCAGTCATTCACTCTCAGCCTAGGGTGAAGGCAAAAGCAAACCATTTCAGAAATCTTCCTTCATACCATGGTGAGCATGAGGTCTAGCTAAATCTCCTTGGAACCCCCTCCCCCGAAAATCCACATTCTATGACAATGTTCTTACTGTGATGCATAATCTATCGGTTTTCCAGTATAGTTGAGAATTTGCAGTTGGAGGATTTGTTTTTGCCAGATTTGTTACTCTGAATTGCCATACATTTCACCTCTACTTGTCTTCTATTCCAGCTTCTTTCAGCTGTTCCTCATCTCAATCCAGCCATTCTCCCTCTTTTGATGCAGAACAATCTATCTGCACATCAAACAATTCAAACCAAGATGAATCTGAAAAGAAGCCTGGTAAGTTTGATCTGATTCACTTAACAACTACCATTTTTGTTATGTGTAAATATGGCCATTGTGGTATTCTAGATTTGGTTTGATGTATTAGCTTTTATGACATCTATGTCTGCCTATATATTTTCTCTTCAACAGCACTGAGTGAAGTCATGACATCACTCACTGCCCTCTTAAGCAAGTATACGGCGGGCCTGAGAGTTAAGAAATTGCAAGACTTCTTGCTGGCAAAAGAAGGAATTGATCTTGAGAAGTTCAGCATTGCCCAGGGCCACAAAGACACAGTGGAATTTTTGGAGCAAAAGATGCCTAAGTTGAAGTTGAACTACCAAACTAACAGGCTTAATAGTGTTGTTAAATTTGACTCAGGTAATGCCTCCCCTCGATAGACCCATCACTCCAGGTGATGGTTATTGGCATCCATAATATGGGGGGGGGGTGAGTCTTGCATGTACAACACATCTAGAGTATTTGGATTTGAATTGGGCTACAAAAAGAAAAAAGTTTTGTCTAGTAAAAGTGCTGGCCTACAGTCTAAGCCAGTGATGGCAAACCTATTAGAGACCGAGTGCCCAAAAATTGACCCTACCCCCACTCCACCCCCTTCTGTCCCTGTTCCACCCTCCCATCCCCCGCCCCATCTGCCCACAGGGCACTCAGCGCCTCCAGGGCCCACCGCAGATCACCCAGGCAGCCCAGCAGTGCTATGGCAGTCACACCCTCTGCCCGCGCCCTGCAGGATCAACTGTACACGATGGGGTGTGAGGGCAGAGTCTTGTCTACTCTGCCTGGCTGCCATGTCCTTGGCTGCGTTGCTCCGTGTGGGCCATGCTCAAGGGCGATTCTCCTTCAGGGGGGCTGCTGGAGAGGAGGGGTCGTGGGGGGAGGCGAGGGGGTAACAATACGTGTGCCCACAGAGAGGGCTCCGAGTGTCATCTCTGGCACCCGTGCCACAGGTTTGCCACCACTGGTCTAAGCTGTAATCTCCTTCAAGTATGGAAACTGGCCAGTCACTTTTTCTGAATCTAAGCAAATAGGTAACATTATGTGGGTCAACTTGAGTTGTTAAAAATAAAAGCCAGGTATAAATCTGCAGGTGATCCTTATTTTACGACCATTCTTTTAATCAGAAGGTGAAGTTACACTGTTGGTGAAAAATGTGACTTACAACCCATCCTCAAAGTTACAACCATTATTCCACTCTCAGTTTTATGATCACAATTTGTGCACCTGTCAAATGTCTCATATTTGTGATGGGTGTAGCATCCTGCAGTCACATGATCATGATTTGAAACCGTCCCGGCTGGTTTCTGACGAGCAAAGCTAATGAAGGAAGCCAGATGTGCTTAATGGCCATTTGATTCACTTAACAACTGTCATTACTAGCTCAAACACCATAGTAAAAATTGTTGTAAATTGGATCTGATTACACCATGTCTCACTTACCAACCACTTTGGTTCATGACTAAATTCTGATCCTATTTGTCCTAAATTAAGGATTATCTATAAAATCCAATAAATAATCTCTTCCCTGCTTCCCACATTCTTTCTTCTCCATTTGATGTAAAAGAAAGCCAGGGAGAATTTTATAAAGGAAAAATAGTATGATGGGATGCTATCTTAGAAAATGACAGAGTTTCTATTTGCTGTATAGAGTAGTATAGAAAAATAAAGTGTTCGGGACAAAAATGTGGACATATGACACCACACAATAGATTTTTTGGGCTTTGGATTCAATGAAAAATTAGTTGGAATCTGTTAGTAAATTCCCATATAATGATTGGAAAATGGGGTGTGATGGCACTGAATTTGTCAGCCGGAAAGCTTGTCCGCCTGGGTTTGAGACTCGAGCACCATGTGACGGTAAGCTGTGGTTATTTGCCCCAGCTCCAGCCAACCTAACAATTCGAAAGCATACAAATATAAAGGGATAAATAGATACCACTTCAGTGGGAAGTTCCGTGTGCCTCAGTGTATAGTCATGCTGGCTACATGACTACAAAGGTCGGACAAATATTGGCTCCCTTGGCCAAGAAACAGAAATGAGCACTGCCCCTTAGAGTTAGACATGAATGGACGTGAAATCTTTACCTTTTTTAATGATTGGAAATTCTGCCACTGGTGGTTTACATTTATCTGGAGGGAAGAATAATTGAGAAGGACAGAGAACATGGTCTTCCATATTACCCAGCTTGTGAAGATGGAGTGAGGTTTCAGTTGTTGAACTGAGTAAATAGTAAATCTTATTCATCTCATCCTGTCTACCAACTATTGTAGCTGAGAATCTGCAGTTGGAGATTTTGCCAGATTTGTTATTCTGAATGTTCTCACATTTTCCTCCTACGTTTCTACTATTCTAGCTTCCTTCAGATGCTCTTCATCCCAGTCCAGCTCTTCTTTTTCTTCTGACTCAGATCAGTCTACCCGCACATCAAAAAATTCAAACCAATTCAAATCTGAAAAGAAGCCTGGTAAATTTCTATTTGATTCTGAAATTTTGGGAACAATGGGAACCAGGCTTAGAGGGTTAAGAAATGTTAGACCAACTGGTATATTTCTGTGAAAATGGGTCCTTAATACCATTATGAGAAGCCCTCTTGACAATCAACTAAATCCTTCATCTTTTTCTGCATCAGCTATAATTGATACTGCACATGGTTACTCTCAGTCTGTCATGTGCATAGTCCTTCTCATAATGAGTGTGATTTACTTAAAAGAAAGTTGGTGTACAACTCCAAGTTTATAGGGCAGAATAGGTTCATGTAATCCTATAGCTGTTCTCCAGCACTTGGAGATGGAGAATCCATGGATGGGTGTAGACTGTATTCCTGCCCAATCAGATCAAGTCAGCCAAAGTTGCCACGCCCGTCCTGGACCATAGAGATCCCCAGTTTTTGGCTTGATCTTGCCCAGGAAAGACGCGCAAGAGTGACTCTTAGGCAGGTACAGTCTCCATCCGTGGATTTTCCTTTTTATTATAGAGTAGTGATATTTTTTAGCAGCCTTTGCAGCTAATAATAATATCACTACAATATAGGAAGAATTCCCATTGGAGGGGGGGAGAAAATAGATAAGGATTGAGGCAGGGGGCCTCTCGCTCCCCCTCACCTGCAATCTCCCTCCCCCCCTCGAACCCCAATTCCCCCCCCAGACCCCAATTGGCTACCTCAGTAGCCAACCTAGCACCAGCCCAGCCAGCCGGGGCCTGCTACGAGGCTCGGCTACCAAGCAGGGCAGGGGAGGGGGAGGTTTCTCCTCTCCTCTTAAATTAACAAGCAGGCGATTCCGGAGCTGCGGCTGCAGCTTCGGCCCGGCATTTGCCGCCAATCGCCGGGAGGGGGGAGCGGCAGATCGCTCCCCTAGGAAGGAGATCGGCCGCGCCGAGCAGCTGAGCGTAGGCAGCGGCGGCGGCACGGCTACCGGGAGAGGGTGAGAGAGGCGAGCGCGGGTGTCCCCGGGATTAGTGAGCCCGCGGACGCAGCGCTTGCCGGCCCTTCCGGGAGCTGCGGGGCCGCCCGAATAGGCGGCCGCCATTTTGGACCACGCGGTTCGAGCAGAGGCTGATCCCGGACCGCGGGCAGGCAGAACGGTCAGCACGGGGATCCCCTGGATCCCCTGGTCTAGCTGCCACCGTTCCAGCGCCCCACCTAACCCCCTCAGTCGCCGGGCACTGAGCGCCCCTCGGTTCCGGCAGGCATGCCATCAGGCGGCCGCCATCTTGGGCACGCGGCCCGCACCAGGCTGGCTGCGCCGAACAGCTGTTCGGCGGTGGCCATCTCCGGAGGCCATAGCAGCGAGCGCAGGGACCTGCAGGCCTAGCAGGCTGTTCGGCAGTGGTCGCCCTCGGCACAGGAGGCCACAGCGGCGAGCGCAGGGAACCGCAGGCCTAGCAGGCCACGGACTCAGCTCTACCCCCCTCTCCATCCGCGGAGCCGCATACAGCAGGCGGCCCCCGCCGGGCATCCAAGGCCACACTAGGCCTCGGGGCCCTCAACCTAGCAACCACCCAAGGGGGGAAAGGGCTCCCCCCATCTCCCTCCAAGGCATCCCTTGGGGGGGAACCTCGGGACTGTGACTCTGCAGAATCAGTGTCTCTGGCCTAATCTGTTGTGCAACCGGGTATCTGGATCCGGGCATACCCCATCGTGCGCCTGTGCCTACCCAGCACAGCCCTAGCCGGATTCCAGACCCCCCCCACCAGGGTATCTGTGTCTATCCGTGCTTAATCATAACCGGGTCTGTTTGTGCAACCGGGTATTTGGATCCGGGCGTACCCCATCGTGCGCCTGTGCCTACCCAGCACGGCCCTAGCCGGACCCCAGGCGTCCCACCAGTGCGTCTGGGCTATCCGCGCATAATCATAACCGGGCCTGCCGTGCAACCGGGTATTTGGATCCGGGCGTACCGCTTCGTGCACCTGTGCCTACCCAGCACAGCCCTAACGGGACTCCAGGCCCCGACCACACCTAGCGGTTAACTCTCTCTGCATCTCAGGGGCCACCCATCGTGCCCCTGCAGCATCAGAGAATGGAGGAGCCTACGCCCATAACACAGGGTACCTCTTCAGCGGCTCCAAGGAACCCTAGTCCACCCAGCCGGGTGAGCGCAGACATTACTGCGGCCAAGGGCAGGGACAAGCATACAAAAGCCTCTAAGAGGGCGGAGAAGCAGGCCAGCAGAAGACACCAAGCCCTGGAGAAGGACTTCTCCAGAGCACAGAAAAGAGCCAGGTTAGAAAACTCACAAGAGGGGCTGGCTCTGGAACTTCCCCTAGGCCCCCCAGCCTCCCCCCTAGGGATATGGTCTACGGGAGACACCACTCAGTCCCCCGAGCCACTGCTCACCTGGGGATAGACACCTCCTCTCCTACCACTCTGGATCCCACGGATTCGGAGGCGGACCCAATCTTCACCGAACCGGTGACCACCCAGCACCATATCCCTTGTCCTCCCATGTTCTTAACCGCAATCCGTAAACAGTGGGCATCCCCCGCCTCCATTCCCCTACCAGGCAGCTCCGATCGTAAGCTGTAGAACATAGCAAGGGATTTAGAGGAGGCGCTGGAAGTACCAGCGGTGGATGACCCTTTCGGGCCACTAGTATCCCCCACGGCCATCTCCGGGGACGTCGCTGAGGCCCTTAAGGCAGAAGACTGTAGGTGCGAGATGACTTACCGAAGGTCTCACCAGGCGACAGCATGGGCCATCAGGGCGGCCACCTCGGCGTCCTTCAGCAGGTCCACCCTCCGCTGGCTCAGGCAACTCCAGGCCCGCATCCCAGCGGAGGACATTCGTACCCATCAGGACCTCAGCAAGATGGTGGTGGCCACCGAGTACGCGTCAGACGCCACCCTCCAGGCTTCAAGGTTCTCCTCCAGGGCCATGGCCTCTACCATAGCCGGCCGCCGCATGCTATGGCTCAAGCACTGGCAAGCAGACCCCAGGTCTAAGTGGCGGCTCTCGGCCGCACCATATCAAGGAGGAAAGCTGTTCGGGGATGCTCTGAATCCCTACCTAACCGAGAACCGGGAGAAGCGTAAAGTCCTTAATCATATCCTTAAGAGGCTGAACAGGCGATCCAACTCCACCTAAGGCATCGAAAATTCAAGATGCAAATGCTCCGCTCCATCTTGGGAAGCGTAAGACAAGGGGACTTCCTGACGTCCATAGACCTCATAGAAGCGTACCTTCACATCCCCATCTCTCTGGCCCAACGCCGGTTCCTAAGGTTCGCTTACAGGGGGCGCCACTTCCAGTACAGGGCGCTCCCATTCGGCCTCTCATCGGCCCCCAAAGTGTTCATCAAGGTCTTGGCAGTCCTAGCAGCCCACTTGCGACTCATACCCATAAGGGTCCAGTGCTACCTGGACGACATCTTGATCCAGTCGCAGTCCGCCCAGGCCGCGCTGACGGACCTTCAAAGGGTGATAGAACTGCTTCAGGACCATGGTTTCTCCATAAACTTTCCCAAAAGCCATCTGGTCCCCACGACCAGGCTTCTGCACCTAGGGGCTATCATAGATACGGTAGAAAGCCGAGTATACCTGTCCGAGGAACGCCGAAATAGTATAAGACAATCGGTGCTCCAACTACGCAGGTCCCAAACAGTTCCCCTGGCCACCCTCTCCCAATTGCTAGGCAGGATGATATCGGCCATAGCGATCCTCCCTTGGTCCAGACTCCACTCCAGGGAGCTGCAGTGGTTCCTGCTCCCCTTCCAGAGGCGGAATCTCAGCGCCTCGCAACGGCAAGTAAGGCTACCACATCAGGTAGCACGCTCCCTCATGTGGTGGCTATCGCGAGCCACACTAAAGGGGTCATACTTCAGGGAGCCACACCGAGTAATACTCACAACCGATGCCAGCCTGTTTGGCTGGGGAGCACACCTCCGATCGCTACGGGCACAGGGCCGTTGGTCCCCCGCGGACCTTCGCCACAACATAAACTGGCTCGAACTACGGGCTATTCACCTAGCCCTCTGTCAGTTCCACGACCTGGTAAGGGGCGGCCATGTACTGGTCCTCACGGACAACGTGGCAGCCAAGGCCCATGTAAACCGACAGGGCAGCAACAGATCCCGATCCTTACTGACAGAGGCGCTCCTACTGGGAGCTTGGGCGGAACACAATCTGGCCTCCATCAAGGCCGATCACATTTCAGGGGAGTCAAACACACAGGCCGACCTCCTGAGCAGAGCAACGGTGGACAACTCGGAGTGGCGTCTACATCCGAGGGTCTACAGAGAAATATGTCAACGATTCGGTCTTCCCCTCGTGGATCTCTTTGCGTCCCCGAGCAATGCCCAGCTGCCGCGGTTCTTCTCCTGGTACCGGACTCCTGCGGCAGAGGGGTCGGACGCGCTCCGGAGCCCTTGGCCCCAGGGCCTACTCTACGCTTTCCCGCCCCTATCCCTCATCCCAGCGGTGATACGCAAGCTCCTCCAGGAGCAGGCAGAGGTGCTTCTGGTGGCCCCCCATTGGCCAAGGAGACATTGGTTCGCCGACCTGATGAGCCTAACTGTAACAGCACCCTGGCGAATTCCTCCAGAGAGAGTATCTCTCAGCCAGGGGGTCATACTCCACCCGGAGCCCCAATGGCTCCAGCTAGCCATCTGGCACTTGAGCGCTCCATCCTATCAGGGGAACTATGCTCATCGGGGGTCATCAGAGTGATTCAGGCGTCCCGCCGTCCCTCCATGAACCGCATTTACGAGGCCACGTGGAGGAAGTTTCAATCCTGGTGTCTGGGCCGACACCTAACTACCTCGGACCTCACAGTCCCCCACATATTAGACTACCTGTTAGAGGGCCTGGAAAGAGGCCTGGCACTTAACACTTTACGGAGACACGTAGCCGCCCTGGCCACGGTCCTCACCTGTGGCTCCGCGGGTTCCCTGTGGCATCACCCCCTGATCTGCTCTTTCCTGAAGGGAGCGGCGAACTCCAAGCCCCCTACGGTACATAGATACCCTTCATGGGAACTACCCCGGGTACTCCGGGCCCTTACCAAGGCCCCATTTGAACCCCTGGGAACGTGCGACGTCCACTACCTGACCCACAAGGTGGCCTTCCTGGTACCAATCACGTCAGCACGGCGTATTTCAGAGCTGGCAGCACTCTCCACACGAGAGGACCTGTGCGTCTTCCACCAGTATCGCGTGGTCCTCCGACTCGACCCCACTTTCATCCCTAAAGTCAACTCCCTGTTCCATAGAGCACAGGAAATAGTGCTGCCGGATTTCTGTCCCAACCCATCACATGATTTGGAACGGCAATGGCACAGACTAGATGTCTGCAGGGCGCTTTGGCACTACCTGGCAAGGACAGCGGAGTTCCGCAGGTCAGAAGCACTCTTTGTCTCCTTCCACCCCTCCTCCAAGGGGCGGAGGGTCTCCCCTTCCACTATTGGCAGGTGGATCAGAACATGCATTACAGGGGCCTACCAGGCCGAATCATTGCCAGCTCCATCCCGAGTCATAGCCCACTCCACACGGAGCGTCGCCACCTCAGCGGCATGGGCCACCCAAGCGTCCATTGAGGTCTGCAGGGCGGCCACGTGGACTTCACCGTCCCCCTTCGTACGACATTACAGGATCGATAGATTCGCCTCGGCCGAGGCCTCATTTGGTAGGCGAGTCCTACAACAGGCATTACAGCAAAGTGCCACACCGGACCACTCTATTACCCACCCACAGGGACAGTAGGCTTTGGTATGTCCCATCCGTGGATTCTCCATCTCCAAGCGCTGGAGAAGAGGCGTTGTCTTACCTGAACGCCGTTTCTCAGCACGGAGATGGAGAATCCACTCCCACCCTAGTAGGCCATCAGGCCAGAATTAGCAGAAATTAGAGAGCCACTACGTCTTGCGGTTAGTCAATGTCTACGCTCGCGCCAAAAACTGGGGATCTCTATGGTCCAGGACGGGCGTGGCAACTTTGGCTGACTTGATCTGATTGGGCAGGAATACAGTCTACACCCATCCGTGGATTCTCCATCTCCGTGCTGAGAAACGACGTTCAGGTAAGACAACGCCTCTTTTCTGTAGGTAGAGTAGAACAACTTTTTTTACTCTTAAGGTGTGTTGGAATAGGATTTCAGAATTCTTTGCTAGCATATTTCAGACAATTTTTTGGAGTTGTAGTTCCAAAACATATCTAGAAAGTGCCAATTTGAATTTTGTTGGATCATATCAGCAGCCATCAGCATCTTCGGCCATATCAACAGCTGTCCCCACCATTAGCCATAGTTCACTATTTTCCTTACTACAGTAAAACATGGACCTGATTATTCTATACAATGGACTTTTCTTTCTGCTATTTAAAGCAATTACAAGTTCTATCCCATTCTAGAGTCTAAATATTGGCACTTTCGTGTGCAGCTCTAATCTTAATCTTTTAAAATGCCTACTCTTTTAAAATGTTCCTACTTTATTCAGAACAATTTATAATGATATTGTGAAGCTCCTGCTTAGCCCAGGGTTGTTGGGGGTTTGCTGATCACTCATTTTCTTTGCTAGTTTTGATGTGGTTATTTGTACATAAATATTTCAAGATAATTCAGTTTATGAGAAAATTATGAATGTAGGATATCCGTGCAGCCCTGCTTGAAAATGGGAATATCAACATTGATTTAAATAGCATTCCCTCGTCTAGTGTACATTAGTTTATTAATCTAAAATTCTAATATTACTATTAATGTATGCTAGGAACCATGATAGGGATCTAACCCTATTGGAGTATACCAGAATGGAAATAAGTAGATTAAATGAGGCTTAGAAATGAGTATAATTGCTTGGTATCCTTTTCAAGAAGCTGGTAAACTTGTAAAATTAAAGGAATAATATATTTTAAAAATATCTTTTGAATGTCTCGGAAAAAAGACAAATTAGAAAATTTATACATCATCAATTTTTTGTTAAAGGATTTGCCTTTTTCCTTACTGCTTATTCCCTTCAAATGTGGAACACTCTGTCCAAGTGCAAACAATGCTAAAATAAGGATCCAGACATCATAAACCACAGAATAAATAAGCTCTTCTGAACAAATAAGTGATGATGTTTTTGTTTAGTTCTCTCTAGAGGTGGATATAGAAAAATGGGATTTATTCACTTTCAAGCAGTGAGCCGTTGGTTATTATTTATGTGTGTTTATATAAGCTGTTTTAACCATGGTCCTCAAACACACCTGATGAACTAGTTCACATATCATATTGTGCTTTATTATGCTGAGCTAAAATCTAGCAAATCATACTATGACTTAATACAGTATATATATCTAATCACAGGCCTAGTAAGTAGGCTTTAACTTAGGGTTGTTGATTTGAATCTTACTTGCTTTGCTATTCTTGGCATAATACCTTGTTTTGTACTTTTCAGAAAAGTATATCATGGCCTGTTTAGTTGAATCAACGTTAGGTTCAGCACTAGCAAACACATGCATATAATTATTAAGATGGGATCCCTAATTATTTTTGTTATGTGTAAATACAGCCATTGTGGTATTTTTGGATTGGTTAATGTATTAGTTTGTTTTCCATGGCTTTTCTGACCTGTATATCTGTCTATATATTTTCTCTTCAACAGTACTGAGTGAGGTGATGACATTACTCACTGCCCTCTTAAGCAAGTATACGGCAGGCCTGAGAGTTAAGAAACTGCAAGACTTCTTGCTGGCAAAAGAAGGAATTGATCTTGAGAAGTTCAGCATTTCCCAGGGCCATAAAGACACAGTTGAATTTTTGGAGCAAAAGATGCCTCAACTTTTAATGCACCATAGAACGAATAGGCTTAATACTGTTGTTGTTGAACCCAACTCAGGTAATGTGTGGCCTGGATAGATCCATCACTTCTGGTGATGATTATTGGCATTCATAATGTGTGTGTGTGTGTGTGGGGGGTGAGTCTTGCATGTACAACACATCTAGAGGATTTGGATTTGGATTGGGCTACAAAATGAAAAAAGTTTGGTCTAGTAAAAGTGCTGGGCTATAGTCTAAGCTGTAATCCTCCTTCAGGTATGGAAACTGGCCAGAGACTTTCTCCAAGACTAAGCTAGCTCACAGTGTTGTTATGGAGCAAATAGGTAATATTATGCGTGCCAATGTGAGTTTTTAAAAAATAAAAGTCCGGTATAAATCTGCAGGTGGTCCTCAATTTACAACCATTCTTTTAATAATGATTTGAAGTTACACTGTTTATGATAAAGATGGTGACTTACAATCCATCTTCGAAGTTATCATACCACTCCCTCGGTTATGTGATCACAATTTAGGCACCTGTAACTCTTGCATTTGTGATGGTTGCAGAATTGTATAGTTACATGATCATGATTTGCATTCTTCATTGGCTTCTGACAAAGCCAATGAAGGAAGCTGGATGTCTGATGACCATCTGATTCACTTAACAACTGCCATCATTCACTTAATCACCATGGTAAAAATTGGGTCTGGTCATATAATGATTCACTTACCAAACACATTGCTTAATGACTGAATTCCTTTTTGTGGTCATAAATTAAGGCTTATTTGTCATCTTTTTCTGAATCTGGCTATAATTGTTATTGCCGATGGTTATTCTCAGTTCAGTCGTGTGCATATCCTTTCTTACAATGAATGTAGTTCATTAAAAGAAATTTTATGTAGAACTGCATGTTTATAGGGCAGAATGAGCTCATATAGCCCTACATCTGTTTTTCTTCAGGTAGAGTAGAACAGCTTTTTCTATTGTGGTATCCTAAGGTTGTGTTGGAATTAGAATTTCAGAATTCTTTGCTAGCATATTTCAGAGAATTTTCTACAGTTGTAGTCCCAAAACATCTAGAAGGCACCAATTTGGATTTTGCTGGATCATATCAACAGCCCTCACCATCCTCAGCCATATCCCCATTTTCAGCCAAATCAACAGCTATTAACCACCATCAGCCGTAGTTCATTTTCTTTATTACAATATAATCCATGGATCTGATTATTCCATACATTATTCTCTTGCTGATGTTCCACAGCAGTTCTGTTCCATTTTAGAGCCTGCATATTGCCATTTTGGTGTGTAGCTCTTGATGAGCGTGAATATGCCTAATCTTATTTTAAAACTGTTCCTCACTACTCCATTCAGAACAATTTATAGTGACATTGTGAAGTTCTTCTCAACCCAGGTTTTTTTTCCCTGTATCAACATTAGTGTGATGTGTGAATATGGTCATTGTGGTATTCTTGAAATGGTTTGCTGTATTAGCTTGTTCTCCATGGTTTTTCTGAGCTTCATGTCTGTCTACACATTTTCTTTTCTTTTCAGCAGTAC
This sequence comes from Bothrops alternatus, assembly GCA_034064705.1. NCBI lineage: Eukaryota > Metazoa > Chordata > Lepidosauria > Squamata > Viperidae > Bothrops > Bothrops alternatus. The sequence continues at coordinate 1,830,689 of JARGCV010000156.1, read as the reverse complement.
TGAGCGAAGTCATGGCATCGCTCACTGCTGTCATAAACAGGTATAAGATGGGCCTGAGAGTTAAGAAATTGCAAGACTTCTTGCTGGCAGAAGAAGGAATTGATCTTGAGAAGTTCAGCATTGCCCTGGGCCACAAAGACACAGTGGAATTTTTGGAGCAAAAAATGCCTCAACTGATTTTGAACTACAGAACGAACAGGCTTAATACTGTTGTCCGTGAACCTCACTCAGGTAATGTCTGGCCTGGATTGATTCATCACTTCTGGTGATGGTTATAGGCATCCAAAATGTGAGGGTGGGGTGATTCTTGCATGTACAATAGATTTGGATTTGGATTGGGCTACCAAAAAAAAAAAAAAGTTTAGTCTAGTACAGGGGTTCTCAGCCTTGGCAACTTTAAGACTTGTGGACTTCAACTCCCAGAATTCCTCAGCCAGCAAAGCTTCTATTTAGTATTTCCAAAGCTGGCTGAGGAATTCTGGGAGTTGAAGTCCACAAGTCTTAAAATTGCCAAGGTTGAGATCCCCTGGTCTAGTAAAAGTGCTGGACTACAGTCTAAGCTGTAATCCTCCTTTAAGTATGGAAAGTGTTGTTGGGGAGCAAATAAGAAGCATGATATGTGTCAGTTTGAGTTGTTAACAATAAAAGCCAGGTATAAATCTGCAGGTAGTTCTTAATTTATGGCCATTCTTTTAATCACAATTTGAAGTTACACTTTTGGTGGAAAAAGTGACTTACAACCCATGCAACCATTACACCACTCTCGGTTATGTGATCACAATTTGGGCACCGGTCAACTGTCTCACATTTGTGATGGTTGCATCATCCTGCAGTCACATGATCAGGATTTGCAGTTTTTTTTTTTTTTGGAGTAAAGATTTTATTGATTTTTTTTATTAACATATGTTAATTTTTCCAATCAACAAGTTGTCTGGAGTTTGCTATGCTAATACATGTTCAATTCCTAATCTTTCATTCTTTCCTCTAGCCAAGAATAAAATAGGTTCCAAATTTGATAGTTTATCTTTCAACCTCATAGTTAATCTATCCATCTCTGCATATTCCAATATTTTCCTGATTATTTCTTCTTCTGATGGCAGTCCTTCATTCTTCCACTATTGTGCAAAAATTATTCTCGCTACTGTAGTAATGTGTTAGATTAAATACAATTTCTGCTTATTAGTCTTTTCAGGCATAATACCTAGTAAAAAAAGTTCAGGTTTAAAATCCACTTGTTCACCCAATATTTTTTCTAACCACATATGTATCTTTCTCCAATAGGCCTTTGCCTTACCACATGTCCACCAAATGTGATAATATGTGCCTATGTTATGTTTACATTTTCAACATCTATCTGACATATTTTTAAGCATTTTTGCTAATCTTGCTGGTGGCAGATGACATCTATATAACATTTTATACACATTTTCTTTGTATGAGGTTGACATTGTTAATTTGTAGTTTCTCTCCCATAACAGTTGCCATTTTTCTAATTCTATATTACAGCCAAAAAATTTTGCCCATCTTGTCATTGTTTCTTTCACTTGTTCACTTTCCATATCCAAAATTAACAAAAAGTTATACATTTTCTTGATTAATTTCTCATCTGAGGTTAACAAAATCTTATCAAACACAGTTTGATCCTTATAAAATCCATACATTTTAACATCTTTTTCATACCGGTATCTACTTTGTATCTGTAAATGTGCCTACCAAGACAAGTTAATTCCCTGATTTTCCAGTTCTGTTTAGATTTTAATTTCCCATCAATATCTAGAATATCTTTATATGTCCATATTTTTTCAAAGTTTATCAAGTTCGGATGAATAAATGCCTCCATCGTTGATAATCACCCTGGAATTCTTAAATATATTTTAGCTTTTAATTTTTTCCCATACTGTTGACAAGGCATTTCTTATAAAATGATTTTGAAAGTACTTAAGGACTCTGTTTTTCCCATACCATAAGAAAGTGTTATCCACTCTTTCACCCATGTTAACACAGATGCTTGGTAATACAACGTCCATTCCGGCAACCCAAAACCTCCATTTTCCTTATTTATTTATTTATTTATTTTATTCGGGCTTGTATGCCGCTCCTCTCCGGAGACTCGGAGCGGATAACAACATGTATATAAAACATCAAATTTCAATACAAGTCCAAACAAAAATATCTAAAAACAAACTAACACCCACTCATGTTCACCATTCAATCCACAATCATCCCCAGGCCTGCCGGCATAGGTAAGTTTTAAGGTTTTTTACGGAAGGCCAGGAGCGTGGGAGAAACGCGGACTTCAGGAGGCAGTTGGTTCCAGAGGGTGGGCGCCACAACAGAGAAAGCCCTCCCCCTAGGGCCCGCCAGCCGACATTGTTTCGCTGACGGGACCCGGAGGAGGCCGACCCTGTGTGCTCTCAGACGGGGCAGGTCCACAACCGCTCGTGCAGCTGCATTCTGCACTAATTGTAGTCTCCGAACACTCTTCAAGGGTAGCCCCATGTAGAGAGCATTGCAGTAGTCGATCCTCGAGGTGACAAGGGCATGTGTGACTGAGGAGAGACTCCCGATCCAAGTAAGGGCGCAACTGGTGCACCAGGCGAACCTGGGCAAATGCCCCCCTCGCCACAGCCGACAAGTGATGATCCAATGTCAGCTGTGGATCGAGGAGGACTCCCAAGTTGCGGACCTTCTCCGAGGGGATATAGATTCACCCCCCAGAGTAATGGAAGGACAGATTGAAATGTCCTTGGGAGGCATCACCCACAGCCACTCTGTCTTGTCAGGGTTGAGCCTTAATCTGTTAGTGCCCATCCAGACACTCACAGCCTCCAGACACCGGCACATCACCTCAACCACTTCACTGATATGGCCAGGAGTTGAAATGTACAGCTGAGTATCATCAGCGTACTGATGGTATCTCATTCCGTGCTGGTGGATGATCTCTCCCAGTGGCTTCATGTAGATGTTAAAAAGTAGGGGGGAGAGAACCGACCCCTGAGGCACTCCACACGGGAGTAACCTAGAGGTGGACCTCTGACCCCCCACAAACACCGACTGCGACCGACCAGAGAGATAGGAGAACCACCGTAACACGGTGCCCCCCACTCCCATTCCCCCCAGCCGTCGCAGAAGGATACCATGGTCGATGGTATCGAACGCCGCTGAGAAGTCAAGAAGCACCAGGACAGAGGACTGGCCTCCATCCCGGGCCCGCCAGAGATCATCCATCAGAGTGACCAAAGCAGTTTCGATGCTGTAGCCGGGCCTGAACCCAGACTGCAGAGGCCCCAGATAATTGGCTTCCTCCAGAGACCGCTGGAGCTGAAGTGCCACCACCTTCTCAACAACCTTCCCCACAAAGGGGAGGTTGGAGACCGGACGATAGTTGGTCAGAATTGCTGGGTCCAGGGAAGGCTTCTTGAGGAGGGGGCGCACGAGTGCCTCCTTTAAGGGAGCCGGAAAGGACCCCTCCCTCAAAGAAGCGTTGACAATCTCCTGGATCCAGGTATGTGTCACCTCCCTGCTGGCAAAAACAGCCAGGAGGGACACGGGTCCAACAAACAGGTGGCGGAACTCACAGCTCCAATGGCCCTGTCCACTTCATCAGGCGTAACAGCCTCAAACTCGCCCCAGATGATCGGACAAGAACATGCCCATCCTCTCGACTGAATCATCAGTCGACTCTGCTTCACAATTGGGGTCTAGGTCAGCCCGGATCTGAGCTACTTTGTCTGTGAAACAGTTGTTAAAATCCTCGGCACTACCCTGCAAGGGGGCCCCCGGACCCCTCGGGTTAAGGAGGGACCGGGTCACTCTAAACAGGGCGGCCGGGCGAGATTCCGCAGATGCGATCAAAGCAGAAAGATACAAAGATCTTGCCGCTTTAATCGCGTTCAGATAGGCTCTAATGAATGAACTCAGTCTGGTTCGATCAGATCCAGACTTACTTCGTCTCCATCGCTTCTCTAGACGTCTTATGGCACTTCATCCCCCTGAGCTCCTTGGTAAACCAAGGAGACCTCCTTTCCCCTGCCAAATAAAGTTTAAAACCAAAGAATTTTCTCTCAAGTTTTATCAGAATCGTTTGAAATAGAAATAAAATCTTCGGCAACACATTCATTTTTACAGTAGCAATTCTTCCTAATATTGACAGCTGCAGATTTTTCCATCTTTCCAAGTCTAGCTTTATTTGCTTCAATAATTTTGTATAATTTGTCTTCTTTTATTGACGAACACTTAGCCGAAAGATGAATACCTAAATATTTAACTTTTTTCACTATTTGTACCTCTGTTTCTCTAGTATTTGCCTTTTTTGTTTATCTATGAGGTTCTTTACTATTTTTTCTTTATTTTTAGTCCTGCCATTTCTCCATATTCTTCTGTCTTTCCCCATAGTTTAGGAATCATCTCTAAAGGTTCTTCCAAGATAAACACTAAATCATCAGCAAATGATCAGATCAAGTCAGCCAAAGTTGCCACGCCCGTCCTGGACCATAGAGATCCCAGTTTTTGACTTGATCTCGCCCAGGACAGACACGCAAGTTTGGCTCTTAGGCAGGTACAGTCTCCATCCGTGGATTTTCCACATCCAATAGCTGAGTAGTGATATTTTTAGCAGGTTTTAGCTGGCTAACAATATCACTGCAATCTTAGGGACTAAGGATCCCCATTGGGGGGGGGAAATAGCTAAGGATCAAGGCAAGGGGCCCCTCCCTTCTCACCTTGCACTCTCCCTTCTCCCCCTCGACTCCCGGCCCTCCCCAAGACATCAATCGGCTACCAGAGCAACCCAATTAACACTGGGAAGTGTAAGAAAAGGCCCAACCTAGCTAAGCGAGCCACAGCCTGCTACCGAGGCTCCGACGCTACGCGGAACGGGGGGAGGGGGAGGGAACAACGAATCGGCCTCGGACATCCAATCTCAATCAGGCTGATCTCGGAGCTGCGGCTGCAGCTCTGGTACCTCAGCGCCGTCGCCCATTGCCCCGGGGGGGGAAGCTGCCAATCACTCCCTCAGATGCAGGCGGCTGGTCGCGCCGATCAGCTGTTCGGCGGCGGCCAATTTCGGAGCCTAGGCGGGGATAGCGGCGAATGTGGGAATCCCCAGGGATAGCAGCCCGGGGACCCAGCGCTTGCCTATCCCCTCCGGAGCCGCGGAGCCGCTCCGAGCAGGCGGCTGCCATCTTGGACCACGCAGTCCACTCTAGGCCTCGGTCGCGCCGATCAACTGTTCGGCGGCAACCGATTTCGGAGCCTAGGTGGCGATAGCGTTGAGCGCGGGGATCCCCAGGGATAGCAGCCCAGCTGGTTCCACCTGTTCTGAGGGTTCATTACTCCAGGCACACGATCTAGAGCAGGGGATACCAATGTCGGAGGAGGAGCTTCCCCCAGAGGCACCCCCATTCAGCGGCCTCTTTAATCCTTCCTTCTTCGTCACCTTGCTCCGCAAGGCAACCACCACTGCCCACCTGGGGACAGATTCCTACTCTCCTACCACCCCGGTTCCCACAGAATCGGAGGCGGACCCAAACTTCACCGAACCAGTGACCGCTCAACACCGCATTTCTTGCCCCCCCATGTTCCTGAACGCGATACGCAAACAGTGGGCATCTCCCGCATCTCTTCCCCTCCCAGGCAGCTCCGACAGGAAGTTGTACAACGTGACCAAGGAATTAGAGGAGGCACTGGAAGTGCCAGAGGTGGACGAGCCATTCGGGCCCCTAGTATCTCCCACGGCTATTCCCGGGGATGTCGCTGAGGCCCTCAGGGCAGAGGACCGTAAGTGGGAACTTACCTATCGCAGATCCCACCAAGCGATGGCATGAGCCATTAGAACGGCCACTTCGGCATTGTTCTTCAACAGATCCGCTCTCCGCTGGCTCAGGCAACTTCAAGCCCGCATCCCAGCGGAGGACATCCGTACACATCAGGACCTCAGCAAAATGGTGGCGGCCACGGAGTATGTATCAAATGCCACCCTCCTCCGGCCGCCGCATGCTATGGTTGAAGCACTGCCATGCTATGGTTGAAGCACTGGCAAGGAGATCCCAGGTCCAAGTGGCGGCTCTCGGCCGCACCATATCAAGGAGGGAAGCTGTTCAGGGATGCGTTAAATACTTATCTAACCGAGAATGGATAAGCGCAAGGTCCTTAAGCACCTCATTAAGAGGGCAAACAAGCGACCCAATTACTTCCAAAGGAGACAACCCTTTCGGGCAGGGGCTAGGTACAGTTATCCCCAGCCCACTACCTCCTTCCCGACCAGACAGGACAGGCAGGAGAGACAACTGGACAGGCAGGCAGCCAGACTTAGACAGCAATTTCAAAGCAAGCAGCCCTTTCGAGGGAACGGCCGACCATTCCGCCGAGCCAAATGACGTTCCGATGATCCCTCCCATAGGGGGCAGACTCTCCCTCTTTGCCCACCAGTGGGAGGCCACCACCACAGACGCGTGGGTTCTGGATACCATACACCACAGTCTGTCCCTAGAATTCAGGTCCCACTCTCCAAATCGATTCCTAGCTTGTCCCTCCCCGCGAAGTTGAACCAAAAGGAACCTAATGAACGAGGCCGTTCAGCATCTGCTGAGCATACGAGCCATAGAACCGGTCCCGGTGGACCAGACAGGTGGGGTTTTTTATTCTATCCTCTTCGTTGTACCAAAAACATCAGGAGGATGGAGAGCAATCCTAGATCTCAAGGGCCTAAATTTCCATCTAACCTATCGCAAATTCAAAATGCAAACGCTCCGCTCCATCTTGGGAAGCGTAGGAAAAGGGGACTTCCTGACGTCTATCGACCTCACGGAGGCATACCTTCACATCCCCATCTCTCTAGCCCACCGTCGGTTCCTAAGGTTCGCTTACAGGGGATGCCACTTTCAATACAGGGCGCTCCCATTCGTCCTCTCATCAGCTCCCAGAGTATTCACCAAGATCCTGTCAGTCTTGGCAGCCCACTTGTGACTGATTTCCATAAGAGTCCAATGCTACCTGGACGACATATTAATCCAGTCGCAGTCCACCCAAGCCGCACTGACGGACCTCGAATGGGTGGTAAGGCTGCTGCAGGACCATGGATTCTCCATAAACTTTCCCAAGAGCCACATGATCCCCACAACCAGACTGCTGCACCTCGGGGCCGTCATAGACACGATGGAATGCCGGGTATACTTATTCGAGGAACGCCGAAGCAGCATAAGACAATCAGTACTCGAATTACACAGGAGCTGATTGTTACACTGGCCAGCCTCTCTCAACTGTTAGGCAGAATGATCTCGACCATAGCAATCGTCCCTTGGTCCAGACTACACTCCAAGGAACTACAGTGGTTCATGCTCTCCTTCCAGAGACAGAACCTCAGCGCCTTGCGACAACGGGTAAGGTCACCACCACAGGTAATGCGCTCCCTCACGTGGTGGCTATCGCGAGCCATGCTCAAGGGGTCATACTTCAGGGAACCAGACCAAATAGTCCTAACAACCGAAGCCAGTCTGGTTGGCTGGGGAGCGCACCTTCGATCACAATCGGCTCAGGGCCATTGGTCTCGCGTAGACCTTCGCCACAACATAAACTGGCTCGAGTTGCGGGCCATACACCTAGCCCTCCGCCAATTCCACGGTCTGATAAAGGGATGCCATGTACTAGTCCTCATGGACAATGTGGCAGCCAAGGCATGTAAACAGACGGGGGCACCAGATCTCGGGCATTACTGATAGAGGCGCGCCTACTGGGATCTTGGGCGGAACGCAACCTGGCCTCCATCAAGGCTGATCACATTTCAGGGGAGACGAACACCCAGGCCGACATCCTGAGTAGAGCAACGGTGGATCACTGAGAGTGGCGCCTACATCCGAGGGTCTTCAGGGTAATCTGCCACCGCCTCGGTTCTTCTCCCGGTACCTGGCTCCAGCAGCAAAAGGGACGGACGCCCTTCGGAGCCCTTGGCCTCAGGGTCTGCTCTACGCCTTTCCCCCCTACCCCTCATCCCAGCAGTGATACACAAGCTCCTTCGGGAACAAGCAGAGGCAATCTTGGTGGCCCCCTATTGGCCAAGGAGGCATTGGTTCGCCGAACTGATGAACCTAGCTCTAGCAGCCCCTTGGCGAATTCCTCCAGAGAGGGTATCTCTCAGCCAAGGGGTCATTCTCCATCCGGACCCCCAATGGCTCCAGTTAGCCGTCTGGCACTTGAGCGCTCCATCTTGTCAAGGGAGCTATGCTCTCCTGGGGTCATCAGGGTAATTCAGGCCTTCCGTCGTCCTTCTACGAACCATATTTACGAGGCCACGTGGAAGAAGTTTCAGTCATGGTGTTCGGGTCGGCACCTGACTACCTCGGAACTCACGATCCCTCACATACTAGACTATCTGTTAGAGGGCCTGGAAAGAGGCCTGGCCCCAAACACATTATGCAGACACATAGCCGCTCTGGCCACGGTCCTCACCTGTGGCCCCGCGGGGCCCTTGGGTCATCACCCCCTAATCTGTTCATTCCTTAAGGGAGCGGCAAACACCAAGCCCCCTACGGTGCATAGGTACCCCTCATGGGACTTACCTCGGGTGCTCCGGGCTCTTACCAAGGCCCCATTCGAACCTCTGGGGACGTGTGATGTCCGCTGCCTGTTACACAATGTGGCCTTCCTGGTGGCAGTCACGTCGGCACGTTGTATCTCAGAGCTGGCAGCACTCTCCACATGGGAGGACCTGTGCGTCTTCCACCAGGATTGTGTGGTCTTCCGACTCGATCCCACTTTCACCCCGAAAGTCAACTCCCTGTTCCATAGATCACAGGAAATAGTGCTGCCGGACTTTTGTCCCAATCCATCACATGATCTGGAACGGCAGTGGCACAGACTGGACGTCCGCAGGGCTCTTCGGCACTATCTTGCAAGGACAGCGGAGTTCCGCAAATCGGAAGCCCTCTTCGTCTCCTTCCATCCCTCCTCCAGGGGTCGGAGGGTTTCTTCTTCCACAATGTGCAGGTGGATCAGGGCATGCATTGCCGGAGCTTACCAGGCTGAGTCATTGCCGGCTCTACCCCGCATCACAGCCCACTCCACACGGAGTGCAGCCACCTCAGCGGCATGGGCCACCCAGGTGTCCATTGAGGAAGTCTGCAGGGCGGCCACATGGACATCACCATCCCCCTTCATACGACATTACAAGATTGACAGATTCGCCTCGGCTGAGGCCTCATTTGGTAGGAAAATCCTACAACAGGCATTACAGCAAAGTGCCACACCGGACCAGTCTACTACCCACCCTCAGGGACAGTAGGCTTTGGTATGTCCCATCCGTGGATTCTCCATCTCCAAGTGCTGGAGAAGGGGCGTTGTCTTACCTGAACGCCTTTTCTCAGCACGGAGATGGAGAATCCACTCCCACCCTAGTAGGTCATTAGGCCAGGGTTAGCAGAATTTAGTGAGCCACTACGTCTTGCGGTCAGTCAATGTCTACGCTCGCGCCAAAAACTGGGATCTCTATGGTCTAGGACGGGCATGGCAACTTTGGCTGATTTGATCTGATTGGGCAGGAATACAGTCTACACCCATCCATGAATTCTCCATCTCCGTGCTGAGAAAAGGCGTTCAGGTAAGACAACACCCCGTTTCATCTTTTATTTTCAATCCTTTAATTTCTGTGTCCTGTCTTATCCTTCTATTTAGTATTTCCAAAGTAAAGATAAATAATAATGGAGATAGTGGACACCCTTGTCTTGTACCTTTTCTTATCTCAAAGCTCTCAGTATAATCTCCATTCACTATCACTTTTGCTATCTGGTTGCTATATATATATATGCTTGTGCCGTTGCTCATCTCTCCCATCTGCTTATCCTCTTGTTGTTGATACAATCTTTCATCCAAAATTATTCTATTTCTTATTTCAAAGTCCTCTGCTTTCCAAATTGTGTCTAGTCGATATCTTGTGTTATTCCAGTTTATTAAAATGCCTTCTGGCATTAGCCATCTGAAATTTATGCCTTTGGAAATCAATTTTGTAGTTAGAAAATGGTAGTGTCTCCGGGTATCCCTTACTTTTTTGGATATGTTTTAGGACCACAATTTCTTTATTTTTATATTGTACGGGTTCCTCTTTCACTTTTCTCAGTACTTCATCTCTTGTTGATTTCTTCATGTACCTCACATGCACTTCTCTTGGTAATCTGTTTTTTCTTGCATAGCTTGAATTCATACGGAATATTTGATCGGTCTCATTCTGAATGTCTGCTTGGTCTGCGTTTAAAAGTTCTGCCAACAGCTCAATAATCACCATTATATATATATACATACACACACACATATATACATACATAAATACATACACATACACACACACACACACACACACACACACACACACACACACACACACACACATATATATATATATCATAAAAGTAAAAAAGATATATGCTGTGTTACCTTCATTTTAGATGTCAAAAGGATCTCTCTCTGTCTCTCTCTTTCCCCCCTTTCTTTCCCTCTCTCCGATCTTCTGTTCACCCGGCAAGCTAACTTGAAGCTGTTTTCCAACAAACTCAGGGGTAGGCAACCTCGGCTCTTGTATGACTCATGGACTTCAACTCCCAGAATTCCTGAGTCAGCATAGTTGGGCTAGCTAGCTCTCTCCTGCCCTTCCTGCTTCCTGCAGAGACGCAGCTAAGGCAGGAGCTCCACCCAGTAAGCTTTTCAGCTCCTTGGAGAACACCGTGAGTACGCTCTCTTTTTTACTTACACACGCACACACACACACACACACACACACAGAGAGAGAGAGAGAGAGAGAGAGAGAGAGAGAGAGAGAGAGAGAGAGAGAGAGAGAGAGAGAGAGAGAGAGAGAGAGAGAGAGAGAGAGAGAGAGAGAGAGAGAGAGAGAGAGAGAGAGAGAGAGAGAACGCAAGTGCCTCTCTCTGTCTCTGTCTCTCTCTGCAAATGGAGGCTGGGAGCACTAGGGGAAGGCTCAAAGAGCCACATGAGGCTCCAGAGTCGCAGGTTGCCGACCTGTGATCTAGTTAATAATACAATATAACATCCTTATTTTCAACTAATTTCCAAATGTCTTAAATTTAATGACCAAAATTTCCCTTATTTCAACATCAATACTTCCTCTCTTTTCCCCTTAATATCTACTGTCACATATTTAAGCTAATACAATTCTTATTATATCAACTAAGTAAAAACATGCTTATTACATTTATCAATAAATTTTTAGCTTATACATATCTTAATTACTTTTACATTCAATCTTTATAAACAATCGATATCCTATTTAATTGTTTTCCCCAATTTTTAATTTCCCATCAATATTCAAATTTAACTTTTAATATTTATACTTCTAAGTTTTAAGTGACCAAAGTTTTCTTTATCTCAATTCGTAACAAAATCTAGTATTCAAAATACACATCTTGTCTATTTGAGTATATTCTATTTTAATTAGTAATATAAAATCCTCTCTAATAAATCAAACCCCAATTTTCTTCAGCCTTATTCTAGCTTTCTTCCTTTGCCAGCTCGCCTTCCATGTTAGTGCTTTTAAGTCATCAAATAGATCTCCCGCTGTTGTTATATATATTATTTAAATAAGAGAGACCATCCAGTCGGCATTTTTTTTTGGAAGAGCTAACGAATCATCTCTCTATTATTCCAAATTCCCATAATTGTCCTGATATGTTTGTCTTCCCTTCGGTCTGTTCTTCTTGCTCCTCAAATTTCTTCTGATTTATATAGAAAGTCTTTTCCATTTTCCATGTTGTCAGTCCCTTTTCTGGATTTTCCATTGACTGTATGGTCGGTTGAATCCTCTATCATAGTATTTAATTGTTCCACTTCTTCTGTTATCTTCTGCATAGTTGATTCTTTAATTGTGGTCAAAATTTGGATTTGTGTATCTAGGTTGACATCTTGTTCTTTTCTGTAGCATCTTATTTCATCACAAGCTGAAAGAATGGTTTGATGTATTGCTTTCAACATAAAAAGAATCTGTTCCTGGTCTACATCCATATTCTCTTGATGGTGTGTTAAGTTGAGGGCTTTAAAGTCAGAGAATGTAAATAATTTTATAAGTGGATATAGGACACAGCTAAGTTTCTCACAGCTGGTATTTGTCAAGATTGAAAAAGTCTTATCTTTAGTCTGGGCTTCAAGCCAAGTCTCCTTTAGACAATAACAAGTTGTAATACCAAACCTTGCCACAAGATGTCACCAATGCTGTTTAAGGGTTTTAAGTCCAAAATTTTTATAATCCTTTTTCCAATTTTATTTCTTTTTTGTAAATAAAAACCAAAGTCTTCTGTAAAGATAAGAAATTTTTTGGTTCCCAAATTTTAGAAGCATATAAATCCAGTTAGATTAAGGTTATTCTTTCAGTGTTTTAACTCCCCCGGATAGTTAGTTGCTGCCATTCTTAGAGGGTGGGATAGAAGTTCCCTTCCCTCTCATGGGGGGGGGGGAGATGCTTTGGGCAGCTTTTACAGAAAAAGAAAATACTTGGGATTGAAGAGAGGTTCAGATCTCATCCAGTCTCATCCGTGCTGCTTTAGAAGTGCCTTGGTAGTAAGTTTGACTTCAGCTGTTTGCAGCCTAGTGATGAGCCATATTTCTATGGCTGGTCTTTTGTCTGCCGGTTTGGAGAGCAGCTCCGGATTGAGCGGAAGGGCTACCTCCTTGCTTGTTGCCCCTACAGGGCGACTCTCGATCCTTTCCAGGCTCCCCCAGCAGAGCGAACACGAATGCAGAAGACGGAGCTTGCCTTTCAGCATCCGCAGTGGCCGCGATGGCCAACCAGAAGTCTTTGCCATTTATCAATCTTGTTAGCAAGTGTGCATTGGGGAAAGTTGCCCACATTTGGAAAATACCCATGATTTTATAGGGGAAAAGTAGTATAGTGGAGCATAGTAATTGCTTAGAAAGTGAAAGACTTTCATGTACAAAAAGATAATTTATTTATGTATACAAAATTTATGTATACAAAATTCCTGTGACACCAGAGCATGCATTTTCTGGGCATTAGGATTCCCTGAAAAATTAGTTGGAATGTGTTATTAAATTCCCATAAACAATTGGGAAATGGGGCACGGCTCAGCAGTTAAAGGTGCTGAGCTTGTAACTGGAAAACTGACAGCCAAGTTAGAGACCTGAGTGCCAGATGACTAGAATATCTCCGTTATTTGACTCAGTTTCTGCTAACTTAAAAGTTCGAACCCCTGCAAATGTGAGTGGTATAAATAGATACCACTTAGGTGGGAAGGTAACAGTGTTCTGTGTGCCTCAGTGTATTGTCATGCTGGCCACATAACTACAGAAATGTCTTCTGACCAATGCAGGCTCCCTCGGCTAAGAAACATGAGATTTCCCCCTAGAGTCAGATATAAGTGGACAGGGGAAACCTTTGCCTCTTTAATGATTGGAAATTCTGCCATTTATCTGGAGGAAAGAATAACTGAGAGGGATGGAGAAAGTGGGCTTCCAATGATTTCGAAGATGGAGTGATGTTTCAGTTATTGAACTGAGTAAATAAATGGCCCAGCATCTTAACCATCTCATCCTATCTACCAATTTTCCCCTGCATTTCCATCCCTTTATTTCATCTTGGCATTTGATGTAAATATGTTTTTGAAAAGATTGCTGCTAGTGTGTGCTTGTACTTTTTTGACAGCTATCTACCAACCTTTCTGTGTGAAAGTGCATTCTTGGGATTCTGTTCTGCTAATTAGAGTTAGCCTGTAATTGTTAGCATGTTTATTTTCTGTATTGCTCTTTAAAAAAGAACTTTAGCTTTTTGATCACTACAACAATAAGGGTCAATACCTGATTTGTTCATTTTCTCTGCCCCCATTATATTGAGATGTTATCTTTGTCCCTTCTTTGTTAGATGTGCCAATACCTTTTCCGAAATCCACAGGAACAGCTCACCCACTAAACTCTGCACCAGGTAAACCTTTAATCTGATTCCTCCATACAACAAGGAAGATAGAGATGGTTTTCAGCAAAAACTATGTTAAGCCAGGCGGAAGATATCTTTTTTGAACCAACTTGGAATTTTGAGAACATGCCATGAGCATGGCAAAATTCTGTCATAGCAGTCATGTCCATTCAAAAGTGATCCACCAAGAGGGGCAAACTGTTAGTCTGGTTTTGATTATACTCAGTCTAATTTATTGGTTTTGTTGCTTCTGCAGCTCACAAAGTACTGAGCTGCAGCTGTGCCCATTTTTTAAAATTTCCTAAGAATGTTTGTGTATGAATGAAAAAAGGGGTAGAGATGTTTTGAAATAATTACTTTCATGAGGAAAGACAGTGTTGCATTGGTGCTTTACAGTGTATAAGCTTTGCTAGTACTTTTCCTCCTAATATAGCCAAATAAAGAGAGATAGTACTCTGCATACTTATCCCTAATTAAGCTCTTTGAAAATTGTATTGATAGCCAAATCCGCCAAATTTTTAAGGCCAGTTACAAAATCATATTACTGCCTGAAGTCTGCAGGGTTTTCTGGAAGCTGCAGGATAATGTTACTTTTTCTGATTCTACTAGAAGAAAGTCATTTAGTGTAGCAATTAAAGGCACAAACTAGGACTAGGGTTCTTCACCTTCCTGAGGGATGAAAGCCAGCTGTGTGCATTTGGGTGATTGAGAGTTTCTCTCAATCCTAGAACCATAGTGTTGGCAAGCCCCTTTAGAAATGTTGCCAAGCGACAGCATGGACTTGTCCACATAGTCAACCAGGAATCGAGTGCTCAAAGAACCATAACCCCTGGTATCTGCAAACTGTATAGCATCTTTTATAATACAGTATTTTAATTTGTGACTATCTTTCCTTGACTACCTGTGACTTTTTTTGAGATATTGTTGGAGTATAGTCTCCATTATCACCTGCTAGGGCTTTAAATACAATAATGTATTTACTGCATAACTCATTGATTTACAGTGGGGCAAAAAAGTATTGAGTCAGCCACCAATTGTGCAAGTTCTCCCACTTAAAAAGATGAGAGAGGCCTGTAATTGTCATCATAGGTAGACCTCAACTATGAGAGACAAAATGAGAAAACAAATCCAGACAATCACATTGTCTGATTTGGAAAGAATTTATTTGCAAATTATGGTGGAAAATAAGTATGTGGTCACCTACAAACAAGCAAGATGTCTGGCTCTCACAGACCTGTAACTTCTTCTTTAAGAGGTTCCTCTGTCCTCCACTCATTACCTGTATTAATGGCACCTGCTTGAACTTGTTATTAGTATAAAAGACACCTGTCCACAACCTCAAACAGTCACACTCCAAACTCCACTATGGTGAAGACCAAAGAGCTGTCGAAGGACACCAGAAACAAAATTGTAGACCTGCACCAGGCTGGGAAGACTGAATCTGCAATAGGCAAGCAGCTTGATGTGAAGAAATCAACTGTGGGAGCAATAATTAGAAAATGGAAGACATACAAGACCACTGATAATCTCCCTCAATCTGGGGCTCCACGCAAGATCTCACCCCTTGGGGTCAACATGATCACAAGAACGGTGAGCAAAAATCCCAGAACCACATGGAGGGACCTAGTGAATGACCTGCAGAGAGCTGGGACCAATGTAACAAAGGCAACCATCAGTAACACACTACGCCGCCAGGGACTCAGATCCTGCAGTGCTAGATGTGTCCCCCTGCTTAAGCCAGTACATGTCCGGGCCCGTCTGAAGTTTGCTAGAGAGCATTTGGATGATCCAGAAGAGGATTGGGAGAATGTCATATGGTCAGATGAAACCAAAGTAGAGCTGTTTGGTAGAAACACAACTCGTCATGTTTGGAGGAGAGAGAATGCTGAGTTGCAGCCAAAGAACACCATACCTACTGTGAAGCATGGGGGTGGCAACATCATGCTTTGGGGCTGTTTCTCTGCAAAGGGACCAGGACGACTGATCCGTGTACAGGAAAGAATGAATGGGGCCATGTATCGTGAGATTTTGAGTGCAAACCTCTTTCCATCAGCAAGGGCATTGAAGATGAAACGTGGCTGGGTCTTTCAGCATGACAGTGATCCCAAACACACCGCCCAGGCAACGAAGGAGTGGCTTCGTAAGAAGCATTTCAAGGTCCTGGAGTGGCTTAGCCAGTCTCCAGATCTCAACCCCATAGAAAACCTTTGGAGGGAGTTGAAAGTCCATGTTGCCCAGCGACAGCCCCCAAACATCACTGCTGTAGAGGAGATATGCATGGAGGAATGGGCCAACATATCAGCAACAGTGTGTGCCAATCTTGTGAAGACTTGCAGAAAACATTTGACCTCTGTCATTGCCAACAAAGGATATATAACAAAGTATTGAGATGAACTTTTGATATTGACCACATACTTATTTTCCACCATAATTTGCAAATAAATTCTTTCCAAATCAGACAATGTGATTGTCTGGATTTGTTTTTCTCATTTTGTCTCTCATAGGTGGAGGTCTACCTATGATGACAATTACAGAACTTGCATAATTGGTGGCTGCCTCAATACTTTTTTGCTCCACTGTATGTTATATCAATTATAAAGTTTAATAGTTTGATATTTTGAGTGGACATAACACTATTTATAGCATTTCTTCAGGTTTGTAACAGGAACGTTTTTTGACCTGTTATTAATAAGGTCTCTGGTCAAAGTGCAGTTTTTTACTCATTAACAATAAGAGAGTATATTGTCATTGTGTAATCTTTGTATTTGTTCAGCAAGAAAAACAGCTTTTCCTTATATACATTGGAGTGGTGAGAGATCAATCTGACGTTTTGCAGTTTTACCTTACTTTTACAGGGCAAAAAGTAGAAAGAGCAAACAATGAAAAAATAAAATATATATATTTCATGAGGTGCCAAGTGCAAAATCTTAGTAGGTAATAATTATTTATTTATTAAGAATATATATGTGTGTGTACACACACACACACACACACACTAACCAATAAGCCATATCATCCTTGCAACAACATTCAGACTAGTCACTTGATAAGCTCTGTATCACTTGGAGGTCCCCTGGTCTGTTGACAGAACCATTTCTTCAGATCCTTGCAAAAGACTGTTGAGGTGGGGGGCAATCTTATTTCTGCAGGGATAAGGAGGGAGCTGCTACAGAGAAGGCCCTTCTTTTTGGTCCCGTTATATTGAAGATAGGGGACCCACAACATTTCCTACTTCCCTGCTGTGGTGGGTCAGGTAGATATGACTGGAAAAAGATAGTCCTTCAGATAACCTGGTCCCAAGTCATCTAGAGTCTTGAAAGTGACAATCAGCACCTTGAATTGGACCCAGAAGCAAATCAGCTAATGCAGCTTCCGCAGGACACATGTGCAAATATAGGCATACATAAAACCATTTAGGCTACCACATTTTGAACTAATTGAAGCTGATCCTGGACACTTTTCAAGGGCAGCCCATCTAGAACCCATTGCAGTAGTCAAGATGAGAGGTGGCTTGGGCATGGGTAACTGAGCAGGGATTGTTAGACTAGGAAAGACCTTCAGTTGCATAAAAGTCGTCCTGGCCATGACTGCTGCTAGTCCTTGAGCAGTAGGAGTCCAGGAGAATCTCTAGATTACTCACCAGGTCTGTCTGTGGCAGTGGAACCCTGTCCAAGATCAGAGATGGCAACTCTCCTTGGACAAAAGATCCCCAAACCTGAAGCTACTCTGTCGTGCCAAATTCAGTTTCACCCCATTGCTCCCCATCCAGCCATTAACAGCATCCAGGCACTGCAAAACGGAGATTGACTTAACTTGCCATGGGCTGAGATACATAGTTGGGTGTCATGAGCATATTGAAGATTTTTTCTCCTTTTTGTGTTTGAGTAAAGTCAATAAATTAGAAACAATACAAATCATAATTTTACACCTAAAGTCTTTATTGAGCTCAGCTGGGAAGTACAACTTCAGAGAGCTAATCTAAGCACTTAAGTTCACCTGGAGTCAGTATGATGTCAGAGTAGAAAAGACAGTAGTGTCAAGAGATATATTAAACAAATCCATCCAGTGTTAGAAGAGGAGGCATAAGTAAAGCATATAACATCATTACTATCAGTTTCTGAAATATAGAAGCAAGGGAGCCAAGATGTTTTGAAGGTACGGTTCCTTTACTGAAGAAGCTCTTGACCTAATAATATTTGTGAGGCATAGCATTCAGATAATCAAGACAAAATCAAATCTACTTGAAATCTTGTAATTTATTATAGGGAATATAATATTAGAATGATGTGTGGAGGAGTATGAACTAATTCAGTGTGGTGGGTAAAGGTGCTAGGCTAAGAATGGGTAAACCCAAGTTCTGACCCTCATGTAGAAAACCAGCTGGATGATTTTGGTCAGTCATTCACTCTCTGCTCTAGGCTGAAGGCAAAGGCAAACCACTTCAGAAATGTTCCATCTCATGGTGAGCATGAGGTCTAGATAAATATCCCTGAAAAACCCCCTGAAAATCCACATTCAGTGACAATGTTCCTATTATGATGCATAATCAATTGGTTTTCCAGTATAGTTGAGAACCTGCAGTTGAGGTTTTATTTGCCACATTTGCCACTCTGACTTCTGAATGTTGTCACCTGGAAATTCCCCCCCTACATTTCTACTATTCTAGCTTCCTTCAGATGCTCTTCATCCCAGTCCAGCTCTTTTTCCTCTTCTGACTCAGATCAGTCTATCTGCACATCAAAAAATTCAAACCAATTCAAATCTGAAAAGAAGCCTGGTAAATTTCTATTTAATTCTGAAATTTTGGGAACAATGGGAACCAGGCTTAGAGGATCAGGAAATGTTACACGAAGTGATACATTTCTGTGAAAATTTCTTAATATCATGAGAAGCCTTCTTGACAACCAACTAGATCGTTCATCTTTTTCTGCATCTGCTGTAATTGTGACTGCATATGGTTACTCTCAGTTCAGTTGTGTGCATATTCCTTCTTATAATGAGTATGGTTTATTTGAAAGAAAGTTTGTGTAGAATTTCAAGTTTATATGGCAGAATAGGTTCATGTGGCTATTGGCTGGATGGGAAGCAGGCCCAAGGCCTGAAAGCTGAAGCAGGTTCGCATGCACCAGTAGCTGCTGCAGCCATCTGACTCTCCCCTCTGTGGCTGAGTGGGAAGCAGGCCAAAAGTCTCTGGGAACCTAGTGTCTGAGGAAAGCAAGCGCAAGGTCTGCAGCTTAACAACCATCATGACTTGCAGCATTGAAGTCATGGTAAAGACTCCATTATTGTCATAACTCGAGGACCACCTATACTGTAACACTCCTTAAGAAGAAGATACACAGTGTTTCTGTAGAACCTGTTTGGGTTGTTTTGATTTCATTTTTTAAATTTTTTTAATAATATATTTTATTGATTTTATGATTTTAACAATAAATGCTTAGAACACACCGTGCTGATTGGGTGAACAAAAATTCCAAAATAAAAAACATACATAAACAACTCAACTTACTACATTCACTTATCATCTTTCTGTTTCCCTCTCCCACACAAAACAAAGAAAAAAGGAGAAAAAAAACCCAAAAACATATAAATTTAATATATTCCATTTCTGTCCTGAATTTCTATTAAACCTATTTAAGACTTTATCAGTTTCATTCCAAAACTCTCCCCGATACATATACCATAATATTTATAAGATATTAGCATACATTCTTTAGAATTCATATAGTCAATAAATAAAATGAGATAAATACCTACACATGACTTTTGGGATTGCTCGCCCATTTCCCTCTTCACCACATCTACCCTCTTTCTTCTCTACCTTCTTTCTACCTTTCTTCTCTTCCTACTTCCCTTCTTCTCCACCCCTCTCCTTCCCTTTCTCTCCACTTCTCTTCTCCAACCTTTCTACTTCTCCCCTCTTTCACTCTTTCTTCCCTCTCATTCCTCTTCAGATGTAGACCAGGAGTAATGTCCGAGCAATTCCTCTTTCCAAATTTTCCAAAGGTTAAAACACAACATAATGATTGGGACTCATTCAGCAACAAAATCATATAAATGAAATTAGATATAATATTGCTTATTCAAATTAGATATAATATTGCTTATTTAAATTTATGCAATTACAAAAGTCATCAAACACGTGTAATTATAATCTATATCCTGTTTTTAAGCTATACTCCTTACAATTATCATTCCAAGTACATTTAATAAAGATATAATAGTGATTTCAGGTAACCTTGATATACAATCGTTCATTAAGACAAAATTTTTTTTTTCTTTCTTCCCTTTCTTCCCCCCTTATCACCAATACCTCTTTCTCGCTCTCTTTTACAACATAGTTATCATATTTAAAATAGTAATATAAATCCAACAAAAACTTTTTAAGACCTTAAAAAAGTTTATATTTTCAAATATTTATTAATTATATTATCAGGCAATTCTCCTCTTTCATTCCTAATTAAATACTGGATATATTCAATCATTTCATCAGTCTACTTCTATATAGTCTTTTTGTCCTCTAACCAGATTGACTCCCTCTATTAATTATCAATCTTAGTAACAATAAATTTACATCCTTCATACAACGTTAAATCAGAAATAATTTCTAAGCCTTTTTAACCCATCAAGTAACATTTTGTATCACACTTGAACCTAACTCTAGCTTTTTTTCTATGCCAATTTGGTTCCTATAATAAGGCTTTACAATTCTCAAACCTCAAGATTTGATTACGATGCTTCTTAACAAATTCAAACTGGCAAAAAAAAATTCCCTTTTCCTCTTTATAGTAATTTCCAAAAAGTTGTGTCAGGGTGTCAATCTTTGTTATTTTTGGTAATTGAATTAGGTCAGTTACAGCTATTTTTTGATTATCAAAATTGTCCATCAGTTGTAAATAACGCATAGCATTAGTTGATTCAATAGTTTCCACATTCTCTCCTAATACAGATTCACCATTGGGTTGTAGGGATAATGTCTCTGTCTCTTTAAATTGTGAATAAGTCTGTTCAGACAATTGTAGATAAGATGTAGCAATGATTGATTCCATAGTTTCCACATTTCCTCTTGGTGCAGATTCATGATTAGGTTGTAAAAATACTGTCTCTGTCTCTTTAAATTTTAGATAGGTCTGGGAAGTATTCTGTTCATCTTCTGTTGTTCCTTGTTCCATAACTTGATTTGTTATTAAAGGATCAAAATGAGATTTCCAATAAGCTGTAAACTCCTCTCTGATTTCTAATATTTTTTCCAGTATTGTCTTAGTCAAGATGAGAATAACTTTCAGCCATTTTAGTGGTAGCTTTGTCTATTTCTTTATTAGAGATTATTTAAGGAAAATCCACAAATCTCCGCCTTCAAAAAGTATAATAGTATAAAAGTATAATCACCACCCAGCTGTCCAGTTATTTTTTCAAATAATAGAGAGAAATACAATTGAATTTTGCTTTTTCATCACCAGATGTCCTCAGTGGATTATAGAGTCTTTCTTCTTTCTTTTCTTTTTCCCCCCAAGTTAATCAAGTTAGAGAAAGTTAAAAAAAGGAACACAAAGGGAAAGTTTTCTCTTTCTCTTTCAAGCTATCTTCTGTATTATCAAATTAAAAAAGGAAAGTAACAATGTCTCTTTTTCTCTCTTTTTTTCTCCTGAAATTCACCCCACAGCAATCAAATAGTAAAATAGTACACAAAAATTAATCCTTATCTTTTTGGCTCTTCTTTCCATATATAGGCAGCCGCTGCTTTCTTAATAAAGGAAAATAAAAACTCTTACAGGAAAAATCTGGATAGCGAGGGAGGGAAAAGTCTCACCCAGATTCACCATGGTGGTTTCTTATGCTTAGATGATCTTGTGACTTGCGGTTGGTGCGGCTAGGTGAACGACCATTTTTGGCTGGTCTTCTGCTCCGTCGGCCCTCGGAGTCAGCTCGGACAGTTAGAGGAGCCGCTGCTCCTCTGCAGCCGAGCGTAGCCTCATTGATGGTGGTTGCGCCCTCCAGGCGCAACTTTTGACACCCATCGGGGTCTACCGAGGGAGGGAAACTAGCCTCCCCATGCGGCTAGAGCGCTGCGAACCAGAACCGGAAGTCCGGGTTGTTTTGATTTCAATTTGCTGCTATCTATTGTATCTTGCTATAATCTTTTTGGAAGAGTAGCTCTTTGTCTCTTGTTCTCCCTCTTAAAGACTTAAAATAACAGATGAAGTACTAACATGTTACATGTCCTCTTTCGGTTGTTTCTGCAATAACGGTACACTACTTTTTTCCTAGACTTAAAAGACATCTCTAAACCTGCTTCCACTATCAGTGATCTCTCTGCAAGTGACTCTCAGCGTCAAAACGTACCTGCTTCAATTGCTCTAGTTCCTCCTGAAATAAATAACTTGTTTCACACAAAGCAGCGTGGTCCAGCTACCATGACATCAAACTTCCCTTCATTCCAGGAGTCCCACAATGCTTTATCAGTCAAAGTCAAGTGTTCCTCTCGTTTTCCTTCTATTGTTCTGTCACAGCAGCCATGCCAGCTCAGTGCAAACTCACACACTGAACACCTTCCCAGCCATTCAAATGTGACGACATTCCAAACCTCAGCTGTTCAGGATAAATTGAAGCAACAAGTGGCCCAGATTCTGGCCATGTATCCAGAGGGCATGTCTCTGTTCCAGTTCCGTATTGCCTATAGTGTTACTTTTAAACAACATTTCCCAGTGGGCAATGCTGCTTCTACCAAGCAACGTCTTCTCGAGATGCCGGACACTGTTTATATGAGGGGTCATGGAGTTCAGACATTATTGTTGCCTGTGTCCCCTGATGTATCACCTGCAAAGCCAGGTATGTGCTATTGCGGAATGTCCTTAATTTCCTAATGTGACATTTCTTCTGCATTGTGTTTTTGAAATAGAAAAATAACTTGACTGCATCAGATTCTCCTTCCACACTTTCCACAAACCACATGACCAAATTAAAACAAAATTAGAGCTTTTATTCCAACTGCAGACATATGAAAATGCTTCACAAGCAAGAACACTTCATGTTCATCAGGCACAAGGATCTTAAGCACGTAGGATGAAGAATAATTAAATAAGGTTGTTCTGTGCGGTATTTTTAGACCGAAACTGGTACCACCATCATTTCAGGGAAAGCAGTATCCCTAATCTTGTATAAAAAAAAGACAGAGCTAGGGACAAGAATTTGGGAGAATAGGGATTGGTGGGTTAGGTGGTGGAATACAAGAACACAGACATGTTCTATATTTTGGTGCTTGGGTTTAGGGAAAATGCAAGGAAAAGGTAAGATTATGTAGAACTTTCTCCCTCTCATTCAAATGGTTATTTAACTCTTTTTTTAAGCCAAAATCAGTACATGGTAATTGAGCCCTCAGAATTCCTATGACTAGCAGTTTCCTGACATTGTGCAATGGAAACATGTAAAACTATTTTTCAAATCCTAAAATAGACATATGACTTAAAAAAAAGTCCCTAAAGGTTTCTTCCACCCAGCCCACACATCTATACAAGTGATGCAATCTATTTTAATATGTTGGGTTTTATTATCTTAATATGTTGGGTTTTGTTATAGATAAGATGAAGGCCAATAAAGAGCCAACAAAAGAAATGCAAAGTTGATATGTGAGCATACTTATTAAATGCTCAGAGATCTGGCAAAATTCCCTTGGAACAGTTTTATCACAAGTTAAGCTTTCTTTTATAGCCTCTTTCCCAGGTGATTATGAGCCCTGAAATTATTGTCCAAGATCCTGTAAGGTGCTCTGCTCTCTGGCCTACAATGGTACCCACTACTTTTATCTACGGACCTTTCAGATAAATTTATGTTTTGTTTCTCCCCAGGTCAGCCTGCCTCTTCCAAAGTGGAGAATGTTGCAGTGGTCCCTAGCCATGCATTGGTCCATCCTGTAACTCTGACTAAACCTGCTGTAAAAATCTTTGAATCTTGCCTGGAGCCTGCTGTTCCCAAGGTTGCCATGATGCCTGTACCTAAGCCCCATTATTCCTTCTTGCAATATGAATCCATAAGAGCACCAGAAAATGATGGGAATAAACCATTCACTGAATTTCATCCCCAGAGCGTCCCAAGTTTTATTAAAATTGTGCAAACAAACACATCCTATTTGAATGGTCCCAGTCCCAAACTAAGAGAGATCGCCTTCATCCCACATTTCTATGCAACTTTACCTACATGTTCTCAACGCACAGTATGTGGTGATAATTTGCGGCCAGGTATTCCCACTAACTCAAAGATTTCTGACACTCTCCCATCAGTTGACTTGACACCAGTTCCCCCAGTTTCTGTAAAACCTGAAATTTACTCTCCAAGGAGTACATCAAAGAGCTCTGTTGGTATTCGGCTTAGGCTTCCGGTGCAACCACCATTTCCCATCCTGAGTACTGAACAAAGGAATAGTAATCATGCTATTGCAGAATTTGATTCCTTTTCTGAAGTGCAGAAACAGTCCAAAGCTTTGCAGCACTTCTCAAGTCCTGACTTCTCTGCAAAGAGAAATTCTGTTTCTCCATTGCTTAGAAATTCTGCAAGCTTCTTTCCACCCAGATCCCAACCAGACCACCAATTACAACAGCCTACCCATGCAAGACTAGATGGTCTACAACCCAGTTCTGTTTCTTTAGCAGATAAGAGCCTCCTAAAAACCTCTTTGGACAGAGTGTCTCCTGTAGCCATGTATCGGAGAAAACCCACTTATGTGAATCCTCTTGAAAGCAGCTCAGCCTCAGAATCATTCAGTACCTGTTCAGTCAGTGGACCTCTTCAGCCTTTGCACACTTCATCTGTAATTGCCAATAATTCCATGGCTTTGTCATCTATGTCATCCTCAGGGACAGAAGCAGTAAGTCCAGCTCCTTCTCCAATAGACTCTATTGCCAGTGCTGCTAATATCACCAGTAATTCCAGTCCTTTGTTTCCTGAGACTCCTGCTTCCACTCAGCAGAGACAGTATGCCAGCGCAGCTGCTACTGTAATCTCAAACAAAAAAACAAGCCCTACTTCTTTGTCATCAGAATCCACCACCAATTCACACTACCAGTTTGCATATGCTTCCAGCAGGATGACCACTAGTTCCAGTGCTCTATCTTCTGAGACTTATGTTTTCACACATCAGAGACAGAATGCACAGGCAGGTGGGACTATAACTGCCTCAAGTACAAAAACAGTGAGCTCCGTTTCTTCTCTAGATTCTTCCACCAGCTTATCTTGCCACCATGTCTATGCTTCTGCCAAGCCCTCCAGTAGTTCTAGTGTGTTGTCACCTGAAGCTTGTGCTTTTTCATATCAGAAACAACAAAGTGCAACTGCTGCTGCAGACTCTTCAGGGACAAGATCAAGAAGCAAAACACCTTCCCCTTCAAAGGCCACTGCCTATCATACTCCAAATGTTGCTTCCAGAAGTACTTTAAATCATGATCCTCCTAGTCAGGATAATGTCACATCCTCATTTTCTAAACAGGAGGACCATTATGTCTCTTCGCAAGAAACGCAGATACCTGAACCCACTGTTACTTCTGCTGTCTCCCGAATCCAAGAAGCATGTCTCATCCTATAAAGCTAGCCTTAAAATGGTCCATATGAAGACATTTGCCTATGGACACTTTTTTTTCAGGGAAAGATGCCTCTTGAAAGTGCTGCCTAAGTGCATTCAGAGACCATCCTTGTCTAAGCCAACAAGTGACTATTTATCAAATTCAGAGAATTCTCTCTTTAGAATATTGAAAATGAATTGATTCAGCCATAAAAAGAACTGTCATTAAGATTGCACACAGTGAGATAGCTACCTCAAATGGCACATAACGGAGCTACAGTACAGTAGAGGAAAGAACGATGGGTGCTCTTATAGCCATTACAGTGCCCTCTAGCTGATTTTCTGGCTTTTTATGTGATGGAAAACTCCATCAACAGCATTCATTTTCTGAATGAGCAGAAATTGTGATTTTTTTCCCCTCCCCTCAGGTGGGTGTACGCCAGGGGTCTTCAAACTTAGCCTTTTTATGACTTGTGGACTTCAACTCCCAGAATTCCTCAGCCGGGTATGCTGGCTGACGAATTCTGGGAGTTGAAGTCCACAAGTCATAAAAGGGCCAGGTTTGAAGATCCCTGGTGTAGGCCCTAGGTTGTCTTACCCAGAAATATCACTGTGAGATCTTCCTTTTAGTTTTACTAACTAGGGCTTTTTTTTGGTGGTGGTGGTGGGGAAACAGGGTAAAATTGTAATTGTCCAGTGTGGTCAGATTCTATGCTGGAAGCAGCTTGGTTTGCTGTTGTGCAAGCTAATTGTGTATAATTACTTTATATTGTTCTGTTCTAAAATCATGGGCACAAACTGATTCCTGAACTTTTGGCCTTCTCAATCTTCTGAAATGTTTGTATGCAACACATTTGAAACAATTCTGAAGCAATTTGTTTCAATAATTTGCAAGATGTTGAATGTGTTGCTCTCTGAATCCTGTAATACCTGGGAGCAGAATGGTTGAAGATTGTTCTTTCTGTATTTTCCTCTGGGAATTCTGCTGAATCATCTTCACATGGATTGTGATTTGGCAGAAATAGAAACCTGGATTGTTCTGATTCTGAGTTGTGACCAAAACAAAATATGAAGACATGCTGGAATGATTTTAAGAACGAATGCAGCTAGGTTGGAATGTGTTGCTTTTTGCCCTCCTGCTTCTCTACACAGGGTGGGTGTTTGCCTGCTCACTTCCTATTTTCCAAGCATTCTTCCCTTTTACCCCTTCAGCTGTGACTGATATCCCAGTGCTGCATATGCCACTGGCTGACCTGTCCTTCAGTCTTCCCAGCACCTTCTCCTTAGCTACCTCCTACCCTTTTCCTCATAGTCTTCTCTTTCCCTCTTCTCTTGATGAAGCAGATTTATTTTAAACCTTTTTTCTAAACCTGCTTCTGGCTTATTTCCAACCATTTCTATTTTGCAACTGCCTTCCCCTCCCCATTTCTATAGAGAAAGAAGTTAACCTCTTGAAGGTAGTTATATTGAAGGATAAAAATGTAGGAGAATATATTCAAGCAACAATAAGGGATGTGCAAATTGTTTTGCAGACAAATATTCCATCTCCAATTTAATTGCTGTTTAGAAAATACTTCATGTAATACTTTTATTCATTGTGTGTGGATCTTTTGACTTACGGTATATTTTTGTGTCAAAATAAAATGTTTAGCAGAGAATAAGTTATGTTTGACATGTTTTAATTGTCACAGTTGTTTTATGTAAATGGGTGTGGGCAAAAATCTATAGGAATTGCTTAAAGAGTTAGGAATTTTATTAATATTTTTTTAAAAAAAGATTTTATTGAGTTTTATAGGGTTGGGGATAAGATAGGATTGGGATGGGGATTAAGGTTTAGGGTAGGGTTAGAATCAGGATTGGGATTAGGACAGGGTTAGGGTTATCCCCCAATAATATTTTCAATCTTTAGCAAACAGTACATATGTTCAATTAACAATAATTGATATAGTAGTAAATAGCTGTAGTAAATATGATAAATGATAATCATAAACAGTATCAGTTGGTCAATTAATATCATTCTTACTAATATGTATTCAAAATAACATCACATTCATTTCTCACTAGTTCATTTGCCTAACCATTGGTAAAAATTATCCAATGTTTTAAAGTAAACTGAATCTTCTTTCTCTTTAATCTCTAAAACCAATCGATCCATTTCTGCACATTCTAAAATTTTCTTAATTAAAACCTCTTCAGTTGGTAAGTTTTCATTTTTCCAGTGTTGGGCAAATACTATTCTCGCTGCTGTCAGTACATGCAATATTAAATATTCATTCTCCTTCTCATACTTAGGTTCTAATATTCCTAACAAAAACAGTTCTGGTTTAAATTCTATCTATCTTTTGATCATCTTTTCCAATAATGTATGTATCTTAACTCAAAACCTTTTTGCTTTAGGGCATATCCACCAGATATGATAGTAAGTACCTGGCCTTTGTTTCATTTCCAGCAATTATTTGAAGTATTTTTAATTTTTTTTGCTAATTTTACTGGTGTCGTATGCCATCTATAAAACATTTTATTCTATCCCATAATTTTTGCCAGTCTTCCAAATCTATAGAATATCCAAAGTTTTTTGCCCATGTTATCGTTTCTTTTACTTGTTCTTCCATCTTCAAGTTTAGCAGAAATCTATAGAGTTTCTTAATCAAGTTTTCATCTGTTTTTAACAATATCTGATCGAATTCTGTCCTTTATAAAATCCTGTTTTCCCGTTGGTAATTTTTTTATTCATTTTATCAAGATCATTTTTCAACTCTTCATGATTTTTTGTTGAGGTTGCCGTCTGAGCTACAATTGCTTGCAAAATTGCTTGAGTATCTTTTTGGTGAACATCCATTTTCTCCAGCATGTGGATTACGAATCCACAGGATGGGTTCGCCGCAGTCCTCCTGCCCATGTGACTAGGACCCAAACTCTTAGCTCCGCCTCCGACCGGGCTTCCTGTCTTCTGACCGGACTTCCTGTCTCCCAGTTTTTTCCTAGTCTTCAGCCCGAGAACCTCTCTTAGAGTAGGCTCCGAGAGGAAAGTTTCTTTTGTTGAAGCAGGAGCAGTTTAGCTGGATTAGTTTTTCTTTTAAGTTGAGTACTTAAATTTTCCTTGAGCTTAAGTACTGAGAATCTTTTACAACGGAGGATCCAGCGGCAGCGGGGTCTTGAGAGGGCTTCGAGGTCCCACGGGACCACGCTAGGGAGCCGGAGGGGGCATCGACCCGCAGCTCCAGATCGCAGCCGGAATCCTCCGAGGATCTTCCTCCCCCCGGGGCATTCCAACGCCCAGCGCCGTCAAAGGAAGGAGCCGGGACACCAACCACAGCGCGGAGAGGACATCACCAAGATCCTAAGCGCAAGTGGGGGTTTCGGAGGGGGGAGGAGGGCGCCGCCAGCCGCAAGACCGGCGATCGGTGCGGACCCCATTTCGGCCGCGTAGAGAGGCGAGCCGGGGGCGTCGGCGGCCATTAGGGACCACGTGCAAGGAGGACGGGCGCCATCTTGGCTAGCCGGCCTCACAGTTTGGCGCGGGGGCCATTTTGAAAAAGGAGCGGGCCTAGCTCAGTAGCAGAGACCGCCATCTTCCGCAGGCCCTAGCCACCGAGCAGGGCCTGAGCGCCATTCGAGTGTGGGGGGGGATCGGCAGGGCGATTAATCGCCGGAAACGGAGGCCTGCGGAGCGGCTACCGCTTCGACAGGCAACCACGTCCCCTAACCACCACAGTGCCTGCTGAGTCAGGCCGAGAGGGGGAAGCTTATCCGAACAGGAGCAAGGCCAAGTTCGGATAACGGAGTGGATTATTGGGGATTATATCTGGGGGGAATCCCATTCAGCCTCGCAGACGATCCCAAGCGATAAGTCTGCCCGACTGTCACTGCCAGCGTATCTGTGCAGAACGGGGCCTGGCCCTACCTGCCTGGGAATTGAGCCCTTGTTTTCCCCCCTTTGTCTCGGTGACCTCGTTGGGATCCCAGACGGACGATGGCAGACAGTGCGTCGCTTCAGGTGTACCAAGGCTCAAGCTCCCCCCTCCCCAAAACGCAAGGCCACGGATTTGGAACCGGGGGGGGCAAGAAGAAGGCAAAAACAAAGCACCTAAACAAAGAGCCGTCGAAGGCAGCCGAGCGACAGGCCTTAAGGAGGCACCAGGTGCTAGAGAGAGAGTGTGCCAAGGCCCAGAGGCTTCAGTCCAGAGGGACTGAGCAGGCTGATTTTCCCCATTCCACTCCGTCCACATCAGAGCATGCCGAGCCTGCAGACACGCAGGCGGAAGCAGAACAGGAAACCACAGGCCTCCCAAGAGGGTGGCCGGAACAATTACAAACATATGCAAAAGGCATTTGATAATTTTATGACTTCCAAGCTCTCTTCTTTCCCTCAGGAACACACCAAACAGCCAGCGCCCCCGCTTCGCAGGGGACACGCATTCACCCAAGCCTCCGAGGATTCTAGTCCTCTTCACAGATTTGCAGAGGAGGAGCCGGAGGACTGGGAGACATCTGGACGCCAGCTGTCGGAAGAGGAGGACGAGACTCCAGAACAGGCCTCAACCTCAGGGCTGTTCGATTCGGCTCAGTTCCGTTTACTCATGCTCAAAACCTGTGCCACCCTTAGCCTGCCGGCAAGGGATAAAAAAACAAAATCCGCCTCCCCCGAGGAGGAAGGAGGTAAGGTCCACCCGGTACTACATCCACCTGCTCCGGATGAGATAAAGGTACCGTGTCCGTTAGTGTTCCGCACCACGCTGGAATCACAGTGGGCCTCATTGGCAACCACGCCGTCTCCAAGTAGTACGGATAAAAAGATATTAAATGTGTGCAATGTCTTGGCTTCCCTCATAGAGGTACCAACTGTAGACGAACCACTAATATCTCTATTTGCATCATCCGCCATTCCAGGAGACATGGCGGAATCCATGAAGGCCGAGGACAAGAAATTTGAGTTCGCGCTCCGCCGGACGCACCACTCAGCAGCCTGGGCGATCTGAGCTGCGGTCTCAGCCTCCCTGGTGGCCAGGGCGTCAATCTTGTGGCTTCAGGAGGTACAGGCAAGTGTACCACCAGATCAGGTACGTGCACAGCAAACGTTAAACAAACTGTTACTGGCGGCAGAGTACATGGCGGACACCACCTTGTCGGCCTCAAAATATTCAGCCAGGGCCATAGGGTCAACAATAGCCTCCAGAAGGCTCCTTTGGCTCAAAACATGGAAGATGGACCTTAAGTCCAAATGGCGACTAGCCACCGCCAAATACTCAGGAACCAAGCTGTTCGGTCCCATCCTGGAACCGTATGTGATTGAGGACAAAAATAAGAGAAAGGTTCTCGCCCATCCCTCCAGGGGAAAAGAGAGGGGAGGCCAAGAGTTCCGCAGGCAGGGGCCCCGCCAGAGCGGGTCCGGAGAATGGAGACAACCCTTTCGAGGGGCGCAGTCCTGGGATTGGCCCAGAAATCAGCGCACCTTCCCCTCAGTTCAGGAGCGCTTCCAGGACCGCCCAGCCGCAGGTAGGGGCCAGTTCCCAAAACGCAACGCCAGAGGAGGGACGGGACGTCCTTACAGGCGCTCCAAGTGACGCCTGGGACAGCCCCATAGGGGGTCGCCTGGCGCTGTTCAGCCAAGTGTGGCGAAACACCACAACAGACGCCTGGGTAAGGGACACGGTGACTCAGGGCCTAGCCTTAGAGTTCTACGCTCCCCCCCGAGTCAATTCATAAGGTGTCCGGAGTCCCGAAACCCCTCAAAAGCAAGACTGCTAAGACTGGCCATAGAACACCTGATAGAAATCAGAGCCATAGAACCGGTCCCGGCAGGATAGGAAAGACGGGTTCTACTCCATCCTGTTCGTCGTACCCAAGCCATCCGGCGGTTGGAGAGCAATTCTAGACCTCAAGAGGCTCAATCACTTCGTAATATACAAAAAGTTCAAAATGCAATCCGTCAGATCCATACTGGACAGCATCCAAAGGGGGGATCAGTTGTCATCCATAGACCTCGCAGAGGCATACCTACACATACCTATAAGGCAGGAACATCGACGCTTCCTGAGGTTCTGTCACAAAAACAGACACTACCAATACAGGGCCCTACCATTCGGCCTGTCATTGGCACCCAGGGTATTCACAAAGGTGCTGGCCGTGTTGGCTGCGCACCTGCGCATGCTACCGGTGCGCGTCCTCTGTTACCTAGACGACATCCTGATCCTATCAAGTTCACAACAAGCGGCCCACTCAGACCTGCGGGTCACGCTAAGCACACTACAGAAACACGGCTTCTCCGTAAATTACAAAAAGAGCCACCTCACACCATCAACTCGCCTACTACATTTAGGGGCGATCATAGATTCAGAAACAGGATTAGTACACCTTTCTCAAGAAAGGCGGGACAGCGTACGAAAGCTCACACGCCTCATTCAGGGGAAGGGTTCAACCACAATAGTGCAACTGTCCCAACTTCTGGGGAAAATGATCTCATGCCTGGGCATCGTCCCATGGGCCAGACTCCATTCCAGAAGGCTCCAATGGTTCCTTCTCCCCTACCAAAGACTAAACCAGGGCGCATCCCTCCGAAAGGTCAGACTCCCTCCCCAGGTCCTGTCATCCCTCCGATGGTGGACTTCTACCGCCACGGCCAGGGGAACACTGTTCAGGGAACCAGACAGACTAACAGTGACCACCGACGCCAGCCAGTTCGGGTGGGGAGCTCACTTCCAGGATCAGATAGCGCAGGGCAGATGGTCACCCCGGGACCTGGTCCACAGCATCAACTGGCTTGAACTAAGAGCAATTCACCTAGCTCTCCGTCAATTCTCCCCCAGCCTGAAGGGAAGACACGTGCTGGTCCTAACGGACAACGTGACAGCCAAGGCACACGTGAACAAGCAGGGGGGAACGAGATCAGCAGTTCTCATGCAGGAAGCCTGAGAACTGGGGCTTTGGGCAGAGTCACACCTAGGGTCAATAAAAGCAGAGCACATATCTGGGGAGGCAAACAGCCAAGCTGATTCACTGAGCAGAGTCACAGTGAATCACGCGGAGTGGAAGCTGGACCCGGCCCTGTTCGAGGCAATCGCGAACAGGTTCGGCCGTCCACTAGTGGACCTCTTCGCTTCCCCCAAGAACAAGCAGCTCCCCCGCTTCATATCCAGGTTTCTGACCTGGGGAGCGGAGGGAACGGACGCTTTCAGGTGCAGGTGGCCTCGGGGGCTGATGTACGCATTCCCACCCCCTCCGTTGATTCAGGCGACCATTCGCAAGGTCATCGTGGAAAGAGCGGAGGTGATCTTGATCGCCCCACACTGGCCAAGACGGCCATGGTTTGCAGATCTCGTAGACCTTTCAATCTCGCCAGTCTGGATAATTCCCCCACATCAGGTGTCGCTCACCCAGGGGAATCTACAACATCCAGACCCACAGTGGCTACAACTAGCCGCTTGGCACTTGAAAGGGAGGGGCTAGCCAGACAGGCCTTTTCGAAGGACGCCATAGAGATCATCCAGGCTGCCCGTCGCCCTTCCACTAACAGTGTATGAGGCTACGTGGAGGAGTTTTGTCAGCTGGTGCGGCAAGCAAGGATTAGATCCCTTGGCTGTGACCATTCCTAACGTCATAGATTTCCTTGTAGAAGGATTTAAGAAGGGCCTGGCTCTTAACCCTATTCGCAGGCAGGTGGCAGCCATACAAACGGTGCTCTCCTACGACAACAGGGAGTCACTATCACAGCACCCGGCAGTAAAGGCCTTCATGAAGGGGGCAGCCGCAGTACGACCTCCGGTGGTACATCGCTACCCGTCTTGGGATCTCCCCAAGGTGCTCCAGGCCTTAACATCCCCTCCGTTCGAACCCCTGAGACTCTGCTCACTCCGTCATCTGACATGGAAGGAAACCTTCCTGGTGGCCATCACATCGGCTAGGCGGATCTCGGAGTTGGCGGCTCTCTCGGTTCGAGCGGACCTGATGATCTTTTCAGAGGACACAGTCACATTACGTCTAGATCCATCCTTCATCCCGAAGGTCAATTCTTGGTTTCACAGAGCTCAGGAAATAGCATTACCAAGCTTCTGTCCGAATCCCTCAGATCCCCGGGAACGGCGATGGCACACTCTAGACGTGCGCAGGGCCTTACTCCTTTACACCAAAAGGACTTCTGCTTTCCGGAAATCGGAAACGTTATTTGTTTCATTCCAACCAGCAACCAGGGGTCACAGGGTTTCCTCCTCGACCGTTGGCAGGTGGATCAGGGCATGCATAGCAGAGGCTTACGGGACACAGTCACTACAGGCCCCGGCAGGAATAACGGCGTACTCCACCAGGAGTGCGGCTACCTCAGCAGCCTGGTACACGCAGGCGCCAGTGGAGGAGATTTGTAGGGCGGCGACGTGGGCGTCCCCGTCCTCCTTTGTTAAAAACTACAGGATAGACCGCTTCGCTGCGGCAGAGGCCTCCTTCGGTAGGCGAGCGCTGCAGCAGGTTATTTCCTCAAGTGAGATTCCAGCCTAGACTCCCATCCGGGGGGACATGGGAGGGCTTTGGTATGTCCCATCCTGTGGATTCGTAATCCACATGCTGGAGAAAGGGCGTTGTCTTACCTGAACGCCTCTTCTCAGCATGGGGATGAAGAATCCACACACCCTCCTCTAACAGTCTAGGCAGATGTTGATTTACAGGATTGTGAGCAGGAGCCACGAGGACCAAACTACGCTGAAGGAGCTTCGCCCGAGGAAAAAACTGGGAGACAGGAAGTCTGGTCAGAGGACAGGAAGCCCGGTCGGAGGCGGAGCTAAGAGTTTGGGTCTTAGTCACATGGGCAGGAGGACTGCGGCGAACCCATCCTGTGGATTCTTCATCCCCATGCTGAGAAGAGGCGTTCAGGTAAGACAACGCCCTTTTTCTGGCTGCAGCATTGTTGTAATTGATTTCTAATATACTGGACTTGCAGGGGCGGAAGAGCCTTCCCCCCCCCAAGTTTAGATAGATTTGAAGTACTCATCTTTGTCTTTATTTCTTATATTGTAATCCACCAGGTAGCCAAATGGCCAGCTTTTATAATCCAATAGGCTCCTATTGCTAGGAGGAAAAATCCATAAAAATAAAAAGGAAAAATAAAAAATAGCAATAGGGCAAAAAGAAGGAAGCAATAAAAAAGGAGGGAAAAATGCTCCCAAAATGAAAAGGGAAAAAGAAAAAAGGAAAGGAAAAAAGCAAAAATGTCAAAAATTATAGTCCACCATATTCTGTTATGTAAAATTTTTTAATTTTCAATTCTTCTAATTCAGCCTATTATAGTTCCAAAGCAGACAGTATTTATAATCCAGGGAAACAGATGGCTCCAAATACTATTTGTTTATAGATATAGTCTATCTTGTAAAGCCATGTAAACAAAAGAAAGTCTTTTCTCCAGCAAAGTTTCAAGGACTTTCAGATAAAGAATGTCTGGGCATGCAGCCAACATTGAGGTTGGTCTAGAAACCAACAACAGACCTCTAGGCTTCCCTTAGGCATGAAAGCTGGATAACTTGGAGCCAGTCACTTTTTCAGTCCAACTTGCCTCACAAGGCTGTGTGGGGAAAATAGAAGACTGGAATATTCAATATGTTTACTGTCTTGAATTATTGGATAAATAACAACATATGCTATTTGTAAGTGTAATAATAAATACTGAATAGTATTTGTTGCAGAAAAATGAGAGCATTTAAGACTGGCTTATACATTTGAACCCCAGAAGGATTGGGAGCTAATTTGGTTGACATGCCTTTGAGAATGATGCAACTAGGTGATTTATTGCTGACTTTGGAGAAGCCTGGCTGATCATCTTGATTTCTAGAATGAAGAGTTGCTCTGAGAGGCAGCTTAGTTTAATGGTTAAAGGCACCAGACCAGAAATCGGGAGACCAAATTTTTGTTCTGTCTTAGACACAAAACCACCTTGGTAACTTTGAGCCAGTCATTCATTCTCAACCCTAGTAAGTACAGAATGGCTGGCAATCTTCCCAAGGAAAATGTGACAACTAGTCTGGGTAGTCACCAGGAGTCAACATTAATTAAAAAAATAAAAATAAAAAATAAAATAACTACCATAAGATTCTCTTTCCACTCCCCTGTAGTTGATTATTTTTTATTATGTTTTATTATCAAACATTAAGCACATGTAAAAACCTTTTCTGTGTATCCAGAAAGTTACTGAGGTTGATCCATTTGTTAGATTTAATCTAACACTTAGGAATAAAGTAGGAAGGGAGACTTATTTTCACCTGTATTATAGGATAGTATGCACGTACAACATAAATCTAATCTGTGAACACTCACTACTGCAAGAGGTCTCTGGGAGGGGAAAATGATTGTTCATGACTTACACTGTGATAATGATGACAAGAAAGGAGACATTTTTCTTGCTTACACCTCACTTGCTTGGCATTATGCAATATGGCTTTTCCAAGTGTGGAGGATCTAAATCAGTATATTTGCTTGAACTGTATCTTCTGCAACCTGATAAAATTGTTTTTCTCAACTAACCTTTGTTTCATTCCCAAATCACATTTTTTTCTCATAATAATATATGGGTTGTATGAAACCTTTTATTAGAAGTTTTGCTATCATGTTCTTCATGAGAGAGACAAGCCGTGATGGGAGATATTCTCAAGGGAAATCCTATTGGTCTGAGATCACAATGATCTGTTTTAATTCAAAACAAACAATATCTACTGGAGATCAATATAAGTCTGTCCATTTCCAATATTTCAGTGTTAATGTTTTCATGTCCAACAGGAAATGTCAGAAAATCAATGAGGCTTACTTTACCCTCCATTATTCCTTTGGGGAAATATAATCTGCCTTTTTTTAATACACCTCCCCCCCAATATTTCCTTGTCTAGGAGGATGGGTGGGTGCTGACTTCCAACAACTAGATATCTCTCATAAGGCAGATAGCATGAGTTTGACATCACAATGGGTAATGTTTTGTATCCATGTAGACTGAATCACTACAAAATGTACAAACAGGTCAGGTTTAGGCAGCACTTCAGGGACCCAAATGAATAAGCCAAGTATAAGACTGAATTATTATTATTATTTATTTATTTAATTTCTATGCCGCCCTATTCCAAAGAACTCAGGGCGGCTCACAGCATGATAGAAATTACAATAAACACATATCTATAAAAAACCCTTGAGCTAAAAGAAACCAATCACTCCACAAACATACACAGAAACATACACTGGCTAGGGGCAAGGTGTTAGCTGCCCCAGGCCTGCCGGCAAAAGTATGTTTTAAGCAATCTACGAAAGGCGAAGAGGGTGGGGGCGACACGGATCTCCGGGGGAAGTTGGTTCCAGAGGGCCGGGGCCGCAACAGAGAAGGCCCTTCCCCTAGGCCCCGCCAGGCGACACTGTCTGGCTGACGGGACCTGGAGAAGGCCCACTCTGTGGGCCCTAACCGGCCGCTGGGATTCATGGGGCAGCAGATGGTCCCGTAAATAACCTGGTCCAATGCCATGTAGGGCTTTATAGGTCATAACCAACACTTTGAATTGGGTTCGGAGACCAATTGGCAGCCAATGCAGCTCGCGGAGTGATGCCGAAATGTGGGCATTTCTAGGCAAGCCCAACACTGCTTGCGCGGCTGCATTCTGCATTACCTGAAGTCTCCGAACATTTTCCAAAGGTAGCCCCATGTAGAGAGCATTGCAGTAATCGAACCTCGAGGTGATAAGGGCATGAGTGACTGTGAGAAGAGACTCCCAGTCCAAATAGGGCCGCAACTGGTGCACCAGGCGAACCTGGGCAAATGTCCTCCTCGCCACAGCCGAAAGATGATGTTCCAAATTTAGCTGTGGATCGAGGAGGACGCCCAAGTTGCGGACCTTCTCCGAGGGGGTCAAAAGCTCCCCCCCCCAGGCTAATGGACGGATAGATTGAAATATCCTTGGGAGGCAGAACCCATAGCCACTCCGTCTTGTCGGGGTTGAGTTTGAGCCTGTTGACACCCATCCAAACCCTAACAGCCTCCAGACATCGGCACATCACTTCCGCTGCTTCACTGAAATGACACGGGGTGGAGATGTAAAGCTGGGTATCATCAGCATACTGATGATATCTCACCCCGTGTTGTCGGATGATCTCGCCCAGTGGTTTCATGTAGATATTAAACAGCAGAGGGGAGAGGACCGATCCCTGAGGGACCCCACAAGGGAGGAACCTAGGGGTTGACCTCTGACCCCCTGCCAACACCGACTGCGACCGACCAGTGAGGTAGGAGGTGAACCACCGCAAAACAGTGCCTCCAACCCCCAACCCCTCCAGTCGGTGCAGAAGGATACCATGGTCAATGGTATCGAAAGCCGCTGAGAGGTCAAGTAGCACCAGGATAGTGGATAATCCCCTATCCCGGGCCCGCCAGAGATCATCCGTCAGCGCGACCAAAGCAGTTTCCGTGGAGTAGCCGAGCCTGAATCCTGACTGTTGAGGGCCCAGATAATCGGCCTCATCCAAGGACCGTTGGAGCTGGAGTGACACCACCTTCTCAACAACCTTCCCTATAAAGGGAAGATTGGAGACAGGACGGTAGTTGTTTAAAACAGCTGGGTCCAGGGAAGGCTTCTTGAGGAGGGGGCGCACAATTGCCTCCTTGCAGGGAGCCGGAAAGGACCCCTCCCTCAAAGAAGCGTTGACAATCTCCTGAACCCAGCCCCGCGTCACCTCCCTGCTGGCCGAAACCAGCCAGGAGGGGCACGGGTCCAATAAACAGGTGGCGGAGCTCACAGCTCCAATGGCCTTGTCGACTTCATCAGGTGCCACCGGGTCAAACTCCTCCCACACAAGAGGATCAAGACGAGTCCCTGTCATCTCGACTGAATCATTATCAGCCGATACTGCATTCCAATTGGAGTCAAGGTCCATCCGAATCTGGGTGATTTTATCCGCGAAAAACTTATTAAAGTTCTCAGCACTACCCTGCAAGGGTGCATCAACCCCCCCTGATTAAGGAGGGAGCGAGTTACCCTGAACAGGGCGGCTGGGCGGGATTCCGCAGATGCAATCAAGGCGGAATGATACGCGCATCTTGCCGCCTTGAGCGCCACCTGATAAGTCTTGATATAAGATCTTACAAGTGTTCGGTCAGATACGGATTTGCTTTTCCTCCATCGCTTCTCTAGGCGTCTCTTCTGGCGCTTCATCCCCCTGAGTTCCTCAGTAAACCAAGGAGATCTCCTGGGTCTGCTACCACAGAGAGGTCGCAGCGGCGCAATCCGGTCAAGAGCCCCCTTCGCAGCCATATTCCAGGCCGTAACCAGGGACTCTGCCGAACTGTGAATGAGAGAATCCGGTATTTCCCCAAGCGTCCTCTGAAAACTCTCTGGATCCATCAGACGTCTGGGGCGGAACCACCTAATCGGTTCCGCCTCCCTGCGGGGGAGGATTGGAGCCTTGAAAACAAGCCGCAACAGAAAATGGTCTGACCATGAATGTTTGAATGATGTTGTGGTTCTACTGGATAATCAGAATGTTGGTAAGATCCTGATTATTATAAGTTTCCATAGTTTGAAGTTTTGCATTTCCACTTAATTCCTATATTTTAGAAAGCAAATTTCTGAATGAGAATATTGATTTAATAGTTTTCTCATTTTTACTTACATTTTTGCATTACATCAATTATTTCCACATATGACTTTAATTTAGATTTTATACATAGGAGTTATTGGTAGTCATCATATCATGTCTACGTAGGACAATCTCCATGGTGGCACAATGGTTAGAATGCATCACTGTAGGTTAATTCTGCTGACTGCTGACTGAAAGTAGTTTGGCAGTTCGAGTTTCACCGGCTCAAGCCTTCCATCCATCCGAGATCATTAAACTGAGGACCCATATTGTTTGGTGGCAATATTCTGACTCTCTAACCGCTTAGAGAAGCTCTAAAGCACTATGAAGTCATATATAAGTGCTATTGCTATCAGTTCAAATGCTTACATCAATTAGCCATCTGATCCAAAGAAGGTTTTCTCATGAGCTATTTCAAGGATTATCTGGCCATCATTGTGATGAGATATCAATAACAAAGAAAGGATTCATGCAGTAGTGGAATTCAGCCAGTTCACACCAGTTCGGCAGAACCGGTAGCTAATTTTTTGTTCCCCAGGCCCAGAATGGACTTCTGGAAGCGGCATCCACACAGAGAACTGGTTACTCACATATTTGAATCCCACCACAGGATTCATGTTATTGCAATTGCGGCATGATGATAGAAATCACTGTTTGTGAAAATCTTTCATTAAGTCTCAGAACTAAAGCTGAAATTAAGAGATACGATCCAGGGGTCAATATAAGCGTATATAACTAACTCATGATGCAAAAATAATAAAACATATTTTGTGATGTGTTGATGGAAGCTCTTTCT
This sequence comes from Bothrops alternatus, assembly GCA_034064705.1. Lineage (NCBI taxonomy): Eukaryota > Metazoa > Chordata > Lepidosauria > Squamata > Viperidae > Bothrops > Bothrops alternatus. The sequence continues at coordinate 1,790,837 of JARGCV010000156.1, read as the reverse complement.
TTTCATACTTGTATTTCAAAATCACATAAGTATATGAAGGATGGTATCTGACACATATTTTGCTATATGTGCCATTTATACTTCTGTGGATGCCTACAGGATATTAGATTTGGGGTCCTTATTTCACTGATGGAGTCTGACATGGCTCCAACTGAACGTATTTGTACAATCATAGGTCTTTATTCAAATTGTCTTTAATAGTGAAAATCAGTTGTGATGAGTCTTCACTGTAAGTAATAGTTGGGCTAGATATAGTGGTCTTTAAGGGACAGTTGTTTTAGTTCATGACATAATATTTTAGAAAACTAAACAGTGATTGAAAACATCAGACATTATATGAATCCTTAATTACAGAAAGAGAAACTTTCACTATTCATTATTTGCTAAAATAATATTACTCTTAATAATATTTTGTATCTCTACTATACATTCCTCTTGTTGAAAGTAAACACTATGTCCTTGCAGTGCCCTGGAGAATAATATATGCCACCACTTAAGTTGCAATCATTCCTTTGTGTATAGAAGTCTTCAATGTTGTGTCCATGTTCCTTATGAGACTAGTTAGTAAATGTTGAGGAGAAAGCCATGTCTGAATCTCACGAAATCTGCAGCCTGTAACTGCTGGATTACAAGAACAGTAGCTGTAGAATAAGAGTTCAAAAATATGTCAGTGAGGAAGTTTTTTTCTTTCCTCTTTTTCTTTTAAATTTAAGTCTATTTTTGAATAAGAATAATAATCTCTGGATCCTAATTAAGGATTCATTTCCATTATATAATACTCATATTAATTGGTAACCAGTGCTAGCTTTTTCTCCATCAATCTGCATCATGCACTTATGTTTGAGCTAGAGGTGTGCTATAAGTCTTCACAAAGAGATTTTGAGAGGTTGTGAAAGAAATATGAACAAATAAAAGGAAAAAGTGGGCACAGAGTGGCTTGTAAGATTGTTTTCATTATCAGTTTAAAAGGATTAATGCAAAAAAAGTAAGTTTTTAAAATTTAAAATTTATAAAGGTTATTCAAGAAAGATTCAACAAGGCTATCTGTCTTCTTATGAATTTTAACAAATGGGTTTTGTTGTTGTTGTATTCATAGTTTTGATAAAAATAGATTAAAGTCTGAAAGGAGAAATGAAACATGTTCAATGAAACAACTGAAGTACTAGCTTTGTGCTAATCAACAGATATTGAACTTCCTCTTGACACTTCAACATCCCTGAATATATCTCATGGCTACAGATAAAATCTCTGTAATAGCAGAAGAAAGGGCTATCTCTATAATTTCAAAGATTGGCAAAATCAGTATTCTCTGCTGATATGAAAACAAATCAAATGCTCTTCTAACCTTTGATAGCCATAATCACATTACATTCTTCTATGAAATTTCTTCTTTCTTCTTTAATAAAAGGAAGCTGGTGTGAAGAACTGTCTTTTCAGTTCAAGATATGGCCTTTATGACACAGGAGATATGTTACCATTAATATAAAATGGTTGGTGTATATCTGGGATCATGTTATCAGAGAAAAAGCTTATATGGTCTTTGTTTTCCAAAAGGTAAAACTTCAGTGAAATGCCAAAAATAACAGGTCCCATTGCCCCTCCATTATACGTAAAGAATCTAAATAGGCTTGCAATCCAGCCTGAGGTATTTCATATCTTTCAGATGTCCTGTAGTTGAAAATTTTACAGTGCACAATAACAAATTATGTTTGTAATGACTCTGCATATTACAAGAAAGCCAATTTGTATCTGGCCTCCAGGTTTAAACCAGATTGGAATTATATGATTAATAAGATGATAATCCATTGTACTATATTACATTTTTCTCCTGTATAATTGGTTCCTTAATAAAGGATGTCACTATTGAAGAACTAACAACAACAATAACAATAACAACAACAACAATAATAGTAAGTTGGAAGGGACCTTGGAGGTCATATAGTCCAACCATTTTCTCAGGCAGGAAACCCTATATCATTTCGGACAAATGGCTGTCCAGTCTCTTCTTAAAAACTTCCAGTGTTGGAGCATTCACCACTTCTGGAGGCAGGTTGCTCCACTGGTTAATTGTTCTAACTGTCAGGAAGTTTCTCCTTAGTTCTAGGTTGCTTCTCTCCTTGATTAGTTTCCATCCATTGCTTCTTGTCCTGCCTTCAGGCCCTTTGGAGAATAGCTTGACTCCCTCTTCTTTGTGGCAGCCCCTGTTATATTGGAACACTGCTATCATGCTCTCTTCATTAAACTAGATATACCCAATTCCAGCAACCGTTCCTTATATGTTTTAGCCTCCAGTCCCTAATCATCTTTGTTGCTCTTCTCTGTACTCTTTCTAGAGTCTCAACATCTTTTTACATTGTGGTGACCAAAACTGGATGCAGTATTCCAAGTGTGGCCTTACCAAGGCATTGTAAAGTGGTATTAATACTTAACGTGATCTTGATTCTATCCCTCTGTTAATGCCTAGAATTGTGTTGGCTTTTTTGGCAGCTGCAGCACACTGCTGGCTCATATTTAAGTAATTGTCCACTAGGACTCCGAGATCCCTCTCACAGTTACTACTATTGAGCAAGGTACCCCCTATACTATACGTTATATTTGGTTTTTCTTGCCTAAATGTAGAACCTTGCTTTTTTCACCATTGAATTTCATTTTGTTAGATAGCACCCAATATTCAAGTCTGTCCAGATCCTTCTGTATCTTAAGCCTGTCTCCTGGAGTGTTGGCTATTCCTTCCAGCTTGGTGTCGTCTGCAAATTTGATGCGTTCCCCATCTATCCCCTCATCCAAATTGTTGATGAAGATGTTGAAGAGCACTGGGCCCAGAATAGAGCACTGAGGAACCCCACTACACACTTCCCTCCATGTAGATGCGTTTCCATTGAGGACCACACACTGAGTATGGCCGGTCAGCCAGCTACGAATCCATCTGGTGGTGATGCAGTCTAACCCACATTTTTCTATCTTATCAAGTAATAGGTTGTGATCTACTTTATCAAATGCCTTACTGAAGTCCAAGTAAATTATATCCACAGCATTCCTCTGATCCACTAATTTTGTCACTTGGTCAAAGAATGCAATAAGATTTGTCTGGCATGATCTGTTTTTGACAAACCCATGTTGGCTCTTAGTAATGACTTTCTTTGTCTCTAAGTGTTCACTGATTTGTTGTTTGATTATCTTTTCCAGAATCTTCCAGGTATTGAGGTCAGTCTGATAGGTCTGTAATTTCCTGGGTCCATTTTTTTCCCTTTTTTGAAGATGGGAACTACATCAGCTCTTTTCCAGTCCTCTGGTAGTTCCCCAGTGCTCTAGGATCTTTGCAAAATATAGTTCAGTGGTTCTGAGATCACATCTGCCTGTTCCTTGGGAACCTTGAGGTGTAATCCATCTGGTCCTGATGATTTGAACTCATCTAGGGTGGACGTCACCTTCTTGCCACTTTCACCCACTAATGGACCAATCATCTCCTTCACCTTTTTCTTGTTTTTTACATGTTGAAAGAAGTTTTTTTTTTGTAATTTTTGACTTTGGTTGCAAGCCTTAGTTCATTTTGAGCCTTAGCTTTCCTCACTTCATCTTTGCAGTCTCGGGCTATTTGCTGATATTCTGACTTAGTTATGTGCCCCTCTTTCCACTTTTTATATTTGTCTTTCAATTTGTCAGAGAGTTCTTTATGCAGCCATACTGGTTTCTTTTTAGAGCTGTTATTTTTCTTCTTTGTTGTTATTGTGCTTGACTAGGCTTTTATTATCTCACTTTTCATAATTTCCCAAACTCCTTGAGTTGTTTTCCCCTTGAGGATTCTCATCCATGGAATCCTTCCCAAGCCCTCTCTAAGTTTATTGAAATTAGCTCTCTTAAAGTCCAAGACTCTAGTTTGACTGTGTTCTATTGATTGTGCTTCCATAATGTTGAATTCCAATATTGCATGATCACTTCCTCCCAAGGTTCCTGTGGTTTCAACGCCTTCTATCATTTCATCTCTTTAGTGAGAATTAGATCCAATATGACTAATCCCCTTGTTCTGTTCTCTACTTTTTGGGAGACAAAGTTGTCTGCTAGGTTTGTCAGGAATCTGTTTGATCTTCCACTTGGTACAGAGTTTATCTCCCAGTTGATGTCAGGTAATTAATGTCCCCCATTACTATCGTGATGTGCTTCCTACATACCTTAGTTAGCTGACTAGCAAAAAGTTTATCTATTTCCTCTGTTTGGTTGGGTGGCCTATAGTATACATCTATGGCAATGTCATTTGTCCCCTTTTTTATATTGACCCAAATGCATTCAAGACAGTTTTCATCATTGTTGTGCTCGATTTCTGTAGAGATGTAGTTATTTCTTATATAGAGAGCAACTCCACTTCCTCTTTTATTTGGTATGTTTCTTTTAAATAATTTAAATCCTTCTAGCTGTGTGTTCCCTTTGTGGGTTTCGTCCCATCATGTTTCCGTAATGGCAACACTATCATATCTGCCCTCATTAACCTGAATTTCTAGTTCACCCTGTTCAAATCTCAATCTTTGCTTTTTCTGATCCTCAAAAATATAAATAAGATGCTTGTAAGGTAAAATAAGTTCCTCTGTATTCTCAATGAAGTCATCTTTTAGTGTATTTTGGTTTGTAGAATAGTCAAATGTAGTCTGAGAATCAATTTTAAGATTTGAAGGAGAGTTTCTGGCTCTTAGTTCTGTGTTAATCTCTTTCATTGTAGCAAATTCCTCTTTAATTTCCCTTAGTTCCTCTTCTGGTATGTTTTGGTTTGTAGAATAATCAGATGTGATCTGAAAGTCAGTTTGAGAGTTTGGGGTAGAGTTGGCTCTTCGTTCTGTAGTAAGTCCTTTCCTTATGGCACATATTTCTTCAGTAGCCTCATAAATCTTTTTCACTATAAGCTTGCAGTTTAAGTGAGAGTAAAATTTTTCCATTTTAAAAGTGATTAAAGAAGATCCTTTCTTTATTCTTTTTAGTAAAAACTGTAGTTAAGCAGTGTTCACCCCCTCAGTTCCCACAACTGCATCAGCTTATCTTTTCCAGAAATAGTTTGAAGGTCAGGTCCTTCTCTCCAAAAAATAATCCACAGTTACTAATCCATATTAACTTTTCACCACTAGATGTCCTCAGTAAATAAAATTTTTTTGCCAGACACCATTTCCCCCCTTTTTTCTATCTTTTAAAGGAAAAAGTGGAGAAAGAAATAAACTTCCAATATAAAATAATAATATAATTTGAAAAAGTGTTTTTTTCTGTGTCCCAAAATCAATGAAAATAAAATGTAGTCTTTAAAATTTTTTGTTCTCAGTGCCTTTCTTCCCACATATACAAAAGCTGCTTTTTCCAGATGGGGAAGTAATTCCAACCAAGAGTTTACAGGCAATTAAAAAACCAAAGAGGGCAAAGAAAGGGGCAAAGAAGGTCTCACTTGGATCCTCTGTGGTGGGTCTAACACGCTTAGGTGTAGTTGTGACTTCGGCTGGTGCAACAGGGTAATCGGCCATCTTGCAGGACGATCTTTGCTCCATTGGCCCTAAGGAAATAGCTGGAGCCACAGGAGAAGCTGCCGCTCTCCCGCAGTCATCAGCAAGCCTCCTCGGTGACTTTCGACCCACCCTCCAGGGTGACTTTCGACCCACTAAGGGGTCTACCCACGAAGAAAAGCCGTCCGGACTGGAGACGAGTCTCCAGACATGACCGACATCACCGCGTACTGGAACCGGAAGTCTCGAAAACAAGTTCTTCATCTCGGACCATGACCCCCTGCTTATTTGAGTTTATCATCACAAATACCTTTACCTGTCTCCTTAATGTCTCTATTAAGGTCAGCAAGGGCATTGTATCTGTTGTGCAGGGACACAGTGAAAGCTTTGTGTTTATAGTACACAGCTCTCACCCTGCCAGATCCCACGGTTGACCACACTGGCCTTCTCCTGCAGGATCTTTGTGGTAGAAGTTATATAGCTTTCTGTGTTATGGGAGTGATCATATCAAAATGAAAATGTTAGTTGGAGTGTATAGTTTTGAGAAATAGAATCATTCAATGAAAGAGTTGTTAAATTGTTATGTCTTTCTTTCACAGTTAAAATAATCAGTAAAATGATGCCAAACATAACCATAATCATGGATTTCTTGCTTATGGGATTTTCTGATCAACGAGAGTTCCAGTTTTTGTACTTTGTGGTCTTCCTCCTGATGTATCTGGCTATCCTGATAGGAAATCTTCTCCTCATCATTTTGGTAGTGATGAACAACCATCTTGAGACACCAATGTACTTCTTTCTGATCAATTTAGCAATTGTTGACCTGGGATCCACCTCTGTCACCATTCCCAGGTCAATGGCCAGTGCCCTCATGAACAGAAGAAAGATATCCTATTCTGAATGTGCTGTGCAAATGTTTTTCTTTGTTTTCTTCCTGTCTTCAGACCTTTTCCTTCTCACTGCTATGGCCTATGACAGATATGTGGCTATCTGTCATCCTTTACATTACATGTCCGTGATGCAATGGAGAAGCTGCTTCCAGATGGCAGGGGCTGCATGGATGCTTGGTTTTATTAATGCTGCCATGCATGCAGGAACCCTTTTTTCATTGCCTTTCTGTTCCAAAGTCATCCATCAGTTCTTCTGTGAAATCCCACATCTCATGAAGATTTCCTGCTTCGATCCGAAATTCAGTGAAATCAGGGGTCTTTTTTTTAGTACTTTGCTTGGTGTTGTTTCTTTTATTTTAATTATCATGTCCTATGTAAAAATCTTTAAGACAGTACTGAGCATGTCCTTAGTGGCCAGTAGACAAAAGGCCTTTTCTACTTGCATTCCCCATCTCCTTGTTGTCTGTTTATTGCTTGGTACAGGTATATTATCCCATTTTATACCAAATTCTGGGTCTTCTTACAATTGGGATGCGGTCCTTGCAGTGATCTACTCTATGATCCCTCCAATGATGAACCCTGTAATCTATAGCATGAGGAATAAGGATATCAAAGATGCTTTACTGAAGTTGTTTAATCAAAGGATTACAAATCAAATACAAAACGTGCTTAAGTTTAATTCTTAAGCAAATTTTGGTTAACAATTCAAAAATCCCACAAATTTTGTTGCCTTAAAGACTAACGTATTTTTATTTTCATTTAAGCCCTGTGAACTACAATTAACTTATTTGGATGTATTGGGCATAGTCCATAGAATCACACATATACACTTATATAAAATGGTTGAAAAGCTGGAATTACTTGTAGTAACCTTTAGCAAAATAGAAATTAGATGTAACACCCACCTTTTAACATTAATATACTTATTACAGTAGATATTGGGATAAGAATCCAGGCTGCCTGTTTAATCAATGAAAAATATTCTTAACTGTTTTATTGCCAAAATATTTGGTTTTGGAATCTATATTTTGCTCTCAGTTCCTTTCTTAAGGATAACAATCTGTCAATCAGACTCAGAATGCTCTGAGAAATGTTTTTTACTGGTGTCAGTTTTTGTGTACAGGTGGAGTGATTTATCCCATGTAAAATGTATTGGGACCAGGGTAATAGTCTAAGCAAATTCTATTGTAGTGAATATTTGCTCTTGTGATGTTGTGGATGAGACAATGATGTTTATTTACTCTGCATTGTGCACTCTTTGCTGCTTAATAACTGCTTCACCCAATATAACTGTCTGGAAACAAATGTAGATCTCCAACTTCATACTGCAAACATGTCAAGATTGGATGTAAGAATATATATTTTGTAGCACAGGGGTGTCAAACTCAATTTCACTGAGGGCCACATCAGCATTGCAGTTGCCTTCAGGGGTGTGTGGTCAGGGTGGCTGCAGCCTACTGGGTGGGCGTGGATGGAGTAGGTGTGGCCTACTGGGTAGGCATGGCCAGCTCTACATCGTTCGTGTCAAGGGTCCCTGTGCCACTCCTGGAGTGGCACAGATCTGAGGGTCTCTGGCAGAAAGGGGTGGGACCAGGGCAAATGTCAAGGCATGGTCCATTTCTTCATTCTTCACAAAGGGTGATACTTCCCCAGTATGCACCCAGGGGGCGGGGCCAACATGGCAGGGGCTGGTTCCTTGCTGTTTCTAGATGGCCTTGTGGAGCTAAGACTGAATGTGTTTCAGTATAGATGGCCACCACAAAATTGTACATTGACTCCCGGACAGCTGGCTTGGGCCAGGGCCAAGGCAGTGGGGGCCGTTACCTCACAGTTTCCAGGATGGCTTCACAGGCCACATGAAACCACTTTGTGGGCCGCATCCGGCCTCCGGGCCTTGTGTTTGACATATCTGGTGTAGCACAACAATCTACCTATTATTTATTGCTAGAATAAATAATCTAGAATTTCTTGTGTCCATTTTCTAAACCCTGAAAGAATAGTCACATTAGAAGAAGGCATTAATAGTCCTGAAGTAACATATCCCACTGTAGAATCATTCTGCACCTAAATAAAGACAAACAAACTGAAATAATGAGCAACTGAAACTCACTGAAGCTGAGATGGCAATTTATGTTGCAGTTAGCCAACAGCTAACCATCAGTACTCACACAATCTTGCTGAAACTGTATATATCGATAGTTAATTCTCTTCTTTGAGGACTTTCTGTTTTTAGTCTTGGATGGGGTTGCATTTCCCTACTCAAAACTTGTGTTCCACCTGGTAGTTATCTTAAACTCATAGCTTCTGCTTAATAGTAGATGGCAGCAATTCCCAAGAAGACCTTTGCAGAAATTTATTTAATGCACTACTTGTATCTGCTCCTGGAACAGAAAGTCCTGCAGGTAGCCATTCATGCCCTGGTCACCTGATGAGTGGACTACTGCACTATACAATATATGAAGCTGCCCATGAAGAAGTCTCAGAAACTACTGCTGATCCCAAATATGGCAATGCAGGTTGTGATGGACATGTCACATTCTGTCTGTGTGACATCACTGTATTTGAGCTGCACTAGCTACTAACTGTATTCCATGTGCAATTCAAGATTCTGGTTATCACCAATGAAGCCCTTTAAGCCTGTCTATTTATAGAATTGCCTGTCCCCAATTGTTTCTGCCTATCAGATGATATCAAAGTGAGCACATCTCAATCTCCTTGATACAACATTATCATCTATTGGGACCAAAACAGTGAGCCTTTTATGTTACAGCTCATGCCTTCTGGAATAGCTTCCCACCAGAATTCCATATAGTTCTAAACTTAGCAGAATAACAATATAACAGAATACCAGAGTTGGAAGGGACTTTGGAGGTCTTCTAGTCCAATTTGCATTCTTGTTATGTTTGAATTTGTTTTTCTCTTCCCTTGTCAGATTACGAAATTTAGATAAAGTTGATATGAATCACCAACTCTTGTTCATTCAGTGAGTTAGAGAACATTTATTAGAATAATAGAGACTGAAGGCAAGCATATATTGCTAATCATCATGATGCAAAAATAGCAACACATATTTTGTCTTTATGAAAGCTCTTTATTTTTGTACTTCAGTTGCACCATCACACATGGCATCTGACAGGAGTTTCATCTGACACATATTTTGTCACATGCACAATTTGAATAATACAGTATATTAGATTTGTGTTCTTTATTTCAACTAAAGGACTCTAAGTATGACAGGACCTGCAACCAAACCGATAAGTGCAACAATAGAGCTTTATTGAAATTGCCTTTAATGGTGTAAATCAATGTTGTGATGAAATATTATTTCTAAGGAATAGTTGGTATAGATACAGTGGTCCTCAAGGGACAGTTGTTTTAACTAATGATATGAAATTCTGGAAAAATAAAGGCAAACTAAAAATAAAACCTTAGTTATTGTCTCAATCCTTAATCACATAAAGAGAAATTCCCATGATTCATTATTTGCTGAGATAATGCTATCAATAATGCTTTATACCTTTACTATATACTCCTTTTGTTGAAAGGAAACATCATGTCCTTGCAATGGCTTGGAGAATTGCATATGCTACCACTGCAGTGGAGTTTGTGCAATAATTCCTTTGTCTATAGAGATCTTTAATATTGTGTCTATGTTCCCTATGGGACTAGTTAGCAAATGTTGAGGAGGAAGCCATGTCTGAATCTCACCAAATTTACAGCTATAATTGCTGGATTACATAAATGGTAGTTGTAGAATGAGAGTTTAAAGATAGTTTGTTAATGAGAAAAAATGTTTTTTTTTTACTTTTTTTCTAATTTATGTCTGTTTTGGGTTAAGAAATATAATCTCTGGGTGCTAATTAAGAATTTATTTCCATTATATAACACTCATATTCATTGGTGTTCAATGCTAGCTTTTTCCTCCATTAATCTGCATCATGCACCTATGCTTGAAGTAGAGTTGTGCTGTAAATCTGCCACTAAAAGTTTTTTGAGAGGTTGTGGGATTTGAAAGAAATATAAACAAACAAAAGAAAAAAAGTGGGCAGAGATTGGCTTGTATGAACATTTTTATTACCAGTTTAAAAGGATCAAAGAGGAAAAAGTAAGTTTATAAATTTTAGATTTCTAAACTCTATTCAAGAAAGTTTGAATGTATAAGCTTTCAAAAATCTCTTATGGCTTTTAACCAAGAGGTTTTTTAATTTGATTCATAGTTTATACAAAAAATAGGCTACATTTTGAAAGAGAAATGTAACATTTCAATAATACAACTGCAATACTTGTGCTAATCAATTAATCTATCAAATCTGAAGCTTTCTCTTGACCAATTGTTGTACATATGATTAGCTACCTAGATTCAGCTTCTTCAATAATATCCAATAATCTACACATGATCTACACAAGCAATATGGTACTTGTACTCTACTGCAGATAGAGAATGCAATTAAATTTGTAATCAAACCTGTTTTATTTCACATTCTTGGATATATCTCATGATTGCAGATCTGGAGGTGGGGAGTATAAATAAAAATGATATTCATAATAACTCTGTAATATTAGAAGGAAGGACTATCTTTACAATTTCAACGATTGGCAAAATCAATGTTCGCTAGTGATATGAAAAAAACCAAATGCTCTTCTAAAATTTGATAACCATAACCATGCTATTTTCTTCTTCTATGAAATTTCTTATTTAATAAAAATAATCTGATACTGAAGAACTGTATTTTTATTTCTAGATGTGGCTTTTTATGTCATAGGAGTTATCATATTACTATTAATATAAAATGGTTGATATATATTGTCTCATTATATGAGATCATATTCTCATAGAAAAAGTTTATATGATCTTTCTTTTTTATGATTTTAAGTTCAGTGAAATGCTAATTAGAACAGGACATGGTGGCCTCATCATTATAGATAAAGAATCTAATTAGGGTTGCTATTGAGCCTTATTTACTTCACATACTTGGAATATTAGGCAGCTGAAGTGGTTCCTTATTAAAGGATGTCAGTACTGAAGATCTAACTTAACTTTATAAATATAATTTTCTATGTTACGGGAGACACCATGAAAATAAAATATTTGATGTGTATAGTTTTGTAAGAAAAGAAGAGGTTTGTTTAATTGATGTTCCATTCTCTAACAGTTAAAATTCAACGACGTGATGCCAAACTTAACCATCATTGTAAATTTCTTGCTTATGGGATTTTCTGAGCAACGGGAGTTCCAGATTTTGCACTTTATGGTCTTCCTCATGATGTATCTGGCAATCCTGATAGGAAATCTTCTCCTTATCATTCTGGTAGTAGTGAACAACCAACTTCAGACACCAATGTACTTCTTTCTGGTCAATTTAGCGATTGTTGATCTAGGATCCACCTCTGTCACCATTCCCAGATCAATAGCCAGTGCGCTCATGAATTCAAGAAGGATTTCATATTCTGAATGTGTTGCACAAATGTTTTTCTTTCTCTTCTTTATGTCCTCAGACATTTTCCTTCTCACTGCTATGGCTTATGATAGATATGTGGCTATCTGCCATCCTTTACACTATATGTCCATGATGCAATGGAGAAGCTGCTTCCAGATGGCAGGGGCTGCATGGATGCTCGGCTTTCTTAATGCTGCCATGCATGCAGGAACCCTTTTTTCATTGCCTTTCTGTTCTAAAGTCATCCATCAGTTCTTCTGTGAAATCCCACATCTCATGAAGATTTCCTGCTTCGATCCGAAATTTAGTGAAATCAAGGTTCTTCTCTTTAGTTCTTTGCTTGGTGTTGTTTGTTTTATGTTAATTATCATGTCCTATGTAAAAATATTTAAGACAGTATTGAGCATGTCCTCCGTGGCCAGTAGACAAAAAGCCTTCTCTACTTGCATTCCTCATCTCCTTGTTGTCTGTTTATTGCTTGGTACAGGTATATTTTCCTATTTCATACCAAATTCTGGGTCTTCTTACAATTGGGATGAGGTCTTTGCAGTGATCTACTCTGTGATCCCTCCAATGATGAACCCTGTAATTTATAGCATGAGGAATAAGGATATCAAAACTGCTTTATGGAAGTTGTTTAATCAAAGGATTACAAATCAAAATACAAAACTCTGCTAAGAATAACTAAACCATTTTTCCTTAAGGACTAAAAATATCCCACTAATTTTTTGTCCCGAACAATAACATTTTTATTATCATTTAAGCTTTGTGAACTACAATTTACTTATTTGGATGCACTGAGCATAGTTCAGAGACTCACACACATGCATTTATATGAAATGTTAAAATGTTAAAAATTTGGAATTACCAGTAGTTACCTTAAGCAAGGGGGAAAATAAGTGTGACATCCACATTTTCACTTTAATATTCTGATCTGATCAGAGTATATATTGGGATAAGAAACATGGCTGATAGTTTAATCAATGAAAGGTTATTTTAATTCTTCTCTTGGCCAAGTATTTGATCATGAAATCTCTTCTCTTATTTCCTTTTTTAAGATAACAACCTTGAAATCAGGCTCAGAATGTTCTAGAAAATGTCCATTACTGGTGTCAGATTTTAGGTGGAAGTGGAATGTTTTATCCCATGTACAATGGATTGGGACCAGGGTAACAAATGATAGGAAATTCTTTTGTAATGAATATTTGTTCCTGTGATGTTCTGAGTGAGACAATACGATCTTTTTACTGTCTGTGTATCATTCTGGTGTTGTTGTTTTTCTGACTAATAGGTGCTTCACCTAGGATAGCTGTCTGCAAGCAAATGCAGATCTCCAACATCATATAGCCTTAGGTCAACTATGGGTGTAATTACTCTTTATATTTTGTCAAGGCACTGCAGGTACCACAATAATCTTTTTATTATTTATTGTTCTTCACCAAGCATTCACTGCATTTCCTTCTCAAGCTCTTAAAAATAGGCTAAAAAGAACAAGGCATTAATAGTAGTGTTGAAGCAACATTTGCTGTTGTGGAATCAATCAGCAGCTAAACCAATATAAAAACACTGAAACAGTGAACAATTTAAACTTATTGAAGCTGCTATTAACCACATACGGTAATATATGTTGCAGTTAGAAAATCCTAAACCATCAGCATATTTACAGTTTAGCTGTAGGTCTATGCATATTTGGACAATCTTTTTCTGAGAAATTTCTCTCCTTAGGATGGGGTTGCACTTCCCGAAGACATGCTTAAGATGGTAAACAATTTGGATGTTGTTAAAATTTTGAGATTCTGTTGATTGATTGTTATAGATATGATTAGATTCAGACTTCATTAATATTCTATTATCTGCCCATGGTCTTCAAAACAATATGGAAATTTTCCTACCGTATACCAGATGGAGAATCCAATTAATTTGTAATCAAATCACATCCATTGATATTTTGCATAGTTGCAGGTTTGGAAGTGAGGAAGAAAGGCCTATATCTAAAATTTCAGAGTTTGACAAAATCATTATTCCCAATCAAATGCTTCTCTAAAGTTTGATAACCATAACCACACTATGTTTTTCTTCTATGAATTTTCTTCTTTAATAAAAGGAAGCTGGTACTGAGGAACTGTCTTTTTCATTCTAGATGTGGCTTTTTATGTCAGTTATGCCTTTTGTTTAGTTATCATATTATCTTTTACAAACAATTGGTCTATATCAATTTGGTTTTCTGAAGGGGATATGGTGAGAAACTGGGGCTATTGTGGAGAGTCTAACCAAGAGGGCTGTACACACATTTATATTTGATTTCTATTTTCCAATTAACATTACACAGTCCAGACAGAGAGCCAAAGGGCTGGATATGGCCAGGTATGGTCTACGTTGTCTCCTATGGGATCATATTCTCATACAAGAAATGTATATGTCCTTTATTTCCCAGCTGTTAAAACTACAATGAAGTGCCAAACATAACTATCACCACAGATTTCTTGCTTATGAGATTTTCAGAACAATGGGAGTTCCAAATTTTGCACTTTGTATCAACACTTTTGAACTTGTACTGGAGTAGATTTTTGAGAATTCTCTGGGCAGACAAGGAAGCAAATAAATGGACCATTGGCAAATTAACCCAGAGTTCTTATTCAAAGTGCAAATGACCATACTCAAATTATTCTACTTTGGACATATTTTGTGAATGCCGAACTGTTTGTAAAAGGCTGTAATGTTGGGAAAAGTAAAAAGAAAGAGAAAATAGGATGATCAGCAGTTAAGGTGCTTGAACTCAGAAAGACAATGAGTGCACCAACGGGAGACCTGAAATAACAGATTAGGGACAGATTATCTTGTAGAGAATCTATGCCTCTAGATCAGTGGTTCTCAACCTTTTTCAGGTTGAGACCCCACTTGCCCCGCCCATGCGTGCCATGACCCCGACCCGGGCACGTGCGTGCGTGCACGCGCGACAGGCCGATCCGCGCGTGCGCGGGGCACACGCCCCGGAAAAAAATATTAAAAAAAATAAAAAAAAATAAAAAAACACAAAATGGCGGACCCCGACGGGCGGATCCATGCATGCGCGGCGCGCGCATGACGGGCCGATCCGCGCATGCGCGGGGAGCACGCGCCGAAAAAAATAAAAATAATAATAATAATAATTAAAAAAAACAAAATGGCGGACTGCAACGGGCGGATCCGCGCATGGATGGTGCGCGCGTGACGGGCCGATCCGCACATGCGTGGCCTGCGCACGACAAAAAAAAACAAAAAAAACAAAAAAACAAACACAAAATGGCAGACCGCGACGGGCGGATCCGCACATGTGCGGCGCGCGCGTGACAGGCCGATCCGCGCATGTGCAGGGTGCACGCGCCAATAATAATAATAATAATAATAATAATAATAATAATAATAATAATAATAATAATAAAAAACAAAATGGCGGACCGCAATGGGCAGATCCGCGCATGCATGGCGCGTGCATGACAGGCCGATCCGCGCATGCGCGGCCTGCGCACGCCTAAAAAAAATAAAAAAAATAAAAAAAATAAAAATAAAATAAAAAAAAACACAAAATGGTGGATTGCAACGGGCGGATCAGCGCATGTGTTACGTGCGCATGACGGGCCGATCCGCGCATGCGTGGCATGCGCACGCCCAAAAAAAATAAAAAAAATAAAAAAAAATAAAAAAAGGCGGACCGCGGTGTCCAGCGACCCCCGCGAAATGGTCGTTCGACCCCAAATGGGGTCGCGACCCATAGGTTGAGAACCACTGCTCTAGATGCTAAAAATAACTTGATGGCACATAATTAATCATTAATCAAAATTCACCCCTTTGTGCCATGCCATATCTTGGTAATATATACCATATTGCACTCTCCTTCAGAATCCTGTCCCTAATGAGGTGAGTCTTAGAAAACAATTTGGCATTAAGCAGAAATAGTATTTACCTAAGGCTTGATAACTGGGCATTGAGGGTGATGACATTAGGCCTATATCCCAAGAGTGCTTTTTCATAAGGCAACAGGACTTCCTTTTTTGTTTCTGAAGACATTTCACTTCTCATCCAAGAAGGTTCTTCAGCTCTGACTGGATGGTGGGGAATGGAAAGATTTATATACTTTGCAGACAGCTGGTCATTTACATTCTTTTAGCAAGTCATTGATGCTACCTGGAGGCTTATCTGTGTTGTCAAGGTCACCTGAGTAATGTCAATGGGTGTGGAGCCTTCTTGGAACTGAAAGGACTGTGTTGTAGACTGAAGATAGATGATGTCTGCAAGGAATATTACATTCCCCACCATCCAGTCAGAGCTAAAGAAGCTTCTTGGATGAAAAGATAAATGTCTTCATAGAGAAAAACGAACATCCAGTTGCTTCATGAAAAAGCACCTTTGGGATAACCATGACCTGGATGACTGAGAATCTCCATAGACATTGGGCCTAAGTTCACTATGAATGGGCTGATTCTTCACTCTCACAATTCCTTCCATTGCCCATCAGCACCATAATTTTGCTGCCTGCCACAGCCAATACACTAACTTCCCCCACCCTCAAACTTACTTCCCATCTCAACCATAGACACACTTGCTACACTCACAATATATTGGATAGTAAGCATCAGGGATATTCTGACTAGCATTTAGCTGTCAGCATTTCAAGAACAATCCACCAACTTCAGGAGAGAAACTGAGCCAGATAGAGGAATTAAACAGGAAATTAATCTGGAATCCCTATGTGGGCATGAAAACTGACCTCATTTGAATGCTGTTGAACTTTATCTAGTTTTATCCAGTCTGAGAAGATTCCTGTGTATAGACTTGAGCATGTTTGGGTCTTGTTGTTTACACCTTCTCTCCTCTGAACTTCTTCAGCCCTTTCCCCACCTAACCACTGCTTATTGTATAGGAAACTGAATTAGAAACAGCCAAATAAGCACTCAGCAATTAAGGCTTCATTGTGTCTTCTATCACCTACAATAGACCTGGCCAGATATGGCCACCTCAGGCTCATAGGCAGTTCCAATTCAGCCTGTGGTGTAGCATCAGGATGGGGTGGGACAGAATATTGGCAGCATCAGGTTGGGGTGGCAGCAGCAGAGGTAGAGTGGTAGTCCAGGTTTCTCATGTGGCCTCTTGATCAATTTGCCCACCTCTGTGATACATCCTTGGAATATAGATGACTATGTATTGTTTTCTGTGTACTAGAGAGGACCGATGTACAGTTTACAAGAATTTCTACAATAAAGTATTTATCTACCCACTTCATGATTGTAGTCTTCAAATACAAGCAAGTTTATGAATATGGGATTTAGTGTTTGAAGAATCAAGATTTATTGCCAGAAGAGAAGTCTGCAAGAAGTCTGTTAGGAAGATCTGGGTTTGTTTGTTTTTATTTCTAAAAATTTGAGACCAAGTTTAAATCATGGTTACACAGTTTTGCAATTCTTCTAACAATGATCAAATCTCCAATGACTTGCTCCGTTATCAGAACCATGTAGCAATCCAGACCGACTAGTAAGTTTGGATGATGAACTAGCTAGAAACTGTGTTTTATTCATTATTCAGGTGTTAAATGAAAATGTCTTGATGTAATGTATAAAACAAACTCCAGTAATTCAAACTTCCAATGATTTTTTTTATCTTAAATACTTTGACACTGGGGATGCTTGAAAGTTAATTTCTACTTTGTTTTTTTCTTAATGGAAGGCTGCTTCCTTAACTTTTTTGATATGAAAAAACATAGGACAGAAAATATTATCAAAGGAAAGTATCAGAAATGCCACAATTTATACAGAACAGATTTGATATTCTTATTTCTGATGCTATAGATGATTGGATTAAACACGGGTGGAAGTAAGGAATATAGAGCAGTTAGTGTGAAATCTAAGTAAGATTGGGTGTTAGAGGGAGGTTTCAAATATGCCAAGCACACTGTTACTAAAAACACCGAAAAGACTGTAAGGTGGGGAATACAAGTGGAAAAGGTCTTCTGCTTTCCTTTCACAGAAGGAATTCTCAAAACTGCCATGAAGATCCTAGTGTAGGAGACAATGATATAAATAACGCAACCTAATCCTAAAGTGATTATACTAACTACAAGGAATCCAACTTCAACTAGATTGAAACCAAAGCAGGACAGTTTTAGCAAGTATGGAATTTCACAGAAAAATTGGTTGACAACATTAGAACAGAAAGGGAGGTAAAAAGTTCCAATGGTGTGCAACATACCATAGAGAAGACTTGTGACCCACACCAGAACCACTATTTTGGTGCAGGCTTCCCAATTCATTATCAGTTCATAGTGCAATGGATGACAAATGGCAACATAACGATCATATGCCATAACTGTCAGAAGGAATAAATCAGAAGCTTCAAAGGAGGAAAAGATCAAGACTTGTGCAAAGCAACCAAAGTAAGAGATGTGTCTGGTGTCCATGAGAGAATTTATCATGGATTTAGGGATAATGGCTGAAACGATGCCCACATCCTGTACTGCCAAATTTAGCAGAAACAAGTACATAGGGCTGTGTAGTTGATGGTCAAAAGCTATTGCAGAGATGATGAGAAGATTTGTTGATGTAACTGCCAGATATAATATGAAGAATATGAAGAAATGTAAAAGCTGCAGATGCCGATCTTTGGAGAATTCCAGGAGCAGAAAGTAAGAGACAATTGTTTGATTTTCCATCTTTAAGCTATGACTAAGGTGAATGCCACATCTGTAGGAAATCAGAAATGAGAATAGTATTAAATTGAAACAGTTAAGCTACAGCTTGATACATATTGGAAAGAGAAGGGAAAAATATAATACAAATGTACAGTTGAAAGAGAACTATAACATTAAAAGAATGCTAATGTTCAATTGGAACACTTTCTCTATATTGCAATTAATCATTGATGAAAGTACTAACCAGAAAGCCTTTTATTTTTTTTCCTCTTCTTTCATTCAAGTTGTTTTTCTTGTTATGGTTAAAATGTTTGCCTAAAACTCTGGAGAACCTGCCAAGTATACCTTTAGCACTGAGAAGAGGTGAAGGTATATAGAGCACCTTGATCTCCTGAGAAAAGAAAGGATAGAAATATTCCCACACAGGGATGTTAATCTTTTTGTCAGGTTTCTAGAAGTTTGGTTGAAAAATAGGACAATAAATGTGGGGTCTATCCTGGGAGATTGATTGGAAGAAAACTGTATTTTTAATCTATTATTTCACTTTCAGCACTTACTGAATATTAATTTTTTGTCAGTTAAGCAATGGACAGACTAAAGAAAATCTTTGCTGACTGTGTTTACTAGTTGATCTTATTCCAGCCCAGTTGCCCCCAAAAGTCTTTTAACAAAACACGGTGTGCTATAATTCTAGTAGCTACAGGAAATAAAAATAATATTAAAAGGGACTTTGTTCCATGATGTGTTCTCCCTTGACTTTTTCTATTTGCATTGCTGATTGCTGTAACTGTTAATATTAATTATATTATCCATGCTAAATTTTATTTATTTCCCCATAAATAAACTGCTTATTATTTTTGCCTTAAACTATCCTCTTCATATATTAGTGAATAAATAATTTGAGTATTTATTAATTATAATTTTAATTTACAGTTCTGGGATGAATGAGACTGTTTAATAATATATCGTATAAAAATCACAAAAGAATTGTTGCTGAGGTAGACACCAATTCGTAATGCAATATAGTAACTTTCATCTCTATATTCACTGGGTGTTATATAAAAGCATCTGGTTAAAGTACAAAAAAGAAATGAGAATAAGAAAGTTCCCTCTCGTAATCAACTCAATTTTTTTTCCAATAAAATATTTTATTGAAGTTTATTTTAGTACAAAGTACAAATGGAAATAAAGGCAATAAAGATAAAGAAAACGGTGAATAAGAGGAGAAAGAAAACAATTTGAGGGGAAGAAAAAAAAGAAAAGAAAGCAGTGATTTCCAATTTCTTTCAATGTAGTATATTAGAGAGTAAAATTACAATCTCAATTTTTTACTTTTTGCTTTCATATAATTAATAACTAATAGTCAGATCAAACTATCTGATCATCAAAACCCCAAGTTAGGGTGTGTTTTTTTTTGTTTCAAGCCAAGGTCTGGAAGCAGTTTCCAAATAGATACAAAGCTAGATAGATTCATTTAGTTGATTAGGACATCTCTGCCAGTTCCACCATTTTTTCCATCCATTCATCCATTGTGGGAATTGACATGTCCTTCTATTTTTGTGCATGTAAAAGTCTCACTGCAGCCAAAAAACACATTAAGAAAGTTCAGCATTTTTTCAAGATCATTATCCAATAGTCATAAAAATGAAAAGTTTCTGGTTTTGGTTGCATTTTGTTTCTAATGATTTTCTGAATCAGGGCATGAATCTGGCCCCAATATTTCTTTACTTTCTCACAGGTCCACCACATAGGATAAAAAGACATCTGTATAAAGACATCTGTAACAATTTGTCAGGCATTAAGTATCAACAATACATCTTTTTGTAAAAATCCTCTTTTAGGTTATAGTTCAATGTCAACTTCATCCCTTTCTTCCATATATTTTCTCACTGTTCAAGCACTGCATTGTAACCAAAGTTTTTCTCCACTGAATCATATAGTGTTTAACATTCATTTTCCAGGTTCAACTTTAACAACATTTTATACACCTTAGCAATAATATGTTCATCAGCAGCACACAATACAATTTCAAATTCAGTTTTGCAGTTTCAAAAGCATAATTTTTCTTATCTAAATTAAATTTTAATATAATTATTTATTCTATTAATTTAAGTATCTGTTCAACTCTTTACCTTTTTCTTTACATTTTTTTAGTGCACTACACTCTGATCTATGTGACTAAAGCTATCCACCCACTATATAATTATAGGTTAGTTAGTAGCAGGTGTCAAAATTCTCCATCAACATTTCTCCAAATTAACTATTACAAAAAACTTTTTAGAAGAAAAATAGCTTGTTGAGGGTCCAATAATGCAAGAAATGATGATTTGTCCTTACTGGATGTTTTCAAGAAGACTATCAACAGTCATCTATCCAAAGTTCTTTAATCTGGATCTGTGCACTGAGCAGGGAATTGTATTCTATAGTCTTAATCATCTCCATTCTATGATACATTTTTGTAATTCTGTTTTTGTAATATATTTTATTGATTTTTTTTAAAAAAAGATAAATCACTTAATAATTGGTGAACAGTGTGTTGTCTGGGTTACATTTGTAAAACAATCACTAACAATTGTTATAATCCATAATCTATATAATAGTTTTAGTTGATTTCCTCTTTTCCCAAAATATCCTCTTTTGCAAACATTGAATTAATACAATTCTTATTGTTTTGATAGATAACAATTAAATATATATTTTTCCCAATAGTCCTAAAAATAATAATCACATCAATATAATATTTCTTTTCTATCTGGTCATTCTAGTTGCCTTATCATAGATCCTGTTACAGTCCTTATTTTAATTTGTTTACCCCACCAAATTCTAGATATTCTCACTGGTTAAGATTTTCTCAAAAATTAATTACATTTAAGAATTTAACTATTTTTCCATATGAATCATCTCACACTTTTATATTTCTTAAAATAGATAAAACAGTAGAAAAAAAGAAAGAAAAGCAAGAGTAAAGAAGCATAAAAAAATAACATACTACTTAAAATATATATCCCTCCTAAGCTAATATGTATTTATTTCCTAGATTTCTTATTCTTTTTAACCATAATTAAAAATATGTTTAATCTTTAAACATTCCATTTCATACATCTAGTCATCTAGTTCTTCAACTCTTATTCAAAACATTTTTATCTATTATAATTTTCTTAAATTCAATCACATTTAAATATCTAAAACATTTCCTTTATCTAAGTCATTTCAACTTTTTTTATATTATTCATATCAAGAAAGAGAACAAAAAAGGGAAAAAAGCATACTATATTATATTTAGAGAATCCATCCCTTTTAGAGTGACATATATATCCCAAAACTTTTCTATTTCTTTAACAATATTCAAAAAATGTTTCTTTTTAGTATTCTCTCTGGTAAGTCCCATCATCTATTTTCTTAGTTTCCAGTTTAGTCTTTTCTTTTGCCCAGTATCTTCCTTAATCAATGTATTTTGCTGAATCAAAAAGTTTTTTCCGTATGTTCGTAAATGTTGCTGTAGATATAAAAAAGTAAATCAGGAGAAATGTCTTTGTATGGGATTTCTGTCTTTCCTTGTTGGTTGAAAATTTTTTCCTTTTTCTTTCTCTCCACTTCTCTTATCATTTCCTTTCTCTCCAATGCTCCTGACATCTCTACATTCCATTTTATCTGCTCTGTTGCCTTATCCTCAGATTTATTTTGTAGTCTTAAGAGATTAGTTGTTTTTTCCAATTCTTGTGAATTTTTCCCACTAGGATTAAATCATGTTTCTTTATTTTATTAAGTTCCATCTTTAAGTCTCTATTCTCAATTCTATATCCATTTATCTGTTTTATCTGCTCCTTCTCTGTTGTTGTGTTCTGGGAATTTTTTTTGTTGTAGAGTTAACTTGGAAATAGAATGATTTATATTTTCAAAGTTGTTTTGGATTTTGTTGTGGTTTAAAGTCACTGTTGTCTGAATTAGTTGCAGTATACTATATATCTCCTCCTGTGACATATTTATGTTTTCTTGATATGTTGTTTCTACATGTTTCTGATCCATGATAGCCAAGCATTTGAGTTTTCCTCTTCCTTTCTTTTCTCTATCAATAGTTTTAGAGTCCCAATTAGATAAATATTTGTAATCCAAATAGTTCAAAAAAGATTTTTTTTCTAAAATTTATAATTCTCTTTATTTACAGCCCAGATTATTGTCTTTTTTCCCACAGCTATTCTTTGTTGTTAATTCTTTGAAGGTCACAGACACAGATTAGCTTTTCCCAGATTTTGCCAAGTCTTATATTAAAGTCATAGCTGTCATAGTCTTCATCTGCCCCTAGGTGTCAGCAACTATTTGCTTTTCAATTTCCAAAATGAACAATTATCTTTGAAATGAGAGTCTTAACCATTAACACAATTTTAGATTTATCCAGATTTAAGTTTTAAGTTTCAGGTTTTATATTTATTTCACTTCCATATATTTTGATCCTCCATAAAAAGATTAATTCGCCGCTTCTGATAGTGTAAGGGTGGGGTGGAAATCCCTCTCCTTCCCTTTCGGAGGTATTTTGCTTTTTGGGAATCTTTTCCAGGAAATTAAATGTAAAATAGAAAAAAGAAGATCAAATTCCTCACCCAGTTTCAAGCACGCTGTTCACAGTTGTGCTGGTTAGTGCTTTTGGACTTCGGTTGCAAGTAGCTTGGGCTGGTTGATGCAATATGGCCAGCCTTTCTCCTGTTGGATTAGAAGGCTTTCCCCAAGTTGAAAGGAATGGCCACCACCATTCCAGAATCGCTGGATATCCTTCTTTGTTCATCGCCTCTCTGGGGCGACTTAGATCTATTTAGGGTCCTCAGGCAGGGCAAAATTAGCCACGAGGGTGCAGAGAATCCATAAGCCTGAGACTGGTCGCTACTGTGCAAAACCGGAAGACCCACATTTTTGTAATTCTTAGTCACCACCATACTTTTCTCACAGTTTATTACATATACATTTTAGTATAATTAATACAATAATGTTCCATCATAGTATTGGATCATTTCACTGATTTAAAAGTGTTGGTTTGGCAGTTGACTTTCTTGATTTTATATATTATATAAAACAGAAGTATACATAATAGTATATAATAGAAGTATATATAACATACCTATCCAATTAAATAGAGGAAACTGAGTTTTTAAATTAACTTAAAAAACATAATTGATTGTTCCCACCAAATAATATTGAAGAGAAATTTCACCCCACCTTTTTCACTACAATGTAACCTCACTCTACCCATAACAATGAAGTATTAAAATTTCAACACCATGTTTAAATGCGAACCAGACATTTAACCAATTTTTCAAAAAAAAAAATCTCATATGGCAGTTGTACCTAGAAACGAAGTTAGGGATGCTAATTCAGTAATTAATGATCAGTTCACACAATGCAGGCTAAATGTGAGAAAGTTGTAAAATATCTGTATTTTTAATATCCTCTGCAGAGGATAAATCATCATATTAAGTATCCATTTGCTTTATTATTTAGGAAGTATTTATACCACCCTCTCCCCTGCAATAGATTATTCTGATTTATAATAATTTTAATCTCTGTTTTTACAGTCTAAATTTCTGAAAACCATTCTCTTTGTTCTTCTAACCCTAAACCCTCTTTCTATTACAGCAAAGCACTGGATTCTAATTTCATTTTATCAAATCCTCTCCCCAATGTCAAAATATAGAAGTGCATGTAATACAGAATCATGGGTATAAGTGCTGATTTTCCCCCAATGCCTGGAAATGGCTTTTCTGTAAAATAATCAATATATAAATCACTTACAGTATTTCTTGATAAAATTATTGTCTCTCTTGATATCTGTTCTTTAGAATGTTCAATATATTGTTGTCCAGGAATTGATAACTGCTACTCTTGTTCAGTCATGAAAAAGACGTATCATCAGTGGGAACCTTTGATTTTATATTTAATAAAAGCTGGATTTATATTTTGCAATTATTTTATTTCCCTTTAGACTGTACAAACAAAATTAGCAAAATATTATAATGAGCTTCTTGATTTTTAACATAATTAGCAATTATAAGCTATTGTTTTCCATACTCAAATGGGGATTAAATGAGAAAACTTTCATGACATTATTTCCAAAACAGATATCAACACCTGGAATTCTATTTTACAGACAGATTTTCATGTTTATTTTTTTCTTTCCAGCAGCTTTCTTTTTTGTTCCTCACCTATAGACATAACCTTGCCAATTTAAAGCAAGCCATCAGCCCCATAAAACCTATATTCTAGGCAATATTAGGATGCCCAATAGGGATGAACTGTTTTTCTTTCTTTCCTCTTTCTATCTGAACTATCTGATAACAAGCTTTCTGAATTGACCTGTTTCTTGCTCCTATGGAATGCACTCTGTCCCTCCTCAATATCCAGATTACATTCTATCACAACAGATGATTTATTTTTAATTTTGGAGAATTGAGCAATTCCTCCAAGTACAGGAACCCTTGAAACTTATTATGCTGCTTTATTATCATCCTCCCTAATTTGAAATTAAGAGATAAAGGAACAAGTATTTATCAACAGCCACCTTTTCTATTTTTGCCCTCAGATTGATAACTAATAGCATGCATTTCTTATATTGGATGAAAATATGATATTCATTCATTTTACAATCCATAAGGTCATGAATGACATCTTCATGACATCTTAGGAAAGTAAGGGACTTGCATAATTCAGGCCATATGCAAAGCATTCATGCCTACATTGTTCAGGATGACCTCACTATTTCCCTAGTTCCTGCTTTTTCTTATGTTGGCTATTTCTTTTTTTTTTTTTTTTTACAAATATCTTTTTTTATATAAACATCTGAAGTGATCCCATACTGCAGCTCACAGCTGCCTCTGGCCTGCATTGTGATTGTTACGTGTTCCATTAATTAATTATGAATAATGTAAATAACTTCTTTTAGACTTGACTTCTGAGTTTTCCACCCATTAATTGAATGATTCCAATTTGTAATGATAATGTTTCTGTCATTGATGAGAACCAGAGTGCTCCAAAAGTGAGTGTATCGTGAAATAGTTTAGGTGTCCCCAATCTTTTTTTTTCCAAAACAATTTTTATTAGTTTTCCATTTTACACCAATACAGCTTAAGAACCCTCATGGAAACACGGTGATCCATTTGTTTAAAAACAAACAATAGCATAGTAAATA
This sequence comes from Bothrops alternatus, assembly GCA_034064705.1. Taxonomy (NCBI): domain Eukaryota; kingdom Metazoa; phylum Chordata; class Lepidosauria; order Squamata; family Viperidae; genus Bothrops; species Bothrops alternatus. The sequence continues at coordinate 1,765,200 of JARGCV010000156.1, read as the reverse complement.
TATACACATTATTTCTTAAAAATTTATCTCTCTATCTATATAGAATATTATATTCAAATTAATACATTTTCAGATAAATTCATTCATTACTATGTCTAACCATCAACTGCATTAATAAAAAAAAATAATCTATAAAAACCTATATTTTATATCATCCTCTTTTCTCATGTTTTTCTCTTCTTCCCATGTTTTTTTCTTTATCTCAGAATCAAATGGCATCGGTGGGCCAAGTTGTCCTTCTGATGCAAGATCGTCCAGTTCCTTGTCATAGGTTCTTTGTCTGTTGCTATCAAGTCTTTTTTCCAAAATGAATTGATTGTCCAGCTGTGAATTTACTTCTTCCATCTTGGTAAGCAGAGCACAAGCCTCTTGTGTGTAAACTGATGTTTCACTTAGTCCTTGTCCTTTGCCTTGTCGAAACAAAGAATTCTCCTTTGAGCAAGCAATTATCTTCTCCGTATTTTCCAAAATTTTGTCCAAAATATACTTATAAGTAAGATCTACACCGGTTTCCTCCATCTTTACTATAATTCAAATCCTTATCCTTTTGGAGGAGACTATATTTAAAAAACAATCACAATATCCATCTCCTCTCAGTTTCCTCAACTTTTTCCTTTGTAGAAAATGAAAGCCTTTCCAGCGAAGAAAAGATAGCAAATACAATGATTGAGGCTCCCAATGTCCAAAAATAAAATCAACCATTAAAACAAAAGTAAATTTAATCCTTTGTTCTTCTCTTTCCCCATTTAAAAAGCCGCTTCACCAAAAAAAGGAATAATTCCAAGAAAAAAAACTTTTCACAGGCGTAAAGAAAATAGAGGTGAAAGGAAAGTCTCAATGAGTTCTCTATGGTGGGTCTGTTTGCTTAGCTTGTGGGTCTGTTTGCTTGTGGCTTGCAGTTGGCGCAGCTAAATGATCAGCCATTTTACTGGCCGATCTTTACCCTGTCGGCCCAAAGGAGATACTTGGTGCACAGAGGATGCCGCTGCTCCTCTGCAACTATCCGAGAAGCCTCCTCAACAGTAGACGCTCCTCCAGGCATCTTTTCGACCCTCTAAGGGGTCTACCAGCAGGGGAAACTTGATCAGCAAAGGGACGACTCCCTTAGCTCGACCACACCATTGCGAACTGGAACCAGAAGCTGTGACCCCAATCTTTTGAGGCATGCAGAGATGTTTGTGTTAATGTTTATTTATTAGCAGATGGATGTTTTGTAAAATCCTAATCATATTCTGCAGAGTTTACCCATTGCCAGCATTTTAATTTTGTAAAAATGTTAATGAGATCTAATATGTATAAAATATTGGTGGGTCTAGAAATTGCTTTTTTGCACCCCATTCCTTCCTGCCTGCCTGCATGAAAAGATTTTGTTAACATAATTAAAGTTATATCAAACAAGGAGCTTGGCGAATAAGAAAAAGTTGATAAACTATCAATGATTGCTATTCTTGCTCGCTCAGGGTTGGAAAAATAATACCACTGAATACTTGACTTTGGGATCATTAGCTTATTCCTCATATTATGGCACCATAATAAAAGGTTTCAAAAGTTGTCTCCTCATGACATATGAAAATGTTCAACAAGTTTTGGAAGTGGCTTTTGGTGACAAATCTGACTTTACAACATTGGATGCCTGTACATGTTGTTCTTGACTTACAACATTTTTTAGTGATTTTTTGAAGTTACAATAGCACTGAAAAAAGTAATTTATGACTGAATTTCACACTTATAACTCTTCCAGAATCCTCATGGTCATGTGGTAAAAATTCAGACGCTTAGCAACTGACTCATATTTATGATGGTTGTAGTGTCCTTGGGTCATGTGATCACCTTTTGCAACTTCTGACAAGCAAAATTAATGGGGAAGCCAGATTCACTTTGCAACTGTGTTACTAAGTTAACACCTGCAGTGCTTCACTTAACAACTGCGGCAAGAAAGGTTGTAAATAGGGGCAAAACTCACTTAACAACAGTCTCATTTAGCAGTGGAAATTTTGGACTCAATTGTGATAGTAATTCAAAAGCAAACTGTCCTACATCCAATTAATACAGAAGACCCATTTGCATCCATTCCCCCTTTAAAAACTCTGTTTTATTCCATGGAAGGGATTCAATCACTTTTGTATTAACTTGTATACATACATATTGCTTGATATCTTGGTATCTCAGTTTATTGTCTGGTGGAAGGACTCGCCTTCTCTGCTTGATGGTGTAAACCTTTTATGATGCACCTTCTTTTTTTTTTTTTTTTTTTTACCCACAAACTTTTTATTGGATGATGCTAGTAAGATAGGCTCAAAGGCCCACCAGTTTATGTGGCAGGAAAGCCACAGTTTACACTTTAATCTTCCTCTTCATCATCTCCACCACCAGCAACACCCTGGCCCTTCTTGGCGTTCTTCCTCTTGACACGGCCTGGTCGGCCGCCACCATAAGGTGAACGGAGGGAGAAGTCAATGTGCTTTTGGGAGTCTAGCCGAACAATGAAGGAAGGGATGTTCACCACTTGCTTCCTTACACGGATGTGTCTCTGGCGGATAAGCACACGAGCATGATGGATGGACTTAGCCAGGCCCAGTTTGAAGACCTGGGTTTGGAGACGACGCTCCAGGAAATCCTCAATTTTCAGACCCAGGATGTAATCCAGTTTCATTTTGCCCTCATCGAGCACCCCAATTCTGACCAAACGACGCAGCAAGGCATTGCCTTCAAAAAGGCGCCGCTGATCTTTCTCATCCAGGGTGAGCAACTCTCGGGCAGCTTTGCGGATCTTGGCCAAAGTGAACTTCACTCGCCATACCTCACGCTTGTTCCGCAGCCCATATTCACCAATAAGTTTCAACTCCTGATCAAGGCGTGATTTTTCGAAAGGCCGCCTGGGGGTGACATAAGTCTTCCGACATACCCAACTCCTGGCAACTGGCATTCTAGTCTAAAGAGACAGAGGCCAAGCCTCCCATCTCACACTCCAACGACAACCACGAAAAAAAAGGAAGCCGAAAAAAAAGGAAGCTATGATGCACCTTCTTACAGTCCCTTCTGCCAGCTCAAACTCTATGCTCCTTTAGTTCCACCATTTCGTTTGTTCTTTTGTTCTTGAGCATCAAGAATGTCAATAACCTCCTGCTTTGGATGTTGCTCTATTGTGTCCCATGTTGAGATTCCTACATGAAACCTTGATATTTCATTAGCATATGATTCTTGGTATTCTGTTCAGCAAAATAGGCAACACTGCATTTCTTTGTGGTCTTTTTTATATAGGGAAAGCAAAATTTATTTGGAAAAGTTAGGAGATATAAATTCAATCTTGGAGTTAAATTAAAGATTGTAAAACAATTTATTTTAAAAAAAGTCACAAAAGTCTTAGAGTTAGCCTTTATGAAAGACCACACAAGAGGCCATTCACTTGAAACTACAGGCACATATTCACATTTACAAAGAAAAATACAAACAAACATACAAAATGCAAATTTATATGCCTGCCTACATCCACAATGCAACTCTTGTCACAGAAAGATATTATAATAGAATATATATTAAAAATGCAATAAAAATATATTCCCAACCAGCTAACACAATATTGTTTTATTTTAAATACATTGTAGTGATCCTCTTTCATACTATCTTTGAAAATATATATATAAAGCTTTACCTGAATCTAAGAAGAGGCAGGCCCTCAGAAAATCATGATAACAATTAATTCTGGCTTATTGCACAATTTTGATTCCTTCTAAAGTATTCTTAATATACTTTAGGAAGAACCAAAATTGCGCAATAAGCCAAAATTAATTGTTACCATGATTTTCTGAGGGCCTGTCTCTTCTTGGTACAATGAAAACATAAACCCATGCTTGGACATGGATCTACATTTATTAATTAAAGTTATTTTTCCTCCTGTGGGCTTAGAACCTTTATTTTTGATTATTTTTTAAATTATTATTTTGATGTAGGATATTGTAGAAGAAATGGAAGTGCTGTGATCTAAATTTTCCTTAATGCAATTCTGGTGGTGGGATCACAGGAGACCTTAAATAGTGTGCTAAGTATTTGGAAGCCCTATTACTATTGCTGCATACCCAAATATGTGTTACTGAATAGTCATTCACCTTTTTTCAAACTGACCCAGTATCAAAAGCAAATATCTGTTCCCAATTCATGAGACCCTTAATTCTTGTTTCATTTATTATCTTCCCAACAGTTGTTTTTGCAGAAAATCTACAGGGTATTCCAGTTGAACACAGACTTTGCCAATGTAATGAAAGAGTCTCTGAAACTAAAAACATGTTATTTTTATTGCTCCTATTATAAAAGAAACCTGTTGCAATTAATACCAAAACTATTCAGATTTCCAGGCTACCTGGATTCATTAATTTTCAGTTTTTATTATCTTATTATCAATGCAATCCTATTTGTCTTTATGTGGTTGTTTTGCTTCTTATATAATACATCACCTTGGAATCATCTCAGTTTTATAAATATTAGTGTTTAAATGTGGTTTTTATTTGCTGTCTTAAATATGTTTTCTTTCTGTATTTGACTCAGCCCATGACTGTCTTACCTTGTATATTGGTCTGACTACAGTGCTGACTTAAAAAAAATGTGACCCATTATATGTCTTAATGCTGCAATTCTGTTTGGAATTCCTGAAAATCTTGTATCTAAGAAATATCATTTCTATATGTCTTCCTAAAGAAAGTTGAAATTCCCATGTTTCAATTTATCTTTGATTTGATGTTTTCAAAAAGGAATAACAGAAAAAAAAGAAAACAGAAAATATTGTTAAAGGACAATATCAGGAACTCCATAACTCAGATACGGCAGATTTGATGTTCTTATTTCTCATGCTATAAATTATTGGATGGAACAGGGATGGAATTAAAGAATATAGGGCAGTTAATGTGAAATCAAAATAAGTTGGGGTGTTAGATGGAGGTTTCAGATATGCCAAAAACCCTGTTACCAAAAACATAGAAAAGACTATAAGGTGGGGAAAGCAAGTGGAAAGAGTCTTTTATCTTCCTTTGATAGAAGGGATTCTCAACACTGCCTTGAAGATCATAGCATAAGATACACTGATCAAAATAAAGCAACCTAGTATTGCAGTGACACTTACCACTATAACTCCACCATCAATTAGATTGAATCCAGAGCATGAAAATCTTAGCAAATATGGAATTTCACAGAAAAATTGATTGACAACATTAGAACAGAAAGGGCTGAAAAAGATCCCAGCGGTATGTAACATTCCATAAAGAAGACAAGTGACCCACACCAGAATCACAACTTTGATGCAAGCTTTCCAATTCATTACCATCTCATAGTGCAATGGATGGCAAATGGCAACATACCGATCATACACCATCACTGTCAGGAGGGATAAATCAGAACCTTCAAAAGCAGTAAAGATCAAGACTTGGCCAAAGCAACCAAAGTAAGAAATGTGTCTGGTATCCATGACAGAATCTATTATAGATTTGGGGACAATGACGAAAATAATGCCTAGATTTTGCAAAGCCAAATTCACTAGAAAGAAGTACATGGGGCTATGCAGTTGATGATCAAAAGCTACTGCAGAGATGATGAACATATTTGCTGAGGCAGTTGCCAGGTATAACATGAAGAATAAGAAAACATGTAGAATCTGTAGATGTCGATTTTTTGAGAATTCCAGGAGCAGAAAGTAAAATACAGTGATTTGATTCTCCATATTGATGTTATGACCAATATAAATGCTACATCTGTGAGGAATCAGAGGTTTGTGATACCATTAGATAAAAACAGTGAAGCTATGGCCCAACATTATAGTCATGCCAAGAATCTTAGAAAATTGTTTGAAAGGATTAGTTAATTTTTTCCAATGAGAACCATTCATTTTTAATGAATATACTTTAGAACAGCGGTTCTCAACCTGTGGGTCGTGACCCCATTTGGGGTCGAACGACCATTTCACGGGGGTCGCCAAACAACACAGTCCGCCATTTTTCCCCTTTTCCTTAGCTGTGCTACTCCCTCTTATTCTACTGGCTTTTGAAAGCCAATAAAATAGACTCTCTTGAATGGAGTCTAATTCTATTGGCTTTCAAAAGCCAATAGGAAATGTCCAGGCTGTCTCCGCCCTGCTGAGCCCACCAAAAGTCCCAGTCTGCAAATGGTGCTGCAAGTTGTCTGCAGCGAAGGCGAGCTCTCCGGAAGTTTCCACCTCTCCCTGCAGAGCAACTACTAAAAGTAAAAGAGGACCAGGGGTGGGAGGTGGGAGGCCGGCGGGTGCAGGGAGGCTTTTTGGCGCATGTGGGGCCCAGCGGGTGGCTTACCTCCCTTGGGCTGGGCCAGCTGGTGGCCCAGCCCATGGTCACCCTGCACTGTCACCGTCGCGGCCGCCCAGGAGCACCTGAGCACCTGGACCTGCCTGCCGCCGCCCTGAACGGGCGGCGGCCTATGGCTCGGCTGGCGCAGGGGGCAGCACCGCACATGCGCGGCGCAGGGGGCAGCACCGCACATGCGTGGCGCAGGTCGGGGTCGTGCCACGCATGCGTGGCACAGGTTGGGGTCACGCCACGCATGCGCGGTGCAGGTCAGGGGCACGCCACGCATGCGCGGTGCAGGTCGGGGTCACCGCCTGAAAAAAGGTTGAGAACCGCTGCTTTAGAAGGAGTCTGGCAGATATATCTGATTCCAGAACAGACCCCATTTTGGACTAGAAGATTTTCAAGGTCCCTTTCAACTCTGTTATTCTGTTATTTTGTTGTTCTACTCCCACCCTCCAGTTTCTATGCTTTATTTCTCTTTGAATCCTTTGTGCTATTTAATGATTTCCAGTCACTGTTTCACTCAATCTCTAAATTCCAGTCCAATCTTCTGTAGAACTGAACATGTATCTCTCCGATCTTCATGCCTTTTCCCAGTAAATTAAACAGGTTACTCCTTAAAACTCTTTATTCTTTCTTATGGAAATGAATAATGTGTTACACTCTTAGAGCTTATTGCTGCTTTGTATGCAGCTTTAAATATTATACATGCTATATTGTTAATTGTTTTATATCATTTTTCTCAAATATTAATGCATAAATAATTTGATTTTTATTGATTATAATTTCTTTTTGCACTTCTGGACTCCATGATCCTGTATAATAACATATATGTAAAAATCACCAGAAAACTAGTGCTCTGGCAATTTATAGACCACTTCCTCTCTTGCAATAGAGCCCCATTCTTCTGATTCATAATATTGTTTTAGACCTTTGTTTTAGACTAAGAATTTCTGAAAACACATCTTTTTTTGTACCTCCAATCTTATTTCAATTACAGCAAAAGTCTAGGTTATAATTTAATTTTATTAAATTCTCTCCCCAATGTTAAAACTATATAAGTTATTCTAATATAGAGTCAAATCATGCACATGTAAATAAATGCCAATTTGTCCTTGAACAGGGGTAGGCAACCCAAAACACTCAGAGCCACTTGGACCCATTTCCCACTGAAAACAAAACTCTGGCAGCCGCAAAACCCTTTTGACATCTAAAATGAAGATAACACTGCATATATTGTTTTTTACATTTGTGCTATGTATAAAAAACCTATAGTGTGTTGCATTTATGAAATCAATGAATAACTGGTACAAAGAAAACAAATTTTTATTTCTGCATGCAACAAAAACATTTTGAACTCTAAAAAAAAAGACGCTGGGTCTAGCGTCTAGCTTACGTTTTGCATTCAATATAAATTGTTTAGCATTTACATTTGGAGCGTATATTACTGCTAAAGTCATCATCATTTGATTTACTTTACCTTTAACAAATAATAATCTTCCTTCATTATCCCCTTTTGTTTGTATCACTTGAAACTGATTCCGTTGATGAATTAATATCGCCACACCCTTACTGTTTGTTTGTCCCCGAGATTCAAAAATCCATTTCCACTCACTATTATTAATCAATTTATCCATCTTTTTCCTTGCCTTATGAGTCTCAGTGAGGAACAAAAAGTCCACACTGTTTTCTTTTGCTAATTTCATTAATCTATACCTTTTCAAGGACGATGCTAAACCACTTATATTCACTGCCATAATTGTTTGATCACTCATAACTTTTCCATTTAACATTTTTCCCTCCTGCAACCCAGAGCTTTAATGAGATTTCCACATTTATAAAAAAATCTTCCCACCAAAGTGCCCCCCCGCTTCTCTCAACAAGAGAAAAGAGCGGAAAAAAATTCCGCTATAACGGCCGGGCACCATTGGGGGCGCGGTTCTGCCGAATCTGCTGCTCCCCCTAACATTTTTAATAAAAAAGTCACATCAAGAATAAAACCCCCACACTCCCCCTCCCCAAGCCTCCCTTACATATTTCCTTCAAAGTTTAAAGTTAGAACTAAGGACTAAGCCTTTATCACTCCCCTTACAAGTAGGAAAAAACCTTATGAATCGCACTATTTCAAACTGTTCATTTTTTCTTCAGCCTCGTGACCCTGCCCTCCTTGGCCGGATCGTCTGCTGCCTCCGTCTCTTTGTAAGAAACCCACTCCATTTTCTCCTTTTCCTTTGAGGCCAGCTGCTCCACTCTCTCCAGTTCTTTCTTTTCTTTTTCTTTTAAAAGTGCCAGCCTTTCTTCCAGCGCTTTAATTTCTCCACCTACTTCCATTTCCAAGGGCTGGAGTGCCGATGCAAATGACTCAATAACACTTTTAACTCCTGCATTTCCTACTGCTCCAACTGCTCCAGCTGCCCCCGCTTCTTTCTCCGCCTGCTGATTTAAATCCAAATCAAAGCCGAGCTTCACCAACAATTCTTTTCCTTCATCCAAGGATTTCGCCTGGTACATTTTCTCATCTTTAAAAACAATTATGATCGCCGGATGTTGCCAGCTAAACCTGATGCCTCTTTGAAATAAGGCATCCGCAACTGGTCTCATTTTATTTCTGGCTTGTAATGTTTGCCTGGATAAATCTTTCAGAACCCTGATCGGGATCCCCTTACAATTAAGGTTGGTAATTTTCTTTAAATCTTTATAGACTTCCGTAGCTGTTTTTTCAGAAAGGAATTTGATTATAATGTCCCTTTGGATTCCACTTCTACGTATGCCAAAAACCCAATGTGCACGCTCCATTTGATCTTCTTCAATTTCGATTTTATTGTCTTTAAACCATTGGCGAACATTCTGAATCATGTTTCTACCGTCAGCGAAATTTTGTTTGAACCCCCTCAAGCGTATATTAGCACTTCTTGATCTGTCCTCCAAAATATGTAACCGAAGGTGATCTTGGTCTCTATCATCCTCCAACTTCATTACCCTGACACCCTGCGCTTTCTGCTTTGTTTTCACCTCTTTTAACTCACTTGTTTTCACAACAATATCTTGCATATCTTTTATCTGGCGGCCAATAACAGAAAAAGTTTGCACCAAAGCATCCATTCTTTTTGTGAGTTCTACCTCCGTGGCCATCGCCATTTTCTCTCTCTGTTGCAACTTTATTTACTCACAGTTCAGAACAGAAAAATAAAGTTTCCTGCGGCTCCTTATCCTCCTCCAATCCACCCAGGGTGTTTCCAGGTTCAGAAGTTTTAGCTTTTTTCTTTAGTCCAACATTGTTTGAGGCTCTGAAGGGTTTAGCGGAGGTTAAATTCCAATGTTTTAATATTTGTTTGGAGAGTGTCCGGCATAGCGTCTATCCACCTTGACGCATGCGCACAAACCCCCCCTATAACAGGTTATTCTCTATCTCTCTGTCTCCATCTCTCTGTCTCTGTCTCTCTCTCATTACAATGTTCTCTGTTTTTCAAATATTTTTATTAAGGATTATAAATGAAAAGAGTAAAAGCCGGTGCAAACAATAAAAACCACAAATAGAAAAATAGAAAAGAAAAAATGCGAGGAAAAAAAGAGAGAAAAGGATAGGAGAAAGAGGGGAAAAAAACCCTTTCTCCTTCATCCCAACAGGTAAAAACAATTTTAGCAGCTAATCTACCATCTTTAAATACAGCATAATTATCCCCATATTTCATCTCTTAATTAAATAAACATCAAAATATTTCATTAAGTGCTCGCTTCGGCAGCACATATACTAAAATTGGAACGATACAGAGAAGATTAGCATGGCCCCTGCGCAAGGATGACACGCAAATTCGTGAAGCGTTCCATATTTTAAAAAAAATAAAAAATATTTCATTAAACGTTCTTTACTAAAAGTCTAGTAAGGACAACCACATATATTCATATTCATATTCATATTCATATTCATATTCATATTCATATTCATATTCATATTCATATTCATATTCATATTCTCCTTCTCTCTCCCTCTCCCTCTCCCTCTCCCTCCCTCCCTCCCCCCCTCTCTCTCCCGTCCCTCCCTCCCTCCCTCTCCCAGCAAAGCACTTACTTGGAAAGTAAGACAACGACTTGCAGAATTAACCAACCGGATTTCTTTTTCTTTATTCAGAAAAGTATTCCAGCAGTGTTCAATAAATCACTGTAAAGAGATGAATACCTTCTTGTTAAGGTATTTAACAACCCATCTTTATTTGGATGGGTTGGATTTGTGTTGTTAAATGAGACATTTGTTTAATGAGTTTTGCCCCATTTTGTGATCTTTCTTACCACCGTTGCTAAGTGAATCACTGCAGTCGATAAGTTAGTAATCAGGCTGAGAAAGTGGAAATTACACATTGCTACTAAAAGGGCTTGTGGTTCCCTGTGCGATGCAAGAAATATGATATTCAGGGGTGCTCCTGAAGAAAAGGCTGTGCACAGGTAGAAAGGGTGATATTCCAGTAAGGGGGTGCAATGATTACAATAAGCTCCTGCATATAGAATAGAGCTGGAAGGGACCTTGGAGATCTTCTAGTCCAGCCTCCTGCTCAAGCCCGTGCAGAAAAGTGGGGGTCTTTAAATAGTCATGTCCACTTTCCCCCTCTTTTTTCCTATATTTTTGCAATGACCGGTTGCAGACATCCACATGTGTATGTGTGTCAGGTTTGGAAACCTCCCTTTAAGTCTGTGTGTGTGCACAGACATACGTTGACTTAGGAGCGAAAACACTGCTGGTAGATCTTGTGGGATTTTTACATGAAGTTTACTTGTGTGTGGGGAGGGGAGGAGGAGGAAGGCGGAGCAGCCAGTCAGAGCCCAGATTGTTTGCTGAGAGAGAGAGAGAGAGAGAGAGAGAGAGAGAGAGAGAGAGAGAGAGAGAGAGAGAGAGAGAGAGAGAGAGAGAGAGAGAGAGAGAGAAACAAAGGGAGGGAAGACAAGAAAGGAAGAAGAAAGGCAGGAAGAATATGGGAAGGAAGGAAGAAAGAAAAAAGAGAGAAAGAAAACAGGAAGAAAAGGAAGGAAGGAAGGAAAAAGAAAAAGAAAAAGAAAGAAAACAGGAAGAAAAGGAAGGAAGCAAGGAAGGAAAAAGAGAAAGAAAGAAAACAGTAAGAAAAGGAAGGAAGGAAGAAAGGAAAAAGAGAAAGAAAGGAAGAAAAGGAAGGAAGGAAGAGGAAGATATAACCTTCAGCAAAGCAGCCTCCCTGCTTTGCACTTATCTGAGCAGACACATGCCCCCACAAGCATCTCCCCCATCAGCCTCGCTTGCAAAAACCTCGCCCTGCCTTAATTGCAGGTGAAACCTGCCGAAAGCCCAAACAGCCCATGCAGAAGTGCTGCCTGCTCACCTTTCCAGGGCGCTCCAGCCCAGCTTCCTTCCTCCCTTTTAGCTGGACAACTGATGCAGGCTGAGCCCCCCCAGCAAGCGCTTCGGCCGGGTGACACCGAGGCTGTTTTGGAACGGGAGCATCGGGCAAAGCAACGGCTTGCCTCAGAGCAGAGAGCTCCTCACCAGCTGATGCAGGCTGAGCCCCCCGGCAAGCGCTTTGGCCGGGTGATGCTGAGGCCATTTTGGATGGGAACATTGGGCAAAGCAAAGGGCAAAGCAATGGCTTGCCTTGGAGCAGAGAGCTCCTCACCAGCCGATGCAGGCTGAGCCCCCCCAGCAAGTGCTTCGGCCAGGTGACACCAAGGCTGTTTTGGAATGGGAGCATTGGGCAAAGCAACAGCTTGCCTCAGAGCAGAGAGCTCCTAATCAGCTGATGCAGGCTGAGCCCCCCGGCAAGCGCTTTGGCCGGGTGATGCTGAGACCATTTTGGATGGGAACATTGGGCAAAGCAAAGGGCAAAGCAATGGCTTGCCTTGGAGCAGAGAGCTCCTCACCAGCCGATGCAGGCTGAGCCCCCCCAGCAAGTGCTTCGGCCAGGTGACACCAAGGCTGTTTTGGAACGGGAGCAATGGGCAAAGCAACAACTTGCCTCAGAGCAGAGAGCTCCTAATCAGCTGATGCAGGCTGAGCCCCCCGGCAAGCGCTTTGGCCGGGTGATGCTGAGGCCATTTTGGATGGGAACATTGGGCAAAGCAAAGGGCAAAGCAATGGCTTGCCTTGGAGCAGAGAGCTCCTCACCAGCCGATGCAGGCTGAGCCCCCCCAGCAAGTGCTTCGGCCAGGTGACACCAAGGCTGTTTTGGAATGGGAGCATTGGGCAAAGCAACAGCTTGCCTCAGAGCAGAGAGCTCATCACCAGCTGATGCCGGCTAAGCCCCCCTGGCAAGCGCTTCAGCCGGGTGATGCTGAGGCCATTTTGGAATGGGAACATTGGGCAAAGCAAAGGGCAAAGCAATGGCTTGCCTCAGAGCAGGGAGCTCCTCACCAGCTGATGCAGGTTGAGCCCCCCTGGCAAGCGCTTCGGCCGGGTGATGCTGAGGCCATTTTGGAATGGGAACATTGGGCAAAGCAAAGGGCAAAGCAATGGCTTCCCTTGGAGCAGGGAGCTCCTCACCAGCTGATGCAGGCTGAGCCCCCCTGGCAAGCGCTTCGGCCAGGTGATGCTGAGGCCATTTTGGAATGGGAACATTGGGCAAAGCAAAGGGCAAAGCAATGGCTTGCCTCGGAGAAGGGAGGTCCTCACCAGCCGATGCAGGCTGAGCCCCCCCAGCAAGCGCTTCGGCCGGGTGATGCTGAGGCTGCTATGGAACAGGAGCATCAAGCAAAGCAACAGCTTGCCTTGGAGCAAGAAGCTCCTCACCAGCCGATGCAAGCTGAGCCCCCCCAGCAAGCGCTTTGGCCAGGTGATGCTGAGGCTGTTTTGGAATGGGAGCATCGGGCAAAGCAATGGCTTGCCTCGGAGCAAGGAGGTCCTCACCAGCCGATGCAGGCTGAGCCTCCCCAGCAAGTGCTTCGGCCAGGTGATTCCAAGTCCGCAGTGGAACGGGAGCATTGGGCAAAGCGGAATGGCTTGCCTCTGCGCCTCGGAGCCAGTAGGTGCCCCTTTGGAGGAGGAGGAGGAGGCGCCATACCACCCCTGGCACTTTCTCCTGGGCTGGGCGGCAGAATGGTCAGGCGCTCCCTCCCTTCTCCTGGCCTACTGCAAGTCCCCAGAGAAAAGGGCCTACTCACCTTTCTAATAGTCCGTGCAATCTGAAGAGAGAGAAGAGATTTGTGGACAGTCCCACAAATCAAAGAAGTTCATCAAATGAATTCAAACTTCACAAGTTTTTTTTTTTCGTGAGAAGTTTGAATTGATTGGTTGAACTTCTTTAGTCCCATTTTTTTGGGGGGGGGAAATGTACATGGGCTGGGAGCCGCAGGAGATGGCTCAAAGAACTGCATGTGGCTCGGGAGCCGCAGATTGCCGATCTGTGTCTTAGAAAGAAGAAAAGGGGCTTTTGTAATAACTATGCTATTCACTTACTGCTTTTCCTCAATGAATTATTGTCCAGTAATGCACAGATGTTATTGAATTCTTATTCAGTTTTGAAAAAGATATATGTGTAATGTTGGGTTTATATTTTGCAAGTTAATTAATAAATTGACTATCATTAGCAATAATTTCATTTCCCTCTGGACTGTACAATATATATATACAATATATATCTCCCCCAAACCAGCCACCCCAAACGCTGAGCAGCTGAACTTGGGAGTCCGAGGGGAAGAGAAGAACCGGGCTGCTGTATAGCCACTCCCCCAAACCAGCCACCCCAAACGCTGAGCAGCTGAACTTGGGAGTCCGAGGGGAAGAGAAGAACCGGGCTGCTGTATAGCCACTCCCCCAAACCAGCCACCCCAAACGCTGAGCAGCTGAACTCGGGAGTCCGAGGGGAAGAGAAGAACCGGGCTGCTGTATAGCCACTCCCCCAAACCAGCCACCCCAAACGCTGAGCAGCTGAACTTGGGAGTCCGAGGGGAAGAGAAGAACTGGGCTGCTGTATAGCCACTCCCCCAAACCAGCCACCCCAAACGCTGAGCAGCTGAACTTGGGAGTCCTGAGGGGAAGAGAACAGTTGAGCCGCTGAGCAGCCATTGCTCTAATCAGTCGACTCTGTTTGTCACTATGTTTTTCAAGTTTTTTTTATATACTGTTTGTCTAAATTTTAAATATTTATATTTATTTAATACAATTTTAATTGACTTGCTAGATGTTATGAAAGATTGGGGGGGGGATTGACTGTTTGTGGAATGAATCGGGTTGAATGGATGAATGGATGGTTAGCTCGTTTTTAAATTGTTAGTTTATAGGGTGGTTTTTGGGAGGAGTAAATTAAATGATATGGATGGAGTTGTGGTTGAGTGGATTGAATGGGATGGACTGGCTAGCCTGCCTGGCACGGCAGAGGCGGAGGGGGAGGGGGGCGCTGGCTCTGGGGTGATAGAGGGCCAAAGTATACCGGTCTTGCTGGGGAGAGGCAGATATGGCGGGGGCCACAGGGTAGGCCATTCCCGGGGAACAAGAGCTCGCTGTTTAAAAGCGATCCCTTGCTCCGACCCTGTGAGTTCAGCCCAAAATACTGGTGATGGGGGAAATCCGGACCCTGGGCTCAGGCTGCTGCTGCTCAATGCCAGGTCGGTTGTAAATAAAGCTCCCCTCATCCATGATCTTCTCCTGGATGAGGAGGCCGACCTCGCATGTGTGACCGAGACCTGGCTGGGCCCGGAGGGAGGAGTTCCTCTCTCTGAGATGTGTCCAGCCGGGTTTCAGGTATGGCATCAGCCACGACCCCAGGGAAGGGGGGGAGGCTATTATAGCCAAGAAGACCTTTAGTCTACGCAGGCTTGCTGTTTCTGAGATTGCGGGTTGTGAGTTGCTTCTTGTGAAGTTGGACCTAGGGGTTCAGGTGGGCTTGTTGCTTACGTACCTGCCTCCCAGCTGCGTGTCAATAGCCCTGCCTGCGCTACTTGAGGAGGTTGCTGGGCTGGCGGTTGAGTTCCCCAGGCTTATTGTCTTGGGGGACTTAAATCTTCCGTCGCTCGGCGAATCCTCTGGGTTGGCGCAGGAGTTCATGGCCACCATGGCAACCATGAACCTGACTCAGGTAGTTCAGGGTCCGACTCACGAGAGGGGACACACTCCCGACATGGTATTCCTCTCAGAACAGTTGAGCAATGATCTGAATTTAAGGGGCTTAGATATTTTGCCTATGTCATGGTCAGATCATTTTCTGCTGCGGCTTGTTTTTAAGGCTCCACTCCTCCCCTGCAGGGAGGCGGAACCGATTAGGTGGTTCCGCCCCAGACGTCTGATGGATCCAGAGAGTTTTCAGAGGACGCTTGGGGAAATACCGGATTCTCTCATTCACAGTTCGGCAGAGTCCCTGGTTACGGCCTGGAATATGGCTGCGAAGGGGGCTCTTGACCGGATTGCGCCGCTGCGACCTCTCTGTGGTAGCAGACCCAGGAGATCTCCTTGGTTTACTGAGGAACTCAGGGGGATGAAGCGCCAGAAGAGACGCCTAGAGAAGCGATGGAGGAAAAGCAAATCTGTATCTGACCGAACACTTGTAAGATCTTATATCAAGACTTATCAGGTGGCGCTCAAGGCGGCAAGATGCGCGTATCATTCCGCCTTGATTGCATCTGCGGAATCCCGCCCAGCCGCCCTGTTCAGGGTAACTCGCTCCCTCCTTAATCAGGGGGGGGGTTGATGCACCCTTGCAGGGTAGTGCTGAGGACTTTAATAAGTTTTTCGCGGATAAAATCGCCCAGATTCGGATGGACCTTGACTCCAATTGGAATGCAGTATCGGCTGATAATGATTCAGTCGAGATGACAGGGACTCGTCTTGATCCTGTTGTGTGGGAGGAGTTTGACCCGGTGGCACCTGATGAAGTCGACAAGGCCATTGGAGCTGTGAGCTCCGCCACCTGTTTATTGGACCCGTGCCCCTCCTGGCTGGTTTCGGCCAGCAGGGAGGTGACGCGGGGCTGGGTTCAGGAGATTGTCAACGCTTCTTTGAGGGAGGGGTCCTTTCCGGCTCCCTGCAAGGAGGCAATTGTCGCCCCCTCCTCAAGAAGCCTTCCTTGGACCCAGCTGTTTTAAACAACTACCGTCCTGTCTCCAATCTTCCCTTTATAGGGAAGGTTGTTGAGAAGGTGGTGTCACTCCAGCTCCAACGGTCCTTGGATGAGGCCGATTATCTGGGCCCTCAACAGTCAGGATTCAGGCTCGGCTACTCCACGGAAACTGCTTTGGTCGCGCTGACGGATGATCTCTGGCGGGCCCGGGATAGGGGATTATCCACTATCCTGGTGCTACTTGACCTCTCAGCGGCTTTCGATACCATTGACCATGGTATCCTTCTGCACCGACTGGAGGGGTTGGGGGTTGGAGGCACTGTTTTGCGGTGGTTCACCTCCTACCTCACTGGTCGGTCGCAGTCGGTGTTGGCAGGGGGTCAGAGGTCGACCCCTAGGTTCCTCCCTTGTGGGGTCCCTCAGGGATCGGTCCTCTCCCCTCTGCTGTTTAATATCTACATGAAACCACTGGGTGAGATCATCCGACAACACGGGGTGAGATATCATCAGTATGCTGATGATACCCAGCTTTACATCTCCACCCCGTGTCATTTCAGTGAAGCAGCGGAAGTGATGTGCCGATGTCTGGAGGCTGTTAGGGTTTGGATGGGTGCCAACAGGCTCAAACTCAACCCCGACAAGACGGAGTGGCTATGGGTTCTGCCTCCCAAGGATATTTCAATCTATCCGTCCATTAGCCTGGGGGGGAGCTTTTGACCCCCTCGGAGAAGGTCCGCAACTTGGGCGTCCTCCTCGATCCACAGCTAAATTTGGAACATCATCTTTCGGCTGTGGCGAGGAGGACATTTGCCCAGGTTCGCCTGGTGCACCAGTTGCGGCCCTATTTGGACCGGGAGTCTCTGCTCACAGTCACTCATGCCCTTATCACCTCGAGGTTCGATTACTGCAATGCTCTCTACATGGGGCTACCTTTGAAAAATGTTCGGAGACTTCAGGTAATGCAGAATGCAGCCGCGCGAGCAGTGTTGGGCTTGCCTAGAAATGCCCACATTTCGGCATCACTCTGCGAGCTGCATTGGCTGCCAATTGGTCTCCGAACCCAATTCAAAGTGTTGGTTATGACCTATAAAGCCCTACATGGCATTGGACCAGGTTATTTACGGGACCGTCTGCTGCCCCATAAATCCCAGCGGCCGGTTAGGGCCCACAGAGTGGGCCTTCTCCAGGTCCCGTCAGCCAGACAGTGTCGCCTGGCGGGGCCTAGGGGAAGGGCCTTCTCTGTTGCGGCCCCGGCCCTCTGGAACCAACTTCCCCCGGAGATCCGTGTCGCCCCCACCCTCTTCGCCTTTCGTAGATTGCTTAAAACATACTTTTGCCGGCAGGCCTGGGGCAGCTAACACCTTGCCCCTAGCCAGTGTATGTTTCTGTGTATGTTTGTGGAGTGATTAGTTTCTTTTAGCTTAAGGGTTTTTTATAGATATGTGTTTATTGTAATTTCTATCATGCTGTGAGCCGCCCTGAGTTCTTTGGAATAGGGCGGCATAGAAATTAAATAAATAATAATAATAATAATAATAATAATAATAGTGTGCAAACATTATAATGAGCATCTATGTTTTTATACAATTAGTAATTAACTATTGGTTTTTCATATTCAGGAGGATTAATCTCATTTAAGTAGATTAAATAAGAAGACTTTCCTAATAGATCTCATCACCTGGGATTCTATTTTACATCCAGCTTTGAAGCATTTGCATGCTCCATTTTAAAATTGTTTAAAGCTATGAGTTCCACTAATTAGTTATGAATATTGTAAATAAATTCTTTTGGCAAGAATTCTGGTTATTCTTTTACTTAATTGAATACCCCCAATATAGAATGTTAGTATTTCTGTTATCACTGAATGCTAGGAAGCTACATAGTATTCAAAGTAGGACTGCATCATGAAGTAGACTTTGGGCCCACAACATTTTGAATCATGAAAGCATGTTACACTTTTGTGTTAATTAATTATCAGTGGATAAACATTTTTGTTTGTTGGCTGTTTTGTGCTACTCCTCCTCTTCATGTTCTCCAAGGTGTTAACCATTGTGCATCATTTTTATTTTCTATAAATGCTTATGAAGTCTAATACATATTAAATATTGGTGATTCTAGAAATTGCTTTTTAACTCCTTCCTTCCTTCCTTCCTTCCTTCCTTCCTTCCTTCCTTCCTTCCTTCCTTCCTTCCTTCCTTCCTTCCTTCCTTCCTTCCTTCTCACTCCCTCCAACTCTGAAATCATATAGCAATATATGACAGGAAGCTTGGCAAATACTGAGATATCTCATAGCATGAAACATGACAAAAGTAAGTGTTAAGTATTCAGTTCTTGAAGGCATTAAGCGAGATGAGTGTTGAAACAGCAACAAGTTTATTGAACTCTGAACAGAAGCAGCTAAAATAGCTGCTATGCAGCTATTTATATGGTTAGCCTCTAGGCGGCAGCCAATAGGTTTAAAGTAACAGTTTCCCGCCCAAAACCTAATTACCAGCCTGGAGACAGCAAGTCTGGTTTAAGTAACAGCAGCCATTAAATAACAACAGAATCTAGATCAGACATTCAAACAAGTGATTGGACATTAAGCAAGTGATTCAAAACAGTTGTGACCAATACATTACAGTAAGAATGCCAACTTATCAGTAGATACTTCATCAAATTTGATCTGCAACAGCTGGATGACTGAAGGGAAGAACAACGCTCAGAGATTTGTTCTTGGGCAGTCATTTACTTTTTTTTAAGCTAGCTGCTTAGCAAAGCCAAATATCAATTCTCATATTCAGGAGACCCTTACTCTGATACCTTTTAATGCTCTCTGAACAGCTATTTTCATAGAAAATTTGCAGAGTATTGCATTTAAACAACAGTATTATATCTGTGATTAAGACTTTCTGCACACTAAAAACCATGTCCTTTTTATCACTCTTATTACAAAAATATTTAACAATATGTCATTTACTCAGAATTTAAAGTCATCCAAATTCATTTTATTTACTATTATTATTAGCCAATCAATGCAATTATATTTCTCTTAATGTAGCTAGTTTGATTTACTGTTTGTAAATTACCTTAACCACATGAGTTTTATAGTTACAGCTACCAGTAGTCCTGGACTTACTACCACAATTGGACCAGAATTTCCATTGCTAAAGAAGATAGTTGTTAAGTGAGTTGCACGCATTTTACAACCTTTTTGCTACAATTGTTGAGCAAATCATTGCAGTTAAATGAATCACATCGCCATTAAGTGAATCCATTTTTCACCATTGATTTTGCTTGTAATAAGCCAGCTGGGAAGGTTGCAAATGGTGATAACATGGCCCAGGAATAATGCAACAATTGTAAATATATGAATTTTATTCATGTGACTATGGGGATGCTGTGATAGTCATAAGTCTGGGGTATATATATGTATATATACTCATCATCTTGATACTAGACCCAAAAATGGCAGTTGTCAACTTGTGATGCTCAGGAAGCTGCTAAATAAGTCATAACTCCCTGATAAGCAAGCTAGTAACTAGATTTATGGTATTGTAGACCGGGGGTGTCAAACTGCTAGCCCGCAGGACGGATGCGTCATGCTGAAACCGCACCCACCCCATTGCTATCAATGGGGGAAAAGTCATGATACATCGCAACACGACATGTGACATTGCGAGTTTGACACCCCTATTGTAGTTCATCCACCTTCTCAGGTGCTACCATTGGTTCATAGCTATCTCAGCTGCATCTTTCTTTGAAATTTCTTTCCTTTTCTCAATAAACAATGGTAAAATATACTGAAAGTTCAATGTGAGGAAAAACAGGACAGAAAGTATTGTCAAAAAACAAAACAAAGCAAAACAAAACAAAAACAACAACAAAAACCCAACTTCAGAATCTGCATAATTTAGATAGAAAAAATTAATATTATTTTTTATACTGTAGATGATTGGATTAAACAGTAGTTGAAGTAAAGAGAATAGGGCAGTTAATGTGAAATCTATGTAAGATTGGGTGTTAGAGAGAGATCTCAGATATGCCAAGCACATTGTTACCAAAAACGCTGAAAAGACCATAAAGGGGGAAGGCAAGTGGAAAAGGTCTTCTTTCTTCCTTTCATAGAAGGGATTCTTATGATCTCTAGGGAGATAATGGCATAAGATATAATGATAAAAAATAAAACCACCTAATTCCACAATGATACTACCCACCAGGACACTAATTTCAACTATATTAAATTCAGAGCAAGGAAGCTTTAGGAAGTGTGGAGTTACACAGAAAAATTGGTTGACAACATTAATAGCAAGGGATGTAAAAGGTGCTAGTAGTGTGCAACATGCTATATAGAAGACGTCACCCACATCAGAATCACTATTTTGATGCAGGTTTTCCAATTCATCACCATCTCATAGTGCAATGGATGGCAAATGGCAACATATCGATCATATGCCATGACTATTAGGAGGGATAAATCAAAAGCTTCAGAGGACACAAAGATCGAGACTTGTGCAAAGCAACCGAAGTAAGTGATGTATCTGGTATCCATGAGAGAATTTATCATGGATTTGAAGACAATGACTGAAACAATGCCCAGGTCCTGCACAGCCAAATTCACTAGAAAGAAGTACATAGGACTATGCAAGTGATGGTCAAAAGCTACAACAGAGCTTTTCCAGTGTATCCCCATTTTGAAAACATATTTTATTTTCTAAAAATGTTATAAATCTAATACAAATAAAATATTGGTGGTTCTAGAAATTCCTTTTGCAACTCATTTCCTTCCTTCCTCCCTCCCTCCCTCCTTTCCTTCCTTCCTCTCTTTAGGTAAACAAAGGATTTTGTTAGAATAATTAAAGTTATATAGAACAGGGAGTTTGGCAAATATTCATATATCCCAGAATAAGACAAAGGTGAGAAAGCCAAAACCATCAAGTCTTGCTATACATGCTTGCTGTAGGTTGGAAAAATAATGCCACTGAATTCTTGATCATGGAATCATTCTCTTATCCCTCATATTATGGCACTATTATAAAAGGTTTTTAAAAGTTCTCTCCTCATGACATGTGGAAAGATTGTATTATAATCATAAGAACATAAGAGCATCATTGACAAGCATTTGAAACTGCCTGCTGGTTTTGGCATTGGGTGTTCATATCACATCCCAGTTAATAGAGAAAACCCATTTGCTTCCATTCCCCCTTCTTTAAGAACTTTTTATTCCATCGATGTGATTAAATCACTTTTTATTAGCTTGTATACAAGTATTTTTGTGTGCGTCTGTGGTTTGTGTCTGTGTGGTACCCATTGAATCTGTTGTCTAGTGGAAGAACTCTCCTTCTTTACCTGATAGTGTAAGCCAGGGGTCCCCAAACTCCAGGCGCGGCCCACTATTGAGTGGAGTTTTGCATATGAGAACTAGCGCCCTCCACTCAAATGTCTTCCACTTGCATGAGTGGAACTTAGCACCTGAGCACAAGCACCCTCCACTCATATATGAAGCTCCATTTGTGCAAGTGGAAGCTGCATATGTGTGCCATGTGCATAAATGGAGCTGTGCATGCATGCATGCACCTACCATTCACATGTGCCTCCTGGCATTGGGCTGGGCTACCAAGCTGGAAAGGTTGGGTTCTGCTGATGTAAGCATTTTATGAATCATCATCTTACTATGCCTGATTGAGAGCTGTTCTACCAACTCAAACTCCATGCTCATCTTGTTCCACCATTTCTGTGTCTTTTTATTGTGCATCAAATATGTGAATAACCTCCTGCTTTAGATGTTGCTCTATTGTTTCCCACGTTGAGATTCCTACATGAAACCTTGGTATTTCATTAGTATATGATCCTTGGAATTCAGCAAAATAGGCAACACTGCATTTCTTTATGATCTTTTTATATAGAGAAAGCAAATTTTATTTTGAAAAATCAGGTAACATGAATTCTATTTTGGAGTTAAAATTAAAAATTGCAACAATATTTAAAAGGCCACAAAAGTGTTAAATTTATATGTCTGACTACCTTAGCAGTGCAACTCTGGTAACCAAACAGTGTTATAATAGAATATATATTAAAATGCAATAAAAATACTATTCTAAACCAGGTAACACAATAGTTTTTTTAATATCCTGATAACACTCTTTCAGATATTGTCCAAATTCTATTAGCTTAGAAAGAAACAGTATAAATCTTTACCTGAGTCCAAGAATAGGGAAGCCCACCGAAAATCCTTTTAGAAACTTTGATTTATTCCATAATTTTGGTCCCTAGCAAAATATATTTCAAATGTGGTGTGATATCATAAGGATGATATGATGAAAATATAAGCCCATATTTAGACATGCATCTTTGTTTATTGATTAAAGTTATTTTTCTTCCCATGGGCTGAACACCCTTAATTTTGAGTGAGATTAAGTTTCATTTTGGTGTGGGATATTGTATGAGAAATGGAAATGCTATGTTTTTTTTTTACTTTACTTACTCTTTTGATGGCAGGATCATAGGAGGCCTTAAACAGAGTGCCAAGGATTTGGAAGCCCAATTGGTTTTGCTGCAAATATATGTTCTTGGTAGTCATTGACCTTTTTTCAAGCTAACCCAGTATCAAAGCCAGGGATCAGTTCCAAATTCAGGACACCTATAGTTCTGGTTTCATTAATTGCCCTTCCAACAGTTGTTTTTGCAGGAAATCTACAGGTATTCCAGCTGAACACAGACTTTGCCCATGTGATGACACAGTCTCTGAAACTAAAACATGTTCTTTTTTATTGCTTCTATTATAAAGATAATCCATTGCAATTAATAACACCACATTAAAGAGATTTCCATGCTACCTGGGTTCATTGTATTTAGTTTTTATTATCTAATCAATGCAATAATATTTCTCTTAATGTGGCTAAATTTTGTTTTGCAATTTATATAATACATCACCTCTTAATCACATCAGATTTATAATTGCTGGGTCTTTAATGTGGTTTTAATTGACTGTCTTACATTTATTTTCTTTCCATTTTTGACTGAAGTCCATGACTGTCTTGCTTTCTATATTCATCTAAGTAAAATGTTGACTTAAAATAAAATTTTCTGTAACCAACATTATCTCTTAGTGAAAGCTTGCTGCAGTTCTGTTTGAAGTTCTTGAAAATGCTTTATCTGAGGAGTATCATCCCTTGATCTTTCCTAAAGAAGGTGAAACTCCCAATGTTTTAATTTGTTTTTTTATTTGATGTTTTCAAAGAGGAATAATATTTGCCTGTCAGGATTATGGTTTTATTTAATCCACTTGCTAACTCAAATGGTTTATTTGGCTTTGTATATAAATTGAGTGAATCTAGTTAAAATATAGTTTGCATAATCCTGTTTTATGTCCTAGAATGATCTGAGCTCTTAGGAAATTGTGCCTTATTCAATAATTGCTTATCAAGTGAACAATGGCTTAGTGTTATACACAAAAGCAACATCAATAAGATATAACCCAATAACTTCTCCTGAGAATGTATGGGGAAAATAATTCTTTTTTTTTGCATAAAAATTTCTACACAAATCTTCAGCCACTTGCAAAAAGGTAATATCTAATCTTTTTTCTAAAGAAATACTGAATTTATTTAGCAAAAATAAGAGCTGAAGCTTATCCAAAATAGATTGTAATTAGGAAGACTTTTGGGGTGCCAGATTATTATTATATCTGATTTTGATGCTAAAATGGTTATTTTTAATTTGTGGTTCTTAGGATACGCTAAAGCAATTCACAGCACCCACACAAGGCTAAAACTAGAGATATCTGTTTGTATGTTACTGTATGATCTTAATTGGTTCAGAGTAGCAGAGTACCACTTCTACCTCAGTTGTGTCTCCTTTTCAAATTTTGTTACTTTCCTCAGAAAAAACAAAGGTTAAAGACAAAGAATCTTCAATGTGATGAAAAATAGGATAGAAAATATCAGGATTTCCATAATTTAGATAGGACAGATTTGATATTGTTATTTCTTATACTATAGATGATTGGATTGAACAGGGGTGGAAGTAAAGAATATAGAGCAGTTAGCATGAAATCTAAGTAAGTTGGGTTGTTGGAGGGAGGTCTGAAATATGCCAAACATACAGGTATCAAAAATATGGCAAGGACTATAAGGTGGGGAAGACAAGTGGAAAAAGTCTTCTGTCTTCCTTTCACAGAAGGGATTTTCAAAACTTCATTGAAGATGATAGCATAAGATACAATGATCAAAATAAAGCAACCAAATGTTGCAATGGCACTTACCACTATAACTCCAACTTCAATTAGATTGAATCCAGAACATGACAGCTTTAGTAATTGTGGAATTTCACAGAAAAATTGGTTGACAACATTAGAACAGAAAGGGGTGGAAAAGGTGCCAGTGGTATGCAACATAGCATAGAGGAGACTTGTGACCCACACCAGAATCACAATTTTGGTGCAGGCTTTCCAATTCATTACCATCTCATACTGCAATGGATGGCAAATGGCAACATACCGATCATATGCCATCACTGTCAAGAGGGATAAATCAGAAGCTTCAAAGCAGGTAAAGATCAAGATTTGGGCAGAGCAACCAAAGTAAGAGATGTATCTGGTATCCATGAGGGAATTTATTATGGATTTGGGGATGATGACTGAAACAATGCCCAAGTCCTGCACAGCCAAATTCACCAGGAAGAAGTACA
This sequence comes from Bothrops alternatus, assembly GCA_034064705.1. Lineage (NCBI taxonomy): Eukaryota > Metazoa > Chordata > Lepidosauria > Squamata > Viperidae > Bothrops > Bothrops alternatus. The sequence continues at coordinate 1,740,221 of JARGCV010000156.1, read as the reverse complement.
TGGGGCTGTGTAGTCGATGGTCAAAAGCTACTGCAGAGATGATGAAAAGATTTGCTGTTGCAGTTGCCAGGTATAATATGAAGAATAAAAAAATATGTAGAAGCTGCAGATGCCGATTTTTTGAGAATTCCAGGAGCAGAAAGTAAAGCACAGTGGTTTGATTCTCCATGTCAATGTTATGACTAAAGTCAATAACACATCTGCAAGGAATGTGAGATAAAATTAGTGAAGCTATGTCTGAACACTGTGATCATGCCAAGAATCTCAGAAAATTGTTTGCAAGAATTAGTACCCTTTTTCATTGAGAACCAAAACCCTTATGCTTTAGGAGGTGTCTGGCAGGCATATCTGGTTCCAGAAGAGATCCCACTTTGAAGAAAAATGGGCTTCCTTCAATAGCCCATTCACTGAAACTTGCATACTGTAATTCTTGTAACTATGTGAAAGAAAAATAATATTAAAAACAAATGTGTTGTTTATAGGGATCCACTATGTCCCTTCTCTTATCCCTCCCCTTCCCTTCCCCCTCCCCACTCCTCCCCTTCCATTCCCTTCCCTTCTCTTTCCACAAACTTCTGAATTCTATTTACAAAGTGCAAAGGAAAGATATTCTTCCTTACTCTGCCATTGCATTTATATACTTCCTTCCAAGTATACACTTTGTGCATGTATGTGTATAAGCTGCATCAATACATTTATCTTTCTGTTTGCTATAGCAAGAACCTTCCGTTATTCTGCCTTTCTTTTTAATAGCAAGAATCAATTAGCTGAACTGTTTAAATTGCCCTCAGTTTCATTTGCTTTCAGACATTGTGGATGCTCCATCATTGGAAGTTTTTAAGAAGGGATTGGACCATCACTTGTCTGAAATGGTAGAGCGTCTCCTGCTTGAGCTGGAGTTAGACTGGAAGGCCTCCATGATCCCTTCCATTTCTGTTGTTCTGTTATTTTGTTATTCTACTGCCACCTATGATCTCTGTATTTTTATCTGTCTTTAAATCTCTTGTGCTACTTAATGATCTCCAGTCCTTGTTCCACTGATTCTCTAAACATCAATCCAATCGTCTATGGAACTGAAAATGTAATTTTCCAATCTTCATGCCTTTCTCCCAGTAAATTAAACAGGTTGGTCCCTAAATCTTTTTAGTCTTTGTTATGAAATGAATAATATAATTACACTCTTACAGATCATTGTCCCTTTTATGCAGCTTTACTTATTATATGTGCTATTTTCCCCATAAATTGGCAATTGCTTTCTACAATTTGTTCCAAATATTAGTGCAGAAAAAATGATTTTTTATTGGTCACAATTTCATTTTGCACTTCTGGACTCCATGAGTCTGTTTAATAGTATATATAGTATATAAAATGGCTAATGTGTATCATTGCTATAGATATTATTGCTTTGTATGCAGCCTTAGATATTATGCATGCTATATTCCCCCTAAATTGTCATACTGCCCCTAAACATTTTTCAGTTATATCAAAGAACTAGATTATAATTTTATTTTATCAAATCTGCTCCCCAATGCTGAAAACATAAAAGTGATTTTAATTCAAAGTTAAATTACACACATATAAATAAGTGCTTATTTGCTTAGAAAGCAGGAAATTGCCATTTTTGTAAAATAATCAGTATGTTGATCACTTACTATTTTTTCTTCACAGAATTATTGTTTAATAAGGCATAGATGCTACTAAATTTGTGTTCAGTTTTGAAAAAAAAGTGTGGATAAATTTGAGTTTATATTTGGCAAGCTTAATAATAATTGCAATAATTTTGTTTCTCTCTAGACTGTACAATAAAAACATGCAAAAAGTTATAATGAGAATCTATTTTTTATAATTAGCAATTAGCAGGTATTGTTTTCCATATTCAAATGGATAATATGCAAAGAGTCTCCTATTAGATCTCATCACCTGGGATTCTATTTTATATCTAGCTTTGAAGCAATTGCATGCTCTGATTTAAAGCTATCTAAGTTAATGCTAGTTAAGAATTCCATTACTTAGTTATGAATAATGTAAATAAATTCTTTTGGCAGGAATTCTAGTTATTCTTTCATTTAATTGAATGCCCCCAATGTGGAATGTTAGTATTTCTGGTATCACTGAGAGCCAGGATGCTACATAGTATTCAAAATGAAACTGCCTCATGAAGCAGACTTTAGGCCCACAACACTTTGGGTCATGATAGCAAGCTGCACTTTTATGTTAATGTGTAACTCTCAGCAGGTAAACGTATAAAAATTTGTTTTATGCTACTCCTCCTCTTCCTGTTCTCCTTGGTTTTCCCATTGTCCACCATTTTTATTTTTTAAAAATGCTTGTGAGGTTTAATACATATTAAATATTGGTGATCCTAGAAACTGCTTTTTTAACATCGTATTTCCTTCCTTCCTTCCTTCCTTCCTTCCTTCCTTCCTTCCTTCCTTCCTTCCTTCCTTCCTTCCTTCCTTCCTTCCTCCCTCCCTCCCTCCCTCCCTCCTACTCTCCCTTCTTGTTTCTTTCTCTGACTGAAATCATATGGGACAATAACATAGGAAACTTGGCAAATACTCTATTAGCACATATTGCACAATCCAACAAAGTTTGGAATGTCAAATCTATCAGCAGATGGTTGGCTAAATTTGAGCTGCAAAGCCTGAGTGAAGAGATGAACATGTGTATATAAGTTAACAAAGGCAAAGGATGTTAATTTTCAATAAAGCTTTGTAACCTGCAGAAAACTCTGTGCTCATAAATGTGTTCTTGGGCAATCATCCACTTTTTTGAAGCTAGTTAGGCATTGAATTCAAATATTATTTTCCCAAATTCCAGGACAACCCTAGCTCTAGTGCCATTTAATGTCTTCCCAATAGCTGTTTTCACAGGAAATCTAAAGAGTATTCTATTTGAACTTTTCCCATGTGATGAAAAAAATTTAAAACTCTAAAAACCATGTCTTTTTTATCACTCCAATTACAAAAAAATTCTGTTGCAGTTGACATTGTCCCATCTACTTAGATTTCCAGCCCACATAAAATCATTTTATTTATAGTTTCTATTATCCAATCAATGAAACCATGTTTCTCTTAACAAAGCCAGGTTTTGCTTTACTTGTAAAGTACCTTAACCACAACAATTTTATAATTATTGTGTTTTAATGCGATTTTATCTGCTGTCTTACACTCTGTTTTATTTATGTCTTTGAGCCACTTCATATTATATTGTTACATCCAAATTTGTGACCTATCTGAGCTCTGACTGATACTTTACTGCAGTTGACTGGAAGGTCTTGAGAATCCTGTAGTATCTTGCTTGAAAATCCCAAGTTTTGTAATTTGTTTTTTACTTGATGTTTTCAGTCTATTAGAATCTATTCTGATTTATTGGTTTTCAAGAGGAGTAGTATTTGTCTATCAGGATAAGATGTAACATACCTTGAGTTTGATAACAGGCTTTTAGCCAGGTATTTGAGCAAATCTAACCATACCCCTCTTCAATTCTAATAAGAGCTGAATCCTAACATTCAAAAACATGACACTCATATTTCAGTATTTGGGATAATTTCAGTAGGAAAGTAGTTTCCAAAAGATTATGGCCTTGCTAAAATATCTTGCTAATTCATACAGTTTCTTTTATTTATTTTATTTATTAATCAAATTTCTATACCGCCCCTCTCCCGAAGGACTCGGGGCGGTGTACAGCCTAAAATTTAAAAAACATATAAATATACAAAATTTAAAATAATTAAAAATGAATTAAATAATTTGTCCAAAATCCCCATTTAAAACCCAAAACATACAAAGCTTAAAATCTTAAAAAATACTTGTAAATTGTATTAATGCAGTTAATATATAGTTTGTATAATCATGATTGATGCTATAACAGTACACTGATAGGGGAATATTGTGGCTTCCTCAATAATTAATTCTTAAATGAACTTTTGGTTAATGTAGTACGTAAAACCAGTCCCAGCAATACATTTCATTACAAATTTCTCTTTTTTATATTAAAATATTCTGGGTATTCATGGAGACAACTCTTTATGATAATTTGCACAAAGATAATGTCTAATTTGATTTATTCAGTAATAGAAGAGTGCTTTTATTCAGTAGAAACAAGAGTTCAATCTTAATTATTCAAAGTAGACTGCAATTAGTTGGGGGAAAGTCAGTTCATCACCTTGATTGTCAACGCTGTTAACATCAGATATTTTTGCTTTGACAACAGTTGGAGATGCAACCATTTTCGTCTTACTTTTAGAGTTAGAGTTAGATGATGCTGGGGTGGGGGGAGGAATGTGCATGAGAGTTTAGCTAGACATAACAATATTAGATCTAGTGTGTGAACCAAGGTTATTAAAATAAAAGATGATAAAATTGGTGGGCTGGAGAACTAGAGGGAAAGCCTGCATTTCAAATTAATTGGAGAATGTGATTTATGACTGTTAATTGGAGGAGGGAATTGTGCTTTGACACTATGTGCTCAGGGGAGGGGAGTCTAGTTTTTGGTTTTGATTATGTTAGAGCCGATGCTATGCTTCTCTAATAAAGATTCTTTAAGGTAAACAATGCCTCAATGTTGAAGAGTTTCATCTGTTAGAACCATGACATTAAACCAAAAACCTTCAACTGCTGTGGCTATTGAAAGTCCCAGGCCATCTGCAGGCCCACCCATCAAGTATTTCTGATGCAGACAGCAGGGACATTGAGCAGTGAACTGCCCAGTCCCCTACCCCCAACAGCAGAGTAGACCAGGACCAGCAGTGAGAAAGAAATCAGCCCAGGAGCCAATGGGAGAGAAATCCAACTGGATCACACAGGAATCTGTTGCCCAAGTAACGTCCCCCACATAGGAGAATTCTGGGACTCAGGCTGGACCTGTTGCCACTGTCTGCTTATGACAGCGATGATGAAGGAGAGAATGACCCAATGCTGAGTCAGCACATCCCAGCTTTCTCTCTACCTGCCAAACTCATAATCCCTAAGACAAGGGCACAGGTAGGTTTAAAAGTGTTAGTCGATTCTGGATGCTCCCAATGCATTATTAGCTTGCCATTTGCCATGAAAATGGGCACACAAGCAAAGCTGCTCTCCAAACCCATGAGGTTCGAGCAAGCCTATGGCTCACTAATTGGAGAGACTTTAGTCATGAAATTAACTGAGCCCCTATGCTTAGAAATAGGTGAGCATTGGGGGTTCATTCGCTTCCTGGTGGCTCCAAAAATGACTAAGGCTGTGATCCTAGGATTAGCCTGGTTGGACAAATGGAAGCTGTTTATCTGGTGGGAGAAGGGAATGAGAAGTGTGAGGCTATCTATAGGGCCTCCCATTGATTCAACATTACAGGAAACTTTAGCCCACCAATGAGCGAGCGCACATGGCTGTCTCACCGCAATCAGGTGGGTCACTCATCTGCAGCGAGTACTGGGACCTAGTGGAGGCATTTATTGAGAAAGAATGCAATGCCCTGCCTCCCCACCAACCCAATGATTGCTCCATTGAACTGTTGACAGGAGCCAAACTCCCATGACCAAAAATGTATGCTATGTCCCCCCATGAAATGGAGGAGATGCAGCGATACGTGGATAAGAACTTAGCAAGGGCATTCATTGAATGGACTAAGTCTGCTGTGGGAACCCCTGTGTTGTTTAAAGAAAAAAAGATGAGTCTCTTCATCTCTGCATGGATTATAAAGATTTGAATACAGTGAGTATGGAAAATAAATACCCCCTCCCCCTCCTGAAGGACATACTAACCCACCTGGCTAAGGGGAGTGTCTTCACTAAATTAGACCTAAGAGAGGCATGTTACCAAGTGAGGATAAAAGAGGGAGATGAATGGAAGACTGCTTTCAACTGTCCCATGGGGAGCTATCAATTCAAAGTCATGCCATTCGGACTACAGGGGCCCCCTGCTGTATTCATGCAGCTGATTAATGAGGTCCTACATGATCATTTATACCAGTGGTTCTCAACCTTCCTAATGCCGTGACCCTTTAATACAGTTCCTCATGTTGTGGAGACCCCCAACCATCAAATTATTTTCGTTGCTACTTCATAACTGTAATTTTGCTACTGTTATGAATCGTAATGTAAATATCTGATATGCAGGATGTATTTTCTTTGTTACAAATTGAACATAATTGAAGCATTATATGTAATTATATATTGTGAAATATTTATTTCTAATTACAAATACATGACATTTTGTCTTGAAGCATGATGTAGCATGGATAACAGTCTTAATATAACAACAGTAAACTACATTGCTACATTTTGCGACAGTATGTGTAAAAAGCCAATGTAGTGCGAAGGTTGAGATTGCTTCTTTCTCACCAGATCAGAAATTCTCGGGGCAGTCTTGGCAAGAGCACAACAAAAACGGCATCAATGAGAAGTATACAAATCCATATAGTAAGTCAGAATATCAGCAAATAGCTCAAGCCTGCAAAGATGAAGTGAGGAAAGCTAAGGCTCAAAATGAACTAAGGCTTGCGACCAAAGTGAAAAATAACAAAAAAAGCTTCTTTCAACATGTAAAAAACAAGAAAAAAGTGAAGGAAATAATTGGTCCATTAGTGCAGGGCTTTTCAACCTTTTCACCAATTGTACCACTTTTAGAATATGGCAACATTTGAGTACCACCAGTCACCTAGCGAGGTGTCAAAAACTTGATGACCCAAAAAAAAATGGAAAAAAGTGATAAAGTACAGGTAGTTCTTGACTTAAAACAGTTTGCTTAGTGACTGTTCAAAGTTACAATGGCACTGAAAAAGTGGCTTATGACCATTTTTCACACTTATGACCGTTGCAGCATACCCAAGGTCATGTGATTTACATTTCGATGCTTGACAACTAATTCATATTTATGATGGTCACATTGTTTCAGGGTCATGTGATTGCCTTTTGCAACCTTCTGACAAGCAACATTAATTTGGGAAACCAGATTCACTTAACAACCATGTTACTAATTTAATCTCTCTCTCCCTCTTTCTTTCTCTCTCTCTCTCTCTCTCTCTCTCTCTCTCTCTCTCTCTCTCTCTCTCTCTCTCTCTCTCTCTCTCTTTCCCTCTTTCTTTCTCTCTCTCCCTCTCTTTCCCTCTCCCTCTCTCCCCATTTCTCTCTCTCCCTCTCTTTTTCTCTCTCTCCCCCTTTCTCTCTCCCTCCCTTTCTCTCTCTCCCTCCCTCTCCCTTTCTTTCTCTCTCCCTCTCTCCCTCTCTCTCTCTCTCTCTCTCTCTCTCTCTCTCTCTCTCTCTCTCTCTCTCTCTCTCTCTCTCTCTCTCTCTCTCTCTCTCTCTCTCTCTCTCTCTCTCCCTCTCTCTATTTCTTTTTCCCTCTTTCTCTCCCTCTCTCTATTTCTCTCTCCCTCTCTTCCTCTCAAAGATCCTTAAAATCCTTAAAAGTTATGCTTGGGTGAAGACTTTTTCTTTTACAGATGGGATGGGTTGGCAGACAAGTACTTTTAAAAAAAGGAAAAAAAAAGTGTGAATAGGCGTCCAGCAGCTAGCTTGAAGTTTGAACAACTTCTTTCTCTTGCCACTGGCTTCTAGGAGGAGCAAAAGACATCCAGCACTGCAACCAGGCACCCTGGACTGGCCATTTCAGGGCTTCCTGCACCAGCTGACTTAGTTGTCTGCAACCTCCTGTTGTCGCTTGAGGGGGGAAGGGACACGGGCAGGAGAGATTCCTTCTTTCTCATCCGAGGAGGGAAGTTATGTTGGACTTTGACTCTGTGTCGAGCCCCATGGGCTTGACATTTGTGGGCAGGGGGAACCCGCCCGCTGAGCCGCCACATCCCCATCGCCCTCCATGCCGTCCGGCTCCATCGCCAGACCTCCCAGCTGACAAGCGCATATTCACGGGGTCACCAGCTGACGAGTGGAGAAGATCGGCACTTCAGCAGCCTCCCAGCCACCCGCTTTTTTGGCTGGAGCAATTACCAGGGCTTGCATGGTCGCTGGCAACGGAGAGCATGTCAGTAGCCATTCTGGACCATGCCAGAGGTTCTGTGCCACAGAGGCTTGAGGTGCGGGACATGGAGCAGTGCCATGCCATGGGAGGGGGCAGACAGGGGGGAGGGGTTACCTGCATCCTGCTGGCTGAACTCTAGAAGCCTGCCTGAATGAAGAATTTTAGGGGGAGTTGAAAGTGAGACAGGTTCCTAAGGCCATCGGAAGTATGTGTTTTCTGATGGTCTTAGGCAACCCCTGTGAAAGGGTTGTTCGACCCCCAAAGGAGTTGCGACCAACAGGTTGAGAACCACTGATTTATACAAAGGGGTTCTGGTGTATCTTGATGGCATCCTGATATACAGCATGAATATGACTGATCATGTAAAACTAGTGAGAGAAGTGTTAAAGAAACTATTGAGTGCCAAACTTTACGTCAAACTGTCAAAATATGAGTTTCACCTGACCCAATTAGATTATCTTGGCTATAGAATTTCCAATGAGGGCATTGAAATGGACCTGACCAAAGTGAAAGCTGTAATTGAATGGCAGCCCCCAAAGACTCGCAAACAGCTCCAGAGCTTCCTAGGTTTCTCCAACTTTTACTCAAAACAGGGAAAGGGGGAGGGAAGCCATAGCCAGGCCAACCACTAGCATGGACTATGAGTTGTCAAATCGCTTTTGAGAATTTAAAGCACCCCTGCCCAGGGAAGCCCTTTGTAATTCAAGATGACATCAGTGATATGGCTGTTGGAGCTGTATTACTGCAAACGAACAGAAGTGGGACCTTACAGCCCTGTGCCTACACCTCAAAATTTTTTTTACTGAGAGTGAGAGGAGGTGGGTTGTGTGGGAAAAGGAGGCTTTCACAATCTTCTGGTCTCTATTAAACTGGTGGCGCTATCTAGAAGGGAGCAAGGTGCCTTTTGCAGTATGGATTGATCACAAAAATCTAGAAGCACAAGTACCACTTGTGGCAGGTGGTACGCAGCCCTGCCTAGCTAAGCGTAGTGGGAGAGGAAAAGAGCCAGCACAGGCAAGGACTTACAGTGAGAGGGTCCTCTGGAGCTGCAGAGTGGCTAGGGCAGGCAAAGGCCCCAGGCTCACTTCTGGCTCACTGTCCCCCATGAGAAAGGAGGAGGAGGGGGCGGAGACAGGAGAGGCTATAAAAGGAGGCAGTTTGGTGGGGGGGAGAGAGAGAGAAAGAGAGAGAAAGAGAGAAAGAAGCAGCCTTGGGAGGAGGGGGAATCAGCTCCAGCTGCACTGAAGGGAAAGATGAAGAAGAAGGAGGGTGGGGCGAGAGGAGATAAAGCAGGCCAGCAATGAGCTGATCTACAACTTCTGTGGCAGCCACCCATCTGGCAGCAACAAATAGGCAAGAAATGCAGCAGGGCAGGGGTTGCCCTCCATGAGGAATGAAGCATCAGCTGGAGGTGAGACACAGAGGGAGGGAGGGAGATGGAGAGTGGAAGGATTCTTATGTGCTTTTGAGACTTTGAAGTTCTGGGATTTGTGCCATGAGGGCTTTGTGTTCTTACGGAGTGTTTGGCAATTTCTATTTGGCTGATGGCTGATGTCTCTTGTTACCTTCTATTGCTCTGCTATTGTTAGCTATAAGTTTTGTTGCAAGGGATTTTAAAGTATTTTTCTCCTGAATGGATTTTGCCTGTAGCATCCCTTTACTTATGAATGAGCCATTTGGGGAGGCTGCCTTAGCCAGCACTCAGTACTTGCTACATTTTTTCTACCTTAAGTGCCAGCTGCGCTCCTTAACTTTCTAGCCAGTAGCTAATTCTTAAAGGGGAATGTGCCCTTTTAAGCTAGTTCCCTTAGGGCAGTGGTTCTCAACCTTGGGGTCGCGACCCCATTTGGGGTTGCGAGACCATTTCACGGGGGTCGCCGGGCACCGCCGGCCGCCATTTTGTTTATTTTATTTTTATTTTTTTTAATTTTTTAAAAATTTTTTTAAATTTTTTTTTATTTTTTTTGGCGCATGCGTGCCGCGCACGCTCAAATCCGCCCATCGTGCTGGAAAAAAAATTAAAAAAAATTAAAAAAAATTAAAAAAAATTAGAAAAAATAAAATAAAATAAAAACAAAATGGCGGACCGCAATGGGCGGATTCGCGCATGCGCAGCGTGTGCGATGGGCTGATCCACGCAGCTGCAGATCCGCCCATCGTGGCCGCCATTTTGTTTTTTTTTAATTTTTTTTAAAAATTTTTTAAATAAAAAATAAAAAAAACAAAATGGCGGCCCGCAATGGGCGGATGTGCGCATGCGTGGCATGTGCGATGGGCCGATCCACGCATGCGCAGATCCACCGTCGCGGCCACCATTTTGTTTTTTTGATTTTTTTTAATTTAAAAAAAAATAAAACAAAATGGCGGCCCGCGATGGGCGGATGTGCGCATGCGCGCATGCGTGGCGCGTGTGATGGGCCGATCCACGCATGTGCAGATCCGCCCATCGCGGCCGCCATTTTTTTTTGTTTTTTTTTGTTTTTTAAATTTAAAAATTTTTTTTTGCGCGCGTGCGCACACGTGCGCACGCCCGGGTCAGGGTCGCAGCGCGCATGGGCGGGGCAAGTGGGGTCTCAACCTCAGAAAGGTTGAGAACCACTGCCTTAGCGACTTGTCTTTTCTGTCTCTGGAGGCTTTTCCTTGTTTGATGAATATATGGAAGAGGGAAAATATGGGAGGGTGTTCAAATTCTTCCTTCAGAAGGAAATGGGCATGAGAAAGAGGGAGACAGGGAAGGAGGGAGGGAGGTCCCGCCTTAGCACTTGGCCACCAGCAGCCCTGTCATTGACTTTGCTTATCAAAAGGTTGCAAAAGGGGATCACATGACCTTGGAACACTGTGACCATCATAAATATGAATCAGTTTCCAAGCATCCAAATATAAATCACATGACCCTGGACATGCTGCAATGGTCATCAGTGTGAAAAATGGTCATAAGTCATTTCAGTGCAATTGCAACTTTGAACAGTTTTTTTTTGGTCATGAAGTTTTTGACACGTTGCTACATGATACTCAAATATTGCCATATCCTAAAAGTGGTACAGTCAATGCAAAGGTTGAAAAGCCCTGCTCTAAAGTACATACTGGGAGGAAAAAACTTCCTAGCTGATGCTCTATCCAGACTGCCCCAGTACAAAAGCCAGTGTGAAGAGGTTAACAAAGCAATTATCTCCAACCCACAAACTGCGGCTCAACTCACAGAGCCCCTAATCCTGATGACCCTGGGGCAAAGTAAATAAAACAAGAGCTCCTCACCGATCAATGGTTCAAAGACAATCAAACCTCCCTAACATGCAAGGATGATTTGAGGGAAAGTTATACTTGCCCCAAACCCTCCGTCTTAACACTCTCTGACACTGCCATGACATAAAACAGGCTGGACATTTTGGGTATTTAAAAATTCTATATATCATCTGCCGGCAATTCTGATGGCCAGGATTAAAACGGGAGGTGGAAAATTACGTCCGGAGTTGTACCGTATGTGCCACCAAGAAAAGAATTCCACGGAAAACCTCTGGGTTATTCAGCCAATGGCAGACCCTTCTCAACCATGGGAAGAAATTGCTATGGATTTTATAATAGACCTACCTGAAAGTAGAGGAAATACAGTCATCTAGACTGTGATAGATCTGTTTTCAAAGCAGGCTCACTTCATCGCCTGCAAAGAGCTCCCATCTGCCCAAAGACTGATTAAATTGTTCTTGAAACATATCTACCGACTACATGGTGTCCCTAAATGAATAATTTCAGACAGGGGGGTTCAATTCACGGCTAAGTTTTGGAGAGCTTTTTAAAATTAATTGGATCATCTTAAGGTCTATCATCTGCTTTTCACCCATCTACTAATGGAGCCATGGAATCCACTAACAAAATGTGGAGCAATATCTCAGATACCAACAAACCAACTGGACCGACCTCCTCCCCTTCGCAGAGGTGGCTTACAATAACTCTGTTCACAGCAGCACCAGTTTCACACCTTTCAGAGTAGCCACAGGAAAAGAGTTCAGCTCAATACCTAAATACCCCCAAGTGCCCTCCACGTCTAAGATACTTGATCAGTGGGTGAGGGGATGGGAAAAAGTTTGGAAAAACACAAAAACTGCTTTAAGAAAGGCTTCTGGGACCTATAAAGAGGAGACAGATAAAAAAGGGCTCCTCAAAGAACATTCCAAGTTGGGGAAAAGGTTTATCTGTCGACTAAATATTTACGCCTCAAATTACCCAGTAAGAAATTAGGACCAAAATTCTTGGGGCCTTTCCCCATTGTAAAGATCATTAACCTGGTTACTACAGAATTAAAACTTTCTAGACTTGAGGAAGAGTTCACCCTGTCTTCCCTTGCAGCCTGCTGAAACCTTTTCAGGGTTCCATTTTAAGACCCAAGAAGGCACTTGGACTCCTCGTAGTGGTGGGATTCACTATGAAGTAAAGCATATTCTTTATTCTAGAATTTTTAAAGGGAAATTGCAATACTTAGTACAATGGATAGTACCACTTCACTTGGGTGAAGTCTAGCGATGTGAAAGCTGACAGACTCATCAAAAAATTCTATAGGAAACACCCTAGCAAACCGAGAGGCAGTCCCTAACATATGCTTTTGTTTACATTACAGGATCTGTCCTTTTTGGATGTCAATGCTGCTAACATTGGATGTTTTTGCTTGACAACAGTTGGAGATGCAACCATTTTTTCTTATGTTTTACTTTTAGAATTAGAGTTAGATGATGCTGGGGAGAGGAATGTGCATGAGAGTTTAGCTAGACATAACAATATTGGACCTAGTGTGTGAACCAAGGTTATTAAAATAAGAGATGATAAGAATTGGAGTGCTGGAGAACTGGAGGGAAAGCCTGCATTTCAAACTAATTGGAGAATGTGATTTATGACTATTAATTGGAGGAGGGAATTGTACTTTGATACTATGTGCTCAGGGGAGGGGAATCTAGTTTTTGGCTTCAATTATGTTAATGCCAATGCTATGCTTCTCTAATAAAGATTCTTTAAGGTAAATAATGCCTTGAAGTTCTTTGAAAAGTTTCATCTGTTGGAATCATGACAGATATCCAGGAATTGCAGTTCTGAAACTGTGGGACTCAGGATGCTACTAAGGCAACTCATATTGTTCTGAAAAGCAGGGCCAATAATTGTAGGTCATCACTTTCTCAAGTGTTACCATTGGTTCAGAACAGCAAGGCTCTACTTCAATCTCAGCTGTTTTTGCTTTGAAAATTCTTTCCTTTCCTTATAAAATTGGAAAGTTAGAAGAAAAATAAAAGAAAAAAAATTATCAAATGATAATATCAGAATCTCCATAATTTAGTTAGAATAGAGTTGATATTCTCATTTCTTATGCTATAGATGATTGGATTGAACAATGGTGGAAGTAAAGAATATAGTGTGATTAATGCAAAATCTAAGTAAGTTGGAATGGTAGAGAGGGGTTTCAGATATGTTAAGCATGCAGGTACTAAAAAAATGAAAACAACTGTAAGGTGGGGAAGACAAGTGGAAAAAGTCTTCTGTATTCCTTTCACAGAAGGGATTCTCAACACTGCCTTGAAGATTAAAGTATAAGAGATAATGATAAAAATAAAAGACCCCAATACTGCAGTGATACTCACAAATATAACTCCAGTTTCAGTTAGACTGAATCCAGAGCATGATAACTTTAGTAAATATGGAATTTCACAGGAAAAATGGTTGACAATGTTAGAACAGAAAGGAGTTAAAAAGGTGCCACTGGTATGCAACATTGCATAGAGAGCAGTTGTCACCCACACCAGAATCACAATTCTGGTGCAGGCTTTCCAATTCATCACCATCTCATAATGCAATGGATGGCAAATGGCTACATATCGATCATATGCCATCACTATCAAAAGGGAAAATTCAGAAGCTTCAAAGCAAACAAAGATCAAGACTTGTGCAAAGCAACCAAAGTAAGAGATGCATCTGGTGTCCATGAGGGAATTTATCATGGATTTGGGGATGATGACTGAAACAATGCCCAGGTCCTGCATAGCCAAATTCACCAGGAAGAAGTACATGGGGCTGTGTAGTTGATGGTCATAAGCTACTACAAAAATGATGAAGATTTGCTGTTGCAGTTGCCAGGTATACTATGAAGAATAAGAAGAAATGTAGAAGCTGCAGGTGCCGATCTTTGGAAAATTCCATGAGCAGAAAGTAAGACACAATTGTTTGATTCTCCATGTTTAAGTTGGGACTAAGATGAATGTCACATCTGTAAGGAATCAAAAGTGAGAATAGTGAAGTTACGACTTGATACTTACTGGGAACAGAAAGAAAAAAATAAGAATAATATGACAACAATTAAAAGAGCACTACACTATTAAAAATGCCAATGCCCAATTAGAGCATTCCCCATATTTCTGAATTAATAATTGATGAAATTACCAACCAAAAAACCCTCTTCTTTTTCTTCCCCTCTTCCATCACAATTATTTTCATTGTTATTGTGGTTAAAATTTGAAAATGCCTTCCAAGACATTTTTTTTTAGCATGGAAGAAATCTGGGAAAATTTACATTGGTCAATTTCACAACATTTTTATAGGATTTGGTTGTTGGTAAAAAAAATATATTAGAAGAGGAGTGCCAGTTTGGTTTAGCTGGAGACTATGAATTCTTGTCTTATTGTAGGCATGAAAAATTGGGTGTCTTTGGGGCAATCACTAACTCTCAACCCAACCCAGCTCTCAGGATTGCTGTTATGGGAGAAATAGGAGGATGAAGGGGTATTACATAAACTCAGTATCATAAACTACCACATAAACTCATAAAGGTATAGATGTAGTGCTTGGCTGCAGATACTGTCTAATCACTGAGTGTGGATAACATATATACAAACACAAAGAAAGGAATAATTTTTTGTAACATCCTCTGGGAGATTTTTGAAAAATAAGATTACAATGCTTAAGGAAGAAACATTAGAACGTTACTTAAGTTGTTCACTGCATAATTTACACTGGTGGTGCAATGGTTAGAATGCAATTTTGCATGCAAACTCTGCAGCCTGGAGTTTGATCCTGACAGAGCACAAGGTTGACTCATCCTTTCATCCTTCCAAGGTCAGTACAATGAGAGTGCAGATTGTTGGGGGCAATATGCTGACAATGTAAACAACCCAGAGAATGCTATATATGTCTAAGTGATACTAGTATAGCTATTTATTCAATTTGGCTGAAATTAACCTTATGGTGAAGTCAAAAAGTTGATAAGGATTCATTAACTTTTTCATCAAGAACTGAAATCCTATGGTATAGAAAAAAATTGTTAGGTATATCTAATGTCAAAAGAGACCCCAATTTGAAGAAACATGGGCTGACTTCAATAATCTTTTTAGTGAAACCATTTGTATTGTTATTCTAATAGTCATGGAAAAGAAAATTAATATTAAAAAAGAACCAAGAATAATAATTTCAAACTAAGATTTGGCAGACAACCATATGTTAATCTTTCCCATTGGCATTCCTAATTGCTATGTCTTGTTGACCCAATGGCAGATGTAGCAAAATTATAACTGTAATCGGTAAAGTTGTCAAAATTAGGAATTCTTTCCAGTCATAATTTTTAACTTTTGCTTTTCCACAAGATGTTTGTTTTTTTTGCTGGCCTCCTTCTCTCTTCCTTTCCTCTTATCTGAAGTTACTCAGAAGTTATGCAAAGAAGGACAGCCAGACCTGAGCCTCCTCCTCACTTAATAATTTTTATTCTCCCTGAGAGAAACCTCATTGAGTCTCTGACATCAGACACTTTGCCTCCCAACTGAAAGAGCCCAACCAGTGTAATCTTGATGGTGACAAAGGCTAACTCTGCTTTTCCAGTGAGTTGGACTTGTGGGCCAGCCCAAGGAGATGATTGGGCTTTACATAACTTGAACACAAGTGTCCACTGTGTTGCCTTCATGGACTTTGCATGTACAGCTTTTATGACTCCTGGAAGGAGGCTGAGTTGGGTTTCATAGCCTGGAAGAGCACAGTGGGTTCAGTTGATCAGCTAGATTCAAAATCAACCAACCTTTCATACTGATCTTAATCTTTAGCTTTAAGAGAACCATCGTTTGAGAAAGGCAAGAAATGCATTAAGGAAACCCAGCAAAAGACCACTGACAAAGTAGTTACTGATAGGGACCCATTATCTTCCTTCCTTTCCAATTGTTGGAGAAATCTTCTAACACTCACTTCAAGCTTCATAACTCGGTTCAATGTCCTTTAAAACATTCTTAGTTATCATTTCTACTTTTATCATAAAGTATATCTTATTTTAGCATAATAGGAAATGTGCCA
This sequence comes from Bothrops alternatus, assembly GCA_034064705.1. NCBI lineage: Eukaryota > Metazoa > Chordata > Lepidosauria > Squamata > Viperidae > Bothrops > Bothrops alternatus. The sequence goes on along the minus strand of JARGCV010000156.1, from coordinate 1,723,956 downwards.
CCTTAATGGTGTGTTTAAATGGATCGTTCCACTGACTGATAAATGTAGGACTGGAGGTACATTTTATTGATTAGCTAAATTTTAAAACAAATCGTATTTGAATATTCTCATCAAATAATAACAAATAATAACAAGGGGGGATTTGTTTCTTCTATTGTTTTTGCACTAATATAAAATGAATACAAGTTACCATATTAATGAATTTGAACAAAGTGAATCAGGTTTTTAACTAGAATTGAAAACAAATATTATCTCATAAGTGAAGATGGATCTAGAAATGATGTTATGGATGCTAATTCAGCAATTAGTAGTCAGTTCAACAAGAATATTTAAATTTATGCAAATTATAAAATACCTCTTTTTAATATTCAGTATCTACACAGAGAAAATATACCATTATGAGAAACATAAACTTGTTTCATTATTTAGGAAGGTTATAGACCATTACCTCTGCTGCTGTAGATTCCCATTATTTTGTTCATCATACTCTTTAACCTATCTTTTACGTTGTAAATTTCTGAGAACAAACCTTTGTTGTCCTTTCAACCCTAAAGGTGTTTATATTATAGCAAAGAACTAGGGTTTAATTTCATTTTTTAAAATCCTTACCCCAATGTAAAAAATATAGAAATGATTCTAAAACAGAGTCAAGTCATGGATATGTAAAAAGTGCCAATTTCCCCTAGAAAACAGAATTTGTTTTTGCAGTTCAATCAGAAAATTCATCACTTACTATTTTTTTTCACAGAATTATTGTCCAGTAATGCGGAAAGGCTACACAAATTGTTCAGCTATGAAAATGATGTATCAGTGGATAACTTTGAATTTACATTTGGCTAGGTCAATAATAAGTTGACTTTAGATTTGCAATCATTTTGTTTCCCTTTAGACCATACAAACAAAATTAACAAAATATTATAACAAGTGTCTGGATGTTTAACATAATTAGCAATTAGCAGGTACTAGTCTCAACATATGGGATTCTCCAGGGTATCTCTCATGGCATCCCCCATCACCCACTGTTTTTATTTTCTAAAAATTGCTTATGAAGTTTAATACATGTTAAATATTGACAATTCTTGAAATTAATTTTTAGGATATCCTGCTATCTGATAAGCACAAATTTTATTAAAACAAATGAAGTCATATATTGCAGACCAGGAAACCTAGCAAATATTCATGAGCCCTAAAATAAGTCAAAGTTACATCTATCTATAACTGTAATGCATGCTTGCTCCAGGTTGGAAAAAATATAAGTCCCATTGAATACTTGATTATAAGTTCATTTTCACATTGCTCATACTTGTTGTGGTCCTTGTCTATTGACCACAATTGGGATCAGCAATTCTGTTAATAAAGGCTGTAGTCCGTCACATGACCTTGCTGAACTTATAACTTCATTTCCACTTCTGTCATTAAGTGAATCACTGAGATTATTAAATAAGATATCATATGATCATTATTTGCAATTCCATTTCCTTGTCTTCCATTAATGGTGTTTGTCGGAAGCCATTTGTTTAGCAAATGAATGTTAAACATGTGACTCTTTGATGCTGTAACAATTATAAAATGCAAAGATTGTTTGCAAAGCCATTTCCCCCCTAACTTTTTAAACTGTTGTGCAGTGAGGCAGTTGGTAAGTGAGGACTTATAAAAGCAAGGATTACCTGAACCATTATAAAATGTTATCAAAAGTTCTCTGTTCATGACACATGGAAAGATTTCATTCTCAATTTCATTCTTTTGTAAATGTTCTTTGATGACATCTATGTATGGCATTTGATGTCCATTCTGCTCCCATTTAATACAGAAGACCATCTGCATCCAGTAGATACCATCCCCTATTGGGAACTTTGTAAATAGATTTATCCATTTTTTCTACCACTTTATAGCCACATGTATTATTTCTCTGTGTATTTGTTTGTGTGTGTGTATGTGCAAATATGCTTGTGCATGTTTCTATGGTCCCTTCCATTTAATATGAAAGGAATTAGCATCTCATCTGCTCTGTCTCACAGTATAAGCCTTTAGGTGGTACACTCTCATTGTCCTTGATTAAGGGATGGGCTAGTGCAGTGATGACGAACCTTTTAGAGACCCAGTGCCCAAACTGCAATCCAAAACCCACTTATTTATCACCGGGTGGCAGGTGGGTCTGGCCACAGTGGTCATGGCAGACTGGGTGGGAGGGGCCAGGGTGGCAGGAGCCAGTCCCTCACCATCTCTGGGGCATGGCACACATGCCCATAAAGAGGGCTCTGAGTGCCGCCTCTGGCATGCATGCCATAGGTTCGCCACCACTGGGCTAGTGGCTCAAACTCCACTCTCCTCTTGTTCTGGTTTCTGTGTCTTGTTCTTGAGCATCAAGCATGTCAATAACTTCCTGCTTTGGATGCTGTCCATTGTTTCATATGATGGGACTCCTATATGAAATCTTGACATTTCATTAGCATATAGTTCTTGGGTTTCATCAAAATAGGCATTTTATGGTCTTTTCTTATAAAGACAGAGAAAACCTATTTAGTATTGTTTCTTATTTTGAATAATGAAGACAAGAACTTGCAATAAGAAAAATATACACAATGGTCATCTTTTTCTATCACTGAAAATGTTTGTGAACAGGGCAAAGGATCTAGATATAGATCATGGTGCAAAATACACACCCCTAAATTTCCTGATACAAATTTATAGTGGGACAAAGATAGTATAAGTCAGCAGTTCTCAACCTGTGGGTCGCAACCCCTTTGGGCAGTGGTTATCAACCTGTGGGTCGCGACCCCATTGGGGGTCGAACAACCCTTTCACAGGGGTCGCCTAAGACCATCGGAAAACACATATTTCTGATGGTCTTAGGAACCTGTCTCACTTTCAACTCCCCCTAAAATTCTTCATTCAGGCAGGCTTCCAGTGTTCAGCCGGCAGGATGCAGATAACCCCTCCCTCCTGTCCTGCTGCCTCCCATGGCACTATGCTGCTCCGCATCCCATGCCTCAAGCCGCTGTGGCATGGAACCGCTGGTGTGGTCCCCAATTGCCGCTGACACGCTCCCCACTGCCGGCGACCATGCAAGCCCTGGCAATTGCTCCAGCCAAAGAAGTGGGTGGCTGGGAGGCTGCAGCAGTGCTGATCTTCTGCGACAGTCAGCTAGCGACCCCCTGAATATGCGCTTGTCAGCTGGGAGGTCTGGCAACGGAGCCCGACGGCGTGGAGGGCGATGGGGAGGTGGCGGTTTGGCAGGCGGGTTCTCGCCTTCCTGTGCCCGACACAGAGTCAACACAGAGTCAATAGTCCAACATAACTTCCCTCCTTGGATGAGAAAGAAGGAATCTCTCCTGCCCATGTCCCTTCCCCCCTCAAGCGACAACAGGAGGTTGCAGACAACTAAGCCAGTGCAGGAAGCCCTGAAATGGCCAGTCCAGGGAGCCTGGTTACAGTGCTGGATGTCTTTTGCTCCTCCTAGAAGCCGGTGGCAAGAGAAAGAAGTTGTTCAAACTGGATACCTATTCACACTTTTTCCCTTTTTTAAAAGTACTTGTCTACCAACCCACCCCATCTGTAAAAGAAAAAGTCTTCCATCTAAGCATAACTTTTAAGGATTTTAAGGATCTTTGAGAGACTGGACTATTGTAATGCTCTCTACATGGGGCTCCCTTTGAAGTGCACGCGGAGGCTTCAACTGGTGCAGAATGTGGCTGCGCGGGTGGTAGTGGGGGCACCCTGGCGGGCACGAATGGCCCCCATCCTGCACGAGCTGCACTGGTTGCCGGTGGCTTTCCGGGTGCGCTTCAAGGTATTGGTTACCACCTTTAAAGCGCTCCATGGCATAGGACCCAGTTATTTACAAGACCGCCTTCTGCCAGTAAATACCTCCCATCGACCAGTTCGCTCCCACAGAGAGGGCCTCCTCAGGGTGCCATCGGCTAAGCAGTGTCGGCTGGTGGCGCCCAGGGGGAGAGCCTTTTCTGTGGGGGCACCTACGATGTGGAACGAGCTCCCCCCAGAACTCCGGACGTGTCATGATCTCCACACCTTCAGAAGAGAGTTGAAGACTCATCTCTTCAATCAAGCTGGCCTGGCCTAGACCTCCTCGGGTTTTTATCTAAATTTCTGTGTACATTTTTTAAACAAGGCTGTTCGGGTTTTAGAATTGGGATTTTAACAGGTTTTAGTAACAGCCATGTATTAATTTAAATTATTTTTACATATTTATTGTTATTATCTGTTTTAATTGGGCTGTAAACCGCCCCGAGTCCTACGGGAGAGGGGCGGTATAGAAATTTAATAAATAAATAAATAAATAAATAAAAAGAGGGAAAGAGAAATAGAGAAATAGAGAAAGGGAGAGAGAGAAAAAGGGAGAGAGAAAGAAAGTGAGAGGGAGGGTGAGAGAGAGAAAGAAAGAAAGAGAGAGGGAGAGAGAGAGAGAAATGGGGGAGAGAGAGAAAGAGAGAGAGAGAGAGAGAAAGAGGGAGACAGAGAGAGAGAGGGAGAGAGAAAGAAAGAAAGAGGGAGAGAGAGATTAAATTAGTAATATGGTTGTTAAGTGAATCTGGTTTCCCCCATTAACATTGCTTGTCAGAAGGTTGCAAAAGGCGATCACATGACCCTGGAACAATGTGACCATCATAAATATGAATTAGTTGCCAAGCATCAAAATGTAAATCACATGACCCTGGGGATGCTGCAACAGTCATAAGTGTGAAAAATGATCATAAGCCACTTTTTCAGTGCCGTTGTAACTTTGAACAGTCACTAAGCAAACTGTTGTAAGTCAAGGACTACCTGTACTTTATCACTTTTTTCCATTTTTTTTGGTCATCAAGTTTTTGACACCTCGCTAGGTGACTGGTGGTACTCGAATGTTGCCATATTCTAAAAGTGGTACAATCGGTGAAAAGGTTGAAAAGCCCTGCACTAATGGGCCAATTATTTCCTTCACTTTTTTCTTCTTTTTTACATGTTGAAAGAAGCTTTTTTCATTATTTTTGACTTTGGTCGCAAGACTTAGTTCATTTTTTTTTTTTTTAATTATTTTTTATTGGATTTTTTTATAATTTTAACAGAGAAAAAAAACTAGTCATATCAAATCATAATATAAAAGTAAACAATCATCCATACACAAAATATAAATACATTTCAATACATCTAATACTAATAACTCAACTGAGAATAATCATCCCAAACAATTAACATCACTGCTCGGCACCCCCACCACCACATCCCACCAACCCTATCCTTCCCCCTACCTTCACTCCTCCTTCCTTTTACCCCATCAGATGTGGAGCCCAGAGGACACCCGAGCAACCCCTTAATAACAGTAACAGTAATTATTTATTCTTCCTCCAACCCCAATTGCAGTTGAGAAAACATCATGTATAAGATTATCAAGCCTCCCTAACCCCCCCTGACTTCCCAGAGTGAATACAAGGTATAACAAAAGAAAACCCCACTACATCAAACAAAATAATTATATAATCTTAACAAGAATTTTAGACTATATATAAAAAAAGAAAGAGTAATAATAATTATATTCTTATTCAATTCAATTTACCATAATATATCTTAATATATATCTTCATTTAAACATCCTCTCCTAAACCTTACTTATAATATTTATCTTTAATTCAATCCATAACCTTAAATTAACCTTAATTCCTTTAAACAATCAGCTCATCTTGTTAAGAATAGTATTTATCATTTACATCTAAACCACCAATCTAAGTCAAATCTAATACATTTAATTTGTAATAATATATCTTAATATATCATTTAAACATCCTATCTTACAACTTACTTATAATCTTAATCTTTTTCCATTAAACATCCTTTCTTACATCTTACTTGTAAAATTAGTCTTAAATTCACCCCATGATCTTAGATTAACCTTAATACCTTACATTTATTAAATTTCATCTCTTCAATTGACTTCTGGGCTTTCTCATCTGACAATCAGTTTATTCCATTTCTAATTTACATTCCTAAAACTTTAACAAATCACATAATGCTTATCTATCCCTTCAATCAATCAATTCAATATCAAACCTAGATCATTTCCAAACAAATACGTTCTTCATCAATTTAGTTGTATCTTCCATTAATCATCTTCTCTTACATCTTACTCATAATCTTAGTCCTTAATTCAGTCCATAGTATTAAATTACCCATAAACCCTTGCATACAATTTTAAATTTCATTTCAATCGAACTCTAGGTTTTTTTTTTCAGCCAAGTAGACCTCCGTAACGAGGCCTCCCTCGTTAATAATAAATCTCTCTTCTTTACTTCTTCACCTCCATAAGTAATTCGCATCTTGAACTGAATCAATGTCTGTTTTTTGTCAAATAAATCCTCTTCTTGCTGCTTATCAAAAAGGAATAACCAACCCTTCCTTTCTTGAAACAAGTCTTCTTCCTCCAGTCCATAAATAAGCTGTTTATCAAACAAAATCCATCCTTTATTCTCTTTATACTCAGTACTGTATTCTTCTTTTTCTTGCTCTCCTTTTGATTTAGATTGTATTATAAGATGTTCAGCAATCAATTGTAAATCAATTCCATTTGAAAAAAGGGATCTAATTGATTGTTCTTGTTTTACTTCTTGATTAAATTGTATTATATAATGTTCAGCAGCCAATTGAAAATCAGTTTCATTTAAAAAAAATACTCCTTTATTGACTTCAATAATATCTTCTCTCAGCTCTGAGTTACAAACTTCTGACATAGCTTTAGAATCTTTTTTCTGTTCTGGTATCTTTTTATCCAGCTTGTTCTCCATTTTATCCAGCTTATCATTTATTGAAGATAGTGTAACCATTACTGGAAATAATGCAACAGTTAAAGCATTCTGTAAATCTTTCATTGTAAGCATTTCCGAAGGAAACTGTAAAAGCTCTTGAGATTCTAAAAAAACCTTTGCCATAGCTGCCTTATATCTCATAATCATAGTAGAAAGAAGAAAAAAAGAAAAAAAAGGAAAAAGTAAAAAAAAGATTTTTAAAATTGCCAGTTCCTCCCTTCTCAATTTCTTTTAAAATCCAATTTGCGTTATAATTTAGTAAGTACATCAAGTCTAAATAGTCTCTCAAACATCACTTCAGAAAGAGAAGAGAAAATTCAGTTTCACTTTCCAGCAGATTCAATACTTTCGATTTCTTCACTTTCACTGAATAAGTGAAAGCTTAAAGCAATCGCCATTTTGAAAGAATTATGTTGATTCAAGAAAGTTATAAGTAAAAAGGCATAAACAAAATAACAAAATACTTGCAATACTCAAAAGACTCTTGTATTCACTCCGTCTGTTTAAAAATCCTTATTGTTCTCTCTTTAAAGCAGAGGCGGTCGCGGCGTCTAATTCTGTCAGCCGACAGAAGCGTCTCTGAGCAGGAGCGTTTCAAGTGCCTGGGGAGCACACCTTCTCTGCCCCTGAAAACTTGTTCCAGGGGTCTTGGAAGGGCTCAACCCGGCTCTTGAAGCTCTACTCCCCTTCTTTACCCGAAGAGGAGTTTTTTCGCCGCAACAAACAGCTGTTGAGCGCTGTTGTTGACGGCTATACTGACTCAGAGACCGGAGCCTCACGTTAGAGGCTCCAGCGACGAGGCGAAGCCACCGGAAGTTTTTTGACTTTGGTCGCAAGACTTAGTTCATTTTGAGCCTTAGCTTTCCTGACTTCATCTTTGCGGGCTTGGGCTATTTGGTGATATTCTGACTTAGTATACGGATTTGTATATTCTCATTCATGTCATTTTTGTTGTGCTCTTGCCAAGACTGCCCCGAGAATTTCTGATCTGGTGAGAAAGAAGCAACCTCAACTTTCGCACTGATGTTGGCTTTTTACGCATACTGTCGCAAAATGTAGCAATGTAGTTTACTGTTGTTATATTAAGACTGTTACCCATGCTGCATCATGCTTCAAGACAAAATTTCATGTATTTGTAATTAGAAATAAATATTTCACAATATATAATTACATATAATGCTTTAATTATGTTCAATGTGTAACGAAGAAAATACATCCTGCATATCAGATATTTACATTACGATTCATAACAGTAGCAAAATTACAGTTATGAAGTAGCAACGAAAATAATTTTATGGTTGGGGATCACCACAACATGAGAAACTGTATTAAAGGGTCGCGGCATTAGGAAGGTTGAGAACCACTGCTATAGGTGAAATAACACATCAATAAATGCTCAACAAATTCCTAAGTTTCACTTGAACTCTTCTAGCATGGGAATCTGTGTTTTCCATAAATTTGGAACTGCATTTGTGTTGCAGACAAATTTCCTTTACCATCTTAGGATGAGGCACAATTGATTTCTGCTTATGATGAACAATATTCTTTGTTCGACTTTTCTCTTAAAAAAAATGAATCGGGAGAAATTCAGTATCATTCATGATGTGAGCAAAAAAAATTCCATACTTACTTTTTGGAATAGAAACCATAGCTTTCTTTAAAAGCCAAAGTAAGCTATTAAAAAAAATCATTAAAATAAAACTAACTATAAACAAATAATATAGCATTTGTTTACAAAGATGCTATTTAGCACTGAAGCCCCTTTCTATGTTAAGGTTATTTTATTAAAAAATATAGAGCTATACATTTTGGAAATAATGTTCATCTAAAAAATAGAACACAAGCAATCTTCACAATTGAGCCCAACTGAACCCAAAATCTCTGCTGCTAAGTGAGACAGTTGTTAAGTGAATTGTAGCCTCATTTTATGACCTTTCTTGCCACAGTTGTTAAGTGAATTACTTCAGTTGTTAAGTTAGTAACACGGTTCTTAAGTGAATTTGTCTTCCCCGCTGACTTTGCTTCTCAGATTGTTGCAAAAGGTGATCAGATGACACTGCAACAGTCATAAATGTGTGCCAAGTACTGAATTTTGATTACATAACTATGGATTTGCTGCAATGGTCATAAGTGTGAAAAATAGTCATAAGTCACTTATTCAGTGCCATTGTAACTTTTAACCATCACTAGACAAACTGTTGTAAGTCAAGGACTATCTGCAATAACCCGCTATAAAAAAAAGTCTGTCTTTACACATACTCCACAGTATCCAGAGTTCATTTCCTCTCAAAGTCTCTCGATCACAAACTGGCATAAGCCACGTGTGGAATGCAATATGCCAACTAAGTATGTATTTCCCAATAAAGATGGCAATAATCTGACTTTTTGCTCTTTGGAAAAGATTTTGCTCTCTGAAACAATGTGAATTCATGAAAAAAATTGTACATTAGCAAAATAACCAAGTAGCCTGCTAAAATAATTTCTTTTAAAAGTTGAATATTATTAAAATGATGGTCCCTACGGTTTAAAGAGATTATGGGCTTATTGAAACAATTTCCTAAATCATATTGTTTCCTTGGATTTGGTTTATACATTGTGTGAAGCTAGTTAATATAGTTTTTAAATCATGATTTATACCTTATTATTTTCTGGGATGTAAGGAAATTTTGGCTTACTCAATAAGTGATTGAACTGTGGCTTAGTGTGATATACAAAGTCAGCTCCAGTACCAAATTTTGCAATGAATGCATTGGAAAAATATTTGGATGATGATTTCAATAAAGATAATCTCTGGTTTGTTTTTTCCCTAATGAAAGACTACCTTTATTGAACAGAAACCAGGATCTTAAACAGAAATCTCTAAAGAGAATGATAGAATGATTTTGAGGGCATCAGTTCATCATTATAATCTGATCCTGATACTAAAGCCTAGGATGGCAGTTTTCAACATGTGGAATTTAGGATGTTGCTAAAATAATGCACAGCATTCTGAATATCAGGGCAGTAATTAAAGTTTTGGGATCATTGGCTGACATTCTCTCAAGTACTATGTTGGTCTAGAATGGCAAACCCTACTTCTACCTTAGCCTCAACAAAAATAAGGGAAATAGACACAGAACATTTGATATAAGGAAAAATATTTTTAAAAAATCTTCAAAATAAAGTGTTAGAATCTGCACAATTTTGACAGCACAGACTTGATTTTATTATTTCTTATGCTGTAGATGATTGGATTGAACAGTGGTGGAAGTAAAGAATATAGGGCAGTTAATGCAAAATCTAAATAAATGGAAGTATTAGAAGAAGGTTTCAGATATGCTAAGCATGCAGGTACTAAAAACATGGAAAAGACTATAAGATGGGGAAGACAAGTTGAAAAACTCTTTTGCCTTGTTTTCACAGATGGGATTTTCAACACTGCCTTGAAAATCAGTGTATAAGAGACAAAAATAAAAATAAAACAACCTAATGTTGCAGTGATACTCACAAATATAACTCCAGCTTCAATTAAACTCAATCCAGAACATGATAACTTTAGCAGTTGTGGTATTTCACAGAAAAACTGGTTGACAACATTAGAACAGAAAGAAGTGGAAAAAGTGCCACTGGTATGCAACATTGCATAGAGGATACTTGTGACCCACACCAGAATCACAATTTTGGTGCAGGCTTTCCAATTCATCACCATTCCATAGTGCAGTGGATGGCAAATGGCAACATACCGATCATATGCCATTACTGTCAAGAGGGATAAGTCTGAAGCTTCAAAACAGACAAAAATCAAGACTTGTGCAAAGCAACCAAAGTAAGAGATGCGTGTGGTGTCCATGAGGGAATTTATCATGGATTTGGGGACAATGACTGAAACAATGCCCAAGTCCTGCACAGCCAAATTCACTAGAAAGAAGTACATGGGGTTGTGTAGTCGATGGTCAAAAGCTACTGCAGATATGATGAAAAGATTTGTTGCTGTAGTTGCTAGGTATAATATGAAGAATAAGAAGAAATGCAGAAGCTGCAGATGACGATCTTTGGAAAATTCCATGAGCAGAAAATAAGAAACAATTGTCTGATTCTCCATACTTAGGACTGAGATGAATGCCACATCAGTAAGGAATTAGAGGTGAAAACACCATTAAATTAAAACAATGAAATTACAGCTTGATATGTACTGGGAACAAAAAGAAAAACTTTAAAAGTAATGTGGCAACAATTAAACAAACACTACCATGCTAAAAGAATGCCAATGTCCAGTCAGTGCACTCACCATTTATTTCAATTAATCATTGATGAAATTACCAACTAAAATCTCTCTTCTTTTTTTTAAGCTTCTTCCATCCCAGTTCTTTACATTGTTTTTATGGTTAAAATGTTTATTAGAATTTGGAAGTGTCTGCCAAAATTTTCCAATTTAAACTATGGAAAAAACTTGGGAGACTTTACATTGGTCATTTTTATTACATTTTTATAAGACTAAGTAGTTGGTAAAAAAAAAGGAGTGCCAGTTAAGTTTTGCCCTGGAAATGAGGAGAGTGTGAGTTCTTCTCCCACCTTAGGCATGAAAAACTGACTGAGTGACTTTGCATCAGGCTCAGCCCAGCCCACCGCACAGGGTTGTTGTTGTGGGAGAAATAGGAGAAAGAAGGAGTATTAGGTATGTTTTCAGTTTTGAGTTACTTAAAAATAACGGAGGCTATGCCCACCCCAGCTATGGCAATGCAAAAAAAGTCGTGATATGTTGTGACAAGTCACGTAATTCATTTTACTTTTTGTATGTTGATGTTTTTAATTGGGCTGTACACCACCCCGAGTCCTACGGGAGGGGGGCGGTATAGAAATTGCAAAATAAAATAAAAAATAAAATAAAAATAAATGCAGCGAGTTTGACACAAGTGCTTTAGTTTAGAAGAAGTCTGCTAGCATTTCTAGTTCCAGAAGACATCCCACTCTGAATAATAATAATAATAATAATAATAATAATAATAATAATAATAATAATAATAATAATAATAATAATAATAATAATAATAATAATAATAGTAAAGTTGGTCATCTAGTCCAACCCCCTGCTCAGGCAGGAAACCCTATACCATTTCGGACAAATGGTTGTCCAATCTATTCTTAAAAACTTCCAGTGTTGGAGCATTCACCACTTCTGGAGGCAGGTTGTTCCACTGGTTAATTGTTCTAACTGTCAGGAAGTTTCTCCTTAGTTCTAAGTTGCTTCTCTCCTTGATTAGCTTCCACCCGTTGCTTCTTGTCCTGCCTTCAGGCACTTTGGAAAATAGCTTGATTTCCTCTTCTTTGTGGCAGCCCCTGAGATATTGGAATACTGCTATCATGTCCCCCCTCATCCTTCTCTTCGTTAAACTAGACATACTCAATTCCAGCAACTGTTCCTTATATGTTTTAGCCTCCAGTCCCCTGATCATCTTTGTTGGTCTTCTCTGCACTCTTTCTAGAGTCTCAACATCTTTTTTACATTGTGGTGATCAAAACTGGATGCAGTATTCCAAGTGTGGCCTTACCAAGGCATTGTAAAGTGGTATTAACACTTCACGTGATCTTGATTCTATCCCTCTGTTAATGGAGCCCAGCACTGTGTTGACTTTTTTGGCAGCTGCAGCACACTGCTGGCTCATATTTAACTGATTGTCCACTAGGACTCTGAGGTCCCTCTCACAGTTACTACTATTGAGCAAGGTACCCCCTATACTATACCTGTACATTTGGTTTTTCTTGCCTAAATGTAGAACCTTGCTTTTTTCACCATTGAATTTCATTTTGTTAGATAGTGCCCAGTATAGATTGCCTTTACCTTTTGTACTATAATTGTAATAACCACAGGAAAGAAAATTAATAGTATTAAAAGGGATCCAATAATTTCAAAGTAAGATCGGGCAAACACTCCCCTTAATTTTTCTTATTTGAATTCCTAATTGCTGTGTTTTGTTGGTCCAATGGCAACAGATGTAACAAAATAATAACAGTAATTGGTAAAGATGTCACAATTATGTATTCTTCCCAGTCATACTTTTTGTTAGTCAGAACAAGGACCAAACCTCATTTGCTTTTCCATGACACTTCTTGTGTTGTGCTCTTCTTTTCTTTCCTCCTTTCCTCCTTTCCTCTTACTTCAAGTCATTTAGAAGATATGCAAACAGGAATAGCCAGCCCTAAGCTTCTTCCTCACTTGCCTCTGAGAGAAACCTCACTGAGCCTCTGAAGCGAGATTCTTTGCCCCCTAGACTGAAAGAACTCCACCAGTGTGGCCTTGATGCTGACAAAGGCCAGCTATACCCCTCCCAGGATTTGGACTTGTGAGACAGCCCAAGGAGATGGTTGGGCTTTATGTAACATGAGCCATGTTGCTTTCCTGGACTTTACATGTACAGCTTTCCTGACTCCTTGAAGCAAACAAGTTGAGTTGGGTTTCATTGCCTGGAAGAGCACAGTGGCATCAACTGATCAGCTGGATTCAAAATCAATCAAACCTTTCAGATTGGTCTTAGTCTTCAGCTTCAAGAGGACCATGGTTTGAGATTCCAAGAAATGCATTAAGGAAACCCAGCAAAAGACCACTAACAAAGTAGTTACTGATAGGGACCCACTATCTTCCTTCCTTTCCAATTGATAGTGAAACCCTCTAATGCTAGCCTTCAAACTTTGTAATTCTGTGCGTGCTTTTAAAAATATTCTTAATTATCATTTCTATTTTTCTCACAGTTTATTACTTACACTATTTTAGCATAATAACGTAATATGCTATTATAATGGTGTATTAAAATAGATTATTCCATTGACTGATAAATGTTGGCCTGGATGTACACTTTATTGACTAGCTAAGTTTTTAAAAACTCATATTTGAATGTTCCCACTAAAAAATAACAAAGAGTAACAAGAGATTTGTCTCTTCCATTGTTTTTGCTCTAATATAGAATGAACACATTCTACCATAGTAATGAATTTGAACAACATGAATCAAATTTTTAACTAGAATGAAAAACAAACATTATCCCAGATGAATCTAGAAATGATATTATAGATGCTAATTCAGCAATTAGTACTCAGTTCAACCAGGGTATTTAAATTTGTGCAAATTGTAAAGTATCCAGTATCTGCATGTGGAAGATATACCATTATGTTAAGCACTATCTTGTTTCATTATTTAGGAAGATTATGGGCCACTCCTTCTGCTACAGTAGATTTTCATTATTTTCTTCATAATACTTTAAATCTACCTTTTAGGATAAATCTCCCAACCCTAAAAAGTTTCTCTATTATAGCAAAATAGTACTAGGTTATAATTTTATTTGTTTTTCAATCCTTTCTCCAGAGTCAGAAGTATAAAAGTGAGTCTAATATAGAGTCATTGATATGTAAAGAAGTGCCAATTCACTCTAGAAAGCAGGAAATGGCCTTTTGGCAAAACAATCAATGTTTAGTAATCATCACTTACTATTTTTCTTCACAGATTTATTATTCAGTAATGCAGAAATGCTATAGAAATTGTCCAGCTATGAAAAAGATGTATCAGTGGGTAACTGAGTTTATATTTGGGAAGCTCAATAATATGTTGACTTTATATTTGCAATTATTTTGCTTTCTTCTAGACTATACAAAAACATAACAAAATATTATAATGAGTGTCTGGATGTTTAATATAATTAGCGATTAGCAGTTACTAGTCTCAAAACAGGGGATTCTCCAGGGAATCACCTACAGTATCCCCCATCTCCCATTATTTTTATTTTCTAAACATCGCTTAGGAGGCAGGATTCAGTCTGGGTCAGTCACCAGGACCAGAGGTTTAGTCTTCCAGGTTTTCAGACTCCTGAGGATGGGTTCCAGCATGAGTTCAAAAACTTGAAAGAATAAACCTCTGGTCCCAATGATCCAGATTGGCTCCTGCAATATTATCCTAGGACTTGTATATTCATCTTCATTCATGAGGTCTAATATATATATTAAACATTGTTGGTTCTTGAAATTCATTTTAGGATATCGTTCCTTCTGATAAGCACAATATTTTATTAAAACTAATGACGTATACTGCAGACAAGGGAGTCTGGCAAATATTCATGAGCCCTAAAATAAGACAATGTTAAATTATCAATAACTGTAATTCATGTTTGCTCCAGATTGGCAAAAAAGTCCCACTGAATACTTGACTATGAGTTCATTTTCAATTGCATATACAGGTGGTCCTTGCCTACTGATCACAACTGGGATTGACAAATCTGTTTGTAAGTGCCCCCATCCTTGTGATATCACATGACCATGCCAGACTTACCATTTTATTTCCACTTCTGTCATTAAATGAATCACTGGAGTTATTAAATAAGATATCATATGATCACTACTTAAAATTCCATTTCTTCATCCTTCCTTAATGCTGCTTGGAGGGAGCCAGTTGTTAAACACATGAATGTCTATCACGTGACTCTTGGATGCTGCCACATTCATAAATGCAAAGCCATTTTTTCCCTAACCTTTGCAACTGTTGCTTAGTGAGGCAGTTGGTAAGTGCCTGTATCATTATAAAGTATTTATTAAAGCAAGGATTACCTGAACCATTATAAAATGTTTTTAAATTTGTCTGTTTATGACACAGGGAAAAATTTCATTGCCAGTTTTGACCTTTTGGAAATATCCTTTGATGACAAATCCATGTTTATGGCATTTGATGTCCACTTCTGCACCCCATTTAATACAGAAGATCGTCTATATTCAATAGATGTGATCTCTTTTGAGGAATTTTGTAAAGATATTAAATCATTTTTCTACCATGTGTGTGTGTGTGTATGCGCATGTGTGGGGGGGGCATGAATGTTTGTGCATGTGTCTATGACCCCTTCAATGTGTTGTCTTGCAAAAAGAATTAGTATCTCATCTGCTCTGTCTGACAGTGGCACAGTGTTACCATTAGTAAATGGGCTACTGGCTCAAATTCTTTTCTCCTCTTGTTCAGGTGACTGTGCTATCAGTTCTGTGTCTTGTTCTTGAGCATCAAGGATGTCAATAACTTTCTTTTTTGGATGCTGTTCACTGTTTCCAATAATGGGATTCCTATATAAAACAGTGACATTTCATTGCCATACAATGTAAAAAGGATATGAAATTTTGTAGCAGGCAGCATCAGAGTCCTTCATCCATGCTGCCTCATTTGTTAAGTAGGTTGATGTTTGTTTGTTTGTTTCCCTGCCAATATTGGATGAAAGGAGAAAGAAAAGTCAGGAATCCATATGTGCAGCTCTTGTGGATATACTGGAAGTTTGGAAAGGGGAAATGGGCAGTTGAGTCTCATTTTCTTAGATGGCAGTTTTTAGCATGTGGAATTCAGGATGCTGCTAAAGCAGCACATAGCACCCTGAAAAACAGGGCAATAATTAGAGTTTGGGGATTATTGATTGACACCTTATCAAGTACTACAATTGGTCCCGAATGGCAAACTCTATTTCTACCTCAGCATCAAAAAATGAGGGGGAAAAAACCAGCACATTTGATGTAAGGAAAAAAATAGAAACAAATATTCAAAATAAAATGTTAGAATCTCCCCAATTTAGACAGCACAGATTTGATATCCTTATTTCTTATGCTATAGATGATTGCATTGAATAGGGGTGGGAATAAAAAAATGTAAGCTAATTAATGCTACATCTAATTAAGATGGGGTGTCAGAGGAAGATCACAAATATGCCAAACACACTGTTATCTGACACATAAAAAGTCTATAAGGTAGGGAAAACGACTGGAAAAGGTCTTCTGCCTTTCACAGAAGGGATTCTCAACACTGCCTTAAAGATCATAGTGTATAAGACAATGATAAAAACAAAGCAGCTAAACTCTACAATGACACCAGCCACAAGGACTCCAACTTCAACTAGACTGAAACCAAAGTAGAATAACTTCAGCAATTGTGGAATTTCACAGAAAAACTGGTTGACAACATTAAAACAAAATAGGATGGAAAAGCTGCCAGTGGTATGCAAAATTCCATAGAGTAGACCATTAACCCCCACTAGAATCATTATTTTGGTGCAGTTTTCCAAGTCATCACCATCCCATAGTGCAGTGGATAACAAATAGCAATATATTGATCATATGCCATGACAGTCAGGAGGGAGAAACCAGCACCTTCAAAGCAGTGTAAAAGATGACAGCAGTTTGCAAAATACAATCATTATTTTAATATAGGCTTTCCAATTCATCACCATTTCTTAGTGCAGTGGATGGCAAATGGTAACATGCTGATCATATGCCATGATAGTCAGGAGGAAGAAATCAGCACCTTCAAAGCAAGCAAAGATAAAGAGTTGAACAACACAACCCAGGTAAGAGATGTGTCTGGTATCCCTAAGGGAATTTATCATGGATTTGGGGATAATGTCTGAAACAATACCAAGGTCCTGCACAGCCAAATTCACCAAAAAAAAGGGGGGGCTATGCAATTGATTATCTACAGGCACTGCAGAAATGATTGGAAGATTTGATGTTATATTTGCAAGATATCACAAAGAACAAGAAATGTAGAAGCTGCAGATGTTGATCTTTGGAGAATTCTAGAAAGTAAGACACTTTGATTCTCCATTTTAAAGTTATGATTAAGATGAATGTCACATCTGCAAGAAATTAGGGATGAGAGAAATAATAATTAAAACCCATATACAATATTTAGAGAATGACTAATTCTCTAATTAGTCCAATTGGTGCCCTCTCTGTATTCAAGTCTTCTAGTCCAACCTCCTGCTCAAGACAGGAGACCTTATACCATCCCGTGAAACAATTTTTGAAAACCTCAAGTGATGGAGCAGCCACAATCTCAGGAGGAAGCTATTACATTGATTAATGTTCTCACTGACAGAAAAATTATTCTTATGTTTAGGTTGGATTTCTCTTTAACCATTACATCTAGTCCTGTGCTCTGGTGCTTTAGAGAATCAGTCAATCTCATCTTTGTGACAGCTTCTCAAGTGCTGGAAGACAGTTATCAGGTGCTCCTTAATTCTTGTTTATGACAGGCTACACATGCCTAGTTTCCTTTGTTGGACTTTGTACAGTTTCCAGGAACTGAGCAGATTTTTTTAATATCATGGTGACCAGAATTTGATGCAGAATTCCAAGTGTGGCCTCATTAGCATAATGTAAAGTAGTACATTACTTCTCGTTGTCTTGACACTATACCTTTGTTGATGCAGCTTAAGATGGCATTGGCTTTTTTTTTTGTCAGCTGCAGCACTTCGCTGGCTCAGACTTAAGTGAGGGTCCACTAGGACATCTAGATCTCTCTCAAAGTTACATTGATCCAGATACTACCTATTCTATACCTATGCTTTTGGTTCTTCCTATCTAGGCGCATGGCCTTCCTTTTCTCACCACTGAACTGTATCTCTATGGAGAGGAGTCAACTGTAATTTTGGAATATAAACCTGAAACCAATTTTTATTATGATGGTTTAAAAAGAAGCCTTCCAACACAATTGAAAAAAGAGCTTCAAGAAAATTTGCAATTTTTTAAAGGACAAGTTTGGGACTTTTTTCTCATGGATATTAACAAAGTTGGGAAATCCTTGAGAAAAAGAAAAGCTTGTAACTACTTAAAAAAACATTCCAGAGAAGAAAAATATTTTATTCCATGAAAACAAACTGGAAGAAATGACTTAAACCTAATGGGTACATTGGAATTAGAATGGATTTCCATTGGTTTCATATTTGTAATCAAAAGAAAGTTTTAATCTAAAGTTTGAAAAAGTATCTTTTCCTTTATATATAATACTTAAGTAATTCCTTTTTTATTTTTATTTTTTTTCCTACAAATATTTTATTAATTTTATAATTATAAATATAAACAAAAAATCAAATTAAATACAACTCAACTTAATACAATCGTTTACAACTTTTTCTGAGACAAAGACAAAGCATAAAAACTTACATTAGATAATTAAAATAACTATGGGTATTGCACCCCTCTTATATCAAAAAGTATATCATTCTTATATAATACCAATATTACAGTTGAGTACATTATAACACCCCCCAACCCCCCCCCCCAACTTCCCAAAATGAATACAGGGTAAAACACAAGAAAACCCACTAAACTAAACAAAATTGTTATGTAAATCCTAATAAAAATTTAACTATATTTTTCAGTCCAACATATAAAAATTTAACTATATGCTAAATACAATTTCTTAGATTGATATTTCCCTTGTATATGCTCTATCCATTTTTTCCAGTCCAACATATATTTTTCATTTGAATGATCCTTCAAATATGTGGATATTTTAGCCATTTCTGCCAAATCTGTAACTTTCAAAGTCCATTCTTCAATTGATGGTAGTTCTGGCTTCTTCCAATATTGTCCCACCAACAATCTCGCTGCTGTAATCAAGTTCAAAATTAAGTTCATCTCTATGGTGGTGCAGTCTTTTATAATGCCTAACAAAAACAACTGTGGTGAAAATTCAATACGTTTTTTCAAAATATTTTGAAGTATCCACCATATTTTTATCCAAAAGGCCTTAATTTTTCTACAAGTCCACCATACATGAAAATAAGTAGCATCCATACATTCACATCTCCAGCACTTAGGTTGTAAATTAGGGTACATATATGATAATTTTTTCGGATCCAAATGCCATCTATAAAACATTTTATAAAAATTTTCTCTTAAGTGTTGCGCTTGTGTAAATCTTACATTTTCACCCAGATCCTCTCCCAAGTTTCCATCATGATTGGTTGTCCAAAATTTTGTCCCCACTTTATCATACAGTCCTTAACTAATTCACTTTCAGAATCTATTTCTATCAATACGTTATACAATCTTTTAATATGCATAGACCTTTGGTCTCTAACTTGTTTAATTAAATTTTCATCTGTTTGAGATAAATCCATCTTCAAATCTTTTTTCCATCTAGACTGCAATTGTAAATATGAAAACCAAGTATGGACTATTCCTTCCTCACTTAACATATTCAAGGACTTTAATAATAACGAATTCCCTTCTTTAATTAGGAGTTTCTCATAGGGCACCACATCTTGAACTTGTACTCTATTTATATTCTCTATTGCGTGTCTGGGGACCGTCCAAACAGGAACCTTTTCATTTAATATATACTGATACTTTTTCCAAACACGCAACAGAGCACTTCTCAATAGGTGCTCTTTGAAACTCCTATCCACCTTTTTATCATAAACTAAATATCCATGCCAACCATATAATAAGCCATACCCTTCAATATTCAGTATTCTATCGTTAGTTAGATTAACCCAGTCACTTATCGCTACTAAAACCACAGCGTGGTAATATAACTTACTTATTATTAATAAGATACAAATAGAATTGGAGAAATGGAAAAAATTACAATTATCTATGCTGGGTAGGATAGCGGCAGTTAAAATGAATGTATTGCCAAAATTTTTATTTCTTTTTCAAATGTTACCTATACTTAAAAAGGATGCGAACTTGGAGGAGTGGCAGAAGGGTATTAATAGATTTATTTGGAATGGCAAGAAACCGAGGGTCAAATTAAAAATCATTCAGGATACAAGGGAAAGAGGTGGTTTGAAAATGCCCAATTTTAAGTAATTCCTAAAGTATATATTATTGGGGTTTTTTTTACAGTAACAATCTTTAGTGTTTAGTAAGCAACATGTTGTCTGGGTTCACATATTTAACATTAATAGTAATACAGTTTCCATTTTTACTCTTTATTCCATTTTTCTAGCCATTTATAATTTTTTCCCCATGTTTAAAATATTCTGAATCTTGTTTCCCTTTCATTTTCAATGTGAGCCTATCCATTCTGCACAGTCCAGGATTTTCTTGATTATATCTTCTTCAGATGGTATTTCTTCATTTTTTTCAATATTGAGCAAAGCTGGGCGTCATGGTGTAAACCTGTAATCCAGCTACTCTGGAGGTTGAAGCTGGTGGATCACTTCAGCTCAGGAGTTCTGGGCTGCAGTGAGTTATGCCGATTGGGTGTCTGCACTAAGTTCAGCATCAATAAGGTGATCCCCGGGGAGCCGAGGGCCACCAGGTTGCTTGAGGAAGTTTGCAAAATATTATTGAAAGTGTATTTAAAAATATGTTGAGAAAATTAAAGAAAAAGATGTATTAGTCTAAAGAAAAATCTAGACCTTTAAAAAAAGAAAAAAATTCTATGAGGATAACTTGGAGGGAGTAATCTAATTTTAATGAGTTAATTGGAGTTAGTTGGAATTTTATTGGTCTGAAAGTGAACTTTAAAGTATGTATGCTAAAAATAAGTTTTTTTTTTAAAAAAAGATGCATTAGAATGTTAATATTAATTTAATTTTAACTTTAGAAATGTTTTTAAAGAAAAGCTTGGTGCTTTAAAATAGATGAAAAAATATTTTTCCATTTAAGGTTAAAGAATCTGAAAGAATACAGTGAATTTTGTTAATATAAATGGTGATATTTTATAAAGATTATCAAGTGCAAATAAGAATATATATTATTTTAACAGCAAGGAAGATAAAGCAGTAATGGTTAAATTGATTGTTCTATTCAAAGAAAGAATATATTTAGGTTTTTTACTTGGATATCACTTCTGGATTTTGTGCTTGTGATGAAAAAAAATGAAATTTGACTTTGGTTTTGCCATTTAGATAGATTTGTTGTTATAGAAATGGTTAGTTATATACTAAAGTGTAAAAGTAAAAAGTTGTGGTTGCAATGTTATCTTGTAGTGTGTTAAAAAGAGTCAGAAGTCAACACATTTTTCTTTCTTCCCTTGTATCTCATATTTTTTTGCCCCTTTCTTTTTCATTCCCTTAATTTCCTAATTTTATTTTTCTTTGTATTTTATACATTGATAAAACAATAAGTTATAAAATAGGATTTGAGGATATGGACTGAAACAATGTCCAATGCTGCACAGCCAGAAAAAGGTGCACGGGGATATGCAGTTGATTATGTAAAGCGACTGCAGAAATGATTAGAAGATTTGCTGCTATATTTGCCAGATAAAACACAGAGAACAAGAAGCTTTGTAAGTCATGGAACTCTCTTCTCATAACTTGCTGAAAGATTGTAGCTGGTCTTTTAGTTGGTGCTTTAGGAAAATTAAGATAAGAAACCCCATCAAACAGTGTATACCCCATTATAAAGCCCCTTTAAAAAGACTCTTTTTTTTTTTTTACCTCAAATACATTTTAAGCTGTGAAAAGACATCAAGACAAGTGGGCAGAGTTTAAGCACATAATTGAAGAAGGAGGGTGCTTGATTATAAGTGGTACTGTAGAGCCCATTGGAAAATTGTGCAAGAACATCCTGATAAATCTGAATAAAACACATGTAAACACATGTTGATTATTTCCCTTTAAATAATCCACATTTATTTGTTTATTAATATGGCCAGGGCACCTAAGCCAACCAGCAAGAATTAAAATACAATATAAAATACATTGTTCTGCATTATCTAATGCTAGAATTAAAAGCAAGAATTAAAAGCAAGCATTTATTTTAATCACTAAAGTTTTGTACTTGAGTTACATTTTGTTCTGCTTTGTCTTGATGATGCTCCTGGGTGGCATAGGATGTTCTTTCTGATATTCAATCCAATTAATCTTGACTTTGAGATGGTGTTATTGCCACCTGGTAGAAACAAGAATTCCTTAAACCTGAGGGTTTTATTTTAGGCAAGAAAGTAAAACATTCTAAGAGAAGATAGAAATATCCTTGAAACAAATCCAGTAAAATACACTAAACCAAAGAAAGAAAATGTTTGCACTGTCTATTACTTTAAATGACATGGACAAAACTTACAACAATAAAAATATAAACAATATTGTGAAGCTTCAAATTGAATAGCCTCTTTCTTTTTCTACCACTGGAAGGGTTTCTAAACAAGGCAAATGTCTCCCATATAGCTCATGGTGCAAATACACATCTCTAACTTTCCTGATAAACTTTGTGTACTATTTTTCGTGGGACTGAAATTTTATAGGTAAAATAACACATCAACAAAAGCTGAGCAAATTTCCAATTTTCACTTCAATTCCTCTAGCATGGAAAGCTAAGTTTCCCATAAATTTAGAACTGCAATCAAAGATCTTTTGTGTTGCAGTCAAACTTACTCCAGCATCTGAGGACAAGACACAATTTATTCTGTTAACAATGAACAGTATTTGCTGTTGAATTTTCCTATTAAGAAAAAAAATGAATGGGAATAAATTCAGTGTCATTCAATGAATTGGGTAAAAATTTGATAAATTTTGGATTAGTAATTACAATTTCCATTAAAAGACAATATGATGTAAGGGAAAAAAATAGAAAAGGTCTTCAAAATAAAATGTCAGAATTTCCATAATTTAGAAAGTACAGATTTGATATTCTTATTTCTTATGCTGTAGATGATTGGATTGAACAGGGGTGGGAGTAAAGAATATAAGGTAGTTAATGCTAAATCTAAGTAAGATGGAGTGTCAGAGGGAGATCTCAGATAGGCCAAGCATGCTGTTATCATAAACATGGAAAAAACTATAAGGTGGGGAAGACAAGTGGAAAAGGTTTTCTGCCTTCCTTTTACAGAAGGAATTCTCAACACTGCCTTAAAGATCATAGTGTAGGAGACAATGATAAAAATAAAGCAACCAAATCCTGCAGTTATACTAGCCACAAGGAATCCAATTTCAATTATATTGAAACCAAAGCAGGATAACTTTAATAACTGTGGAATTTCACAAAAAAATTGGTTGACAACATTAGAACAGAAAGGGGTGGAAAAGGTGCCAGTGGTATGCAAAATTCCATTGAACAGACTGGTAACCTAAACCAGAATCATTATTTCAGTGCAAGCTTTCCAATTCATCATCATCTCATAGTGCAGTGGATAACAAATAGCAACATACCGATCATAAGCCATGACAGTCAGGAGGGAGAAATCGGCACCTTCAAAGCAGGCAAAGATAAAGACTTGAGCAACACAACCCAAGTAAGAGATGTGTCTAGTATCCTTAAGGGAATTTATCATAGATTTGGGGATGATAACTGAAACAATGCCCAGGTCCTGCACAGCCAAATTCATTAGAAACAAGTGCATGGGGGTAAGCAATTGATTATCTAAAGCTACTGCAGAAATGATTAGAAGATTTGCTGTTATAGTTGCCAGATATAATGCAAAGAACAAGAAGAAATGTAGAATCTGCAGGTGTCGATCTTTTGAGAATTCCAGGAGCAGAAAGTAAGATACGGTACTTTGATTCTCCATTCTTAAGTTAAGATGAAGATGAATGCCATATCTGAAAGGAATTTGAGGTGAGAACAATAACAATTAGAACATGTCCACAACATTTAGACAATGTCTAATTCTCTAATTAGTCCAATCAGTGCATTCTCTATTTGCTTTAATCCATTATTGATTAAGAAACAACTCATTAACCTCTCTCATCCTGCCCCTTCCGATCCTAATCATATTTTTATGTAATTTTTAAACTATAAGAGGCTATCAAAAATAATCTCAACGATGGATGTTCACTTGGATCTCTGGACTAGTCATTTTGTCAGCACTCTTATAAGCCTGTAGTAGTGGGGAAATATTTGAGAAGGGTGATATGTTACCTTGATCTCCTGGAGGAAAGGCAAGATACAAATTTTGAAAGTGGAGGCTGTCCAAATATTCAAATCACTTACCATTTTTCTGCACAGAAATTTTGTTTCTTATGATAGATGATGTTTAGACCCAGTATAGATTCAGTAATGGAGAAATAGTATCCAATATTTGTTCTATCATATAAATATGTATCATCAGTGGGAAAGTTTGTTTATATTTGACATTCTTAATGATCTTTTGGTATCTGAAGGCCTTATCTTTATCTTTGGGACGTTGGGTTCCACAATTATTGTTATTGTTAGTATAATTATTTTGGTTAGTATAATGGTTTTAGAAAGCTCCTGATCTGGACTGGGTATCCATCCAGAGCAATTGTTTGTTAGCTATTGTTTGTCTAAATTTTAAATATTTAAATTTGTTTAATACCATTTTAATTGATTGTTAGATGCTATGAATGATGGGGGGACTGATGTTAGTGGAAAGAATTGGGTTGAATGGATGGTTAGTTTATTGTTTTTAATGTGTTTAGTTTAAAGAGTGGGAGGGATAAATTAATGATATGGATTGAGTGATTAAAATAAATGCTTGCTTTATTCTAGCATTAAATAATGCAGAATAATGTATTTTATATTGTATTTTAATTCTTGCTGGTTGGCTTAGGTGCCCTGGCCATATTAATAAACAAATAAATGTGGATTAGTTCCGCCACCTGTTTATTGGACCCGTGCCCCTCCTGGCTGGTTTAAGCCAGCAGGGAGGTGACGCGGGGCTGGGTTCAGGAGATTGTCAACGCTTCTTTGAGGGAGGGGTCCTTTCCGGCTCCCTGCAAGGAGGCAATTGTGCGCCCCCTCCTCAAGAAGCCTTCCCTGGACCCAGCTGTATTAAACAACTACCGTCCTGTCTCCAATCTTCCCTTTATAGGGAAGGTTGTTGAGAAGGTGGTGTCACTCCAGCTCCAACGGTCCTTGGATGAGGCTGATTATCTGGGCCCTCAACAGTCAGGATTCAGGCTCGGCTACTCCATGGAAACTGCTTTGGTCGCGCTGACGGATGATCTCTGGTGGGCCCGGGATAAGGGATTTTCCACTATCCTGGTGTTACTTGACCTCTCAGCGGCTTTCGATACCATTGACCATGGTATCCTTCTGCATCGACTGGAGGGGTTGGGGGTTGGAGGCACTGTTTTGCAGTGGTTCACCTCCTACCTCACTGGTCGGTCGCAGTCGGTGTTGGCGGGGGGTCAGAGGTCGACCCCTAGGTTCCTCCCTTGTGGGGTCCCTCAGGGATCGGTCCTCTCCCCTCTGCTGTTTAATATCTACATGAAACCGCTGGGTGAGATCATCCGACAACACGGGGTGAGATATCATCAGTATGCTGATGATACCCAGCTTTACATCTCCACCCCGTGCCATTTCAGTGAAGCAGCGGAAGTGATGTGCCGATGTCTGGAGGCTATTAGGGTTTGGATGGGTGCCAACAGGCTCAAGCTCAACCCCGACAAGATGGAGTGGCTATGGGTTCTGCCTCCCAAGGATAATTCAATCTATCCATCCATCAGCCTGGGGGGGGAGTTTTTGACCCCCTCGGAGAAGGTCCGCAACTTGGGCGTCCTCCTCGATCCACAGCTAAATTTGGAACATCATTTTTCGGCTGTGGCGAGGAGGACATTTGCCCAGGTTCGCCTGGTGCACCAGTTGCGGCCCTATTTGGACCGGGAGTCTCTTCTCACAGTCACTCATGCCCTTATCACCTCGAGGCTCGACTACTGCAATGCTCTCTACATGGGGCTACCTTTGAAAAACGTTCGGAGACTTCAGGTAATGCAGAATGCAGCTGCGCGAGCAGTGTTGGGCTTGCCCAGAAATGCCCACATTTCGGCATCACTCCGTGAGCTGCATTGGCTGCCAATTGGTCTCCGAACCCAATTCAAAGTGTTGGTTATGACCTATAAAGCCCTACATGGCATCGGACCAGGTTACTTACGGGACCGTCTGCTGCCCCATGAATCCCAGTGGCCGGTTAGGGCCCACAGAGTCGGCCTTCTCCATGTCCCATCAGCCAGACAGTGTCGCCTGGCGGGGCCTAGGGGAAGAGCCTTCTCTGTTGCGGCCCCAGCCCTCTGGAACCAACTTCCCCCGGAGATCCGTGTCGCCCCCACCCTCTCTGCCTTTCGTAAATTACTCAAAACACACCTCTGCCGGCAGGCCTGGGGTAGTTAACATCTTGCCCCAAGCCAGTGTATGTCTGTGTGTATGCTGAATGATTGGTTTTTTAAAAAAATATTAAGAGGTTTTATATTTACATGTATTTTTATATGTTGATTTCTACTGTGTTGTGAGCCGCCCTGAGTTCTCCGGAATAGGGAGGCATAGAAATTGAATAAATAATAATAATAATAATAATAATAATAATAATAATAATAATAATAATAATAATAATAATAATAATAATAATAATAATAATAATAATAATAATAATAATAATAATAATAATAATAATAATAATAATAATAATCCCTCCAGACCTAATTACCCAGCATAGGACTACAGAGTCCAAGCTAAGCAAAATATTAAATGACAACTACTTTATTCATTCTAAAATATGTATAAAGTGAAAAAATGTCATGAAAACTGTCCTAGAACACATCTTCTCACTTGGAATTTTGTTTCATGTGTATTTTTTAAAAAAGATATTTCATCTTTCAAACTTTTATTGAACAGAATGCCTCAAATCCACTACTTTAACATTTTAACGATATTATTGACTAGGAGTCAGACCTCTATGTGGCATTCAAAATCCCAACATTTTGGGGCACATAGACTTATTTGCAGCTATGCCCACTTAACTAAAGAAGTTTTTGTTCTTCTTCTTTAAAGTATCTCCCATTTACTGCCATTATTATCTTTTAAAAATGCTAATGTAGTCCAATATATTACTTAAAATAATCACACTTTTGTAAATGGATTTTTCCAGCATGCCATTTTTTTTCTCATGTGGTGTTTGGGTAATCAAACATTCAAAAGTGAAAACATATGTAAACAACTCAATACATTCATTGTCCCCTCTCTATTTCCTTCAAATAGCATAATACTGCTAAACCTGTTTTAAAACTTTGTCAGTTTACAATTACCATAATCAAATTTAACTTTAAATCAACAAGTTATCAATTCAGGTATCCCTTCCAGATATATTCTAATTCTTAATCTCTCACATCCCTCATTTTATCACCAATCTCATTTATTTCTTCTTCCACTACACAATAGATATCTTAATTAAAATAAAATATTAATCTACCCTATACATATATAATCCCACAATCAATCAATCTCTTTAAGATAACAGAATAATGTTAAACCTTAAATCATTTCAATTCATTAAACAAAATTCAAATTTCATCCAACTGATTATCATATCACATCTATGTTATCATACAAAAAGGTCATCTTACTAATTTAAAACACTGAATTAATCATTGAAACCATCCGAATCTAAAAAGTCAATAGTTTTTCAATTCCAATACATAATAATTTTCATCAAAATAAATCTATTATCCCCAAAGGTACATTCTTAATCTATTTAAAATATCTATTCTAATGATCACCCTCCTATATATTTTTATTTTTTCTTACTTCTAACTCTAAATCTTAATCCTTAAAACAGTCCATAAATCCAACATTGCCTTTTAATCCATTACACAATTTTAAATTTCTCTTTTCAGTCTGATTCTGGCTTTTTTTCTGTGCCAGACAGGTTTCCATAACCAATCTTCCCTTTCAGCCAGTAGAATTTTTTTGTTGCTTGCAGTGGCCTTTAAAGGATAGGAATCCCATCCTCTGCATTAGACATCTATTTCTCTCATCCTTAAAGCATCGTTGCTTTGTAGTTTCAAATCTCAGTCTTTGCTTCTTCTGTTCCTCAAAGTTACAGATGGAAAGTTTATAGGATAGAATAAGTTCCTCTTTTATCTCTGTTGATTCCTCTTCTAGCATGTTTTGATTTATAGAATAGTCAGATATAGTCTGGACATCAGTTTGAATGTTTGAAGTGAGATTTCTGGATCTTAATTCTGTAGTAAACTCTTTCATTGTAGCACATATTTCTGCAGTAGTCTCATCAATCTTTTCCAATATAAGTTTACAGTTTAATTGTAACTGAAGTTTATCCATTTTGATAGTAATTAAAAAGAGTCTCTTTTTTCTTTTTTGTGGAGGCTATATTTAATAAAAGTTAGGCAGTGTCCACCCCCACAATTCCCACAGCTGCACAGCTTATCTTTTCTCTTCAAAAATAATTTGAAGGTCAGGTCTATTCCATCTTTAAAGAGTAACCAGAAGTTGCAGTATTACGTTTTCACCACTAGATGTCCTCAGTAGATTAAAAAAAGATCTTTTCCAGACACCATTTCCTTTTTTCTATCTTTTAAAGTATAATGTGAAGAAAGAAATAATCTTCCAGCATAAGATGATAGTACAGTTCTTAGAAAGAGTAAAAAAAATTCTGTACCCCAAAAAATATGGAAATAAAATATAGTCTTTAAAATTTTGTTCTATTTTTATACAACGCCTTTCTTCCCAAACATGTAGAAGCTGCTTTTTCAAGCCAGGGAAATAATTCCAACAAGGCTCTTACAGGCACAAAAAACAAAATAGAGTAGAGAGGAAAAGTCTCACCTGGATTCACCACTGGGGTTCTTACAGCTTAGATGTTCTTTGCCTTGAGGTTTGAAGCGGCAGGGTGATCGGCCATTTTACTGGCCGATCTTCTTCTCCGTCAGCCCTCAGAGATATCTTGGACAGCAGGAGGACCTGCCACTCCTCCACAGCTGAGCAAAGCCTCCTCACCAGAAGTTGCACCCTCCGGGGCAACTTTTGACCCACATAAGGGTCTACCGGCGGAGGGAAAACTAGCTGACGAGGAGACGAGTCTCCCTGTGCGACTAGGGACACCGCAAACCGGAACCGGAAGTCAGAGTTTGTAGAAAATATTGATGATCTCTAGAATATGAGATAATAATTGCAATTTATGCTTGCATCAGATTGAGATAATCCTTGAAACATCACATGACTATCACTGGACTTTCAACCTCACTTCTCCTTTGGTCATTACAGAAATGACAAGGATTGTTAAACCAGACAGCACATGTCTACTACTTGCAATTTCAATTCCTTTTTTTCCATTAATTCTGCTTCTTACCATAGAGGTTGATTATTAACCACATGAATGGTGATCATATGACTGCTTTATGCTACAATATTTATAAATTCTATATAGTTGACAAGCTTTTGGATGTGATGATGATGAATCTGTTTTATAGCACTGGATGTCAATTTCTGCATCTCATTTAATACAGAAAAATGATTTGAATATAATAGACTACATCCCCTTTTGGGAATTTTGTAAAGAGAGTCAATCACATTTCTACCAGCTTATAGCCAGAGTGTCTGTGTGTGCTTGTGAGTATATATGTGCAAGGAAAGGAGTGGCAGAAACTTGGATTTAAAAGAAGGATCAATATGGAATTTCTACATAGCCCCAAATGAACTAAGTCCAGTCCTTCTTGAATTCTGTTGACTCTTCTCTAACTCCTAGCAGCTGCTAACCATTAGTTGAGAATATTCCTGTGCATAGGCACGAGTAGCAATAAATCAGATTAATTGCACCATCACATTTCTCTCTCTCTCTCTCTCTCTCTCTCTCTCTCTCTCTCTCTCTCTCTCTCTCTCTCTCTCTCTCTCTCTCTCTCTCTCTCTCTCTCTCTCTCATCTTTCAATTACAGAATAACAGAGTTGGAAGGGACCTTGAAGGTCTTCTAGTCCAACACCCTGCTCAAGCAGGAGACCTATACCATTCCAGACAAATGGTTGTCCAGTTGTCCAATTGTCCAGTTCCAATCTCTATCATTTCTCTCTCTCTCTCCCTCCCTCCCTCTCGCTAAACCTAAGCCTAACTTTTCTCTGTCTCTGTCGCTATATGTTTTTGTCTGTGTCTCTCTCTCTCATCTATCTATCTATCTATCTATCTATCTATCTATCTATCTATCTATCTATCTATCTATCTATCTATCTATCTATCTATCTATCTATCTATCTATCTATCTATCTATCTATCTTGAATACTGGGCACTGTTTAGCAAAATGAAATTCAATGGTGAAAAAAGTAAGGCTCTACATTTAGGCAAGAAAAACCAAATGCACAGGTATAGTATAGGGGGTACCTTGCTCAATAGTAGTAACTGTGAGTCCTAGTGGACAATCACTTAAATATGAACCAGCAGTGTGCTGCAGCTGCAAAAAAAGCCAACACAGTGCTAGGCTGCATTAACAGAGGGATAGAATCAAGATCACGTGAAGTATTAATACCACTCTACAATGCCTTGGTAAGGCCACACTTGGAATACTGCATCCAGGTTTGGTCACCACGATGTAAAAAAGATGTTGAGACTCAAGAAAGAGTACAGAGAAAAGCAACAAAGATGATTAGGGGACTGGAGGTTAAGACATATAAGGAAAAGTTGATGGAATTGGGTATGTCTAGTTTAATGAAGAGAAGGATGAGGGGGAACATGAGAGCAGTGTTCCAATATCTCAGGGGCTGCCACAAAGAAGAGAGAGTCAAGCTATTTTCCAAGGCACCTGAAGGTAGGACAAGAAGCAATGGATGGAAACTAATCAAGGAGAGAAGCAACCTAGAACTAAGGAGAAACCTCCTGACAGTGAGAACAATTAACCAGTGGAACAACTTGCCTCCAGAAGTGGTGAATGCTCCAACATTGGAAGTTTTTAAGAAGAAACTGGACAGTCATTTGTCCGAAATGGTATAGGGTTACCTGCCTGAGCAGGGGGTTGGACTAGATGACCTTCAAAGTCCCTTCCAACTTTATTACTATTATTATTATTATTATGGATCATCGCACACTCAGTCAAATGTTCAGACTGGATTTGGCATTTTGTCTACCTATCGAGTCCTTACCAAGGACCTGTGATAGGCAGATGTGGATGTTTGATGGTATTACAGATATTGTCACAAGATGGAAGCAGTTCCTAGTAAGGCCGCCTTTTGCAATTGACTAATGGCAAATTTGTCAGTGCCAATGGTGTTCAAGTGGTGCTCCAGTTGTTTTGGGATTGCACCCAAGGCGCCTATTACTATTGGTACTACCCTTGCTTGCTTTTGCCACAGTCTTTCTATTTCTATTTGTAGGTTTTTGTATTTTGTTATCTTCTCCAGTTCTTTTTCGTCTGTTCTGCTGTCTCCAGGCACTGCATCATCATCATCATCATCATCATCATCATCATCATCATCATCATCATCATCATCATCATCATTATTATTATTATTATTATTATTATTATTATTATTATTATTATTATTATTATTATTATATCTTTGTAGAATACAGTAAAATATTAAAGTATAAAAACTAGTATATAAAAGTTTAAAAAATTAAAAAGTCAAGGATGATTAAAAATCTGTTAGAAATTATTTGAAAGGTGAAAGAAGCTCTTTGAAGGCACTAATCAGGCCCATGGTTATGTGCTCCTCTGGACTTTCACTCCATGCCACAGAGCCATGTTTTCCTTCCTTTCTGAAAGGCCAGGAGAATGGGGACTTGTGTCACCTCTAGGGAGGAGAATATTCCACAGAGCAATGGCAATGACATAGAAAACTCTCTTCCTGTAACCCACCAGTTTGAGTGTTGTGCCACCATTTCTTTGTCTTGTTCTTGAGCATCAAGGATGTCAGTAATGTCCTGATTTGGAATATTGCCCCATTGTTTCCCATGTTTGGATTCTCATGCAAAACCTTGACATTTCATTAGCATACAGTCCTTGGTTTTCATAGAAAAATGCAACAGTGGATTTGTTTATGGTATTTTTTTAGGTAGAGGGGGCAAGATGTCTTTTGAAAAGTCAAGAAATATAAATTCAATTTTGGAGTTAAGGTTAGAGTTTGTATAAAATTTAAAAGAAGGCCACAAAAGGATTCGAGCCAGTTTCTATGAAAGAATACACAAGAAGTCACTATCTAAAAACAAGAATAGCACACTCCTGGGAACAGGAGTATAAACTTTGGCAGTGTGTGTGTGTCAGAAAACCGATCTTAGAAGACTGATAGGTGGAGAGGAAGATTATTCAAACAACTGTCAAGACCATAAGGATTTGCCTTCAGTAGATGCTGGGCCAGCCTTGAGCCATAGCAGTCAAATATATGAATGGAGGGGTGTGTGTGTGTGTGTGTGTGTGTGTGTGAGAGAGAGAGAGAGAGAGAGAGAGAGAGAGAGAGAGAGAGAGAGAGAGAGAGAGAGAGAGAGAGAGAGAGAGAGAGAAATAGAGATGAAAAAGAAGACAAACATGTTATTTTCCAATATAGTAACTCATGGAATACTCTCTGCTCATAACTTGCTGAAAGATTGTAGCTACTCTACTCTACTAAACTTTGGCAGAGGTGTGTCAGAAAACTAATCTTAGAAGACTAAGGATGATGGGTAGAGAGGAAGATTGGGTTGTGCAAGCAACTGTCAAGACCATAAAGGACTCTCCTTGGTAGATGCTGGATCAAACTTGAGCCATATTAATGAAGAATAATGAAGAATAATGAAGAATAAAGTAGAATAAAGTAGAATAATAATAATGATAATGAAAAATCACTAAAGCAAAATGATGTGTCTGCACAATTACTGGAATAAAGCTGTGTTAGCAAATACGTGACTAACCCAAAAGCACATTGCATTCAGAAACAATGTATCAAGTAAGACTCTCTTCATTGTATGCCTGTGAGAAACTAACCTGATGAAATACAATGTAGATTTCTATGTGTGCGTCTTTGTTCCTGAGAAAGGAAAGCTATAAAACTGTAGTTTGGACCCCCCCTTGGGGTTCAGAATTGCTTGTGTTACTGCTTCTGAACCTTGCACAAATAAACCTCTCTGCACCATTTGGAATTCGTAAAAGTTCCTTTAGTTTTCCACAAGATTTATGGCGACTCCGCCGGGACTTTTAGGAAGAGGCCATTGACCTTCTAGACGGATTACCCTGGTGGGGAGCCCCTCTGTTGACGATGACATCTCCAAGCCGGCTCCATGGCCTTTGTCTGCGGGGAGACCTCGACGGGAAGGGAGGGGAATTCACCCATCAGTGAAGCACTCCAGTCAAGGTTCCGCCGGGGGTGGCAGACAGGTCGTTAATCAACAAAAGAGTCTGGAACGCTTGCAGACAAGTATTGTAAAAAGGGGATACCTGATCCCATTTGGATCAGAAGAGGGGAGTAATTAACCCCTAGAAGACAAGGCGGCATCCTTAAGTCTTCAATGGGTAGGACTGTGTGGGTGGTTAAACCATCGCATTTCCTGCAGAGTGACTGTTGGAACGTCTGGCACCTCAGGTCAATGGTAGTGTGTAAGGGAGAAATGGGAGGTAAACAGTCAAAGAAGGGCGTTGGTCAGATGCCACTTCAGTGCATGTTAGAAAATTTAAAAAAGGGTTTTTCTAGGGATTATGGAGACCCAAAACCAAATCCAGCCATGTTAAAAAGATTCTGTGAATCTGAATGGACCACCTTTGGCGTAGGGTGCCCCAAGGAGGGATCGGCGAATCCCGAACTCGTGGCACGGGTTCATCAAAATGTGACTGGAAATGGTCATTGGGACCAATATCCCTATATAGACCAATGGCAGATCAATATTGCAGAAAAGCCTCGATGGTTAGCAAAGTGTCAGTTAGAATGTGCTAAGATATATTTGGCAAGCCAAAAAGCCAAACCTCAGACAAAAGCTAAGATTTTCAGCCAGGAAGAAAGGGAAGAAATTACCAGACCCCCTCCCTATGTTCCTAGAAGAGAAGAAGGGGGAATAAATCAGCAAATTCCACCCCCTGCGGTTGAAAGAAATGAAGTCCAATTTCAACCAGAAGCCAGTGAGGAAAGAAAAATAAAAACAGATGAAACCATTCAAAAGAAAGGGGAGGACTTGGATAATGATGAAAACCAGACCCCAGTTTCTAGCTGGACTAGAACTAAAAAGGGGGTGAAAACAGAAGAAAATATAGCCCCTCTAAGAGAAGTTTTGGTCCCTGGACCAGACAACACCAATATTTCCATGCTCCAGTATGTTCCTTTCATAACCACTGATCTCCTTAATTGGAAACAACAATCTGGCCCATTTTCAGAAAAACCTCAAGAGATAATTGATCTATTTTCAAACATCATTCAGACGCATAACCCCACGTGGGATGATATGCAACAGCTTATTTCTACTTTACTGGATATGGAAGGGAGAGAAAAATATAGATTAGGAAAATGGAAAGTACTTGGCCGTCGACACTCAGACGGAGGAGTTAATTATCAGGCAAACAGAAGTTCTGAGGCTGTAGAAAAAAGACCAGACTGGAATGCCAATGACCTTCAACACCAAACTTTATTACGAAGTTACAGGCTTTTGGGTTTAGAAGCCTTGAGGGAAGCAACAATTTGTCCAGTTAATTATGCTGCAGTAACTAATGTTTGGCAAGAGAAAAATGAATCACCAACTGCTTTTCTCAGCCGACTGATAAAAGCTTATAAAGTAAACACAGGTCTTGATATGTAGTTGGCACTAAATCACCCACTCGTAATTGAAAGATTTATTACCCAGAGTGCCCCGGACATAAAGAGAAAGTTACAGCATACAGAAGGGGCCTTAGGGAAAAATGTAGCAGAGATTATGGAGATAGCACTTAAGGTGTTCCGTAACCGTGACAAGGAGGAGGAACGTAAATCAGATCAGAAAGAGAAAAAGAAAGTTGAAATGTTAACAATGGCATTGGGAGGAATGCGTATTGGACCCAACCAATGTGCCATCTGTAAACAGGAAGGACACTGGCAAAGGGAGTGCCCCCAGAGGAATGGCCAACCTAGGGGACAATCCCACCAGTATGGAAGAGGAAGAGGAAGAGGATTTAGAAGGACTTTCCAGAGAAGCTACAGGAAAAGCTTCCAAGGAAGAGGGCATCCAGCCTATCCCAGTCAGGCAGAAGAAAGAGAAGAAAATGTGATCGGCTTAGCCGACATGGAATGGGAAGACTGAAGAGGACAGGGTTCTATGGTCCCACCCCCAGAGCCCATTGTTAAAATACAGGTGGGAGGACAGACTGTCCGGATGTTAGTTGACATGGGAGCCACCAGATCTGTCCTAAATAAATCTATTGGCAAGCCACAAAACAAGGAGAATTGCTTTGAAAACACATCCAGACTGCTCCAATTGTTACAAGACTGTGGCTACAGAGCATCCAAAAACAAAGCACAATTAGTTCAAAAGACTGTAATGTATTTAGGCTATGAACTATCACAAGGGCAAAGAACTTTGGGCTCCCAGAGAAAGCAAGCTGTGTTACAGATTCCCATTCCCAAAACAAAACAGGAAGTTAGAGCCTTTTGGGGAATTACAGGCTTCTGTAGAATTTGGATTCCTAACTTTGCTCTCACAGCTAAACCATTGTACCAAGTTTTAAAAGTACCAGAAAAAGAACCTCTTTTGTGGCAACAAGAACAAACCCAAGCGATGAAACAATTCCAACAGGCTCTAACCACAGCACCAGCTCTAGAACTACCTGATATATCTAGGTTATTCTCACTTTATGTCAATGTGAGACAGAATGTGGCTTTAGGAGTTCTTACCCAAAAGCAGGGAAATTGGAACCGACCTGTCGCTTATCTGTCAAAACAGCTAGATATGGCCTCGCAAGGTTGGCCATAATGTTTAAAAATTCTAGCAGCAGTTATGCTGTTACTGCAGGAGGCAAACAAGTTAACCTTTTCAGCTCCAGTAGTTGTTTATACTAGTCATGCCCTGCAGACAATTATTGACAATAAGGGACATTTATGGATCAGCAATCAAAGGATGCATAAGATACAGGCCCTTTTATTAGAAAATCCACAAGTCACATTGCAACAAAGTTCAACTTTAAACCCAGCCACTTTAATGCCAATACCAGATTCAACTAGGCCTGTGCATAACTGCATGCAAACAATAGAGCTACAATATTCTTGCAGGTCTGACCTTACAGACCAACCCTTGCATAATCCAGACTTTCAGTGGTTCACTGATGGATCCAGCTTTATGGATCAAGGAATTAGATACTCTGGTTATGCAGTTGTCTCTCAAACTGCGATTGTGGAGTCAGCACAGTTACCTAGCCAAGCAAGTGCACAATTTGCAGAATTATATGCCTTAACCAGAGCATTAGAAATAGCTGCAGGAATGACTTTAAATGTAAATATGCATTTTTGACTATTCATGCCCATGTGGCAATCTACAAAGAGAGGATATTTGGACTCCGCAGGCAAGATTATCCAATATGCAACTTTGATTAGAAGACTTATCAAGGCAGCACAGTTGCCATCTAAAGTTGCAATCATCCATTGTCCTGGACATCAAAAAGACTCAAGCCTTATTACCCAGGGCAATAGGAAAGCAGACAAAGAAGCCAAAAGAGTTGTGTGGGAAGGCCCCCTCTCCACTCAGATGTCACTAGGTTCATGTATTTAGACACCTACTTAGAACAACTTGATCCTACATATACGCAGGAGGAAACCCAAAAATTGAAACAGGATGTACAAGCTGAACTAGTTAAAGGCTGGTACACACTTCCCTATGGACACATTGCTGTTCCTCTTGCACTTGCCCGCCCCCTTATTTTTCAAGCCCATAAGCAATATCATTTAGGAAAAACTGCATTATTACAACAGCTTGAACGATTTTTCTATCTTCCCTTTGCTCCTTCACTAAAAGCACAAGTATGTTCTCAGTGTTCCACTTGTGCCCAAACCAATGCACACCAAGGACCGGTAATACCACCTGGTCAACAACCAATCACTTATTTTCCAATGGACTATGTCGTTGTTGATTTTACTGATATGCCCAGAAGTAAGAAATATATAGCCCTGTTAGTTATAATTGATACCTATTCAGGGTGGATTGAAGTCTTTCCAACTGTAAATAAGAAAGCTATACAGGTTGCCAGAATATTTCTGAAAGAAATTATTCCTAGGTTTGGTTGCTCTTCTAGGATTTCATCAGATAATGGCCCTGAATTTGTACACCAAATCAATAAGTCTTTAGCCCAAGCATTAGGAATCAAGTGGAGATTTCATTGTGCCTTCCACCCTCAATCGGCTGGAAAAGTGGAACGTGCTAATCGCACAATTAAAATACTTATTACCAAATTTTGTTTGGAAACTCATCTTCATTGGCCAGATGTTTTGCCTATGGTTTTGTATGCAATCAGACTGGCCCCCCGCATTAAATTACAACTTAGTCCTTATGAGCTCATGTTTGGCCGTCCCCCTTGTCTATTTAAACCTGACAGTCAGGGCTGGCCGGACTTGGCTCATAAGGGGGGAATAGACCAACAGAAATTGTTACATCAGTTACAGCTTCATAATTTGGCTGTTTCAAACTTGCGCCATTATATGATGGAACAACAACCCCCTCCAGTAGTTACGGCAACACATGGGTTCAAACCAGGAGACAGAGTGTGGGTGAAGCACTGGAAATCAGATCCCTTGAGCCCAAGATGGAAAGGACCATATACTGTTGTCATGTGTTCTCCTTTGGCAGTGAAAACCTTAGAGGGAAAGTCCTGGATCCACTGAAGTAGATTGAAAGCAGCTGCATCTGCAGATCCAGTAACTTACAAGGTGGATAAGACTGACAAACCTTTGGTATTGAAATTTACAAGAAATACACCCTGTCGAACCCTACCGGCAACAGATTCTAAACACAAAGTGTGAACAACAACCCTGCTGAGACACTCCGGACGCTGTCTCTCTACACACGGTGGAAGATATGAGGATTCTACAGCTCATAATACCTGTTAGTTATTTAATATGGGGAATATACACACACATTCCTACACAAATCAGTGCAATGGCTACACGAGAGATCATAATGCAAAAACCGTCTAATAAAAAATTATTGAGTACCACACACAAAGAAATAACAAAAACACAGGGAAACCAAGGTTGTCAAATCTGCATCAAGACTACCAAACAAGGAAACCAGATAACCAAGACTTTGATTTATCATACAATGGCACCAGAAGGGTGCCAAGATAGCTCCCCTAGCTCTTGTACATACAACAGAACCACATATAAAGTTTGTAGAAAGGGGTCCAAGATCAGTGTTATAACCCCAAGTCTGATCCAGATCGTTGGACCTTACAAATCAAAACACATAGAACAAGAAGTAGCTATAGGGACCAGGCACTATTAGGGATCTCCCAATGGAAATCCAACCCACACTCCAGTTTTAGCGTCACCTCTGATGTTTGCAAAGCAGCTAATTATTGGGCTGCAATATATGGTTGTGGAGGGATCAGTCATATCCACAGCTATATCCCAAACCATAAGTACTTGTGCCCACCAGATGAATGTGCAGTCTCCGTGGTCAAATGTAAGTGGTGGTCATGTATTAAGTGGCATACCCAAGATCCGAAGGAGATGGACCACATCTTGTTTGAAAAGAATGAAACAAAAGCAGATTCCTGTGGAACAGATAACTGTAATTTAGTGACTCTCACAGTCAAGAATGGCAGTTGGTTCCTGGAACAAAAAAGATGGGAAAGAAAGAAGTGGATGTTTGGGATAGGAATAGATGCCAAAGGCTATGACCCAATGTCAGTCAATGGAAGTCAAAATTATAACTGCAACCAAAAGACCAGAACAAAAATCATTATTTTGGTTATATTATGAGGAAATGGAGAAGTACCTAGAGAAATAACCAATACCTTTGTTAAGTTGGCTGAAGATATTGCCCATACTTTAGGCGTGTCTAACTGTTTTGTGTGTGGAGGAACAAATATGGGAGAAAGATGGCCATGGGAGGCACAAGAGTTAAATTATACCAAGGTACTAGAAATGTCTAATAATAATAATCTAACCTATACAAGTGGAAAAGATGGTGATTGGACTCTCACTTCCAACTTGGTAGGACAAGTCTGTTACTCAAGAAACAAGACAGAATCTTGCATAGCAGTAGGTGACCTCCTATGCACAGGGACTTGGGAAAGTGGTAAATGGTGGTCTGGAACCAACGAAACCACTGGATCATTATGCCCTTACTAACGTATCTGGGATGCCATATCTAAAAGACCCCACAAATACCAGTCTCCATTGGCTAGCCCCAGATGGAATGTACTGGATTTGCGGAAAAATGGCATACGGACAACTACCTGAGAACTGGTGTGGACCTTGTGTATTGGGAATAATTTGACCAGGATTTTTCCTATTACCATTAAAAACTAAGCAAATTCTTGGAGTTCCTATCTATGATGAAATTGGCAATATAAGACAAAAAAGGGAACCAAGTGCATACACCCAATGCGCAGGAATCACTTGTCAAAAAAAATGAATGGCCACCTTGCCGCATCATCCTAGTTTAT
Source organism: Bothrops alternatus (assembly GCA_034064705.1). Taxonomy (NCBI): domain Eukaryota; kingdom Metazoa; phylum Chordata; class Lepidosauria; order Squamata; family Viperidae; genus Bothrops; species Bothrops alternatus. Next base: position 1,684,171 of record JARGCV010000156.1, on the reverse strand, counting down.
GGCCCGGCTACTTGGGCTGAGGATGGAATGTATGGATACCATACCACTATTTATATGCTCAACAGGCTCATTAAGTTACAAGCGGTGGTAGAGTTAATCACTAATGAGACTGTGAAGGGACTAACTGAATTGGCCAACGAAAATGTGAAATCCAGAACATATATCATGCAAAATAGGTTAGCCTTGGACTATCTGTTGGCCAAAGAAGGAGGGCTATGTGGAAAGTTCAACCTAACAAACTGTTGCATCAAAATAGATGAAAGTGGAAAAGTATTAAAGGTATAACTGACAAAATTATCAAATTAGCAGATGTTCCGGTGCAAACCTGGAAAGGATTTAACTTAGAAGATGTATTTTCAGGATGGTGGGCAAAGTTACCAGGCCTACAAACCATCATAGTTATAGCAGTCATTAATTCTAGGATGTATTTTGATTCCTTGCTTAATTCCCTGTCTTATAGCAATGATTCGAAGGATCTCAGAAAGTACAGCCCAATTAACTGCAAAACATGAAACAATGTTAGCCTTATGGGAATATAAGATGGTGCCCACAAAAGAACCTGAATCAGAGATAGAATAATGGAAGTTTAAGCTGGAAAACTTCCAAAGGGGGGAATAATGAAGAATAATGAAGAATAAAGTAGAATAATGCTCAAAAAAGGGGTTATGGAGGTTTTTAAGTAGGGGTTTTAAATGTTTTTAAGGGGTTCTGGGGTGGGGGTGGGAAGATTAATAATAGTAATGGTGTAGGCCTGGGGGGAGGTCTACGAGATAAGGGAGGGTTAGGGGGTGGGAATAAGGAGTAGGAGAAACATGGGCCAGGCAACGGGTGGGACCGGAACCACGAGGGTGCAGATCAGGGAGGGGGCAGAGGTGATTTAGTTCCCATCAGTTTTGTAAGTGGGAGGGGCAGATATGGCGGGAGTAGGGGGCCACATCAATTTATGGGAGCGCCCCCCCACTATCTTCGAGTGGTGCCGCGCTCCGACTCCCACGGCTCTACTTGTGATCTGGGCTGTTTAGAGTCAAATGGCCCGGGTTGTAGGCTGATGCTGTGCAACGCCAGGTCTGTGGTTAATAAGGCCCCCCTGATACAAGATTTAATTACAGAGGTGGCTGTAGACCTGGCGGGTATTACGGAGACCTGGTTGGGACCAGAGGGTGGTGTCCCTCTAGTGGAAATGTGCCCTCCAGGCATCCTTGCATTTCACCAGCCGAGAACTCAGGGCAGGGGTGGGGGAGTGGCGGTTGTGATTAGGGAAGGTCTCAGACCAAGGGAAGTCACTGTTCCTCAGACGGCAGGCTGTGAATCCCTCCTTGTGAGGTGGGACCTTGGGGGTCCGAGGGCTGTGTTGCTCACATACCTGGCTCCCTGCCACGTGTCATCCGCCCTGCCCGAACTCTTGGGCGTCATCGCTGCGGTGGCAGTTGAGGTCCCCAGGCTAGTAGTCATGGGCGACTTCAATCTGCCGTCTGCGGGTGAGGCATCTGGGGAGGTTCAGGAGTTCATGGCTTCCATGACAGCCATGGACCTGACCCAGGTAAATCAAGGTCCCACACACACGGGGGGAAACACGCTTGACCTGGTTTTTGTCTCTGGTCAGTGTCTGAGTGATCTGGATACGAGAAATATAGTTATTACACCTTTGTCATGGTCAGATCACTCTCTCCTATGCTTGGACTTTCGGACTGCTACACCCCACTGCAGGGAGGCGGAACCAATTGTTTGATACCGCCCCAGGCAACTGATGGAACCTGAGAGGTTCCAGACGGAGCTTGGGCCAATACCGGAGGCTCTAACACATATAACACACAACTCGGTCGGGGCACTGGTAGCTGCCTGGGATAGGGCAGCTGCTGATGCCTTGGATAGGGTTGTGCCTTTGCGGCCTCTGAACCGGCGTGGTTCTCGATCGGCTCCCTGGTTTAACGGGGAGCTGAGGGAGATGAAGCGCCGGAAAAGACGCCTAGAGAGCAGTTGAAGGGCGAGTCGCTCTGAGTCTGACCGAACACGAGTAAGAGACCATATTAGGACTTACTTAGTGGCAATAAGGGCAGAAAAGTGTTCTTATGTCACTGCCCTTATTGCGTCATCAGATAACCGCCCAGCCTCCCTGTTTAGGGTAACCCACTCCCTCCTTCATCGGGAGGTGAGGGGGGACCCCTTGGAGGGAAGAGCTGAGGATTTTGTGCAATACCTGCATGACAAAATCGCTCAGATTCAGGAAGGCTTTAACTTCAACGAAGGCGGTCCAGCAGAAGTGGCTGAGGGCGGTCTTGAGACTGCTATCTGGGCTGAGTTTGACTACGTGACACCTGATGACGTGGACAGGTTGCTGGGAGGTCTTAGAGCAACCACATGTTTATTGGACCCGTGTCCCTCCTGGTTGGTACTGGCCTCCAGTGAGGTGACGCGAGGCTGGCTCCAGGCAATTATCAACGCCTCGTTGAGTGAGGTTGTCTTCCCCACCACCTTGAAAGAGGCGGTGGTGTGACCCCTCCTCAAGAAGCCCGCCTTGGACCCGGCTGTTCTATCTAATTACCGTCCTGTCTCCAACCTTCGCTTTGTTGCGAAGGTTGTTGAGAGTGTGGTTGCTTGATAGTTCCCTCAGCACCTGGAGGAATTGTCATACCTGGACCCATTCCAGTCGGGCTTCAGGCCAGGTTACAGCACGGAAACAGCTTTGGTCGCATTGGTGGATGATCTTTGGCGGGCCCAGGACAGGGGTTGCTCCTCTATCCTGGTGCTATTGGACCTCTCAGTGGCTTTTGATACCATCGACCATGGTATCATGCTGCGCCGGCTGGCGGGGCTGGGTATAGGGGGCACCGTGTTTCGGTGGTTCTCTTCCTTCCTCTCTGGCCGGATGCAGTTTGTGTTGACAGGGGGTCAGAGGTCGACCCCGAGGCCCCTTGATTGTGGGGTACCTCAGGGGTCCGTCCTCTCGCACTTGTTGTTCAACATTTATGTGAAGCCGCTGGGTGAGATCATCCGAGGTTTTGGGGTGGAATTCCATCAGTACGCTGATGATACTCAGCTGTACATTTCCACCCCAAACCACCCAAATGAAGCTCTTGACGTGCTGACCCAGTGCCTGGAGGCCGTGCGGATCTGGATGGGGAAGAACGGTCTCAAGCTCAACCCCTCCAAGACCGAGTGGCTGTGGTTACCGTCGTCCCGGTACAACCAGCTGACTCCATCGCTGTCTATCGGGGGCGAGTCAGTGGCCCCCACGGGAAGGGCTCGCAACTTGGGAGTCCTCCTAGATTCACGGCTGTCCCTTGAGGACCATCTGACGGCTGTGGCCGGGAGGATGTTTTACCAGATTCGTCTGGTACGCCAGTTGCGCCCCTTCCTAGATAAGGACACGCTACGCACGGTCACCCATGCCTTCGTCACTTCCAGACTGGACTATTGTAATGCTCTCTACATGGGGCTCCCCTTGAAGTGCACGCGGAGGCTTCAACTGGCACAGAATGCGGCCACACGGGTGGTAGTGGGGGCACCCTGGCGGGCACGAATGGCCCCCATCCTGCGCGAGCTGCACTGGTTGCCGGTGGCTTTCCGGGTGCACTTTAAGGTACTGGTTACCACTTTTAAAGCGCTCCATGGCATAGGACCCAGTTATTTACAAGACCGCCTTCTGCCAGTAAATACCTCCCATCGACCAGTTCGCTCCCACAGAGAGGGCCTCCTCAGGGTGCCATCGGCTAAGCAGTGTCGGCTGGTGGGGCCGAGGGGGAGAGCTTTTTCTGTGGGGGCACCGATGATGTGGAACGAGCTCCCCCCTGAGCTCCGGACGTGTCATGATCTCTGCACCTTCAGAAGAGAGTTGAAGACTCATCTCTTCAATCAAGCCGGCCTGGCCTAGATCTCCTCGGGTTTTAAATTTTTAAACAAGGCTGTTCGAGTTTTAGAATTGGGTTTTTAACAGGTTTTTAGTAACAGTCTGGTATTTATTTAATTTAATTTAATTTTAAATATTTATTGTTTTATATGTTTTTATTGGGTTGTAAACCGCCCCGAGTCCTACGGGAGAGGGGCGGTATAGAAATTGAATAAATATAATATATATAAATATATAAAGTAGAATAAAGTAGAATAATAATAATGATAATGAAAAATCACTAAAGCAAAATGATGTGTCTGCACAATTACTGGAATAAAGCTGTGTTAGCAAATACGTGACTAACCCAAAAGCACATTGCATTCAGAAACAATGTATCAAGTAAGACTCTCTTCATTGTATGCCTGTGAGAAACTAACCTGATGAAATACAATGTAGATTTCTATGTGTGGTTCTTTGTTCCTGAGAAAGGAAAGCTATACAACTGTAGTTTGGACCCCCCTTGGGGTTCAGAATTGCTTGTGTTACTGCTTCTGAACCTTGCGCAAATAAACCTCTCTGCACCCTTTGGAGTTCGTAAAAGTTCCTTTCGTTTTCCACAAGAATATCAGTCAAATATATGAAAGGAGGGTTTGTGTGTGTGTATATATGTATTTGTGTGTGTGTGTGTGTAAGAGAGAGAGAGGGGGGGGGAGAGGGAGAGGGAGAGAGAGAGAGAATGAGATGAGATGAGATGAGATAAGGAAGGCAAATATGTTATTTTCCAATAAAGCTTTGTATCTCATGGAACACTCTCCACTCATAACTTGCTGAAAGATTGTAGCTGGTCTACTAGTTGGTGCTTTAGAGAAATTAAGATAAGGAACCCTATCAAATGGTGTGTAGCCCATCATGAAATCCCTTTAAAAAGGCTTCTTTACCTGAAAAGGAGATCAAGACAAGTGGGCAGACCTTAAGCACATACTTGAAGAAGGTGCTTGATTAAAAGTAGTACTGTAGAGCCAGTTGAAAAATTGTCCAAGAACGTCCTGATAAATCTGAATAAAACACATGTAAATTCATTTTGATTATTTTCCCTTAAATGATCCACATGCATTTGTTTATTGATTAATATATTGATCTCTATGACTGCCTATCTTACCAAGGCATCCATGCCAACTGACAAGAATTAAAATACAATATAAAAACAATATATATTATAAATACCCCAAAATACCATTCTCAGCCAAATAACATGGCTCCAGAATACACACTTATCAATAGTATATAGTTACAGTTGCCTTCATATTGGACTATAAAAATACCAGTCTCTAAAGAAAGATGTAGTCTAACAAATCCCATGACATATTGAAGATAACTGGCTTGGAGAGTGTAAGAAGGACATAGAATGATATAGGAGACACTGGATTAGTTCCTCATCCATGCCACATCATAGGTTAAGGTGAACTATAAGTGCTTGTTCTGCCCAGTATTGAATACTGAATGGAAAGAGATACAAATGGCAGGACTCCATTGGTATTGCTGGTGGATGTACCAGAAGATTGGCAAGAGTGAATTGGGTAGTATGGCAGATATGTTAAACACAAGGCCTGCGGGCCACATCCGGCCTGTGATGTGATTACCACAGGTTGCCCTGGAGACAGCAAGGGATCGGCCCTTGCTGCCTCGGCCCTGGTCCAGGCCGGCCGGTTGCCAATCTACAACTTCATGGTGGTCAGGCAGGCTGGAATGTAGTCAGTCTTAGATCTGTGGAGCCGCTCTCAATCCAATTAACTACCTTCATTTTGAAATGATCTTATAGCCACCTGGTAGAACCTTAATGTTCTTTTTTTTTAACACTGTAATATATTCACTTTATTTTCAGTCTTAAGACTTAAACAGTATTACTTCATGCAGACAAAAGAGAAAATATTAGATTATTTCAATAATTCTAACATTTCCAGAAGAAAAAAATCCTACACTGCAGCTTGTTCATTGCAAAGGTAACTAAACTAAGCAATAATTATAAAATAAAATTTCTATTTGTCTGAGAATTATAATTTTTACCAGATGCATCCAAAATTTTCTTAATTTTTATTCAGTTTGATAATAAAAACCATTTGACAAACAAAACCAAATTAATATCTGTTTTTGGACAGTATACACCATCTAAGGTACAATTGTATTGAAAGATTGTTAACTATAAAGCATTACATTTAACAATTTTGTTAAAGAAATGCCTCTTAATAAATTGCAAGACCAGACAAAACTACAAATTTGTCTCACATGTGCGGGAAGATGAGAAAATCCAGTATTGCCTAAAGGTAAAGTATGGATTCTGCACATATTTGTAGAGGAAAACATTTGTACGGAGAAATGAATTTCATTTCTTAAGGGAAAAGAAAGAAGAGATTGCAGCCAGAGTAAGAATTTGCAATGCTTGACTCAAAATACAGCCAAAAAGATGTTAAGTAAAATAACTAGGAATCAAAGCAGCTTGTTTTCTTTTGTTCCTGGCAAGGAAGGAAAACATTCTAAGGGAAGATAAATGTCTCAATATTCTTGATAAAATCCAGTGAAATATATTAAACCAGAGAAAGAAAATCTTTGCACTGTTTCTCATTTTAAATGATATGGGAGTAGAAATCAGAATAATAAAAATATACACAATGTTGTGAAGCTTCATATTCAATAGCTGCCTTTTTTTCTACCACTGAAAATGTTTCTAAATAGGGCAAGTTTGTCTCATATAGATCAGGGTGCAAAGTACACACCCTTAAATTACACTGATACATTATGCATACTATTGTTTGTGGGACAAAGATCCTATAGGAGAAATTACACATCAATAATGCTGAGCCAATTCCCAAGTTTCATTTGAACTCCTCTAAAATGGGAATTGGAATTACCCATAAATTTAGAACTGCAATAAAAAGAACTTTGTGTTGGACTTCTGGTGAAGATATTGCTGCCACCTGACATGCCTAGAGAATCTCCTCTCTTTGGACTGTCATTTTTTCAACTTAATAACAGAAGGAACAGGCTTCCTTTTTGTTTATCTGACTCTCCTGGGTTAGGGAGAGTTCTAGAAGCATCCCCCAAGATCCTCCAAAAGCAGCTGTGTAATGAAGCAGTTGGTGAGCCAAAGCTGGGGAGTGGGGCTGCAATCACTTTGTGGTGGGATAAGACAGCCATTTTGAAATTTATTTTTCAAACAGACAATAAATCATGCACTTTATTTCTTAACCAATTTAGGATACTATTTTCTTTTTTTAGCTAAAAGAGGCTCTCTTTAGTCACAGCTTATTACTCCTTTTTGAAGCTCTGTGCCATTTTTGAAACCTTTATTGTTAAATGACAAGGAAGAGGGTTGCAGGAGGCAATTAAAATAAAGAAGTGTGGAGTATTTTTTTTTCTTTTGAAATTTGATGGAGAAACATAACAATAAAAGTTGTTTTACTATTTTACTATTTTTTTTACTATTTTTAAAATAACCTGTAGCCCTGGACTGTTTTGTTAATTTTTTCGATTTTCATGAACTCTGACTGACCCCTCAAAAGGGAAAAAATAATAAATTAAAAACACTTTTTGACCACTAGAGGGAGCTATGAAGATGCTTAATCCTGAGCTGGAGTCTGTCATCATGAATATCTTCATACAGAAAAACATTTGTATCATAAATCAGCTAGGGAATAAAGATACAAATCATACAGATGACATCAAAAAAAGAACAAGAGACACAATTAGCTGTGGAAAATTATCAACCCATTGTGACAAGTCCACAAATGCTGGACAATGCAAATAACTTAACTGTAACTTTGGAATAAAAATCTGACACCAGTTTATATTATGATGATGGTTTGAATATAACCATCCCAGTGCCAAGTAAATTTACAATTTTTAAGTGGTCAAGTTTGGGATTTTTTCTTCATGGATACTAACAAGATTGAGAATATTTTGAGAAAAAAAGATATGATAGACATCTTAGAGATTTTATTCTACAAGGAAATGCCCTGTTAATCTACAACTTTTCTCTTTCAAAGAACAACTTTGAGACTCCTTTTTCATGGATTTTTTCAAGGCTGAGAATTTCTTGAAGAAAAGAGATTTGAAAGACATTCCTGAGAAGGCATAGTAGACATAATTCTGTGAAAACAATCCGTAGGGAGTGACTTAAATTTAATTTGATATATGTATTGAAAGAAAGCTTTAAGGTAGTTTTGTATTTATAAAATGAGTTTGTAAATGCATGTTTTCTCTCCTTTTATGTAATGTTGAATAATTACCAAAGTTTGTAAAATATTATTGATCAAATTTGAAAATAAGAGAAGAAAAAGATTTTACTCCATGAGGATAAACTTGAGAGAGAGATTTAAATCCAATGAGTTAATTGGAGTTAATTGGATTTTTATTGGTGTGATATATATAATTGAATGAAAACTTTAATGTAATTTTGTGTTTTGAATTCTGTCTTTCAAATAAAGAGTTTTCCCCCTTTATATCCAATATTTAACTAATGTTTAACATTTGTAAAATATCAAAACTAGAAAAAATGTTTTCTCCCATCAGGTTTAAAAAAATAATATAATATAGGGAATTCTTTTAATATAAACTATGACAGTTTGTAAAGATTAATGAGTAAATAGAAGTATATACTATTCCCCAGATCAAGGAAGAGCAGAAATGGTCAAATCGACTCTTTCATCCAAAGAAGAAAATATATTTAATTTTGTTTCTATTTGGAAATTGCTTCTGGACTTTGTGCTTGCAATGAAAAAAAAAATAAAACTTTAATTTTATTGCTATAGAAATGCCTAGTATTTACTGCTGTGTAAAAGTAAAAAGTTGAAGTTATAATGCTGTTATCTCCTACTGTGCTAAAGAGAATTGGAAGTTGGTGCCTTTTTCTTTCCTTTTCCCCTTTTACACCATATTTTCTCTGTTTTTCTTTTTGTCTCCCTACTAGTTTTCTATTACTTTTTAAAGTTTATATTCGAAGAAAGGGCTTTTATGTTGCAGACAAACTTCCTCCACCATTTAAGGACAAGGCACAACTGATTCTGTTAATGATGAATAATATTCTCTGTTGGATTTTAATTTTAAGAAGAAAAAATGAATGGGGAGAAATTCAGCATCATTCAATGATCTTGGCAAAAATTCAGTAACTTTTGGATTAGTAATTACAATTTCCATTAAAAGACAATATGATGTAAGGGAAAAAAGATAGAAAAGGTCTTCAAAATAAAATGTCAGAATTTCCACAATTTAGAAAGTACGGATTTGATATTCTTATTTCTTATGCTGTAGATGATTGGATTGAATAGGGGTGGGAGTAAAGAATAGAAGGCAGTTAATGCTAAATCTAAATAAGATGGAGTGTCAGAGGGAGATCTCAGATAGGCCAAGCATGCTGTTATCATAAACATGGAAAAAACTATAAGGTGGGGAAGACAAGTGGAAAAGGTTTTCTGCCTTCCTTTTACAGAAGGAATTCTCAACACTGCCTTAAAGATCATAGTGTAGGAGACAATGATAAAAATAAAGCAACCAAATCCTGCAGTGATACTAGCCACAAGGAATCCAATTTCAATTACACTGAAACCAAAGCAGGACAACTTTAATAACTGTGGAATTTCACAAAAAAAATGGTTGACAACATTAGAACAGAAAGGGGTGGAAAAGGTGCCAGTGGTATGCAAAATTCCATAGAACAGACTGGTTACCCAAACCAGAATCATTATTTCAGTGCAAGCTTTCCAATTCATCATCATCTCATAGTGCAGTGGATAACAAATAGCAACATACCGATCATAAGCCATGACAGTCAGGAGGGAGAAATCGGCACCTTCAAAGCAGACAAAGATAAAGACTTGAGCAACACAACCCAGGTAAGAGATGTTTCTGGTGTCCATGAGGGAATTTATCATGGATTTGGGGATGATGACTGAAACAATGCCCAGGTCCTGCACAGCCAAATTCATTAGAAACAAGTGCATGGGGGTAAGCAATTGATTATCTAAAGCTACTGCAGAAATGACTAGAAGATTTGCTGTTATAGTTGCCAGATATAATGCAAAGAACAAGAAAAAATGTAAAATCTGCAGATGTCGATCTTTTGAGAATTCCAGGAGCAGAAAGTAAGACATGGTGCTTTGATTCTCCATTCTTAAGTTAAGATGAAGATGAATGCCACAACTGCAAGGAATTTGGGATGAGAGAAACAACAGTTAGAACACATCCACCACATTACTTCTCTAATTAACCTAATCAGTGCACTCTGCACATATTTCAACCCATTACTGATAAAAGAACTTATTAATTTCTCCCATCGACCTCTCCACATCTTAAACATATTCCTTGTATAGGGTTTATACTACAACAAGCTGTCAAAAACACTCTCAGCTATAGAACTACACTTAGATCTTTGACTAACAAGTTTCTCAGCACCCATAAGGCTGAAGTAGTAAGGAAAAATTTGAGAAGGGCTATATACATGATGCCTTGATCTCCTGGAAGAAAGGCAGGACACAAATTAGCAATTAAAACCATAATATAAAATGATATAATATTTTTTGAGGGAAGAGGCTTTCCAATTGCCTCAGTTTCTCAATCTCTCCTAGACACACTTAGACATACACCCATCACATGCAAGAATAAATGAAGTATAATGGTTTTGTCAGTTGCTCTGGGAGTTTTGGCTGAAGAATGATGTTATAGTAGAGTACTAGGTTATAATTTCATTTAAGTTATCTTCCCAATATTGAAATTATATAAATGAATTTAATTCCATTAAAACAAGCATATGTCAATAAATTCCAATCTATCCCAGAAAAAAAGAAATAATTTTTTTATCAAATATTCAAATCCCTTACTATTTTTCTGCACAAAATTATTGTTTTTTCTGTTGCATGCTCTTTAGACTCTGTATTAATTCAGTAATATTATCCAACTTTTGTTCTATCATGTAAAGATGTATCATCAGTGGGAAAATTTATATTTGACAAGCTTAATAATCTTTTGGTATCCCTCCAGACTTAATTATACAGCACGAGACTATAGAGTCAAAGTTAGATAAAATATTATATGGTGAATATTATTATCTTTAAAAAATGAATTGAGAAAATATGTGTGAAAAATGTTCTAGAATGTTCTTGTCACTTGAAGTTTTGTTTCATGTGTATTTTTTAACTAAGATTCCTTCTTCCATCATAGTTATCCAAACTGCTGCCTATGTAGTGACATAAGTGAGGATAATCACTTAATTATACATAGTGTGAAGAAGCACTTTTATACATGAAATCTAGATCATCTGTCCATTTAACAGAATGCCCCAAATATTTAACCTTTCCATGATATTATTTGCTGAGAATGAGATTGCTATGTGGTATGCAAAATGGGGCTGCACCAATAATTAGATTAGGGACCCCTAACATTTTTGGGCACAAAAATTATGCCTACTTACCTATAAAGTTCTTGCTTCTCCTTTTATTTTCTAGAGCAGGGGTAGGCAACCTTGGCTCTTTTATGCCTCATGGACTGGCTCAGGAATTCTGGGAGTTGAAGTCCATGAGGCATAAAAGAGCCAAGGTTGCCTACCCCTGTTCTAGAGTATCTCTTATTTTCTAAAGTATCCCATATGTTCTAGAGTATCCCTATTTTCCACCATACTTATCTTCTAAAAATGTTTATGGATTCTAATATATTAAAATAATCATACTTCCATAAACTGATGTTTTAATTTTCAGATTGCTATTTCAGCCCTGTTTATAGTTAAATATTTGGGGAGTATCACCTTTTTAGGCCTGTTTGAGAGTCTTGCTATTGTTTTCAAAATTTCCACTCTTATCCTGGTCGATCATCACCACTTCTGTGTCTTCTTCTTGAGCCTGAGAATACCAATAATCTCCCTCTTTGGGTGTTTCTCATTGCTTTCCATGCTAGGATCTCTATATGAAAGCTTGATATTTCATCAGCATACCACCCTTGCATTTAATCAAAATATGGCACAAATTTCTTGATAGGTTTTGTGAAAAACTAACAAATTCTGTATCTTTTCCACCTTAATTCATATCTTAGAAAGACACTTCTGCAGTTCTGCAAGTTATTTTTCTCCTTTTCTGTTTAAGGTAGATGAAGATACCTCTTGGATCTAAACACTTGATTGTGTTTTGCAAAATGTCTCTCCCTGAAAATAATGTATTTTGTTGTGTTCAACAGGCTTTACTTGATGAGCTGTATCTTAGAAGAAGATGAAAGTGTGAATACCAATAAACAAATTTTGGGCAGGATTCATTTTCAGCACCAAAAAAGCCATGGTTTGAGAATGCCAAGGGGCACATAGAGGACTGCAAAACAGTTTCTGATAGGCATTCCCTATCTTCTTTCCCTTCTAATTATTGGAGGATGGTTCCAAACTTGCTCTTTATCTGAGTTATGAAAGGTCTCAAATAAATGATGGTGTGTATAACAGAAATTTGGGAAGAAAATTACCTTTCCCTGAGCCTTATTCTAATTTAGCATAATAGTCCTTCAAGATACAGAGTTGATCATTAATAGATTAATGAAGACTCAGCTGAAGGAAAAATAGAAAATAGATTTCCATTCCTCTAAGCCATTTACCCCGTCCATACATATATCCTGTAAGGAAGGAAATAAAACTACTACTTCAGTCATAAAACACTCAGACAGAACGCTTTATCAAATAAGAAGAAATGCTGAGAAGTGTAAATGTTTTGAATAGAACACTTGTCAAAAAGATACATTCTAATATCTCTTTGCTTAACTTAAATTGGCCATTGCATTTGTCCCATTACATCACCATCCTACCTTACTAATACCTATTTTATCATGCAATTTGTTTGTTACAGTGATCAAATATACATTTTAATTTGTATAAGCATATATAGGGAGCATAATGTTTTCTTCATAAAATTTGCTTTGCCTCCAATGCTGATCAATAAATCATTTTATGCTATTGGGAAGCTTTATTTTTCATCAGCACAACAAAAGAAAAGAGGAATAGCTTTATATATTAAAGAAACAATGAATCCTAAACAAATTTACATAGATGAAGAAGGAAGAATACTAATGGTGAAAATAATGATAAATCAAAAACAGATATTGATGGTAGCAATTTATGCACTGAATAACAAACAAGAAGAATTCTACCAAAAACTACACAAGAAAATAATGGAAACTAAATATCAAAATATTTGCTTAGTAGAAGATTTCGTAGATGGAAAGCTAGATTATAGAAGTAGTAAAATAGGAAAAAAGGAAGGAATATTTCACCTAAGGCTTTTTTAAAAACGGCAGAAGAAATCTGTATACAGAATATGTGGAGAGAAAAAAACCCCAAAAAATCCCAATATGCATTTTACTCAAGCAGGCATAAATCATGGTTTAGAATTGATATGATATGGATATCTCCTGAATTTGTAGAAGTTAACAGGATTGAAAATAAATAGAGAAAAGATTAAAGAGATAATTAAAAACCTTACAAATAAACAAAAAAACAAATCGTTAGGAAAAAAAACCAGACCTCCAGGTAGTTAAGAAAGTTAAATACATGGGGATATATTTAACAGCAAGGTGTGCAACAATAAAAGAAGACAACTATGTAAAACTATTAAAACAAATAAAACTAGACTTGGAAAAATGGAAAAATCTAGAACTATCAATGTTAGCTCATTCTTTGATGAGTTAAACCTATTAATTTTGAAGTTTATTTGGCAAGGGAAAAAGCCAGAATTAGACTGAAAATGCTACAAGAAGCAAAAGAAAATGGAGGATTTGGGTTGCCAGACTGGATTCTATATTATCAAGCATCTGCATTAACATGGCTTAAAAGAATGGATAACTCTTAGACATAAAAGATTACTATATTTAGAAGGAAATGACTTACAACTTGGATGGCATGTCTTTTTATGGTATGGGAAGAATAAAATTCATAAATACTTTCAAAATCACTACATAAGAAACACACTGCTTTTAGTATGGGAAAAGATCAAAAGCAAAAATCTATATGAAAATACCAGCATGGATTTCGACAATGGAAGCTGTTATGTCCTGAGCCTGCTGAAGCATTCAGCAGGCTCAGAAATGTTGCAAATGGTCCTGGGCAGACCAAAAGCTGCCTGGGACCAGACTGGCTGTCGCATGTGCAAGGTGCACATGTGCAAGGCACGAAAACAGCCAGTTTCTTATTGGGTGACACTATCCGTGTTCAGGACTCTATAAAAGGCATGCATGCCTTTTACTGCTTGCTTGGTTGTAGGAGAAGAGTAATAAAGAGCTTATTGTTTCATCATGTGTCTTCGTCAATTGCCAACGAATGGGAAACACAACAGTGGCGACAAAGGTGGGATCCCTGCAAGCAAAAGGAACAAATAAGACTCACCGAGAAAGTTGAAAATGGAAGACGGTGTCCTGCATTCGTGACTAAGCCTGCCAGTACAGCATCGCTGGAGGTGAGCTGGGCAAAAGAGCCCTTTCCAAAAAAATTTACTAGCTTGCAGAGGAGGCAATTAGCAAAGGCCGTAAAAGTTTACAATGTTGAAAATTGGCTGCTTGACTGACTTTGATGTCTCCCACCCGGAGAGACGGAATTCATACATAGCAAGGGTGGAGAACTACTTTAGAGTAATCAGGGAAGATGGCCTGAAGGCGGCAACTCTTCTGTGTGCCTGTGGCCAGGAAGCTTTTGACATCGCAGAAAATATGGTGGCCCCTACACCTCTGGAATCAGTAACATATACTGACTTGAAGAAGATGTTGAAGGAATATTTCCAGCCTAAATTGTCTGTCATAGCTTGGAGGCATGCGTTCGAGCAGAGAGACCAGAGGCTGGGTGAATCTGCTGTTGATTTTATTGCTGCCTTAAGACAAGTGGCCAGGCCTTGTGAGATCAAGGACCTGGAAGACAGGCTGCAAGTTCGTTTTGAAATAAAGACCTGCAACAGAAGATCTTTGCGAAAGAAGAGGTGTTGTTCCAAGATGCCTTAAGAGAGGTTGCAGCTGAGGAAGCAGCAGGTAGCACTGTGAAGGCTTTGTGGCTTGCCAGGAATTCTCCAGCCACCATGACCATCCATCAAGAGGACGCTCGAGAAGATTCAGAAGCGGATTCTGAAGAGGAGATGGACAGACTTCACCAGTCAGCAGAAAGAAGGCCGAAGGGACATCCAGACAAGGCCCCAGCATCTCTTCAGTGCTTTGGGTGTGGAGGACATCACAAGCGAGCTGACTGCAGATTCTGCTCTGCCATTTGCCGGGCATGTGGCAGGCAAGGCCACATTGCCTCCATTTGTTTGGGGCGCCAGAAGGTCCAACCTCGGGAAGAATTGCTTCAGAAAGGTACCAGGGTCCCCAGCCACCACAGGGTGGGTTTCTGTGTGCTGCGCAGGAGTATTCTGAGGCAGGGACACACAAGTTTTAAGAAAAAACTTTGCATTGATGTGAAGTTGCAGGGGGTTCCTTTATCAATGGAATTGGACACTGGGTTCGCTCTATCCATCATTTCACTTGACACATTCAAGAGAATTTGTAGTAGTAGTGGCCTTCGAGTCAAACTCAGGTCATCAAATTTAATCCTCACTGACTTCCAGAATTCCAAAGCCAGTGTGAAGGGGGAGACTATGCTCAAAGTGCAGTGTAAAGCTTTTTAAGGTTTTCTTGATGTGGTAGTAGTTGGGGGTGAATGCACAAGTCTTATTGGATTCGATTGGTTTGAGGCCCTTGGAATCCAGGTGATTGGGCTTCACAGTGTGCAAATGTTGGGCCTTGCAGAAGTTTGCAAGGAGTTTGCTGATGTGTTTAGCTCAGAGCTTGGATCCTACAAGGGGCATCCCATTGCATTACGTTTAGATGCCACTATCATGCCCATCAGGATCAAGCCTAGAAGGGTGCCTTTTGCCCTCAAAAGCAAGATAGATGCAGAGCTGGACAAGCTGCTCCAGCAGGGCATTTTAGAACCTGTGGACTCTAGTCCATGGGAAACCCCTATTGTCATGCCTTTAAAGGCTAATGGGGAAGTCCGCATATGTGTAGACTATAAGTGTACACTGAATAAAGCATTGCAACAGCACACTTATCCAGTGCCGGTGGTGAGCCACATTTTGGCCTCCCTGAAGGGGGGGTGCCTTTTTGCAAAACTTGATTTGGCACAGGCTTATCAACAGCTACCTATTGATGAGGCAACTGCAGAGGCCCAAACAATTGTAACACATAGAGGGGCCTTTAAAGTTAAAAGACTGCAGTTTGGGGTTAATGTAGCCCCTGGCATATTTCAAAGTGTCATGGAATGCACACTTCGAGGTATTCCTGGGGTCTGCCCCTACTTTGATGATGTCCTTATTGCTGGGGAGTCATCTCAAAATTTAGCAGAAAGATTAAGGGCTGTTTTGCTTCGTTTTTGCCAAGCAGGCCTTAAATTGAAGCAAGACAAACGCAAAATAGAAGTCACTTCCACTTACTTCTTAGGCTTCAGGATTGATGCTCAAGACATCCACCCTGCTGAATCCAAGCTTCAGGCAATTCAGCAGGCCCCAAGTCCCAAGTCCAAGAGTGAGCTGCCAGCTTTCTTGGGGCTCTTAAATTTCTATTATGAATTTCTCCCACATAAGGCTGCAGTAGCAGAGCCGTTACACTGGCTCTTGGACAAGCAGGCTCCATAGCAGTGGACTAAAGTCCATGAAAGGAATTTTAATGAGGTTAAGGCCTTGCTCTCTTCAAATGCTGTATTAGCACATTTCAGTGAGCAATTGCCTTTATGCATCACATGCGATGCATCTCCTTATGGGGTGGGAGCAGTACTTAGCCACCTGAAGGCTGATGGGACACAAGTCCCTGTAGCCTACTACTCAAGGACTCTGTCATCTGCAGAGTGGAATTATGCTCAGATTGACAGAGAAGCCTTGGCCATAGTGGCTGGCATAAAGAAATTCCATGATTTCTTATACAGTTGCCACTTCACGGTCTATACAGACCATAAGCCTCTACTGCAGTGGTTCTCAACGTTCCTAATGCCGCGACCCTTTAATACAGTTTCTCATATTGTGGTGACCCCACCCCATAAAATTATTTTCGTTGCTACTTCATAACTGTAATTTTGCTACTGTTATGAATCGTAATGTAAATATCTGATATGCAGGGAACATGGTATTTGTTTCCAAAGTTGAACCATTGTTTTTCCTACACAGATACTCTCTTCAAGTATCGTCATATGTTTAATAAATACATGGACATACTTTTCCAGAATTACTTGAGGACAGTGTCCATACTTTAGATTTCTGGACCAACCACCTCAATGGTGACTCTGGGCCAATCTCTCTCAGAGGGCCTGCCTACCTCACAAGGTTTTATTTATTTATTTATTTATTTTAATTAGATTTTTATGCCGCTCCTCTCCAAGGACTTGGAGTGGCTAACATGCTGTGGGAACCAAATAAATACATCATTTTAATCTCTCAGAGAAAAAAGTGGGATAAAAATGTGATAAATTATACACAATGCCCTTTTTTTTCTGCTGTATGCTCTCTCCTCATGCAAGTTATATTACTAATTTATTGCAATGGTTCCAATGATAGCCCTGAGACATCTGTACATACACTTTTCTTAGTAGCTCCCAAAAATTGCTATCTTGGCCAAAAGTACTACTTCATCCCTGAAGAACAATAACAACACAGGGAAGGAACCAAGAAGATAAACAACAGCATAGAGGAGGCAGTGCCCAGCACTTCACTTTTAAAGAAAATCAACAGTGCATTCAAGAGCACCTGGCAAGAGTCACCAAAATGCCAATCCGGATTAAGAATCCGGCTTCTTTATGCATGCAAAGGCTTCATGAATCATTTGGTTTACCAAATGCATCATCCCAGGTCAATACACTCTGGAAAAAAAA
The DNA here is from genome assembly GCA_034064705.1 of Bothrops alternatus. Classification (NCBI taxonomy): domain Eukaryota; kingdom Metazoa; phylum Chordata; class Lepidosauria; order Squamata; family Viperidae; genus Bothrops; species Bothrops alternatus. The sequence goes on along the minus strand of JARGCV010000156.1, from coordinate 1,666,448 downwards.
CCCTTTACTGGGAAAGTTTAATGGGCAATTCTCAGAAGATCCTGAGTCCCTGGGAGGTGGGGGGGGAGAGAGGAGAAGAGAGGGGCTGGGAAGGAGGCTGCAGGTCACCACACAGCCTCCACCATTTTTATATATATAACACACACACCCTAAGCTTCTAAAACTAAAGTAAGGCTTGAGCCACAAGAACTGCATTTCTTTAGCTCAGCTCCCTGTGCTGACATTTCATCCCGGATGCACATGCCAAGAAAAAGGTGATTTGCTCGGTGAGCAATCAATAATAAAAAACAGAGAGAGGAGGAAGAGAAAGGCTTGATGCTTTGCTTCTGGAGAGACCTGCCATGAGGCCACTTTATAAAACCAGGAGCAAACAAATCCAAAAAGTGCACAAAGCTAAGGCCGGGGAGGGGGCGGTGGAAGGGCCACTGAAGCCAAGCCACCAAAGGGCTTTTGCTAACAAGGTCTCAGTCAGCAGCAGTGCCTTTTTGGAAGGATGGCCAGGAATAAAATAAACTGTTCGCTCCTTTTGCTTTCTTCCAAACCTGCGCTTCCGACGCGCTTCCCAGGCGGGTTTACCAGGCAGCAAGCACTTCGGTCTCTGTGGGATTTCCCTCTTAGGAGAAGAGCACTGAGAAGGGGCTGCTCGGGGAGGACAGGAGATATAACCGTGGCCCTGTGGACTCCCCACCCCCCTCCTCTGGCACCTGGGAATCGCCGCTCCTAAGACCATCGGAAATATGTTTTTACCGATGGTCTTAGGTGACCCCTGTGAAAGCGTCGTTCGACCCCCAAAGGGTCGCGACCCACAGGTTGAGAACCGCTGCTCTACTGGGTTTGTTTACAACCAACAAACAGACTCTACATATTATTTCTCCACATATGCTGAGATGGTCAATTTTCCTGTCAGGATATGATTATACACTCATTCACAAACCTGGAAAAGAGATGGACCATGCAGACGACCTCAGCAGATTACCTCTCAAACAAATAAACAAATCCTGCTCCTGCAATTAATATTCTTTCCATTCAGGAGTTGCCTGAATCTCCCCTCAACGCTAGGGACGTGGCTACAGAAACTGCCACTGATCACACGCTCACACACGTGCTGACATGGGTCTTGTCAGGATGGCTTGACACTTGTCTAAATACGGAGTTTCAAAGCTTCTGGCAAAGGAAGCACGAGCTTTCTACATTCAAAGGGTGCTTGTTATGGGGTAGTAGGGTAGTCATCCCAACCTCATTGAGGTCTAGAGTCCTGCTCTCTCTGCATGAGGGACATCCAGGAATCGTAAGGATGAAAGCGCTTGCGTGCAGTCATCTCTGGTGGCCGGGGCTTGATAAAGACATCGAGGCCCAGGTGCATGGGTGCCAAGTGTGCCAACAGTCATGGCCTGAAATGCCTCAGGCCTCATACATAGGTGGGAGGAAACACAAACCCCATGGTCAAGAGTCCATATAGATTATGCTGGGCCCTTTCAGGGGCAATTCTTCCTTCTCTTCGTTGACAGCCATTCCAAGTGGCTAGAGGTTGTTCCTGTTTCCTTCACCACTACTGCCAGGATCATCCAGGTGCTGAGAGGAATTTTTACCTCACATGGACTTCCAGATGTCCTGGTTTCAGATAATGGCCCCCAATTTACCTCTTTTGAGTTTCAGGCTTTTCTTCAGGCCAACTTGATCTGGCATGTGACTTCTGCTCCCTTCCACCCATCTTCCAATGGCCAAGCAGAGAGGATGATGTGCACTACCAAAGATGTTCTCCAGAAACTGACTTATGATAACTGGCATCACAGGTTAGCAGACTTTCTTCTTGCACACCGCACCATACCTTGCACAACCACAGGGAAGAGCCCAGCAAAACTTCGCTGGGGTCGCCGCCTCATCACCAAACTGGACAGGTTGCACCCAGACCAGGTGACTTCACAGGTGTCACAGCCACGGGCACCTAGAAGACTTCAGGTGGGTGATCCGGTTTGGGCAAGGAACTATGGGCCTGGACATTTCTGGGTCACAGCAGTGGCATGCAAGTTCTCTGGGCTGCTGTCAAACAAAGTGGCCTTGGATGATGGACGTGTCATCTGCAGACATATCGACCAACTGCGCTGGAGGCTTCACAGCAACACTTCTGCTCCTGGCTCTGCTCTGGGGGGGAGGGGGACCATAATATGCATTCTAGTTCATAGTTTCCTGATTCTAGTAGTGTCTCACAAGCTGATGAGACTGCTGCTGCTGAGGCTGTTAGGCGGTCATCTTTGGGTTCTGCAAGTGCTCTGAACAGGAATTCCCAGGAATGGGGGTCATCCTGCACATCAGTTATTGCTGCAGACAGGGAGTTGCACCAGGGGTACCCACATAACCCAAATACCTCAGATACTGCTCCAGACAGGGAATCGCACCAGGGGTATCCACACAATTCAAACACAGCCCTAGACAGGGAATTTCACCAAGGGCACTCATACAGTTCAGTTATTGCTCCAAAAAGGAAGTCTCCAGGAAGGGGATTTGCCATGGAGGTGGCTCCTGACTGTGGCACCTCTGGCACGTACATGGGGACTATGGAGTACTGGGGTACTTCCGCCACTCAGGCCACTCCAGTGGCTGGCCTTGGGCTCAAGGGACAGCATTCCCAAGAGGAGTCCATTGTGGACTCAGGGACTGCCCCCCTCCAAGAACTCTGGCTTGGACTTAGAGGGTCCAGCCAGTCAGCAGCTGGGTGGGTCACCTGGGTTTTTAGGGCATCAAAGTCCTGGTCTGCCTAGCCTGGCAGGCGAGTTGGCAGGCCAGGCACACTCACTGGCCATCAGAAGGTCACAGCAGGCTAAGGGCCTGCCTAAACATCTTGAGGACTATGTGAGATTTCTGTCAATTCTAAGGGAACCTTACTGGTCCTTAAACAAGATGTAGAGTAAGCACTCAGTGGAGGAGTGTTACCTTCAAATTATTATTTGTTGTATTTCTTTTATAAGAAGTATAATGTAAGAGTGTTCTGCCTGTGTGCAGACTATTGTGATGTTCACTAACCCCCAATCCCTTGAACACATGTACCTGTGCTGTTACATCACAGGGTATATTGTTTTATCTAGGGGGAAGTGGTGTTGTGTCCTGAGCCTGCTGAAGCATTCAGCAGGCTCAGAAATGTTGCAAATGGTCCTGGGCAGACCAAAAGCTGGCCGGGACCATACACACACACATATATATATATACATACATATATATATCATTCTTGTATATTACTAATATAACAGTTGAGTACTATATAAAACACCCCCAACCCACCCACCCCGACTTCCCAGAGTGAATACAGGGTAAAACACAAGAAAACCCACTAAACTAAACAAAATTGTAATATAAATCCTATTAAAAAATAAACATTTTACAATCCAACAGATAAAAATTTAACTATATGCTAAATACAATTTCTTAGATTGATATTTCCCTTGTATATACTCTATCCATTTTTTCCAATCCAACATATATTTTTCATTTGAATGATCCTTCAAATATGCAGATATTTTAGCCATTTCTGCCAAATTTATAACTTTCAAAGTCCATTCTTCAATAGATGGTAATTCTGGCTTCTTCCAATATTGTCCCACCAACAGTCTTGCTGCTGTGATCAAATTCAAAATTAAGTTCGTCTCTAAGGTGGTACAGTCTTGTGTAATACCTAACAGAAACAACTGTGGTAAAAATTCAATACGGTTTTTTCAAAATATTCTGAAGTATCCACCATATTTTTATCCAAAATCCTTAATTTTTCTACAGGTCCACCATACATGAAAATAAGTAGCGTCCAAACAATCACATCTCCAACATTTAGATTGTAAATCAGGATACATATGATAATTTTTTCGGATCTAAATGCCATCTATAAAACATTTTATAAAAATTTTCTCTTAAATGTTGCGCATGTGTGAATCTTACATTTTTCACCCAGATCCTCTCCCAAGTTTCCATCATAATTGGTTGTCAAAAATTTTGTCCCCATTTTATCATGCAGTCCTTAACTAATTCAGTTTCAGAATCAATTTCTATCAATACATTATACAATCTTTTAATATGCATAGACCTTTGGTCTTTAACTTGTTTAATTAAATTTTTATCTATATGAGATAAACCCATCTTCAAGTCTTTTTTCCATCTAGTCTGTAATTGTAAATATGAAAGCCAAGTATTAACTATTCCTTCGTCTCTTAACATGTCCAAGGGCTTTAATAATGACAAATTCCCTTCTTTGATTAGGAGTTTCTCATAGGGCACCACATCATGAACTTGTGCTATATTTATATTCTCTATTGCGTGTCTGTGAACCATCCAAACAGGAATCTTTTCATTTAATAAATACTGATACTTTTTCCAGACACGCAACAGAGTGCTTCTTAATAGGTGCTCCCTGAAACTCCTATCCACCTTTTTATCATAAACTAAATATGCATGCCAACCACATAATAAACCATACCCTTCAATATTCAATATTCTATCATTAGTTAAATTAACCCAGTCACTTATCGCAACTAAGACAGCAGCATGATAATATAACTTAAAATTGGGCATTTTTAGACCACCTCTTTTCCCTGTGTCCTGAATAATTTTTAATTTAACCCTCGGTTTCTTGCCATCCCAAATAAATCTGTTAATACCCTTCTGCCACTCCTCCAAGTTCGCATCCTTTTTTAGTATAGGTAACATTTGAAAAAGAAATAAAAATTTTGGCAATACATTCATTTTGACTGCGGCTATCCTACCCAACAAAGATAATCGTAATTTTTTTCCATTTTTCCAGTTCTATTTGAAGCTTATTCCACAAAACTTCATCATTATTTTTATATAACTTCCCGTTAGAGGCTTCAATATCAATTCCTAAATATTTAACTTTCTTAATTATTTCAGAACCCGTTATTCTTTCCAAATCTTGTTTTGAATTAATGTCTAAATTTTTAACTAACATCTTAGTCTTAGATATATTTAATTTAAAACCTGATACCCTACCATAATCTTTAATTATCTCCATCAGTCTCTTGGCTGACTGTGTTGGTTGAGTCAATGTTACAAGCAAATTATCCGCAAAAGCACATAGTCTATAGTCATGTTGTCTAATCTTTATACCTTTTAAATCATCTGCAGCTCGTATCCTATTCAATAACACCTCCAAAGTTAAAACAAACAGCAAAGGGGATAATGGACATCCCTGTCTAGTACCTTTCTCTATATTGAATGAATCTGTTAAGTCCCCATTCACAATAATCTGACCTGTTTGTTTCTGATAAATTGCCAATATAGAATTAATAAACTGATCTCCCATTCTCATCCTAACAATTAATTTTTTCAAAAACAACCAATTCAGTCTATCAAAGGCTTTTTCCGCATCCAAAAACATAAGAACAGCGGGCACCTGGATATGCTTCTCCAAATATTCTAATATATTAATAAGTTGTCTAACATTAGTTTTCATCTGTCTTCCTTGTAAAAAAACAGTTTGGTCTGAATGAATTATTTTTTGTAAAACTGTCATTAATCTATTAGCCATAATTTTTGCAAAAATTTTATAGTCCGTATTCAATAATGAAATAGGTCTAAAATTTTCTGGTTGAACATTATCTGTTCCCTCTTTGGGAATTAAGGAAACATAAGATGTTTTCCATGATGGTGGGACCTGACCACCCTCTTGTATGTTAACAAATAACTCTCTAAGAGGTTCCACCATGTCAATTTGAAGATACTTATTGTTGTGAGTGTCCCTAGACCAGCTTGGGAAGTGTCAGAGTATGAGGATGAGCAGCCAGGCCCCTCTGGGTGTTTTCCCTTCCCGGCAGCCGAGGAAGAGCAGCCAGGCCCCTCTGGGTATTTTCCCCTCCCGGCAGCTGAGCCAGACAGGGAGGAGATTTACAGGCAGTCTGGGTCAGATTCACAAAGTGAGGGGTCAGATTTGGATCAAGAAGATAGATGGCTTGATCCGAGATTCCGAAGGTTTGATAAGCGAAGGTGTCAGTTAAGTGGAAAAAGGAAGTAATGGGGGGAAGTGACGTATCGGACACTATATTAGAAGGGGACAGAGAGACTACGCCTTTGTCATGAGCAACGTTAATCAAGGAGTAGCCTGATATCTGGAGCAGTGCGTTTGAATTCAGTCTTCTGATGTTTTGGAAATCTACGGAAGAATAATGAGGTATTGGACAATGTGATAAAGAAAGAGTGAGTTAATTGGAAGGTGTGGGAAGAGCATGTTTTAATCTAAATGTAAATAAATGAGACTTGGCCGTTCCTGCCAGCAAAATGCCAGCAGCGTGCTTTGAAGTGAATCCTTTTGAAATGTGTTAAATAAACCTCTTAAAGACATATTTATGTGGATTTTAATGAGCTGAGAGGGGCCAGACAGAACACTTATAATAAGTTATTAAAACGGTTATTAAAACGGATGTCCATGTGCCGCCTCTATGTTGGTTGAGGCAGGCAGGATTCCCTTGAGTACCATTTGTTTGGGGGTCAAGGGAAAGGGAGGGTTTTGCCTTCTCTTTCTGCTCAAGATCCCCATGTACATTTGGTGGGCCACTGTGTGACACAGAATGCTGGACTCAATGGGCTTTGGCCTGATTCAGCATGGCTCTTCTTATGTTCTTATGTCCTAAGTTGCCGTTAACCCATCAGTCCCAGGGGATTTTCCCATTTTCAATTGTTTAATCACTGAAATTATTTCTTCTGATGTAATCAATGCATTTAATCTATCTCTTTGTTCATCAGTAATTATCAATACCTTTTCATTTTGTAAAAACATATCTATCTCATTATCTTGTGTCTTCTCTTCAGCGTATAGCTTGGAATAAAATTCTAAAAAAGCTTTCTTAATCGTTTCTTGTTGAAACGCTTCCTTCCCTTTATATTCTATTTTTTCAATTATACGAGATTTTTGTTTTTTCCTTAATATATAAGCCAATCATCTACCAGGTTTATTAGAATTAAAAAATGTATTATGTTTAGCATATTGTATATTCCTAGCAACTTGATCTGCCATCAACAAGTCAAATTGTTTCCGTAAAATCTTAATCCCCTCTTTAATGTTTTTATCATCTGATCTCTATTAATAATTGCTTTTTCTTATTTATTTCCTCTTCTAAATCCTTCCTTTCTTGCTCTTGTTTACAACGGTGCCTTTTATTCATATCAATTAAAATCCCACACATATACCCCTTACTTGCTTCCCATATCATTTCTATAGGTGTATCCTGATTCATAGTTAACATAAAAAATTCCTTCATAACATTTTTACATTCATTAACATTTATATCATTTTTAAACAAATTTTCATTAAGTCTCCAAGATCTCTTAAGTCTCTGTCCATCCCTTAATTCCATCCAAACCGGATTATGGTCTGTTAAAACTTTGGGTAGGATTTTCACCTTTTTTAAGCTAAAAAGAAAATGACTTGAGGTTAGTATAAAGTCAATTCTAGAAAATGACTGGTGTCTATCAGAAAAAAAGATAAATTCTTGCTCTTTACCGTGTCTTTCTCTCCATATGTCTATCAAATCAAAATCATCCTTTATATCAAAAAAAGATTTAGGCAACTTGGAACGTGTTTGAGGAATTGGTAATATCTTCTTTTTATCTAAACCAATATCTATAACACCATTCCAATCTCCCATTAAAATACAAGACCTATAATCAAATTGTGTTAACTTTGTATGTATTAACTTATAAAATTTTCCTTGTTGTTGATTTGGTGCATATATGCCCATCAAAAGAACTTTCTTACCATCTTTTAAATTTTCAATTGCTAAATATCTACCTTGTGTATATGATTCAATTAATTTAGCTCTTATATGATTTTTGACATAGATAACGATTCCATTCTTCTTCTCAGCAGCCGCTGCTACAAAATGTATACCTAACTTATTATTTATTAAATATTTCTGGTCAGTAATTCTAATATGTGTTTCTTGTAAGCAAATTACATCATTTTTACATTGAGTCAAATAATGAAATATATTCTTCCTTTTCTGTGGAGAATTTAAACCATTAACATTCCATGTCAAATATTTATTTGACATGACCAGCTTTAGAAAGCTTTTGCAAGACCAAATCAACTTTTTCACCCGCTTTCTTCTTTGGTCGAGCTCCCATGGCTTCCAGACTTATATTTGTACGACTTTGTTGTTGCTTTTCTTGTTGTTCCAAACGTTTAGTAGTAGCTCTTGTTTGCCTTTGATCTTTAGACTTTTCTACTTCCAAAGGCTGAAAGATATCAATGCTCCGAGCAGGCATCTCCATCAAAGCTCCTTTATCAACTCCTGTTGCTGCAGGGGGCTGTGACTCCGAGAACTGTGGTTGTTGTTTTAAGTCCATTTCTCTTTCTTGTAGTAAGTCTGCACTTTTTGGTGTTGGAGATGGGGGTCTACCAGCCTTCAGCACATTCTCAAAAAATTCTTTTGCTTTCCAGACAGAATTCAAACGATATCTATCACCATTGTAAAATAATGAGAGTCCAGCTGGAACCTCCCACCTATATTGTAACGCACGTGCTCGAAGTTCAACAACCAAAAATGCATAATCTTTCCTTGCTCTTAACATCTTCGGAGGGATCTCCTTCAAAACCACGACCTCCTGACCAGCAACACTTAATTTCTTATTGTAAGATATTGTAAGAACATGATTTCTGAATCTCCTTGTGACAAAATAAATAACAACATCTCTAGGTAAATTTCTTTGTCTTGCAATCCATGAATTAAGTCTGAAAATTCTATCAATCTGCCAAGAGAAATTTTGCGCAGCATCTTCTAAATTTTTTTCCAAAGCTTCTTCAAAAATTCTTCTCAAATCATCCTGATTCTCATTTGGTACTTCTTTCAGCCCTCTGATTCTAATAGCTGACATCATCTGATTATATTGCACCATAAGTGCATGGTCTTGTATATCACTTTTCATCTCAGCAAGTTGTCCCTCAATTTGTTGCTCAACCCCTTCCACCTTCTCTTCAACACTCTCCCAAACCCCCTTGAAAGCTTCCACAATATCTTCTCTTATTTCCATATTGTGAGTCTGAATTGTTTCTTTAATTTTTTCCAGTTCATCAGTTACATCTTTGCTTTGTTCCTCAATCTTATTCTCCAATTCCTCAATCTTGTTCTCCAGTCTTTTCTCCAGTTTTTCAAACCTTTTCTCTAAATTGTCAGTAATTGTTGACAATGCTGCTTGTAAATCTTTCACAGTAAGCATTTCTGGAGACGCTTGAGTAGACAAGGGGGCTTGAGACTCTGTAGATATTGAGGAAGATGGGGGAGCAGAAAAAATAGTTACTGGTAATTTAGAGGGCTGAGCTGGAGAAGATACTGCCACCTTTGAAGAAACTATTTTTGTTTGTCTGGTAGTCATTCTGTATTCAGTCCACTTTTAAAAAGTTGCTTTAAATAGAAAAAAAGTCATTACAAATATATTGCCAAAATATATCCTCTTCTTATCTTCTTTAATTGCACTTTATAGAATTTTAAAATATAAATCTAAACTGTCTCTTAGCGATCGCTCTAATGCTGCGCTGAGAAAAAAATCACTTTCACTTTCCGGTCACTTTCTCTTTACAGTGAAAGCGATCGCCATTTTGAATACATTATGTTGATTGTAGAAATATGTGATCAGAAGTAAAATATAAAGAAATACTTGCGATATAGAACTCCTGTATTCACTCCGCCTGCATATAGGTCTCTTTTAAAAAATTTTCTCAAGCAGAGAATGGTCGCGGCATCTTTGCCTGTCCGCAGACAGAAGCGTCTCTGGGCAGGAGCGTCTTCGAGCGCCTGGGGAGCTCTCACTCTTACCCCCTGAAAACTTTTTCAGGGGGTTCTCAGAGGAGCTCAACCCCCGCCCGATGCTCTTCACCCCTTCTTTGCCCGAAGGGGGGATTTTTCACCACAAAAACAGCTGATGTTCGCTGTTTTTGCGGCTTAACAAACCCAGGAGAATGGAGCCTCCAAAGGAGGCTGTGGCGACGCCAGCGGAGCCACCGGAAGTCGATTTTCTACCTACTTTCCAAAGCATCAGAAGGGATGACAAAAATTTAATGGATAGAAACTAATCAAGGAGAGAAGCAACCTTAGAACTAAGGAAAAATTTCCTGACAGTAAGAACAATTAACCAGTGGGATGGCTTGCCTTCAAAAGTTGGGGCTGCTTCATCGCTGGAGGTTTTAAAGAAGAGATTAGACAATCATTTGTTTGAAATGATTAGTGTCTTCTACTTTAGTAGTGGGTTGGACTAGAAAACCTCCAAAATCCTTTCCAATTCTGTTAAATACTCTGTTATTATTATTCTCTTATGTAAATAAACTGAAACATTTTACTACATTGTTCAGCTTTAACTTGCTACTTAAATGTTGAGCTGTGTTACTTTTTAAACACATACAATATCTAGTAATATAGGCTTTTTCTATTTTTTTACTGTTTTTTTTCATGCTTTCTATTTCCATCCCTACTGGCATGAATGAATTCCATAAAAATTCTACTCTTCATAGAAAAACAAACTGGGGGAGATCAAGAAAAACAGAGTTAAATCTCTCAGAATATAGATGATATTTATGTCTAATATCTTCAAAATACACTTTTATTACTGTTAGTGCATTCAGCTCATTTTATAAAACAATTTTCACCTAAAGACCACTATACAGTATGTATGTCAAGTATTTTTCAGAATAATGTTATATTAAATTTAAAGACAGAAAGCTGCAAGAGAAAATATCTAGAGACGTCTGAGTTAGAGACGTCTCTAGATATTAGATTAGAATGAAACTAATATCTCTAGATATTAGTTAGAATGAAACTTTAGCCATTTGTTTACTACAATTATATTTATTAGTAGCATTTCTCTCCTACGAATTCCCTACAGTACTGCATATGTTAAGGTTTCTTAATGAAAATAATGGTTAAATTAGGCACCCTTTAGAAATGCAACAAATTATGCAAGATTTGCGAGAGCATTTTAGGGCTCTTGTTGCATAAAACTGGGATGGATATTGGAAATCCATTGGTATGCTTAATTCTGGATGTTGCCCAGCATCAGTGAGCTCTTGTGCATCTATGTTTCCTTAACAATGAAAGGAAAACAACATTTTTGGCAATGAAGTTGAAGAATTGCATCAGACTTGCAACTGTTCACTTATGCATAGATACATTTGGCATTGCCTTATTATTTCCCCATGAAAGTGATTTTGAAAACACGAGGAAGCTTTGGCTAATGATCTGTATTTATTGGGATTTATCTGCCATTCCAATTTTATCAGCTCTGACACGAAAGATTCTGAAGATGGTAGGTGACAGTTAGAAAAAAATCAAAACTTTCCTTCTTTTCATTTTAACTGTGGTCTATTAGTGCTGAGGTACTATGCTTGGAGAAATGGGAGAAAATCTCTGGATGCTAAGATCATTCAGGTAGTCATCATATGCTTCTGTCTCTCAGTTCTGCTCAAAACCATTATGGAGTCACAAATGTGAAAACTTAATCTGCAATAAGAAGTGGAGGGAATGAGTCAGATAACAGAATTATAAAGTCTGAAGAGAAGAAGAAACAGAAATGGAAGATGTCAGGTATATATTCATTATACTCTCTTGAGTAAAGGCTGAAGGGAAACATGTAGGGAAACATGGAAAAGTTGAAATTTGTCAATCATTTGTGTATCAGTTTGTTGCGAATTTAGGGGAAATCAAACTTTATTTTTTCTGCTTTAAAACTTTCTATTACTTCTTCATTGTACTGCTTTGAATGTTTTTTTTTAAAATGTCTATTTTTTCTAGCAGTATCTTTTTCCTTCATACTTGTTTAAGGAAATTTAAAACTCTGAACTTTAAAGTGTATTTGAGATTCTGCATCTCAGTTATTTTTGATCTTTACTGTGGTTAGGCTATTTTAGTTTGCCCATTCACATATTGGCACAGATTACCAGGGCTGAAGAAAATAGTTTGTTTCCTAGGAAGATAAGAGGTTTGGTTAAATTTGTGTTGTGAAAATTCTTTTAAAGATGGCACTTGCGCTGCATAAAAACTAAACACATTTATAAGATCTGTTTTGAGGGAGATTCGCTTTAGGAAAAGCAAGATGAGAGATGAGTTTAAAATCTGAGACATAAATATAAAAATTCAATATAACATTACCTACATCTTAAAACTATCTTCTCAAAGAATGAATCATATTAGAAAGAAGTACAGAGGCTGTGAAATACCATTATAACTACTGAAATACCATTACAACTACAGCAATATGTCATTAATATTTTTAGGAAGAAAAAGAATTCATAATTGTAACATAAACTTATGTATAATTTATATTTTGTTTTCCTATAGGAGATGTCATAATGTCATATCTAATAGAACAAACATAATGGATTTTGTTCTTCTGGGATTTCCTGGAAGTCAGGAACTACACATCACTCTCTTTTTAATAATGTATCTTTTTGACATGGTGGGAAATCTTCTGATTATTGTTTTAATAGTAATCAATAAATATCTGCATACTCCAATGTACTTTTTTCTAATCAATTTATCTATTGATGATCTTGCTATCACTACCTCAATTATACCCAAATCTATAGTTAATGCCTTTGTGAACTCCAAATGGATTTCATATTCTGAATGTGTGACACAATTGTTTCTCTATGTTTCTTTCCTATCATCAAATTTCTTCATTCTCACTGCCATGGCCTATGACAGATACATTGCTATCTGCCATCCATTGCACTTCACATTCAGAATGAAGTGGTCCACTTGTATGCAAATGGCTGGAGGGGCCTGGGTAGTTGGATTTCTGCATGCAGCTCTTCACACAGGGAATATTTTTTCAATACCTTTCTGCTCCAATGTCATCAATCAGTTCTTCTGTGAAGTTCCACAATTAATCAAGCTCTTTTGTTCTGATTTTTATCTTGGTGAAATCTGGGTCCTTGTCTTTGGTTCAAGTTTAGGGGTTGGCTGCCTCTCATTCATTATCTTGAGCTATGTGCGGATCTTTTCCACTGTCCTGAGAATGCCCTCAGTTGAGAGAAGGGGAAAGGCCTTCTCTACTTGCATTCCCCACCTCATTGTGGTTTCTGTATTCATTAGCACAGTGGTTCTCAACCTGTGGGTCGCGACCCCATTTGGGGTCGAACAACCATTTCACAGGGGTCGCAAACACCGCAGTCCGCCATTTTTTTTGGGTCGGCCATTTTTTTGGGTCGGCCATTTTTTACCCTATGCAATGCGAGCAGTCACGCCGCGCATGTGCGATGCGGGCCCGCCATTTTTTTTGGGTCGGCCATTTTTTTTTTGGTCAGCCATTTTTTTTGGTCGGCCATTTTTTTCCCCTTTGCAATGCGGGCCGTCGCGCCGCGCATGTGCGATGTGGGCCCGCCATTTTTTATTTTGGTCAGCCATTTTTTCCCCTTCGCGCCGTGCATGCGTGATGTGCCCCGTCATGCCGCACTTGCACAGCGCGGGCCGGGGTCGAGCCCCAGAAAAGGTTGAGAACTGCTGCATTAGCAGTAGCCTGTTGGCTCATCTGGTACTACCTGTAAATTCTCCATCTAGGGTGGATGAAATATTTACTGTATTATATACTTTGGTCCCTTCACTGATGAATCCAATTATGTTGTAATGCATTAGGCCTGGAACAAAGGAACAGGCCATGTGGCTTGGAACAAAGGACAAAGGCCATGCAGCCTTGGAACAGGAAATGAAGGGGGGCTAATAGGTGGATGGACGTTGTACCAAGATTTGAATCCATTGGCCACAGGGTGGCTTTGCCAGTGTAGCCTTGTCATTGGCTGCTGGTATAACATTGTCATTGGCTGTTTGTAACCATGTGATGCATTGTGTAACCGCCCACTGTAACAGGTAATAAAAGGGGAGGCAGCCTGTTGTCTGTTGTTGGTTCACCCAGAGAAAATGTGCTTGGTAGCATGTCTCTCCTTAATCCGGCTATCGTGAAGGACCCGCCATTGATTGGGGCACAATGAGGTGCCTCAAATCAGAATTGAAGAGGCCTGCGCAGGGCCTGACTTCAAGTGGTGACCCCGACGTGATGCCAGTCACATCCTTCTGACAACCCACCACTTACTACGTCTGGAATAGACCATGTGCAGGCTTTTGGTAAGTGTGGGACAGAGGCTATGCAAAAATTGGGCTGAGTACCTGAAAGAATTGCTTAGCTTAGTCAGGAGAGCAAATTATATTCAGAAACTTAATAATCAGGCTGTTTTCCCTGTCACTCAGAAAGATTTATATCTTTTATTGGCTTTTTTGGAAAAAATTTATCCTCCTACCTGGAGGAGGAGCAATTAGACCTCGTCACATGGCAATAGGCACCTGGCTCCACACACCGCCTAGAGCTCCGCCAGGTGTCCTAGCCCATGGGAGGCTGTAATGTCCATGCTGGCATTACACTATGCAAAAACAGAGCAAGCTAAATTGGCTAATCAGGCTTTAAAAACAAGCCCTGAGACAAAAAATGTTACAATCTGACTCTAAGTTTGTCCCACTGGAGGAACAACCCTCGTGGCGTTTCTTCAGCAAGGATCACCCCCCCCCGTGAGTATGTGGGTGGAATTCTCCAAGGATCAAAGGGGAGGGCTTGGTGTAATTGTCAGGACCTTAATTATGCAACTAACAAAGATTCACAAATTGCCTTCACGTAAGGAGTTAAAAGTATTGTTAATGTTTGTTTGGCATTTGTCCCTCATACACCTTAAAGGGACCACTAAAAATTGCTGATTGGATTAAAATTGGCTTATGTGATGAGCTTTCTGCTCCTTCCCAAATTCTCTTTACGTGGAAGAATTGTTTTGCATGTCTATTTTAAAAGATCTGCCTTCTCCTTTTTCTTCTCCTGTAGCTATTGGCTTAGAACATAGTCATTGTTATCAGGATTCTGTTTCTGTTTCTCCTGCCCTGTCCTTTTAACTTGCTAAAAAATCTTAAGTCTTTTGTTTCTTTCAAGATTTGCTACCTCCTCTCCCCCCTATTTCTCCTTCTGACTCAGAGCATGCTGACTCAGAGCTTACCTTTTAACTTGTTATTCCCTGGCTTTCCATTGATTCAAGACTGCCTCAATAATACCTTGCTTACTGTTAAAAAACTTTTTCCCCTGTAGCAGAGCCATTTCCTCCCCCCTCTTCTCTCCCCCCCTTTTTCTTTTGCAGCAGAGCCATTTCCCCCCCTCTTCTTTTGAAATTGCAGGTTTATTATCGTTGGTTGCCAAATCTGAAGAAAACCAGTAAAAACAGCTAGTCTTCTTTCTCGGTTTCCAAGGAACAAAAGGATGGCTGTGAATGAGATCTCATCTCCCATCTGCATTTTGTTTTTGCCATCTACATGTGAATTCGTGTTCCCTCTTCTTTCTTTCATGCACTCCCCCTCTCTGGTTGTTTTGTTTAATAAACCATGGCCCCTCTCTTTCTTATTTCTCTGCCAATTTTGCCTTTAATTTTGCCTTTCTTATTTCTCTGCCAATTTTTCCTTTCTTACTTCTCTTTGCCTATTTTGAATTTATGCTTTCTAGTCTTGGTAATGATTTTTATTTTTGTCCCTTTCTTATTTCTCTTTAATGATTTAATTTTTGTGACAATCTTTGCTGTTTTGCATTTTTTGTTTCTCATCATGCTACTGTATTTCAATTGTTAATGATACATGCCAGCACAGAACAAACATGCTTTCACCCTTGATGGTCTGCCTTATGAGTTTGCCTTGCCTCACAATTTTTTCCTTAATATGTTCACATGGATGAATGAAAAATCTCTCTCTTTAACTTTGAATCCTTCCTTGCTGTGTGTTATCCTGCTCAAGTATGCATTAATCACACAGCTTCATCAGTTAGTAACAAGACCTTTCTAGGTATTTGGCAATCTTGTAATAAAACAACTATCCCTTGGCAGCTAGATAATGAAACAATGACAACAGGAAAGCATGTACTGATTGTGTTCCCTTGTTTGATTTTGGTGAAATCTTTGAAACTTTGTACACCTTTTCTAAAGACAATGTAGATCTTATGTGGAAAAAATGCATATTGGTCAATACCCCAGAATTGGTCTGGTACATATACATTTCTGACAACACACACATCATTTCTGCCACAGTTGCTCACATGAAAAGTATGGTACAAAACAATCCCTTATCACAAGAAACTGGTGCCTTGTTTGATTGACAGTTTATTTTCCTGGCTACCTAATGCTGGGTGACTCAAGAAATTGGTTTTTAGTATTATAATGTTTCCAGTATTCTGTGTAACAATCTGTTGCTGTGTGCAATGTATTCATTCCCTGTTGAACCTGTGTAAGCCTCCCTCTTATAACCATCTCGTGGATAAGAACCAAGAACCAACTACAACCTCTGATGACTGGACAGAGATGATGGCCTATGCCCTAGGATCGTGTACAGAGCTGGACAGCGCATAGGTGGAACAAAGGACAGTTGCTAAAAAAATAAAAACAGTGGATATGTTGTAATGCATTAGGCCTGGAACAAAGGAACAGGCCATGTGGCTTGGAACAAAGGACAAAGGCCATGCGGCCTTGGAACAGGAAATGAAGGGGGGCTAATAGGTGGATGGACGTTGTACCAAGATTTGAATCCATTGGCCACAGGGTGGCTTTGCCAGTGTAGCCTTGTCATTGGCTGCTGGTATAACATTGTCATTGGCTGTTTGTAACCATGTGATGCATTGTGTAACCGCCCACTGTAATAGGTAATAAAAGGGGAGGCAGCCTGTTGTCTGTTGTTGCTTAACCCAGAGAAAATGTGCTTGGTAGCATGTCTCTCCTTAATCCGGCTATCGTGAAGGACCCGCCATTGATTGGGGCACAATGAGGTGCCTCAAATCAGAATTGAAGAGGCCTGCGCAGGGCCTGACTTCACAATAATTTATAGCATGAGGAATAAAGATATCAAAACTGCTTTTTGGAAATTCCTTGGTTGGGGGGATCTAAGCAAGAAGTAAAAAATTAAAAAATAATAACTAAGAAATAATTTGTTCTGCTATCTAATTATGAAATTAAATATAATGACAATTTGTAAATAGATGAAGGTTCATAATTTGGGGTTTCTTTGCATAATTTATTTGTTTATGTGATTTACTCTATATTGTGATTTGTTAGATATGCAAAATTAAAATTGTATTTGTATATCAAATTGTGTTTTATTAACATAAAAGTGTGGTACCATAATGCATACAACTAGTCCTTGACTTATGATCACTATGCAATCTGGAATTTCTGCCATCGGACATGATAGTCATAAGTTGGGGCACCGATGTGACTAACTTGATTTTATGACTGTTTTTAGCACTTTTTAAGTGAACATCATTAAGAACCAATCAATACCAGTTTTTAAAATTAATGTGTTCCTTAACTTCCTAAAACCACAATATTCCTGGATACGGGGACTCAGACATTTAGAAACTTGAGTATTACTCTGTTTTTTGTTTCTGGATGCAGCTGAAGAGAAGAACCCAACCAGCAGTTCCAGGCTGTAAAGCACAACTTAATAAAGCTGCTTCAGGGATCCAGAAAACTGTGATTTTAAAGCCTGGGAACACAATATAGTTGAAGGGAAGGGAGCAAAAAGGTAAGAATTAGGATTAAGCCCAGCAGCCTCATTAGCATACTACTACAAGTCCAACTCAGTAAAGTGCTCTCACAGAACTTGCCACTTCATGGTTTAAGTGACTGGCCTCAAGTTCACTTCATATGGGGACTTTCAGTGAAGATGCCAACTGATTACATGCTCAGGGAAGGATCCCTGAGGCATTTCCCCCTGAATGTAACTTCTTCAATTATCAAACAAGGAACCATCATCCCTTTAGTTTATATGAATCTCCTGGGTTATGGAAAGTCCTAGAATTACCCTTCAAGAGCCTCCTATAGAACAATAGGTCTGCAAGTAGCTTTAGTAGGTATGCTTCAAAAAAGCTTGAAGGGCAAAAACTGGGGAGTGGAGCTGTAATCAGTTCTTTGTTGAAGAAGCAGATGTTTTGGAATTTATTTTTCAAATGGGCAGTAAATCGTGTCTTTCATTTCTTAATAATTTTAAAGGACTATTCTGGTTAAACAACAAGGAAGAAGGCTGCTAAGGCAAGTTAAAACAAGGAAATGAGGACTATTTTTTTTTTAAAAAAAATTGATAGAGAAATATAAAAGCAGAAAGTTAGGTTTTAGTTTATTATTTTTAGTAATTTATAGCTTGGTCTGCTCTGCTATGGGTGGCTAAAACTAAAACTTTCCAATTTTTATGATTCCTGATTTGTCAGCAATTCTTAAGTGACTTACAAAAAACCTATTCTTTGACTAAAGAGGGAGTTAAGAAAAAGGAGGAGCAAATTATTAAAGATGTATTTGAAAAATCTTTAAATAAAATACATAGTTTATAGATCAGTTCTGCTCCAAAGATGCTAAAAAGACTACTCAAACTACTTCAGAAATGAAAATATGGGTAGAAAATTACTAAACCACAGAGTCAATTTCAGAAGTAGCTGTCAATGCAGAGGAGTCAACTGTAATTTTGGAATATAAACCTGACACCAATTTTTATTATGATGATTTAAATAGAAGACTCCAAACACAATTAAAATGAAAGCTCCCAGAAAATTTGCAACTTTTAAAAGGACATGTTTGGGACCTTTTCCTCATGGATATTAACAAGATTGAGAAATCCTTGAGAAATAGAGAAGCTTCTAACTACTTGACAAATGTTCCAGAGAAGAAAAAGATTTTATTCCATGAAGCAAAGCTGGAAGGAGTGACTGAAACTTAATGAGTCAATTGGAATTAGGATGGATTTCCATCTGTTTGATATTTGTAATTGAAACAAAGTCTTAATCTAAAAATGTATTTTTTCTTTATATATAATGCTTAAGTAATTCCTAAAGTTTGTAAAATATTATTGAAAGTATATTTGAAAATATGTTAAGAGAAAGTTAGAAGAAAAAGATGTATTAGCTTAAAGAAAAATCTAGAGCTTTAAAAATGATATATACAAGAAGAAAAATATATTCTATGAGGGTAACTTGGAGGGAATGATCTAAATTTAATGAATTACTTGGAGTTAGTTGGAATGTTATTGGTCTAAAAATGAACTTTAAAATATGTAGGCTAACAGGAAGTTTTAAAAAAAGATGCATTAGAATGTTTTAATTTTAGAAATGTTTTTAAGTACTTTAAAATGGATGAAAAATATTTTTCCCTTTAAGATTAAAGAATATGAAAGAATACAGTGAATTTTGTTAATATAAATGGTGATAGTTTAAAAAATATTGTGCAAATAGAAAAATATTGTTTCAACAGCAAGGAAGATAAAGCAGTAAAGATTAAACTGGTTATTCTATTCAAAGAAGAGAATATATTTATGTTTTTTATTTAGATATCACTTCTGAATGTTGTGCTTGTGATGAAAAAATGGAACTTTGGTTTTGTTGATTAAATAGGTTTGTTTTTATAGAAACAGTTAGTTATATATTAATGCATAAAAGTAAAAAGTTGAGGTTGTAATGTTATCTTGTACTGTGTTAAAAAGAGTTGGAAGTCAACACCTTTTTCTTTCTTCCCTTGTACCTCCTATTTTCTTTCCCCCTCTTTTTTTCTTCCCTTAAATTCTTATTTTTATCTTTTTTTTTTGTATTTTATACATTGATAAAACGGGCTTCCGGTGGCTCCGCCGGCGTCGCTAGAGTCTCCACTGTGAGGCTCCGTTCCCTGGGTTAGTAAAGCCGCTAAAAACAGCGCTCATCAGCTGTTTGTCGCGGCGGAAAAACCCCTCTTCGGGCAAAGAAGAGGTGTAGAGCTGCAAGAGTAAGGTTCTTACTAAAGCTTACAATAAACAATTAAGTATTGCTGGTCAAGAAGTACAGGTTTTGAAAGAGATACCTCCCAAAATGTTGAGATCAAAAAAAGATTATGCTTTTTTGACAGAGGAGCTCAAAAAAAGAGAGATACAATACAGGTGGGAGGTGCCAACTGGACTTTCTTTATTTTTCCAGAATAACAGATATCGTTTAACCTCAGTTGCTAAAGCGAAGGACTTTTTTAAGAATATATTGATAGGTGGTAAATTTGCATCTCCAAGACTTAAGAGGGCAGCTCTTGAAAAAGATATGGAATCATCTCAACTTATGGATCTTCAACTAATTTCAACACCAGACAAGGATAAAGAGGTAGCAGCTGATCAACCAGTGCAGAGTGTTGATATTTTTCAACCTTTGGTTGCTGAGAGGCCCAAGGAACAAAGGCATACACGTGAGGCTATCAAGACTACGGATCAAAGAGAAATAGCACAGCCAATTTACATAAAACAAGCTGCATCGACATCTTCGGAAGCCATGGGAGCAAGGCCTAAGAGGAAGGAGGAGGTGGTTTCGGCTTTGCAGAAGCTTTCACAAAAAGGTCATGTCAAATAAATATTTGACATGGAATGTGAATGGTTTAAATTCTCAACAGAAGAGGAAGAAGATATTTCACTATTTGAAGCAATGTAAAAATGATGTAATTTGTTTACAAGAAACTCATATTAGAATTTCTGATCAGAAATATTTGATAAATAATAGGTTGGGTACACATTTTGTGGCAGCATCTCTAGAGAAGAAAAATGGAATTGTTATTTATGTTAAAAATCATATAAAAGCTAAATTAATAGAAGCAGATAATAAAAGTAGATTTTTAGCTATTGAAATTTTACAAGATGGGAAGAAAGTTCTCCTGATGGGTATATATGCTCCAAACCAGCAACAAGGTACATTTTATAAGTTATTACATAAAAAACTAATACAATTGGATTATAGATCTTGTATTTTGATGGGAGATTGTAATGGTATTCTTGATGTTGGTTTGGATAAGAAAAAGATCTCATCTGTTCCTCAATCGCGCTCTATCTTGCCTAAACCTTTTTTTGATATTAAGGATGATTTTAATCTGTCAGACATATGGAGAGAAAGACATGGCAGGGATCAAGAGTTTACTTTCTTTTCTGATAGACACCAATCATTCTCTAGAATTGATTTTATTTTAACTACTAGTGATTTTATATTAAGTTTAAAGAAAGTGAAAATTTTACCTAATGTATTGTCAGACCATAACCCGGTTATGATGGAATTAATGACTGGTCAGTTTACTAGAAGATCTTGGAGAATTAATGAAAATTTGTTTAAATATGAGGCAAATGTGGAAGAATGTAAAAAGGCCATGAAGGAATTTTTTATGTTAAATATGAACAGGGAAACGGCAAAGAAACTGTGTGGGACTCTAGTAAAGCTCATATGCGTGGAATTTTAATTGAATTGAATATAAGGCATAGACATAAACAAGAGGAAAAAAGGAGAGTGTTAGAAGCGGAAATAAAGAAAAAGGAGTTATTATTAATAAAGAAACCAGATGATAGTAATATTAAAGAAGGGTTAAAGATTTTACGGAAACAATTTGATATGCTGATGGCTGACCAAGTTGCCAGGAATCTGCAATATGCTAAACACAATACATTTTTTAATGGTAATAAACCTGGCAGATGGTTGGCTTATACATTAAGGAAAAAACAAAAATCCCGTATAATTGAGAAGGTAGAATATAAGGGGCAAGAAGTATTTCAACAAGAAATTATCAAAAAAGCTTTCCTAGAGTTCTACACCAAATTATACTCTGAAGAGAAGGTTCAAGAGAAAGAGATAGATGCCTTTTTAGAAAACCAAAATGTTTTGAAAGTTACACTGGAACAAAGAGACAGATTAAATGCACTGATTACATCAGAAGAAATTATTGCTGCAATTAAGCAATTGAAAATGGGAAAATCTCCTGGAACTGACGGTTTTACAGTGATTTATTATAAGTCTCTACAGGAAGAAATGGTTAAACCTATGAGAGAGTTATTTGTAAATATCCAAGAGGGGGGTCGGGTACCACCTTCATGGAAAACGGCTTACGTCTCCTTGATTCCTAAAGAGGGTAAAGACAATGTTCAAGTGGAAAACTTTAGACCTATTTCGCTGTTGAATACTGACTATCAGATTTTTGCAAAAATTTTGGCTAATAGATTAATGACAGTTTTAACTCAAATAATTCATCCGGACCAAACTGGTTTTTTACAAGGGCGACAGATGAAAACTAATGTTAGACAACTTGTCAATATACTAGAACATCTGGATAAACATATTCAGGTGCCGGCAGTTCTTATGTTTCTGGATGCGGAAAAAGCCTTTGATAGATTGAACTGGTTATTTCTGAAAAGACTTGTAGTCAAGATGGGAATGGGGGACCAGTTTATCAACTCCATATCAGCAGTATATCAGAAACAAACAGGGCAGATTATTGTGAATGGTCAACTAACAGATTCATTTAATATAGAGAAAGGTACCAGGCAGGGTTGTCCTCTATCCCCTTTACTGTTTGTGTTAACTTTAGAGGTTCTACTGAACAAGATCAGAGCTTCAGATGACTTAAAAGGAGTTCAGATTAGGCAACATGATTATAGATTATGCGCTTTTGCAGATGATTTACTTGTGATATTAACGCAACCAATACAGTCAGCTCAGAGGTTGATGGAGATTATTCAAAACTATGGAACAGTATCAGGTTTTAAATTAAATATATCCAAGACAAAAATGTTGGTTAAAAATCTAGGTGATAAATTAAAACAGGATTTGGAAAGAATAACAGGGTGTGAGATAGTTAAGAAAGTTAAATATTTAGGAATTTATATAGAAGCGTCAAATGGGAAATTGTATAAGAATAATTATGAACTTTTATGGAACAAAGTACAATTAGAGTTGGAGAATTGGAAAAAATTACAATTATCAATGTTGGGAAGGATAGCTGCAGTCAAAATGAATGTATTGCCGAAATTTTTATTTCTATTTCAAATGTTACCAATAGTTAAAAAGGATGGGAATTTGGAGGAGTGGCAGAAAGGTATTAATAGATTTATTTGGAATGGCAAGAAACCAAGGGTTAAATTAAAAATTATTCAAGATATAAGAGAGAGAGGTGGTTTGAAAGTGCCTAATTTTAAGCTATATTATTATGCAGCAGTCCTAGTAGCAATAAGTGATTGGATTAATTTAACTAATGAAAGAACATTGAACATAGAAGGGTACGGACTATTGTATGGGTTTCATGCGTATTTAGTTTATGATAAAAAGTTGGATAGGGGTTTTAAAGAACATTTATTGAGAAATTCACTGTTGCGTGTCTGGAAAAAGTATTCTTATAAGTTAAATGGTAAAATTCCTTTATGGACAGTTCCCAGGCATGCAATAGAGAGTATGAATAGACAACAAATCCAGGATGTGGTGCCCTATGAGAAGCTTTTAATTAAAGAGGGGAATAGTTTAGAACTGAAATCACTAGATAGGTTAAGGGAAGAAGGAATAGCCCATAATTGGTACTCACATATGCAATTTCAGGCTAGATGGCAAAAAGATGTTAAAATGGGTTTTTCTTTAAAGGATGGAAAATTAATCCAACAAGTTAGAGATCAAAGAATTATGCATATTAAAAGATTATACGATGTTTTAATTGAAATTGATTCTGGAAATGAACTAGTTAAAGATTGTATGATTAAATGGGAAGGTAACTTTGGACATCCAATTATGATGGAAACTTGGAAAAGGATATGGGTGAAAAATGTAAAATTTACACAAGCTCAGCATTTAAGAGAAAATTTTTATAAAATGTTTTATAGATGGCATTTAGACCCAAAAAAATTATCACTTATGTATCCAAATATGCAACCCAAATGTTGGAGATGTGATTCTATGGACGCTACTTACTTTCACATTTGGTGGACTTGTAAAAAAATTAAGGCTTTTTGGATAAAAATATGGTGGATTCTTCAAAATATATTGAAAAAGCGTATTGAATTTTCACCACAGCTATTTTTGTTAGGTATTATAAAAGACTGTACCACCATAGAGACTAAGTTGATTTTGAATCTGATTACGGCGGCAAGATTGTTGGTGGGACAATATTGGAAGACATCTGAAACACCATCTATTGAAGAATGGACGTTAAAAGTCGTGAACTTGGCTGAAATGGCTAAGATATCTGCATATTTGAAAAACCACTCAAATGAACAATTTTTGATGGAGTGGAAAAAATGGATAGATTATACACAGAAGAAATATCAATTGAAGGAATTATATTTGTTTTATAGTTAAATAATTATGTATAAGTAGTTTAGCGGGGTTTCTTGCGTTTTTACCCTGTATTCACTCTGGGAAGCCTGGGGGGGGAGGGGGGAGGGTTTTAATAATAGTTATCTTATGTTTTTTCAACTGTTTTGGGGCTTTTCTTTTTTCTTTTTAGGTGGCAAGGGGTTGCTCGGGTGGCCTCTGGGCACCACATTGGTTGGAAGAAGAAGGAGGAGTGAAGGTTAGGCAAGTAGGAAGAAGGTATGAGGGAGAGAGGATGGAGGTGGGAGGAGGGGATGGAAGTAGAGAAAGGTTTAAGTAGGTTGTTAGAGGGGAAGAAGAGGGGGTTAGTTTTGTTTTAGGAGGATGTGGTGGGGAGGGGGTACCGAGCAGTTTTGTTTGATTGTTTGGTAATTGTATATGTACATAATTGTTCACAGTTGAATTGTTATTTTATCTTTTGTTAAAAATTTTATAAAAATTAATAAAAATACTTTTAAAAAAAGATAAAACAATACAAGTTATATAAGTTCACTTCATGTGGCCTCAGACATCTGGCCTGACACTACTCAAGGAAGTTTCTTTCAGATAAAAAGATTGGCAAATGTGTGTATTTGTATGTTCATGCGTCCACTCATAGCTTGTTGTCACTAATATACAGTTCCCCTGGATGATTTCAAATGGAGAGAATGAACAAAGAGGGCTTTCTTCTTAACTTAGCTTTCTAAAAAAATATTCTTTTATGGAAATTTTTGTCCTGAGGAAAAACTGTCGCTAGTCTATGGGGGTCTATGACAACTCACCATAGTCAACTTGTCACTGCAGGACAACTTGCTGAGGGACAAGAGTTACACTAATATCAAAGAAATTGTGAAATAAAGAAAGGATGCAAAAGGAGGGACAGAATGAAATGTGAATGACAAAAATTAAAACATTTTAAAATTTATTTTAAATAATTAAATTGAATTGTTAAATTGTCCCATGGTGAGTTATCCCACAATGAGTTGGCTGTGGCAAATTGTCCCATGGCAAGTCGATCCTGGTGAGTTAGCTATGGCAAATTGGCCATGGGGAGTTGGTTCTGGCAAGTTGGCCACAGAGAGTTGGCTGTAGTGGGCGGTCCCATTCTGAGTCCATGTGGGTTCACTTTGGAAACATGGGGTTCAAAAAAAACCTCACAGAAAAAAACTGATTAAAAGAGAGAGAAAGGGGGAATACTAAATGATTGAAGATTCTAAAAACATTTCCTGAGTTGCTTCTTCTGTGTAACAAAAGAGGTCCAAATGAATCATGGAAAAGCACATACCAATTGCTTTGCCTAATAAAATTATGGTTTATTAAGAGTCAATGGCTCTGACAATATCATCTTATGTGGATAATTTCTGCTGTATCTGAGATTCTTTGCTATCTCGAACTAAGAAAGTGATAAAATAATAAATTAATTTATTTAAAAAGGGTTTATTAAATTTCAACAATTTCAATGTCTGTAATCTTCAGGTGATTCATTTTTCATATAAGTTAATGACCAAAGATTTTAATGCTGGTATATTCTGATCAAGAGAATGCAACTTCTGCCTTATCTCCAAATTCTTTTCCTTCCCCTCATCCATTACAGTTTTAATCAGCAGAAACTGCACCATTTTGAAAAAAGGTAAGTCATGATGAAGACAGTTTAACATGACAAGCAGATGCAGATCATTTTCTTTCTGCTTTCCTTGTTTTGCTTGTGAATCAGGTATAAATGCAACATTTATACCTTATTTTTCAAGTTCAACTTTTCTTTCAGATGCTGATGGCAGTATGAATCCTTCTTTTTTTGTCTTCTTAAATTTCTGACCAACAAATTTCTGCCACAAAACAATAAGCAAATGAAGAAAAATTAGAGGAAATTTCTGCCTATCAATCGAATAATAAAATAGTCAAAGGATTGAGGAGATAACCTTAAACAACAACAAAACTGAATAGTACACCAATAAATCAGTGACATCAATAGAGTTATATAAATAAGAAGTTAACAAATTAACATACCAAGTTACTTGTATGTTATTTTTCTACAGGTACTAATTGATGCAAATAAATGGCTTCCTGTTTGTGTAAAAACTAGGGGATAAAAATGCTGGTCTTTCCATCTGCCCATTCTCTCATATCATAAAAGTATAAACCTATAGCATGCAGAAGGTTTATTTCACTCTGCCAATTAATTGCTCAATTTGCATGAATTTATTTCAAGAAAATGCTATTCTTCAAATGGAGAACACAAAATGTTTGTCACCTTCATGCCACCATATCTAGTCCAACTAACTTTATAACAAATGCTCCATTATGATTTTGCATTATGAGAATTTAAAGATAGAACACAATAGTAGAGAGTTATGGTGCCAGCGTTACCAAGTAGACTAGACAAGAAACATAACCAGATATTATGATCTACTTTATTGTAAGGCTACATTAACAGAATCTTGCAAATACATTTTTCTCCCATCTCTTTTACACTTAAGAAATTAGAAAGGGTCTCTTTTGAGCCTCTTGCCCTACCCATTATCCAAATGAGGACTATGCAGTTTCCTATCTGACTGTTCCCATTCCCTAGTTAGTGTCTCTGGGCCACTCTCCCAATATCATTCCCACATACCTTTTAATCTCAATGTTTTATAAATGTTCCTACATATTTACTAAAACGTAAAGGAGAGAGCAAAGTTTTAGTCATTTCTCTCTCCTACAGATACCTCAGTAAATCCAAGTAAACTTTCAGAACATCAGTCAAAATCTTAGGTTAAAATTTTGTAAATTGTGTTTAGTGGAAGATCAAATGAAGCAATATTTGATTTAGTGTGAATTATAAATATATAACAGGTTGCATTTAATGCAACCCAAAATTCAAATAATGTGAGGCTACAACATATGCAATTGAGATTAGCATATGTGCAATTGCAATTGGGATTTTAGATATTGCTAATCTTTGAATGTGCAAAAAGAAGAAAAGGAAGATTGCATCAGACAAAAATAGATTTTTTGTAAAAAAAAGACATTACACAAACATTTATAATCGAACAACATGAACATGGTCATAGCAACATCCAAATGTCCTATTTTAGATAGGACAAAGCTTTTTCTTTTTAGTTCTGTAATTACTCTGTGACTTGGTTAACAATAAAATATATAAGTATATTCCTTGGTGTAATATTTCATTATTATACATATACAAAAATTATGTTTAAAATTGTTATTGCCTATTTCTATTGAGCTGGAATCAATTACTCTATTTTCCACAGAAATATCATTTAAATATAGGTAGTCCTTGACTATGAACATTCATTTAGTACCATTCAAAATTAAATTAGCACTGAACAAATTGATTCATGACCAGTCCTCACATTTAAGACTGTCGGAACATCCCCATGTCATATGATCAAAATTCAGGTGTTTGGCAACTACATACGTTTAGGATAATTGGAGTATCCTTTGCTCACCACTTGTGACCTTCCCAATCAGCTTCTGACAAGCAAAATCAATGAAACAATCCAGATTTGCTTAATGACATGTGACTCATTTAACAACCAAGATGATTTGCTTAACAACCTTGGTGAGAAAGGTCATAAAATTGAACAAAACTGATTTAATGACTACCTTGCAAGTTGGTCCCAGATGTGTTTGTAAGTCAAGAAGAAGATATAGTATGAATTCAAATAATGCAGCCATATCATGGGATTAATTAACTGCACTAATTAAGACCTTATCTGTAATTTTCTTTAGAAACAAGACAGGCTATGAGAAATTCATTCTTATAATCTCATGTGGTAAACTCTGGAAATATATTGGTATGCTCAATCTTTACTGCACTTGCATGATGTCAACTCCCAGAGATTTTTGGTTACTATTTATTAATGATGAAAGAGGAAATCATTTGCAATAAAACTAAGAAATTGCATCAGCTTTCATAAACATATGGCTCTTCCAGTTGATTCTGTTCAAAACCAGCTTTTTTCCCAAGTAAACTTATGAAGATATGCCAATAAGAAAGTGAGAGAATGGGTTAGATGTGTGAGAAATAGATACAATTTCAGAAGATAAAAAGACAATGGAAGATATCAGGTAATATTTTATTTGTACTTTGTTAAACATTGAAGGTCATATTGTAAAAAATTCAAGCTGTGTCATATAATGAGAAACTGATCTGCCCATGTCAGTTTCATTCAGGCTAAAGAAATCCAATCAGTAAATATCTTATCTCTATCTTAAAACCTTATTTTTCCTCTGTTGGTTTTCTACTCAACTTTTTAGATATTTTTACTGATTACTTTCATTTTTTTTAAAAAATAAGTGGTATTTCTGTTAAGCTATGTATTTTTATAGATATTGCTATGGTCAGTTATCTCTAAATGGCATTTCTACATTTTATTTTCTCTGCTAACATGTTTTCGACCAACATTTCTTTTAGGATATTTAGTTGTAGTCAGCTTAAACCATATGACTCCAAAGATGTATTTAATGTATTGTTGTTTCATTAAGTACATCATTCTATCTTCATGGCATTATCATGATTTACTACCATATGTTTCGCAAAAAGAAAGAAAGCGAAGAAATGTTGAACTTAATACTGAATTTTAAAGAAACTCTTGTTCAAAAGAAATAATTTTGGATATAGTTGTAAAATCTATTTTTTTCCTATCTCTAGTCTAAAGCATCTGCAGAATTCTGCAGAAGGAAGTTACTTCAAACTGAAAATTTAGAAAAAATAACATTTCTGTGCCTTCTCAACCAGAAAAGATTGTATTTCCAATTTCACTTTTAGAGCATTGAACACTAATGTATAGCAAAATAAAATGACAATAATGAGATCTCTGCTCAAGTAGAAGCCACTTTAGAAAAGGCAAGATGGGTACTGAGAAAAAAATTTGGGAGGTCAGTCAAAAGAAAAGAGATATGACAGACAGCACAAATAAAGAAAGATAGGATTAGTATTAGCATAAAGATATGTTTGGAATATACATATGGGACTTATGAGAATCACATGGGAAACCAGCAGGATGAATTCAATGATAAACATTATTTGCATCCAATAAATACTACGGTTTATCTATTAATATTAGTAATATTTAGTATTTTGTAAATTTCATATATTTTTCATATCTTAAGAAAATGCATATATTAAACATATCAGAATGTGACAAATAATTTAAACTGTTCATATTATGAAATAACAGAATTATGATATTATATACTATAATAATATTTCACAGCATCATATTATATGCTATTATATTGTTAATATGTGCATTTCACTTTCCTGCAGGAGAGAATGCAAAGTCCTGTCTAATAGAACAAGTGTAACACATTTTGTACTTCTTGGAGTTTCTGGAAATCAAGAAGTTCAGCTTCTATATATCATCCTCTTTCTAATTACATATCTTTTTATTTTGGTGGGAAATCTCCTGATAATTCTTTTGGTAGCAATCAATAGTTATCTGCATACCCCCATGTATTTCTTTCTCATCAACTTATCTATTGGTGATCTTGGCTGTACTTCCACCATAATTCCAAAATCAGTATTTAATACATTTATGAACTCCACATGGATATCATACTCTGAATGTGGAGCACAAATGTTCTTCATACTTTTTTTCCTTTCAACCAACCTGTTCATTCTCACTATTATGGCCTATGATAGATACATTGCCATCTGTCACCCTTTACACTTTGCATCCATAATGAAGTGGTCAACTTGTCTACAAATGGCTGGATGGGCATGGGTGATTGGATTTCTACATGCTTTTCTACACACCGGGAATATTTTTTCAATGCATTTCTGCTCCAACATTGTCAATCAATTATTTTGTGAAGTTCCACAATTAATCAAGCTTTTTTGTTCTGATTCTTATCTCAGTGAAACCTGGATTCTTGTCTTTGGTTCTTGTTTAGGGGTTGGCTGCCTCTCATTCATTATCTTGACCTATGTGCAGATCTTTACTACTGTTTTGAGAATGCCCTCAGTTGAGAGAAGGGAAAAGGCCTTTTCAACATGCATTCCTCACCTCATTGTTGTTTTACTATTTGTTGGTAATAGCTTCTTGGCTCACTTTTCTTTCTTGATGCCAACCTTTCTGCCTAAATTGGAGGAAATGTTTACTGTACTGTACACTGTGGTTCCTTCACTGATGAATCCAATAATCTACAGCATGAAGAACAAAGATGTCAAAGTTGCCTTTTGGAAATTCCTTTGTTGGGGACATCTTGGCAAGAAGTAATGCATATATGCCTTCATATAATTATTATATAAGATAATGGCAGCTTGTAAAAAGATGAGTTTTCCTAATTTGGGTTTTGCTTATGTATGTTATTTACTCTAAATTGTGATTTGTTACATATACAGAATCAAATGTGCCATGATATATCATATTTTGTTTTATTAACATAAAACATGGAAGCTAGGATGCATAGTTAAATTATCATTTTCTGACTTCTATACAGAACCAACAAAAATTAAGAATGGATTAGAAGTCATGCCATTAAGTGTAACAAGTAACTATGGATTATCTCTTTACTTTCTTTTCTTCTTGATTTTGGGGGAGTTACATTGACCATGTTACCCTTTAACAGACAATTTGGCTGATAGAAAATAGGTGAGTCCGTTTTAGTATAGACATTAAATTAAATTGGTCTTTCCATAGTTTGTTAGATCAGCCTGAGGATTTATTGTCATAGGTAGAGGGTGTCAGAATGAAATTTCTATATTCAGTTCTCACCTTCAAAAAGAAGAATCATAATGCTGGCCTTTCTTGTTAAGTGCAGAGTCTCAGTTATTTCTTCTGCTCGTAGGCAGCAAGTGCAACATTTTATTTCTCACCTCTTTTTTTAACCACTTGCTTCTTGTAGACCATTTTGTGATTTTGTGTGAAGTTTTGTCTGAGTCAGTGACAGCTGAACAGAGGGAAGGGCATTGGCACTAAAAATCAAATTAATACTATGAGAATAAGCATTAATTTTGTTCATGTATCATAAAATTATACCCAACTCTGTTTTTAGGAATTTCCAAAAGCCTAACAGAGGGGGAGATGAATGAATATCAAGAGCAGGTCTAGCAACAGAAAAACAGTGCCTGTCCAATTCCATCTTCCTTATCTCTTGACTGCTAAGAAATTCTTCTGGAACCTATATGTCAGGCAGATAGACATGGACATTTATTGTATAATGATATCAATGTACATACTTTTTCCTCTCAGTTTGTTTCAGAATGCCAATCACCTAGAATACTCGCAGCATTAGAATAGAAATGTTAACAAGTTCTAATCAACTTTGATCAGATGAATAAGATCCTTCTATCCTTAGTGCCCATATCATGAGACTTGTAAACCAAGATTATTCTTGGTTTGTGATGCGATTTGGAATAGCAGATCCTACTGGAGATGATTTCAGAAAATACTGAGATTTAACATCTAGCGCACTGTTCTCCTTTTGTTCCTGTTACATTTTAAAGGGAACATAAAAATAAAGAAGTAACTGTACTGAAAGCATTAAAAACCAAAATTACTCTATAAAGAGTGCGGAGGAGAACAACAAAGACGTTTAGGAGGCTGGGGACTAAAATATATAAAGAATGGTTGCTGGAATTGGGTATATCTACTTTAATGAAAATAAGGATGAGGTGACATGATAGCAGTGTTCCAATATCTCAGGGGTTGCCACAAATAAGAGGGAGTCAAGCTATTCTCCAGACCACCTGAGGGCAGGACAAGAAGCAATGGATGGAAACTAATCAAAGAGAGAAGCAACCTGGAACTAAGAAGAAATTTCCTTACAGAACAATTAATCAGTGGAACAACTTGCCTCCAGAAGTTGTGGATGTTTCAACACTGGAAGCTTTTATGAAGTGATTGGACATTTGTCTGAAATGGTATAGGGTTTCCTACCTGAGCAGGGGGTTGGACTAGAAGACCTCCAAGGTCCCTTCCAACTCTTCTCTTCTATTCTATTCTCTTCTATTCTATTCTCTTCTATTCTCTTCTATTCTATTCTATTCTATTCTATTCTATTCTATTCTATTCTATTCTATTCTATTCTATTCTATTCTATACTCTGAAAAATAGATCTTCATTAAGAATGAAGCTAAAATGCTATGATCACTTTATCTGGCAGTAAAATGAATACAAATGAATACAATTGAATACAATATGAGCTTCTTGTAAATAAAGATATTAGGACTGCCCTGTAATTTCTTATATACTAGGAATATCTTTTCAGAATGTCAGTTGGTTTTCATTTTTCTCCACACTATCATTCTTAGAACACTGAGAACTTCATTTCATTTGCACTCCTATTAAATTTCCATTATGCTCTTGTTATCTTTCAGAGCCAGTTTTTCCCTGGGGTTATAGGTAATAATTACCTTGGGAAAAATAACTAATGGGTTACTATCACTGTTCCTTAACAAAGAAAGTAAACAGAGAATTGTTTATATTCATGGATTCATAAACAATTGCACTCACAAAATTTTTATAACACCTCTAAATTTAACATCAGCAGCAAGAACAAAAGACCAGAGCTTATATATAAAGTTTAAAGCACAAATAAAATAGACAATAACTCATAATCCTGTTAGTTGAATAAACAAAAACTTAGAATGTGTAAAAGGTAATATTAATGATCTTATCTGAACCTAATTGTGCAAAGCCTTTCCTTTTCAGCTTTGCAGAATCAACCAGAAATTACCGTGGCTGTATTTTATTTCAAGGCAGCTAACATGAGAACAAAGTATTAATAGATGTTTGTCATACTCAGGTAGATAGCGTCATCATGACATCACATAGAGTTGTGTGTGGTCTCCATGCAGATGGATTTATGACAAGTCCAGCTGAGGTAAACAGTTCAGGAAGTCAGTTGAGTGAATCAAGATTTAGATTAAAAACAACAGTTTAGGCTGTGATTCTAGCTTTAAAAGAGAGTGATTAGGAATGCTGGTAGGGCCAAGGATTTTGTGAATAGACCCTATGTGTTTTTATTTAATCCCTATATTTTAGGAAATCAACTTTAAGTGGTTAAAGGCCTCTAAAGACAAAAAGGAATAAAAGCAGGGCTTATCTTCACTACAGTCCCAATTTGAGTTTTCTAGTCAAGTTGGATAAAACTAGAATGAAATCCACTTTTGGTTCTTCTTTGCAGATAACCTATTCAAATAAATGACATTTTATTCATGACATGAAGTTATTTTGGTTAGATCCAATTTTCAATTGTCTTTCATAATTTAATATGTTGTATTACACATTTTTGTGAGGATCTTTATAAAGCTCCTTGAAAAAGATTCAGTTTTCTATTAAAAAAATGGGAAGTTGTTGTCCAAACCTCAAATTACATCATTTTGTATACTTTTGGCTAGTTGAAATTTGAATGACTACCATTAGTGAAAACTTTCCTTTTTGATGTCATTTAGAACATTTCTAGATTATAAATAAAAGGGAGAGAAAAATCTAATAGATACATCTGGATGCAAAAAATCCATTCACTACTTGATCTCAAATATTTGCAAACCTTTGTTTAGGTGTGTAGTTAGTCACCTGGATGTGAGACTATGTTGCTGCATTTCAAGTGACTATGGTGTGCACCTGCATTTATTCCTTTTAAAAAAACTAAATAGTTTAAACTAACTAGCTTAAGCAAAGCAAAAATAGCAATTAAAATATTTCTTTTGGGGGGTTGCATATTCACAATTTTCTTTATGTTAGGTAAAACCAAAGACTTTGGGTAAATATCCAGAATATGGGTTATAATCAATGAGGATTCAGGTAGTTCTTGACTTACAATCCTTGATTTAGTGATCATTTGAAGTAACAATGGCACTTATAAACAGTTCTTATATTTACAACCATTGTAGCATTCATATGCCACAGTCATATGATCAACATTCAGGTGCTTAGTTGCCCAGTTCTCTGTGTTATAAATAACATTTTATATGTTTATGATAACATTTATGATAACATTTATTTAATACATTTATAATAACATTCCCCCCCCAAAATTATTATGATACTAGATAAAAGAATTTTAAGGATTTATAATGAAAATAATGATAAAATGAGTACCTTTAAAAAAACAACTAATTACTGATAATTGGAGATCTTTAAGAAGAGATTGGAAAGTTACTTGTCTGGAACAGAACAGAACAGAATAGAATAGAATAGATCTGGAAGGGATCTTGGAAGTCTTCTAGTCCAGCCCCCCACTCAAGCAGGAGATCCTATACCATCTCAGACAAGTGATTGTCTAGTCTCCTCTTAAAAACCTCCAGTGATGCTTCTGGTGGCTCCATTGGCGTCGCTATAGCCTCCTTTGGAGGCTCCATTATCCCGGGATCTGTTAAGCCGCAAAACAGCGATCATCAGCTGTTTTTTGCGGTGAAAAATCCCCCCTTCGGGCGAAGAAGGGGTGAAGAGCATCGGGCGTGGGTTGAGCTCCTCTAAAAACCCCCTGAAAAAGTTTTCAGGGGGAAAGAGTGAGAGTTCCCCAGGCACTCAAAGACGCTCCAGCCCGGGACGCTTCTGTCAGCAGACAGAAAAAGACGCGGCGACCACCCCTGCGCAAGATAAGCAGCTAAGAGATATGCAGGCGGAGTGAATGCAGGAGATTCATATTGCAAGTAACTTTTTATATTCTACTTCTGACCACAACTATTTTTACAATCAACATAATGACTTCAAGATGGTGATCACTTTCACTGTAGAGTGAAAGTGATTGTAAAGTGAAAGTGATTTTCTAGAACAAAGCCATAGCAATCGCTCAGATTTAAAGTTTAAAATCCTATAAATCTCAACTAAATCTAGGATTGGAAAGAAGATAAGAAGGAAAAGAAAAGGAGAAAATTTTGGCAATATATGTGTAAAAAACTTTTTATTTAAAGTAACTTTTTGAGAGTTTTTATAAAAAGTGGACTGATTATAGAATGGCTGCCAGACAAACCAAATTAACATCTGCGAAGGTGGCAGTATCTTCACTGGCTCAGCCCTCTAAATTACAAACAAGCAGCTTTTCTGCTCCCCCAGCTTCTTCAACATCTATACAGCCTCAAGCCCCCTTGCCTATTCAATCCCCTCCAGAAATGCTGACTATGAAAGACCTGCAGGCTGCATTATCAATAATGACTGACAATATAGAGAAAAGTATCGAGAAAAATATGGAAAATATGGAGAAAAAGATTGCAACTCATGCTGAGGAACAAACTAAAGGAGTAACTGATGAATTGGAGAAAATTAAGAAATAATTGAGACTCATAATATAGTGATAAGAGAAGATATTGTGGAAGCTTTCAAGGGAGTTTGGGACTATACTTTGAGAGTGGAAGAGAAGGTGGAAGGGATGGAGCAACAAATTGAGGAAAAGTTAGATGAAATCAAAAGTGATATACAAGACCAAGCTGTTATGGTACAATATAATCAAATGATGTGGGCTGTCAGAATAAGAGGATTGAAAGAGGAAGCAAATCAGAATCAGGAGGATTTGAGAAGAATTTTTGGAGAAGCTTTGGCACAATTTTTAGATGAGGGGGTACAAAATGTCCTTTGGCAGATAGACAGGATCTACAGAGTTAACTCATGGATTGCAAGACAAAGAAATTTACCTAGAGATATTGTGATTTATTTTGTTACAAGGAGATTTAGAAATCATGTGCTTACAATATCCTATAACAAGAAATTAACTGTGGCTGGCCACGAGGTTGTGATTTTGAAGGAGATTCCTCCGAAGATGTTAAAAGCAAGAAAAGATTATGCATTTTTAGTGGCTGAACTTAAAAACGTGGCTTACAATTTAGGTGGGAGGCCCCAGCTGGATTATCATTATCTTACTGCTTGAATTCTATTTGGAAAGCAAAAGATTTCTTTGAGAATGTGATGAAGGCTGGCAAACCCCCATCTTCAATACCGAAAAGTACAGAACCACCAAAAGAAGGAGATAAGGAGCAAAAACAACAAGTACAGCTTGCAGAGTTACAACCTCTTGCAGCAACAGGAGTTGATAAAGGAGATCTATTGGAGCTGCCTGCGCAGAGCATTGATATTTTTCAACCCTTGGAAGTAGAGATTCCTAAAGATCAAAGGCAAACTCGGGAAACTACTAAACGCAAGGAACAACAAGAAAAAAAGGAGCAACAAGAACATACAACTCAAGCAGTACTATGTACAAGTGTGGAAGCCATGGGAGCTCGACCAAAGAAGAAAATGGATGAAAATTTTGGTTTGGTCTTGCAAAGGCTTTCTGAAGTTGGTCATGTTAAATAAATATTTGACATAGAATGTCAATGGTTTAAATTCTCCACAGAAAAGGAAGAAGATATTTCATTATTTGATTCAATGTAAAAATGATGTAACTTGCTTACAAGAAACACATATTAGAATTACTGATCAGAAATATTTAATAAATAACAAATTAGGTACACACTTTGTTGCAGTGGCTGCTGAGAAGAAGAATGGAATTGTTATCTATGTTAAAAATCACATAAGAGCTAAATTATTAGAATCAGATATACAAGGTAGATATTTAGCAATTGAAATTTTAAAAGATGGGAAGAAAGTACCTTTGATGGGTATATATGCACCAAATCAACAACAAGGAAAATTTTACAAGTTAATGCATAAAAAGTTAATACAATTTGATTATAGGTCTTGTATTATAATGGGAGATTGGAACGGTGTGATAGATATTGGTTTAGATAAAAAGAAGATATTACCAATTCCTCAAACACATTCCAAGCTGCCTAAATCTTTTTTTTGATATAAAGGATGATTTTGATTTGATAGATATATGGAGAGAAAGATATGGTAAAGAGCAAGAATTTACTTTCTTTTCTGATAGGCATCAGTCATTTTCTAGAATTGATTTTATATTAACGTCAAGTGACTTTTTTCTTAAAGAAGGTGAAGATCTTACCCAAAGTTTTAGCAGATCATAATCCGGTTTGGATGGAATTAACGGAAGGACAGAGACCCAAAAGATCTTGGAGATTAAATGAAAACTTGTTTAAATATGATATAAATGTGAATGAATGTAAAAATGTAATGAAGGAATTTTTACGTTAAATTTGCATAAGGATACAACTATAGAAATGGTATGGGATGCAAGTAAAGCGTATATGCATGGGATTTTAATTGATTTGAATAAAAGGCATAGATGTAAACAAGAGAAAAAACGGAAGGAGTTAGAAGAGGAAATAAGAAAGAAGGAATAATTATTAATAAAGAGACCGGATGATAAAAATATTAAAGAGGGGATTAAGGTTTTACGGAAACAATTTGACTTGTTGATGGCAGACCAAGTTGCTAGGAATATACAATATGCAAAACATAATACATTTTTAATTCTAACAAGCCTGGCAGATGGCTGGCTTATATATTAAGGAAAAAACAAAAATCCAGAATAATTGAAAAAATAGAGTATAAAGGGAAAGAGGTGTTCCAACAAGAAATTATTAAGAAAGCCTTTTTAGAATTTTATTCTAGGTTATACGCTGAAGAGAAGATTCAAGAGAATGAGATAGATACTTTTTTGCAAAATGAAAATGTACTAGTAACTAACAATGAACAAAGAGATAGATTAAATGCATTGATTACATCAGAAGAAATAATTTCAGTGATTAAACAATTGAAAGTGGGAAAATCTCCTGGGACTGATGGGTTAACGGCGATTTATTATAAGCATCTTCAAATGGAAATGGTGGAACCTCTTAGAGAGCTATTTGTTAGTATACAAGAGGGTGGTCAGTTCCACCTTCATGGAAAACAGCCTATGTTTCTTTAATTCCCAAAGAAGGAAGAGATAATGTTCAACCAGAAAATTTTAGACCTATTTCATTGTTGAATACGGATTATAAGATTTTTGCAAAAGTGATGGCTAATAGATTAATGACAGTCCTACAACAAACAATTCATTCTGATCAAACTGGTTTTATACAAGGGAGGCAGATGAAAACTAATGTTAGACAACTTATTAATATATTAGAATACTTGGAGAAGCATATTCAGGTGCCCACAGTTCTTATATTTTTGGACGCGGAGAAAGCATTTGATAGATTGAATTGGTTGTTTCTGAAAAAATTGATTGTTAGGATGGAAATGGGGGATCAGTTTATTAATTCCATATTGGCAATTTATCAGAAACAAACAGGACAGATTATTGTGAATGGGGATTTAACAGATTCATTTAATATAGAGAAAGGTACCAGACAGGGATGTCCATTATCCCCTTTGTTGTTTGTTTTAACTTTAGAGGTTTTATTGAATTAGGATAAGAGGAGCAGATGATTTAAAAGGTATAGAGATTAGACAACAAGACTATAGATTACGTGCTTTTGCAGATGATTTGGTTGTGACATTGACTCAACCAATACAGTCAGCTAAGAGATTGATGGAGATAATTAAAAATTATGGAAGGGTATCAGGGTTTAAACTTAATATATCTAAGACAAAGATGTTAGTTAAAAATTTAAATATTAACTCAAAACAGGAATTGGAAAGAATAACAGGATGTGAGATAGTTAAGAAAATTAAATATTTAGGAATTGACATTGAAGCCTCTAATGGGAAGTTATATAAAAATAATTATGAAGTTTTGTGGAATAAGACACAAATAGAATTGGAAAAATGGAAGAAATTACAATTATCTATGCTGGGTAGGATAGCAGCAGTTAAAATGAATGTATTGCCTAAATTTTTATTTCTTTTTCAAATGTTATCTATACCTAAAAAGGATGCGAATTTGGAGGAGTGGCAGAAGGGTATTAATAGATTTGTTTGGAATGGGAAGAAACCGAGGGTCAAATTAAAAATAATTCAGGATATAAGGGAAAGAGGTAGTTTGAAAATGCCTAATTTCAAGTTATATTATCACGCAGCTGTTTTAGTAGCGATAAGTGATTGGGTTAATTTAACTAATGATAGAATATTGAATATTGAAGGGTATGATTTATTATATGGTTGGGATGCATACTTAGTCTATGATAAAAAGGTGGATAGGAGTTTCAAAGAGCACCTATTGAGAAATGCTCTGCTGCGTGTCTGAAAAAAATATCAGTATAAATTAAATGATAAGATTCCTGTATGGATGGTTCCCAGACACGCAATAGAGAATATAAATAGAGAACAATTATATGATGTGGTGTCTTATGAGAAACTCCTATTTAAAGAACGGAATGTTTTACAATTGAAGTCCTTGAACATTTTAAGGGAGGAAGGAATAATCCTTACTTGGTTTCAATATTTACAATTACAGACTAGATGGAAAAAAGATTTGAAGATAGGTTTATCTCAAACAGATGAAAATTTAATTAAACAAATTAGAGATCAAAGGTTAATGCATATTAAAAGATTGTATAATGCATTGATAGAAATTGATTCGGAAACTGAATTAGTTAAGGATTGTATGATAAAATGGGGACAAAATTTCGGACAACCAATCATGATGGAAACCTGGGAGAGGATCTGGGTGAAAAATGTAAAATTTACACAAGCGCAACATTTAAGAGCAAACTTTTATAAAATGTTTTATAGATGGCATTTGGATCCGAAAAAATTATCATGTATGTACCCTAATTTACAATCTAATTGTTGGAGATGTGAATGTACGGATGCTAGTTATTTTCATGTATGGTAGACTTGTAAAAAAAATTAAGGCTTTTTGGATAAAAATTTGGTGGATACTTCAAAATATTCTGAAAAAACATGTTGAATTTTCTGCACAGCTGTTTTTATTAGGTATTACAAAAGACTGTACCACCATAGAGACGAACGTGATTCTGAACTTGATTACAGCAGCGAGACTGTTGGTGGGACAATATTGGAAGAAGGCAGAAGTACCATCTATCGAGGAATGGATTTTGAAAGTTATAAATTTGGTGGAAATGCCCAAAATATCTGCATATTTGAAAGACTATTCAAATGAAAAATATATGTTAGAATGGAAAAAGTGGATAGAGTATATTCAAGGGAAATATCAATCTAAGAAATTGTATTTAGCATATAGTTAATTTTTTATTATTATATAATAATTTTGTTTAATTCAGGGGGGTTTCTTTTTCTTTTTCTTTACCCTGTATTCACTCTGGGAAGTGGGGGGTGGGTAGGTTGGGGGGGTTTAATAATGTACTCAACTGTAATACTTGTAATATATAAGAAAGAAATATTTACTTATAGATGAGGGGTTGCTCGGACAGTACCTCTGTACTACATCTGGAGGGGGTCGTGAGGGAGGAGTGAAAGAGGGGAAGGAAGTAGGATGGTTGGAGGAGAGGAGGGTGGAGAGAGGTAGGGAGAGAGGTGAGGAGGAGGGAAGTAGGAGAGGGAGATAGGGAGAAAGGGGATGTGGTAGGGGGGTGCTGCCGAGCAACACCCATAGTTACTTAAAGTATTGTATATATGCATTTAAAAGAATGTATGTTGGTTTTTTGTTTAGTGTGGGAGAAAGTTGAAATGTATTAAGTTGAGTTGTCTTGTTTTTCTCTTTTTGTTGTTTAAAATTATAAAATCAATAAAATATTTTTTTAAAAAGAGTATATATATATAGAGAGAGGGGGGAAGAAAAACAAACAAACAAACAATCTTTCTTCACTCTTTTTGTTGGCCAGACAAACAAAGTGAAAATATTTACTTTTGGTAGCTTGTCACATTTACCCCACACACAAAAACTTTGACACACATATACGTACCAAGACAAGGAAAAGGGAACAGAAAAGAAAACAGAACTTTTAGTTCTACACATCCTGGTCATTCCCACCACAAATCTCAGCTAACCCGAATGAGAGAAGGCAAGAAACTTAAACATACCATGTGATTGCACAGAAAGATAGAGAGAAAAAGAGAATCACTACTTCTTATTTTTCTTTTTAAGTACCTTTATTTAGCCAATTCCATTTTCCTAACTTTGCTTTTCTTTTCTTACAGGACCTAATCAGCTGGTTACTCAAATCCAATTCTTTCATTCACCCATTCCATTCCATTTGCACACAGTCTTTCCCTTTTTCCTAACAAAAGGTCCTGCACTCTGGCCAAACCCCCATGCTTTCCAGGGTCTGACACTCCAACAGATGCTTTCTGCAGCTAGGAAAGACCAGAAGGAGCAAAATCCAATTGTGATTGGGGAAAAAAAGTCTTCTCACTCACATAGAGACATACACACATTTCTCTCATTCCCCTTCTTTCCACAGCAATCCTTGAGCTTAAACCCAAAACTCCCTTTTCTACCCTGGCTACAGACACAAAGGGTCTGTGCTAGCAAGATGGGTTTATGCTTCCTTTTCCTGTTTGGGGCTACTCAATTTTCTCATCCCCCCACCCACCATAGGAAGCAGCACAAATTTACCATATCTTCTCTTGTTAAATTTAACTTAGTAATCAGCTTGTTGTATGGTTGTTTCCCCTAGTTTTCTAACAATATTCCTAATGGGCTGTGGGCATCTATTTTTAGTTTTGGATTTTTCCTAATCTTTTTCACACATTCCTTCTCTTGGGACCCTCCTGAATTACCCATGGTTGGTTTACCACACAATTTTGTTGTCCTTACCAGTCTAATGAGACCACGGTTCGGTTCACCAAGCCTCTTTCTCCTTTTACTCAGGAGTTCCCTCACTCCGCCTTGCCAGTCCAAACCCCCGGGACATCCACAGCTTGTGTATGTCTTGCCAGTCCTGTGGACCCTCGGGGCGTCTTACACACACCTCTTATAGATCTCAGACTCAAATTGTGCTACCCAACCTCCGCCTAGCCAGAATACATCATCCCTCTCCCTCAGTTACATTGTTTAGAACTTCCCTCTGCCATCCTTTTCTCTTGAGTGTGTCTTCTACCCAAGCCTCCTGGAATCTAGTGCCTACATGCAGGGCTTGGCTAATCTTTCTATTGTTAATCAATTGTGACCGTTTTATTTTTAAACTTCTTTCTTTCTCACAATAAGGAAGTGTAAGATGCATCGGCACACTCACTCACAGAGTGACAGGCACAGAGACAGGTAAAATAGTTTTGGGAATAGATGGAGCATTCCTACTTAAGGAATCTGTTTCACAGTTATGATAATTTTATGTCATAAAATATATTTTAAAAATTGCCAAATTTTAGTTCTACGGAAATTATGAATTCTGGGTTTTGGATGCATTGTGTAAGTTAGCCCATTTGAGGTGCCTTGTTCAAATGTTTTGCCCTACAGTGCAAACTTTTATACAGTTAAATGTTATGGGAATAAGAGTTTTAATAATATAGAGATGAAGACTCAGTTTCAGAAATGTCATAATCCATTGCCCCATTAAGTGCAGATAGATCTAAATATTATGCCAATGAAATGCATTCACCTACTATGGAACAGGTGTTCCAGTGGTTTCTACATTTCTTTAACCTGTAAATATATTTTTTATTTTCCACCATCAGAATGTGGGAGATGTATAATCTCTTTAAGTACACTTTAGTTTTATTGCTTACAATTCATATAAAATCCTGTCCCTCAAAAAAATAGATTCTCATTGTTTTGATTCATAATGCTTTTGAGTGTAAATTTCTGAAAACAACTGTCCCTTTTCTCTCTGCCTCACATAATATTTTCTGTTGTAGGAGAGCATATATTATGCTATCATTTCTTTAAATTCTCTTTCCTATATCAACATTATAGCATTGCATCTAACACATAATTGAGTCAGACATATTTACCTAAATGACAATTTGACCCAGAAAATAGAATATGGCTTTTCCATTAAATGTTTAGTCTGTAAATCACTTACCACTTGTATTCTTAAAATTTGTGTCTTCTGCTGTTTATTCTTTAGATTGTGAAATATAGGTACAGTATTGGATAAATACTATCCAAATTTTGTTGGATACTGATATACAGACTTGTCAACAGTGGGAAAGGGTGAATGTATATTTAACAAACTAATTAATCATTTCATTGTTTCCCTCAAGATCTAATTATAGAGCATAAGACCATACAATCAAAATGAGACAAAATATTAACACAAGCATCTTGTTAATATAATTAGCAGTTAGCTATCCATGTTCAGATATGAATTAAGTGAGAAGATACTTAATTCTGTGGTAAGATGGGCTACCAATAAATTTTATATAAAAATATATTTTAATAAATAAAATAAAGATATGTGTGAGGTATGTTCTAGAGCAGATATCTTTACCTGACTATTAAGAGATTCCATCCTTGTCAACCTTTTAATGTAGATGAGATGAAGAAACTCCATCTACAGCAGACATGTCAAACTCGAACGGCACGGGATGTTGCGTAATGTATCAGAGCTTTTTCCCCATTGCTGGCAATGGAGTGGGCGCAGTTTTGTTGTGACGCATTTGGCCTGCGGGCCGGCAGTTTGACACCCCTGATCTAAAGGAAAACCAGATTTACAATATATTTTACCAAGATAGGCTATCCTGTAGTAATTGTGCTTTTTGTCCCCTCTCTCCTATGCCCCAATGAATCAAGATCTAATCATTCTCTTCTTAATCCCAGATTTAAGAAATATTTTTCTTCTTTTTATTTACAAAATAGTTTCTTAATATTTACTTCAAGGCCACTTCCTTGCTTTTTAAATGCTATATCGAAGCCATCTGAACTGCTATCTATCTAGCGATATCAGTGAGTTCCATCACTTAGTTATTATTATTATTATTATTATTATTATTATTATTATTATTATTATTATTATTATTATTATTATTATTATTATTATTATCATTATTATTATTATTATTATTATTATTATTATTATTATTATTATTATTATTATTATTATTATTATTATTATTAAATTTCTATGCCGCCCTATTCCGGAGAACTCAGGGCGGCTTACAACATGATAGAAATTACAATAAAATACATAAATATAAAAACCCTTAAGTTAAAAAAGAAACCAATCATTCCACAAACATAC
This sequence comes from Bothrops alternatus, assembly GCA_034064705.1. Taxonomy (NCBI): domain Eukaryota; kingdom Metazoa; phylum Chordata; class Lepidosauria; order Squamata; family Viperidae; genus Bothrops; species Bothrops alternatus. The sequence continues at coordinate 1,622,440 of JARGCV010000156.1, read as the reverse complement.
ACACAAACATACACTGGCTAGGGGCAAGGTGTTAGCTGCCCCAGGCCTGCCGGCAAAAGTATGTTTTAAGCAATTTACGAAAGGCGGAGAGGGTGGGGGCGACACGGATCTCCGAGGGAAGTTGGTTCCAGAGGGCCGGGGCCGCAACAGAGAAGGCTCTTCCCCTAGGCCCCGCCAGGCAACACTGTCTGGCTGACGGGACCTGGAGAAGGCCCACTCTGTGGGCCCTAACCAGCCGCTGGGATTCATGAGACAGCAGACGGTCCCGTAAATAACCTGGTCCGATGCCATGTAGGGCTTTATACGTCATAACCAACACTTTGAATTGGGTTCGGAGACCAATTGGCAGCCAATGCAGCTCGCGGAGTGATGCCGAAATGTGGGCATTTCTAGGCAAGCCCAACACTGCTCGCGCGGCTGCATTCTGCATTACCTGAAGTCTCCAAACATTTTTCAAAGGTAGCCCCATGTAGAGAGCATTGCAGTAGTCGAACCTCGAGGTGATAAGGGCATGAGTGACTGTGAGAAGAGACTCCCGGTCCAAATAGGGCCGCAACTGGTACACCAGGCGAACCTGGGCAAATGTCCTCCTCGCCACAGCTGAAAGATGATGTTCCAAATTTAGCTGTGAATCGAGGAGGACGCCCAAGTTGCGGACCTTCTCTGAGGGGGTCAAAAGCTCCCCCCAGGCTAATGGACGGATAGATTGAAATATCTTTGGGAGGCAGAACCCATAGCCATAGGGGTTGAGTTTGAGCCTGTTGGCACCCATCCAAACCCTAACAGCCTCCAGACATCAGCACATCACTTCCGCTGCTTCACTGAAATGACACGGGGTGGAGATGTAAAGCTGGGTATCATCAGCATACTGATGATATCTCACCCCGTGTTGTCGGATGATCTCGCCCAGCGGTTTCATGTAGATATTAAACAGCAGAGGGGAGAGGACCGATCCCTGAGGGACCCCACAAGGGAGGAACCTAGGGGTCGACCTCTGACCCCCTGCCAACACCGACTGCGACCGACCAGTGAGGTAGGAGGTGAACCACCGCAAAACAGTGCCCCCAACCCGCAACCCCTCCAGTCGGTGCAGAAGTATACCATGGTCAATGGTATCGAAAACTGCTGAGAGGTCAAGTAGCACCAGGATAGTGGATAATCCCTTATCCCGGGCCCGCCAGAGATCATCCGTCAGCGCGACCAAAGCAGTTTCCGTGGAGTAGCCGAGCCTGAATCCTGACTGTTGAGGGCCCAGATAATCGGCCTCATCCAAGGACCGTTGGAGCTGGAGTGACACCACCTTCTCAACACCACCTTCTCAACACATTACATATAATGTGAATAAATCTTTTGAATACTGCTGGTTCTAAAAGTTGACGTTTTGATTTCTGGCATACTATTTCATTTCTTATCTGCTAATAGTTGCTATTATTCTATAAACAACAATGCAAAATCATGGCTGCCAGTTTTTTTAGTTCACCTGCAGAGTGACAACTAAAATTGTAGCAATGTGGAAGAAGTTAAGGAATTTTAACACTAGCCACAAAATGAGCTAAATTTCAAAACTAGCCAGGAGAGGAGCTAAAATAAGCATTCAGCATGAAACTCAAAAGATTATAACCCTCCATCAATTAACTAATTTTAACTAAATTTTAAATAGTGTTTCAATTTTTTTAAAAAAGATTAGATTTTTGAATGTTATAATTTTTAAATTTGTTATAATGTTTAAATTTTAGACTTTTATAGAAATATAAAATTTTTAAAATTGTAAATTTTTATTTGCCACCCATCTCATAGCAAACACTCTTCAAAAATGATGCGATTAAAGGGGAATTCATCAAATTTGAAAACACACACAGCTGGCAGGAATAGCCAACTTTTAGAAGATAGGCTCAAGATCCAGAAGGATCTTATCAGACTTGAACACTGCATCTTATCTGATAAGATGAAATTCAGTGATGAAAAATGTTAAGGTTTTACACTTAGACAAGAAAAAATAAATAAAAATGCACAGGTATAGACTTGATGGTACCTAATCCAATAGCAGTAACTGTGAGAGGAATCTAAGAATCCTAGACAATCACTTAAATATGAGCCACCAGATGTGGTGTCACTTCCAAAAAAGTCAACATAGTCTGACGCTGTATTAACAGAGGGACAGAATCAAGATCATGTGGATTGTTATTGTTGTGAGTGTCTCTGGCCAGGCTGGTTACTTCTCAGATGATGACACAGCACCGGCAGGCCCTTCTGGGTGTTTTCCCCTCCCGGCAGCTGAGCCAGATAACGAGGAGCTTGGTATGCATGCTGAGTCAGAGGAGGATGACTCAGATGTGGAACAGGAAGCTAATTGGATTGATCCACGATACAGACGGTCTGATAGGCGAAGGGGTCAGTTGGGTGGAAGACGGACGTGACGTGTGGGAGGCTATATTAGCAGGGAAACGGAAGCCTCAGCCTTAGTCACGAGCAACGTTTACCCAAGGAGTGGCCTGGGGGAGTTCGCAGTGAGTTGTAACTGAGTCTCCTAGTGTGTCTGTTTAAATTGTTGAATAAAGCAGTTTGCCTTGAACTGCCTTCCTGTGAACTGTGCTAATTGACCAAGTCTTAACGACCTCGTTAAGTGTATTCCTGGGAGCTGAGAGGGGCTAGACAGAACAGTTATATTGCTTTATAATGCCTTGGTAAAACCACATTTAGAATATTGAACCCAGTTTTGGACACTATGATACAGATGTTGAGGCTCTTGAAAGTATACAGAAGAGCAACAAAGATGACTAGAGGACTGAAGGCTAAAAATATGAAGAATGCTTGCAGGAATTGGGTAAGTCTAGTTTAATAAAAAGAAAGGTTAGAGGTCACATAATAGCAGTCTAAGGGGCTATCACAAAGAAGAGGGGTCAACCAATTCTCTAAAGCACCTGAAAGTAGGACAAGAAGCAATGGATGGAAGCTAATCAAGGAAAGAACCAACCTAAAACTAAAGAGGAATTTTCTGACAATTAGAACAATTAATGTGGAACAACTTGCCTCCAGAAGCTGGAACTTATTATGGAGAAATCCAGCCTACATCACTGTTCATCAATACTCCATCACTGGAGGTTTTAAAGAAGAAATTGAATAGCCTTTTGTCTAATGTACTAGATCAGTGGTGGCAGACCTATGGCACACATGCCAGAGGCGGCATTTGGAGACCTCTCTGTGGGCACATGTGCCGTTTCCCCAACCTCGCCTCCCCCCACGACCCCCTCCTCACCAGCAGCCCACTGGAGGAGAGTCGACCCTGAGCGTGGCCCACGGAGCAGCGCAGCCAAGGATATGGCAGCCAGGAAGCATACACAAGACTCTGCCGTCACGTCCCATCACGCACAGTTGATGCTGCGGGGCATGGGCAGAGGGTGTGGCCGCCATGGCACTGCTGGGTTGCCTGGGTGACTTGCGGCGAGTCCTGGTGGTGGTGAGTGGCCCTGCAGGCAGGCGGGATGAGGATGGGGTAGGGGAGGGGTGGAGGCAGGGCAGGGGTGGAGCAGGGGTGGGGCCAGTTTTTGGGCACTCGGTCTCTAAAAGGTTTGCCATCACTGTACTAGATAGAAGTCCTCCAAGATATTCCAACTCTGTTATTTTGTTATTCTTTTACCTAATTCTTCTATAGTTCATTTGTTTTCCTGTTATGGACTAATAAGTTGCCTATTTCTGGTTCTTCTGTTTATAACAAATACAAATAATTTATTAATAGCATTTCCCCCTAAAATTTCATATAATCTTGGAGAAAAGAATTTTTACATTTCCTAATGAAAACAATGGAGACAAATTTGGACATCCTTTTGAAAAACAACAGCGATTATATAGAAGCTAATTCTAGTGCTCATGTCTAATAAACTATAATGGATATTAAAAATATAGAAGTTTGCTCAATCCTAGATGATGCACATAGCCATTGTTTTTCTGTGCATCTGTACATTTTACTAACAATGTAGGTAAATACAATGCCCTTGGAAATTGAGTTGAAGAATTACATCAGCACCATCAAAACTACTTAGTGTGACCATTCCCTTATGTATAGATGCCATTGGTATTGCTTCATTTTCCATGTGAGTGAGCTTGAAATGTTGAGGTCACTCTATGTGGGTCTCATGAAATTTGCAGCATGATAATATAGGTGACAGTTATGCATTTATTTACCTTGACTCATACATTGCTCCAATCAAACCAATTCTGATGAAAGGTAACCTTAGATACAAATTTTAAGATGGTATATTGCAGTTAGAAAACTAAATCCTTTTCCTCTCTTTTGGTTTTAACTGTGGTCTTTTAACACTGAGGTAATGAAAAATGGAAGAAAAATCTCTGGATGTCAAGGTCAACCAGGTAGGTATCATATGCGGTGGTGGGATTCACACCAGTTTGACAAAACCAATAGCTAATTATTTGTTGCCCAGTTCTGGAAGCGGCACCCAAAGAGAACCAGTTATTCAGATACTTGAATCCCACCACTGATCATATGTCAATATCATTGACATGCTCAAAATCAGGTTTCCTAAATGTACATTATTGAATCACATCTGAAAAGTTTAAATCTGCTATAAGAAATGTGTTGCCAATTTCTTGTTGTGTAAAAACGGAAGGGGAACATGTAAGGAAACTCGAAATAAATCTGCCATTTTGTATACATCAATGTGATTCAGATTATGGAAGAATAAAACTATAAACATTCAATCTGCTGCCTCAAGCCTTTTTTTCTTTTAAAACTTTCTATTATTTTTTCATGCTATTATTTTCAATATTTTTTAAAATGTCAGGTTTTTTTTTCCAGCAGCATCTCTTTTTTGATATTTATGAATTGTTAAAACATATGTCTTTAAAAGTGTATCTCTGATCCTCTCAGGTATTTTTAATATTTGCTGACATTAGACTACTGTATTTTTTTTGCTATTCACATGATGGCAGTGATTACTAAGGCCTAAGAAAATCTGTTTATTTCCCATGGAGATCAGAGGATTAATTAGTTTACATTGTAAAAGTTCTTGTGAAGGTATTACTTGACATGATGTTCAAGTAAACATTCAACACAAGATGGGAGATTTGCTCAGAATTTGGGAAATAAATAAAGAATGGTAAGGTTAGTGTTGGTTTTTATAGTTATACTGAATATTATAAAAATTACATTAACTTCTGTAAAGTATAAGCCATTTTTACAGCTATATATTCCCAAATAATATATGTTAAGCATATAAAAAAAGTACAGGGAGAATAAAAAGTTGTTATAGAGTTACAAGTTGTTACACAGTTATTTTCCTCTTAGGGAAAAATAAACTTTTCAAAGTGATAGATATGTATATAATTTATATTTCATCTTCCTACAGCATAATGTCATGTTGAACACAACAAATATATTGGATTTTGTACTTGTTGGATTTTCTGAAAATCAAGAAGTTCAAATTTTATACAGCAGTGTTTTCTTGATAATGTATCTTTTTATCTTGGGGGGAAATCTTTTGATTATTTTTTTGATACTGTTTAATCATTGTTTGCACACCCCAATGTATTTCTTTTTAATCAATTTATCTATTGGTGACCTTGGTGGGACATCTGCCATTGTACCCAAATCTATAGTTAATGCCCTCATGAATTCTAAATGGATTTCATATTCTGAATGTGTGACACAATTGTTTTTCTATCTTTCTTTCTTGTCATCCAATTTCTTCTTTCTCACTGTCATGGCTTATGATAGATACATTGCTATCTGTCACCCACTGCAGTTTGCATCCATAATGAAGTGGTCCAGTTGCATTAAAATGGCTGGAGGGGCTTGGGTTATTGGATTTCTGCATGCAGCTCTTCATACAGGAAATATTTTTTCAATGCCTTTCTGCTCCAATATTATCAATCAATTCTTCTGTGAAGTTCCACAATTAATCAAGCTCTTCTGTCCTGGTTCTTACTTCAGTGAAACCTGGATACTTATCTTTAGTTCAGGCTTAGAAATTGGCTGTCTTTCATTTATTATCTTGTCCTATGTGTGGATCTTTACCACGGTGCTGAGAATGCCCTCAATTGAGAAAAGAGAAAAGGCCTTCTCCACTTGCATACCCCACCTCATTGTTGTTTCCCTATTGGTTGGCAGTAGCCTCTTGGCTCACCTGATACTACCTGCTAATTCTCCATCCAGATTGGACCAAGTGTTTACCACACTATATGCAATTGTGCCTTCTCTAATGAATCCAATAATCTACAGTATGAGGAACAAAGATGTCAAAACTGCCTTGAGGAAATTGGTTGGTTGACAATTATTCTAGCAAAGAATTATAATTTCTCTTTGATGCACCAATTTCTTCATTACCTTAAATTTGAAATTCAGCAAACTAAGAAATTGCAGTTAGATAATGGTGACTAACTAAGCATATCCTATTGAATATACATTATTTGTTTGATGTGTTATAAATTTTGATTTGTTATATCAGACCAAAATAAATATTTTAAAATATTGGGCTTCTTATAATACCAAGTCTGTTGGGATTTTGAAATGTGATTAATAAATTGTTTTGATTGGTGATAGTTTACTATTGGCATCCTGAAACATTGTGGTAATGTGAAACTATAATTAGAAACTAAAAATATGACTGGTTAATATTTAAAGAAAATTGCAGATATGGGGTAATCAAATAAAAATAGAAAGACTGGATCAGTCATGAAAAACCACACTCCTTTTTAATTAAGAAAAGAATGATCTAAGAAGGACTCTAGTAATATTCCTGCCTTTGTATGATTTCTGCTACATCTCAGTCCTTTATCACACTGATGTATCTGACACACCACTTCTAGCACTGAGTGGTATATTTGCATAGAAAAAGAACTGTTTTTGCAATCAGTATCTCAGACCTGTTTGCTTAATAATAATAAATTTATTCAAACATCCAGCCAAATTTTGAGGGATAGTCTGGGAGCAGGAGGACTTCATCAACTATCCAATGAATCAGTATATAAAATATTGTTTTTTATTAACCTGGGAAAATAGACAAAAGGTGGAAGTTATGTATATATGCTATTTATAAAGAACCAGTTGGAATCAAGATAGGGAGAATGGCCCATTTGTTTGCATTTTAGAAACTTGAGAAGACTACTTGTTTTGACAGTAGTGTTGATGTTATATATTTAACTTCTTTTTAACTATTTATATCTTTAAGTTAGGTGGGTGTTCGTTTTTATTTTTATGGCATTTTATATTGTGTTTTATCAGCTTTATATTCCATGTACTGTGATACACAGCAGTCTTTTGATTTCAATGAGGCAGAAAAAATGATAAATAAAATAAGGAAATAAGTAATTTCTTATCTATTTTCTTGCTTCAGGTTTCATTCTCGCATACACACCTGATTTCTTGAGAGAATATCAATTTTGTGTAACTGTAACAGAGTTAACAGTCCACTCAACAATGTCAAACAAAGTGTGCCTGCAAAGTGTGTTTTTCAAAAGAGGAGTATACAAAAGAGTCATCTGAACTGATCCCAGAGTTTTCATCAAATCCAGGGTTCTAAGATTCAAGAGGGACACTGATACCCAGGGATCATGTTTTGTTGCTTCCAAACTCAGGCACCCTGAATTTGGTGTGGAGCTGATAGATCCCTGAATTTGAGATCCAGATCCAGATCCAATCCAAATACCATTCAGATCCCTGAATTTGAGAGACTTTTACCTTTGTAAAGAGGCTATTTGCAAATTTAAAAATATAAATTACTAATTTAGGCAAAACAAAAATTATTATTAACGGGTGGGGAAAAGCTCAATTTTTTCCATGGGATGCAGAAATCAATTCATTAATAGAAAACATATGTATTTATATGTATGTATATGTATTTATTAATATGTATGTATTCTACATTAGCAGAATACATATGGTATATGTGATGCATCAGAAAGCAAGTGATTAAACAATGAAAGACAATGTTTACTTGAGAATTGCACAAGACAAAACATAGATTCTAGATAATCTTCTAAAGTACTAAAGTTATGTTATATTACTGCTTCCCAGCTGGGTTTTTATCTTTCTTAAAAGTTGAAAGTGTATTCAAGAACTTTCAGAATATGCTCTGTATTGTATAGTTTCTGAAAAAGCTCATTCTCACATAAAACAAAAACATGCTTTCATATAGTTAAAAAGAGACTAGATTGAAATGTTAAAAGTGCTAATATCATCTTTTAAAATTCTAATAAGGAAGGCTAAAATTTGAGGCCATAGCCTTAGCTTGTGCATTGTTTCAAATCAAGAGAATAGGAGTAACCCAGGCTGCAGCTAATTGTCACTCCTCAGAATGTTGCTGCAGCCCATGGTCACTACCTGGAATGTTTATTCTGCTGCTATGCAAATAACTTAATAGAACCTCTGTTCTATTCTTCTTTTCACTGGACCATGATATCGATCACAAATTTTCCCAACGACCAACTCTCCACTATGTTGCTTCCACAACCTTTCCACTACTGAAAGTGTATAATAATTATTTACTGGAAATTAGTTACATTAGACATTACAGCAAAATCAGTGATTAATTTTGTCTCTAGCATCAAAGAAGTAGAGTAGAAATCTCTTTCTAAGCACATAGGCCACAGCAGCATGTGGATAGTAGTCTCCTCATGTTATTGTGTGTGGGATTGTGACATAGATGTATAATGGAAGGTGATGAAAATCCTAAAAAGTAATCAGAAGTCAAAGATTAACATTTAATCATTCTTAGTTCTGTCACTGGTCTAAAATTTACTGAAATGAATCCAGATACCTATTTCATTCAAGGCCCTCTGAAACTAGCACAAGCCATCCAACTCATCAAGAGGGTAGTTGGAGGCCAGGCAAATATGGCCAGGCCATGGCAAATATGGCTTCTTAAGAAACAGGTATAGATTATTTTCTTCAGTAGAGGCAGCTATATCTCCTCCCACAATGAGGCAGTAATCACTGTTTAGACCACAAAATAACTTATTTTAAATGCAAAATGTTTTATTTATGATCAAATAAATTAATTCTATTTCCACAGTTTTAAAACTGTCTTCCACTGGCTCATAGGAACAATGCATTCCAGCTAATTATTTCAAAGCAGATTATGTAAATTTTATACATTTCCATTATGGATAAAAAATACATTGATAGCTTAAAACCTACCTAGTACTGAAGAATGTAAGAGACAGAAATGACATCAGAACCAGAGACAAGTGCTTAAGAAATGTCCAGAAATAAATTTATATAAATCACGCTTAAAATTTTACAAAATTTTGAAAACAGCTGCATCAGAACTAACCTGTGTCAGAGTAATAATATTATTAAATAAAGCTTAGGCAGGTCTACTCTTCTTCATCCATTTTTAAACTGAGAATTTCTATAGATTAGATATATACTTTACCTATGAAAGAATCAACTGGGCATATCTTGCTAGATTTTTTCATTCATCTACCCCCTACCTCTATGATTCAAATGGCAATGATTCAGGATAAGGAATTATAGTTTGACAGATTAAGTGCTAACATTGATCTGAAAGGACATGATGAGACTCTATCTATACTCAGCTGTGTTTCTCTTTGTAACTGTTTTTCCTTTCAATGAAAAGTGAAGGCAAAGACATAGAAAGTTTAATTCAAGAGAATCAAATAAAAAGATAGGTGAAGGAAAATATCAGAATCTCCACTGTTTAGACAGGACAAGTTTGATATTGTTATTTCTCATGCTATAGATGATTGGATTAAACAGGGGAGGAACTAAGGAATATAGGATAGTGAATAATAAATCTAAATGGGTTGGGGTGTTAGAGGGAGGTCTCAAGTAGGCCAAGCATGAAGTTACCAAAAACATAGAAAAGATTATAAGGTGGGGAAGACAAGTGGAAAAGGCTTTCTGCCTTCCTTTTACAGAACTGATTCTCAACACTGCCTTGAAGATCATGACATAAGATATAATAACAAAAGTAAAACAACCTAGTCCTGCAGTGGCACTGATCACAAGAACTCCAACCTCAACTAGATTGAATCCAGTGCAAGGTAATTTTAGCAAGTGTGGAATTTCACAGAAAAACTGGTTGACAACATTAGAACAGAAAGGGATAGAAAAGGTACCAGTGGTGTGCAACATTCCATACAATACACCCGTAACCCCCACCAAAATCACTATTTTGATGCAGGCTTTCCAATTCATCACCATTTCATAATGCAGTGGATGGCAAATAGCGACATACCGATCATATGCCATGACTGTCAGGAGAGACAATTCAAATGCTTCGAAGGTGATAAAAAAAAAGATTTGAGCAACACAACCAAAATAAGAGATTTGTCGGATATCCATGAGAGAATTTACCATGGCTTTGGGAACAATGACTGAAACAATACCAAAGTCTTGCACAGCCAAATTCATTAGAAAGAAGTACATGGGACTGTGCAGTTGATGGTCAAAAGCCACTACAGAGATGATAAGAAGATTTGCTATTGCAGTTGTCAGGTATAATATGAAGAATAAGAAGAAATGTAGAAGCTGCAGTTGCTGATTTTTTGACAATTCTAGGAGCAGAAAGTAAGAAACAGTGGTTTGATTCTCCATGCTTACTTGGTGACATACCTACAAGGAAGCACAGGGAAGGGAGATTATTAGAGGAAAAGTATGTATGCTATGTCTTGATCTGCAAAAAGAAATAATACAAAACTAGACATTATGCACATACTAAAAATATTACGATGCTTGAAGGTGGGGACTCTCCAAAAGCAAGTATTTGATGCACTTGCAATCACTCACAGCTTCATAAAGAGATACAGTGAGAGAGGCACACAGATAGAGGCAGAATAGTTTTGGAGAAAAACAGAGCTTTTCTACTTAAAGTCATGCAATTAATATCTCTTCCTTGAAACTGTACAGTACTTCTGGTTTAGCTCATTTGCTTGTGTTTTTGGACTATGTAGCACCTGTTTCTTTATCTGGTCCATCTTGTGCTGCTGTCATTTTGTGATTAAAGTAACAGGAGATTTGAGGAATAAGGAAGATACTTTAATAAATCCTATCCCCTAACCAATTTGAGTAAAGCTCAGTTGAAGTTGGCTTTCTTCCATCTCTATCTGCAAACTTTCCAAGCACCAAATGAAGACTCTAAAAGTAGAATATCCATTGTCACTTTTTATTAGAATGGTTCTATTTATCTACTAAGTTTGATCTAGTAGACAAATTGTACTGACCAAATACTGTTTATTTGGACTATTAAGGAATCTGGCGATTGATCCTCACTGGTACTTTTCAAGCAGAGGCTGGACAGCCATGTTTGAAAGATACTTTTATTTGGATCTACACATGGATCAGGGAATTGGATTTAACAGTCTAAATAACTAGCTCCATTCTTGGAATGGTTTTTCAATTCTTCAACTCATACATTTCTCAATTATTTTACAGTTTATTACTTATACTATTTTATTGTAATATAGAAATGGGCTGCATTAATAGTGTGCTTAAAAGATATTTCCCTGACAAACCATTCATTGATAAGTTTTGTTCTAGGTCTAAGCTTTTTTGATTTTTTTCATAGGCATGAAAATTAAAATCTTCCCATCAAATATTATCATAAAATGGGTTTTTGCTTCATAATTTTAACTAAAAATTGGATTGACCAAGTTTTGAAATAACCATGATTTTTCAAAGATGAACATACCTTTGAGTAATTTGACTCAAATATTTGTCAACAACCAGACAATCTACTCTGTTGGGTCATTCTTCCTTCCATGTATAATATTGTATAGGCTTCCACAGATTTCCTTGCCTCATGACCCTTTGGAAAGCTATAGTCCTCCTTGACTAACTCACAGAAGTATCTGCCAGTTAGCCAGGGAGGTGTAATTTCCTTACCCAATTCCTCAATGGCTTCAACAATAGGAAATATACTGCTTTCACTGGAAAAGATTTTAACAACTGAGGAAATTTTTAGAGATGTTTCATCCTTGAAAATAACCCATGTTGAACTGAACAGTACAGTTAAATCTCAGGTGGGTTTATGATATTTTGCATTATGTCATAAAATGCCTTATATTTTATGTCACAGTGTTTTATAAAATTTGTCAAATTTCAGTTCTATGAGAGTTATGGGTTCAGTATTTTGGACTCATTCTGTAAATTAGCCTATTTAAGGTACCTTTGTTGAAAATGGTTTTCTCTACATTGCAAAATTCTATCCAGTTAAAGGTTATAGGAATGAGAGTTTTAGCAATATATAGATGAAGAAACAATTTAGGAAATGCCATAATAATTTAAGAGCAGATGAACCTAAAAATTATGCCACTGAAATTAATTCATCTATTAGGGATCAGGTCTTCCAATGGTTTCTTCATTACTGTAACCTGTAAATATATGTTTTACTTTCCACTATGAACCTATAGGAGAGATAACATTACTTTAAATATAATTAGGTTCATGTTTAGGATACATATAGAATATTGTCCCCCACATAAATAGGTTCTTATTATTTTTATTGATAATATATTTAATTTGTTTCTAAATCACTTAAAACAATTCCTCTCCTTCTCTCTGCTCCACTTTTAATGCTTTCTATTGGACAAAGCATAGATTATCATTTCTTTAAATCCTCTTTCAATTATCAATATTAGAGAATTCAGTCTAGTAGTTGAATCAGACATATTTAACTAAATGCCAATTTGCCCCAGAAAACTTAATATGGCTTTTCTGTCAAATGTTCAATCTAGAAATCACTTACTATATTTTCTTCATAAAATTTGGGTCTTCTGCTATGCTTCTTTGGCTTCTATACTCCTTTAACTTGAAAGTATAGATGAGGTATTGGATAAATACTATCAAACTCTTATTTGGGTACAGATGTATCATTAGTTGAATGTACATTTAGCAAGCTGATTAATTTTGTTGTCCCCCAAGACTTTATTACACAGCATAAATTAGACAAAATATTAATATGAGCATTTGTTAATTAATTAGCAATTAGCAACTTCTACAATCCATCTTTGGATATGGATTAAGTGAGAAGATATGTGTGACCTACCTTATGTTTATTTTTACCTTTTAAGATATTCCATTCTTGTTAGCTTTTTACCCTAGACTGGATTTTGAAATAGACAGATGGAAATTTTGTTAATGTGCAGAGTTTTAAAGTGCCATCTATGTTTTTATAGCACTCAGTGTGATGATAATCAGTGATTTATCCAATAATTTTTCACATTTGTTTTTCAGATCTTGCAATTTTATGATCTTCTCCAGTTCTTAGTCTTCTATTCTTTTATTACCAGATATTTCCATATCAATTATCCTCACTTTGTTCTTTACAATCACAGTTACACAGTATGATATGACCAAGACTTTATCAGTTTGTATTTGAAAATCCCACAATATTTTAATTGCTCATTGTTGACTACTTTTTCAACTCTGTGTTATTACCCATTTTTCATTACATGTCCATAATAATTTGTACTGATGTTCTAATGTCATTTTGGTGACACTGTTGTGTTATTATTTATAATATAATTATTGTGATTATATTTTTATCTCTATATAAGACTGACTTTTACTCCTAAGGGAGGGCTGGAAAACACGGTCTTTTAGTTTCTAGGTCCAACACCTAACTATTACAGTAAAGTGACTTTCCATAGTTAAGCCTTTAAGTGGCATCAATTTATTAAATTTGTTTGAGGCTTTTCTCACAATATTCTTTCAGCTTCTCCAAAATCTCACTCTTAAGACCCTCTAGATGGTTACAATAGTTCCTACAGTGGTCTCTAGGTGAAAGGGTGATGTCCTTGGCCTTGAAGGAGTCAATAATGTGCTCATTCCTCATATTCTGACACAGCACTTTTGGACAATTACCATCCTTACTGCAATTCTCTCTTTTTGGGAAGTAGTTAAATTGCCATGGTAACTCTGACAAGGAGATAGAACAAATGGCCAGCTCCAGCTTTGAACTCTTTTCACATTTTGCTAAGGTTGACAAAAAAAAGCAACATTATGAGAGTATCCACTTTAAGAACAATGAAACACCTTCATGTTTCAGTCAAAGGAAAATGTTCTTACTGTGGGAGAAAGAAAATCAGAGTTGATGTTTATTTATTTTCATTGACCAATCATAATACAAAGTACAACAAAAATCCATAGACATAGATCAGAAATCTCTTATTTTCTTCCAAGTTAATTTTGTGAATACATCAATATAATTTAAATGTCATCATTCTAAAATAATAAACTGAGTATATTGATAGTGAATGTTATCTACTCTCTTAGCTGTTCTGCAGGTAGCATGCAGATGGGATATTAATATATTCTAATGCTTATATATTTAGACAAGATTATAAGCAATGGAAACTTTATGTTCAATAATATTCTATGAATAATTAGTATAGGGTTTGATTTTTGAGGTACATCAACATAACATGCTTACCCTCGCTGTAGTAATGTAGTTTCTTCTGGACTATCTCTCCTTTCCTCTCCTCTCCTCTCCTCCCTCTCACCAACTTGTCAAAAGAAGGAGGAATAATCTAGAAATCATAGTTTTGACTTTCTGAAGAGAGAACTGACATTGTGTTAGACCAATGGTATAGACTAACAAGAAATGTCAGCATTGTGAGTCTTCTCTCTGAAGGTGAAAACTGGACATACTAATTTTATTTACACCTTTTACTTTGATATGACAATATATCCTCAGGCTGATCTAATTTAAGATCAATTTTATGTTCATACTGTTTACAATAAAACTGATTGATCTATATGCTATCACTAAAATTTTGATTGTTCAAGGAAAAACTAATCAACATGTCTTCTAAAATCAAGAATAAAAGAAACTAAAGAGATAACCCCTACTTACTTGTTAATATATAAATTGTCTTAATCAAAACTTTTCCAGGGACTGATTAAGAGATTGTGTAAATTAGTTTATTTATAATTTGGTAAACTGACTTCCACTGTGAATAATTATTTGCCACTTAGAAGTAGCCGATCTCCCCTTTTAATCAAAACAAATGCATAAATCTGAAATGTATACATTACATCTCTGAAGAAGCTTTATTATTGGAATTCCTCACTAATGCATATGGGTACATCATTATTTTTAATTCCAATCATTGTTGGTTCTCTAGCAAGATGCAAGAATCGTAGTTCAACTGTCCATTTGGTAACATGTTTATGTTAATAAAACAAACTGCCAACTTAGATAAGATGGGAAGTATAGAAATTGAATAAATAAATAAATCATATAAAAACAAGTTACACAAAGAAACCCCACATTAGGAAATTTCATCTTTTTACAACAATTAAGGATTATTATGCTTAATATCATAATTAGATGAAGAAATACACTCAGGGAGCTTTGCATTACTTCTTGCAATTCCTTGTCCCTAATCAAAGAATTTCCAAAAAGCAGCTATGACATCTTTGTTCCTCATGCTGTAGATTACTGGATTCAATAGTGAAGGGATGATAGTAAATAGCCCAGTAAAAGATTCCTCCAATTTGGACAGAAAGGTTGGCATCAGGTAAGCTGAATGAGCCAAAAGGCTATTATTAACAAATAGCGAAACAACAATGAGGTGGGGGATGCAAGTGGAAAAGTCCTTTTCCCTTCTCTCAAGTAAGGGCATTCTCAGCACTGTAGAAAAGATCTGCACATAGCTCAATATGCTTGCAGTTTTCTGATACTTTAGGAAAATTATTAGTTGTTATATAATCCTCCATAGTAGCTAAAGAGATTTCTTATTCTTTTCATAAATTGGTATAATAATTCCAAAAACATCTTTGAATGTTTTTGTTATCCATATAATTCTCATTCCCTTCTTGAAGTACAGAAATTTAATAAATAAATAAATCACATTAAAAAATCACACAGATAATCAAGTTATACAGAGAAACCCAAAATTAGGAAACCTCAACTAGTTGTCATTATGCTTAATATCATAATTACATGAAAAAAAAAAATTTGCATTACTTCTTGCTAAAATGCTTCCAACCAAGGCAGTTCCAAAAGGCAGACTTGATATCTTTATTTCTCATGCTGTAGATTACTGGATTCATCAGTGAAGGGACAAGAGTGTATAGCACAGTAAATGATTTCTCCAATTTGGACAGAAAGGTGGGCATCAGGTAGACTAAGTGAGCCAAGAGGCTATTTCCAACAAATAGAGAAACAACAATGAGGTGGGGGATGCAAGTGGAAAAAGCCTTTTCCCTTCTCTCAACTGAGGGCATTCTCAGCACTGTGGAAAAGATCTGTACATAGCTCAAGATAATGAATATGAGGCAGCCCACTCCTAAACCTGAACTAATGACAAGAATCCAGGTTTCATTGAGATAAGAGTCAGAACAAACAAGCTTGATTAATTGTGGAACTTCACAGAATAACTGATTAATGACATTGGAGCAGAAAGGCACTGAAAAAATATTCCCGGTGTGTAGCAAAGCATTTAGAAATCCAACCATCCAGGCCACTCCAGCCATTTGTAGGCAAGTGGACCTCTTCATTATGGATGCAAAGTGTAAAGGGTGACAGATGGCAATGTACCTATCATAGGCCATAACAGTGAGAATGAACAGGTTGGTTGAAAGGAAAAAAAGTATGAAGAACATTTGTGCTCCACATTCAGAGTATGATATCCATGTTGAGTTCATGAATGTGTTAAATACTGCTTTTGGAATTATGACTGAAGAACAACCAAGATCACCAGTGGATAAATTGATCAGAAAAAAATACATGGGAGTGTGCAGATAACTATTGATTGCTACCAAAAGAATAATCAGAAGATTTCCCACCAAAATAAAAAGATACATAATCAGGAAAAGTATGATACATAAAATCTGAATGTCGTGACTTCCAGAGATTCCAAGAAGTACAAAATTTATTACACTTGTTCTATTAGACAGGACTTTGTATTCTTTCCTGTATGAAAACAAAATGTACATACTAATAGTATAATTGAATATAATATCAAATAGTATAATATTTTATAATATACTATAATATACCATATAATATTGATCAGATCAGTTATTTTATAAGAAAATCAATAGTTTGACCTCATTTGAAACAATATTAATTTTGATATACTTAATATATATGTTTTAAAAAGTATGAACAACATCTTTTACAAAATAATATAAATTTTATAATTAAATATTTAGGTACTCATTTATCTATCAAAACTATATGATTACCCATCTCTTGGAATGTGACTCTGGGTAGCTTAAAATATTTCCAAACTCTAGAGAACTGGGATTTTCTGTAAGCAAAGTACATTCTTTATCACTGAGTTCATCCTGTTTCTCATTTCCCTTGCCACTCATTATACTTTGATATATTTTAAATATACCTTTATACTAATAGCAATTCTATCTTTCCTTATCTCCACTACATGTCAGTTCTATTTCTTTATCTTAATATATCAGGTTCTTTTCTCAGTTCTCACCTTGCCTTTTCTAAGATGGATTCTTCTACTTGAGATATATTACTGTTCAACTATGGTTCTTTTATTTTGTGGTACATTAGTCTTCAACATGCTTTAAAAATAATATTGAAAATACAATCTTTCCTGGTTAGGAAAACATGGAAATGTTCATTTTGTATATTTTTCAATTTACAGTGTGTTCTTTCAGTTCAATACTGTAAATGCTTTATAAATAGGAAAAAAAACTAGGTATCCAAAATTCTGTCTTTTTTTACAAAAAAATCTTTAAAATGCAGAATTAAACATTTTAAAGCATTTCCAAATTTCTGGGATAAATATATGGTAGCAAACTATGATAAGGTCATGAAAATACAAAGATGAATTTAATAAAATGTCAATGCATTAAATATATCTTTAGAGCCACATGTTTTAAGTTGACTTTAAACATACTATAAGAAATATTGATTGAGAACAATTGACATGGCAGCAGAAACATCTGTGGAAATAAGTAGAAATGCCAATACTTGGGGACCACTGACTGAAAGTAATGTAGCAACAATGCCTATAATAATATACAGTATAATTGAAATAATTACTTAGTGTTTTTTTTTAAATGAAAAAAGTCAATAGAAAAATTTAAAAGTTAAACACAGAAGCAGCAGGGATAAATAAGGCTTGAAAATACAGAAAAAATAATTATTGTTTGATTTTTCTCTAGGTTAAATCAAATTTAGTTAAATGCCACAGTTTGAATATTTCTATATTATTCCCTTCAGTCTTCAAACAAGTTACAAATAAAATTTTACCTCATATCTTCCATTGCCTTTTTCTCTTTCGAAATTGTTTCTATTTCTTACACATTTAACACATCTTCTCACCTCGACTAACTGGCTGAACCTGGTGTTCAGAGATTTTCTCTCATTTCTCCAATATCTCAGCAATAATAGGTCACAGTTAAAATGAGAGGGAAATATATATTTCTTTCATCCCTAGATTTACTTCTTGTGCTTATTATGCTGCAAAATTACCAGATCACTCTAATATGGCTTTTCTAAAGTCACCTATGCACATGGGACTCATTGTACAATGGTAAATTTTGAAGGTTGATGCAATTTTCAGGTTCATTGCTAATAATTTATTAAAGGGAGGTCAGCTCTTCTAATTGGGTACAGAAACAAATGATACATACATTTGGTATATGTGATGCATCTGAAAGCAAGTGATCATACAATAAAAGACACTGGTTACCTGTGAGAATTGAAGAGAAACATTGGTTCTAGAGAATCTTCCATAAGTAGCAAATTGATAGGTTACATTACTTTCCCAATTGGGTTTATATATTTCTTAAAAGCTACAAGTGTATTCAAGGACTTTCAGAATATGCTCTATATTGTATAGTCGCTGAAATAGCAAGTTCTCACATAGAAAAGAAATGGCCTTGATTAAGAAGAGAAAAACATACTTTCTTAAAGTTTAAAAAAGAGGCTAAGACTGGCATGTTAAAAGTGCTAATATCACTTTTTAAAATGCTAATAATGAAAAATAAACAAGCTGGACCTGAGCTGGATCTTGTTTCTAACCAAGAAAAAGGGGGTAACCTAATCCCTTATATAGGCTGCAGCCAACTGTTACTCTTTGGAATGTGCCTGCAGCCAACTGTCACTAACAGGAATGTTTATTTTGTTGCTAGGCAAATAATCTAGAACTTCTGTTCTGCTCTCCTTTCCATAGGGCCATATCATTTAACTATCATTATGCACAATTTTCCCAATGACAAGTTCTATACTATGTTGGTTCCACTAACTCTCCATTACTGAAAAGGCAAAATAATCATTTAGTGGCAGTCAGCTACAATAAACATCAGAGTAGAGTAGAAATCTTTTCTAAGGCACATGGGCAGCAGTACTATGTGGATACAAAGTAGTCTACTCATGTACTTGTGCATGGGAATCTGAGATGCATATATAATGGAAGGGGTTGGGGTGATGAAAGTCCAAAAATGGTAGCCAGAATTAAAGAGGTATTTTAATCTTTCTCAATGCTATCACCTGGCCTTAACCCAGATGAAAAGGATCCAGATAATCTTTTTCATCCAATGTTCTCTGAAGCTAGCACTTATCCCCCATTTGTCACACTTCTCTAAAACAAGGAAGTTGGTGACCAGGCAAATTTGCCTAACAGACTTGGATCCAGGTAACTTCTTAAGAGTATACCATCATCTACTTCAAGGGAAGCAGCATCACTCCCTCTCACAAGAAGTCAGTAATCACTGCTTGATCCACTTTATGGTCTGTCTGGGGAGACCTAAACTAACTTGTTTTCTGTAAAAATAAGTTATAATAAGTTTGATTTAAGACAAAAGAATTCATGATTCCACAGTTTTAAGACAATTTTCTACTAACTTATAGGAACAATGCATTCCAGGTAATTATTCCAAAATAGCTCATGTTGAGAAACAGCAATGATAACAGGACCAGAGAGACAAAATACTAATCCTAAGTGGAGTTCTTGTGGAAAACGAAAGGAACTTTTACGAATTCCAAAGGGTGCAGAGAGGTTTATTTGCGCAAGGTTCAGAAGCAGTAACAACAAGCAATTCTGAACCCCGAGGGGGGGTCCAAACTACAGTTTTATAGCTTTCCTTTCTCAGGAACAAAGAAGCACACATAGAAATCTACATTGTATTTCATCAGGTTAGTTTCTCACAGGCATACAATGAAGAGAGTCTTACTTGATACATTGTTTCTGAATGCAATGTGCTTTTGGGTTAGTCACGTATTTGCTAACACAGCTTTATTCCAGTAATTGTGCAGACACATCATTTTGCTTTAGTGATTTTTCATTATCATTATTATTATTCTACTTTTTCCTACTTTATTCTTCATTATTCTACTTTATCCTTACTTTATTCTTACTTTATTCCCCCCATTGGAAGTTCTCCAGCTTAAACTTCCATTATTCTACCTCTGATTCAGGTTCTTTAGCAGGCACCATCTTATATTCCCATAAGGCTAACATTGTTTCATGTTTTGCAGTTAATTGGGCTGTATTTTCTGAGATCCTTCGAATCATTGCTATAAGACAAGGGATTAAGCAAGGAATCAAAATACATTCTAGAATTAATAAGACTACTATAACTATGATGGTTTGTAGGCCTGGTAACTTTGGCCACCATCCTGAAAATATGTCTTCTAAATTAAATCCTTTCCAGGTTTGCACCGGAACATGTGCTAATTTGATCATTTTGTCAGTTATGCCTTTCAATACTTTTTCACTTTCTTTCCCATCTTTTTTTCTTCCAGGAGCCAACTGCCATTCTTGACTGTAAGAGTCAGTAAATTAAAGTTATCTGTTCCACAGGAATCTGCTTTTGTTCCATTCTTTTCAAACAAGATGTAGTCCATCTCCTTCAGGTCTTGGGTATGCCATTTAATACATGACCACCACTTACATTTGACCGCGGAGACTGCACATCCATCTGGTGGGCACAAGTACTTATGGTTTGGGATATAGCTGTGGATATGACTGATCCCTCCACAACCATATATTGCAGCCCAATAATTAGCTGCTTTGCAAACATCAAAGGTGATGCTAAAACTGGAGTGTGGGTTGGATTTCCATTGGGAGATCCCAAATAGTGCCTGGTCCCTATAGCTACTTCTTGTTCTATGTGTTTTGATTTGTAAGGCCCAACGATCTGGATCAGACTTGGGGTTATAACACTGATCTTGGACCTCTCTTCTACAAACTTTATACGTGGTTCTGTTGTATGTACAAGAGCTAGGGGAGCTATCTTGGCACCCTTCTAGTTTCATTGTATGATAAATCAAAGTCTTGGTTATCTGGTTTCCTTGTTTGGTAGTCTTGATGCAGTTTTGACAACCTTGGTTTCCCTGTGTTTTTGTTATTTCTTTGTGTGTGGTACTCAATATTTTTTTATTAGAGGGTTTTTGCATTATGACCTCTCGTGTAGCCATTGCACTGATTTGTGTAGGAATGTGTGTGTATATTCCCCATATTAAATAACTAACAGGTATTATGAGCTGTAGAATCCTCATATCTTCCACCGTGCATAGAGAGACAGCGTCCGGAGTGTCTCAGCAGGGTTGTTGTTCACACCGTGTGTTGAGAACCCATTGCCGGTAGGGTTCGACAGGGTGTATTTCTTGTAAATTTCAATACCAATGGTTTGTCAGTCTTATCCACCTTGTAAGTTACTGGATCTGCAGGTGCAGCTACTTTCAATCTACTCCAGTGGATCCAGGACTTTCCCTCCAAGGTTTTCACTGCCAAAGGAGAACACATGACAACAGTATACGGTCCTTTCCATCTTGGGCCCAAGGGATCTGATTTCCAGTACTTCACCCACACTCTGTCTCCTGGTTTGAACCCATGTGTTGCCGTAACTACTGGAGGGGGTTGTTGTTCCATCATATAATGGCGCAAGTTTGAAACAGCCAAATTATGAAGCTGTAACTGATGTAACAATTTCTGTTGGTCTATTCCCCCCTTATGAGCCAAGTCCGGCCAGCCCTGACTGTCAGGTTTAAATAGACAAGGGGGACAACCAAACATGAGCTCATAAGGACTAAGTTGTAATTTAGTGCGGGGGGCCAGTCTGATTGCATACAAAACCATAGGCAAAACATCTGGCCAATGAAGATGAGTTTTCAAACAAAATTTGGTAATAAGTATTTTAATTGTGTGATTAGCACATTCCACTTTTCCAGCCGATTGAGGGTGGAAGGCACAATGAAATCTCCACTTGATTCCTAATGCTTAGGCTAAAGACTTACTGATTTGGTGTACAAATTCAGGGCCATTATCTGATGAAATCCTAGAAGGGCAACCAAACCTAGGAATAATTTCTTTCAGAAATATTCTGGCAACCTGTATAGCTTTCTTATTTACAGTTGGAAAGGCTTCAATCCACCCTGAATAGGTATCAATTATAACTAATAGGGCTATATTTTTCTTACTTCTGGGCATATCAGTAAAATCAACAACGACATAGTCCATTGGAAAATAAGCGATTGGTTGTTGACCAGGTGGTATTACCGGTCCTTGGCATGCATTGGTTTGGGCACAAGTGGAACACTGAGAACATACATGTGCTGTTAGCGAAGAAGCAAAGGGAAGATAGAAAAATCGTTCAAGCTGTTGTAATAATGCAGTTTTTCCTAAATGATGTTGCTTATGGGCTTGAAAAATAAGGGGGCGGGCAAGCGCAAGAGGAACAGCAATGCGTCCATCGGGAAGTGTGTACCAGCCTTTAACTAGTTCAGCTTGTATATCCTGTTTCAATTTTTGGTTTTCCTCCTGCGTATATGTAGGATCAAGTTGTTCTAAGTAGGTGTCTAAATACATGAACCTAGTGACATCTGAGTGGAGAGGGGGGGCCTTCCCATGCAGCTCTTTTGGCTTCTTTGTCTGCTTTCCTATTGCCCTGGGTAATAAGGCTTGAGTCTTTTTGATGTCCAGGACAATGGATGATTGCAACTTTAGATGGCAACTGTGCTGCCTTGATAAGTCTTTTAATCAAAGTTGCATATTGGATAATCTTGCCTGTGGAGTCCAAATATCCTCTCTTTGTAGATTGCTGCATGGGTGTGAATGGTCAAAAATGCATATTTACTATCTGTATATACATTTAAAGTGATTCCTGCAGCTATTTCTAATGCTCTGGTTAAGGCATATAATTCTGCAAATTGTGCACTTGCTTGGCTAGGTAACTGTACTGACTCCACAATCGCAGTTTGAGAGACAACTGCATAACCAGAGTATCTAATTCCTTGATCCATAAAGCTGGATCCATCAGTGAACCACTGAAAGTCTGGATTATGCAAGGGTTGGTCTGTAAGGCCAGGCCTGCAAGAATATTGTAGCTCTATTGTTTGCATGCAGTTATGCACAGGCCTGGTTGAATCTGGTATTGGCATTAAAGTGGCTGGGTTTAAAGTTGAACTTTGTTGCAATGTGACTTGTGGATTTTCTAATAAAAGGGCCTGTATCTTATGCATCCTTTGATTGCTGATCCATAAATGTCCCTTATTGTCAATAATTGTCTGCAGGGCATGACAGTATGTATTGACGTTCAAGAAGAGCGGAAGGTGTCCGGTCAGGTGGAGAGGGAAGTGATCGCCGCTGCTCCAGTGGCCTTAGAAGAGCAGGAGGAGGACGAGGAGGAGGAAGAAGAGGACGAGGACGATGAAGACGACGAGGAGGAGAGCAAGCAATGGGGACTGCACCAAAATAGAACTAGGTTTGGTGAGGAAGTCCTATGAGATAAGTTGCCCACCCCTTTGCTAGACCATCGTGCCAGCCTTCCACCTTCCCCCTCTAGAACCACTGCCGGCAGTTTGGGGAACGAAGCAAGCTGCCAGAAATTTGGAACAAGCCAGCTTCAACGCTGATGATGCTGACGCTGACGGCGCTTCTCTCCTCCTCCCGGCGACCAGAGCTGAGGGAAGCTTGGAGGGGGTCTTTGCCAACACCAACCCCGGATTACTGGAACGCGGGAGGAGCAGCAGGGAAGCCTCGGACGTCACTGGCTTGTAAGGTTTGCCATTTGAGAGAGTGGGGAGTGATTGGAAGAATGCAGGACCCTCGCCGCCGCCTGAAAGATTCCCCTCCCTGCCAGGACCAAGAAGTAACGGAGAAAGGGAGAAGGAAAAGGAAGAAAGACACCAGTCGGAAGCCCTAGTTATCATGGCTAACGGGAAAAAGCCCCAGTTATCGTGGCTAATGGGCCTGCTATGTTGGCTGGGTGCCTCCCGCTAAAGTGTAAGACCTGCGGGTGAGGCCTTTCAATCGCTGCTGTCATTATGTTGAACTTATTTGAAGGCCTTAACTTTGGGACGTTGGGTTCCACAACTACTGTTAGTACAACTACTCCTCCTGTGGGTTTTGGTTCTGGACTTTTTAGCTCAAAACCTACCACAGGTTTTACCTTAGGAGGGACTAATACAGGCATAGCTATAATTATTGCGGCAGGATTAACATCTGGCACGCCTGTTTTTACTACTATGCTTTTTAATTGCTTTTTAATTATTTATTTGTTTAAATTTTAAATAATTCAATGTGTTTAATACTGTTTTAATTTTATCTTTTCTGGATGTTATGAATGATGTGGGGGGGATTGATTGATTGTAGAGTGAATCGGGTTGAATGGATGGGTGGTTGTGTGGATTGGAGGGATTGTAGATTTATGATAAAGGGCCGACCTGTCTGCATTTGCGGAAGCTAGTGAAGTGGAGGAGCCTTGCTCTGAGGGATCAGAGAGCCTTTCTATACTGGTCTAATGGGGAAGAGGCAGATATGACGGGAGGCCTGGGGTAGGCCGCACTCGGGGAACAAGGCCTCGCTGCCTGAAAGCGATCTCTTGTTCCGGCCCCTTGAATCTGTCCCGGGGTACTGGTAATGAGCGAAATCCGGACCCTGGACACAGGCTGCTGCTGCTCAATGCCAGGTCGATGGTAAATAAAGCTCTACTCATCTGGGACTTGATTCTAGAGGAGGAGGCCGACATGGCATGTGTGACTGAGACCTGGCTGACCCCAGAGGGAGGAGTTCCCCTCTCTGAGATGTGCCCAGCTGGGTTTCAGGTATGGCATCAGCCATGACCACAGGGAAGGGGGGGAGGAGTGGCGATTATAGCTAAGGAGACACTCGGGCTGCGCAGACTCGCTGCTACCAAGATATCAGGTTGTGAGTCCCTCCTTATGAGGTTGGACCTAGGTGTACAAGTGGGTCTGTTGCTTACGTACCTGCCTCCCAGCTGCGTTTCTACAGCCCTGCCCATGCTATCCGAGGAGATAGCCGGGTTGGCGGTTGAGATCCCCAGACTTATTGTCTTGGTGGACTTCAATGTGCCGTCACTTGGTGAGTCCTCTGGGTTGGCACGGGTGTTCATGGCCTTCATGGCAACCATGGACCTGACACAAGTAATTGAGGGCCCGACCTATGAGGGGGGACACACACCTGACCTGGTTTTTCTCTCGGAACAGTTGAGGTATGATCTGAAATTAAGGGGCTTAGAAGTGTTGCCCATGTCATGGACAGATCATTTTTTGCTGCGGCTTGAGTTTATGACACCAATCCTCTCTTGCAGGGAGCCAGAACCGATTAAATGGTTCCACCCCAGACGCCTGATGCACCCTATTGGTTTTCAAAGGGTGCTTGGGGAATTGCCAGATTCGCTCGTACACAGTTCGGCAGAGTCCCTAGTGAGGGCCTGGAATTCGGCCACTACGGGGGCTCTTGACTGGATTGCGCCATTGTGACCTCTCTGTGGTAGCAGACCCAGGAGATCTCTTTGGTTTGCCAAGGAACTCAGGGGGATGAAGCACCAGAAGAGACGTTTAGAGAAGCAATGGAGGGAAAGCAGATCCGAATCTGATCGAACCAAATTGGGAGCTTATATTAAGACCTATTTGGAAGCGATCACTACGGCAAAATCTCAGTATCTTTCTGCATTGATTGCGTCTGCGGAATCTCGTCTGGCTTCCCTGTTTAGGTTGACTCGCTCTCTCCTTGATACAGGGAGGAGGGAGGAACCTTTGCAGGGCAATGCCGAAGAATTTAACACCTTTTTCGCAGACAAGTTCGCTCAGATCCGGGCTGACTTGGACTCCAATTGGAATACAGTGTCAGCTGACAATGAGTCAGTCGAGATGACAGAGGCCCGTCTTAGTCCTGGTGAATGGGAGGAGTTTGACCTGGTAACTCCTGATGACATGGACAAGGCCATTGGAGCTGTGAGTTCTGCCACCTGTTTACTGGACCCATGCCCCTCCTTGCTGGTCTCGGCTAGCAGGGCGGAGACACGGAGCTGGGTCCAGGCTGTTGCTAATGCTTCACTGAGGGAGGGGTCCTTTCTGGCTCCCTTAAAGGAGGCTCTTGTGCGCTCCCTCCTCAAGAAGCCTTCCCTGGACCCGGCAGTTTTAAATAACTATCGTCCAGTCTCCAACCTTCCCTTTTTAGGGAGGGTTGTTGAGAAGGTGGTGGCACTCCAACTCCAATTGTCCTTGAATGAAACTCATTATCTGGGCCCTCAGCAGTCTGGGTTCAGGTCTGGTTACAGCACGGAAACTGCTTTGGTCGCGCTGACCGATGATCTCTGGTGGGCCTAGGATAGAGGTTACTCCACTATCCTGGTGCTTCTTGACCTCTCAGCGGCATTCGATACCATCGACCATGGTATCCTTCTGCACCGGTTGGAGGGGCTTGGAGTGCGGGGCACTGTTTTGCGGTGGTTCATCTCCTACCTCTCTGGTTGGTCGCAGTCGGTGTTTGCAAGAGGTCAGAGATCGGCTCCGAGGCCTCTTCTGTGTGGAGTCCCTCAGGGGTCTGTTCTCTCACCTCTGCTTTTTAATATCTACATGAAGCCGTTGGGTGAGATCATCCGTCGACATGAGGTGAGTTATCATCAATATGCTGATGCTGAGGTACTTTAATTAGGATCTGCACAGGGATCAGGGATTTGTATTCAATAGTCTAACTCTAAACCACTACCTCTGTTCTTGGATACAGTTCTTCAATTTGTGATTGCCATTCATACATTTCTCAATGATTCTACTGTTTATTACTTATGGTATGTTATTGCAGTATAATAATGTGCTGCCTTAATAGTGTGTTTTAAAGGTCATTCCTTGCCAAACCATTAATTGATAAGTGTTGAACTAGAGCTATGCTTTCTTAATTTTTTTCACAGGCATGATATAGTACTCATTCTCTATTTCCCTAAAAAGATTTACAACCTTCCCATCAAATATAACCAAATAATGGAGTTTTTGTCCCATAATTTGTAGCTAAAAATTAGATTGACATACCTGCCACAACCATAACTTTTAAAGATCAGTATTCTTTTGAGTAACTGCTACTCAACCATTTGTCAACAGCTAGACAAACCATGGATCATTTTTCTTTCCATGTATAATATAGGCCTTCACTGGCTCTTCACCCCTTATATCCCTCAGGATTGTCCCAGTGAAACCTCCTCCTCCTTTTTGGCTGACCAATGGAACTGCCTGGGACTTTGTTGGAGGAAAGGTAATTTTTTTACCCAATTCCTCGATATCCTCAAAAATGGCAGAGCTTTTAATGTACTGCCTTCACTGGTAAACTTATTAAAAATCCAGGGATATATTGGTTACATTCTGCAATGAAAATAGCAAAAAATAGTCCATGTTGAATTTAATAACAGTCAAAGTTCTTGAGGGTTTATGACATTTTGTATTATGTCAAAAATGCTTTATGATAATGTATGTCATAATTTTTTAAATAAAATTTGTCAAATTTCAGTTCCATGAGAACTCAATGTTCTCTAGATTTTGGATGCATTCTGTAAGTTAGCCCATTTGAGGTATCTTGATTGAAAATGTTTTGTTTACAGTGTACAGTTTTGCCCAGACAGAGGTTATGGGACCAAGAGTTTTAGTAGTATATAAATGAAGAAAGAATTTTAGAAATGCCATTATACGTTGTCCCTTAAAGGTAAATAGATCTAAAAATAAGGCCAGTGATATTAACTCAGCTGTTACAGATCAGATCTTCCAATATTTTCTACATTTCTACAATCTATAAATGTATTTTTCCCCCAGATATCTGGGTATAGGATTATTTCCCTTTGTTTCCTCTCTCAGCTCACATAACATATTAAATCAATAGATTAAGCTATTATTTCTTTAAATTCTCTTCCCCTGTTAACATTATAGAACTGAGTCTAACAAATAGTCAAGTGAGAGATATTTAACTAAATGACAATTTGCTCCTGAAAGTAGCATATGGTTTTTCTGTTAAATGCTCAGTATAAAAATCACTTACTATTTTTCTTCATAGAATTTATGTCTTTAATGCACACTTTTTAGACTGTGAAGTAAAGGAGCAGTATTGTATAAATACTGTCCAACTCTTGTTGGGCACAGATGCACTGATATATCATCAGTGGGAAAGACTGAATGCATATTTAGCAAGCTTATTGATAATTTTATTGTTTCCCTCAAGACTTAATTACATAGAATAAGACCACACAATCAAAATTAGATAAAATATTAACATAAACATCTTGTTAATATAATTAGCAATTAGCAGCTTCTGTTATCCATGTTCAGATATGAATTATGATAAGTTATGTGGGAGATATGTTCTATAGAATGTCTCATTGCCTAGGGTTCTGTTTTAAAGCTTTCTTTTAAGAGATACCATCCTTGTCAGCCTTTTGACGTAGATGAGGAAAAATTCTCTACAGGAAGACCAGATTTGTAATGTACTTTACAAACTGAAGAGAATACCCTACTTAGCTTCTTGCACCTAATATAAAAATTGTCATAATCAAGATCTTTCAGAGTCTGATTAAGACATTGTGTGAATTACTTCATCTTTAATTTCAGAAATTAACTTCCAGTATGAATAATTATTCATTTCCCATTTCGAAGTACTTGATCTTCCCTTTTAATTAAAATAAATGCATAAGTCTGAAATGCATGTATTATATATCTGAAGAAGTTTTATTATTGCAATTGGTTACGATAGCATATGGGTACACCATTATTTCTTTATCCATTAATTCTAATCCAAAACATCAATTAGTTCTTTTATCCCAAAAGCAGAATACAAGAATCACAATTTAATTCTCCATTTAATACCAAGTTTATGTCATAAAACAAACTGTCCATTTAGGTGAAATGAGAAATTCACATTTTTAAAATATTATTTATTGCTTTATCATAAAAAATAAAATACAAAACAGTAAAACAAACAAAGAAAATGAAACAAAGAAAAGCAGACATTCAACCCTAACAACAACAACAAAGAAAAAAAATGTACAAAAAAGAGGAAAAAGTGATTAATTGAATTTAATATTTAACATATACCCGGTAGGATCCACCCTGGCTGGGTCTGAAAGAAAAGAAAAAGCAGTAAATTCCCATCCCCTTTTACACACACACACACACACACACACACACACACACACACACACACACACATGAATGTGCGTAGGAAGTCCACAATCAGTTAATTTTGTCATCTCTGTTAATTCAGTCAATTTCAAAATCCATTCTTCAACAGTCAGCAGTCCTTTTTCTTTCCAATATTTGATAA
The DNA here is from genome assembly GCA_034064705.1 of Bothrops alternatus. Classification (NCBI taxonomy): domain Eukaryota; kingdom Metazoa; phylum Chordata; class Lepidosauria; order Squamata; family Viperidae; genus Bothrops; species Bothrops alternatus. Next base: position 1,592,938 of record JARGCV010000156.1, on the reverse strand, counting down.
ATGCAATCCTCATAGCTGTCATCATGTGAAGGACTAGCACCCCAAATTGTTTTTCAATTGGCTTGTCCATCATGTCTAAAATAAAAGCTTCAAGTTTCATTAATATTTATATCTTAAATATTTTTATATTATCATTATTATATTTATTCAATATGTTTGCAAGACTACTACACATGATAAAATGAAGGTGGATTTTGACTACAGTTCCAGCATATATTAGAAATCCTTTTATACATTTTCACTAGTCTATCTGGGGTCAAGTACCAATGATACATCATTTCATAATTCTTTTCTTTCAAACTATAATTTAATGGAATTTTTAGTCCATTCCTCCATACATTCACCCATTTATATAACATTAGATTATACGATTTTTTGTCCATTTTACCATACACTGTTTAACATATTCATCTTCCAGTTCAGTGGTTCTCAACCTTCCTAATGCCGCGACCCTTTAATACAGTTCCTCATGTTGTGGTGACCCCCAACCCCCCATCCAGCTGGCTGGGGAGGGGGGAAGGAAGGCCGCTATGCCGGCTCCACCCAGCCTGGTTGGAGAAGCGCCATTCCTCTCCCTCTTTCTCTCTTTCTCGCTCTCTTTCCTCTCTCTCTCTTTCTACCCTTTCTCTTTCTCTTTCCTCTCTCTCCTCTCTTTCCTCTTTCTCTTTCTCTCTCTCTTTCCTACTCTTTCTCTTTCTCTCTTTCCTCTCTCTTTTCCTGTTTCTCTTTCCTTTCGCTCTTCTCTCACTTTCTTTCCTCTTTCCCTCTTTCCTCTTTTTCTGTTTCCTCTCCCCGTTTCTCTCATTCTCTCTCTTTCTCTTTCCTCTTTTTTCTCTCTTTCCTCTCTTTCTCTTTCCTCTCTCTCTTTCTCTGTTTTCTCCCTTTCTCTCTTTCTTTCTCTCTTTCCTCTCTCTTTTCCTCTGTTTCTCTCTCTTTCCTCTCTTTCTCTTTCTCTCTTACGGCAGCATCGTTGGGGGTCCCTGCTGCCCCTGGCCAAGCCACCAATGCATCCTCAGCCAAACAGGAGGGGAGGCGGAGCAGGACAGGAGGCAGCAGCTCTGGTGGCAGTGGCCACTACTGCATTGTTGGGGGTCCCTGCTGCCCCCGGCCTGGCCGCCGCCCCCGCTGGGACTCTGTGCTGTCCTCCATCCATCAATGGAGCAATGGTGGGGGCTGGAGCCACCTGGCCTGCCAGCCCCTCCACCAGGTTGGCTGCTCCCCCCAGGCACCCTTCTTCCTCCCGGCGCCTGCCCGAGCCACCTTGGGGGCAGTAGGAGGAAGGAGAGGAGAAGGGCAAGAAAACCCCTGCTGCCTCCCCAGCTGAGACTCTGCGCTACCCAGCCTCACCCTCCACACATCCGATGGAGCCACGGTGGGGGCTGGTGCCGTGCGGCCCCTGCCAACCCCTCTGCCAGCCCAGTTACTCCCCCCAGGCACCCCCTTTGCCCTGGCATCCGCCCGAGCTGCCTTCGGGGCAGCAGGTGGAAGGAGGAAGGAGGAAGGAGAGGAGAAGGGTGAGAAAACCACTGCCACCATCCCATCAGATGGGTGGAGGGTTGAACACCCTTTCACAGGGGTTGCCTAAGACCATCAGAAAACACATATTTCCGACGGTCTTAGAAACTGAGACACCACTCCGCATCCGTCTCTGCATGGCCTCCTCCACCATTTGCAGAGAGAGAGAGAGACAGAGAGGCACTTTCGCTTCCCTTCTCTCTCTCTCAGGTGGTCTTACCTCCTGCAGGGCTCCTGATTGGCCCTGTGCCCAGGTGCTCCACCCCCTGGGAGAAGCGCGGCCAGGGCCTCATGGCCTTGGAGCTGCCCGGAGAAGCCCTGAGATCCCTGCTGGAAGCGGCCCGCTGCAGGCTTCGCTGAGCGGGCCAGACCTCCAGCAAGCTGCGGCCCAAGAGAGAGCAGCCCCTGCGATCCCCATCCAGCCCGACTATTGGACCCACTGGCCAGGAAGACGTGCTGGAGTCCAGGCTGCCAGGAAGGAAGAAGGAGATTCAGCAAAGGTAGGAGAGGAGAGCCACCTCCTGGGGCCCAGCACTGGTGGCGGCTTCCTTGCCACCCTCTTCCACCTCTCCTTCTTCCTCCTTCTGCCCCCATGGCGGCTTGGGCGGGCGCCAGGGCAAAAGGGGTGCCTGGGGGGGAGTAGCCGGGCGGGCAGAGGGGCTGGCAGGGGCCGCGTGGCACCAGCCCCCACTGTGGCTCCATTGGATGGGCAGAGGGTGGGGCTGGGCAGTGCGGAGTCCCAGTTGGGATGACAGCAGCAGTTTTCTCGCCCTTCTCTTCTCCTTCCTCCTGCTGCCCCCAAGATGGCTCAGGCAGGTGCCAGGGCAAAAGGGGTGCTTGGGGGGAAGCAGCCGGGCTGGCAGAGGGGCTGGCAGGGGATGCATGGCACCAGCTTCCACCGCGGTTCCATTGGATGGGTGGAGGGCGAGGCTGGGCAGTGCGAAGTCCCAGCTGGGGTGGCGGCAGCGATTTTCTCGCCCTTCTCCTGTCCTTTCTCCTGCTGCCCCCAAGGCGGCTCAGACAGGTGCCTGGAGGAAGAGGAGTGCCTGGGGGAAGCAGCCGGGCTGGCAGAGGGGCTAGCAGGGGCCGTGCAGCACCTGCCCCCACGGCGGCTCCATCGGATGGGCGGAGTGTGAGGCTGGGCAGTGCAGAGCCTTAGCTGGGGCAGCGGCAGCAGTTTTCTCACCCTTCTCCTCTCTGTCGAGCCCTGCAAGGCCGCACTGTTCAGAAACTCAGGCAAAGGCTCACCCAGCCTCTGCTCAGCCTGTCAGCTCTGCGCTGAGGTGGACCATCTTGTTTTGGCAGCCATGTTTCCGGAGTGTTGCTGGCATTTGCATTCCTGTTGTGGTGGATGTGAAGCTGCTGACACCCCTGATGACATCATCACCATGCACCTCGATAGGTCGACATTCGATGGGAGTTCAGTGGCCAGATAATTGCTGGATAATTGCAGCAAGCAGCCCATTGTTTGCATAGAGACTCCCAAGCTACCGGACTGGTCGGCGGGGAGGGGGTATGCGGGCTTGCTGAGCTGGATGCTAATTTGGTGGGTGGGGTGAGCAATTCATTTGGTGGGTGGGGTAGGAATTGAAGGGTGTGTGCACAATTGCAGTCTATATGCAGCGCTGGGAGCAAACCACTCCCAGTGCTGACTTTGTTCCACATGGAGTGATTAAAACTACCATAGTCTATCATGCCTGGTTGCTGGCTGGTTTTTTTTGATGCACCAATACAGGACGACCTGACAGTAAGTCAGCACTCAATTTTTACTTTCACTGCGGTCTCTTGTCTGTTCCTTCTGGTTGGAGGTGGCTGCTCAGGACGATGGCAGAGGGAGTTCAGGGTGAGGCCGGGCCGGCAGCGGGGCTTCCTGAGACAACAGTAGAGACAGTAACGCTGGTGACGGGGCAAGAAGAGGATACTCGGCCATCGGTGAGCCTAAAGAAAGGATCCAACCGGGGCAGGAAGGACAAGGGTCGGACCAGCAACCCCCCTCTGCTGTTTCAGGGGAATGGTGGATGAGTTTGGTGTTGAAGCACTCGGACATTGGTGGGACAGGAGTGACTGGCAGGGGGGAGGCCTTGACCAGCTGGAGAGAGAGGAGGGTCACAGGCAACGAAGAGGAGGAGTGGAGCTATTCAACAGCTCCTGGACAATATACATTGGATGTGCTTCGGGACAGGTTTGGGGAGCCAGGATATGTGTATCCCCCATCCAAGTTGAGTGGCATCCCCCTTCCCATTCTAGTTCCTCTAGGTTCCGGTTAGCTAGTCGAAGACTCAAGTTACCCACTGGTGTGACCCCAACAGCTACGGCAACGGCCCAATCTGCACCCCGTTCTGAGTCGTTAGGCCCAGGGGCATTGGGGCAGAGAGGAGCTGAGTCTGTTGCAGCACATGGCAGTCAACAGTCTGGTAAGACTGGGACTCCATGACTGCCCAATGTATTATGGTCGCCACTGCCTATTGCGGTGTCTTTTGATGGACATCCGGATTGATTGGCCATCTTTATGGGACATGTTCTGAATCATTTGGACAGATTCGCAATGCATTACTCTTCCCCTTGGGCAATGGTGGTTGCCGTAACTGCAAGTTTGCAGGGTGAGGCGGCGGCTTGGGCTGCTGATTTGTTTAGCGACCATGCCAGGGAGTTGGGTGATATTGGGCTTTTCCTGGAAGTGTTAAGAGCACAGTTCGAGGACCCTTCACAGATTCAGTGGGCTGAGGCTGAGGTCTGGGGACTGCACCAGAAAGGTCGACCTGTACAAGAATATGTGAGGGAGTTCCAACGGGTGGTTGGCTGGTTATGTTCATGGCCGGAACGTCTTCTTGTCTACCACGTTTGTTGAGGTTTGGATAAGGATTTACGGCAGGCCTGTGTTGTGAGGGGTGTGCCATCTCGGCTTCAGGACTGTTTTCGTGTTGTGTCGGAACTGGATACAGGGCTGCAGGAGTTCTTGAGTTTCCCGAGCGACCAATCCTTACCTCGACAGACGGGTGTCCACTCTACAGAGGTAAATGGACAACCAACAACTGTTGAACCCTCTATAAAGCCGACCTTTAGATGTTTCAGGTGCAACCGGCCAGGACACCGTGTAGCGGAATGTCCAGTCCAAGCACTGAAAATATCCCCAAGAGGCCAGGAGAGACCAGTTCCTTCACCAAAGAAAACCCCAGAATGTTCAAGGGCTGCACGACAGGTGGAAGGGGATACCCCCATGCAAACCCCAGCTATAGCACCACCGACTGGCTCTGATAATTGCATAGGCAGAGTACGACAGCACAGATCCAGAGGAGGATCCTATGGTAAGCCAGCCGATCTGTCCATTTGCTATACCGATCTCACTGACAAGTCCTACGACAGGGCATACCAGCAGGTTCCAGGCATTAATCGATTCAGGTTGTACCCGGTGTTTGGTCAGTAGAGATGTTGTCCAGAAAATGGGTATTAAGGTTCATCAACTGATTCACCCAATACGTTTTGAGCAGGTAGATGGCTCCCTTTGGGGGGTGCACCTGCAACACTAGTGATGGAACTGGTGAGACTCGATATAAATGAGCATTGGGAGATGCTCAGATTTATTGTAGTTCCCTCTGTGACAGAGGATGTAATCCTAGGGTTGGCCTGGTTGGATAAATGGGGCCCAACGATATGGTGGGAAGGGGGATATAGGCATATGCGTTTAGGTGTAGGACTCCAACTGATATGGATAGAGGCCGAGGAGAAGGAAAGGGCGGAAGAAGGGTCTAAAATAGTAGCTCAGGAGATAGACATACTACCAGGTGCTAAACTGCCGAAACTGCGCATGTATCCCATGACTCCTCGGGAATTGGAGGAACTGCGCCAATACATAGACAAAAACCTGGCAAGGGGGTTTATACAACCAGCATGGTCTCGGATAGTTGCTCCAGTGTTATTTCAAGAGAAGAAAGACGGAGGCCTATGGCTCTGCGTCGATTTTAAGGGTATTAATGTTGTTTGTGTGGAACACATGTATCCTCTCCCATTAATGAAGGACCTCTTAGCTCAGTTGTCCTGGGGAAAAATATTTACAAAGCTAGATTTATGTGAAGCTTATTATCAAGTAAGGATCAAACCTGGAGATGAGTAGGAAACGGTGTTTAATTGCCCTCTAGGAAGCTATTGGTTTAGGGTAATGCCTTTCAGACTGCAGGGGGCCCCACGGTCTTAATGTAACTCATTAATGGAGTTTTGCATGACTATTTATACCATGGGATGCTCATATATCTTGACGACATACTCATTTATATGGAGACCATGGAAGAGCACGTCAGCCTAGTTTGGAAGGTGTTACGAAAGTTGCTAGAAGCCCAATTATACGTATAACTCTCGAAATGCGAGTTCCATCATTCCTGTATAGACTACCTAGGTTACCGGATATTGGCGCTATGGGTAGAGATGGACCCGAAAAAAGTGCAGAGTGTATTGGAATGGCAGGCTGCCTGAACACGCCACCAGCTGCAGAGTTTTCTAGGCTTTTCTTGTTGTGAGCCGCCCTGGGTCTTCGGAGAAGGGCGGCATATAAGTGTGAATAAACTAAACTAAACTAACTAAACTTTGGTAACTTTTATAGACAATTCATTCCATCTTTTGTGGCGGTGGCGTTACCTCGCACAAACCTTCTGTGGACCCGGATGACCACTACAAAACCATGTCCTGGGCAACCACTGACGTGGACGACAGAGTGCCAGACAGCTTTCGAGTCATTAAAGGCTTTGTTTGCAAGGGAGCCGGTACTGTTGCATCCGGATCCAGAACACCCATTCATGGTGCAGACGGATGCCAGTGATGTAGCTGTTGGGGTGGTGTTGTTACAGCACAATCCGCAAGGTAAGTTGCAACCTTGTGCCTATACATCCCGGAAGTTGACAGAGGCTGAGTGAGCCTGGGCAATCTGGGAGAAGGAGGCATTTGTGGTAAAATGGGCTTTATCTACATGGCGACACTGGTTGGAGGGTGTCAAATAGCAGTTCGAGGTTTAGACAGACCATAAAAACTTAGAGGTCCTGCAGACACCTAGGAGATTGTCCCTGAAACATGTTCACTGGGCTCAGTACTTCCGCTGCTTCCGCTTCAGTCTAAGATATGTGCCGGGTGGCAAGAACTTCCTTGCGGATGTATTGTCCCATCTGCCAGAATATGACAGCAAACATGAACAGATAGTACAGGCTGTTCTGCCTCCCTTTGGACAGGATGAAGCCAAGGCCCTATCCCAACCGGTAGTGGGGGAGTTTGAGGATGCACTGAGGACAGCGCTCACGGATGATCCCTGGTTGCATGAGAACAGTGGATTGTTAACCAGATGTGCGGATTTGGCGTGGTTTGGCAGTAAACTGTGTATTCCGCAATCACTACACAGTCGGGTGCTATAATGTTGCCACGATTCAAAGACTGTGGTTCACTTTGGCTACTTAAAGACTCTACATTTGGCTAGGCGCCAATTTTGGTGACCTCGCATGAGAACAGATGTGGAACGGTATGTGTGGGGCTGTCCAGTATGCGCATCTTCCAAAACCAGCCCAGGGAAACTTTTAGGTCTGTTGCAGTTGGTGGCTGATCCCGACCAGCCCTGGCAAGATATAGCCATGGATTTTATCGTAGATATTCCTAACACTCAGGAATGTATGGTAATCTGGACTGTGGTGGACCTATTCTCCAAGCAAGCCCATTTCATCCCCTGTAAAGGACTACCGTCTGCTTGATAACTAGCCCGCTTGTTCCTGGTGCAAGTATATTGAATTCATGGTGCCCCATGCCGGATCATCTCAGACTGGGGAGTCCAGTTTACAGCTCGGTTTTGGAGGGATTTTGTACAACTCCTTGGATCCTCCCAGGGGCTAAGTTCAGTGTACCATCCAAGCACCAACGGAGCGGCAGAAAGGGCAAATGCGGCAGTAAAACGATATTTATGGAGCTATGTTACATATCAGCAGACAGACTGGGCTGATTTGTTAGTGTTTGTGGAGGTTGCCTATAACAACACTGTCCACAGTAGTACTGGGTTTACACCATTTAAGGTAGTTTTGGGCATGGACTTTGTGCCTATGCCAGAGTGTGGCACTCCAGAGTCCCAAGTCTGCCAGTCTGGGGAATGGGTGACCAGACTTACCGGGGTATGGGAGGCGGTGAGAAAAGCCTTAGCAAAGGTGAGGGAGGTCACCAAGAACCAAGTGGATAAAAAACAGAGGGCCCACAAACCGTTTAAAGAGGGGGATTGGGTATATCTCTCTACAAAATATATCCGACTTCAGGTCCCTTGTAAGAAATTGGCACCGAAATACATCAGTCCTTTCCGTATAGCCCAAGTAATCAATCCGGTGACAGTGCGACTACACTTTCCCTGATTACTAGGTAAGATACATCCTGTTTTCCATAGCAGTTTGCTGAAACCAGTAACCAATGACCATTCAGTGAAAGCGCCAGGTCCTGTGGCGCCCGGTCAATATGAGGTCCAGGAAATCCTGGACTTATGAGAAAGGAAAGGCAGAGTACATTACCTAGTACTGTGAAAGGGGTATCCCTTATCAGATGCATTGTGGGTGGTAGACAGTTATGTACACACACCCCGTTGCTTAGTAGGTACCATCAAAAGTACCCTAATAAACCAGGGGCTATTGGGAGGACATAGCAGAAAACCATTGTAACCCTATTCTGCTTGTATTCCAGGGAGACCTCTGGTAGAGGGAGCCGCATGTTGAGCCCTGCGAGGCTGCATTTTGCAGAAACTCGGGGAAAGGCTCACCCGGCCTCTGCTTGGCCTGTCGGCTCCGTGCTGAGGCAGACCGGCTTGTTTCGGCAGCCATGTTTCTGGACCATTGCTGGCATCTGCATTCCTGTTGTGGTGGCTGTGAAACTGCTGATGCCCCTGATGACACCATCACCATGCGCCTCGCTGGGCCATTCGATGGGAGTTCAGTGGCCGGATAATTGCCGAATAATTGCAGCAAGCAATCCATTGGTTGCATAGAGACTCCCAAGCTACTGGACTGGTCGGCAGGGAGGGGTATGCGGGCTTGCTGAGCCGGATGCTGGTTTGGTGGGTGGGGTGAGCAATTCATTTGATGGGTGGGGTAGGAATTGAAGGGTGTGTGCACAATTGTGATCTATATACAGCACTGGAAGCAAATCACTCCCAGTGCTGACTTTGTTCCACATGGAGTGATTAAAACTACCATAGTCTATCGTGCCTGGTTGTCAGCTGTTTTTTTAATGCACCAACACAGGACAATTTTACACTCTCCTTCCTCCTGATGCCCCCAAGGCAGCTCGGGTGGGCGCCAGGGCATAAGACGTACCTGGGGGGGAGCAGCCGGGCTAGCAGAGAGGCTGGCAGGGGCTGCACAGCACTAGCCCCCACTGTGGCTCTATCGGATGGGTGGAGGGCAAGGTCGGGTGGCATGGAGTCCCAGCTGGGGAGGCGGCAGGGGTTTTCTCGCCCTTCTTTTCTCCTTCCCCCTGCTGCCCCCAAGGTTGCTTGGGTAGGCGCTGGGAGGAAGAGGGGTGTCTGGGGGGGAGCAGCCGGGCTGGCGGAGGGGCTGGCAGGCTGGGCGGCTCCAGCCCTCACTGTGGCTCCATCAATAGATGGAGGACAAGACCGGGCAGCATGGAGTCCCAGCGGGGGCGGTGGCTAGGCCAGGGGCAGCGGGGACCCCCGACGATGCAGCAGTGGCCACTGCTGCCAGAGTCGCTGCCTGCTGTCCTGCTCCCCCTCCCTGCCCGTTCAGCTGAGGATGCGGTGGAGGCCAGGCCGGGGTGGCGGGGACCCCCAATGATGCTGCCGTAAGATAGAAAGAGAAAGAGAGAGAGGAAAGAGAGAGAAACAGAGGAAAAGAGAGAGGAAAGAGAGAGAGAAAGGGAGAAAGGGAGAAAACAGAGAAAGAGAGAGAGAAAGAGAGAGAGGAAAGAGAAAGAGAAAGAGAGAAAAAGAGGAAAGAGAGAGAGAAAGAGAGAAACAGGGGGAGAGGAAAGAGAAAAAGAGGAAAGTGGGAAAGAGGAAAGGGAGAGAGAGAAGAGAGAGAGAGAAAAGAGAGAAAGAGGAAAGAGAAAGAGGAAAGAGAGAAAGAGGAAAGAGAAAGAGAGAGAGGGAAGAGAAACAGAAAAAGAGAGAGGAAAGAAAGAAAGACAAAGAGGGAGGAAAGAGAGAGAAAGAGAAAGAGGAAAGAGAGAGAAGAGAGAGAGAGGAAAGAGAAAGAAAGAGAGGAAAGAGAGAGGGGAAAGTGATAGAGAAAGAGAGAAAGAGGGAGAGGAATGGCACTTCTCCAGCCAGGGTGGGTGGAGCTGGTGGAACAGTCTTACTGCCCCTCCTCCCCGGCCAGCTGGATGGGGGGTTGGGGGTCACCACAACATGAGGAACTGTATTAAAGGGTTGTGGCATTAGGGAGGTTGAGAACCATTGGTATAGATGGAACTCAGACCCTGTATAAAGCTCAATCCAAAATCCATCTTTTCCACTACTTTAAATATAAAAGCCCACTTCAAGATATCAAACATTTTTTTTTCATTTACAAAGATTAATCCAACCTCTTTGTCAGTACCTTGTTGTAAATATTCAATTATAGTCAAAATTACTCTTACATTATCTTTTAGTTATCTTTTAGTTAAGAAACCACACTGTTCTTCATGTATATAATACTGTAAGCCTTTTTAAAAAAGTCTTTCAGCTAAAATAGGTGTAGAGAGTTTGTAGTCATTATTAACAAGAAATTGGTCCGTAATTCTTCACAGAAGTTAAATCTAGTCCATCTTTGGGTATTAAAGTAATGAAGGCACCCTTCCAAGACTTTGATATAGGGTTCCCTTATAGAATAGAATTCATTAAGTCCTTTATCAGAAGAAGTAATTGATCTTCAAAAATTTTCTAAAATCCAGTTGGTAGGCCATCTGCTCCTGGAGCTTTGTCTGTTTTAGCTCTTTTAATTGTTCTGTTATTTTAAAGTTGTTATTGGATGGTTTAATATTTGCTTGTAGTTTTCTGATAATTTAAGAAGATTTTTAGTTAATATATAATCCTCCATAATAACAAAAGAGATTCCTTTTTCTTTATATAAATTGGTATAATAATTCCAGAAAAGTCCTTGAATGTTTTTGTTATCCATTTAGGTCTTATTCCCCTCTTGAAGTATGGAAATTTAATAAATAAATAAATCACATTTAAAAAATCACACAGATAATCAAGTTACACAGAGAAACCCAAAATTAGGAAACCTCATCTAATTATCATTACGCTTAATATCATAATTAGATGAAAGAATATATTTGTATTACTTCTTGCTAAGATGCCTCCAACCAAGGCAGTTCCAAAAGGCAGACTTGATATCTTTATTTCTCATGCTGTAGATTACTGGATTCATCAGTGAAGGGATAACAGAGTATAGCACAGTAAACAATTTCTCCAATTTGGACAGAAAGGTGGGCATCAGGTAGGCTAAGTGAGCCAAGAGGCTATTTCCAACAAATAGGGAAACAACAATGAGGTGGGGGATGCAAGTGGAAAAAGCCTTTTCCCTTCTCTCAGCTGAGGGCATTCTTAACACTGTGGAAAAGATCTGTACATAGCTCAGGATAATGAATATGAGGCAGCCTACTCCTAAACATGAACTAACAACAAGAACCCAGGTTTTACTGAGATAAGAATCAGAACAAACAAGCTTGATTAATTGTGGAACTTCACAGAATAACTGATTGATGACGTTGGAGCAGAAAAGCATTGAAAAAAATATTCCTGGTGTGTAGCAAAGCATGTAGAAATCTAACCATACAGCCCCCCCCCAGCCATTGTAGACAAGTGGAGTCCTTCATTATGGATGCAAAGTGCAATGGATAACAGATGGCAATGTATCTATCATAGGCCATAATAGTGAGAATGAACAGGTTGGTTGTCAGGAAAAAAAGAATGAAAAACATTTGTGCCCCACATTCAGCATATGATATCTATGTGGAATTTACAAAGGTACTGCTTTTGGAATTATTACAACTTCTATGTGCATAAATGATTCACCTGTGGAGATGGTTACCAGCATCAAATTCCTGGGTGTGCAGCTAACGAGTAGGCTGACTTGATCGCTCAACAGTGTGAAACTGGTGAAGCAGGCACAGCAGCGCCTGCATTTTCTGCGCCGCATGAGAAAAGCACGTCTTCCTTCCCCTGTCCTGACCACTTTCTACAGGGGGACAATCGAGTGCATCCTGTCATACAGCATCACAGTCTGATTTGGAAGCATCACTGCTTCAGACAGGAAGGCAGTGCAGAGAGTGGTGAGAATGGCCGGAAAGATCATTGGCAATTCCCTCCCTCCCATCCAGGACATAGCACAGAAGCGCTGCTTGAGCAGGGTCTGTAAGATTATCTGGGACACTACACATCCTCTTCACAACCTATTTTCCTTGTTACCTTCTGGAAGGAGGCTTCGTGGTATCCGAAGCAGAACATCCAGATTCAGCCAGAGTTTCATTCCATACAGCATTAACCTTGCAAACTCTCAAGCTTCCTCCTTCTGTTATATATTCAAGATGGACAATATTTAATATTTATTTGCTACGTATATGTAGGGATGTGGGCCTATACATATGTTGTTCATAGTATGTTTAGGTGTGTGTCATGTATGTATTTCACTTTGAGAGCGGGCAACTAAATTTCATTTTTGATGTGTGCCATTGTGCCCACAGTATAAAAATGACAATAAAAGTTATCTATCTTTATGGTAGTGCTACCAATATCACCAATGGATAAGTTGAACAGAAATAAATATGTAGGGGTGTGCAGATAACTATTGATTGCTACCAAAAGAATAATTAGGAGATATGTAATTAGGAAGAGTGCGATGTATACAATCTGAACCTCCCAACTTCCAGAAACTCCAAGCAGTACAAAATCCTCTACATTTATTCTATTAGACAAGACTTTATATATTCTCTCCTGTAAAAAATGAAATGTACATAATAACACAATAATAAAAATGCAGTATGTCATGTATAATAATATTTATAATAGTGTAGAATATAAATAAAACAAATACATGTAGTAATGTTGATCAATTCAGTTATTTTATAAAATATCAATCACTTGTATTATTTGAAATAGTATTTACAGTACTTATTCTGATATGTTTAATATGTATGTTTTCTAATGGCAAGAACAATATCTTTTACAAAACAATATTTAATTTTTATAATTAAACAATATTAATTTATTAATCAAAACTATATGGTCACCCATCTCATGGAAAGTGACTCTGGGCAGGTTACAACATTTCCAAACTCTACCTAGAGGAAATGTGGTACCTCCTGTATGCAAAATGTATTTTTTTATGATTGAGTCATATTATTCCTCATTTTTCACTCCACTCTCATTACACCTCTATTATTATTTTAAATACACTTTTATATTAATAGTAATTCTATCTGTCTTCATCTCTACTACATGTCATATCTCTTTCTTATGACCAAACAAGAAAAGAAGTCCAGCTGCCATGACTCAACTTCCAGACATTTGAAGATATACAATAGTTGAAATAATTACTTAATTTTTTTCTCTAGGTTCAATCAAACTTATGAGGACACATCAGTTTCTAGTTAACTGGCAAAGTTTGAATATTTCTACCTTACATCAGTTTGATTCAGTTATAAATAACTATATAAATTCATTGTCTGAGAATTGCAGCAGTTCCCAAAATGGCCCCCACTTCGAAGAAGATATCAGATTGCTTCTATAGTGAAAGGCCGTGAGGTGATTGGCTGTTTCTCTTTCCAAAAGGTGATTACCAAAGCTTCTCTTTTGGAAAGAGAAGCAATTGATGTGTCATGTGGCTTTCATATACAGAGATGCCATCCTGGAGTGGGTACCATTTTAGGAGAAGCTGTAATTCTTGCAAACCAAACTTCTGGGTTGCATATTCACAACTTCTATATGTTTAGCAAAGACATAACTGCTGAAAAAGAAATTATTAAGAGTACTACAGGATGGAAAGATTTTTATTATTATTATTTTAAAAGTAGGGTTCTTCCTGTATACATGTACATTCCAATGCCTTCACTTTGTGTCTTGGCGACGTTTCGACGAAGTCTCATTCGTCATCTTCAGGCTGGTGCTTTCGGCTTCTGCTTCTAGGAGCAATGTGAGATTTTAGCTGTTTCTTCCTTTTAACTGCCAGTGGGGGTTTGAACTGATTGGCTGGGAGCTCCTAGAAGCTCCTAGAAGCAGAAGCCGAAAGCACCAGCCTGAAGATGACGAATGAGACTTCGTCGATATATATATATATATTGTATATATATATATACAGAGAGTTTTTCAGACAGATAAGTCTAATTGGATACACCTTGACATTTTTAACTGCTGTGCTGCAGTTAAACTTTTTACAATCTCTTTTGCCTTGCCGCCCCACAACTAGGGGCATAGAGCAGGCTCAAGTCGCAACTGCGAAACATTTACAAATTTAAAATTTTTTAATTTTTTAAATTTAAATTTAATTTTTTAAATTTGTAAATGTTTCGCAGTTGCGACTTGAGCCTGCTCTATGCCCCTAGTTGTGGGGCGGCAAGGCAAAAGAGATTGTAAAAAGTTTAACTGCAGCACAGCAGTTAAAAATGTCAAGGTGTATCCAATTAGACTTATCTGTCTGAAAAACTCTCTGTATATATATTCCCTTGACTCGGCTGACAAAGAAGGGAGGAGAGCCTGTGGCTTGGTGGTTAAATCACTGCCTAGTATGTGAAACTGCCCAGGTTCGAATCCCATAAAGGGTATGGCTAACTGACGAGAGCAGAACAAGCTCGAAATGGCCATCTTAGTCTCCCAATTTAATTCTTTACCTCTTTGTCAAAAAAGAAAATTTAAATTTGTATATATATATATATATATATAATTTGCAATAGTGGCAAATATCTGTAGCTCAGGTATAGGATGAGGGTGAAGGCTCATTCTCTGAGCTTGTGGGTTAATTTTTGAATGTTTCATTATCAGGGGCATTTAGGAGATGTCTTTGTCAGTGTTCTTCTATTTATAAGGGCTTCAGATGTGGGTGTATCAAGTGAGGGTCTTGTGATGAATCATCAGTGAGAGGCTTGTGATGGGTCTTGTGATGGGGAAGTTACTTCAGGTCAGGGTCACTGGAAGGTGAACTGCTGGGGGGGGAGATGGGGCTGTGTGGGTTGGTTGTGGGTTGGTTCTGTCTCCTGTCTCCTGTTGCACCAATCTACAACAAACCCACACAAGCGCTCTCTCCTCCCCCCTCAGCAGTTCCGATGATCCTGACCTGATGTAATCTTCCCTGAGGGACTGTCCTTTTCTAAATCTCTACTGATCCAATTCAATCCAGCAGATTTGGCATGCTGCAGATCCCATCAGCCAAAGAGTGTCAGCTGGTGGGGACTAGACAATGGACCTTTTCTGCAGTGGCCCCTGTTCTGTGGAGTATCCTCCCCTCAGAGGTTACAATGGCCACAACCTTGTTGCTTTTAATAAGGCTTAAAAAGGTTGCTGTGCTCCTGAGTTCTGAATACTGAATTTGTTAAGCGAATCTATTTCTTATTATTTAACTCTTTCCTAGTACAGTTTCTCGAGTAAATTTGTGGTAAATTTTCAGACAAATGTCACAATCATAGATACCATGTTCTTGTTTATTTCCTTGTTAGGGACTAACAACAAGTTTCTTGTTTTTAATATATACAAATAATTTATTAATTGCATTTCTCCCCAAAATTCTATATAAGCCCAGAGAAAATAAATTTTACATTTCCTAATGAAACAGATGATGACAAAATTGGACAGCCTTTTAAAAAGCAGCAGAAATTACCAGAGACTAATTCTAGTGCTGCTGATGTCTGATTAAACTGTAATGAACATTGAAAATACAGACATTTATTCAATCCTGGATGATTCTAATGTTCACTGAACTTCTGTGCACCTATGTATACTGCTCAAAAAAATAAAGGGAACACAAACATATAGGATCCTATACGTTTGTGTTCCCCTTATTTTTTTGAGCAGTATATTTACTTACAATGTAGGCAAACAAAATGACCTTGGCAATTAAGTTGAAGAATTACATCAGCCTCATCCAAACTACTTTGTGTGATAATTCCCTTCTGCACAAATGCCATTAGCATTGCCTCATTATGCCATGTGGGAGTTATTTTGAAATGTTGAGGTCCCTCTATGTGGTCTCATGAAATTTGTGGCATGATAACATAGATGACAGTGCTGTATTTATTTACTTAGGCTCATGTGTTGTTCCATCAAACCAACTCTGATATAAACATCAAAGAGTAACCTTATAGTACAAATTCTGAAGATGGTGCATTACAGTTAGAAAACCCAAACCTTTCCCGCTTTTTTAGTTTTAACTATGGTCTATTAGTGTGAGGGTACTTGGAGAAATAAGAGAAAATCTCTGGATATCAAGGTCAGCCATATAGCCATCACATGGCTCTATCATTCATTGCTGTTCAAAACCAGGTTTCCTAAGTATACATTATGGAGTACATTGAATCTGCAATAAGAAATGTGTTGAGTGAAGGCTAAAGGGGAGCATGTAAAGAAACATGGAGCATGCAAGAAAACTAAAAATAAATCTATCACTTTGTATGCATCAATGTGATTTAGTTTAGGGAAGAATAAAAATACAACTATTCAAGTTACAGCTTTTCTTTTTCTTTTAAAACTTTCTAATCTTTCATTTTATTGTTTTGGATATTTTTAAAAGTGTCATTTCCCCCCAATAACATATATATTTGATACATATGCTTTTAAAAGTATACTTACAATCCTCTGCTATTTTTAATCTTAGTTGCATTAGACTGTTGAATTTGTTTTGCCAGTTCTCATGATGGCAGTCATTTACAGAAGTCTGAGAAAAACAGTTTTTTTTCTCAGGGAGATCAGAGATTTGCTTAAATTTGCATTGTTAAAATTCTTGTGAAGATGGCACTTGTAGTGATGTGCGACTAAACATTGGACACATATAACATTTACATGATCTGCTCTTCTTGTCCACCTGAGCAAAGAAAATATGGGGGGGGGGGTAGATGAAAATTTGGGAGATCAGTGAATTCTCACACATAATGGAGTAAAAGAAAAGGTAAGATTAGTGTGGGTTTATGGAATTATACTGAATTTCTTAAAAAAAAAATACATTAATTTCAGTATGGTGTAAGCCATTTTATAGTTATATCTTACCAAAGCATTATACTAGAAAAATGTTCAGAGAGAATAAAAAGTTTTTATTGTTCCTTTTAAGTGAAATTAGACTTTCCAATATGAAAGAAATCTGTATATAATTTGGTTTTCATTTTTCTACAGGGAATGGCATAGTGTCATGTCTAACACTACAAGCATACATAATTTTGTACTTGCTGGATTTTCTGGAAATCAAGAGGCTCAAATTTTACACAGCACTATCTTCTTATTAATGTATCTCTTTGTCCTGGTGGGAAATCTTCTGATTATTTTTTTGATACTGTTCAGTCGTTATCTGCATACCCCAATGTATTTCTTTTTAATCAATTTAGCTATTGGTGATCTTGGTGTCACATCTGCTATTATACCCAAATCTATAGTTAATACCTTCATGAATTCTAAATTGATTTTGTATTTTGAATGTATGACACAATTATTTTTCTATGTTTCTTTCCTATCATCAAATTTATTCTTTCTTACTATCATGGCCTATGACAGATACATTGCCATTTGTCATCCATTCCATTTTGCATCCATAATGAAGTGGTCCACTTGCTTCCAAATGGCGGGAGGGGCCTGGGTGATTGGATTTCTGCATGCAGCTCTACACACAGGGAATATTTTTTCTATGCCTTTTTGCTCCAATATTATTAATCAGTTCTTCTGTGAAGTTCCACAATTAATCAAGCTCTTTTGTTCTGATTCTTATCTCGATGAAACCTGGGTTCTTGTCTTTAGTTCATGCTTAGGAGTTGGCTGCCTCTCATTCATTTTGTTGACCTATGTGCAAATCTTTACTATTGTGATGAGCATGCCCTCAGCTGAGAAAAAGGAAAAGGCCTTCTCCACTTGCATCCCCCACCTTATTGTGGTTTCCCTATTCATTGGTAGTAGCCTCTTGGCTCACCTGATACTACCTGCTAATTCTCCATCCAGACTGGATCAAGTGTTTACCACACTATATACTGTAGTGCCTTCACTCATGAATCCAATAATCTACAGCATGAGGAACAAAGATGTAAAAGCTGCCTTTCTGAAATTGCTTGGCTGAAAATTATTTAGCAAACAATGTTAATTCCCCTTTGATGCACCAAATTGTTTGTCTTGCTAATTTTGAAATTCAGCATAAGATAACTGATTAGGCATTTCCCATTGAATGTATATTTTGGTTTATTTGATATATTATAAATAATGGTCTGCTGCATCTGCCAAAGTAAATGTTTTACAATATTGAGCCTCTTATGGCTTCAATTCTGTTGGGATTATGAAGATATCTTTCAGTAAATTATTTTCATTGGTTATAGTTTTATAGATGACTTCCTAAAGTCATTTTGGAAAATGAAATTGTAATCAGGAACAAATTAATGTAACTAATTAATGTTTAAGGAAAATGGGTTTTAAATCAGACATCTGATTTTAACTTTTTATGTTTTAACTGTATATGTAACTGTAAATCTCTCAGAGTTACCCTATGGTAAAATGGGTGACCAATAAATTTTATAAATAAATGTTATGTAGGGCAATCAAAAAATAATCAGTTACTTTATGGGATAGTTGTGTGCAAAAGATACTTGAGACTAGTGATGTGGAAAAAGGTTTCTGACTTAACCAAAGATTGACAAATATTTATATTTGTTTGAGTATGTGTACATAGTCAAGGATAGCTACCAATATGTACAGGTCTCCTAAGTGATTTCAGCTCTTGATATCAAAATTGAGCTTTCTTCTTATCACTTTTTTTGCTATTTTGTATAGGTGATTTGAAATAGTTACTTAGTTTTCCTATCAGGGCAGCAGTTTCTGTGGCATATGATGGGATATCAACAAGCAAGAAATTGCCTTGCAATGCAAGTTGTGGCTTGCATCATGACACCATTTCTGCCATCTTGCTTTTTTTTAACCACTCCCTGTGAACATGCTGAATCAAGGTAATGATTTTGTCACAACCATAAACACTACCAAATTATCAAGATAATTGTTCTTATGTATTACTAATACAGGCAGACTTTATATTGCTACAGTAATGGTATCCATATGCCATACTATAAAACTGCTAGTATAAAAATCTGATACTCAGTCTTAAAGCTGAGACTTTTATCAAATAGTTACAAATGTTGTTTTTCTTTCAGAAATAGATAAATATCACAGACATAATTGTCCTTTATAGTTGTAATACATGCATATGTTAAGGACTGTAAAATAATCGCTTGACTGAGACAGAAGAGGCACTCTTTTTACTATGCACAGCTATATTTATGGGAATTAGTGAAAAAGCAGAATTGTTTATAGCAGAATATCCAACTTTCCTGTCTAACTTTTACTCTTTTCCAGAGCTATTTGTTGGCAACCACCTGCTTTCCTCTCTTTCCCCTCTTTTTTCCTTCTCTGCTTGTTACTGAGAATGATAGGAAGGCTTAGATTTCTTTGTGTATGCCTAAAATCTTTCTTCAACTCTTTTTAGACCTGGTCAGCTGCCTTCTAGGTAGATGTGGTGTGATGTATCTTTCTCTGTGCCTAAGTACTATCCAGTGCATGTCTTCCCTGAAGGCCCCATGCCTCAGACTTCAGAGAACTGCCTTCCTCTATCCATATATGCTTTGGGTTTGGGGTGAAACATGCCCCTATTTCTAAGTTTTCACTTATTTTCTCCTGGAAAAGCCTGAAGCTGACCTCTTCATCTTCTTTGCCCACTGCCATTAGGAATGAACACTTCCACATCCCAATGGCCCAGCACATTCACAGTGATGTCTCTTTCCAATTACCAAATTCTCATAATCAATCCAAAGACCTTTACTACTTTGATGTCTCAAAACAGCTTGGAATAAAATATGGCAACCTCTCTTTGTCTTTTATCTATTTATTTCTGCTTTTATGGCTTAAACCAACAGCATGTCCACCAGCAACTGAGGAAAGGAGTTTTCTCTCAGGCCTTTAAGCCTAAGCCCTGGCATGGAGGTTTTGACCAGTCAAAATGCTAACTCCAGTTTCCTCACAACAGTCCTTGCTAGTCACCAAATCATCTCTCCTGCCTTGTCTCATCTGCCCACTGAGATCACAGCTAGATCACAAGCCCATGCCTGAACCCATTTTTAAACATTTTGTTTTCATTTAACCCACTCAGCAACAGCCAGCCTGGCAACAAAACCTATATCTACAATAAGGAAAGATCTTTTTAGTTCTACTGAAATTGTATTAATTTCCAGTAAGGCATTGTTGTAGCATTCTTCTGGATTTGGGCAGAAGTTGAGCACATGCAGACCATTTGTTCATGTGTCACAGTAAGAAAAAGCATCACATTTCACTGTGTTGCCATTGGACAGTTTCCAGCAATGGTTTGTATGATCTGCAAGGAGGGGGGGAGATCAAATATTCTAATAAATAGAGAACAATGTCAGGTCTTGGGCATTTAACAATACTAGCAAAGTGTTTCACTCCAAAAGCAATAACACATTTTCTCCCAAAAGAAACATAACATATAACATTAGTTGGGTTCTTGATGTTCATGCAGCATCATTATTTCTATTAGATGTTTCATTACTGAGCTATGTAATACTGACAATGAATGAGAGATTGGAGATTGCTGGCTATCATATACTATGAACTTCACCAAGATTTTTTTTTGGTGTGTATGTGTGTGTGTGTGTGTGTGTTGGGGATATTTGTGAAATAAATGGGAATATTTGGAAAAGGCAAATGGTACTCCCATTAGCTGTAATAATAAAAACTCTAAGGCATCCATTGTGAAGTTAGTTTCTTTTATTATTTAAACTGCGTTATTACAAAATCATCAGAGATAAAACATGATTTTTCTTTATTTCAATTATTTTAATGATTTTGTATGGGTCTTAATTCAGCTATAAAAACTTCCAACTATAACTTGCTTTTCCCAAGAGCTTTCCAAAGAGACCCCTGGACTTCCTTATTTCTTAAGGTATAGATCAGGGGGTTGAGCAGTGGTGTAATGATGGCATATAGTACTGAAATGAGGGGGTCTTCTTCTATAGAGTGAGCAGATGAAGGACGTATGTAGGTGTAGATGATGGTGCCATAAAATATGCTCACTACCGTGAGATGTGATCCACAGGTGGAAAATGATTTTATCCTGCCATGAGCAGTGCGGATTTTGAGGACAGAGGAGACAATGAATATATAGGAAAGAAGGATCAGGCTGAATGACACAATCATAATGCCCCCAGACATGGTGAAAGTCACCATCTGGCTGATGAAGATGTCAGAGCAAGATAAACGTAGTAAGGGAGGAATGTCACAGAAAAAGTGTTTGATTTCATTGGAGTGGCAGAAATGTAGGGAAAAGACCATGGCTATAGTAATAGTGGAATTCAAGAGGCCAATACTCCAGGAGGCTGCCAACAAACGCTGACGTATTGTTCGGTTGACTAGAACAGTGTAGTGCAAGGGATGGCAGATAGCTACATAACGATCATATGCCATGGCTGAGAGAAGTACACATTCTGTGGCCCCTAAAGCACCAAAAAAATATAATTGTAATGCACAACCTATGTAGGAGATGGTTTTGTCCCCTGACAAGAGATCCCACAACATTTTGGGAAGAGTAGTAGAAATGTAGCAGATCTCAACAAAAGAAAGATTGCCAAGCAGCAAGTACATAGGAGTTTGGAGCTGCTGATCTATCCTAATCAGTGTAATGATGGTTAGATTCCCAGTTAAAGTAAACAAATAGAGAAGCAGGCCTATGACAAAGAGAAGAGTCTGGTTGTTTGGGTCAATAGAGAAACCCATTAAAAGAAATTCTGTGATACTTGTCTGGTTTTGATTTTCTGGCTGCCTGATGTCCATCTTTTATTAGATTATTTTATCTTCTTGGGCTTGAAGAGTTCTCATCTATTTTACCAACCAATGCTGATACTCCCCAGAAGTGATAGTGGTAAAAAAAATATCTGTCAATTAATAGTTAATTTGTAAATCAGTTTTGTGCATTACTTCTTGTCATCAGAGCAGCTTCACATTTAAGCAGCAGATCTAGATCAGGATAAAAAATCAGCTGTATTGAGCTGGCAGGCCACTGGCCAATTTGCACTAGAACATTAAAACCTCCTACTTTGAGGGTTTCTTGCCAAGAATGTTGAACCTTAAATAGATCAAGAAAAATGTTCCTGTTCCAATTCCCAATTACTAACACAAGCACCATTAAACCCTAGATAATTTGAAGTAAGGATTGGGAACCTATTAATTTCAGTTTCTTTCAATTTGTCATTTTTGTAGGTATGTCACAACTGATTCAATGAATCTGAGAGTTTTACTCTACATTAACATTTGAAAGCGTTTAGTACTTATTTCTGTTTCATTTATTTGTAAATTTTTAACCCATGCACTCTTTAAAAGCTTTCCTCTATTTTAACTCTATTTTCAGTAATGTCTAAAAAGCTAATAGAGGGGAACCTAACTTCATACCAGGGACAAAGATATTCCAAAGGGCAGGTACAGCAACAGAAAAGCAGTGCCCATAAACTTCAATCATTCTTACCTCTTAAAAGTGAGAAACTGCTGGCAGATTCTTCAGGAACCTAAATGTCAGGCAGGGGGATATGAAATATTTAATCTAATTATATAAACACACAGTCTTCTCAACATCTTAGTGTCATACAATAATTCTAGAAAGTCTCAGAAATAGAAAACAGAGCAAGAACAATTTCCCCTCTTTTAGTTTATTGTAGAAGTATAACAAAATAACAGAGTATAAGGGACCTCGGAAATCTTCTAATCCAACTCCTGCTCAAGCAGGAAATCCTGTACCGTTTCAGGCAAATGGTTATCCAATCTCTTGTTAAAAACATCCAATACTGGAACACCCACAACTTCTGGAGGCAAGTTGTTCCACTGATTAATTGTTCTAACTGTCAGAAATTTCTCCTTAGTTCTAGGTTAGTTTTCTCCTTGATTAGTTTCAATCCATTGCTTCTTGTCCTGCCTTCGAGTACTTTGGACAATCTCATAATTTCTGTCATGAAAATAGAAATGTTACCATGATAAATATTTGGATCAGATAAATGGGATCTATCTACCCTTGTGACCCAGATCTCAGGGCTTGAAAATCTAAGGCTCCTCTGAAAAGCATTGCATCAGAAAGGGATAAAATGCAACAATTCCACCTGCCTACTTCTGTTCCATTAAACATTATAATTCCCTGGTAACTTTTTGAAGCAGCTCTGGGACAGAAGAAAAGACTTTTGGAGGAGCTGGTTGTAATGCTTTCAGTAAGGGAGACCAGGATCAAAGTTTAGGCTACATTATAGTGTAAACACAAAGATAATATATATATGCAATTGTTAGGTTTTTGTTGAAAACCAACAGAAGTAGGTTACAGCAAATGCAAGAAAAAATAATATGAGAGACAAAAATGATTTCCAGTATTGGCACTGGCTAGAATGATCATTATGCATCTTGAAAATTGGCTTCAGAGCCATAGAGGACTGCAGTGGGAATTGGTCCACTGAATCCCCATTGAAAGGTAGATATAGAAAAAAAATTGGAAATTTGCATCCAGAACAAGAACTCAATGTTTCCCTTAATAAAAGAAATACCTGCAGCACAGACATTTTGCATTAGAAAGACACACAAATGCACAAAGTATGTGATCAGATTCCAAGATCTGAATTTATTTTGCAGATCCAGCATCTTATTTAATGAATTCTTAAATATAATAGTAGATAATGTGTGTAGCTCAGGGTTGAATTATTGGCTTGTTGCGATTAAGTAATACTTGAAATGAATCTTTCTCAATTTCTTCTTGCCTTAGTGTGCAGATTTGCTTGATGCTGTTTCACTCACTGTGGTTTTGACTGCTGATGGCCCTAAAAATGGAAGAAGCAGAAGAATACTGCTAATTGATGATCAGCTTTTTTCAAGTGTTACCCAGCTGTACTTAGATTCTCCTTTCTGATCCGTTTTCCATAAATGGAATTTTACTCAGTATATTGTTACAACACTCTATCTATTGTCATTGCCTGTAATTGATGTATTAGTGTGCAGCTCATGGTTTGACAGCACATTACTAAGTTGTGATATGAACTTTATTTAACACATATCATAATAGCCACTTTTCACCCTTATATTAATGGATAAAATATTAAGAAGTGGGTTCTCAGATGTAGACTTGAGTTAAAGATCAGTCCAAGTTCAAAAAGTTGAAATCTACTGCGCTGTGCCTATTTAATGATTATAACCTGTACAGGTTTTTCTAAATCAAAAATAGATTTAGGAATACTTCTGTGTTTTACACTGCATACTTTTATTTTGTTTCCTCTGAAAGAAAGTAGATTGATCATACAATCTGAAAGCAGTTAATCTTTTTGCTTTCAATTCTCTGAGATAATAATATTTCTTTCTGCCCTTCCATCCATGGAGTAATTAGTGAAAAAAATTATTCAGCTTGAGCAAACTTCTGAAATGAAGACTTTTTTGCTTGCTTTGAGTTCTTTTCTACTGAGGTTACATTAAAAAAATATCTTGAAAGGAAAATAAAACATAACATTTTGGAAAAATCAAAATTGAAAAATAAAAATCCCGTTTTTAATCTCTGTAACCATGAATCATTCAAGTTGATACTTGTATTCTTTATAAAACAGATCTTTAATAAGAATTAAGATTGCATGAAGTTAAAATCATATAGCATCTTACCTTTCATTAAATCCAATTGAATTCAGTGTAATCTAGAGATGTCAAGTCTATTGTAAAATGTATTAAGTACTTGATGTACCACTTTAAAATGTCAGTTTGTTTTCATTTATCATTCAGGTAAGTTCTGCATATTCTTTTTTTCCCACACTATCTTTCATTTCTCACTTAGAATTTTCTTTTATTTACACTTCTACTGAATTTCTATTATATCTACATTTATACTGTAGCTGTTTTTCAGTGTCAATTTCCCTGGGGCTACATTAAGCAATTACCATTAAAAAAACCCATTAGTTTTGTTACCCTTGTTTCTTAGTGAAAACAAGGAATGGAAATAAATAATTGACTAGTATATATTCAAAACTTTGAAAGCATTTGCACTTACAAAGCTGTTAGGCTTACCAGTATTTACAACTCATACAAAGATAATTAGCATCAGCATGACATCATAAAGGGAAGTCTGTTGTCTACATGCAGATGGCTTCATTACAAGCCAAGCTGAGCTAGCAGTTCAAAAACCCAACTGAATGAGTCAAGACTTAAGACTATTTTATGGTTCTTTGGTTTTATAGAAAGTAGATCAGATAGGATTATCAAGAATGCTGGTAGGATCTCAGATTACACAATAATTTCCAGGTCTGTTTTCTGAAGTTTTACATTTTATTCATTTCCAATATTATTAAAATCAAATTTTAAAAGATAACATGGATTTAACAGTTTGACAGAGGGGTATCAAACTGCTGGCTCACAGGCCAGATGCATCATGCTGAAACTGCACCCACCCCATTGCCGGCAATGGAAAAAAAGTCATGATACGTCATGACATGTCACATGACATTGCGAGTTTGACACCCCTGGTTTGACAAAACATGTCTACATTCTTGTGTTATATTTACCGCTATCATTACAGAGTTTAGATCTACAGAAGTTTTCAGTTATTTTGTCTTTTGATAAAAAGAGGAGTGGAAACAGGATTTATCTTCTCCATAATTAATTACAGTCAAAATTTACATTGTTATCAACTCTGATCATTTGAATCTGCAATCAAGAATTGAGGTGAAGTAGGATTATACTTCACAGGATTGTTGTGGGAAAAATAGGAGGCAGGAGATTAGAATTAGAATAACAGAGTTGGAAGAGACCTTGTAGGTCATTTAGTCCAACCCCCACCCAAACAGGAGACCCTACACAATTTCTGACAGATGGCAGTCCAGTCTCCTCTTGAAAGCCTCCAGTGATTAAGCTCCTGCAACATCTGAAGGCAAACTATTCCAATGGTTGATTGTTCTCACTGTCAGAAAATTTCTCCTTATTTCTAGATTGAATCTCTCCTTGATTAGTTTCCATCCGTTATTCCTTGTCTGGCCTTCAGGTGCTTTGGAAAATAGGTTGATCCCCTCCTCTCTGTTACAGCCCCTCAGATATTAGAAGACTGCTATTATGTCTCCCCTGGTCCTTCTCTTCACCATATATTCACTGTATTGAATTCAAATATTATAATAGATTTTCAATAATTTATCTCAATTTAAACACAGTGGTAGATCATTTCTAGAAAATGTCATTTATATACTTTTTCTGATATTCAATGGTAATTCAGATGTCAGAGTTTGGACAGAAGAATGATTTAGCTCCTACAATGTATATACATAGACAATAATAGTTATATCTGAATGCAGATAATAATGAAAGATATATTAATTCAGTGCAGACCCAGCAGACATGTGAACATCAGAAAAAATGGTCTATTTCCAAAGAATACCATTTCCAAAATTTTCAGAGTATGGTTGCATTGATGCTGGACTAAGCCACTGCCCAGTTCCCATCCAAGAAATTGAGTGAATGATCAATGAAGATTTCAGCATGAGGAACTGAGAGTTCAATCATTGTTTTGCTGATTTAGTTTATTAAATTTATTCTAATACTGAAATTAATAAAATTGATATTTTATAAATAGTTGAGGGTTTCTAAAATATATAATTATATACTATATTATGTTTCCAAGTTAAATTTTAATCCTTGCATCCTTTTTTATAGAAAACTGACTAAAATTAAGATTGGTGTTAAAAGGGATTTTATATGAAGAAACTTTTTCAGCCATGTGGCAAATATATTATAGATTTGTGCATATTAAGTAAATGGATAGAGCAGCTATTTCTAAATGGGTAAAAATATTTCACATTTGCAATCACTTTCAAAAATCATAGATGAACACATAATACACAATATACATATAAACCCAATCACGTTTGGAAGGATATACCAATTAGATATTAAATGTAAGATAAGTAGGGTTAGCTTTTCACTTGTTCTTGATTTTGGGGGAAAGCACATTGATGAGTTTTCCTTCAGCAGACAGAATTGGGGTGAAAGCACACAGAATAGTCAGATTCATTGTAGACTATCTGAGCATGAAATTGGTCTTTCCCCTTCAGTTTATTAAATCATCCTCAGTATGCATGTCCAGATTCTAATTTCTAGGCAGAAGATATCAGAATATACAGAAGTTACCATAATCAGTTCTCAAGTTTGGATGGTGCACAATTCACAGTGCTGTTATTTCTTGTTTAGTGCATAGCATCAGTATGACACAATAATAATTTTGTCATCATCAGCTAGACAACATAATCAGACTCTTAGCTCTAGATCAGGGGCATCAAAGTCAATTTAATTGAGGGCCATATCAACATTATGGTTGCCCTCAAAGGGCCAGGTGCGCATGGCTGGGGGGCATGGTCAGCTAAATATCACTCACATAGAAGGGTGTCTGTGAGAGGCCAGGCAAAGCTGAGAGGGGGGATCTAGAGATCTCCAGAGGAAGGTGATATCAGGGAGAGTGCCAAAGCATCATGCACCAGAGGAGCCTCACCAGCCTCCAAGAAGAGCAAGCATAGCAGCAACAGCCTTGAGGAGGAGATAAGCACAGCTGGGTGCCCCCTTGGGAAAGAAGGTCTGAACCTCAGGGCCCCAGTGCCCCAGGAACTTGAGGGTTGGGCCTGGCACTTGACCTCTGCTGCCCAGGGCTCCAGGCAGCCCAGAAGACTGTCAACACTAACCAGGCACCTGGATCCTCCTCTAAGCGGGTCCACACCAGCCTCCTCTCTGCTTGGGCTGTGGCATTCTGTTGGCCCCAGGCCCCATGGTGCAGGGCATAGCTGTCCTTTTCCATGGGGTAACTCACATGTCGCCAGGTGCTTGACCATCCCAGGCCATGGCTCAGCATCTGGCATGAGTGCCTCATTCACCTTTCTGGACCTGCCAGGTGATGGAAAGGTCAACCTGGAGCCAGCCCTGATGCTTGGCTCATGCCACCCCATGCTCCCATCTTCCTACCTTTTGTCCCACAGGCCATGTCCTGTATGCCACTTGGCAGATGGGAGGCTGAAAGGGGCCCCTGGCCTGCCAGCTGAGTAGCAAACAGGACCTGTGGGATGAAATACAGGGAGTCAGGAGTATGGGGCAGCATGAGCCAAGCATTGGTGAGGGTCACCTCTGGGTCGCCTCTCCACTACGTGGCTGGCCCAGAGAGGGGAATACAGCACTCATGCCATATGCTGCCATGGCCTGGAATGGCCAAGTACCTGGCAATATGTGAGCCACCCCATGGAGAAGGACCATATGTCCTGCACCCTGGGGCTCAGAGCTGATGGAACACCATGGCCCAAGCAGAGAGGAGGCTGGGCGTGGACCCACACAGAGGAGGATCCGAGCACCTTGTTAGTGTTGATGGTTTCCCAGGCTGTCTGGAGACCTGGGCTGTGAAGGGCAAGCATTCAGCCCAGCCCTTGAGCTCCTGGGGCACTGGATTCCACAGCCCAGCTCAGCTCTGCTTCCCTGAGGGAGTACCTGGCCATGCTTACCTCCTCCTTGAGACTGCTGCTGCTATGCTCACTCTCCTTGGCCAGGCAGGAGAGCAAAGGGACAGCGGGACTCCTAGTGGGTGGGGCTGCTGCTGCCAGTGCCACTATTGTGGGCCAAGGCAAGATGAAGCAAGGTGAGCCAGGTGGTAGGGCAGGATCACTGGCTGTAGGGCCCTGAGGTGCACGAGTGCAGTGCATGTGGGGTGGGGCAGAGAGTGGGTTATGAAACAGAAGATGAGATGAGAAGGACCAGTGTATCCTGCCCAGCTGAATCACATGCCTCCCCCTGCCTCTGCCTCTGCCTCTGCCTGCTGCTTTAAGGGCCAGCCCAATAGCCACTGTTCTTAAACCCACCTGCATGTATGGACTGCAGGGCCCCAAGGTGTGCAAGTGCATGTGGGGCAGGGCCAAGTGTGGTTTATTTGAGTCCCTGGTTCCCATCCACCTGGCTGTCATTGCTGGCCTATGAATGACTGAGTGGCCAGTGAGTTGCTCGTCACTCACTGCTTCCTGTGTGTGTAACCAGGGGGAGTAACCAGCTGAACTGGGTTAGGCCAGGGCTGAGGCGGGGGGGCACCCCTTGCCATTTCCAGGGCTGCCTCACAGGCCAGATCTAAACTCATGATGGGCCAGATCTGACCCTTGGGCCTTGAGTTTAACATGTTTGCTGTAGATCATACCTTCAATTAAGAATAGAGATAGCAAAATCTAAACAAGCAAAAACCAATTAAAATGTTCACTCCTCTACGTCATGCTATTTTAGACCCAATTATCCATTTGATTCTTTTCCTTCCTTTTTTTCTTTTTCTAGAATCTCTCTCAGTCTAGAACTAATTTCTCATCTACCATTCATCAAACACCAAACACCATCCCAACTCCACTACAGTTAGCCCATGAAATATGATCATGATAGAATCTGTCTATTACAGTTGTAAACTCATGATGATTATAAACACATGGCCAATCTAGTTATATGATAGTAAAAATTTTGTGTCAGTTATTAACTGAATGCCATGCTCACAACATAAATGCCATAGTCATAATGTGAACATCATGGTCAGAAGATGACCATTGTGGTTGTTAGACAACTACTGCAGTTGTTAAGTGAACTCATTGATCATTATTGTGCAGTTTTGCCAAAAACTGGGAGTAAGTGCTGGCTTTCAACAAAACTGTTGTAAAATGTGGTCACACGATTGGGGGATACTGCAAATGTCTATAAATGCAACTGTGTTGCTAAACACCTGAATTTCAGTGACATTACTATGGAGAACCCTCAACCATCACAAGTTTCAAACCGGGTCATAATTAGCACAAACATATATCTGTCATAACTTTGAATGGTGCTAAGCAACTGGTCATAAGTTGAGAACTATTTGTATAGTGCTGAGGAAGCACAATTTTTTTTTTCTGGTAAGCAAGAGTAGACCTTTTATTTCTAATGTCAAATAAATAGAGAAGGAGTTCCCTAAGGCAAATAAGGAGCAGTAGCATTGTATACAAAGTAATCTTTTCAAATACCATATGTGGGAAGCTGAGAAATGTGAGTAAAGCCTTGTAGTTCAATAGGTAAAGGAGGTGTTGGAGTAATGAAATGGAAGGATCCTACATTATGTAAGAATGATTTCTATTCATTTCCAGGTCACTGCTAATGTGATCTCCACTAATGTAAAGTGGAGAATGTAATTTTTGATTGCATGGCATGAAGAATTACCATGACTTTGGGGTAAAATTTTATTATGATCATCATCATATACATTGACTATTAAGAATTTTATTTCATTCATATTTCACAGTTACTGGAAGCATTAATCACTATTGATTTCATGCTTTTTCTGTCACTTGGCTTTTTTGACTCTTCCTATGGATACCATTGAATTAGAATTATGATTCTGGCACTATTATGAGGATTTATGCACTAAAAAGCATAATCTTGATGAGCATTGCTAATATAGGCAGGCATTATATTCTTGCATCCTTCCAGATGTTAAAATGTTCTGGAAATTTTACATTTAAACCCAGTCCTAAGACTGATACTTCTAGATATAAATGTTCTTTTTTTAAAAAAAAAAACTTTTGCTTTTGAAAATATTTTTTTCATTTCTGTTCAAATTTTATTTATTTCCATTGTGTCATTTATACAGTACAATGCAGCAGAAAGTTCATTAAAAAATAGGAGTGTGACTTCTGGTCTTGCATCATAGTGACACAGCTGAGGGATTGCAGGGCTCTGCATCCCACGGCTGGTTTTGCCAAGTTGCCTTGGAAAGGCAATGAAGAAGGAGAGGATCCTACCAATAGTGGAATAGTGGTGGTCGATCCGTTTGATCTGGGGGAAGCTCTCCAACCTGACAGGAGAAAGGCTAGCCACACCTTGCTGACTAGCCCAAGCTACCGGCAGCTGAAGTCCAAAAGTACTAACCAGAACAACTTGGAACTGGGTGAGAATACCGATCTTCTCTCTCCTATTTTGTAACCAATTTCCTGGAAAAGATCCCCAAGAAGCAAAAAAATCCTCTAAAAGTGAGAAGGGAGGGGACTACCTCCACTCTTCCATAACTGGAAGCGGCAAATTAATGTTTATGGGGGATAGAAATATATTGAAATGAAGTTAATAATACTACAGTCTGGATAAATCTGAAAATTATGAAAACTGCTAAGATTCCACATCTGAAAGAGTATCGATGAAATTATAAGAAATTATAAGAACATAATTTTGTCTTAAAAGTTGGAAAATGAATAGCTACTGATATCTAGTGGAGGATTAGAGCATAAAACACCAGCCGCATTGACTCAGAAATTGGCATGATGCCCAGAAATAGAGAAAAACTTGTTCCTTTGAACCTCAGAGACTTTAGCCAAATAACAGCTGACAGAGGAAAGAAAATATACTGGGCTATCTGCTACAGAGTGAAAACCACATTTGTTTTAAAAATTGCGGACCTTCTGGGATTATAAATACTTACTGAGCTGTGATTTCTATGCTCAAGAATTGTTTGCAGAGAAAGAAAAACCTTGGCTTTTGATTAATCTTCTAGGGAGAAGTTACTGGAAAACTCTTAGGTGGCTAAACATTCTGAACTGAATTTTTGGCTGGTTGATAATTTTAAGGCCTCTGAGCAAAAGAACTGTTATAAAATACTACTTTCAATGGTACTTTGAGAATTTGGAAACACATTGGATTACAAAAGGCATATATAAAGATAAGAACTATATAAAATTTGATTGTTTGGATTTTAAGATTGGCTGGTTTGACAAGGCTAATCATAGAGACTATAATACTGGTGAAAGACTATCTGGAGGGGGGAGACAAAATGGATGTTGCAGGCATATCTAAAAGTGACAGGAAGCCACACCTAATATTCCCTCCTGAAGGCCCCAGCCTGGAACATCAGAGATTTGCAGGAGCAACACTCCAAGACAAGACAAATACTTTCCAGGAGGAAATGTATGCAATGCTGTGACAGATTCAAATGACAATTGTTTCAAACCACGATGAAATTAAAAACAACTTTGATAACATAAATGAGCATATCTTCAACCTTTTCTTGTTAGTTGCGAAGTTGCGTCTGACCCATCGCAACCCCATGGACAATGTTTCTCTAGGCCTTCCTGTCCTCTACCATCTTCTGGAGTCCATTTAAGTTCACACCTACTGCTTCAGTGACTCCATCCAGCCACCTCATTCTCTGTTGTCCCATTCTTCTATTGCCCTCAATCTTTCCCAGCATTAGGCTCTTCTCCAGTGAGTACTTCTTTTTCATTAGGTGGCCAAAGTACTTGAGTTTCAACTTCTGGATCTGGCCTTTTAAAGAGCAGTCAGGGTTGATCTCTTCTAGGACTGACCAGTTTGATCGGCTTGCAGTCTGACTCTCAGGAGTCTTCTCCAGCACCATATTTCAAAGGCCTCAATTCTTTGGTGCTCAGCCTTTCTCATGGTCCAACTTTCACAGCCATACATTGCAACTGGGAAAACCATGGCCTTGACTATATGTACTTTTGTTGGCAGAATGATGTCTCTGCTTTTTAGTATGCTGTCTATATTTGCCATAATTTTCCTCCCCAGGAGCAAACATTTTCTAATTTCTTGGCTGCAGTCCCCATCTGCAGTGATCTTGGAGTTCAGGAAGATAAAATCTGTCACTACCTCCATTTCTTCCCCATCTATTTGCCAGGATTTGAGAGGTCCAGATCCCATGATCTTGGTTTTTTTAATGTTGAGTTTCAAGCCAACTTTTACACTCTCCTCCTTCACCCGCTTCAAGAGGCTCTTTAGTTCCTCTTCACTTTCTGCCATTAGAGTAGTATCATCTGCATATCTTAGGTTGTTGATATTTCTCCCGGCAATCTTAATTCCAACCTTTGACTCATCTAGCCCTGCCTTTCTCATGATGTGCTCTGTATATAAGTTAAATAGGCAGAGCGACAGAATACAGCCTTACCGGACTCCTTTCCTGATTTTGAACCAATCAGTGGTTCCATGTCCAGTTCTCACTGTTGCTTCTTGACCTGCATATAGGTTTCTCAAGAGACAAATAAGATGGTCTGGTACTCCCATCTCTTTAAGAACTTGCCACAATTTGTTGTGATGCACACAATCAAAGGCTTCAGCATAGTCAATGAAGCAGAAGTAGATGTTTTTCTGGAACTCTCTAGCTTTATCCATGATCCAGCAATTTGATCTCAAGTTCCTCTAACTCTGCAGAGATCTTCAACCTAAACTTACAATTAAAAAATTCTCAGAAAATGACAACAAAGAATGAACAAATAAATCAGATGAAGAACATAAATCAGAGAAAAGTGACCTAAATAGGGAAGCTACAAATAAAGAGAACTACAGCTTAAAACAAGCAAAAGAAAATTTGCAAGATTTTGCTACAACAATTAAAACAAAAAAGATATCTTATCTTTCAGGACTTCAAAACAAACTTGAGGATAAGAAAGAAGATCTAACAAAATGGGTTACAGAGCTGCCAGAAGAATCACTAGAGTTTGAAAGACAAAAAATGTGCATCTTACTTAACTTGTCTTTCTCATTCCCCACAACATTCACAAAAATACAGGAAGAATTCCCTGGCAAACGGGACATTCTGACTTGGAAAGCTACCTGGCAAAAGAAGAAGGCTAGAGTTAGATTCAAGAGATTTGATTCAATTTACCAGATGGAGTACTTTATGACTAAACACTTGTTTGAATATAGTTAAAAGAATAGATAAATTATGGATAAAGGGGCCCTACTGTAAAAGGAATAAGATATATTAGTATAGTAGTTTTTGTAATGTATGAAATGTAAAAATATTGGGATGGGGTGTGTGAATGAAAAGTTTGGATATTTAAAGGTAATTAATTTTGAGAAAATTATGATTGATAAGAATGGTTTGAATATTTAGGAGAAAACAAGCTTAAATAAGAATCTTGAAAACAGGACACATAGTGATTTAAAGATGACTTTAACAAATACAATTGAAACATAAGCTGATCAGAAAAGATGTTATATATTAATGTTATTGTTATTTGTACAAGAAAAATGTTTATATCTAACCTTGTATGTATCAAAAGAATTAAGCATTATATTTGTTTAATGTTGACAAAGGAGTGAAGTCTTTGCCCTGCGCAGGCAAGCCTTCAATTCCCATGGTGGGTCCTTCACGATAGCCAAATTAATGAGACACATGACAAGCACATTTCTCTCGGGGAGAAGCAACTAGTGACAAAAGGCTGCCTTCCCTTTTATTCCCTGTTACAGTGGGCGGTTACACAATGCATCACATGGTTACAAACAGCCAATGACAATGTTATTTCTTCAGCCAATGACAAGGCTACACTGCAGGGCCACCCTGTGGCCAATGGATTCAAATCTTGGTACAACGTCCATCCACCTCTTAGCCCCCCTTATTTCCTGTTCCTAGGCCATATGGCCTTTGTCTTGTTCCAAAGCACATGGCTTGTTCCTCTGATGTGGCCAATGGATTCCATCTCTTGGCTCCGCCTCCATTTCCTGTTGCTCCAAAACAGCATGGTAAAGTCACATGGTACAGTCTTTGTCCCAAGCCTCATGCATCACAACATATTACAACATATCAACTTTTTTATTTTATTTTTTAGCAGCTGTGGGTTGTTCCACCTATGCGCCGTCCAGTTCTGTACACGTTCAGCTCTGTACATGATCCTAGGGCATAAGCTGTCATCTCTGTCCAGTCCTCAGAGGCTGCCATCATAGAAACATCTCTGTCCAGTCATCAGAGGCAACAGTTGGTTCTTGGCTCTTTTCCAGATATGGTTAGAAAAGGGAGGCTTACACAGGTTCAACAGGGGAGAAATACATTTGTCAGATTGTTACACAAAATACTAGAAACATTATGATACTAAAAACCCAATTCCTTGAGCCACCCAGCATTAGGTAGCCAGGAAAATAACTGTCAATAAAACAAGGCACCAATTTCTTGTGATAAGGGATTGCTTTGTACCATATTTTCCATGTGAACAATTGTGGCAGAAATGTTGTGTGTGTTGTCATTTTTTCCACATAAGATCTAATCTTTGTCAAATGTGAGAACATTGTCTTTTGAGAAGTTGTACAAAGTTTCAAAGTTTTCACCAAAATCAAACAAGGGAACAGAATCAGCACATGCTTTCTTGTTGTCACAAAGTAAGGAAGGATTCAAAGTTAAAGAGAGAGATTGAGAGATTTCATTCATAGGCACGCTATGAAGGCATACACGTTTGCTTCTGTGTTTGTTCTGTGCTGGCATGTATCATTTAGCATGGTGAGAAACATAAAATGCAAAACAGCAATGATTTGTCACAAAATTAAATCATTAACAAGAAATAAGAAAGAGACAAAATTAAAATTCATTAACAAACTAGAAACATAAAATTCAAAATAGGCAAAGAGAAATGAGAAAAGACAAATTTTGCAAAGAAATCAGAAAGGCAAGATTGAGGGCAAAATTGGCAAAGAGAAAATAATAAGAAAGAAGAAAAAAGGCCGTGGTTTATTAAGGAAAACGACCAGAGAAAAGGGGGGTGAGAGAGAGGAGGTAATTCAAAGAGGAGGCAATTGGAATTCAAATGTAATTTGAGTCTCCGTTTACAGCCATCCGTTTCCTTGGAAACCAGGAGAGACTAGCTCATGTCATTCACAACCATCCTTTTGTTCTTTGGAAAGCAGGAAGACTGGTTTTTCTGCTTTTCTTCAGATCTGGCAAACAGGAACCTAATTTCAAAAGAAGAGGGAGGGGAGAGAAAAAAGACCCTGCGAGGGAGGAGATTGGCTGCAGGCTCTCAGGTTAAGAAAAGTGAACAAGCGAACAAAAGGCATTTTTACCAGGAAATATTTTCCCATTTTCAACTATAAGAATTAGAAACACAGACTTCAGATTTTTTAACAAGTTGAAAGGTATGAGGCAGTTATTAACTCAGCCTGCTCTGAGTCAGAGGGAGGAATAGGGAGGGGGAGAGGGGGAGGTTTTTTTAGCAAGTTAAAAGGTAAGAGAAGACTGAATTAGCATAGGAAAGCATGTTGAGTCAGAAGGGGAAAAAGACTTAAGATTTTTTAGGAGACAGGGCAGGAGAAACAGAAAGAATCCTGCAGCTTCAATGTGGATCAGACACGATGGCCAAATGTAGAGACAAGACACAAGGTTTCTCTCTGGGGTGACTGACATTCGAATGGAATCAGCCTCCTCTCTTTATTTGGTTAACATCAAACAACGTGAATAAATCACATACAAAAAGGTTTGAGTCCGGCAGTTTAACAATAGCGTAAAATATTTGTTTCATCAATGATTACATCCTTAGATTGTTTACTATTAACTTTTCCTGCTTAGTCAGGAGGTCAGGAGATTACAAGACAATTACAAGATAATATATTTCCTACATCTAACTATAAAGTAACACCTTCGTTTTCAACTGTCAAAGGTCTGTAAATCCTTGCTATGTGATCTTAGGCTAATTTGGTGTCTGTTTTCAGACCGTTTCCGATCTGCTGCTTATCTAACTTCAGTTATCTTAAACATAGCCTGAGAAAGAGTTTGTTTGCTTATGTGTATTCCGCAATAGAGGAAACTCTTTTGATCTGAACAATTTGCCTTTCCTGAAGGCTTTGTAAATCACGGCAATTATCCCAGCCAAAAGGTTCCTGCGGTTAGAAGCCTCTCGATTTGAATACACAAAAATATGATGGCTAAATAAATGCTTACTGTCAGCTCAAGTGGGATGCATTACAACAATTGCTATTTTTTTTCTTAGAAGCTTTGTTCATCTTCGGAATACAATAAAGTTTCCTTCTCAGGGATGATATATGAGTCTCCCAAATTCTCCCCAAAGTCCCAAATGTGTAGTGCTTGTTTTTGAACAGCACTCTCAACCACACTGCTAATCACAGAACGTAACAGGGGAATCAAACAAGGCAAAAACATTAAGCCCAAGAACCCAATTCCTATCATAAACAGGGCTTGCCTCCAGTTGTTGAAAATGCCGCCCAAAAAACCTCCTTGATCCAATATCCCCGTCCATTGTTGAGGTGGGACATGGGCCAAGCGAATAATTTTTTCAGTTATTTCTTCTATGACTCTCCCATTGTCATCAATTTGCAGGCAACAGTTTGACAGGTTAAATTTTCCACAGACCCCTCCTTCTGCAGCTAGCAGATAGTCAAGGGCTAGGCGGTTTTGAAATACGCCGTTTCTTAATTGGCTATGTTGTTTTGCTATCAGATTTAAAGCTACAGCATTCTCACGAGTGATTAGTTCCAACACAGCCTGCAAGCGAATTATGCGATTAATCATATAAATGGGTGTTCTGTACCCATAGGTGCCATCTTGAGCCCAAG
The DNA here is from genome assembly GCA_034064705.1 of Bothrops alternatus. Classification (NCBI taxonomy): domain Eukaryota; kingdom Metazoa; phylum Chordata; class Lepidosauria; order Squamata; family Viperidae; genus Bothrops; species Bothrops alternatus. The sequence continues at coordinate 1,555,884 of JARGCV010000156.1, read as the reverse complement.
TGGCTGGACCATATTCTTTTATGATTGCCTCAGCATCCCATATTTTGCCCTTCCATTCCTGGTCCTCGTATATGGGAACTTCCACATTCAGGGAACGTTTCCTTCTTTGATAGACTGAGTGGCTGAGCCTTTCACCTTCCCCCAATGGTATTAGGAAGAAAGCTGGGCGTATCTCTCCTATAGTACAAGAGCCTGTCTACTTATCAGGTAATTGGGAATAAGCTCGTTTTCCACAGATCCAATATAATCCTGGAGGAGCTTTCCATGTGCCTTTATAGGACGCACTGAGCATTTCTCCAGATTCTGTGGGCCAATTGTACATGGCTGTTTCATTAGGTAATGGCCACATGAATGGAACGTTGTTAACTGAGGCATTTGGCCAAAATGAGACTGAGGAATCAGAGATGTTAATTTTTATCATTGCTTCGCATAGGCTGTCACCAATCAACGGAGTGCTGTGCTCAAATCTATTGACACACCAGTGGCAAACTACTGCCTGCCGTAACTCCCACACACTATTGTTTAAGTGAGGGGGTTGCCTGGTAGCATTATATTTTTTGGAAATGTCCCATTCTGCGGCCTCCCACGGCCACTGGTCTCCTACATTTGTGCCCCCGCACACATAGCAGTTTGTTACATTTAAAGCCTGGGCTACAGTGCCAGCTAGTTCTATGAACAGATTCCTGGCAACATCCGGGATTTCAATTGGTTTTTTCATTTCTTTCCAGAATTCAGTATAAAAATTATTGGTGATTTGGTCTTCAGTTTCCATAAATTTTTGCACCTCTATTGTGAATTTTTCAGTTGGATCTGTGCCCCATCCATCTATCCCAATTCCAAATTGATTGCCATATAGATCAGTCATGGTGTTGAACCCTTTGATGGTAAAATTAATTTTGTTACAATGTCTCAATTTACAGTTTGCAGTAGTTACTACCTTACTTAATGTAGCATCCTTACTTAATGTAGCATCCCACACATAAGGTACTGTGCTTTCCCACAGACTGGTTGCCCAATGAACACAACTCCAATAGGGGCATAAATTACCATACCCACACCCCGATGGCCCCTTAATAGGACAAATATACTTGTCATTGACAGCATATTCCCTTTGCTCTGTTAAATGGCCACAATCTACTATTTCACACACATCAATTATAATGGAGACAGGTGTATTCAGAGACCATATTCTTTGTTGATGCAGTGTTTTACCTTGAGACTTTAGGTGAAGCCACATCTGTTCCGGATCGTGTTTGGGATCATAACATGTTTTTGTGATCTTACAATAACTATATGTGACATTCCCCTTTTTGCATGGGACCATCTCACCAGGACATTTGTGGTGGGAAAAGTAAACCAGGGTCTCTTTTACCTGATTGCCTTCACGAACCTTAACCACACATTGACTACAATCATCAGATGGTTACAAACAGCCAATGACAATGTTATTTCTTCAGCCAATGACAAGGCTACACTGCAGGGCCACCCTGTGGCCAATGGATTCAAATCTTGGTACAACATCCATCCACCTCTTAGCCCCCCTTATTTCCTGTTCCTAGGCCATATGGCCTTTGTCCTGTTCCAAAGCACATGGCTTGTTCCTCTGATGTGGCCAATGGATTCCATCTCTTGGCTCCGCCTCAATTTCCTGTTGCTCCAAAACAGCATGGTAAAGTCACATGGTACAGTCTTTGTCCCAAGCCTCATGCATCACAACATATTACAACACCAAATAGTTTTTTTAAAAAAAAATCTCATGATTTTAATTTCCTTTAATAACGTCTTTAAACTTTTTTATGCCTTTTATAATGTTATCTTAATATATGCATTTATTTTATAATATATACTGTGCTTCAAAACAGTTACTATTACTTAAGCAGAACTGATGGCCTCCAAAAGCTTTGGGGCTTTTATTTGTATGGAAAAACCTCTATTTCAGATCATTTTTGTAAGAAAAGATAATTGGAAAAATGGGGGGTGAGTCACACACTTGGAGAAGTCAAATATATAAACATTTGTAACAACTGTTGAATTCATTGTTGGGCATCTAAGTTGGTAAATAACCTGCAAATGTGACTTGTTTTGTTTGTTTTACATGTTCTAAGCAAATTAAATTTAAAATGCTGTTCATTTTACTTGGGTGGCATGTTTTAATCTGGCTAATCCCTTCTTAGGTTTGTCACTGGATCTGAACTGAAACATTTATTTATATGGACAAAAAAATCAAGAGGTTATCAAAGAGATAACTAAAACTGTTACAATTGAGATTCTTGCTCTGGTGGGTCAGTGTGTCCTTTTGACTTCCTCCTTTTGCAATAAAAAATAAAAATTACGAGTTTTAAACAATTTCTAAATAGACAACTCCCCCTGGAAATTATGGCCAGCTCCATCATTAATGGGTATTAAATGTCAATATTATTCCAAAACCTTAAAAAAAATAATTCCAAGCATTGTGTGTTCTTTGTATAAGGATGGATTGGATAATGTAATTGTAATGAATTTGGCTATTTTGATTATGGTGAACAAACCTATCACTTACAGAACTTGATACCTGATGCTAGATAATGTATCAAGATAGTCAATCTTCTTCTTAATGATTATTTAACCTGAATTATGAAGAATCAGAATCTAGGGATAAAGTGTTGTTCTTCTTCATTTAAAAGCAAATATGTCAAACACAAGGTCTGTGGGCCACATCAGACCCATGTTGGGCACAGATCTGGTCTGCGGAGCCACCAGTGGAGGCAGTGAGCATGCATAGGCTGACAGTATTCAACAGCAGCCACAGCCCTTGGTGGGTGCACTTTGGGGTTTCACAGCCCATGCAGCCTAGATAGGTCCAAGTGCTGTGACCTCGGGCCAACCCTCCAAACAGCAGATGAAGGCAGACTCATGGGAGGGAGGCAAGTGATCTGGCCCGCTGGATGTGCCAGGCAACCTGCTCCATCCCACTGTCTATCTTTGCTTGCCCTCAGCCACCATGGCTGGGATGGGGCAGGCAGCTACATGGCCACCCATCATATCTGGCAGGCCAGATTGCATGCCTGCCCCCATACCTCTGCCACTGCCTGCTGCTATTACCACCATCCCAGCCACAATGGCTGTGGGCAAGCAAAGACAGACAGTGGGTCCACAGCAAGGTAGTCTAGCCGGTCACTGTCACCACCACACTGCGGCCCCTGTGCACTCAGCCCCTGCCATCCAACCTCAACCTTCAATGAGTCTGCCACCTGCCCTCCCACTCCCAATGGCCCCAGAAAATGGGAAGGAGGGAGAGTCCCCATCCCCAAGAGGCAGCCAGGATTCCTCTCTCCTTCCTGCTCCACCCTGCCCAAGCCCAGTCCCAGGTGCATCTTGGGGTCCCACAGCCAGGCCACCCCTGCCCTGCCACCTGCCTTGCCTTGCCTTACCTCATGGTAGTGGCACCAGCAACAGCAGCCCATCTAGCAGGAGCTCTGCTGCTCTTCAGTCTCCCCCAGCCTGGGTAGCCCAACCCAGGCAACCTAACATCAAGCTGGCCACCCCCACCCTGGCCAGACATGACCATACAGCCAACCACAATGCTGATGCAGCCATCAATAAAATTGAGTTTGACACCCTTGTTTTAAAGCAATTGCTGACAAACTCAGTCTCAGATAGTTGTTTTCAAAAGAACCTGGTCATAGTCAGTTATTTGTGACTTAAATTGTTTTCTCCTTTATTTCTTCCTTTGTTTTTCCCCCATGTCAAATGTCTTATATCTATACAGCTATGACTTATATCTATTGCATTATAGATTTCCAAAACAAGCATAGCTTAGCAGGAGGCTCAATAGAAATTCAATAGAATTAAGAATAAAAGCCCTCAATCACAGATGAGCAATATGTTGGGGGGAAATGGAACACACAAAATTTCTTTGAATAGTGGTTGAAAATGGACTGGCATCATTAAGATAGATCTTTAGTACAAAATAAACTATAGTGAGTTTTCTATTTAGAAATAAATGGAAAATTAAGTGGGATTTATTCCCAGATAATTGAGTGTTATGTAACAGTATGTTACCAACTAGGGCTGTAAGCTATGAATTCATTGGGAGAGGGAGAAGGAGGAGAAAAAAGGAGACATATGCTGGCAAACCGAAACTAGTTTAGCAAAACTACCATCCTGCAAAACTGCCAGCCTGTTCACTCTAAGAAGAAGTAGAAAAGAACTATAGAATTGTGGTAGGTTCCATATGAATCTTGGCCAGGTAGATAACTTTGAAATGCAAGGCAGCACATAGACACCAAATTTTGTTGTATAGCTTTGCCATTACAAAGTCAGAAGAATGGGGAAAAGTAACCAGAAATACTGCCTGAAACATGTTACGTGAATGAAGGGGAAATTTGAAATATGCTTTTATTATCCTAATAAAAGGGGGGGAACCCTCACAAGTATGTTGCATGTTTTAAGTTGGATCAGCTTGCACAAACCCATTGTCATGGTTCCGACAGATGAAACTCTTCAAAAGAACTTTGAGGCATTATTTAACTTAAAGAATTTTTTATTCGAGAAACATATCAGCACTACATAGTTGAAACCAAAAACTAAATTCCCCTCCCCTTGGTACAATGTAACAAACCACAATTTCCTCCTCCAATTAACAGTCATAAATCACATTCCCCAATTAGTTTGAAGCACAGGCTTTCTCCCCAGCTCTCCAGCCCACCAAAATTCTAACAACTCAGGGCCCAATGACCTTGGGATCCCAGCTAAGTTGTTATTGTTATGATTAGCTAGACTCTCATCTACATTCCCCCTCCCAGCATCAACTAACTCTAAAAGCAATAGAGGAAAAATGGCTGCATTACCATCTGTTGTCAAAGCAAGAACATCTGATGTTAGCAGCATTGACACCCATATCAGTAATATATTATGATGCATATGTCATCTTTCCTTCCCCTTAGGCTTTGCTGTGGAGACACAAGCACATACACTTACATACATGCCTTCACTATTTCATAAAAGCCAAATATCGCAAGTTGCATGTTCTTTGACTCTCATAATAGTCACTCTTTTGTCTGAATGTTTCACTAAGTCATAGAGTTATTTTTTAAAAAATCAAGTCAAACTTGTCTCAATAATTGTTTAATGAAAAGGTTTAGAACAAATTCCATATTACAATGATCAGTAGTAGCACATGAGGTTAATTATGAAAATGAAGCATTTATGCAGCACTCATTTCTTCTGGGCATATTTCCTCAGAGTATTTTGTCTTCTCTGAAGATCTCATAGTTTGGGGCTATAACTAAAAGAGACAACGACTAAACAACTGCTCCAGTTAGCATTGGTGATTTTAAAAGTTTCTGTTCAATCAAGATTTCTGCCCACCAATAAAATAAAATTTGCAATTGCAAACAGGTAACTTTGTAACAATATCTGTCTGATGGTGTGTGCCCGTATGTGATTTGATTTGATTTGATTAGACTTATATGCCGCCCTTCTGCCAAGACTCAGGGCGGCTCATTTGTGTGCATGCATGAGCATGTGAGTGTGAGAGACAGACAGACAGAAATAGATATTTTTTCCATTTAGATTTCAAATTTTCAAGGTATATTTGTTAGGATTTCTTTTATTTCTACTCAAAAGTAAACTCTATTCATTCTTTGGAGTCTAAGCATAAGCTACCCTGAAATTGTTTTAGAATAGAGCAGAGATACCCAACCTTTTGCACACCAGGGACCAGTTCCACGGAGAAAGGATTTTCTGCAGACCAGAAAGTGCGTGATTTTGTGTGCTGCCTGCATTCCATGGATGGGGCTTTGCTTGTTTGTGCTGGCATGCTGCAGTCTGGTACTGGTCCACAGACTGGGGGTTGGGGACCCCTGGAATACAGAATTAAAAAGAGGAAGCAGATTGACTCCAAAAAATATAGTAGTGATTTCACACAAAAGATTATTGTTACTGTTGTTGATGATGTAAAGACTTCTTTAAGAAGAAGAATAGACATAGCAACAAAACCAACAATGGCAAACAATTTGGCATAATATAGTTTGAAATCTAATGCAGGATTAGCTGCAAATAGAAATGACAAAAACTGTAAGTTCCCAGCACTTTTTTCTTTAAACAGCCACAGGATTTGAATCTATGTCATGGACTGTCAATAGCTATTCCAAATGAGTATATATTTGATGTTATTATGTCAAATATATGCTCATTTGGAACAGCTATTGAATTAAGTGTAAGCACACTTAGTTTTGTAAATAACCTGCAATTGTGGGTAATGTTTAGAACTTGTTTTGTATGTTCTAAGCAAATTAGATTTAAAATCTCATTCATTTCACTTTGGTGGCATGTTTTAATGTACCAATTCCTTCTTAGGTTTGTGACTAGACCTGAACTGAAAGGTTTATTCATGTGGACAAAAAAAGAAGAGGTAATCAAAAAGGTAATTAAAAGTCTTACAACTGAAATTCTCGTTCAGGTGTCAATCTCTTTTTCTACTTTCTCCTTTTGCAATAAAATAAAAATAAAAATTATGAGTTCTAACCTATCACTCATTATACACCCCCTTGCATATTATGACTTGCTTCATCATTAATTTTCTAATAATCATATTTATATTATTCATTGACTTGAACTTCTGAATGCAAAAAGAAAAAATAACAAACATAGTAAGTGGCTTGGTCATATAGAGAGAATGAACATGAAGCCATTTGCAAAATAAATATGTGTTTGAAGCAAAAGTAAGGGAGGATCAGGAAAATCACAGAGATGAGAAATGTAAGGACCAAAAACAATTTATGAAACAGTGTATGGGTATGAGTCAGAATAGTTTGCAATATTAAAAAACAGAGAGTACAAAGAATAATGTCAGTGAAAATTAGAATCAGATAGATTTCTTTTTTAAAAAATAAATCATAATTTTAATTTACTTTAATGAATTTTTGTGACTTTTTCTGTACTTATTGTAATGCTGTCTTAATATATGTATTTATTTTACATTATATAGTATGCTTCAAAATCCTTACTATTACTTAAACAGAACTGACAGCCTCCAAAGGTTTTGAGTTTTTATTTGCATATAAAAGACTCTATTTCAGGTCTTGTTCCTTGCCAGAAAAGATAACTAGAAAAATGTTCTGTAATATTCCTTCACAGATGAATCCTCGATATAAGATGACACAGAATTCAACTTCTGTCACTGAATTTATACTCCTGGGACTCTCCAGTGACCCTCAGGTTCAACTCATTCTCTTTGGTGTCTTTCTTATTATTTATCTGATGGCTGTGGTTGGAAATATATTTATATTTCTTATAGTCAGCTTAGATGTCAGACTCCATAATCCCATGTACTTCTTCCTATGCAATCTTTCTGTAGTAGATATTGGCTACACAACTTCCACTGTTCCGAAGATGTTGATGAATTATCTCTCTAATGACAATCGGATCTCTTTCTCAGGCTGCTTGTCCCAGATGTACTTCTTCATCTCCTTTGGTGGCATTGAATGTGTTTTGTTAGGCATCATGGCATATGACCGATATGCAGCTATTTGCCACCCATTGCATTATGGTATACTCATGCGGCCCAAAGTGTGCATTTGGCTTGCAGTAACTGCTTGGATTCTTGGCTTGTCAAATTCAGCTATCCACGCTGGCCTTATGACCTTTTTGTCCTTCTGCCAGGATAATGTCATAGAACATTTTTTCTGTGACATCCCTCCTCTCTTCCAACTGTCCTGCACTGATACTCAGATCAATCAAATTGCTACTTTTGTATTTGGAGGAGGTATAATTATGGGTTCCTTCCTGATGACTCTGTTGTCCTATGTATATATAGCCTTAGCAATATTTAGGATTGGCACTAAGGGTGGACGTCGCAAAGCATTTTCCACCTGTGCATCTCACCTGGCTGTAGTGAACATCTACTTTGGCACCATCATCTTCACTTACATACGCCCTAATTCCACTTATTCTCAAGAGCAAGATCATGCTTTACCAGTGCTCTATGGGATTCTAACACCTATGCTTAATCCAATCATCTACAGCTTAAGAAACAAGGGTGTGCAACAGGCATTTCATAAAATAATTCAAAGAAATTAGGAGAGAAGGTTTGGGCATTAAATGTCCAATGTTTTCCAAAACCTTTTAAAAATTAATTTTAAGGCTGGATTGGACAATGTTGTAATCATAATGAATTTGACTGTTTTGACTTTGATAAACAAATCTTCACTACAATTTTGCAGAACCTAATACTTGATGTTAGACGATGTACCAAAATATTCAATCTTCTTCTTAATTATTTAACTTCTGAATTATGAAGAATCAGAATTTAGGGATAATGTGTTGAAGGATTTTATTGGCCTTGTGGGTTGGACTGGCTATTCTGTCCAGATGTTCTTAGCCTCATCATGAACATAATAAATTTGGTAAGGCCAACTGAATTCTAGTGAAATTCTAGTGAAATTAACTATGGTTAATTATTTATGAAAAATAAAAGCACTTTTGTTAATCCAGAGCTCTAACAGAACATGGCTATGGTTCTAAGATCTCTATGATTGGTTTTTTTGTGGACAAAAAATCTTTTCCCTGAAGTTTATTGCATTTTATGCATATATTTGAAAGTTCTATTACATGTATGGCATGACTCTTCCACCTCCAATTCTATAATTGTTAAGAATGTATCCTCTCTTTTTTTAGTTTAAAGCAATTACTGACAAACTCGGCCTATTTTAAGACTATTTGTTTGCAAAAATCTATGCATACTCAAATATTGGTGTCTTAAATTGTTCACTCCTTTATTTTTTCCCCAGTTTTTTCCCTCATGTAAAATGTCTTATGTCTATAGAGCTATGACTTTCCAAAATAACCATAGCCTAGCAGTGGGCACAGTAGAAATTCAATAAAGCTAAGAGTAAAGGCCCTGAATATCTTGGGGAAAAAATGTAACATGAGGAGGAGGAGGAGCAGAAGCAGGAGCAGGAGCAGGAGCAGATTATGAATCTGTGCTTATAAACCAAAACCAGTTTAGAAGATTGCCAGCTTGCATACATACAGCAGAATCACTCTAAACAAGAAGTATTAAGAGATTATGATGCTGTGCTTATAAACCAAAACCAGCTTAGAAGATTGCCAGCCTACATACATACAATAGATCACTCTAAGCAAGAAGTAGGAAGAAATTATAGAAGAAGAACTGAACACATTAAATCAACATTATAAGTTCCACATAGATTTAGGAGAGGTAAGTAGCTTTGAAGCTCATGGCTAGGCATACAGTAAATAAACTGGAGTTTTATGGTTATGCCATTGCAAAATGAAAAAGTGGAGAAAAGTACACATACTGTAAAGAAATATTGGCTGAAACATGTTATATGATTGAAAGAAAAATTTGAAACATGCTTAATTTTGCTAATAAAAGGGGAAAAAATTCCAAGCAGTTATATTATATTTTGTAAATTGTTTCAGATCACATGAACCCATATCAGTAATCTATACACAATACATTTCCTTTTCTTTAGTTCTCATTACTGAATTAGTCTTATTCAGTACTAACTGCTAAAGAATATTGACTATTAAAATGCAGCTCCTTTTTATTTATCAATGACTTCCAGAGAAAAGAACAAATTAGAAATTTTCCATTAAATTGTTCAGTAGACATGGACTGGAGTTCATGATGATAAAAGTGAAAGTTTTGTTCACAACCATCTATCAACAATAGTTTTGCAGAAAGCATTTATTCTTCTTAAGTGCTATAATGCCTCCTATGAAAAGTTCTAGGAAATTTGTAGTATTTATCTACAGATAAAAAAGAAATTCTACTTGTTTTTAAGAACAATACCCAAACCCAAGGTTATTCTATATTTTGTTGCAAATTATTGCATATATTCAGGTATATACAACATTGTTCTTTTTAGATTAAATAGTGTTATGTCACACACTGACCAAGAATAAGATCTAATCAGCATATGTTAATTAAAGGGAGAGAAGATATGAGAAAAGAAATGAAAATCTAACTAAATATGCTTTACATCAACTACCAGGGTTATTTTGTGGGCAAATAGAAGAGAAAGCAGAATTAGAAGTTCACTGCCTCAAATTATTTATAAAAAATAATGAAGGAGGATAGATAGATAGATAGATAGATAGATAGATAGATAGATAGATAGATAGATAGATAGATAGATAGATAGATATGGATGGAATGCATATATAGATAGATAGATAGATAGATAGATAGATAGATAGATATGGATGGAATGCAGATAGATAGATAGATAGATAGATAGATAGATAGATAGATAGATAGATAGATAGATAGATAGATAGACAGACAGACAATCATCAGCTCCCTCCCTCCAACCATAATTTTGTCAATCTTCTCCTTCTCATTTTCTCTACCTTATGAAACCAAATTATCCTAATGTTCTTCTTTCATAATGATGATTTTATATTCAATCCACATCCTTTCAGCATCATTTCATCTTGACTCTATCCTTCTTTTGCTCCCATAATATTCTAGTGTTTTATTCTGTGTGTTAGTCTAGACCCTACAAATTTTATTTAATCAGAGATCTACTTAATAGTAGGAAAAGACTTCTTCAAAAATACTAATTGCAATTTGCTACAATCTTTTTCAGTCTGGTTGATATCTTGTAGTGGCATTGCAGAAGATCATTATATTTCAAAGAATTGGTGACATTTTTTGATTTCCCTTTCATATTCAGGAAGGTTTAGAAGTTTATACTTCATTTTAAACCTGCTAATCTTTTTCATTCTTGTTAAAAAAAAGAGGGGGGAATCTTCAGATAACTGTGGAGAGCACTGTTTTATCAAACTTTCATTCTCAATCCAGAGGTATCCAACTTGCAACCTTGTGACCAGAGAATTAAGGACAAGTAATATTGTGTCAAATAAAAGCCCTGAACATTGCTCACTAAGTAAGAGTTAAAATGGATCTTTAAAAACCTTATTAAGGAAAATTTAGGAATGTGGGCAATGGGAGAAGATTTGCCACTAGGGTTTGAATTCAAAAATCTCAGAGCCATTCTGCTATTATTATGTTGTTATTATTATTATTATTATTATTATTATTATTATTATTATTATTATTATTATTATTATTATTATTATTATTATTATTATTATTAATATTTACAATTTTTATACCGCCCCCCTCCCGAAGGACTCGGGGCGGTGTACAGCCCAATTAAAACAACAACACACAAAAATTAAAATTATTAAAAATAAATTAAACAATTTGGCCTAATATTTAAAAACCCAACTAAAAACACAATCCCCTAAAAACAGTTATGGCCATTGTTGGAGCTGGAGCTATCATCCCAGGCCGGCTTGTCGGAATAAGTATGTTTTTAATTCTCGACGGAAGGAACGCAATTCCGTCATCGTACGGAGTTCGGGGGGGAGCTCGTTCCAAAGCATTGGAGCATGTTAATGGTAAAAGTAGCTCTAAAACACATTAAAAAGCCTGGTAAGCATGAATAGAATAGAATAGAATAGAATAGAATAGAATAGAATAGAATAGAATAGAATAGAATAGAATAGAATAGAATAGAATAGAATAGAATAGAATAGAATAGAAGCTGGAAGGAATCCTGGAGGTCCCTTGACTTAGTTGAAGGAGCAATGGATTACTGAGGTTAGCCTACAACAAACTAACTTGTTATTTGAGATATACAACCCTAGAAATGATATGACATAGAAATGTTTCTTTAAAAATAGTTCATAAAACACATCTTAACATCATTTTCAGGGTGAGTGGATTATTCATACAAAGTGATATTGTCTGCTCCTATTCCAAAGAAATAAAATTGGTTATTTTGGTTAGGGAACAGCTAGATAATGAAAATAAACTTATTCATTTTTGTATTCTTCATAAGAACACTTTACACATCTAAATCATGTTTCGTTTCTGATGTTGTCCAGGAGAAACTTTACAGAAAGAATTCCAATTACAATTCCCACAAGTAATGTGTTATGCTAAATACAGGAAACACGCAATCATCTATCACCCAACTCTTCTGGGTATATTTCACTGGAATATTTGCATTGACTGAAGATTATTACTTGGGCTATGGTAAAAAGAGACAGAAGCAAAAGAGATGCTCAGCTTGGCACTGACAATTTTTCTTTTCCAGGGCAAGACTCTAGGATGGAGCAGCTCCAAGCAGGTAAAAATTAAAATAAAAGTAGAGGCAAAATAGATCATAGATGAATGATACCTAGCTAGCTGGATGGATGGACGGACCAATCACACAGGCAGGCAGGCAGGCAGGCAGGCAGACAGACAGACAGAGCTAATAATTTGGAACCTTGAGTTGCACTCCTGGTATGTACATGGCTACTTTGATGTGTTTTTGTAATATAATTATAATATAATATAATTTTGTAATATAATTATATATATATATATATATGATATCTAGGTAGTCTGGTATCTATGCTAATCTCAGCGTAAATATTGAAAATATGTTTATTCTAATATGTGTGTGTGTGTGTATATATGTAAGTATGTGTTTTATATTTCTGAGTTCCAAATCATATGCCTCTATTAACAGCTGAATTATATACAGATTCCAACTTGATTGAGGCAGCATATATATTTCAGAAATAAATAAGTAGATCCTCTTGCAGCCATTTTATGAACAGCAAATCAGTCTATAGCATTATGGAACTGCCATAATATGCTCTTAAAACTGAAAATGTGTTCACCAGTTCAAAAGTGAGGGCACAGTGCTATATTATGACAGGGAAGAACTTCAAATTGAGAAATATGATAGCATTTATTCTATTTTGTAAACTATTTAATTCTCTATAGGTCGTTGGAACGTCCACAGGAAGAAATGTTCAATACAAGCATAGTGACTGAATTCCAGCTTCTTGGATTTTCCAAGAGTTAGGAACTTCAAATTGTACATTTTATTATGTTCTTGATGATTTACCTGGTAGCCTTGATGGGTAATTTCCTAATTATTGCTGTCATATTCCTTAACCCCCACCTTCATACTCCTATGTATTTCTTTTTGGTAAACCTATCTGTTGCTGATGTTGGTGCCATTTCTGTGACTATTCCCAAATCCATGACCCACACCAGAACAATTTCTTATACTGGATGTGCTGCTCAAGTTTTTTTTCTCATCTATTTTATGGCTGCAGATGTCTCTCTCTTAACAGTTATGGCATATGATCGATTTGTTGCTATTTGTGATCCACTGCACTACACAGTCACGATGAGCAGAGAATCCTGTGTGAAAATGGCAATAATTGCATGGGTGAGTGGTCTTCTGTATGGATTAGTCCATGTTGGGGGCACCTTTTCTATCACTTTTTGCTCCAATGTTGTCAACCAATTCTTTTGTGAAATCCCCCAGATATTAAGACTTTCCTGCTCTGACCTATATCTCATAGAAACTGGGATTCTTGTTTTCAGTGCCTTTCTGGTTTTCAGTTGCTTAATATTTATAATAATTTCTTACGTGCAAATCTTCAGAACTGTAATGAAAATACCCTCCATGAAGGGAAGGCAGAAAGCATTCTCTACCTGCTTGCCTCATCTAATTGTTGTCTCTTTGTTTATTTGCATCTGTGCCTTTGCCTATTTGAAGCCAACCTCAAGATGTCCATCTGATTTTGACCTGGTAGCTACTGTGATTTACTGTTCTGTGCCATTCATGATGAATCCAATCATTTATAGTATAAGGAATAAAGATATCCAAACTGCTCTATGGAAATTTCTTAACTATTTCACCCTGTAGGTGGTTTAATGTTTTCCTTCATTCACTTTCCTCAGATGTATGGGTAGAAAGATAATTGAGTATAATATTGTATGTAGTGGTGGAAAGCAGGATATAAATTGAATATACATTCACACACAGAGAGATATTTAAGAGGAATCTGAAATGAAACTAAGTTCATTTCATTTCAACATTCTACAGTATGTCTTCTCAGGCTCATCTATGGATAGATTTTGTCCTATTTTGTGTCTGATTGTGCTGAGTGCTTCTAATACAGAAAAGACTCCTGTTGCAGACTATTCCCTGGCCCTTTGAACATATCTTAATATGGGCATGTTTCTATTATTTATGAACTTAAATATCTTTCCAGCCAACTTCTACCCGTATGTTTTAAACTCTACCATCTACAAAGATACAGCAAGTCTATTTGATGTTAACTTAATCTTTAATATTCCATTTTTTGGACTAAACATAATTTCATTTTAATTTCCTGTGATTGCATCTTTGGACCATAAAATGAATATCACTGGATAATTTTTCTTTGTATTTATTTATTAGTTTATAATATGTCATACAAAAATACAAAAGAAAGTAGGAAAATAGAGGAGGAAAAAGGGAAGAGAAAAGTGTGGGGCAAGGAGAAAAAAAGAAAAGGCTGACTTCCGACTCCCTTTGGTGTAGTAGAATAAGATAATTTCATCAGACCTCAACTTTTTATTTTTACATAATAATATAAACTAGCCATTTCTATAACAACAAACCTATTAAGCAGTAAAACCCAAAATCAAAGTTTCATTTTTTCCACTTCATGCAAAAAGTCCAGAAGAGCTTTCCAAATAGAAACAAAAGTAATTGTATTTTTTCTTTGATCAAAGCAGTTGATTTGACCATCTCTGCTAACTCCATCAACTTTTGCAACATTGTAAAATATCACAAAAAATGTTGTAAAATTCCTACATGTTATAAAATTCCAACATTGTAAATGTTATTTAAAAATGTTGTAAAATTCCTACAATGAATGATCATCCATTGTAGGAATCAAAGTGTCCCTCCATTTTTGAGCAAAAAGTAATCCTGTTGCCATTAACGTATATAACATCAAAGTTCCATTTTTTTCCCCAAGACATTTTCTATTAAACCCAGAAGAAAAGGTTCTGGTTTTATCTTTATATTCACTTTGAGAATCTTCTGTATTAGAATGTGAATCCTACTCCAATATTTCTTTGTTTTATCACATATCCAGCATCAATGATAAAAGGTCCCTTCTTTATATTTGCATTTCCAGCATTCATTTGAAATACCTTTATACATTCTTGACAAATTATCTGGTTTTAAATACCAACAATACATCATCTTATAACAGTTTTTTAATTATAATTTAGTGCAAATTATAGATCTTTTGTCCACATATTCTCCCATTGTTCAAGTACATTATATCCAAAGTTTCTTGCCCACTGAGTCACGGAATGCTTTACATATTCATTTTACAAATTCAAATTCAATAACAATTTATAAACCTTAGCAATGTACCATGCAGTAGGATTTCCAGTTCATTTTTTGCAAGGTCAACTCTAATTTAAACCTTTCTTTCAATTGTAAATATATACACCAATGGCAGACATGTCATTCTGATTCTAACTCTGTTTTGAGGATAGGATCACCAAAATTAAAAGATATTATTTGACCATAAGTCCACCAGTGTAGATTCACTGCCATTTCTTTTCTAAAAAAAAACAAAACTTCCTGGGGGGACACCAGAGAGGCGTCTTCACAAAAAAAACTTGTTTTATATTTATTCCTAATTCTTGAGATGGCATATCTAACAAAATAGTTATTAAAATCAACATTTACTTTAACTTTTTATACCATAAATAGCCCTCTAAATCAAATAATCTCTTATTCTGAAGATAACCCATTCTTTTAGCCAGACTAAACAGCAAACATCAAAATACAATTTCAAATGTGGTAAACCCAAACCTCCTCTTTCCTTAGGATCTTGCAGTAATTTGTATCTAATTCTTGGGGTTTTTTTTCCAATGGAGATATCCATCTGCCATTGTTTAAATGGCGTATAAATTGCAAGTATTGGTAATAGAAAGAGCATCTTTGATAAAACATTCATCTTATTTACAAAAATTCTACCCATTAATGATGGGTAGAATATTTTGATAATAATCTAGGTAAAGGGACAAATTTAATTACTGTCTGGGATTCTAGTAAAGTTGTTATAAGGGATTATTTTATAGAATATAATCAACTAGGGAAGAAAAAATCCCACGAAAAGCTGCAAAAGATATTGGATGAAATCAGACAGAAAGAAATTAAACTGCAAAAGACACCTATGGACTCTAAAATTTTACACTGAATTAAATTGTTACATCAACAATTATCAATGTTAACAGTTCAAAAAAAATAGAAACAAATTTGAACTATATGAGGCAAATACACTTTGAGTTTGGAAATAAACCTGGAAGATGACTGGCATATAAATTAAAAAAGGAAAGGAAAAAGAGAATGATTGAAAAAATCACATTGAAGGTAACAATGTAATAACAGATAATAATCTTATTAAAAAGTCATTTCATAATTTTACTCCAATTTTTATAAAAAGCAGGAGCTGGATATGCCTAAAATAGGTGAATACCTATTAATACATTTATCTAAACTTTCACAATCTCAAAGATAATTGATGAATGATCCAATAATTACTTTTGAAATATCAGAAGGTGTTAAAAAATAAAACAGGTAAAGCTCCAGGTACAGATAGTCTTATTAGCCAATGCTATGTTTTGAGGACGAACTTCTTCAGCCATCAAAGGATATAATGAATAACATATTACTGGGGAGAAAGATACCTCAAACTTGGAAAGAAACTAATATTGCGTTATTACAGAAGGAAGTCAAAATGTCACAAGGATAAAGAATTATAGACCAATCTCATTACTAAATAATGACTATAAATTCTTTGCTGCAATTCTGGAAAAAAGACTAAAGAAGGTACTACAAGCAAATAATAACAATAACAATGACAATAAAATAATAGAGTTGGAAGGGACTTTGGAGGTCTTCTAATCCAACCTCCTGCTTTGGCAGAAGTCAGGACACTCTTTACCATTTCAGAAAAATGGTGGTCCAGTCTCTTCTTAAAGCTTCCGGTGTTGGAGCATTCACAACTTCTGGAGGCAGGTTGTTCCACTGATTAATTGTTCTAACTGTTAAGAAATTTCTCCTTAGTTCTAGATTGCTTCTCTTTTTGATTAGTTTCCATCTGTTGCTTCTTGTCCTGCCTTCAGGTGATTTGGAAAAATAGATTGACTCCCTCTTCTTTGAGGGAACTTAAGAATTGGACAGCTAAAAATACATATTTAAAATGGTTGTGATGCTTCTAAAATGTAAAGGTTTTTTTTCACCTTTAGAGCAGGGGTCCTGAACCACCAGTCCATGGACTGGCACCAGGCTGTGGCATGCCAGAAACTGGACCACGCAAACAAGCAAAGCCCCATCCACAGTATGCAGGCAGCACATGAAACCATGCCCTCCCCAGTCCACAGAAAAACCTCTCTCCACAGAATTCATCCCTGGTGCCCAAAAGGTTAGGGTTACTGCTTTAGAAGTTTTGGTGAACATTGTATTTCATTGGAGAAATTCCAGCACTTGGAATATTTGACTATCAAGTAGGTAGAAAAGCATTCTTTTAACATATTTGCTCTGTTGTTTCACAGAGCACCATTCTGATTTTTATTCTATCCATTATGTTTCATATATAAAATGTCTGCAATAAAATGTGATGCTCATCATCATTATTATTATTTATTATTTATTAAATTTCTATACCGCCCCTCTCCCGAAGGACTCGGGGCGGTTTACAGCCTTAATTTAAAAAACATATAAATGTACAAAATTAAAATATTTAAAAATAAAATTATAATTAAAAAGATTGGATTATTTTAGATTAATTTAGTTTATCTTAGTTGAAATTAGGTTAGATTACATTTTTGAATTTGTATTGATTCTGACTCAAAATAGAAAAGTATAAAGGAAGATTACAATATCTGCTCATAAACAAAGGGTGTCTTCGGTTTGTAAGTAGTTTTCCCTTTGTACCGTTTCCACTTGAGACCATATTAATAAGTAGTGAGGATTCAATGGTCCCCAGAAAATTTAGTCTGGGCTAAAAATAGCCCAACATTTTGCTCATATTACTCATCAAGCAGAAAAATGAGAGGATTGCAAATCAAAAGCCACTCAAAATGAAAGGTTAATATGTTCATGACTTCAAAGTTGTCACTGGGAAGTACTGACAGTGGAATGACGGTTTGTTTTAATACTCCTATTATTCTGGAAATTGAAGTCCTGCCCTTCCAGGTATTTATATCAAATTTGTTGAGAAAGAGTCAAGTCTGCTGTGATTGTATTAGGTTTGACCCTGGGGTTTTCTGAGGTATATTCAAAGGTTTGAGTACAACAAGGGGAATTCTGTTTTCTTCATCTTCATTAGGCTTCCAACTACATATGTTATGTTCCAAAATTCTTTTATAAAGAGTTCTAAAATAAGGTTTCTGCAAGTTAAAGCCATTCTGGCATTTGTTCTACCATACTTTAAGGTTGCTTCCATGTTGCTTACTATCATGTTATTGACTTATTCTGAGAGTGGAGTCAATATGTTTTTGGTTCCACATCAATTTATCTAGAATTCAAGGGGTTAGATTGCTCTTGTTTTGGTGCTTCCACATTTTCCTATTACTGGCTGCAAATTAACTCTGGCTTAGCATCTTCTCTGACCTACCTCTGGTAAAGAAAGCATATTTTACCAATTATTCCAAATTGTTGTAACAATTACTGGGATTACTTTCCTTTGTTTATATAAACATTTCTCACATAACCTGTTCATAATCTTTCTAGACAATTTTCTAATCTATTTTGAGAAAACTTTGATTTGATATTCTCTGTTAAATAAATTGCATACATCAAATTCTTGCCTCACTCATGTGGTCCACCTCCAGGTTCAAGTAAGCTATTATTCATCTCCTTCCCTCTCCATACACACTTTAAAGTAAAGGCTTCTGTACCATGATAATCACAATAAGAGTTATTGTCAAAAATTCATGATTGAAAAAAGACCATTGTGGTATCCTTCCAAAAATAGAAGTAGAAGGGATGCCAGCTTGCTGGAGAGTGTTTCTCCCCATCACATAGACACATAACTTCTCATATTATTTGCTTAAATGTACATAACATAAACTTAAGATATAGCTGAATGATTCTTCTTCTTCTTCTTCTTCTTCTTCTTCTTCTTCTTCTTCTTCTTCTTCTTCTTCTTCTTCTTCTTCTTCTTCTTCTTCTTCTTCTTCTTCTTCTTCTTCTTCTTCTTCTTCTAGCTTTTTAGGGAGTAAGACATTATTTCAATCTCTTTTTAAATATCCTATTATTTAACTGGCAGTATAAGACATTGATTCATGCAGTGCTTTTTTTGTAAAAAAAAAAAAAGTGCTGGAACTCACACACGTCATACAACCCGCCTTGCCTACCTTACAAGGTTCCATCCAAAAAAGCTGGCCATAACTCCGTTCTGGGCATTCTATGACCAAAAAAAAAAAAAAAAGAAAAGAAAAAGCCCTGGATTCATGGTATTCTTTGCCAGTTTTTATTGTTATTTTGAAGTTTAAAGAGTTATTGAAGATCAGTGTCAGAGTGTTCAATGAAGGACTGGGGGAGTAGAAATAAAGGGAATACTTAATGTGTGAAAGCACTCTAAGGTATACACAATTATTATGAAAGTGTTACAGGTACTGGTGTTTTTCTTGTACTCTGTTCATTTTTTCCCCCCTAGTTTACAATTTTCCTGTATAAAGTTGTGTACTTTTCATGTAAAGAATTCAAATATTCTGCCCAAATTTTCTTTCTTTCTTTCTTTCTTTCTTTCTTTCTTTCTTTCTTTCTTTCTTTCTTTCTTTCTTTCTTTCTTTCTTTCTTTCTTTCTTTCTTTCTTTCTTTCTTTCTTTCTTTCTTTCTTTCTCTCTCTCTCTCTTCTCTCTCTCTTTCTCTTTCTTTCCTCTTTTTATTTTTTTCTCTCTTGATATTTCATTGGGATAGAATGAAATGCTCTCTTAAATAGTTTAGGTCTTCAGATGAATCAGATTTAAAAATCCTTGAGAATACTTCATTTTCTTCAAATGAACTGACCTAGGAGTTTCTTTTTTCCTTTGACATAGGCAGAGTTTGATCTAATTGTAGTTATACCCTTATTCCTTGCTAAGAGTAATTTATTTCTAAAGGCCCACCTAAAGTTGTTTGAATGTACTCTCTGTGTGTGTGCTAACATAAAAAGAATTAAGAAATTAATTATATATATATATTTAAAAAGGCCCATAAAAACTGATATTTTGGTACCATATCAAACTGTGTTCATTAATATCCCTTTTGTATTTATGTGAGCACAAAAGAAGCTAAATTTGTAATTGTACAAATAAGATGGGTGGGTGGATCTAAAATGTTTGTCTGTCTGCCTGTCCTCCTGCCTGCCTGCTCATCCATCCATCCATCCATCCACCCACCCACCCATCCTACTTATTAATTAGATTTATATCTATCATTTTCTCTACAAGCTCTAAGTGTCACACTGCCTTCTAGGTTTTAGTTTTTGATTTTTTTTAACCATGAGAAGACCCTTATGAGCTACATTTGTCCGAGAAAGAATGTGATTAGTGTAAAGTCACCCCATGAGCTTGCTTGCTGATTGATAAATTTAATCTGGGTCTCCCTATACCTAGTCTAAATCTTAATCACTTCACCACACTGGATCTCCTAATGTCTTTCCCAGAATGTTATGACAAATAAAGTAGCAAATAAATTATTTTCTTTTTTAATAAACAATTACAACATTGTGGGAATGTTTATGACTGCAGCAATAATTGGAAAAGTGGTTAATGAAACTGCAAATATATTTATCTCTAAGAAGCAGCAGGATTAATTTGCATATCTGTGACAAAACAGTAATAAGGCATGTAGTCAATTGAAGTCCTTTATGTCAGAACCAGTTATCTAAAATAACTTTAGATACATTTTTTTAACAAAGGAAATGCATTTTTTTAGATAACAGTTTTAATCTGATTGATATAATTCAAAGACAAGCAAATATTTACTGTAACATAATTGTTAAATCAAATTGTAATTTTGTGGTTCTCATCCTTTCCAAAAAAATGTAGACATGTAATACTGGCATTCTCTTAATATTATCCAGATATAATATTAGTAGCCCAGAGGTAGGTACTCAGAGGTAGAACATTGGGGACAAAGGACTGACTTCCTGTTTCTGCATGAAATGATTATGTAATCATTTCATAAATCACACCAGGTAATAGTAGTCCAGAATACAATAAATTAAAAGCATAGTAATTTACCCTCTGACTATTCAGTTGCCCAAATAATCCAAACAAATGTACAATACCATGTTGTGAAACATATCTTAAGAAGTCATAGACCAATTTCCCTAGATGAAAAATTAATCCTACCTGATCAGAAGCTCAATATTAAATATGTTCATTGATAGGGTCTCCTTTCCTAATGGCAATCCTAGTAAAATGCAGATCTATGCCATTCAATAGTATCTCAACATATTATCAGAAATTTAAATCCAATGGCCATAAATATTTAATTACCTTACTATGTTTCTTTTTCTCTACATACAGTTCATGTTTATGAAATCTGCCTGAGGAATCCTATTGTGTTCGTTGGAGAGAAATCAGTAGTAAAATGGAAACAAAGAATCACACCAGTCTTAGAGAATTCATTCTTTGGGGGTTAACAGGTGACCCTAAACTTCAAATCATATTCTTTGTGGCAGGACTGTTGATCTACATTGTTACTTTAACAGGCAATTTGATCATAATTATTTTGATAAAGATCGACCAGAGCCTCCATATTCCCATGTACTTCTTATTGAGCAATCTGTCCTGTACAGAGATCTGTTACATCACCACTACCATGCCAAAGATATTGTGGGACCTCGTCTCAGAGACCAAGACCATTTCCTTTACTGGTTGCTTTCTCCAAATGTACTTTTTCCTGACTACTGCTGCCACAGAAGGTGCCCTCCTTTCTGTCATGGCATATGATCGTTATGCAGCCATCTGCCAGCCATTGCTCTACCCTTTACTCATGAGTCAGCCTCTCTGCCAATGTCTGGTGGCATGCTCATGGGCTATTGGAAATCTTAATGCCATTATCAATACTGCCTTTGTTTTCTCCCTGAACTTTTGTAGCTCCAATAAAATAGTGCATTTCTTTTGTGACATTCCACCTCTTCTGCATTTATCCTGTTCTAATATTTCCCTTGTTGAGCTGGTGACATTTATTGTCTCAGGGAGTATTATGATAACCACTGTCTCCTTCATTACCCTCTCCTACTTCTTTATAATCTCTGCAGTGCTTAAAATCCGTACAACTCAGGGCAAAATCAAGACATTCTCCACTTGTGCCTCCCACCTTACAGTAGTTAGTATCTTCTACAGCACTGCTATCTTTACTTACATGCGTCCATCCTCTAGTCACTCAGTAGAACAAGACTACTTAATCTCTCTGATGTATATAGTACTCGTTCCTTTGCTGAATCCTCTGATCTACAGTTTTAAAAACAAGGAAATGCAAGCATCATTTTTTAATGTGATTAAAAAAAAGAAAATTTTCAGCTCTAAAAGTTCTTGCACCAAACAAAGAAATTGATGTAATTCATTGCGAAATGCCCATGAATAAACTGAGAGAGTTTATATACCTTTCTAAATCAGTTTTTGAGAGTTAAAAAAAAATAAAAATATTGGTGTACCTTAATGGGTATAATTGGAAGAGCAGGAAAGGAATATTGGTTATCCAGTGACAGTATATTCCCATAAAACTGATAACTACTCACACTCCTTTTTAATATATATATATTAAAAGATTGCTATTGTAAAAAAATCAATTATATATATAATTGATTTTTTTACAATAGCAATCTTTAGTGCTTAATAAACAGCATGTTGTCTGAGTTCATATATTTAAAAACAATAAATAATAATTAATTTCTATAATTCCATAATCAATATATTAGTAATATATTAGTTAATGATATATTTCCTTAATCTTCTCTTCTTCCAGTAGTATTCTCCTTTGTTGTAATATGTTGTGATGCATGAGGCTTGGGACAAAGACTGTACCATGTGACTTTACCATGCTGTTTTGGAGCAACAGGAAATGGAGGCGGAGACAAGAGATGGAATCCATTGGCCACATCAGAGGAACAAGCCATGTGCTTTGGAACAGGACAAAGGCCATATGGCCTAGGAACAGGAAATAAGGGGGGCTAAGAGGTGGATGGACGTTGTACCAAGATTTGAACCCATTGGCCACAGGGTGGCCCTGCAGTGTAGCCTTGTCATTGGCTGAAGAAATAACATTGTCATTGGCTGTTTGTAACCATGTGATGCATTGTGTAACCGCCCACTGTAACAGGGAATAAAAGGGAAGGCAGCCTATTGTCACTAGTTGCTTCTCCCCGAGAGAAATGTGCTTGTCATGTGTCTCATTAATTTGGCTATCGTGAAGGACCCACCATGGGAATTGAAGGCTTGCCTGCACAGGGCAAAGACTTCAAGTGGTGACCCCGGATGTGATTTGATGCAAAAGTCACATCCTTCTGGCAGCCCACCATTTACTACGTCTGGAATAGACCCATGTGCACGCTAATGGTAAGTGTGGGACAGAAGCTAGGCAAAACTTGGACTGTGTACCTGAAACAATTGCTTAGCTTAGTCAGGAGAGCAAATTATGTTCAGAAACTTAATTAGACTGTTTTCCCTGTCACTCAAAAAGATCTATGTCTTTTATTGGCTTTTTTGAAAAAAATCTTAGCAATTAGACCTCGCCACATGGCAATAGGCATCTGGCTCCATTGCTGAGAGCCTCGCCAGATTTCCTAGCCCATGACAGGCTGTATTGTCACATGCTGACCTTACACTATGCAAAACAGAGAAAGCTAAATTGGCTAATTCTCAGGCTTTCAAAAAGCAAGCCCTGAGACAAAATGTTACGATCTGACTCTAAATTTGCCCCACTGGAGGAACAAACCTCGTGGAGTTTCTTCAGAAAGAAACACC
Organism: Bothrops alternatus; assembly: GCA_034064705.1. Lineage (NCBI taxonomy): Eukaryota > Metazoa > Chordata > Lepidosauria > Squamata > Viperidae > Bothrops > Bothrops alternatus. The sequence continues at coordinate 1,532,042 of JARGCV010000156.1, read as the reverse complement.
CCCCCCCCGTGAGTATGTGGGTGGAATTCTCCAAGGATCAAAGGGGAGGGCTTGATGTTATTGTCAGATCCCTTAATTATGCAACTAACAAAGATTCACAAATTTGCCTTCGCGTAAGGAGTTTAAAAGTATTATTATTGTTTGTTTGGCATTGTCTCTTTTACATCTTAAAGGGACCATAAAAAAATTGCTAATTGGATTAAAATTGGCTTATGGAGGAGCTCTCTGCTTCCCCAAATTCTCCTTATGTGAAAGAATTGTATGCATGTCCTGTAGCTATTGGCTTGCAGGATTCTTTCTGTTTCTCCTGCCCTGTCTCCTAAAAAATCTTAAGTCTTTTTCCCCTTCTGACTCAACATGCTTTCCTATGCTAATTCAGTCTTCTCTTACCTTTTAACTTGCTAAAAAAACCTCCCCCTCTCCCCCTCCCTATTCCTCCCTCTGACTCAGAGCAGGCTGAGTTAATAACTGCCTCATACTTTTCAACTTGTTAAAAAATCTGAAGTCTGTGTTACCACCATGGGAATTGAAGGCTTGCCTGCGCAGGGCAAAGACTTCAATTTGGTTCTAATTTACATGGAGATTATCCTTATATCTCTTTGATCATTTTTATCTGTCCAAACTATTCTTACCCTCATACCCATACAATGTTTCCTTTTGGGGGGAGTTGGATCTTAGATTTCTCATCTTTATCATTTTCTCGTTCTTCCCTTACTTTTGCTTCACTCTTTGTTCACATATTTATTTTGTAAATAGATCTACATTCATTCTCTATATCACGGGTGTCAAACTCATCATGTCATGTGATATGTCACAATGTATCGTGACTTTTTTTTGCATTGCTGGAGCTGCGATGGGCACTGCCTCCATATGTTGCAACTGGCCCATGGGCTGGCAGTTTGACACTCCTGCTCCATGTGACCAAACCACTTATTACATTTTTTTTGTACTTTTCATTCCCTTTTTTTGCATTCAGAAGTTTTAGACAATGAATAATATATAGATGATAGATTATTAGAAAATTAATGATGAAACAAGTCATAAAATACAGTGGAGTGCATACAGAAAGAGTAGTTAAAAGTCCTAATTTTGAATGTTATTGCAAATGGAGGAAGTCAAAAAGAGACACTGACACTCGAAAAAGAATTTTGGTTGTAAAAGTTTTTGTTATCTTCTTAATTACGACGTGATATTTTTTATCCATATGAATAAAATTTTCAATTCAAGTCCAATTACAAACCTAAGAAAGGGTTGGGAACATACTAAAACATGTCATCCCAATATAATGAATGGGATATTAAAATTAATTTGTCTAAGACATGTAAAATGAACTAAACAAATGCCAAATATAACCCACAATTGCAGATTATTCATAAACTTATATGGGTTTATAGTGAATTCAACAGCTGTTACAAATGAACATATATTTATTTGACATTACTAAGTCCATGACATTGATTCAAATTCTGTGGTTTTTTTAAAGAGAAAAGTATTGGAAAATTATGTCTTTTGTCATTTCTGTGTTAGTTTTCAAACTATATTATACTAAATTTCCATTGCTGGATTTGTTGTTATGCCTTTGTATCAGTGGTGGGATTCAGCTAATATTTTGTTGCCCAGGCATCCACACAGAGAACTGATTGTTCACATATTTGAATCCCACCACTGCTTTGTATATTCTTCTTCTTCTTAAAGAGGACTTTGCAACAATAACAACAACAATAATAATGTTTTCTGTGAAATCACTCTTTTTCAACATCAATCTGCTTTCTCTTTTTAAGTTTGTAATCTCAAACAATTTCAGAGTGGTTATATCAAGAGTCCAATGGCTATGATGTTTCAAAAACTGAATATATATGTGAACAGGCATCAGAAACACACAAACACATACACACACACACACATTTTCTTTTGTGAGCAGACATCAGAATTGCATTTTTTAATGTATGCCAGTGTGTTCACAGAAAAAACTGACAATAAAGGTTATCTCGTCTCGTCTCGTCTTGTCTCGTCTTGTCTCGTCTCTTTTCGTCTCATCTCATCTCATCTCATCTCATCTCATCTCATCTCATCTCATCTCATCTCATCTCATCTCATCTCATCTCATCTCATATCTCTCTGTCTCTGTCCATATGTCCATTCCCCCTCTCTCCCTCTCTCCCTCTCCCTCTCCCTCCCTCTCTCTCTCTCTCTCTCTCTCACACACACACACACACAAATGCAAATACATTGTTACAATGTTTACCTGCTTTAAAGAATGAGAAACTGACAAACAGATTTCTATTTATTACTCCTCATTATTAGCTCTTTACTATTTAGCTCAGGCTTTAGAACAATTATATAACACTTGGGGAAAAAGATACAACCCAACAAACCAGCACTGGAAGTCAAGATGGAGAAGATCTCCACAACCACCATGTATTTTCCCTTGGTGCTTAGGTAAGTTGGGACAAAGGTGACCCATACACTGCAAAACACCAACATGCTGAATGTTATGAACTTGGTTTCATTAAACGTATCAGGCAACATTCTGCCAAAGAAAGCTACAATGAAACTGATTAGAGACAGAAATCCCAGATAGCCCAGAACACAGTAAAACATGAAGTCTGAACCTTCATTACATTCTACTACAATTTCTTCAGTCAAAGAATGCATGTTGAGGTCTAAGAAGGGAGGAGCAGTACACAACCACACAATACAAAGGACTAATTGAAAAGCAGAGCAGAATAGGACCATAAAAGTAGCCAATCTTTTCCCCATCCACCTCCTTATTTTGGATCCTGGCTTTTTAGCCATGAATGCTAGAACCACAGTGATGGTTTTTGCCAGCACAGAAGAAATAGCCAAAGAGAAGATACTGCCAAATGTGGTTTGCCGGAAGAGACAGATTATAGTATGAGGTTGGCCAATGAATAGGAAAGTACAGAGGAAGCAGAGCAGGAGGGAGATGAGGAGAGTGTAAGTGAGGTCTCGGTTATTGGCTTTGACAATTGGAGTGTGTTGGTATTTAATGAAAATCCCAAGCACCAAAGCTGTGATTGCAGAAAGTAAAACAGCCATAAAAGCTAAGCCAAGACTCAATGATTCATCATAAAGGAGAAAATTTAAACTTTTGGGAAGACATCCATCTTGGTTACTGTTTGCATACTGATCATCTGGACACTGGATACAGTTGTCCATGTCTGAAAAAAAGATAAAACAATGACACCTCAGTGTCTTGGATACATATTTGTTTTTATCAAGGATTTGTGTCTTTTCTTTTTAATTCCTAAGAATTGGGTGAGGACAGATGTAGTGGAGATCCAATTTCCCAAATAAGTAGGGGTATCTTGTCCATTTCATTAAATAATAATAATAAAAACATTAAAATTTGCACTATTGGACAACTTAATTTTTTAAATTCATACAGATTGTTAATATTCAATTAATATTGTTTCTCTTAAATTTATATTTGAATATAAACTTATAAATATATCAGTATTTTAAAATGTTTATTTGAAATTCAACTTAGAAGCAACTTAGATATTGCTTCACTTGTTCAGATTTCTTATCATAATACTATTATAAGCAAAGCAAAAGAGGAAGTTCCCTTTTCAAAGCTCTTCCTGTCTATCTTAATCTCAATAACATTAACTATACTGACATTAAAGTCTGAGTAGGGAATGTACAGAAAAAAGGGGGGAAGGAGGGAGGGATGGAGAGGGAGAGAAAAAGTGAAAAATTTTATAATTGGTGATCATCCAGCCTAAGTTGCAATCCTGTAACACTTGAAGGGGGGGGTTGCATGATATAGTAAACCTAGCCATACCAATTTCCACTCAGCTGATTCTCTTTTGTATGACAGTTGCACATATAATATATAATACACAATGAGTAGGACTGTCATCAGTGATCAATTTTTTAGTTTTCCTGTTGCTATGAAGTTTGGTCATAATATCATTGGAAAGTGGAAAAGGTGATCGAAAGGACTGAAATTTACATTATATTTTAATCTAAAAGAGAATTTCTATAAAAAGATATGTCATTGGTATATGACTCTAGAAAAACAGCCAGGATATATAAGGACACTTCAAATTTACATTGGAAATGTGGACAATATAGAGTCATTTTATCATACCTAGTGGACTAATAAAAAAGCTAGAAAATTTGGGATTCAAATACATACATTTGCTGAAAACAGAAAAAAATAATTTGTGATTTGTGGATTTTCCAATTAGAAAGGGTAGTTTATTGAAGAAGGAAATGAACTTTTCTTTTCTTTTCTTTTCCAATGCTATTTCTACTTTCTTTCTTGCAATAGTTTTCCAGCATTATTTTCTGTCTCTGTTCACATAATCCATGTGGTTATGTGAAGGTGAAAATTACTGTGGGACAAGGAATTCTCATTTCCTGAACCTCTTTAGTAAGTTAAATTCAAAATTCAGGAGATTCCACTCAAGTAATTACACGAGGAACAATGGAAATGATCAGTTGACTCTTTTTCTCTCTGTCTCTCTCTTTCTTTGTGTTTCTGTGTTTATGTATGTGTAGGTGTGTGTGTTTCTTTGAGTCAGTTTTTATTCCTGACAAGTCCTTGTAGGTTTCTTAGCAAGATTTCGAATGTGGTTTGCCATTGCTTCTTTCCTATGTTTGAAAGAATATGATTGGCTCAAAGTAACCCAGCTGATTTTTTTGCCTATGAAAGAACTAGAACTCATACTGTCCCAATTTCTTGGCTGATGCTTTAGCCACTAAAGACTTTCAGATTCTCAAAGTGTAAGTTTATTATGCAAAGTGCATTTTAATCTAAAATAATATAAACAGATACAATTGTCTCTTTCTGTTTCTTCTCTCTATTACATATCTTTTCATTTTTGTCAAAAAAATTCCTTTGTGTATTTTCATACTCATGAAAGAACTGTACTATATTGTAGCATTTGGAAAAGTACAAAACAATAATGGTTATGTTTTGATTTAGATTTTAATTTAGAAAATCCACATTTGGTTCGTTCATAGTAATTATGCTACACTACTCTCCCTCAACAATTTATTAGAAAAAATATTTTGCTTAGTCCAGAAGATCACTGCCAGTCATTAGATCATGCTGAGCTAGACAAAAACATAATATGGAGATGCTGCTACAGGCTAACATATTTCCTTTGTAGTGTAATTCCTGGTTTTATTTTTCAAAAATTAAAATAATCTAAAACATTAAATTGAAGAGGGGAAGATCAATGGACAGATTTATTTCCATAGGCAATTCCATCCCTGATATAGGACAGGTTTGAAAAATCACATTAAACCTCCCAAATAATATGTCATCATGGCTTAGAATTCTATGCAAAGAACATATTTATTTGATTAAAAAGCTAAATCAAATTTATTCATTGTAAAATGCTAATGTATTGTATTACCTACCATTCTGGTTAGAAATCTTCCCTTTGGGACATGAAACACAGTCATAGCAACAGAATGGTTCCCCGTCTTTCTTTCTTCTAACAGAACCTGGATGGCAATGCTCATTACATACTGAAAATGGTGGTGTCTGTTAATAATTAGAAAGGAGGGAAAACTTAGCAAAATATTTTCAAAGGGTTTTTCTCATTGAAAAGAGTTTTCTCATCAAAGAGAAAGTTTTTATGTGAAACATATTCAGTTATTCTAGGACGGCGGTTCTCAACCTGTGGGTCGCGACCCCATTTGGGGTCGAACGACCATTTCACGGGGGTCGCCAAACACTGCAGTCTGCCCTTTTCCCCCCTTTTCCCCTTGGCTGGCGCAGGGGGCAGCACCACGCATGCGTGGGGTAGCACCGCACATGCGTGATGCAAGCCATCGTGCTGCACCGCGCATGCGTGTTTTGGGCCGCCACGCCACGCCTGCGTGATGCGGGCCGTCGCACCGCATATGCGCGATGTGGGGCGTTGCGTGCACGCCACGCATGTGCGATGCGGGTCATCGCGCCACGCATGCGCAATGTGGGTCATTGCGCTGCACATGCGCGATGCGGGGTGTCGCGTGCATGCCGCACATGCATGATGCGGGCCATCGCACCGCACATGCACGATGCGGGCCATCACGTGCGTGCCGCGCATGCGCAATGCAGGCCGTTGCACCGCGCATGCACGGTGCGGGCCGTTGCGCCACGCATGCGCGGTGCAGGTCGGGGTCCCGCCACGCATGTGTGGCGCAGGTCGGGGTTGCGGCCTGTAAAAGGTTGAGAACCGCTGTTCTAGGATATAATTCTATGACCTTGATCTTGATAGCTTGAAAAAATTGCCTGTTTGTGTTAGTAAGCTAACATTCTATTCTGATTCTTAAAGAAGTTTATAAAATCCATAAAAAAATGCACATCCATAAGTTTTTCACAGATTTCTGTAACATAGAGATTTTGTATGCAAATTCCTGTCATATATATTGTAAATTATCCTATACATTTTTTCTTCCTCATGTTATTCCCATGCTATGGTGGGCTCCACTTAAATTATCCCATACATTTATATTTATATAAATTTATCAGATGTATTATTTTAGTATTTTCCATGAAGTAAACATTAAAGTACCATATAGATAGTGTTACTGCCTCTAATGTATTCTGCTGCCTATAATGTGGAATGGAAAGTCCAGATTTTGCACATATTCTTCCAAAGAAGGAAATTTTCCTTACCTTCCTATCTCAACAGTCTATAATAAGATTTTACCTTATTGAAGTTGCTATTCCACAGGATGCTCCCATCATTAATGTATAATTGTGTGGTAGATAGGACATGTGGATTCAACTTTCCTACTTTCACTCTGGAGAATGATTTGTTTGAGAAAGTAATCCAATTAATAATATCAAATCCACCTTCCAATTCACCTTGTTCATCCAAAGATACTAGGTCTCCAGCACTGTTGTTAAATGAAATTCTCCTCAAGAAAGGGTAAAGCTGAAACCCAAGATGGCAAAAGGAGGTTTTAATGAATGTTGAAGTGTCTTTATTATTGCTATTTCATATAAATATTGAATTGATATCCACTAAAATCCTTTTTTTTAAATTGCTACAACTTTTGATGAAAAAAATAAGTATAGTCTCTTGATTTAAGAAAGACATATTGCTAAAGAATCTGGGTGGTATAATAGTTAACTGACAACTGGACTGACAACATGGGGATCCAAGTCCTGCTCTGCTCTCATCCATGGAACCTCATTCAGTGACTTTTAATTCAATCTAGTTTGCTTCTGTGGGAAAAAAAAAGGAGGGAAGGTATTTACAGTCTATTAAAAGCAAAATATAAATCTAACAAATATATATAAACAAAGCTTCCAGGCATACTGGAAATATGTGAGAAATACTACTGACAACCTAATCAGAATCAGAAGAGAGCTGGAAGGGATCTTGGAGGTCTTCTAATCCAAGTCCTTCCTCAAGCAGGAGACCCTATACCATTTCAGATAGATGGTTGTCTAGTCTTTTCTTAAAAACCTCCAGTGATGAAGCACCTAGAATTTCTGGAGGCAGGTTGTTCCACTGGTTAATTGTCCTCACTGTTAGGAAGTTTCTCCTTAATTTCAGGTTGCTTCACTCTTTGATTAATTTTCATCCATTGTTTCTTGTGTTGCCTTCTGGTGTTTTAGAAAATAAGTTTGCAGCAGCCCCTCAAATACTGGAATACTGCTATCAGGTCACTCCTAGTCCTTCTCTTCTCTAGCCTGGAAACAATTCCTGCAACCATTCTTCATATGTTTTTGTCTCCAAGGCTCTTAATCATCTTAGTTGTTCTTTGCACTTTTTCCAAAGTCTCAACATCTTTTTTGTAATATGGTGACCAAAACTGGATGCAGTATTCCAGGTGTGGTCTTTTTAAGGATTTATAAAGCAGTACTAATACTTCACGTGATTTTGATTCTATGTTTCTGTTTATACAACCAAGGATTTCATTAGCTTTTTTGGCTGCTGCTGCAGCACACTGCTGCCTCATAATTTTCTATGAGGAAATTATCTGAGAAGATATTGATAGAATTATTTGTGATTGTGATCAATAGTCATGTGCTACTTTTCAATTGCCTATTTACGGCAATGTAATTGCTTTGAATATGAAATAATACCTGCCAAGGTTGTGGGGTCCCAAGTGCTGTCATCATTCTGTGCTGGGAATCCAGTGATTGCATGGCATCTAATGCATGTGCCACAGCACAGACTGCATTATATACGCTGTAGCTTTGGGCAGTCATCTTCATTTCAAAAAAAGGTCCAGGAAGGTTCTGCAATTTTTCTCTCCCAGTGCAAAACTCTGTATGCTGTTCACCAGTGTAGTAATTTGAAAACAAACAGTTGAAAGCCTGTTCCCAAAAATCATTAATAAAATTGTCTTTCTTTAGTAAGTTAGGCTTTACGGTTGTAAGGAAATGTTGGAATTCCAACACTTCTCTGGAATGAACTGCAAAGGACAACATCCCTTGGAACACCATTGTACCCCAATCCTTATGAAACTGTAAGGCTGGGAAGTCCCATTGGGCTGTCATAACCCATACTCTGTCTAAAGTGTCTGCTATGTCATTATTTTGAGTGAGCAAAAATTTCAAACTCAGTGCAGAATGAGTTTCTGCATATACCACAAGTGCCTTGACTTCATTGATCCTAAAAAAATTGAGTCTTTTTTCAATCTTCATATATGAGTCATGGATTTCCAAGAAGTTTGTTATGGAGGGCATTCTGTCAGTGAAAGCAGAACAAATACCATTTTGGGAAAGCATTGGCACTAAAGTCCGAACAAAACTTTCTCCTTTGTCATCATCCAGTGTAATGATCCCAACCCATATCCATTGGAAATGTTTAAGCAGTTCGACAATACCCTTATACTGATGCTTTTCATTGGGAACCACCCGGTAAATGAAAGGGAACTGTATTTTAGTAGCCAATAGAGGATCAAACAAGTAATAAGAGACCTAAGGAAAACAACTTTCTTGGCATAAGTAAAATAAAAACATGTGTGCTTACTGACATGGTATAATGAATCTTCTTCCCAAGTTAGCACCCTCCATAATGGTTGGATATCCTATTTTTTGAATATAATATATTCATAATTATAGCAAAATTAAATATTAAATGTATCAACCTTGCCAGGCATGTTCAACTGCCAGTATGGCCAATTGTCAATATAATTGGAGAAGATTAGATTGGAGAAAAATTAAATAATTTAATGTCAGGACTTCTTGATACAAAGCAATAGTAGGAATTACTATTTCAAAAATATATTATTTTTTTAGTCCTAAGATTTTCTGAGAACATTTTTTCTAAATTAATATTTTTTTCTTAATCCAGATTGTGTTTTGAATAGATTTTCTCATATGAAAAAAATGACTTGTAACTACCGGTAGCATTTCTAATATCACAAAAGGAACACAATTTGATACTTCTTGGAATTAAAGACAGAAGTAATTTTTCATCATTGAAATATAATTTTAACTTCTAAGTCAGTTGCATCTTTTTTGAAGCCTGTTTTCCAAACCAGCAGTTAGCAGTTAAATCTTCAAGATGACAGCCATAATGGCTTCTGGTAACTTCAGAATGATCAAGCTGCAAAACCATAGTATGGACTAGATTTAAGAGCTTAAATCTAAGGTTCCAATATAAAGAGTTTCTATATAACTACCCAAACAATAGTATGTGATCAGAACATCTGTATATAACTCCAACAGAAATACATGGACTGATAAGACGTATTAAAGTCTAGGAATAATGCTGTTCAATACAATATTTTTTCTTCTTTTTAATTGTATACATTTCTATGTATGTGTTACTTTATAAGTATATAATTAATTTATAAATATCATTTATACAGCAAAGTGGTGCTGATTTCTAAATAACAAACATGGGTGTTTAAATGAGTAGTATGTATGACACTAAATTTACTAGGCTGCATATTGGATGAAACCTCTCTGTTATCAAGTTTTTATTTTCTCTCTTGTCATTAATATGAACATGTTACAAGAATTATGAAAGTCACTATACATATATGAATTTTCCTACCTGGGGAATTTTATAAATACTTGAGATGGTGGCCATATGAAGGGAAGTTTCTGAATGAAGTGCTCCAGTGATAGCTATCAAATTCTTCCATGAATCACACTTGTAATTTGGAACAGTTGTTTTCAATCTATAGAGGAGATTCATGGTTGTCTGAAAGGTTAGTCTGTCATTGAAGTAGCTGTCATAGATATGGAATCCCATTGTTATATTAGCCAAGAGCCCTGGATTCTCATTGACTTCCTTCACAGCATACAAGAAAGTCAAAACTTGCTGGTAGTTCTTTATCACTACACTGTAATGAAAACATTGGTACAATCCAAGAATATGCTAGACCTTTGTAATCAAAAGCACATATTTCTTATAGAAACATCGGTTTTTCAGAATGGCATTCAGGATGTGTGAAATAAAGTATATATAACTTTGAAATGATCAATAAATGACTCAGAAAAGTAGTTTTTCTTTTTTTATGAAAGATTCACACCAGTTATTTGATTAGGCTAGTGAGAGAAAGAAACTTCTGTTATTGGTTTCTTTGCAGTTCTGGCGATTTGCCTATAAGAAGTGGATCAGATTCACCTTTGTATAGGTGAAGATAATATTGTGTGTCAAAGGAAAACAAATTTCCAATTGTCCCCTAAATTTAAAAAATATATGTCTGAAAGGGGAAAAGAATTATGAAGCAGTAAAGTACAATATGATGTATAAGTTAGAAAAGCAGCAGTGGGCTGGGCTCAGACTTACCACTAAAGAATGATAAAACTTTTTTCTGCTTAATGGGATGCATGAATCCAGCAACAAAATATGTTTAAAATACTATTGCAGGATTGCTATTTTCTCTGAAGTTTTTGTCCTGAAAACTGAAAGGAGGAAACTATAGTGTCATTAATTACAGAGTCCTGTGAAAAAAATTGTCCTTTTAGATTTGATCCAGTTATTCTAATAGTAGTTATGACTTAGGCCTCATTGATTTTAATGAATCTCATTTAACTTTAATTTGGATTATGATTATGTGTTCATTTTCAGTATCATGATTTGGTTCACTAATATACAAGTGATTACCAAACTGACCATATTTATAAGAGTAAAAATGAGAAAGATATATAGATGTGGTCCAAGATTTATTTATGAGGAACATTTTCTCATTTTTCTTCTTTCAAGATTCTTCTAGCCCTATAAGAATCTAGTGACAAACATAACATTAAGAAAAGCACTTCAGAACCTGAGTATGGTCTTCCTGGCCCACATCTGACACTTGAAGAACCCACCCTTCTGACTTCTAGAGCTTTGTAATATTCTTTGTGTTTAACTTTTTATAGCTATTGATCAATATAGTCATCTCATACATGTTTGAAACAAGAAGTAACACAGTAAAAGGGATGGAAACTGAAGGACTGTGAGAAAGCAAGAATATGAAACATCTTCATTTATTCTGAGAAATCCAAGCTCTTAGAGATACAATGGTCATTAAGATGAAACTGCAGTAAATATGAATAATTTTGCATCCAAAATTGAAGGAGGTGCCTCATATGATACAGAAGCTGGAATTTAAAGAAGTTAAAGTAGTCTTGACAGATACTGAAAACAACATGATCTGATGATCAGATTAATAGAGTGTAGTTCTCACAAAAGAAAGGCAAAATGCAGAATTGAGAAAATGATATTCTAGAAAACCTGTAACCATATATTTAGTACAATCGTATTGAAATTTTCTATTTTGCTCATCCATTAAAAAAAGAAAAAAATTGCTTTCTCTTCTCAGTAATCATAATAATGTGCTCCTGGATATCTTACTGAAATAAGAAATTCCTTACATAGGATCTTCAATAAACATTGATCTGGGGTGTTCCTGGAAAGACAGAACCTTGAAAAAGGAGACAAACTGAGAAGAGATCCCTCCAATGACAAAGTCACCTGGCTGGTAATATTCATGTGGAATTTGGAGGGCATCAATTGTGTTGCAGAGAATGGGATTCATCTTACATTCACTTTGGGTTAAAAACACCAGCCATAACATCAGCAGACATAGTACCAAAAAGATCATTGCAAATATAAAAATAAATCTGTTTTCTCCAAAGTAAAATTCAATGTCCCACTCTATTTCATTAATATCTAATGTTAGTTTTCTTATACCAATCCATTGTCAACAATTTTTCATTTTTCTACTTCCTATCCATGGAACAAATACAAAAATGAAATGAAACGTTGGTGTTTTTCCTTGCCCAGTGTCATGCCCTTTTCTAACATATATCTGTTCTGTTTCTGATTGTAGAACTGTTCACTAAAACTTCATGCAAACATTAAACAAGAAACAACATTACCATCACTTGAGATAATGATATAGTTCTCAATCTGCTCCCCAAAGTATTTTGATCACAAGTAACAGAGTATCTGAAGAAAACATGTTTGTGATCTCATCTCATATCTGCTCCTCATTGAGAGAAGGAGGATATTTGTTTCTATAATAAGTAGGAAGAAAATACATATAGAAAAAGAAGAGTTGGAAAAAGGTAAAGAACATTCTTGTGATAAAATAACAATAAGTTGCAGTCAGCTACTTATGAAAGCATAGGAAACTCTCAGAAGAATTCCAAAATAGATTCCACAAAGTGGTCATTCACATATCTGTCTTGCTTGAATAATGAGTATATTCTGCAAACAGAAGAATTGCTGAATTGTTTTAAGAGATCTGTTATTCCTGTTAACATTGCATGACAATGCATTTCAGTGTAGTTTTAACTAATTAGCTTTTTTCCTTTAAGATGAATTTATTTTTTATTTATTTTACGTATTTATTAAATGTTTAGGCTACCTGTCCCCCCTACAAAGTGAAAGCATATGAAAAGAATGGAGTTCTATCTAGCCAAAGAGAATTAGCTTAAGTTACCTTTAAAAGGCACTTCTGCATCAGTATAATTTCCCCCTCATTCCTTCCTTGCCACTATGTAGCAAATTATTTAACTACAATTATCTGGATTGATGAGGTCATATTGTTAATAACTGTTGGGAAACATTACATGGTCATATTAAAAAAGGAAGGTACCAATAGTGGGTAATATTTCATTACCCAAACTAGGTAACATCATCAGTGCTATCAGAAGAGAAGGGGTATGTATGTTCTGTCATGAAGAGGTTACTGATATTATAATGCTAGGAGCTGCTTGGAAAATGGTTGCAGAGAAGTTAAATCCCTTGTTGACTCTTCAGAAAGCTTTAAATTATATTTCAGTTGGAGAAAAAAGGCAGCTAAGTTAAACTCAGAGATGTCCATATAATGTGGAAAGTTCAGGAGGAAATGTTGTATATTAATCTCTTACCCTTGCAATGGTAAAACCAAGCTGCTTCACTCTATCTTTCAAAACTTCTTTGACTGCTTTATTTCTAAAGCTATAGATAATTGGATTGAGCAAGGGGGTTACTACTGTGTTGAGCATTGTGGCTAATTTATTGAAATCCATAGATGAGTTTTCAGATGGCCTGACATAGATGAATATGGAGCTACCATAGTAGATTGAGGCCACGGTGATATGCGAACTGCAAGTGCTAAATGCTTTATTCCTACCTTGGGCAGAAGGCATCCTTATCACTGTGACAATAATGCAGACATAAGAGATGGTAGTGACGGAGACAGAGGAAAGCAAGGTAAAACATGATAAGGCAAACTCTAAAGCTTGAATGAGGTGGGTATCTGCACATATCAACTTTGTCATGGGTCCTGTGTCACAGAAGAAATGATCAATGATATTGGGTCCACAGAAAGGCAGGTTTGACTTGAAAACTGTTGCAATTATAATGCAAACAAAACTAATGAACCAGCAGAAAAGCACCATCAGTAAACAAACTTGGTAACTCATGATGGCTGTGTAGCGCAATGGGTTACAAATAGCTAGGTAGCGGTCCACAGACATTGCTCCCAGTAGGAGGACTTCTGTGGTTCCTGCAAGAAAGTATAATGTGACTTGAAAGGCACACGCAAAGAAGGAGATGGACTTCTTCTCTGAAATGAGAATGCTGAGCATCTTCGGTGTGACAGTGGTGGTGATGATAATTTCCAACCAGGAAAGGTGGCTGAGGAAATAGTACATAGGGATGTGAAGACGGGAGTCCAAACGGATCATGAGGACAGCCAGAGCATTACCCATTAATGCTAAAACATACATAATCAGGACAATGCAGAATAGAGGCAGCTGTATCTTCTGGAGATGAGAAAAGCCAAGTAAAACAAATTCAGTGACAGCATTTCCTGAGATATTTTCTCTGCTCTTCAAGATCATTGGGTCAGGCAACTGTAAAACAAACAAGTAAAAATCCACAAAATAATATTACTTCTATGAATTCTTAGAATAAAGAAAAGAATAAAAACAAATTAGGGGAAATTATGAAATAATTTTGTGTATCCCAAACCAATGAAGAATTTGATTCTTGGTTCTACTTTCCAAACCATCTGAGAGAGAAAATATATCTAATATATTTAATCTATCTATATATTATAATTCACATACATACTCAATTCTCACACACACTCTCACCAGAGTCTATTTTTTATTTGTTTTTCTTGCAAATCAATCATCAGATTTTTTCCCCCTGGTATATGAAAGAAAATTCACAACAAATTTAATCTCTTTAAATCTATCTGGTTAAACAAAAAAATAGTAAGATGGTGGCCAGAAGGCTAAATGTATGAGATCCATGTACTAGTTGTTGTTAGCTTGTTGTATGTATTTATTTGTTGTCCAAGAGAAAATTAGCAAATCACTGGTGCCAGTGATTATTAATATCACTGCTTACCTTCAGGCTCTGGGATTTCCTTGCAATTTTGAATTCTTCATTCAGCATCTGCAGAATTCATGATATATAGTTAAGGGTGGGAAATATGCAATGAAAATGATTCAAAATTATATAATATCATGAATGTAAGAAATACTTGTATATTACTTAGTTGAATTCTTTCTGTATATATCAAGCTTAATCCAACTATTAAAATTAGTTAAAATAAATAAAAAGCTTCTCTTGCAATGCATTTTGCTTCCATGACTTTCTTTTTCAAATCATATTCTAATTGTTTGATAAAATATATTTCCTGAATGTATTAAGAATGCTGAAGGCATTAGGAATCTATGCATAACATATAGGAAACATACAGGAAAAAAGGAAAATGCTATCTGTTTGGCATAAAATTCTTAACTATTACAAAAGATCTGCAGAAGAGCATCACTGACATCTTAAATAATTATCATGTATTTCATTTTAGCTAAACTAATCACTTGGGGGTTTAAATAGAGATTTTGGAAATCCAGGCATTTGTACTCTTCTGGGAAATTTGTTTCTCAAGACTAAGTAAACATTGGCTTCCCGCAGTACTGTCATACTGATATTTAACTAACATCGATATCTCTGTTAAATCTGAGAGATGATTAATTGCTATTGATATGTGATAGGTGAAGAAGAAAAAAACAGTTGAAGTTCATTCATTTAGGAACAACTAAGTCCATAAGTTCCATTCTGATTATCAAATATAATAATGAGCTCTATAGTTAAAAAGTAAATTACATTGTGGATGCAACTGAAGGATTTAGAGGTGTGTCTGTCAGTTTCAAATTACCGAGACAGGAAGTTGGGGTTCAGGACAATTTTCATCTTTGGAGGGATTCATTCATTCATTCATTCATTCATTCATTCATTCATTCATTCATTCATTCATTCATTCATTCATTCATTCATTCATTCATTCATTCAAATATAAAACTGCCCACTCTGGGAGACTTACAAATTAAGTATAAAAACATAAAAAACTATATACATACAGTATTATGTTATTATGAGGTAATAAAAATAAAATAAAATAAAAAAGTTAAAAATAGGTGGAAGGAGAGCCTTCAAAGTGCTAACCAACCCCATGGCTACATTCTCCTCTCCCAAGTGAGTCTGCAAAGCAAATCTTCAGACATTCTGCAAGGCCAAGAGAGTGGGAACCCACTTTACCTGTTTCAAAGGGTGGGCCAACACCTTTAAGGTGACCCCACCAGTCAAAATGCTTCAACTGACAGAATCTGCAACATACCCTCCCTGCCTCACTAGGAGGGACAGGCTGATGTAATGGAGTGAACATGGTTCTGCAGGTATCCTAACCCTATGCTATGTAGGGCTTTATAGGTCATAACCAACACTTTCAATTGGACCAATAAGCAAACCAGCATCCAGTGCAGCTTCTGCAGCTGAGATGTTATACGGACCATCTTTGGGGCAATCCAGATTGCTTGTATGACCTTATTCTCTACCAGCTGGAGCTTGTAGATACTCTTCAAGAGTAGCCCCATGTAGAGTCCATTGCAACAGTCCAGAAAGAGATCACCAGGGTGTGATTGACTGAGGAAAGTTAAGTGAAACACAACATGAAGTTATGCAAAGTCCCTCCTAGCCTTAATTGCCACCTACTCTTTGAATAGGTGCCATGAATTTAGCAGGAATCCCAGATTACACATTGGGTCTGTTTGGGGTAATGCAACCCATCCAGGATAAATGATAATAAACTCCAAGATACAGAGAGCCCCCCAGTTATAGCCACAGATATAGTCTCTTGTTCTCCATCCAGGCCCCCAGAATCTCTACACACTGCAAAAGAAAGTCCACAGCATCACTCAATCCAGAATGGAGATATATAGATGGGTATCATCAGCATACTGGTAATATCTCAATCTACTGTGATGGATTATCTCACCCAACAGTTTCACGTAAATGAAGGAAGAAGAGACAGCACCAAACCCTGCAGCTTCCTACAAAGCAGAGGCTATGAAA
This sequence comes from Bothrops alternatus, assembly GCA_034064705.1. NCBI lineage: Eukaryota > Metazoa > Chordata > Lepidosauria > Squamata > Viperidae > Bothrops > Bothrops alternatus. Next base: position 1,515,258 of record JARGCV010000156.1, on the reverse strand, counting down.
TGGACTCTTCTTTCCTTATCAACACCAGTTGAGATTGACTTTGAAGAAAGGAGGTGAATTAACACAAAACTACACCACCAAACCACAACTCCCTAAGTCAGTCCGAAAGTACACCATGGTTGATGGTACTGAAAGGTGCTGAAAGGTGAAGAAGAGCAAGGAGGAATGTATTTCCTCCATCCCGCTCCTGCCAATCATTTAAAAGTGCAAGCAAAGATGTTTCTGTCCTGTATCTTGGCCAGAAATCTGACTGAAAAAGAGCCAAATAATCCATGTCATCATCTGGAATTGCAATGATACACCCTCAACACCAAACCTAAAAAGAAAAAGTGAAAGATTGGATAAACATTGTCTAGAATGTCTAGAATGGTGGAATTCAGTGATGGCTCCTTGAGTGCCTCTTTAAAAAAAGATCTCAGAAAACTCCCTTCATCAAGGGCCAACCCACATGATACTTCCTGGGTGGCTTTGAGCAGCCAGGAGGGACATAGATCTAACTAAAATTTGTTACAATTACATTCTGGAGGATCCTGTCCGCTTCCTCAAATCTAACAGAATCAAACTGTTTTCAGATGTTCCCAGCCATTTCCACAAAACTTGCACCATGCTTGGCATCCAACTAGGAACAAATTCAGGTGATTATATCTCTGGAGGCACAGAAAATTCCTTTGTGTGGCCCTGCAAATGTTGCCCCATTAACTCTAAATAGCCCTGTTAGATGGCATTCTGTGGATGTGAGAAATATTGATGCTTCGTTGCTTTTATCACCAAGTGGTAGGCCTTAGTAGCAATTCTAGCTCATGGTTGATTAAATTCATCCCTTGCTTTCCTTTAGCAGTGCTCTAGGTATATCTTAATCCTTTTCATCTTCTTTAGCTCCTCTGTGAACCACAGTAATGGGAGCAATCAGCCAAGACAGGCCTCACAGGCATCATACTGTTCCAAACTCTGGCTGCTTCCCTGTTCCAGGCAGCTTCCAGGGCTTCCACAGGCCTGTGCTACAGATCATCAGGTATTCCTCCCGGCTCCCTCTGTAACGCAGTTACCTGGAATGAACCAATTGAATGGTTTCAGTCTCCCTGAGGAGCTGGATAGCATAAGGGTAGCTTAAAGTCACCAGGAGATGATCTGACCATGAGAGAGAAACTCCACAAACCTGAGATGGCCTTGAACAACTGCAGGGAGGCTGATGCAATAGCAACAATCCCAACTGCTCCCCTGAATGGGGTCTCAAAACTGGCAATTTGTGGAGTAATGCCTCTAATACAGCGGTTCTCAACCTGTGGGTCGTGACCCCTTTGGGGGTCAAATTACCCTTTCACAGGGGTCGCCTAAGACCATCAGAAAACACATATTTCTGATGGTCTTAGGAACCGAGACACCACTCCGCATCTGTCTCCGCATGGCCTCCTCCGACAGTTGCAGAGAGAGAGACAGAGAGGCACTTTTGCTTCCTTTCTCTCTCTCTCTCTCAGGCAGACGTACCTCCTGTAGGGCTCCTGATTGGCCCTGCACCCGTGTGCCCCACCCCATGGGAGCAATGCGGCCAGGGCCCCATGGCTTGGAGCCGCCCAGGGAAGTTCTGGGATCCCTGCTCGGAGCAGCCCGCTGGAGGCTCCACGGAGTGGGCCAGCCCTCTGGAAAGCCATGGCCCAAGGGAGACCAGCCCCTGCGATCCCCAGCCAGCCCAACCATTGGACTGCTGGCCAGGAAGGCACGCCGGAATCCAGGCTGCTGGGAAGGAAGGAGATTCAGCAAAGGTAGGAGACGAGAGCCGCCTCCTGGGGCCAGCGCTGGCAGCGGCTTTCTTGCCCTCCCCTTCCTCCTCCCCTTCTTCCTCTTGATGCCCCCAAAGTGGCTCGGGCAGGCGCCGGGACAAGAGGGGTGCCTGGGGGGAGCAGCCGGGCTGGCAGAGGGGCACCAGCCCCCACCGCAGCTCCATTGGATGGGCAAAGGGCAAGGCCGGGCAGCGCAGAGTCCCGGCTAGCGCGACTGCTTCCTTGCCCTCCTCTTCTCCTTCCTCCTGCTGCCCCCCCAGGTGGCTCAGATGGGCGCTGCCTCCACCGCAGTTACATCGATGGGTGGAGGGTGAGGCCAGGCAGTGTGGAGTCCCAGTGGGGGCGGTGGCCAGGCCAGGGGCAGTAGGGACCCCGACGATGCTGCCCTGTCGCTGCCGCTGCCACTGGAGCCACTGCCGTCCTGTTCCCCCTCCCTGCTGTTCAGCTGAGGATGCAGTGGGGCGGTGGCCAGGGCAGAGGTGAGGAACCCTGACGATGCTGCCATGCTACCACCACCTCCGCCAGAACCACTGCCTTCCATCCTGCTCCCCTCCCCACCCATTCGGCTGAGGACACACAGAGGCCAGGGGCGGTAGGGGTCTCCAACAATACTGCCTTAAGAGAGAGAAAGAGAGAGAGGAAAGAGAGACAAACAGGGGAAAAAGAGGAAAGAGAGAAAGTGGGAGGAAACAGGGAAAGAGAAAGAGGAAACAGAGAGAGGAAAGAAAGAAAGAAAGAAAGAAAGAAAGAGGGAAGAAACAGAGAAAGAGAAAGAGGAAAGAGAGACAGAGAGAGGAAAGAGACTGCCTTCCCAGTCGGCGAGAAAGGGAAAAAAAGCCATGAGTGAGTTCCCCTTTCTGCCTCGTTGCTGAAAGCTTTTTTTTTAAACGACCACTCGTTCAGAACTCCTCAGGGCTTGTTTGCATGAGCTTGTGGCAGATCAGTAAATAAAGGGGTGGGGAGCCAAACCATCCAAGACATTTGCATCCTGAATGTGTGGACGCTGCCTTCATGACTTGCCACCCCCCTCTCTTCCCGCCCTGCTCGGGCGACATGCTGCTGCTGGCTGATGTCAGACCCTAAGAGGCCCCAGCTGTCCAGATGGGTAGAGGCGGTTGCTACATACCCGTTTCACAGTCTGCTCTGCTGCTTATCGTGCCTTGCTGCTGCAGGTTCCAGGCAAACGCTGACATCCTCTTGGGCATGATGATGTCATCACAAGGTGACTTGCAGGTCTTCTGGTTCAGAGGGCCTGGTAATGCCAGCAGAGGGCGCCTAAGCTCTGGCATCTGATCATCGAGTCCCGAATGCCCAGGGGAACAGCAATCAAGCCTCTTCAGGTCCGACAACATGCAAGTGGTGGGGCCATTGAATGATTCCTGGACTGGCTTTGTGTTCCCAGGAATGTATGGCATACAGGAAGGCATAGAAGAGCAGGGATCACAGACTTTGTTAAACCATGACTGTGGCTTGATGGGTGGGGCTGGGCCGGTTGTGGGTGGGGTTTGGTGACAGAGGGGTGTGTCTAGAGTATAAGAGCAGCTGGAAGCAGACTATTCTCAGTGCTAACTTTTTCTCCGTTTGGCGAATAAAGCAAATGGTTGTTTGTCGTTCCTGGTTTATGGTTTGTTCCTGGAGCTCAAGCAGGATGGCATAACAGCTGAGCTGAGCTGAGCTGCGGTGCCGAGCCGATCCGATCCCCACACCTCCTGGTTCCCCGGCCATGCTCGCCCCCAGCAGCCCTAAAAAACACTGTGGAAGAGTGGGGAATGCTGGGAGTTGCAGTTCATCACCATCTGAAAAAACATGATTCTCCAAAGATCGATCCTTCCTTCCTTCCTTCCTTCCTTCCTTCCTTCCTTCCTTCCTTCCTTCCTTCCATCTCCTTCCCTTCCCCTTCAATCTCTCCTTCCTTCCTTCCTTTCCCCCCAATCTCCTTCCTTCTTCATCTCCTTCCTTTCCCCTTCAATCTCCTTCCTTCCTTCCTTCCTTCCTTCCTTCCTTCCTTCCTTCCTTCCTTCCTTCCTTCCTTCCTTCCTTCCTTTCCCCTTCAATCTCCTTCCTTCTCTATCTCTTTCCTTTCCCCTTCAATCTTCCTTCCTTCCTTCTATCTCCATCCCTTTCCCTTTAATCTCTCTTTCCTTCCTTCCTTCCTTCCTCCTTCAATCTCCTTCCTTCTCCATCTCCTTCCTTTCCCCTTCAATCTTCCTTCCTTCCATCTCCATGCCTTCCCCTTCAATCTCTCTCCTTCCTTCCTTCCTTCCTTCCTTCCTTCCTTCCTTCCTTCCTTCCTTCCTTCCCCCTTCAATCTCCTTCCTTTCTTCCATCTCATCTCATCCCTTCCCCTTCAATCTCTTTCTCCTTCCTTCCTTCCTTCCTTCCTTCCTTCCTTCCTTCCTTCCTTCCTTCCTTCCTTCTTTCCCCTTCAATCTCCTTCCTTCTCCATCTCCTTCCTTTCCCCTTCAATCTTCCTTCCTCCCCTTCCCTCCCTCCCAACATTTTTGAGCAAGGAAGAGTAAGCTTCTCCAGTGAGCATTGCTATATTGTTTTTGTAATTAATCACTATGATTTAATTATGTTCAATTTGTAACAATGAAAATACACCCTGCATATCAGATATTTACATTACGATTCAAAACAGTAGCAAAATTACAGTTATGAAGTAGGAACGAAAATAATTTTATGGTTGGGGTCACCACAACATGAGGAATTGTATTAAGGGGTCACAGCATTAGAAAGGTTGAGAACCACTGCTCTAATAACTACTAAGTATTCCTGGATGATAACTGCTACCCCTATATCCCTGCCTTAGGGTGATGGTTAGTACCAAACCCCAAACCTATCTGTATATATTTCAGAAACAACCCCTCCTCCCCAGGTCTTGGTGAAACATGCCAGGTTGGCCTCCTTATTACTGAGGAGCATTATTATTGAATGACCTGGTACAGCAATAAAAATCTCCAGGCCATGTTGGTCTGCTGAATAAGGTCTGAATCTGTGTACAAAGGGCTGGAACAAACACCAAGGGTGTCTTCCTTGAGAGTAGCTCACGCTCTCACTCATATCAAAATGTTCCCTACCCATACCACTTGAATACGACAACTTCCCATGCACTACCTCCCCAAGAGTGCATTACCTCTTAACCTCAGCATCCTGGTTTCCCTAGCTTCATCCAAGCATACAATAGACAATTATTTTTTTTTAAATATATTTTTATTAGTTTTTTTAAAATTTTACAGAAGAAAAAAAAATAGTCAGATCAAATCATAGTATTAAAATAAACAATCATCCATAAACAAAACATAAATACATTGTTCAATACATCTAATACTAATAACTCAACTGAAAATAATCATCCCAAACAATTAACATCACTGCTCGGCACCCCCACCACCACATCCCCCCAACCCTATCCTTCCCCCCTCACTTACCAACTAACTACCTACCTTCCTCCCTCCTTCTCTTCTTTCTTCATCCTTCTCTATCTCCATCCTACTCTTCCCCCTTCTTATCAACTTCCACTTACATCAGCCTTCACTCCTCCTTCCTCTTTTCCATCAGATGTGGTGCCCAGAGGCCACCCGAGCAACCCCTTAATAACAGTAATTACATATATTCTTCCACCAACCCCAATAACAGTTGAGAAAACATCATATATAAAATTATAAACCCTCCCTAACCCTCCCCCCCGGACTTCCCAGAGTGAGTACAGAGTACAACAAAAGAAAACCCCACTACATCAAACAAAATTATTATATAATCCTAACAAGAATTTTAAACTATATACTATATACACTCTCTAAATCAATTCAATCCATTAAACAAAACAAACAACTCATCTTGTTAAGAATAATAATTATCATTTACATCTAAACCATCAATCTAAGTCAAATCTTAAATCACTTCAATCCATTGAGAGGTTATATAAAATCACCCAAACCATCAAGTTTAATATATACCATTCTTTAAAAAAAAAAAAACAACAAATAATATCAATAACAATAAATCCCTCAATTCAAAAAAAAATTATGTTCTTAATCAATTTAATATATCTTAATATATCTTAATATATCTTCATTTAAACATCCTCTCTTACGACTTACTTATAAAATTGATCTTTGATTCAACCCATAGTCTTAGATTGGCCTTAATTCCTTTCATTTAATTATAAATTATTATCAATCGACTTCTGGGCTCTCTCATCTGTCAAATAAACCTCCATAACACATACAGTCTATTTATTCCATTTCTAACTTACATTCCTTCAACTTTAACCAATCAGTTAATGCTTATCTATCTCATCAATAAATCAATCTAATGTCAAACCTAGATCATCAAAACAAATACATTCTTCATCAATTTAATTATATCAACCATTAATCATCTTCTCTTACATCTTACTCATAATCTTAGTCCTTAATTCAGTCCATAATTTTAGATTACCCATAATTCCTTACATACAATTTTAAATTTCATTTCTTCAAACGAATTCTAGGGTTTTTTTTTAACCAAGTAAACCTCCATAACGAGGCCTCCCATCCAAATAATAAGTCTCTCTTCTTTATTTCTTCAGTCCCATAAATAAGTTGCTTCTTAAACTGAGTCAATGTCTCTTTTTTCTCAATTAAATCCTCTTCTTGCTGCTTAACTAAAAAAAATAGCTGTCCTTTCCTTTCTTGAAACAAATCCTCTTCCTCTCCATAAATAAACTGTTCATCAAGCAGGATCCATTTCCCTTTATAGTCTTTATTCTCAGAACTATCTTCTTCTTTTTCCTGTTGTTCTTCTAGTTTATATTGTATTATAAAATGCTCAGCAGTCAGTTGTAAATCAGTTTCATTTGGGAGAAAGATTCTAGTTAATTGTTCTTGCTCTTCTTCTTGTTTAGATTGTATTATAAATTGTTCAGCAGTCGGTTGTAAGTCAATTTCATTTGGAAAAAGAAATTTAGTTAATATTTCTGTAAAAGTTTCTTTCAATATTGCTTTAAACTCTTGCGTAAAACTCTTCACTATTTCAAACCTTTCTTCATGAAATTTCTCAATACAGTCCAGAATAGGTTCAGCATTTAACTGTAAATTCCACTCCATTTTAAATTTAAGACAATCACAGCCGTCTCTCTGACTTCGCTTACGAGAGCAGGAAGAGAGAAAAAAGTAAAGAATTCACTTTCACTTTCCAGCACTTTCCCTAACAATGAAAGCAGTGAAAGCTATACGCCATTTTGAAAGCCTTATGTTGATTGTAGACGTTAGAAATATATAGCCAAAAAAACAATAAAAAAATACTTGCAATCCATTAAGAACTCCTGTATTCACTCAGTCTGCTTACAATCTCTCCTGTGTTGTATTTTAAAAAAGCAGAAGTGGTCGCGGCGTCTTTCTCTGTCTGATGACAGAAGCGTCTCTGGGCAGGAGCGTCCTCCGGAGCTTTAGGGAGCTCACTCTTGATCCCTGAAAACTTCTTTCCCAGGGATTTAAGAGGGGCTCAATCTTGCTCCCGATGCTCTACACCTCTCCTTTGCCCGGAGAGGGGGTTTTTCACCGCGAAAAACAGCTGGTGTGCGCTGTTTTTTGCGGCTTTACAAACCCAGAGAACGGAGTCTCACAGAGGAGACCCTGGCGGCGCCGGCGGAGCCACCGGAAGTGAATAGACAATTATTGAGGATGCCAGATCCACGGTACTTCAGCATTCAGTCTCAGCATAGTTGGGATCCTACCCATTACAATATTATTTAAATTATATGGCAGAAAGGAGGCATTTCATACTCTATATATAGTAAGGTGACCAACTTTTTTACAATGAAAAGGACACAAATAAATTGAAGAAAAATATATCATAAATAAAAGAAACATTTTATTCATTGCAACAATAATACATAATACACTATAATATGATAGATGCATAATAAAAACATTTGTAACAATAACATTTTATATTGTAATTATGCTTACATGCCACACCCTTGCCCACAGCCGCCCAGCCAGCACTGCTGCCCCGCCATGTAGAGTGGGCCCTGCGGCTCCCAAAGCACCAGCTGTGCCAGCTTTGGCTCCAGGCGGCAGCCCGCTGTCAACACAACCCACCTGCAGCCACCCCGCCAGCACCACCACCCACCCTGCTCAGCCCCTTGTAGAGCAGGCCCCGTGGCTTCCACAGCACATGGGGCAGCCAGCCACTGCTGCCCCTCACACCCCCACCCGCAGCAGCCCTGCCGCCCCTGCCTCTTGCGCTCGCAGCCATTATTGCCCTAGCAGGGCCGAAGATCAAGAGAAAGTTACCATGGCATCGCCACTCCAGTCTCCTCCAGGTTTCTTCGGGACTAACTAGGAGATGGTGTAGTTGGGTAGCAGGGAGGGGTGCAAAGTTCCTGCCAATTTGCCTTCGCTGCAGACAACTTACATATACAAAGTTTGCTGGCCAGGTGTTTTGATGTGCTCAGCAGCAATTCCTATTGGCTTTCGAAAGCCAATAGGGAGAGTAGCACAATTCATGCAAAAGTTGAAAAAAAAACCATAAAAATAAAAGGTGCCGGAACGCCATTCTGAGTGTTCTATGAGAAAAAAAGGCCCTGCAGATTAGTCTTTAAATATAGAAAAGGAGGACATGTAGGAGGACACTTTTTGAGGGAGGACAGAACTTACAAAAGGAGGACTGTCCTCCCTAAAGGAGGACGGTTGGTCACCTTATAAATAGTGTTTTTATTTTCTCCTGCAGAGAATATTCAAGAAATGCAAAGCACAGTTACTGAATTATGGCTTTACTTATTTTCCAAGGAATGGAAATAACAAATGTTATACTTCGTTATATTTGCTATTATTTATCTGATGGCTGTAGTTGGGAATGTTGTGTTTATTACTCTAGAGACCCTCAGCTATAATTTGCATATGGCCAGGAATTTTCTTTATTCAATTTAGCTACTGTTGAGCTAGATTCTATCTCTATCACTTTTCCCAAAACCATAACCTATTCCTTCCTTTTTGTTTTTACAAAGTTTCATTGAATATACAGTTAAAAACAAAAAAGACACATTGGACATAATACAATTAAAGACAAAAAAGACACATTGGACATGATACAACTTCCCTGGTTTGAATGATACTATTAATATTGCCTTACATTATATTATTACATTGTAACAAAGTGAGCATTCTTTCAATAATGTGCATTATAGTTAAATAACTTTTAATTCTATCTGATATAAAAATACTAGTATAAAAATTTCTAAATTATCAACTTATTCATTAACATTCATCCCAGCATGCCGCTTTAAATCTAACTATTTATGCACTTCATTCCAAATTTCAAAATAGTCTGATTAAGTTTTATTTTTGAGCTCTAATGTTAACCTATCCATTTCAGCGCAGGATAGGATTTTGTTTAGTACTTCTTCGGAGGGGGTTTCTTTTCCTTTCCATTTCTGAGCATAGGATAGTCTAGTTAGAATGTGCAGTACTAAATATAAAGATAGGGCACACAGGGTTGGCCTCCTATGGGTCCCGTCTGTTAGACAATGCCATTTGGCAGGACCTAGGGTTAGGGCCTTCTCTCTTGCTGCCCCAGCCCTCTGGAATAAACTTCCCTCAGAGTTTCGTACTGCTCCCTCCCTCCTAGCTTTCCGAAAACTTTTAAAAACACATCTATGCAGACAGGCTTGGGGCGTGTGAGCTGCGCTCTGCCCCTGGGCCTTTGATTGGGACTGTATGTTGTATGAGTGGGTATAGTTTTATAGTTTTTTATATTGTGTACTACCATTTTAACTGATTTATATTTTGTACTTGTATTATTTGCTGTGAGCCGCCCTGAGTCTGAGGAGAAGGACGGCATATAAGTCAAAATAATAAATAAATAAATAAAGATCCTTTGCTGAATTTATCCTTAGTGATCCCTAATAAAAAAATTTCTGGTTTTAATTCAATTTTTAATGATAATATCTCTTCCAACCAATTTTTTATCAAATGCCAAGATTCTTGACCTTTTGGGCATTCCAACCACATAATTACAATAAGTCCCTGGTGATTTTCTAGATTTCCAACATAATGGTGAGGATTTTTTGTCCATTTTTGCTAATCTTATAGGAGGAAGATGCCACCTATAAAACATGTTATATAAATTTTCTTTATAGGTGGTCGCTAATGTTAACCTCCTATTCTTGTTCCGTAGTAGCTGCCAATTATCTAACTTGATACTGTAGCCAAAGTTTTTGCTCCAAATTAGCATTGATTGCATCTTTTACCTGTTCTTCTAGCATGTCTTGTTCTAGTAGATATTGATATATCTTTTTTATCGCTTTATCTTCAGTTCCTAATAGAATTTTATCTAATTCTGTGTATTCTAATTTTATCCCAGGTTCTTTTTTATCTTTTCTGTATCGTGATTGTATTTACAAATATGCCCACCATTCCATCTCTATGCCATCTTCTAATAGTTTCCCCCTTGTTTTCAATTCTCTGCTTTCATCTAGGATGTCTTTATATGTAATTACCTTTCTCAGTTCACAAATTTTGGGTGCAGAAATAACTGCAATGTCAAAATCCAATTAGGGATTTTCTTGTAGTTAAATTTTTTAATTTTAATCCACACATCGTCTAATATAGTGTTTCTGAAAATACTGATGTGCCTTGTGTTTCCCATCCCATAGTATTGCATGCCACCTTGTCTGCATGTCATGGCCTTCTAGTGCTAACAATCTCCTATTTGTTAAGTGTATCCATTCCTTTAACCAAGCAGATGTTGCCACTTGGTAATATTTTTCCCAATTTGGGAGACTGAATCCTCCTCTTTCCTTTGCATCTTGTAATCACTTGAATTTAATTCTCGGTTTTCTCCCTTGTCAAATAAATTTGGATATAATTTTGTTTAAATTTTCAAAGAAGTCTTTGCCTAATTTAATCTATGCATTGGAATAGAAAAAGCGGTTTAGGAAGCACGTTCATTTTAATTGTCGCAATTCTCCCCATAAAAGAGAGCTGTAAGTTTTTCAATCTGTCTAAGTCCACCGTAATTTGCTCTATTAGTTTGTCATAATTTTCTCTTTTAAGTATAATGCATCTTGCTGTCAATTGAATCCCTAAGTATCTTACTTTTTTAGCTATTTGAGTGTTAATTTTTTTTCTGCTAGCTCGTTTTCTTGTGATTTGATCATATTTTTAACTAATATTTTAGTTTTTTCTTTGTTAACCCCGCTACATCGCCATAGTTTTCCGGGACCTGTAATAATCTTAAACCAGACTCTAAGAGCTCTTCCAAAATAAAAACTAAGTCATCTGCATATGCCTGTAGTTTGAATATCTCTTTCTTAGTTTCTAAACCTTTAATCAATTTATCTTCTTGGATTATTCTTGTTAAAACCTCTAATGAGAGTACAAATAATAATGCTGATAGTGGGTAACCTTGTCTCATACCTTTTTGTATTTGGAAACTTTTTGTTAATTCTCCATTCATAATTACTTTTGCTTCTTGTTTAGAATAAATTGCTTGGAACATATTTATAAATCTTTCCCCAAATTCCATATGTTTAAGTTGGGTCAACATAAAGTCCCATCAAACATTATCAAATGTTTTCTGCGCATCAACAAAGATCAGTGCCATTTGTTTTTCATTGTTTGATTCATAATATTCTAGCGTATCTAATATAAACCTAACATTATACTGTATCTTATTTGTCTTTTGAGCAAGAAACCATTTTGACTGGTTTGGATAAATTCAGCTAAGAATCTTTTTAACCTTTCTGCCATTATTGTCATAAAATCTTATAATCCATGTTTAATAGAGAAATAGGCCTATAGTTTTTGATGAGAGTTAAATCAGAATTTTCTTTAGGTATTAGCATGATGATTGCTTCTTTCCATGAAGTTGGGGTCTTTGCTACTTTTAGTACTTCATTAAATACATCCAATAGGGTTGGGCTGAAAAGTTCTTGAAGGTTTTTATATATTTCAGACGGTAATCCATCAGGGTCTGGTGTTTTGTTGCTTTTTTGTTTTTTAATTGCTTCTATAATTTCCTGAAGTGTTTTGTCTTTATTTAATATATTTTGGAATTTTTCTGGGATCTTTGGCAGTTCGGCATTCATAAGGTACTGTAGTATTCTTCCTTCACTAATCTTTACATCATCTTTATAAAGATTTTTATAGAACTCATACGTCACATGTTTTTTCTCCTCGGTCTGGTATACCATCTCTCCTACTTCATTGCATTCTATTTTCTATTCTATTTCTAATTTTTTGTGTTCTTCCTCTAAGCTTTTTTGATACCATCCTTTCTTTTTATTTTCATTAGCCATGTATGCAATTGCAGTTCCTCTCATGACTGCCTTGGCAATATCCCATAGATATTGGGTATTAGTCTCCTCTTTCTTTTATTTTATTAGTTTTTTAAATTTTTACAAAAAAGACACATAATAATAACTCAACCGAAAATTAACATATACTACATTTTCCAAACAATTAATATAACTGCTCGGCACCCCCACCACCACATCCCCATATCCCTTACCCCTTCCTCTTACCATCTACCTACTTTCCTTTCACTCCTCCCCTGCTTCTCCACCCACCATCTCTGCCCCCACTCTTACCTCCTCTTACCAACTTCCTACTTACCTCTACCTTCACTCCTCTTTCACTCCTCCTCTTACCCTCCGGATGTGGTGCCAAGAGGCCACCCGAGCAACCCCTTAATATATATTCTGACCTTGTCTTCTGACCTTTCCATTTCATTATAATAGGATTGTGGTCTACCCATATATTAATATCTATTGTTATGTCATCTACATCTGAGTTTAGCTCTTTTGTTGTCCAGACCATGTCAATTCTAGACAATGATTGGTGGCGCCCTGAATAATATGTAAATTTTTTTACGTTTGAATTTCTCTCCCTCCAACTATCTTGGATGTTAAGTTCCTCTACCATTTTAAAAAAACATATTGGGTAATATTCTTCTAGTTCCTTTTCTTACATTCTCGCTTTTATACACTAATTCTCTATCTACAATTGCATTGAAGTCACCAATTAAACAAATGTTCTCATATTCAATGTCGCTGATAATCTTATGTAATTTTTTGTAGAATTGTCTTTGTCTCTCATTTGGGGCATAAATTCCTACTAGGGCAACTATTTTTTTTTATTCAAGGAGATTTCAATTATCAGTATTCTACCTTCTTCATCCTGGTAAATTTGTTTTGCTGGTATTTTTTCCTTGACATATATCACTATTCCTCCTTTTTTCTGCTGTGAAAGAGATACAAATTTAGTTCCTAACTTGGGGTGATTTAATAGGTCTTGGTGCTGATTCTTTATATGTGTTTCTTGTAAAATTATTATGTCTAAACTTTTCTTACTAAGCCTATTCAAAATTTTGTTTCTCTTAGCCGGAGAGTTTAGGCTATTTACATTTAGTGATAATACTGTTAATTCTTCCACATTTCTACCTATATTTTGATCTATTCATTCTTGTCGATCTATCTTCTTTAAATTCTTTATGTCTACTTTTATTGTCATTGCCTTCATTCATTTGTTCCTTTCTCTCAATTTCCAGTTCTTTGCTTTGTGTTTCTCGTACCTTTCTGCTGTGTCTCTCTGTAATAGCTTCTTCTCATAGTTCTCTTCCTTCTAATTCATCTTCGCTACCTAGATATTGCTGAGAAAATTCTCCTGCTTTATTTATCGTATCCAGCCTGTATCTTCTTTCTTGCCAGGTCACCAGGATCCCTTCCGGCATCAACCACCTACAGTTAATATTTCGCCTTATTAGTTTTGATGTGATGTGTTGATAAGGTCTTCTAAGATCTCTTGCCCTCCTGGGGACCTGCTTAAGAACTATTAGTTGTTTTCCTTTATATTCTATTGGGTCATCTCTAGTTCTATGCAAAATCTCATCTCTGATTGACTTCTTAACAAATCTGACATGCATTTCTTTAGATAAGTTATTTCTTCTTGCATAATTGGTGTGTATTCTATATATTTCATCTATCTCATTTGCCATCTCTTCTTTCTCCATTTCTAAAGCTCTCTCTAACAAATCATTTCTGGGAGATCCTCCCCCTTCTCTTCTTTCATGTTCTGAAAATGTAAATAGTGATCTGCTTTCTCTGTCTCTAGCAAGATGACAGTTTTTTCCAAGTCTTTATTTATTTATTTATTTATTTTATTTATTAATTTAATTTCTATGCCGCCCTATTCCGGAGAACTCAGGGTGGCTCACAACATTTTAGAAATTACATTATATACATAAATATAAAAACCCTTAATTAAAAAAGAAACCAATCATTCCACAAACATACACTGGCTAGGGGCAAGGTGTTAGCTGCCCCAGGCCTGCCGGCAAAAGTGTGTTTTAAGCAATTTACGAAAGGCGGAGATGGTGGGGGCGACACGGATCTCCGGGGGAAGTTGTTTCCAGAGAGACTTTCATTCATTTCATCTACTCTCCTTTTCTCCTTATTCATTCTATCTTCCATTTCTAATAGTTTCTGTTCATTTTTCAGTATTTGTTGTTGGAAGCATTCTAATTTCCCATCCATTGCTTCCATCTTTTCTTTGAGTTTTCCAGTGTCATTCCTTATTTCGCCTATTTCTTTTTTCAAGTCTTCATGGTTTCTGTGCATGAGTCTGCTCTTTCCCTTGACATCATTTCTTCTATTGATCTTTGCCCTGCTGGGCTTAGATCCACCGATGTTGTTTGAGTTATCTGCTTTCTTCCAGTCCCAGCTCTTGTAAGGTTGGGGATGCTTGTCATCTTTCGGAGTGACGTCAACCAGCCCTCCGATTTATATACAATCTTTCTCTTTTCTTTCACCATACCTGAAAGATTTGTTATTCTTCTACTATTATAATCACTGATACCTCCATCCATAGTTCTTCAGGCACTCTGTCTATCAGATCTAATTCCTTAAATCTATTTGTTACATCTACTGTATATTCATCAAGGATATGATTTAGTTCATACCTGAGTGGCCTAGTCTTTTTCCCTACTTTCTTCAGTTTAAGCCTAAATTTTGCAATGAGAAGCTTATGATCTGTGCCATCATCAGCCACTGGTCTTGTTTTTATTGAGTGTATAGAGCTTCTCCATCTTTGGCTGCAGAGCACACGGTCAATCTGATTTCTGTGTTGACTTTCTGGTGATGTCCATGTGTAGAGCCGTCTCTTGGGTTGTTGGAAAAGAGTGTTTGCTATGACCATCATATTCTCTTGACAAACTTCTATCAGCCTGTGCCCTGCTTCATTTTGTACTCCAAGGCCAAACTTGCCTGTTATTCCAGTTATCTTTTGGCTTCCTACTTTAGCATTCCAATCCCCCATGATGACAAGGACATCATTTTTTGGTGTTGATTCTATAAGGTGCTATAGGGCTTCATAGAACCAGTCAATTTCATCCTCTTCAGCACCAATGGTTGGGGCATAGACTTGGACTACTGTGATATTGAATGGTTTGCCTTAGATTTGCACTGAGATCATTCTGTCATTTTGGGGATTGTATCCCAGTATTGTTTTTCCTACTCTTTTATTGACTATGAAGGCTACTCCATTTCTTCTGAGGAATTCTTGCCCACAGTAGTATACCTGATGGTCCTCTGAATTAAATTCACCCATTCCTGTCCATTTTAGTTTGCTGATTCCTAAGATTTTGATGTTCAGTCTTGTCATCTCTTGTTTGACCATGTCCAGTTTGCCTTGATTCATGGAACTTATATTCCAGGTTCCTGTGGAGAAAAGATCTTTACAGCATCGGACTTTCCTTTCACCACCAGATGCATGCACAGGTAAGCATCCTTTCAGCTCTGGCCCAGTCACTTCACTTTTTCTGGTGGTACTAGTATTAGCCCTCTGCTCTTCCCCAGTAGCATATTGGACACCTTCCAACCTGAGGGGCTTATCTTCCAGCGTCATATCTTTTTGCCTTTTGGTACTGTCCATGGGGTTTTCATAGCAAAGATACTGGAGTGAGTTGCCATTTCCTTCTCCAGTGGATCACATTTTGTCAGAACTCTCTGTTACGATCTGTCTGTCTTGGGTGGCCCTGCACGACATAGCTCATAGCTTTATTGAGTTATGCAAGCCCCTTTGCCATGGCAAGGCAGTAATCCATGAAGGAGAAACACTCTGATATTTACTGGTAAATCTTAAGGACAAGGAAGCATTTGATTATTGCCTGAATTTCATCCTGAATTCCATAATGTATTTGCAAAGGCTAAGACTGATCATGTGCAGGAAGATGCTATTAATAATACAATAAACAATAGATACAATGTTTATAAGCATATCAGTATAGAATGAGAGATTAATTATTTCCTGAGTCCCTTTAAATGAACACTATCAGATAATATCTTTTTTTGAAAATAACTCTTTGACAATGTTTTCATAATAACAAAAGTTCTATTTTTCTCTTAAATAAGTAAAATTGTCCTAAATTGCAATAAATTATACTCTGATCTAGCTTAATATTTTTTTGAGTAGCTAACAATAACTTACTGGGATATTCCTCATGCTAAGGACTGAAATTGAGATATGTTTTATTTTCCTATCATAAGGCTGTCAATTCTACTTCTCCATTAAATTTATTAAATGTTTTTTTTTAAATTATGTCCTGCGTCATGATCATAATGGCATTCAACACATATCGGAATTTCTCAGCAGTCTCCTTTTCAATAATTAACAAAACACATAATTGCTTATTTTCATCCGGGAGGTTGCATTAACTGCTTTCAACACTTCCTTGCTTGTTTGAAATATTGTATGTGTTTTCTAACAATTGCCTGATCAATCAATGTATTCCTTCACTTCAGTCTTCAGAGAATTTTCAAATCAGGGAGCTAAGCAAAAGAAAAAAAATAGTGAAGTAATACATTTTAATGAACAAACTTTTCATCTAAAATAGTAAAGAAATTGGGTTATATTAATTAATCCCATATGGAATAAGAGAAATTTTTCTCTATTGGGAATGGGTGAACAAAATATTGGAGTTACAAGAATAACATGTAAACAAATCAAAATACACAAAAATCTACCTTTGAACAGAATTGACATAGATTAATAAACCTTGAATATTTAACATATCTTGCAATATGATTGATGAGTGGATGGATTTGGAAATAAAATCCTTTTGAAAATCATTATATGCAGAAACTCAATTGTAATCTCAATAATATTAGAATTTAAAGTCATTTTATTGTTGTGTGTAAACCATCCAGGGTTATGTGTATAGGATGGGCATCTATATCAATCAGTCAATCAATCAGTCAGTCAGTCAGTCAGTCAGTCAGTCAATCAATCAATCAATCAAATAAATGTAGCATTTAATTTATTTCTTAAAAACGAATACTAGTGAATTTATGAAAACCTTATAATGTTAAGCTGTGGACATACTTCATAACTCACTTAAAATTGCACCCACACTACATACATATTATATGGTACAAGGTAGCCAATTAAGCACAACTGAGGTGAGCCTTACTTTCTGCCCAAACCATAGGAGATTTGCTAGGTTTAGGCTTAATATATAGTATAAATGATCACTATAGTTGTGCTTAGTTTAGGTATGTAATTTGGGGGAAATGGAAAGAGAAGGGAATTTCAGAAAGTAGGAGACATATGACTTGAAGTGGTACTCTTCTGTGCTATAAATTGGAAGAGAACCACAATTTGGAATGGAGGTGTTGTCAGCTACAATTTTATTATTATTTTATTATTCTATGAAGATACTATTTTTCTCCATTTACTATAATTAAAAACTGATCATATATAAAAATTACTAAAAACGTGATCACCAAGACTAAAAACTTTATTAAACACTTAGCTTTTGTCAGCAACTGCTGACGTTGTCAAAGTATAAATCAGGATCTAGGAACGCTCATCTTTATAGTCTTTGAGAAGCCAACAATTTGAACAATGAGAATGTCATAGGTCTGTCCATCCCCCGCCCACCCAGGTTTTAGGCTAGGTATGTCGATAATACTTTTGTCTTTATTAAATGCCAGGATAAAACCGGATTCATGAAAAAACTTAATTCCATCTATCCTGATATCCAGTTTATGGTAGAGAAAGAAGCCAATAACACTCTGGCCTTTCTGGATGTACTAATCAGTCATGAGCATAATGGTACTCTGTCTACCAGTCTACCGCAAAACCACAAACACTGTCTTAATTCTCCACAATGACAGCAATCACCCCACCATGCACAAAATCAGTTGCATCCGGACACTGTTTAATAGAATTAACACACACTGTAACACAATAGTAGAAAAGTCCAAAGAACGGGCACACCTTTACCAGGTGTGCATACAAAATGGATATTCAGCAGACTTTATCTGATGCTGCTGCCGACAATGAGCATCATAACTTGTTGATGACAGGACAACAACTACCACCTGGATGACACTTCCCTACGTCAATGGAGTTTCAGAGAAAGCTGCATGAATACTCTCAACTCACAATATCAAAGTAGCAGATAAACTAGCCAGACCCTGTGCAAAAGAATAATGTGCCCCAAGGAACCCCTACCAGAAGGCAATATGTCATCCATAGTCTACCAAATCAATTGTAATGACTGCTCATGCAATTACATTGGAGAAACTACAAAATGCCTCCGGACAAGGGTACATGAGCATGAACTGGCTGTCAAGCGCAACAAACAATGGTTCCAGGTATGGGTGCATATGATCGAGCACAACCACACATTCAACTTTGCAGGGGCCAAAGTCATTATCTATGATTCAACGAAAGGCGGCCATCTGCTGAAGGAAGCCTGGCTATCTAATCAACACTCTATCAACTGACACATCGGACTGTTGCTAGCTTACCAGGCATTGCGCCAACATGAATCATCACAAGGGGAGCCAGAACAGATGAATCAACAATCACTTCTCTCCTGTTTAAACATGAGAGCGAAAGACCATGATCGCATACCAACTGACATATTGGTGCGACAGGGAACTACGTTCATTGGATGCATGAAAGAGTAGACCAGACACTCATCTCCAGAACAAAATGCTTAGCTGATGAACAACACCTAAAAACCGAATTACACACTCTCACTAATGTACTAACATCCAACGGATTCCAAAGAAATAAGATTACCAACCTAATCTAAAAAGAAACCCCCACTAAAATCCAAGATAGAGAACAAGAAAATGGAAAAGCCCTCCTCCCATACACAAAAGGCACCACAGACAGAATCAGCAAGATCATCCACAAACACAACATCAAGATAGCATTCTGCACAAACAGAAAAATATCCACCATCCTAAGAAACCCCAAAGACAAAATTGAGTTAGAAAATCAAGGAGTATATGAAATCCCATGCACCGCTTGCCCCACCACATACATTGGACAAACCAACAGAAGAATAAGTGACGGGCTGAACCGCGCATGCACGGCGCGTGCGCAATGGGCCGAACCGCGCATGCACGGCGCGCGCGTGATAGGCCGAACCGCGCATGCGTGGTGAAACAGGACGATTCAGCCTGTCATGCCATGCATGCGCGGTTCGGTCCGTTGTACGCGTGCCGTGCATGTGCAGTTCGGCCCATCGCGCCGAGCACGCGCGATTTGGCCGGTTCCAACGTGCATGCACGGTTCAGCCCGTCGGGCTGCGCATGCGCGGTTCAGCCCATCGCACACGCGCCGTGCATGCGCGGTTTGGCCCATCGCACGCACGCCGTGCGTACGTGGTTCGGCCTGTCATGCTGCACATGCGCGGCTCAGCAAAAATCCTTTTTCCTTAATTACCATCAATGTACTTTACAGATCTAAATGTAAGTTCTTAGTGGCTTCTGGGATGCCATAGGATGATAACTCTTGATCTTCAATGAAGTGAGAATCAGGATGTAATGCTATTGTAGAAAACAGCTGTGATAACAAGGAGGTTTAAATGATGTGGCCTGGTTTTCCCTTTGTTTTCCTGAAGAAAATGGCTTCCTTTCCAATGCTTGCATATAATATGGCTGGTTAAAGTGTCAGCTTTTCCAAAATATTAAATTGTTCTTTTCTTAAATGGACAGATGCTTATACACTTCAACATTTTGCACTTTTGAATCAACTGTAAGTCCTGGACATATCCTGCAGTTTTCTTGGCAAGGTTTTTTAGAAAAGGTTTGCCATTGCCTCCTTCAAAGAGCAGACAAGAGTGATCAGTCCAAGTCACACATCTGTTCCTAAAACAGAACTAGGCCTTATTGTCCAATCTCTCAAATCAAAAGTATGGTAGAACTCAAGAAGTTGCTCAGAAAACCTTTTGAATTCCTAATTATTATTAATGCACTTTTCAGACATGTAAAATTTGAGCAGCTCTGGCATTCCACATGATGACAACTCCTAATTTTGGATGAAGTGTAAGGTGACCAACCGTCCTCCTTTAGGGAGGACAGTCCTCCTTTTGTGAGTTCTGTCCTCCCTCAAAAAGTGTTCTCCTACATGTCCTCCTTTTCAATATTTGAAGACTAATCTGCAGGGCTTTTTTTCTCATAGAACACTCAGAATGGCGTTCCGGCACCTATTTTTGATGGGGTTTTTTTCAACTTTTGCGTGAGCTATGTTACTCCCCCTATTGGCTTTTGAATACCAATAGGAATTGCTGCTGAGCATGCCAAAACACCCGGCCAGCAAATTTTGCACATGTAAGTTGTCTGCAGCGAAGGCGAATTGGCAGGAACTTTGCACCCTTCCCTGCTACTCAACTACACCATCTCCTAGTTAATTCTGAAGATACCTGGAGGAGATTGGAGCGGCGACACCACGTTAACTTTCTCTTGATCTTCGGCCATGCTAGAGCAATAATGGCTGTGGGCACAAGAGACAGGGGCAGCGGGGCTGCTGTGGGTGGGGGTGTGAGGGGCAGCGGTGGCCAGCTGCCCACCATGCTGTGGGATCCGCAGGGCCTGCTCTACATGGGGCTGTGCAGGGTGGGCAGTGGTGCTGAGGGGTGGCTGCAGGTGGGGTGTGTTGATGGAAGGCTGCCCCCCGGGGCCAGAGCCGGCGCAACTGGTGCTTTGGGAGCTGTGGGGCCCACTCTACATGGTGAGGCAGCAGTGCTGGTGGGGTGGCTGCGGGTGGGGGTGTGGCATGTAAGCATAATTACAATATAAAATGTTATTGTTATTGTTAGAAATGTTTTTATTATGCATTTATCATATTGTAGTGTATTCTGTATTATTATTGCAATGAATAAAATGTTTCTTTTATTTATGATATTTTTTCTTCAATTTATTTGTGTCCTCCTTATCATTATAAAAAACTTGGCCACCTTATATACGCAAAAAGCCATGTCACTATTTTGGGATATTCTGCCATCAACCTCACAATACTTTTGTAAATGCATACACAATGGAAGATTCACCTAGTGCTTTGTGGATCATTGTAAAAAAGGTGGTCACCTTAGTGAAGTGAAGATCAGGTGTAATGTTATTGTGGAAAACAACTGTAGTAATGAGTAGGTTTTAATGATAGAACATATTTTTCCTTGTGCTTTTCTGTATAAGGTGATTTCCCCTCTAAGGCTTGCATATATTATGGTTATTTAAAATTTTAGCTTTTCCAAATGTACAGATGCTTCTATATCTCTTTCTACTTTAAATGTACGTCAGCTCACACGCTTTCTTACTATACGTCTTTATATCAGTGTGAATTCCTGGCAATTGCCTTGACAAGACTCTGCAGCTTTTCTGGCAAACATTTTTGGAAGTGGTTCGCCATTGTTCCCTTCCTAGGCCTGTGAAAGTATGACTGGCCCTAAGTTACCCAGCTGGCTTTATTCCTTAGATGGTGTTATCACACATAACCTTTCAATAACCACAAGAAATAAAAAGAGCAAAAAGCATAATTAAGATGATGTATAATTGTAATAGCACATCATGAAAGTGGTCAGAAACCTACAATCATGGTCCAATTACAGGAAAAGTGTGGCTAGTTAAGTAGAGCTTAATGCATCAAGCTAGAAAATGGCAGACAGTGAAGTCTAATTCTGCTTGAGGAATGAAGCCATATGGGTAACTTTGGACCAGTCGTTCTGGTCTACTTCTAGGAAGGAGGCAATATCCAGGTTTTATGCTATCATTGCTTTACTGTTTTACATGAATAAATAAATAAATGTAGGGAGATTTCACCAAATATTTTGGAGCTCAGATTAATATTCTTGACAATAATGTTCAGGAATAATGTTCAGTTCATATGCTTACTGGAGGCATCTCAGCAACACCTGATATTCAGCTAAAGGAATACGATATTTTCTCCAGTATTTATAAACCTCTGTAGAATGTCATTGTCTTGTTTTTCTGCCTTATCTGTGGATACCTTTTGTCTACATTGTACTTTGCAGTTAGTCATTATTTTGCTGTTCTTTGCTCAATAAACTTTCAACTTTTACCCAATTTGTGTGGGTGTTGTTTTCTAATCTGCAAACTTCCTGTTCACAATGTTGTGTGGCAAAAATGAAGGAGCCCAGAGGCCTTCAAGACTTCCAGTTTCGCTTCCAAAATTTTTGAACTTCAGCACATTCCCAAAACATATGCATAAATACTCCCTTTTCTTTACATCCATGCCAACAATTCCCTTTCTTCTCCCTTTGGAAGTGCGCTAATTGTAATGATGTGTAATACCATTTATGTAAAATTTTTCTTCTCATCTCTCTTATCCTTGTATTTTTAATCTTCCTGATGTCTTCTACTACACTTTCCATTTCCCATTCATTAATTTCTAATTCGTCCTGCCAATACCTTGTCAATCCTTTTACAACTTCCTCCTCCACTTGCAATAAAACCCTATATATATTAACTACTTGCGCTTTTGTGCTCTTATTCTTTTCTTTTAATATCTTTTCTAAAATTGTTTCTTGTCTGAGGAATGTTTCTTTATTCTCACTTCTACTTAAATATGTGCATATTGCGTTAACTTGTAACCATCTTTCTTGGCCCAGACATTGCTCTAGTTTACTTCTAATAATCTTTCCATCTTTTTCATATAATTGCTCAATTCTCATTATTCCTTTACTCCTTAATTCCCTTATTAATTTTGGAAGCAAATACAAATTGAAGTAAATAAGATGCTAAATATTAATTGGAGAATAACTAAGGAGGTGGCGCTATTAATAAAAAATAGTGAGGTAAAGGAATACGAAGAAATTAAAACTGCAGCAATAGAAAGCGCCCAAGCAACTATAGTGCTTGGGTGGAAAGATGCGAAGAAATGGAATATACAAAATTGGTGTAAGTACATGGTAGACCACATTCACTATCAAATAATGGAAATTAGATTACACAATTATAATGAAGGTAAATTGGTAGCAACGATGAAGCGGTGGGAAAAGGTAAAAAATTATATGTTAAACTTAATAGGCGATGCAAAAATAAAGAATAAAATTCAGTCACTCTATAAAGTATGAATAATGTAATCCAGAGTTGAGAAGTATATATGTAATAGAAATTGAATCTTCCCTATTGGTGGTGGGATTAATGTTTGTATTTTTGTAATTTGTCTGGTGGAGGGCACTATTCACAGTGCACTGTTTTATGTATTAAATTAATAAAATATAAAAAGATTGTAAAAAAAAAACAAAAAAAAACAATACTTCCAGTTTCATCTGAGACATCTGTATGAACCTTTGGTTTTTACTGAAGGAAGCTATCCTATCAAATATAAGGATAAAGAAGAAATGAAATTTGTGAAAATTGGTCCTTGAACATTTTCTCTCATGTCTTCACAAGGTTCTTAATATCTTTAAAGATCTAATGGAAGAAATGGATTTCCAGAGCTGGTTTCATCTATCACACTAAATGATAATTAGTGGTTTGAGATAATCTATAATTTTGGCTATGGTTTGTTCTCCAAGTTTGTTTTAATATAATTCCTAAACATTTTGTTACCAAACTAAAATACATCATCAGCAGGATTTTCTTGTCTAATTCTCTTTAACGTGTAAGCATCTTGTGTGCCAGTGTGGTCAGTTGTTTGGAGCTATATTTGAATTCTGAGCAGCTGATTGGTTCTCTTGTTGATTGGCACATCAAATGGTCTGCTAACTGCTCCTTTGGTGGAAAATCAGGTCTCAATAAGTTTAAACCCATGTAACTTTGAAATAAAAGGAAATATTTGTAACTTGAGTTTTAGATTTTGGCTGTGGTTTGTTCTCCAAACAGTTAAAAACAGTTTGAAGTGCCAATCAGCTAGATTGAAGAAATCAAAAAAAGTAATATAATCCAACATTTCAAGCAGCAAAGTCAAAGCACATGTTTGTGGAGGCTAAATCATATTCTAATTTCAGGAAGGAATTTACTGTGCATTGAGGAAATGATATATAATTCAGAAAAATTTGATTGAGCTATTTCTACATTGTACACTTCCGTTGCAATGATTACTGCAGATGATTAATAAATACTTTTTCTGTTCTGACAAATGTTATTGCTACTTGGATATGAATAGGTATGGTTGGTGAGTTCTTGTGTGGTTACAAACTGTAACCCTTAAAGAACTCCTTTTAATACTTCTATAGATTTACTATGTTACTTTTCTATTATAAATATTCTTATAGTCTTAACAACATATCTTATTCAATTAATTGTAGTAGGTATATATCTGCAGTCTCCTCTGGCAGCCAACAAAAAAGAATGTGGCTTGAAATATAACAACATAACAATCATTCTGCTTGTTTTGACTCCCATGATAAATGCTATTTGTTCTGTGGTTTTATTGTGTACATTGCTGTTTTGGCGGTGGTTTCTATGGTTTTCCTGATACTTCTTTTATTTTTATTTTACAGAAAAGTTTGAATTTTCTACCTCTTCATTAATGAACTGGACTTAATTAGCCCAGTTCTTAGCTCTTTCCCCACCCACAGTGGGCAGAATAGAGGATGAGATTTCTTAAAAATTAAAAGTGAAATAATATCTCAAGTAATGAAGCTGTTTATAACATGTTTCAGGCATGTTTTCTCATTTTGCTTCACTTCTCACAGTTTAGATTGCTGATATAACTGTAGCCTCAATTCTGTTGTCATTCTGATATATTGTTATACAATATAATAACTAGTACTGGAGCATTCAGAGGTAGTTGTTAATTGGCAATTATGTTAAAAAATACTCAAAGTAAATTTTATTTTGGTTATTTAATTATGTTAATCACATGGAAGTCATCTTTATTTTAATGTACAAAATTCTTGAGGGAAACAGGACAGATATTAATAAACATTCAGAAGAGGAATTTTTTTCAACTGCAGATAGCTGTTTCATTACATGAGGAGAGAGATTTAACACTTTACTCAGACAATATATTTAAATGTAATATGAATCAGAATCCAATTTGGAGAGATGTCTATGTAAATAGTAAATAATCTCTTCTTGTACAATGTATGTGTGTGTGTGTATTTGTGTGTCTGTGTTTGTATATATATGTGTGTGGGGGTTGTGTGACAGAAAGAAGGAAAAGTTTTTCTCATTTGCCCCAGCAGCTATTTGACAACAACAAAAACAACAACAACAACAACAACAACAACAACAATAATAATAATAATAATAATAATAATAATAATATTTTAAACTAATATATACAAACTTGATTTCTAAACATGCACTTAAAGGTAACAGTTTCCCTGTTCAGTTGTGTCCAACTCTAGGGCATGGTGCTCATCTCCTTTTTTAGCCCACAGACACATATATACACAAACACACACACACAAACATTGTATAAGGGGGGTTATCTACCCTCAAGATTTCCAAGTAAAAGATATTGTTATATTTATTTGTTAGATTTACTTTGCCTTTCTTCCAGAAGAGGAATCACTATACATAGGACATTCTCAATTTTTCAACATTTCCACAATTCTATAGGAGTTGTGAGATGGGTCCATTATTTGCAGTAATAATCCAGGGATGAAAATGTATCTGGAAAGTTTTTTTTCTACTCCTAGACAGTCCATCAGTACATGAAGTAACAGAACTGGAAAGAGGTAAGAAGGATAAATGTGATGTTAGTTCTTTAGTATAGATGGATAGAAAGTGACAAGAATGTGCTTTAATACTGTATATACCCATCCTATATCTATTTCTCCCATGGTCTGATCCTCTGTTCATTCTGCCCATGCTTTATGCTTTTTTAAATTTTCTATTCTTACCCTATATCAAAATGCCACTTCCAAATTTGATCTAACTACATTTTCCTCCTCTGCTTCCTTACAGTTATACCATGCAGTTCTGTCTTAAATGAAATATGGATAATCAAACCACAGTGCCGTATTTTCTGCTCCTGAAATTCTCAGCAACTTGGCAACTACAGCTGCTATGTTTCTTCTTGTTCTTTGTGTTGTATCTGGCAATTACAATAGCAAATCTACTCATCATCTTTGCAATAGCCTTTGAACAGGAACTGCATAGACCTATGTACTTTTTTCTGATGAATTTAGCACTGCAGGATATAGGCTCTGTTTCTGTTATTGTTCCCAAATCTATGGTGAATTCCCTTATAGATACCAGATACATTTCTTACTTTGGTTGTGTTGCTCAAGTCTTTCTCTTTGTCTCTTTTCTGGGTTCTAATGCATCCCTCCTGACAGTCATGGCCTATGATCGATATGTTGCCATTTGCCATCCACTGCACTACGAGATGGTGATGAATTGGGAAGCCTGCACTGAAATAATGATTCTGGTTTGGGTTGCCAGTCTTCTCTATGGAACTTTACATGCCACTGGAACTTTTTCAGTCTTTTTTTGTTCTAATGTCGTCAACCAATTCTTCTGTGAAATTCCAAAATTGTTAAAACTATCCTGCTCTGGTTTCAATCTAGTTGAAGTTGGAGTTATTGTGGCCAGTGTCATTGCAGGACTAGGCTGTTGTACTTTTATAATTGTATCTTATGCCATGATCTTCAAGACAGTGCAAAGAATTCCTTTTGAACAAGGAAGGCAAAAAGCCTTATCCACTTGTATTCCCCACCTTATAGTAGTGTTTATGTTTTTCTTAAATGGATCTTTTGCCTATTTGAGACCTCTATCTAACACTCCATCCTATTTAGATTTTGGTTTGACTGTTCTGTATTCACTACTTCCACCCCTGTTCAATCCAATCATTTATAGCATGAGAAATAAGAACATCCAATTTGTTCTTTCAAAACTGTGGAAAGTCTGAAAGTTTCTTTTACTGTTGTCTCTATTCTATTCACCACAATTTTGCATTTTCCTGTCTTTTCTTTTACTTCTCTGAATAAAAAAGCATAAGTTATACAGAGAGACATAGATGGGATGAAGGCAAATCCAGCCTCTCAAACCAAAAGTATGATAGACACCAGAAGTTTCTCAGTGAATGTCCTGCATCTCTAATCACCCTCAATGCACTTTACAGATGCTATAAGTGGATGTCTGACAGCCTTTTTTTTTTAAGAAACGGATTGCCATTGCTTCCTTCCTAGAATTTAGAGAGAGTGACTGGTCAGCTAGCTAGCTTTGTGCCTAAAGTGATAGAAATTCCTAGTTTCTATCCTGATGCCTTAATCATTGCACCAAATAGGTTCTCACATACTTTAGCCCAAGAGTAAAAATTTCTTTAGAAGTACTTTGGAAGACCAAACACCTGGCAGATTGGGTGAGCTGGTACTATCTAACATAATGTTTTGATAATCACAATAAATAAAAAATCAAAAAATATAATGAGGATGAGTCATGTAAAATAGAACCTTATATCAGCTCTCAGATACTTGATAAAAATTGGAAGAGATAACAAAAGCTCCCTTGCCCAACACCTTGAAAAGGAATGATAGCTGGGTCTACCCAGAATTATACATTATTGAAATGTGACTGAGACATATTGAGTTCCACACAATACTGATAACATATACCAAAAGACATATCCAGATTTTGTGTTCTCCCTGTCACCACCTTCCCACTCCTTTTGTAAAAATATGAAAGATGGAAGATTCATATATGCATGCCACTGCCTGACAACTCTTGATCTTTAGTGAAGTGAGGATCAAGGTGTAATGTGATTATCGAAAACTAATGCAATAGAAAGAGTTTTAAATTTTAAACGCATGCACGGTTTGGCCCGTCGCACCGCGCATGCGCGATTCGGCCTGTCGCGCTGCGCACGCGTGGTTCGGTCATCATGCGCACGCTGTGCACGCGCGGTTCAGCTTGTCGTGAAACTAATGCAATAGAAAAGAGTTTTAAATGGTGTGGCCTATTTTTCCCACTACTTTCCTGTAGAAAATGGGCTTCCCCTCTAATGCTTTCACATACTATTGCTAGTTAAAGCTTTAGCTTTTCCAAAACCCCACAGGTTACAATACCTCTTCTGCAGTGGTGGGATTCAGTCAGTTCGCACCACTTTGGCAGAACTGGTAGCTAATTTTTTGTTGCCCAGGCCCAGAATGGACTTTCAGAAGTGGCATCCACACAGAGAACCGGTTGTTCACATATTTGAATCCCACACTGCTCTTCTGTCCTTAAATGATAATTTGTTCACATACTTTGGTATTTTTGGCCTTTGAGTCAGCTTTAACTCCTGATGGCGTACTGGAAAAATCTCTGCTCTTTTCTTGGCAAGGTTTTTCCGAAGGGATTTGCCATTGCCTCCTTCAAGGGCTGAGTGAGTGAGTGACTGTTCTAAAGTCACACAGGTTGTTTCATTCCTAAGGTGCATTGGAATGCACGTCAGCCATATGCACTACACCAAACAAGTTCTCACATGCTTTAGCTTAAGGATAGCATTTCTTTCCTTTAGAAGTGCTTTGGCAAGACTAGGCATCACCCAGGGCAAGATAATAAGCTGATACTATGTCACACAAGGTTTTGATGAGTATAAGAAATTTAAAAGGCAAGAAGTTTAATTAGGATGGGGCCTAATTGTCATCTAAGTTTTTAAAACCCTTACAACTAGATAGAAACTGGTCTAACATCTGGAGAAGGAGGATAGATAGATGCGACAGTTTATCTTATTGAAATGTGCTTGAGAATTATTGAGTTTCATTCAAACTACTGATAAAATATGCCAAAAGCCATATCCAGGTTTTTCTCTTACCTATGCCTCTATCCTTCCAATACTTTTTAAGATGGAACATTTCTCAAATGTTTTGAAGCTTAGTGTAAGTGTGCTTAGTAAAGCTGTCAAAGCTTATTGGAATCACTTTAGCAACATCAGTATTTTCAATTTTGCCCTCTATTAAAATTAACTTGTTTTCTTGCCTTATCTTTGGATATTTCTTTCTATATTATACTTTGCAATTGAAGATGTTGTTTTCATCTGTTTTCTCAATAAACTCTTTCAACTTTTAGCTTATTGTGTATTGCTTTCTAAAAATCCTGCACTGAAATTGTGATTTTAATTCGGGGATACTAGACTTCCCTATTGAAAGATGCTTACCAGAAGCACCTTCTGAATCCCCTTCTGTTCTCACACTGTTAACCAGATTTTTTTTGTGAAATTCCACAGTTGTGAAATCATTGCAAGTGTTCTTTGCTTGAGTAAAAGATACTGAAATATTAAAAATGTAGAAATTATTCCTTGGTCTTTTATCTAATGGGTTATAATGGGTTTCTCTGGGGAAGTGGCAGTGGTGGGATTCAAATATGTGAACAACCAGTTGTCTGTGTGGATGCAGCTTCTGGAAGTCCATTCTGGTCCTGGACAACAAAAACTAGCTACCGGTTCTGCCAAAGTGGTGCGAACTGGCTGAATCCCACCACTGAGAAATGGCATAGGCCTCGGGGGGGATATTATATTCTGCAATAATCTTTTGGATAGATCATGTATTGCATAAAATAAAATTTCTAAATAAAAATGAAAATATCTATACTTAGTCTCTAAAACATGTATTTATATAACTTTCCTTCTAAACCTTATTTTGCTTTTCTTCTACTTCTGTGACTTTTTAAAGGATTGCTATGGATTTACTGTATTACTTATTATATAATAGGAATTCTATAGATCTCTGTGAGTTTACATTCTAGCTTTTTTTCTGTTTTAGGTATGTATTTAAAATCTTCTCAGGCAGCCCAATATAGAGGGTAGTGCTTGGTATACAGCAATGAAATATCATTTGGTTTGTCTGCACTCCCATCACAAAAGCCATTGGTTTCTGTGGCTTCATTATGTACCTTATTCTGTTGGTGGGTTTCTTGAAATTGTTTTCTGCCTTTTACTTTCTTTTGCAGAAAAGCTTAAATTATCTATCCCTGTATTAATAGTGTGGGCTTAAGTAGCCCAGTTGGAGCTCTTTCCCCAGTTGTGGTAGGTGGAATTTTTTTAAAGGCTAGAAGTCAAAGAGAATCTCAAGTGATGCAACATGCTTCAGGGATTCTTCTCGCTTCATTTATGTTTCACCTCTCTCAATTTGCACTGCTGGTATGACTCCAGCCCCAATTCTATTAACACAATTCTGAGATATTATTATTACATGTTATTAATTGGTACTGCAATATTTACAGAAAGTGATACATTTGTTAATTGCCAATTTATGTTAAAAAAGTCAGTTTTACTTTGGTTTCATAACTTTGTTAATAAGCACATAGGAGTAAGTTTTGTTTTGTTTTGCTAATTATGTTATTAAGCCCAAAGAAGCCAGTTTTATTTTGGTGTAGAAGACACTTTAGGGAAACAAAACAAATATTAGTAACATTCAGAATAGGAAACTTTTTGACTGTAGATAGATTTTTCACTACTTGAAAACTGGTGAGACAACATTTATTTAATGTTAAGACATTTAACACTCTTAAAGCATAGAAGTCATAATTTATAAAGTCAAATGATTCTAGGTTGAAAGTTTAACAGAAAAAAATATTTCTGTCTTTTCTGGAGCAAAGTGATATTTATTTAAATATGTCTTATATGGTCTTATATGTCTCAGGGTTGGCTTTATAATTTTTCTACTGGAAGGGAATTTAGGCAAATAATTGCATAAGATAGTTTTCTGATTAACTGGAATAAGAAGTGAGGCTATTTTGAAGAGAACAAAATGATTTTTTAAAGATAATATTTCAGAAATTGGATCCTACACATTATTTAAAGATTTTTTAAAAAGAATATACTGTGGAGAGATTTCAATATAGACAGAAAACAATGAATTAATTACATGTTTAACATGTTGGTAGCTTTTCCACATAATTATAAAAATAAAAGACAGTTATAATTTTCAGAAATTTGAACAAAACTTTCATGCATGAACTGATTACTAATAGGTAAATTACATCAGCAAAATCATTTCATAATTTGTTTGGTTATGAGTAAAAGAAATGGATGGTAAGTTTTCTAAAACTCTTTTTATTTCTTGGTTTTTAAACATTTAAGTAGTATACTTGAAAATGTATTTACATAACTTTCCAGTGTTGAAAAAAATGTTCATAGTTATAATACGTTGTGTCTCATTTTCTGTCCAAATACTATAGGCAATATTGGTTTCTATTTGATAGGAAACTGCTTTTTTCAAAGTAAGATTTCACTTTCCTTCTGATTGATGGACAAGGGGATTTGTTAATTTATAATGTTAAAATGGAATAATACCACAAAGTAAATAACAAAATAACAGATATGTTGTAAATAAAGTTCTAGTTTTCTTCATTTAATAATGTATCATTGAATACCTGTTAAAGTCTTTTTAGCCTAACAACTGCTGGGGAAATTGAGAAAAAATAATATACATAAGAGATTCTCCAATTTTCAATTTTCAAAATGAAGAAGAACATAACACTTTATTCCTAGATTCTGATTCTTCATAATTCAGGTTAAATAATCATTAAGAAGAAGATTGACTATCTTGATACATTATCTAGCATCAGGTATCAAGTTCTGTAAGTGATAGGTTTGTTCACCATAATCAAAATAGCCAAATTCATTACAATTACATTATCCAATCCATCCTTATACAAAGAACACACAATGCTTGGAATTATTTTTTTTAAGGTTTTGGAATAATATTGACATTTAATACCCATTAATGATGGAGCAAGCCATAATTTCCAGGGGGAGTTGTATATTTAGAAATTGTTTAAAACTTGTAAATTTTATTTTTTTATTGCAAAAGGAGGAAGTCAAAAGGACACACTGACCCACCAGAGCAAAAATCTCAATTGTAACAGTTTTAGTTATCTCTTTGATAACCTCTTGATTTTTTTGTCCATATAAATAAATGTTTCAGTTCAGATCCAGTGACAAACCTAAGAAGGGATTAGCTAGATTAAAACATGCCACCCAGGTAAAATGAACAGCATTTTAAATTTAATTTGCTTAGAACATGTAAAACAAACAAAACAAGTCACATTTGCAGGTTATTTACAAACTTAGATGGCCCTACAATGAATTCAACAGTTGTTACAAATGTTTATATATTTGACTTCTCCAAGTGTGTGACTCACCCCCCATTTTTCCAATTATCTTTTCTTACAAAAAATGATCTGAAATAGAGGTTTTTCCACTCCTGCTCTATGTGACCAAACCACTTATTCCATTTTTTTTGTACTTTCCATTCCCATTTTTTTGCATTCAGAAGTTTTAGTCAATGAATAATATATAGATGATAGATTATTAGAAAATTAATGATGAAACAAGTCATAAAATACAGTGGAGTGCATACTGAAAGAGTAGTTAAAAGTCCTAATTTTGAATGTTATTGCAAATGGAGGAAGTCAAAAAGAGACACTGATACTCGAAAAAGAATTTTGGTTGTAAAAGTTTTTGTTATCTTCTTAATTACCACGTGACATTTTTTATCCATATGAATAAAATTTTCAATTCAAGTCCAATTATAAACCTAAGAAAGGGTTGGGAACATACTAAAACATGTCATCCCAATATAATGAATGGGATATTAAAATTAATTTGTCTAAGAACATGTAAAATGAACTAAACAAATGCCAAATATAACCCACAATTGCAGATTATTCATAAACCTATATGGGTTTATACAGCTGTTACAAATGAACATATATTTGACATTACTAAGTCCATGACATTGATTCAAATTCTGTGGTTTTTTTAAAGAGAAAAGTATTGGAAAATTATGTCTTTTGTCATTTCTGTGTTAGTTTTCAAACTATATTATACTAAATTTCCATTGCTGGATTTGTTGTTATGCCTTTGTATCAGTAGTGGGATTCAGCTAATATTTTGTTGCCCAGGCATCCACACAGAGAACTGATTGTTCACATATTTGAATCCCACCACTGCTTTGTATATATTTCTTCTTCTTAAAGAGGACTTTGCAACAATAACAACAACAATAATAATGTTTTCTGTGAAATCACTCTTTTTCAACATCAATCTGCTTCCTCTTTTTAAGTTTGTAATCTCAAACAATTTCAGAGTGGTTATATCAAGAGTCCAATGGCTATGATGTTTCAAAAACTGAATATATATGCGAACAGGCATCAGAAACACACACACACACACACACACACACACACACACACACACACACACACACACACACATTTTCTTTTGTGAGCAGACATCAGAATTGTATTTTTTAATGTATGCCAGTGTGTTCACAGAAAAAACTGACAATAAAGGTTATCTTGTCTTGTCTCGTCTTGTCTCGTCTTGTTTCGTCTCATCTCATCTCATCTCATATCTCTCTGTCTGGAAACAATTCCTGCAACCATTCTTCATATGTTTTTGTCTCCAAGGCTCTTAATCATCTTAGTTGCTCTTTGCACTTTTCCCAAAGTCTCAACATCTTTTTTGTAATATGGTGACCAAAACTGGATGCAGTATTCCAGGTGTGGTCTTTTTAAGGATTTATAAAGCAGTACTAATACTTCACGTGATTTTTGATTCTATGTTTCTGTTTATACAACCAAGGATTTCATTAGCTTTTTTGGCTGCTGCTGCTGCACACTGCTGCCTCATAATTTTCTATGAGGAAATTATCTGAGAAGATATTGATAAAATTATTTGTGATTGTGATCAATAGTCATGTGAACTTTACATAATGCTACTTTTCAATTGCCTATTTATGGCAATATAATTGCTTTGAATATGAAATAATACCTGCCAAGGTTGTGGGGTCCCAAGTGCTTGTGTTGCCTTCTGGTGTTTTAGAAAATAAGTTTGCAGCAGCCCCTCAAATACTGGAATACTGCTATCAGGTCACTCCTAGTCCTTCTCTTCTCTAGCCTGGAAACAATTCCTGCAACCATTCTTCATATGTTTTTGTCTCCAAGGCTCTTAATCATCTTAGTTGTTCTTTGCACTTTTTCCAAAGTCTCAACATCTTTTTTGTAATATGGTGACCAAAACTGGATGCAGTATTCCAGGTGTGGTCTTTTTAAGGATTTATAAAGCAGTACTAATACTTCACGTGATTTTGATTCTATGTTTCTGTTTATACAACCAAGGATTTCATTAGCTTTTTTGGCTGCTGCTGCAGCACACTGCTGCCTCATAATTTTCTATGAGGAAATTATCTGAGAAGATATTGATAGAATTATTTGTGATTGTGATCAATAGTCATGTGCTACTTTTCAATTGCCTATTTACGGCAATGTAATTGCTTTGAATATGAAATAATACCTGCCAAGGTTGTGGGGTCCCAAGTGCTGTCATCATTCTGTGCTGGGAATCCAGTGATTGCATGGCATCTAATGCATGTGCCACAGCACAGACTGCATTATATACGCTGTAGCTTTGGGCAGTCATCTTCATTTCAAAAAAAGGTCCAGGAAGGTTCTGCAATTTTTCTCTCCCAGTGCAAAACTCTGTATGCTGTTCACCAGTGTAGTAATTTGAAAACAAACAGTTGAAAGCCTGTTCCCAAAAATCATTAATAAAATTGTCTTTCTTTAGTAAGTTAGGCTTTACGGTTGTAAGGAAATGTTGGAATTCCAACACTTCTCTGGAATGAACTGCAAAGGACAACATCCCTTGGAACACCATTGTACCCCAATCCTTATGAAACTGTAAGGCTGGGAAGTCCCATTGGGCTGTCATAACCCATACTCTGTCTAAAGTGTCTGCTATGTCATTATTTTGAGTGAGCAAAAATTTCAAACTCAGTGCAGAATGAGTTTCTGCATATACCACAAGTGCCTTGACTTCATTGATCCTAAAAAAATTGAGTCTTTTTTCAATCTTCATATATGAGTCATGGATTTCCAAGAAGTTTGTTATGGAGGGCATTCTGTCAGTGAAAGCAGAACAAATACCATTTTGGGAAAGCATTGGCACTAAAGTCCGAACAAAACTTTCTCCTTTGTCATCATCCAGTGTAATGATCCCAACCCATATCCATTGGAAATGTTTAAGCAGTTCGACAATACCCTTATACTGATGCTTTTCATTGGGAACCACCCGGTAAATGAAAGGGAACTGTATTTTAGTAGCCAATAGAGGATCAAACAAGTAATAAGAGACCTAAGGAAAACAACTTTCTTGGCATAAGTAAAATAAAAACATGTGTGCTTACTGACATGGTATAATGAATCTTCTTCCCAAGTTAGCACCCTCCATAATGGTTGGATATCCTATTTTTTGAATATAATATATTCATAATTATAGCAAAATTAAATATTAAATGTATCAACCTTGCCAGGCATGTTCAACTGCCAGTATGGCCAATTGTCAATATAATTGGAGAAGATTAGATTGGAGAAAAATTAAATAATTTAATGTCAGGACTTCTTGATACAAAGCAATAGTAGGAATTACTATTTCAAAAATATATTATTTTTTTAGTCCTAAGATTTTCTGAGAACATTTTTTCTAAATTAATATTTTTTTCTTAATCCAGATTGTGTTTTGAATAGATTTTCTCATATGAAAAAAATGACTTGTAACTAGCATTTCTAATATCACAAAAGGAACACAATTTGATACTTCTTGGAATTAAAGACAGAAGCAATTTTTCATCATTGAAATATAATTTTAACTTCTAAGTCAGTTGCATCTTTTTTGAAGCCTGTTTTCCAAACCAGCAGTTAGCAATTACTT
This sequence comes from Bothrops alternatus, assembly GCA_034064705.1. Taxonomy (NCBI): domain Eukaryota; kingdom Metazoa; phylum Chordata; class Lepidosauria; order Squamata; family Viperidae; genus Bothrops; species Bothrops alternatus. The sequence goes on along the minus strand of JARGCV010000156.1, from coordinate 1,479,587 downwards.
CAGAATGATCAAGCTGCAAAAGCATAGTATGGACTAGATTTAAGAGCTTAAATCTAAGGTTCCAATATAAAGAGTTTCTATATAACTACCCAAACAATAGTATGTGATCAGAACATCTGTATATAACTCCAACAGAAATACATGGACTGATAAGACGTATTAAAGTCTAGGAATAATGCTGTTCAATACAATATTTTTTCTTCTTTTTAATTGTATACATTTCTATGTATGTGTTACTTTATAAGTATATAATTAATTTATAAATATCATTTATACAGCAAAGTGGTGCTGATTTCTAAATAACAAACATGGGTGTTTAAATGAGTAGTATGTATGACACTAAATTTACTAGGCTGCATATTGGATGAAACCTCTCTGTTATCAAGTTTTTATTTTCTCTCTTGTCATTAATATGAACATGTTACAAGAATTATGAAAGTCACTATACATATATGAATTCTCCTACCTGGGGAATTTTATAAATACTTGAGATGGTGGCCATATGAAGGGAAGTTTCTGAATGAAGTGCTCCAGTGATAGCTATCAAATTCTTCCATGAATCACACTTGTAATTTGGAACAGTTGTTTTCAATCTATAGAGGAGATTCATGGTTGTCTGAAAGGTTAGTCTGTCATTGAAGTAGCTGTCATAGATATGGAATCCCATTGTTATATTAGCCAAGAGCCCTGGATTCTCATTGATTTCCTTCACAGCATACAAGAAAGTCAAAACTTGCTGGTAGTTCTTTATCACTACACTGTAATGAAAACATTGGTACAATCCAAGAATATGCTAGACCTTTGTAATCAAAAGCACATATTTCTTATAGAAACATCGGTTTTTCAGAATGGCATTCAGGATGTGTGAAATAAAGTATATATAACTTTGAAATGATCAATAAATGACTCAGAAAAGTAGTTTTTCTTTTTTTATGAAAGATTCACACCAGTTATTTGATTAGGCTAGTGAGAGAAAGAAACTTCTGTTATTGGTTTCTTTGCAGTTCTGGTGATTTGCCTATAAGAAGTGGATCAGATTCACCTTTGTATAGGTGAAGATAATATTGTGTGTCAAAGGAAAACAAATTTCCAATTGTCCCCTAAATTTAAAAAATATATGTCTGAAATGGGAAAAGAATTATGAAGCAGTAAAGTACAATATGATGTATAAGTTAGAAAAGCAGCAGTGGGCTGGGCTCAGACTTACCACTAAAGAATGATAAAACTTTTTTCTGCTTAATGGGATGCATGAATCCAGCAACAAAATATGTTTAAAATACTATTGCAGGATTGCTATTTTCTCTGAAGTTTTTGTCCTGAAAACTGAAAGGAGGAAACTATAGTGTCATTAATTACAGAGTCCTGTGAAAAAAAATTGTCCTTTTAGATTTGATCCAGTTATTCTAACAGTAGTTATGACTTAGGCCTCATTGATTTTAATGAATCTCATTTAACTTTAATTTGGATTATGATTATGTGTTCATTTTCAGTATCATGATTTGGTTCACTAATACACAAGTGATTACCAAACTGACCATATTTATAAGAGTAAAAATGAGAAAGATATATAGATGTGGTCCAAGATTTATTTTCTCATTTTTCTTCTTTCAAGATTCTTCTAGCCCTATAAGAATCTAGTGACAAACATAACATTAAGAAAAGCACTTCAGAACCTGAGTATGGTCTTCCTGGCCCACATCTGACACTTGAACAACCTACCCTGCTGACTTCTAGAGCTTTGTCATATTCTTTGTGTTTAACTTTTTATAGCTATTGATCAATATAGTCATCTCATACATGTTTGAAACAAGAAGTAACACAGTAAAAGGGATGGAAACTGAAGGACTGTGAGAAAGAGAGAATATGAAACATCTTCATTTATTCTGAGAAATCCAAGCTTTTAGAGATACAATGGTCATTAAGATGAAACTGCAGTAAATATGAATAATTTTGCATCCAAAATTGAAGGAAGTGCCTCATATGATACAGAAGCTGGGATTTAAAGAAGTTAAAGTAGTCTTGACAGATACTGAAAACAACATGATCTGATGATCAGATTAATAGAGTGTAGTTCTCACAAAAGAAAGGCAAAATGCAGAATTGAGAAAATGATATTCTAGAAAACCTGTAACCATATATTTAGTACAATCGTATTGAAATTTTCTATTTTGCTCATCCATTAAAAAAAGAAAAATTTGCTTTCTCTTCTCAGTAATCATAATAATGTGCTCCTGGATATCTTACTGAAATAAGAAATTCCTTACATAGGATCTTCAATAAACATTGATCTGGGGTGTTCCTGGAAAGACAGAACCTTGAAAAAGGAGACAAACTGAGAAGAGATCCCTCCAATGACAAAGTCACCTGGCTGGTAATATTCATGTGGAATTTGGAGGGCATCAATTGTGTTGCAGAGAATGGGATTCATCTTACATTCACTTTGGGTTAAAAACACCAGCCATAACATCAGCAGACATAGTACCAAAAAGATCATTGCAAATATAAAAATAAATCTGTTTTCTCCAAAGTAAAATTCAATGTCCCACTCTATTTCATTAATATCTAATGTTAGTTTTCTTATACCAATCCATTGTCAACAATTTTTCATTTTTCTACTTCCTATCCATGGAACAAATACAAAAATGAAATGAAATGTTAGTGTTTTTCCTTGCCCAGTGTCATGCCCTTTTCTAACATATATCTGTTCTGTTTTGGATTGTAGAACTGTTCACTAAAACTTCATGCAAACATTAAACAAGAAACAACATTACCATCACTTGAGATAATGATATAGTTCTCAATGAGCTCCCCAAAGTATTTTGATCACAAGTAACAAAGTATCTGAAGAAAACATGTTTGTGATCTCATCTCATATCTGCTCCTCATTGAGAGAAGGAGGATATTTGTTTCTATAATAAGTAGGAAGAAAATACATATAGAAAAAGAAGAGTTGGAAAAAGGTAAAGAACATTCTTGTGATAAAATAACAATAAGTTGCAGTCAGCTACTTATGAAAGCATAGGAAACTCTCAGAAGAATTCCAAAATAGATTCCACAAAGTGGTCATTCACATATCTGTCTTCCTTGAATAATGAGTATATTCTGTAAACAGAAGTATTGCTGAATTGTTTTAAGAGATCTGTTATTCCTGTTAACATTGCATGACAATGCATTTCAGTGTAGTTTTAACTAATTAGCTTTTTTTCCTTTAAGATGAATTTATTTTTTATTTATTTTACGTATTTATTAAATGTTTAGGCTACCTGTCCCCCCTACAATGTGAAAGCATATGAAAAGAATGGAGTTCTATCTAGCCAAAGAGAATTAGCTTAAGTTACCTTTAAAAGGCACTTCTGCATCAGTATAATTTCCCCCTCATTTCTTCCTTGCCACTATGTAGCAAATTATTTAACTACAATTATCTGGATTGATGAGGTCATATTGTTAATAACTGTTGGGAAACATTACATGGTCATATTAAAAAAGGAAGGTACCAATAGTGGGTAATATTTCATTACCCAAACTAGGTAACATCATCAGTGCTATCAGAAGAGAAGGGGTATGTATGTTCTGTCATGAAGAGGTTACTGATATTATAATGCTAGGAGCTGCTAGGAAAATGGTTGCAGAGACGTTAAATCCCTTGTTGACTCTTCAGAAAGCTTTAAATTATATTTCAGTTGGAGAAAAAAGGCAGCTAAGTTAAACTCAGAGATGTCCATATAATGTGGAAAGTTCAGGAGGAAATGTTGTATATTAATCTCTTACCCTTGCAATGGTAAAACCAAGCTGCTTCACTCTATCTTTCAAAACTTCTTTGACTGCTTTATTTCTAAAGCTATAGATAATTGGATTGAGCAAGGGGGTTACTACTGTGTTGAGCATTGTGGCTAATTTATTGAAATCCATAGATGAGTTTTCAGATGGCCTGACATAGATGAATATGGAGCTACCATAGTAGATTGAGGCCACAGTGATATGCGAACTGCAAGTGCTAAATGCTTTATTCCTACTTTGGGCAGAAGGCATCCTTATCACTGTGACAATAATGCAGGCATAAGAGATGGTAGTGACGGAGACAGAGGAAAGCAAGGTAAAACATGATAAGGCAAAATCTAAAGCTTGAATGAGGTGGGTATCTGCACAGATCAACTTTGTCAGGGCTCCTGTGTCACAGAAGAAATGATCAATGATATTGGGTCCACAGTAAGGCAGGCTTGACTTGAAAACTATCGCAATTATATTGCAAACAAAACTAATGAACCAGCAGAAAAGCACCATCAGTAAACAAACTTGGTTACTCATGATGGCTGTGTAACGCAATGGGTTACAAATAGCTAGGTAGCGGTCCACAGACATTGCTCCCAGTAGGAGGACTTCTGTGGTTCCTGCAAGAAAGTATAATATGACTTGAAAGATACACGCAAAGAAGGAGATGGACTTCTTCTCTGAAATGAGAATGCTGAGCATCTTCGGTGTGACAGTGGTGGTGATGATAATTTCCAACCAGGAAAGGTGGCTGAGGAAATAGTACATAGGGATGTGAAGACGGGAGTCCAAGCGGATCATGAGGACAACCAGAGCATTACCCATTAATGCTAAAACATACATAATCAGGACAATGCAGAATAGAGGCAGCTGTATCTTCTGGAGATGAGAAAAGCCAAGTAAAACAAATTCAGTGACAGCATTTCCTGAGATATTTTCTCTGCTTTTCAAGATCATTGGGTCAGACAACTGTAAAACAAACAAGTAAAAATCCACAAAATAATATTACTTCTATGAATTCTTAGAATAAAGAAAAGAATAAAAACAAATTAGGGGAAATTATGAAATAATTTTGTGTATCCCAAACCAATGAAGAATTTGATTCTTGGCTCTACTTTCCAAACCATCTGAGAGAAAAAATATATCTAATATATTTAATCTATCTATATATTATAATTCACATACATACCCAATTCTCACACACACTCTCACCAGAGTCTAATTTTTATTTGTTTTTCTTGCAAATCAATCATCAGATTTTTTTCTCCCTGGTATATGAAAGAAAATTCACAACAAATTTAATCTCTTTAAATCTATCTGGTTAAACAAAAAAATAGTAAGATGGTGGGGAGAAGGCTAAATGTATGAGATCCATGTACTAGTTGTTGTTAGCTTGTTGTATGTATTTATTTGTTGTCCAAGAGAAAATTAGCAAATCACTGGTGCTAGTGATTATTAATATCACTGCTTACCTTCAGGCTCTGGGATTTCCTTGCTATTTTGAATTCTTCATTCAGCATCTGCAGAATTCATGATATATAGTTAAGGGTGGGAAATATGCAATGAAAATGATTCAAAATTATATAATAACATGAATGTAAGAGGTACTTGAATATTACTTAGTTGAATTCTTTCTGTATATATCAAGCTTAATCCAACTATTAAAATTAGATAAAATAAATAAAAAGCTTCTCTTGCAATGCATTTTGCTTCCATGACTTTCTTTTTCAAATCATATTCTAATTGTTTGATAAAATATATTTCTTGGATGTATTAAGAATGCTGAAGGCATTAGGAATCTATGCATAACATATAGGAAACATACAGGAAAAAAGGAAAATGCTATCTGTTTGGCATAAAATTCTTAACTATTACAAAAGATCTGCAGAAGAGCATCACTGACATCTTAAATAATTATCATGTATTTCATTTTAGCTAAACTAATCACTTGGGGGTTTAAATAGAGATTTTGGAGATCCAGGCATTTGTACTCTTCTGGGAAATTTGTTTCTCAAGACTAAGTAAACATTGGCTTCCCGCAGTACTGTGATACTGATATTTAACTAACATCGATATCTCTGTTAAATCTGAGAGATGATTAATTGCTATTGATATGTGATAGGTGAAGAAGAAAAAAACATTTGAAGTTCATTCTGAGAGAAAACCTTTAGGAACAACTAAGTCCATAAGTTCCATTCTGTTTATCAAATATAATAATGAACTCTATAGTTAAAAAGTAAATTACATTGTGGATGCAACTGAAGGATTTAGAGGTGTGTCTGTCAGTTTCAAATTACCGAGACAGGAAGTTGGGGTTCAGGACAATTTTCATCTTTGGAGGGATTCATTCATTCATTCATTCATTCATTCATTCATTCATTCATTCATTCATTCATTCATTCATTCATTCATTCATTCATTCATTCAAATATAAAACTGCCCACTCTGGGAGACTTACAAATTAAGTATAAAAACATAAAAAACTATATACATACAGTATTATGTTATTATGAGGTAATAAAAATAAAATAAAATAAAAAGTTAAAAATAGGTGGAAGGAGAGCCTTCAAAGTGCTAACCAGCCCCATGGTTACATTCTCCTCTCCCAAGTGAGTCTGCAAACCAAATCTTCATACATTCTGCAAGGCCAAGAGAGTGGGAACCCACCTTACCTGTTTCAAAGGGTGGGCCAACACCTTTAAGGTGACCCCACCAGTCAAAATTCTTCAACTGACAGAATCTGCAACATACCCTCCCTGCCTCACTAGGAGGGACAGACTGATGTAATGGAGTGAAGATGGTTCTGCAGGTATCCTAACCCTATGCTATGTAGGGCTTTATAGGTCATAACCAACACTTTCAATTGGACCAATAAGCAAACCAGCATCCAGTGCAGCTTCTGCAGCTGAGATGTTATACGGACCATCTTTGGGGCAATCCAGATTGCTTGTATGACCTTATTCTCTACCAGCTGGAGCTTGTAGATACTCTTCAAGAGTAGCCCTATATAGAGCCCATTGCAACAGTCCAGAAGGAGATCACCAGGGTGTGATTGACTGAGGAAAGTTAAGTGAAACACAACATGAAGTTATGCAAAGTCCCTCCTAGCCTTAATTGCCACCTACTCTTTGAATAGGTGCCATGAGTTTAGGAGGAATCCCAGATTACACATTGGGTCTGTTTGGGGTAATGCAACCCATCCAGGATAAATGATAATAAACTCCAAGATACCGAGAGCCCCCCAGTTATAGCCAAAGATATAGTCTCTTGTTCTCCATCCAGGCTCCCAGAATCTCTACACACTGCAAAAGAAAGTCCACAGCATCACTCAATCCAGAATGGAGATATATAGATGGGTATCATCAGCATACTGGTAATATCTCAATCTACTGTGATGGATTATCTCACCCAACAGTTTCACGTAAATGAAGGAAGAAGAGGACAGCACCAAACCCTGCAGCTTCCTACAAAGCAAGGCTATGAAATGGACCCTTCTTTCCTTATCAACACCAGTTGAGATTGACTTTGAAGAAAGGAGGTGAACTAACACAAAACTACACCACCAAACCACAACTCCCTAAGTCAGTCCGAAAGTACACCATGGTTGATGGTACTGAAAGGTGCTGAAAGGTCAAGAAGAGCAAGGAGGAATGTATTTCCTCCATCCCGCTCCTGCCAATCATCTAAAAGTGCAAGCAAAGATGTTTCTGTCCTGTATCTTGGCCAGAAATCTGACTGAAAAAGAGCCAAATAATCCATGTCATCATCTGGAATTGCAATGATACGCCCTCAACACCAAACCTAAAAAGAAAAAGTGAAATATTGGATAAAAATTGTCTAGAATGGTGGAATTCAGTGATGGCTCCTTGAGAGGGAACATCAGTGCCTCTTTAAAAAGATCTCAGAAAACTCCCTTCATCAAGGACAAACCCACATGATACTTCCTGGGTGGCCTTGAGCAGCCAGGAGGGACATAGATCTAACTACAATTTGTTACAATTACATTCTGGAGGATCCTGTCCACTTCCTCAAATCTAACAGAATCAAACTGTTTTCAGATGTTCCCAGCCATTTCCACAAAACTTGCACCATGCTTGGCATCCAACTAGGAACAAATTCAGGTGATTATATCTCTGGAGGCACAGAAAATTCCTTTGTGTGGCCCTACAAATGTGGCCCCATTAACCCTAAATAGCCCTGTTAGATGGCATTCTGTGGATGTGAGAAATATTGATGCTTCGTTGCTTTTATCACCAAGTGGTAGGCCTTAGTAGCAATTCTAGCTCATGGTTGATTAAATTCATCCCTTGCTTTCCTTTAGCAGTGCTCTAGGTATATCTTAATCCTTTTCATCTTCTTTAGCTCCTCTGTGAACCACAGTAATGGGAGCAATCAGCCAAGACAGGCCTCACAGGCATCATACTGTCCCAAACTCTGGCTGCTTCCCTGTTCCAGGCAGCTTCCAGGGCTTCCACAGGCCTGTGCTACAGATCATCAGGTATTCCTCCCGGCTCCCTCTGAAATGCAGTTACCTGGAATGAACCAATTGAATGGTTCTCAACCTGTGGGTCGCGACCCCTTTGGGGGTCAAATTACCCTTTCACAGGGGTCGCCTAAGACCATCAGAAAACACATATTTCTGATGGTCTTAGGAACCGAGACACCACTCCGCATCCATCTCCGCATGACCTCCACTGCCAGTTGCATAGAGAGAGACAGAGAGGCACTTTTGCTTCCTTTCTCTCTCTCTCTCTCAGGCAGACATACCTCCTGCAGGGCTCCTGATTGGCCCTGCACCCGGGTGCCCCACCCCCTGGGAGAAATGCGGCCAGGGCCTCATGGCTTGGAGCCACCCGGGGAAGTTCTGGGATCCCTGCTGGGAGCAGCCCGCTGGAGGCTCCGCTGAGCGGGCCATCCCTCCGGAAAGCCGTGGCCCAAGGGAGACCAGCCCCAGCGATCCCCAGCCAGCCCAACCATTGGACCTGCTGGCCAGGAAGGCATGCCGGAATCCAGGCTGCTGGGAAGGAAGGAGATTCAGCAAAGGTAGGAGAGGAGAGCCATCTCCTGGGGCCGGCATTGGCAGCGGCTTTCTTGCCCTCCCCTTCCTCCTCCCCTTCTTCCTCTTGGTGCCCCCAAAGTGGCTCGGGCAGGCGCCGGGACAAGAGGGGTGCCTGGGGGGAACAGCCGAGCTGGCAGAGGGGCACCAGCCCCCACCGTGGCTCCATTGGATGGGCAAAGGGCGAGGCCGGGCAGCGCAGAGTCCCGGCTAGCACGACTGCTTCCTTGCCCTCCTCTTCTCCTTCCTCCTGCTGCCCCCCCAGGTTGCTCAGATGGGCACTGCCTCCACTGCAGTTCCATTGATGGGTGGAGGGTGAGGCCAGGCAGCGTGGAGTCCAGTGGGGGCGGTGGCCAGGCCAGGGGCAGTAGGGACCCCGACGATGCTGCCCTGTCGGTGCCGCTGCCACTGGAGGCACTGCTGTCCTGTTCCCCCTCCCTGCTGTTCAGCTGAGGATGCAGCGGGGCGGTGGCCAGGGCAGAGGCGAGGAACCCTGACGATGCTGCCATGCTATCACCACCTCCGCCAGAACCACTGCCTCCCATCCTGCTCCCCCTCCCCGCCCATTCGGCTGAGGACACGCAGAGGCCAGGGGCGGTAGGGACCTCCAACAATACTGCCTTAAGAGAGAGAAAGAGAGAGAGGAAAGAGAGACAAACAGAGGAAAAAAAGAGGAAAGAGAGAAAGAGGGAGGAAACAGGGAAAGAGAAAGAGGAAAGAGAGACAGAGAGAGGAAAGAGACTGCCTTCCCAGTCACCGAGAAAGGGGGAAAAAAGCCATGAGCGAGTTCCCCTTTCTGCCTCGTTGCTGAAAGCTTTTTTTAAAAAAAAAAACGACCACTCGTTCAGAACTCCTCAGGGCTTGTTTGCATGAGCTTGTGGCAGATCAGTAAATAAAGGGGTGGGGAGCCAAACCATCCAAGACATTTGCATCCTGAATGTGTGGACGCTGCCTTCATGACTTGCCACCACCATCCCCTCTCTTCCCGCCCTGCTCGGGCAACATGCTGCTGCTGCTGCTGGCTGATGTCAGACCCTAAGAGGCCCCAGCTGTCCAGACGGGTAGAGGCGGTTGCTACATACCCGTTTCACAGTCTGCTCTGCTGCTCATCGTGCCTTGCTGCTGCAGGTTCCAGGCAAACGCCGACATCCTCTCGGGCATGATGATGTCATCACAAGGTGACTTGCAGGTCTTCTGGTTCAGAGGGCCTGGTAATGCCAGCAGAGGGCGCCTAAGCTCTGGCAGCTGACCATCGAGTCCCGAATGCCCAGGGGAACAGCAATCAAGCCTCTTCAGGTCCGACAACATGCAAGTGGTGGGGCCATTGAATGATTCCTGGACTGGCTTTGTGTTCCCAGGAATGTATGGCATACAGGAAGGCATAGAAGAGCAGGGATCACAGACTTTGTTAAACCATGACTGTGGCTTGATGGGTGGGGCTGGGCCGGTTGTGGGTGGGGTGTGGTGACAGGGGTGTGTCTAGAGTATAAGAGCAGCTGGAAGCAGACTATTCTCAGTGCTAACGTTTTCTCCATTTGGCGAATAAAACAAATGGTTGTTTGTCATTCCTGGTTTATGGTTTGTTCCTGGAGCTCAAGCAGGATGGCATAACAGCTGAGCTGAGCTGCAGTGCCGATCCGATCCCCACACGTCCTGGTTCCCTGGCCGTGCTCGCCCCCAGCAGCCCTAAAAAACACTGTGGAAGAGTGGGGAATGCTGGGAGTTGCAGTTCATCACCATCTGAAAAAACATGATTCTCCAAAGATCGATCCTTCCTTCCTTCCTTCCTTCCTTCCTTCCTTCCTTCCTTCCTTCCTTCCTTCCTTCCTTCCTTCTTTCCTTCCTTCCTTCCTTCCTTCCTTCCTTCCTTCCATCTCCTTCCCTTCCCCTTCAATCTCTCCTTCCTTCCTTTCCCCCCCAATCTCCTTCCTTCTTCATCTCCTTCCTTTCCCCTTCAATTTTCCTTCCTTCCTTCCTTCCTTCCTTCCTTCCTTCCTTCCTTCCTTCCTTCCTTCCTTCCTTCCATCTCCATCTCCATCTCTTCCCCTTCAATCTCTCTCCTTCCTTCCTTCCTTCCTTCCTTCCTTCCTTCCTTCCTTCCTTCCTTCCTTCCTTCCATCCTTTCCCCTTCAATCTCCTTCCTTCTCCATCTCTTTTCTTTCCCCTTCAATCTTCCTTCCTTCCTTCCATCTCCATCCCTTTCCCTTTAATCTCTCTCTCCTTCCTTTCTTTCTTCCTTCCTTCCTTCCTTCCTCCTTCAATCTCCTTCCTTCTCCATCTCCTTCCTTTCCCCTTCAATCTTCCTTCCTTCCTTCCTTCCATCTTCATCCCTTCCCCTTCAATCTCTTTCTCCTTCCTTCCTTCCTTTCCCCTTCAATCTTCTTCCTTCTCCATCTCCTTCCTTTCCCCTTCAATCTTCCTCCCTCCCCTTCTCTCCCTCCCAACATTTTTGAGCAAGGAAGAGTAAGCTTCTCCAGTGAGCATTGCTATATTGTTTTTGTAATTAATCACTATGATTTAATTATGTTCAATTCATAGCAATGAAAATACACCCTGCATATCAGATATTTACATTACGATTCAAAACAGTAGCAAAATTACAGTTATGAAGTAGGAACGAAAATAATTTTATGGTTGGGAGTCACCACAACATGAGGAACTGTATTAAGGGGTCGCAGCATTAGAAAGGTTGAGAACCACTGCTCTAATAACTACTAAGTATTCCTGGATGATAACTGCTACCCCTATATCCCTGCCCTAGGGTGATGGTTAGTACCAAACCCTAAACCTATCTGGATATAATTCAGAAACAACCCCTCCTCCCCAGGTCTTGGTGATACATGCCAGGTTGGCCTCCTTATTACTGAGGAGCATTATTATTGAATGACCTGGTACAGCAATAAAAATCTCCAGGCCATGTTGGTCTGCTGAATAAGGTCTGAATCTGTGTACAAAGGGCTGGAACAAACACCAAGGGTGTCTTCCTTGAGAGTAGCTCACGCTCTCACTCATATCAAAATGTTCCCTACCCATACCACTTGAATACGACAACTTCCCATGCACTACCTCCCCAAGAGTGCATTACCTCTTAACCTCAGCCTCCTGGTTTCCCTAGCTTCATCCAAGCATACAATAGACAATTATTGAGGATGCCAGATCCACGGTACTTCAGCATTCAGTCTCAGCATAGTATGGATCCTACCCATTACAATATTATTTAAATTATATGCAGAAAGGAGGCATTTCATACTCTATAAATAGTAAGGTGACCAACTTTTTTACAATGAAAAGGACACAAATAAATTGAAGAAAAAAATATCATAAATAAAAGAAACATTTTATTCATTGCAACAATAATACATAATACACTATAATATGATAAATGCATAATAAAAACATTTGTAACAATAACATTTTATATTGTAATTATGCTTACATGCCACACCCTTGCCCACAGCCGCCCAGCCAGCACTGCTGCCCTGCCATGTAGAGTGGGCCCTGCGGCTCCCAAAGCACCAGCTGTGCCAGCTTTGGCTCCAGACGGCAGCCCGCTGTCAACACAACCCACCTGCAGCCACCCCGCCAGCACCACCGCCCACCCTGCTCAGCCCCTTGTAGAGCAGGCCCCGCGGCTTCCACAGCACACGGGGCAGCCAGCCACTGCCGCCCCTCACACCCCCACCCGCAGCAGCCCTGCCGCTCCTGCCTCTTGCGCTCGCAGCCATTATTGCCCTAGCAGGGCCGAAGATCAAGAGAAAGTTACCGTGGCATCACCACTCCAGTCTCCTCCAGGTTTCTTCGGGACTAACTAGGAGATGGTGTAGTTGGGTAGCAGGGAGGGGTGCAAAGTTCCTGCCAATTTGCCTTCGCTGCTGACAACTTACATATGCAAAGTTTGCTGGCCGGGTGTTTTGATGCGCTCAGCAGCAATTCCTATTGGCTTTCGAAAGTTGAAATGCAAAAGTTGAAAAAAAAACCATAAAAATAAAAGGAGCCGGAACGCCGTTCTGAGTGTTCTATGAGAAAAAAAAGGCCCTGCAGATTAGTCTTTAAATATAGAAAAGGAGGACATGTAGGAGGACACTTTTTGAGGGAGGACAGAACTCACAAAAGGAGGACTGTCCTCCCTAAAGGAGGACGGTTGGTCACCTTATAAATAGTGTTTTTATTTTCTCCTGCAGAGAATATTCAAGAAATGCAAAGCACAGTTACTGAATTATGGCTTTACTTATTTTCCAAGGAATGGAAGTAACAAATGTTATACTTCGTTATATTTGCTATTATTTATCTGATGGCTGTAGTTGGGAATGTTGTGTTTATTACTCTAAAGACCCTCAGCTATAATTTGCATATGGCCAGGAATTTTCTTTATTGAGTTTAGCTATTGTTGAGCTAGATTCTATCTCTATCACTTTTCCCAAAACCATAACCTATTCCTTCCTTTTTTTTTTTTTTTACAAAGTTTCATTGAATATACAGTTAAAAACAAAAAAGACACATTGGACATAATACAATTAAAGACAAAAAAGACACATTGGACATGATATAACTTTCCTGGTTTGAATGATACTATTAATATTGCCTTACATTATATTATTACATTGTAACAAAGTGAGCATTCTTTCAATAATGTGCATTATAGTTAAATAACTTTAATTCTATCTGATATAAAAAATACTAGTATAAAAAATTCTAAATTATCAACTTATTCATTAACATTCATCCCAGCGTGCCACTTTAAATCTAACTATTTATGCACTTCATTCCAAATTTCAAAATAGTCTGATTGAGTTTTATTTTTGAGCTCTAATGTTAACCTATCCATTTCAGCGCAGGATAGGATTTTGTTTAGTACTTCTTCGGAGGGGGTTTCTTTTCCTTTCCATTTCTGAGCATAGGATAGTCTAGTTAGAATGTGCAGTACTAAATATAAAGATAGGGCACACAGGGTTGGCCTCCTATGGGTCCCGTCTGTTAGACAATGCCATTTGGCGGGACCTAGGGTTAAGGCCTTCTCTGTTGCTGCCCCAGCCCTCTGGAATCAACTTCCCTCAGAGGTTCGTACTGCTCCCTCCCTCCTAGCTTTCCGAAAACTTTTAAAAACACATCTATGCAGACAGGCTTGGGGCGTGTGAGCTGCGCTCTGCCCCTGGGCCTTTGATTTGGACTGTATATGAGTGGGTATAGTTTTATAGTTTTTCATATTGTATACTACCATTTTCACTGGTTTATATTTTGTACTTGTATTATTTGCTGTGAGCCGCTCTGAGTCTGAGGAGAAGGGCGGCATATAAGTCAAAATAATAAATAAATAAATAAATAAATAAATAAATAAATAAAGATCCTTTGCTGAATTTATCCTTAGTGATCCCTAATAAAAAAGTTTCTGGTTTTAATTCAATTTTTAATGATAATATCTCTTCCAACCAATTTTTTATCAAATGCCAAGATTCTTGAGCTTTTGGGCATTCCAACCACATAATTACAGTAAGTCCCTGGTGATTTTCTAGATTTCCAACATAATGGTGAGGATTTTTTGTCCATTTTTGCTAATCTTATAGGAGGAAGATGCCACCTATAAAACATCTTATATAAATTTTCTTTATAGGTGGCCGCTAACGTTAACCTCCTATTCTTGTTCCGTAGTAGCTGCCAATTATCTAACTTGATACTGTAGCCAAAGTTTTTGCTCCAAATTAGCATTGTATCTTTTACCTGTTCTTCTAGCATGTCTTGTTCTAGTAGATATTGATATATCTTTTTTATCGCTTTATCTTCAGTTCCTAATAGAATTTTATCTAATTCTGTGTATTCTAATTTTATCCCAGGTTCTTTTTTATCTTTTCTGTATCGTGATCGTATTTACAAATATGCCCACCATTCCAGCTCTATGCCATCTTCTAATAGTTTCCCCCTTGTTTTCAATTCTCTGCTTTCATCTAGGATGTCTTTATATTTATATGTAATTACCTTTCTCAGTTCACAAATTTTGGGTGCAGAAATAACTGCAATGTCAAAATCCAATTAGGGATTTTCTTGTAGTTAAATTTTTTAATTTTAATCCACACATCGTCTAATATAGTGTTTCTGAAAATACTGATGAGCCTTGTGTTTCCCATCCCATAGTATTGCATGCCACCCTGTCTGCATGTCATGGCCTTCTAGTGCTAACAATCTCCTATTCCTTAAGTGTATCCATTCCTTTAACCAAGCAGATGTTGCCACTTGGTAATATTTTTCCCAATTTGGGAGACTGAATCCTCCTCTTTCCTTTGCATCTTGTAATCACTTGAATTTAATTCTCGGTTTTCTCCCTTGTCAAATAAATTTGGATATAATTTTGTTTAAATTTTCAAAGAAGTCTTTGCCTAATTTAATCTATGCATTGGAATAGAAAAAGCGGTTTAGGAAGCACGTTCATTTTAATTGTCGCAATTCTCCCCATAAAAGAGAGCTGTAAGTTTTTCAATCTGTCTAAGTCCACCGTAATTTGCTCTATTAGTTTGTCATAATTTTCTCTTTTAAGTGTGATGCATCTTGCTATCAATTGAATCCTAAGTATCTTACTTTTTTAGCTATTTGAGTGTTAATTTTTTTCTGCTAGCTCGTTTTCTTGTGATTTGATCATATTTTTAACTAATATTTTAGTTTTTTCTTTGTTAACCCCGCTACATCGCCATAGTTTTCCGGGACCTGTAATAATCTTAAACCAGACTCTAAGAGCTCTTCCAAAATAAAAACTAAGTCATCTGCATATGCCTGTAGTTTGAATATCTCTTTCTTAGTTTCTAAACCTTTAATCAGTTTATCTTCTTGGATTATTCTTGTTAAAACCTCTAATGAGAGTACAAATAATAATGCTGATAGTGGGCAACCTTGTCTCATACCTTTTTGTATTTGGAAACTTTTTGTTAATTCTCCATTCATAATTACTTTTGCTTCTTGTTTAGAATAAATTGCTTGGAACATGTTTATAAATCTTTCCCCAAATTCCATATGTTTAAGTTGGGTCAACATAAAGTCCCATCAAACATTATCAAATGTTTTCTGCGCATCAACAAAGATCAGTGCCATTTGTTTTTCATTGTGTGATTCATAATGTTCTAGCATATCTACTATAATCCAAACATTATACTGTATCTTATTTGTCTTTTGAGCAAGAAACCATTTTGACTGGTATGGATAAATTCAGCTAAGAATCTTTTTATCCTTTCTGCCATTATTGTCATAAAAATCTTGTAATCCATATTTAATAGAGAAATAGGCCTATAGTTTTTGATGAGAGTTAAATCAGAATTTTCTTTAGGTATTAGCGTGATGATTGCTTCTTTCCATGAAGTTGGGGTCTTTGCTACTTTTAGTACTTCATTAAATACATCCAATAGGGTTGGGCTGAAAAGTTCTTGAAGGTTTTTATATATTTCAGATGGTAATACATCAGGGCCTGGTGTTTTGTTGCTTTTTTGTTTTTTAATTGCTTCTATAATTTCCTGAAGTGTTTTGTCTTTATTTAATATATTTTGGAATTTTTCCGGGACCTTTGGCAGTTTGGCATTCATATGGTACTGTAGTATTCTTCCTTCACTAATCTTTACATCATCTTTATAAAGATTTTTATAGAACTCATACGTCACATGTTTTTTCTCCTCAGTCTGGTATACCATCTCTCCTACTTCGTTGCTTAGTTTATTAATCCATCTTTTATCTTTTTGTTTTTTTTAGTCTATAAGCCAACCATCTCCCAGGTTTGTTGCCTATTCAAAAAAAAATTGTCTGATACTTTTTATTTTTTGTGCCAATTTTTCTTTTTCTATAATATTCAATTTATGTTTGTTTAAGTCTAGTTGTCGTTTTAAATCCCTACACTGTGGGTTTTTTTGTAATTCTATTTCTAATTTTTTGTGTTCTTCCTCTAAGCTTTTTTGATACCATCCTTTTTTTTATTTTCATTAGCCATGTATGCAATTGCAGTTCCTCTCATGACTGCCTTGACAATATCCCATAGATATTGGGTATTAGTCTCCTCTTTCTTATTTGTCTGGAAGAATATCTGCATTTGTTCTTCCATCTTATGCTTGAGTTCTTTTTGATTTAAGACTGCTTTTTAAGGTCCATCTCCTTGTTGTCTTCTGACCTTTCCATTTCTCTTTCGTTGTCCAGACCATGTCAATTCTAGACAATGATTGGTGGCGCCCTGAATAATATGTAAAAAAAAATTATGTTTGAATTTCTCTCCCTCCAACTATCCTGGATGTTAAGTTCCTCTACCATTTTAAAAAAACATATTGGGTAATATTCTTCTAGTTCCTTTTCTTACATTCTCGCTTTTATACTTTAATTCTCTATCTACAATTGCATTGAAGTCACCAATTAAACAAATATTCTCATATTCAATGTCGCTGATAATCTTATGTATTTTTTTGTAGAATTGTCTTTGTCTCTCATTGGGGGCATAAATTCTTACTAGGGCAACTTTTTTTTAATTCAAGGAGATTTCAATTATCAGTATTCTACCTTCTTCATCCTAGTAAAAAAATTTTTCTGGTCTTTTTTCCTTGACATATATCACTATTCCTTCTTTTTTCTGCTGTGAAAGAGATAAAAATTAAGTTCCTAACTTGGCGTGATTTAATAGGTCTTGGTGCTGATTCTTTATATGTGTTTCTTGTAAGATTATTATGTCTAAACTTTTCTTATTAAGCCTATTCAAAATTTTGTTTCTCTTAGCCAGAGAGTTTAGGCCGTTTACATTTAGTGATAATACTGTTAATTCTTCCACATTTTTACCTATATTTTGATCTATTCATTCTTGTCGATCTATCTTCTTTAAATTCTTTATGTCTACTTTTATTGTCATTGCCTTCATTCATTTGTTCCTTTCTCTCAATTTCCAGTTCTTTGCTTTGTGTTTCTCGTACCTTTCTGCTGTGTCTCTCTGTAATAGCTTCTTCTCATAGTTCTCTTCCTTCTAATTCATCTTTGCTACCTAGATATTGCTGAGAAAATTCTCCTGCTTTATTTATCGTATCCAGCCTGTATCTTCTTTCTTGCCAGGTCACCAGGATCCCTTCCGGCATCAACCACCTACAGTTAATATTTCGCCTTATTAGTTTTGATGTGATGTGTTGATAAGGTCTTCTAAGATCTCTTGCCCTCCTGGGGACCTGCTTAAGAACTATTAGTTGTTTTCCTTTATATTCTATTGGGTCATCTCTAGTTCTATGCAAAATCTCATCTCTGATTGACTTCTTAACAAATCTGACATGCATTTCTTTAGATAAGTTATTTCTTCTTGCATAATTGGTGTGTATTCTATATATTTCATCTATCTCATTTGCCATCTCTTCTTTCTCAATTTCTAAAGCTCTCTCTAACAAATCATTTCTGGGAGATCCTCCCCCTTCTCTTCTTTCACGTTCTGAAAATGTAAATAGTGATCTGCTTTCTCTGTCTCTAGCAAGATGACAGTTTTTTTCCAAGTCTTTATTTGCTTGTGAGAGTCTTTTATTCATTTCATCTACTCTCCTTTTCTCCTTATTCATTCTATCTTCCATTTCTAATAATTTCTGTTCATTTTTCAGTATTTGTTGTTGGAAGCATTCTAATTTCCCATCCATTGCTTCCATCTTTTCTTTGAGTTTTCCAGTGTCATTCCTTATTTCGCCTATTTCTTTTTTCAAGTCTTCATGGTTTCTCTGCATGAGTCTGCTCTTTCCCTTGACATTATTTCTTCTATTGATCTTTGCCCTGCTGGGCTTAGATCCACCGATGTTGTTTGAGTTATCTGCTTTCTTCCAGTCCCAGCTCTTGTTAGGTTGGGGATGCTTGTCATCTTTCGGAGTGACGTCAACCAGCCCTCCGACTTATATACAATCTTTCTCTTTTCTTTCACCATACCTGAAAGATTTGTTATTCTTCTAGTATTATAATCACTGATACCTTCCTTATATCTTAACAATATTATATTCTGTTACTAACACGATATCAAGCCTCTAACACTAGTGCTTTAATATACAGTAATTAGTAGGCTAAAGCATTTATTAGTTTTAAATCTCATATACCACTGCAAATCTAATTTATCTAAATAGTTATATATAATAATAGTATAACAATTGATTCATCCAAATATTATAGCAAGTATTCAGTTCATTGACAATATAGTTCAAGTTTTACAATTGATCTCTTGACAGTTGTAGGGAATAACGTAATCAGTGAGGTAAACAAATAAATGATTTTTCTCACCTTCTTTAAATTTCAACCTTTTGTATCTAGTTAGTCTCTTACAGTTCAATCATGTAATATGTTGTATACAATTAATACTTGTTTGCCTGAACCCTCAGTTCAACTACAGCTTATCCTTTTTATTTTTGGAATGATTTTAGGGCAGTTTCTTTACTTTGTTTCTTTGCATGTTTTCTTCTTAACTTGTAGGTGTCTCTCTTCCCTTGCTTAATATCAATCAGTCCTCCGTTCTTATTCAAAATGTCTGCTCTTTCTGCTCAGTCGGCACTTTTGCTTTGGAAGTTTTTAATTTCCTTCTTAGCTTTTTTGAAAGGGCCAGAAGGGAAAAAACCCTTTTATACACTAATCCTTTAAAGCTTATGAATCTATTACTTTAAAGTAGAGCCTCTTTTTCACCCCATATTCCTTATCGCTGCTATCACACAGGGGAGGTAGTTTTACCCATTTCGCCCTGGGGCTTCTCTTCTCTTCTTTTCTTCTTTGAAATTCTCCGGAAAGATTTAATGCTCTTGATCACTTAGAAAGGATCCCTGGGTACTCACATCACCAGGCTTGCTGTATCATTGTCCCACTAAATCACCACTGTCTTTGTCCAGCTGAAACTGTGTAACTAAAAAACAAGTGAATTCATTTTCCCCCTGTACACATCAGTACTTTTATTCAAGTCATAAGCACCATGTTTGCTGGATATTTCATTAAGATCATAATTAGATTAAGCCATACATTTTATTTTATTTTTTTTTAATCAGCATTCTATTAAAATACTCTGATTGTTGTTGTTAGTTGCGAAGTCGTGTCCGACCCATCTTGACCCCATGGACAATGTTCCTCCAGGCCTTCCTGTCCTCTACCAATTTCTGGAGTCCATTTAAGCTCATGCCTACTGCTTAAGTGACTCCAGCCAGCCACTTCATTCTCTGTCATCCCCTTCTTCTATTGCCCTCAATCTTTCCCAGCATTAGGCTCTTCTCCAGTGAGTCCTTCCTTTTCATTAGATGGCCAAAATACTTGAGTTTCAACTTCAGGATCTGGCCTTCTAAAGAGCAGTCAGGGTTGATCTCCTCTAGGACTGACTGGTTTGATCACCTTGCAGTCCAGGGGACTCGCAGGAGTCTTCTCCAGCACCATAGTTCAAAGGCCTCAATTCTTTGGTGCTTAGCCTTTCTTATGGTCCAACTTTCACAGCCATACATTGCAACTGGGAAAACCATGGTCTTGACTATATGTACTTTTGTTGGCAGGGTGATGTCTCTGCTTTTTAGTATGCTGTCTAGATTTGCCATAGCTTTCCTCTTGGCTTCAGTCCCCATCTGTGAGTGTAACACTTTTACTACATCATCTTTTAAGATTTTGAATAGCTCAGGTGGAATACTGTCACCTACTGTTGCTCAGCTTTCCTAAGGCCCATTTCACTTCACATTCTAGGATGTCTGGCTTGAGGTCAGTGACCACCCCATGGTGGTTATCAAGGATGCTAAGCTTGTTCTTGTATAGTTCTGTATAATTTTGCCACCTCTTCTTAATTTCTTCTGCCTCTGTTAGGTCCTTGCCATTTTGGCCTTTATCATGCCCATCTTTGCATGAAATGTTCCCTTCATATCTCCAGTTTTTCTGAAGAGATCTCTGGTTCCCCCTATTGTATTGTTTTTTTTTCTATTTCTTTGCACTGTTCATTTAAGGGGACATTCTTATATCTTCTAGCTATTCTCTGAAATTCTGCATTCAGTTGGGTGTATCTTTCTCTTTCTCCCTTGCCTTTTGCTTCCCTTCTTTCCTCAGCCATTTGCAAAGCTTCCTCAGATAGCCATTTTGCTTTCTTGCATTTCTTTTTCTTTGGGATGGTTTTAGTTGCTACCTCTTGTACAATGTTGTGAACCTCCATCCATAGTTCTTCAGGCACTCTGTCTATCAGATCTAATTCCTTAAATCTATTTGTTACCTCTACTGTATATTCATCAAGGATATGATTCAGTTCATACCTGAGTGGCCTAGTGTTTTTCCCTACTTTCTTCAGTTTAAGCCTAAATTTTGCAATGAGAAGCTTATGATCTGTGCCATCATCAGCCACTGGTCTTGTTTTTATTGAGTGTATAGAGCTTCTCCATCTTTGGCTGCAGAGCACACGGTCAATCTGATTTCTGTGTTGACTGTCTGGTGATGTCCATGTGTAGAGCCGTCTCTTGGGTTGTTGGAAAAGAGTGTTTGCTATGACCATCATATTCTCTTGACAAACTTCTATCAGCCTGTGCCCTGCTTCATTTTGTACTCCAAGGCCAAACTTGCCTGTTATTCCAGTTATCTTTTGGCTTCCTACTTTAGCATTCCAATCCCCCATGATGACAAGGACATCATTTTTTTGTGTTGATTCTATAAGGTGCTATAGGGCTTCATAGAACCAGTCAATTTCATCCTCTTCAGCACCAATGGTTGGGGCATAGACTTGGACTACTGTGATATTGAATGGTTTGCCTTAGATTCGCACTGAGATCATTCTGTCATTTTGGGGATTGTATCCCAGTATTGTTTTTCCTACTCTTTTATTGACTATGAAGGCTACTCCATTTCTTCTGAGGAATTCTTGCCCACAGTAGTATACCTGATGGTCCTCTGAATTAAATTCACCCATTCCTGTCCATTTTAGTTTGCTGATTCCTAAGATTTTTATGTTCAGTCTTGTCATCTCTTGTTTGACCATGTCCAGTTTGCCTTGATTCATGGAACTTATATTCCAGGTTCCTTTGGAGAAAAGATCTTTACAGCATCGGACTTTCCTTTCACCACCAGATGCATGCACAGGTGAGCATCCTTTCGGCTCTGGCCCATTCACTTCACTTTTTCTGGTGGTACTAGTATTAGCCCTCTGCTCTTCCCCAGTAGCATATTGGACACCTTCCAACCTGAGGGGCTTATCTTCCAGCGTCATATCTTTTTGCCTTTTGGTACTGTCCATGGGGTTTTCATAGCAAAGATACTGGAGTGAGTTGCCATTTCCTTCTCCAGTGGATCACATTTTGTCAGAACTCTCTGCTATGATCTGTCTGTCTTGGGTGGCCCTGCACGACATAGCTCATACCTTTATTGAGTTATGCAAGCCCCTTTGCCATGGCAAGGCAGTAATCCATGAAGGAGAAACACTCTGATATTTACTGGTAAATCTTAAGGACAAGGAAGCATTTGATTATTGCCTGAATTTCATCCTGAATTCCATAATGTATTTGCAAAGGCTAAGACTGATCATGTGCAGGAAGATGCTATTAATAATACAATAAACAATAGATACAATGTTTATAAGCATATCAGTATAGAATGAGAGATTAATTATTTCCTGAGTCCCTTTAAATGAACACTATTAGATAATATCTTTTTTTGAAAATAACTCTTTGACAATGTTTTCATAATAACAAAAGTTCTATTTTTCTCTTAAATAAGTAAAATTGTCCTAAATTGCAATAAATTATACTCTGATCTAGCTTAATATTTTTTTGAGTAGCTAACAATAACTTACTGGGATATTCCTCATGCTAAGGACTGAAATCGAGATATGTTTTATTTTCCTATCATAATGCTGTCAATTCTACTTCTCCATTAAATTTATTAAATGTTTTTTTTTTTAAATTATGTCCTGCCTCATGATCATAATGGCATTCAACACATATTGGAATTTCTCAGCAGTCTCCTTTTCAATAATTAACAAAACACATAATTGCTTATTTTCATCAGGGAGGTTGCATTAACTGCTTTCAACACTTCCTTGCTTGTTTGAAATATTGTATGTGTTTTCTAACAATTGCCTGATCAATCAATGTATTCCTTCACTTCAGTCTTCAGAGAATTTTCAAATCAGGTAGCTAAGCAAAAGAAAAGAAATAGTGAAGTAATACATTTTAATGAACAAACTTTTTATCTAAAATAGTAAAGAGATTGGGTTATATTAATTAATCCCATATCGAATAAGAGAAATTTTTCTCTATTGGGAATGGCTGAACAAAATATTTGAGTTACAAGAATAACATGTAAACTAATCAAAATACACAAAAATCTACCTTTGAAGAGAATTGACATAGATTAATAAACCTTGAATATTTAACATATCTTGCAATATGATTGATGGGTGGATGGATTTGGAAATAAAATCCTTTTGAAAATCATTATATGCAGAAACTCAATTGTAATCTCAATAATATTAGAATTTAAAGTTATTTTATTGTTGTGTGTAAACCATCCAGGGTTATGTGTATAGGATGGGCATCTATATCAATCAGTCAATCAATCAGTCAGTCAGTCAGTCAGTCAGTCAGTCAATCAATCAATCAATCAAATAAATGTAGCATTTAATTTATTTCTTAAAAACGAATACTAGTGAATTTATGAAAACCTTATAATGTTAAGCTGTGGACATACTTCATAACTCACTTAAAATTGCACCACACTACATACATATTATATGGTGCAAGGTAGCCAATTAAGCACAACTGAGGTGAGACTTACTTTCTGCCCAAACCATAGGAGATTTGCTAGGTTTAGGCTTAATATATAGTATAAATGATCACTATAGTTGTGCTTAGTTTAGGTATGTAATTTGGGGCAAATGGAAAGAGAAGGGAATTTCAGAAAGTAGGAGACATATGACTTGAAGTGGTACTCTTCTGTGGTATAAATTGGAAGAGAACCACAATTTGGAATGGAGGTGTTGTCAGCTACAATTTTATTATTATTTTATTATTCTATGAAGATACTATTTTTCTCCATTTACTATAATTAAAAACTGATCATATATAAAAATTACTAAAAACGTGATCACCAAGACTAAAAACTTTATTAAACACTTAGCTTTTGTCAGCAACTGCTGACGTTGTCAAAGTATAAATCAGGATCTAGGAACGCTCATCTTTATAGTCTTTGAGAAGCCAACAATTTGAACAATGAGCATGTCATAGGTCTGTCCATCCCCCGCCCACCCAGGTTTTGGGCTAGGTATGTCGATAATACTTTTGTCTTTATTAAATGCCAGGATAAAACCGGATTCATGAAAAAACTTAATTCCATCTATCCTGATATCCAGTTTATGGTAGAGAAAGAAGCCAATAACACTCTGGCCTTTCTGGATGTACTAATCAGTCGTGAGCATAATGGCATTCTGTCTACCAGTCTACCGCAAAACCACAAACACTGTCTTAATTCTCCACAATGACAGCAATCACCCCACCATGCACAAAATCAGTTGCATCCGGACACTGTTTAATAGAATTAACACACACTGTAACACAATAGTAGAAAAGTCCAAAGAACGGGCACACCTTTACCAGATGTGCATACAAAATGGATATTCAGCAGACTTTATCTGATGCTGCTGCCGACAATGAGCATCATAACTTGTTGATGACAGGACAACAACTACCACCTGGATGACACTTCCCTACGTCAATGGAGTTTCAGAGAAAGCTGCATGAATACTCTCAACTCACAATATCAAAGTAGCAGATAAACTAGCCAGACCCTGTGCAAAAGAATAATGTGCCCCAAGGAACCCCTACCAGAAGGCAATATGTCATCCATAGTCTACCAAATCAATTGTAATGACTGCTCATGCAATTACATTGGAGAAACTACAAAATGCCTCCGGACAAGGGTACATGAGCATGAACTGGCTGTCAAGCGCAACAAACAATGGTTCCAGGTATGGGTGCATATGATCGAGCACAACCACACATTCAACTTTGCAGGGGCCAAAGTCATTATCTATGATTCAACGAAAGGCGGCCATCTGCTGAAGGAAGCCTGGCTATCTAATCAACACTCTATCAACTGACACATCGGACTGTTGCTAGCTTACCAGGCATTGCGGCAACATGAATCATCACAAGGAGAGCCAGAACAGATGAATCAACAATCACTTCTCTCCTGTTTAAACATGAGAGCGAAAGACCATGATCGCATACCAACTGACATATTGGTGCGACAGGGAACTACGTTCATTGGATGCATTAAAGAGTAGACCAGACACTCATCTCCAGAACAAAATGCTTAGCTGATGAACAACACCTAAAAACTGAATTACACACTCTCACTAAAGTACTAACATCCAACGGATTCCAAAGAAATAAGATTACCAACCTAATCTAAAAAGAAACCCCCACTAAAATCCAAGACAGAGAACAAGAAAATGGAAAAGCCCTCCTCCCATACACAAAAGGCACCACAGACAGAATCAGCAAGATCATCCACAAACACAACATCAAGATAGCATTCTGCACAAACAGAAAAATATCCACCATCCTAAGAAACCCCAAAGACAAATTTGAGTTAGAAAATCAAGGAGTATATGAAATCCCATGCACCACTTGCCCCACCACATACATTGGACAAACCAACAGAAAAATAAGTGACGGGCTGAACCGCGCATGCACGGCGCGCGCGCGATGGGCCGAACCGCGCATGCACGGCGCGCGCGTGATGGGCCGAACCACGCATGCGTAGTGAAACAGGCCGATTCAGCCTGTCATGCCATGCATGCCGGGTTCGGCCCGTTGTGCGCGTGCCGTGCATGCGCAGTTCGGCCCATCGTGCCGAGCACACACGACTTGGCCGGTTCCAACGTGCATGCACGGTTCAGCCCATCGGGCTGCGCATGCACGGTTCAGCCCATCGCGTGCACGCCGTGCATGCGCGGTTTGGCCCATCGCACGCACGCCGTGCATGCGTGGTTCGGCCTGTCATGCTGCACATGCGCGGCTCAGCAAAAATCCTTTTTCCTTAATTACCATCAATGTACTTTACAGATCTAAATGTAAGTTCTTAGTGGCTTCTGGGATGCCATAGGATGAGAACTCTTGATCTTCAATGAAGTGAGAATCAGGATGTAATGCTATTGTAGAAAACAGCTGTGATAACAAGGAGGTTTAAATGATGTGGCCTGGTTTTCCCTTTGTTTTCCTGAAGAAAATGGCTTCCTTTCCAATGCTTGCATATAATATGGCTGGTTAAAGTGTCAGCTTTTCCAAAATATTAAATTGTTCTTTTCTTAAATGGACAGATGCTTATACACTTCAACATTTTGCACTTTTGAATCAACTGTAAGTCCTGGACATATCCTGCAGTTTTCTTGGCAAGGTTTTTTAGAAAAGGTTTGCCATTGCCTCCTTCAAAGAGCAGACAAGAGTGATCAGTCCAAGTCACACATCTGTTCCTAAAACAGAACTAGGCCTTATTGTCCAATCTCTCAAATCAAAAGTATGGTAGAACTCAAGAAGTTGCTCAGAAAACCTTTTGAATTCCTAATTATTATTAATACACTTTTCAGACATGTAAAATTTGAGCAGCTCTGGCATTCCACATGATGACAACTCCTAATTTTGGATGAAGTGTAAGGTGACCAACCATCCTCCTTTAGGGAGGACAGTCCTCCTTTTGTGTGTTCTGTCCTCCCTCAAAAAGTGTTCTCCTACATGTCCTCCTTTTCAATATTTGAAGACTAATCTGCAGGGCTTTTTTTCTCATAGAACACTCAGAATGGTGTTCCGGCACCGATTTTTGATGGGGTTTTTTTTCAACTTTTGCGTGAGCTATGCTACTCCCCCTATTGGCTTTTGAATACCAATAGGAATTGCTGCTGAGCATGCCAAAACACCCGGCCAGCAAATTTTGCACATGTAAGTTGTCTGCAGCGAAGGCGAATTGGCAGGAACTTTGCACCCTTCCCTACTACCCAACTACACCATCCCCTAGTTAATTCTGAAGATACCTGGAGGAGATTGGAGCGGCGACACCACGTTAACTTTCTCTTGATCTTCGGCCATGCTAGAGCAATAATGGCTGCGGGCACAAGAGAAAGGGGCAACGGGGCTGCTGCGGGTGGGGGTGTGAGGGGCAGCGGTGGCCAACTGCCCACCATGCTGTGGGATCTGCAGGGCCTGCTCTACATGGGGCTGTGCAGGGTGGGCAGTGGTGCTGAGGGGTGGCTGCAGGTGGGGTGTGTTGATGGAAGGCTGCCCCCCGGGGCCAGAGCTGGCGCAACTGGTGCTTTGGGAGCCGTGGGGCCAGCTCTACATGGCGAGGCAGCAGTGCTGGTGGGGTGGCTGCGGCCGGGGGCGTGGCATGTAAGCATAATTACAATATAAAATGTTATTGTTAGAAATGTTTTTATTATGCATTTATCATATTATAGTGTATTCTGTATTATTATTGCAATGAATAAAATGTTTCTTTTATTTATGATATTTTTTCTTCAATTTATTTGTGTCCTCCTTATCATTATAAAAAACTTGGCCACCTTATATATACAAAAAGCCATGTCACTATTTTGGGATATTCTGCCAGCAACCTCACAATACTTTTGTAAATGCATACACAATGGAAGATTCACCTAGTGCTTTGTGGATCATTGTAAAAAAGGTGGTCACCTTAGTGAAGTGAAGATCAGGTGTAATGTTATTGTTGAAAACAACTGTAGTAGTGAGTAGGTTTTAATGATAGAACATATTTTTCCTTGTGCTTTTCTGTATAAGGTGATTTCCCCTCTAAGGCTTGCATATATTATGGTTATTTAAAATTTTAGCTTTTCCAAATGTACAGATGCTTCTATATCTCTTTCTACTTTTAATGTACGTTAGCTCACACACTTTCTTACTATATGTCTTTATATCAGTGTGAATTCCTGGCAATTGCCTTGACAAGACTCTGCAGCTTTTCTGGCAAACATTTTTGGAAGTGGTTCACCATTGTTCCCTTCCTAGGCCTGTGAAAGTATGACTGGCCCTAAGTTACCCTGCTGGCTTTATTCCTTAGGTGATGTTATCACACATAACCTTTCAATAACCACAAGAAATAAAAAGAACAAAAAGCATAATTAAGATGATGTATAATTGTAATAGCACATCATGAAAGTGGTCAGAAACCTACAATCATGGTCCAATTACAGGAAAAGTGTGGCTAGTTAAGTAGAGGTTAATGCATCAAGCTAGAAAATGGTAGACAGTGAAGTCTAATTCTGCTTGAGGAATGAAGCCATATGGGTAACCTTGGACCAGTCGTTCTGGTCTACTTCTAGGAAGGAGGCAATATCCAGGTTTTATGCTATCATTGCTTTACTGTTTTACATGAATAAATAAATAAATGTAGGGAGATTTCACCAAATATTTTGGAGCTCAGAATAATATTCTTGACAATAATGTTCAGGAATAATGTTCAGTTCATATGCTTACTGGAGGCATCTCAGCAACACCTGATATTCAGCTAAAGGAATACGATATTTTCTCCAGTATTTATAAACCTCTGTAGAATGTCATTGTCTTGTTTTTCTGCCTTATCTGTGGATACCTTTTGTCTACATTGTACTTTGCAGTTAGTCATTATTTTGCTGTTCTTTGCTCAATAAACTTTCAACTTTTACCCAATTTGTGTGGGTGTTGTTTTCTAATCTGCAAACTTCCTGTTCACAATGTTGTGTGGCAAAAATGAAGGAGCCCAGAGGCCTTCAAGACTTCCAGTTTCGCTTCCAAAATTTTTGAACTTCAGCACATTCCCAAAACATATGCATAAATACTCCCTTTTCTTTACATCCATGCCAACAATTCCCTTTCTTCTCCCTTTGGAAGTGCGCTAATTGTAATGATGTGTAATACCATTTATGTAAAATTTTTCTTCTCATCTCTCTTATCCTTGTATTTTTAATCTTCCTGATGTCTTCTACTACACTTTCCATTTCCCATTCATTAATTTCTAATTCGTCCTGCCAATACCTTGTCAATCCTTTTACAACTTCCTCCTCCACTTGCAATAAAACCCTATATATATTAACTACTTTTCTTTTAATATCTTTTCTAAAATTGTTTCTTGTCTGAGGAATGTTTCTTTATTCTCACTTCTACTTAAATATGTGCATATTGCGTTAACTTGTAACCATCTTTCTTGGCCCAGACATTGCTCTAGTTTACTTCTAATAATCTTTCCATCTTTTTCATATAATTGCTCAATTCTCATTATTCCTTTACTCCTTAATTCCCTTATTAATTTTGGAAGCAAATACAAATTGAAGTAAATAAGATGCTAAATATTAATTGGAGAATAACTAAGGAGGTGGCGCTATTAATAAAAAATAGTGAGGTAAAGGAATACGAAGAAATTAAAACTGCAGCAATAGAAAGCGCCCAAGCAACTATAGTGCTTGGGTGGAAAGATGCGAAGAAATGGAATATACAAAATTGGTGTAAGTACATGGTAGACCACATTCACTATCAAATAATGGAAATTAGATTACACAATTATAATGAAGGTAAATTGGTAGCAACGATGAAGCGGTGGGAAAAGGTAAAAAATTATATGTTAAACTTAATAGGCGATGCAAAAATAAAGAATAAAATTCAGTCACTCTATAAAGTATGAATAATGTAATCCAGAGTTGAGAAGTATATATGTAATAGAAATTGAATCTTCCCTATTGGTGGTGGGATTAATGTTTGTATTTTTGTAATTTGTCTGGTGGAGGGCACTATTCACAGTGCACAGTTTTATGTATTAAATTAATAAAAAATAAAAAGATTGTAAAAAAAAAAAACAAGACTTCCAGGTTCATCTGAGACATCTGTATGAACCTATGGTTTTTACTGAAGGAAGCTATCCTATCAAATATAAGGATAAAGAAGAAATGAAATTTGTGAAAATTGGTCCTTGAACATTTTCTCTCATGTCTTCACAAGGTTCTTAATATCTTTAAAGATCTAATGGAAGAAATGGATTTCCAGAGCTGGTTTCATCTATCACACTAAATGATAATTAGTGGTTTGAGATAATCTATAATTTTGGCTGTGGTTTGTTCTCCAAGTTTGTTTTAATATAATTCCTAAACATTTTGTTACCAAACTAAAATACATCATCAGCAGGATTTTCTTGTCTAATTCTCTTTAACGTGTAAGCATCTTGTGTGCCAGTGTGGTCAGTTGTTTGGAGCTATATTTGAATTCTGAGCAGCTGATTGGTTCTCTTGTTGATTGGCACATCAAATGGTCTGCTAACTGCTCCTTTGGTAGAAAATCAGGTCTCAATAAGTTTAAACCCATGTAACTTTGAAATAAAAGGAAATATTTGTAACTTGAGTTTTAGATTTTGGCTGTGGTTTGTTCTCCAAACAGTTAAAAACAGTTTGAAGTGCCAATCAGCTAGATTGAAGAAATCAAAAAAGTAATATAATCCAACATTTCAAGCAGCAAAGTCAAAGCACATGTTTGTGGAGGCTAAATCATATTCTAATTTCAGGAAGGAATTTACTGTGCATTGAGGAAATGATATATAATTCAGAAAAATTTGATTGAGCTATTTCTACATTGTACACTTCCATTCCAATGATTACTGCAGATGATTAATAAATACTTTTTCTGTTCTGACAAATTTTATTGCTACTTGGATATGAATAGGTATGGTTGGTGAGTTCTTGTGTGGTTACAAACTGTAACCCTTAAAGAACTCCTTTTAATATTTCTATAGATTTACTATGTTACTTTTTTATTATAAATATTCTTATAGTCTAACAACATATCTTATTCAATTAATTGTAGTAGGTATATATCTGCAGTCTCCTCTGGCAGCCAACAAAAAAGAATGTGGCTTGAAATATAACAACATAACAATCATTCTGCTTGTTTTGACTCCCATGATAAATGCTATTTGTTCTGTGGTTTTATTGTGTACATTGCTGTTTTGGCGGTGGTTTCTATGGTTTTCTTGATACTTCTTTTATTTTTATTTTACAGAAAATTTTGAATTTTCTACCTCTTCATTAATGAACTGGACTTAATTAGCCCAGTTCTTAGCTCTTTCCCCACCCACAGTGGGCAGAATAGAGGATGAGATTTCTTAAAAATTAAAAGTGAAATAATATCTCAAGTAATGAAACAGTTTATAACATGTTTCAGGCATGTTTTCTCATTTTGCTTCACTTCTCACAGTTTAGATTGCTGATATAACTGTAGCCTCAATTCTGTTGTCATTCTGATATATTGTTATACAATATAATAACTAGTACTGGAGCATTCAGAGGTAGTTGTTAATTGGCAATTATGTTAAAAAATACTCAAAATAAATTTTATTTTGGTTATTTAATTATGTTAATCACATGGAAGTCATCTTTATTTTAATGTACAAAATTCTTGAGGGAAACAGGACAGATATTAATAAACATTCAGAAGAGGAATTTTTTTCAACTGCAGATAGCTGTTTCATTACATGAGGAGAGAGATTTAACACTTTACTCAGACAATATATTT
Organism: Bothrops alternatus; assembly: GCA_034064705.1. Classification (NCBI taxonomy): domain Eukaryota; kingdom Metazoa; phylum Chordata; class Lepidosauria; order Squamata; family Viperidae; genus Bothrops; species Bothrops alternatus. The sequence goes on along the minus strand of JARGCV010000156.1, from coordinate 1,448,264 downwards.
AAATGTAATATGAATCAGAATCCAATTTGGAGAGATGTCTATGTAAATAGTAAATAATCTCTTCTTGTACAATGTATGTGTGTGTGTATTTGTGTGTCTGTGTTTGTATATATATGTGTGTGGGGGTTGTGTGACAGAAAGAAGGAAAAGTTTTTCTCATTTGCCCCAGCAGCTATTTGACAACAACAACAACAACAACAACAACAACAACAATAATAATACTATTTTAAACTAATATATACAAACTTGATTTCTAAACATGTACTTAAAGGTAACAGTTTCCCTATTCAGTTGTGTCCAACTCTAGGGCATGGTGCTCATCTCCTTTTTTAGCCCACAGACACATATATACACAAACACACACACACACACACACACACACACTCACACATTGTTTAAGGGGGGTTATCTACCCTCAAGATTTCCAAGTAATAGATATTGTTATATTTATTTGTTAGATTTACTTTGCCTTTCTTCCAGAAGAGGAATCACTATACATAGGACATTCTCAATTTTTGAACATTTCCACAATTCTATAGGAGTTGTGAGATGGGTCCATTATTTGCAGTAATAATCCAGGGATGAAAATGTATCTGGAAAGTTTTTTTTCTACTCCTAGACAGTCCATCAGTACATGAAGTAACAGAACTGGAAAGAGGTAAGAAGGATAAATGTGATGTTAGTTCTTTAGTATAGATGGATAGAAAGTGACAAGAATGTGCTTTAATACTGTATATACCCATCCTATATCTATTTCTCCCATGGTCTGATCCTCTGTTCATTCTGCCCATGCTTTATGCTTTTTTAAATTTTCTATTCTTACCCTATATCAAAATGCCACTTCCAAATTTGATCTAACTACATTTTCCTCCTCTGCTTCCTTACAGTTATACCATGCAGTTCTGTCTTAAATGAAATATGGATAATCAAACCACAGTGCCGTATTTTCTGCTCCTGAAATTCTCAGCAACTTGGCAACTACAGCTGCTATGTTTCTTCTTGTTCTTTGTGTTGTATCTGGCAATTACAATAGCAAATCTACTCATCATCTTTGCAATAGCCTTTGAACAGGAACTGCATAGACCTATGTACTTTTTTCTGATGAATTTAGCACTGCAGGATATAGGCTCTGTTTCTGTTATTGTTCCCAAATCTATGGTGAATTCCCTTATAGATACAAGATACATTTCTTACTTTGGTTGTGTTGCTCAAGTCTTTCTCTTTGTCTCTTTTCTGGGTTCTAATGCATCCCTCCTGACAGTCATGGCCTATGATCGATATGTTGCCATTTGCCATCCACTGCACTACGAGATGGTGATGAATTGGGAAGCCTGCACTGAAATAATGATTCTGGTTTGGGTTGCCAGTCTTCTCAATGGAACTTTACATGCCACTGGAACTTTTTCAGTCTTTTTTTGTTCTAATGTCGTCAACCAATTCTTCTGTGAAATTCCAAAATTGTTAAAACTATCCTGCTCTGGTTTCAATCTAGTTGAAGTTGGAGTTATTGTGGCCAATGTCATTGCAGGACTAGGCTGTTGTACTTTTATAATTGTATCTTATGCCATGATTTTCAAGACAGTGCAAAGAATTCCTTTTGAACAAGGAAGGCAAAAAGCCTTATCCACTTGTATTCCCCACCTTATAGTAGTGTTTATGTTTTTCTTAAATGGATCTTTTGCCTATTTGAGACCTCTATCTAACACTCCATCCTATTTAGATTTTGGTTTGACTGTTCTGTATTCACTACTTCCACCCCTGTTCAATCCAATCATTTATAGCATGAGAAATAAGAACATCCAATTTGTTCTTTCAAAACTGTGGAAAGTCTGAAAGTTTCTTTTACTGTTGTCTCTATTCTATTCACCACAATTTTGCATTTTCCTGTCTTTTCTTTTACTTCTCTGAATAAAAAAAGCATAAGTTATACAGGGAGACATAGATGGGATGAAGGCAAATCCAGCCTCTCAAACCAAAAGTATGATAGACACCAGAAGTTTCTCAGTGAATGTCCTGCATCTCTAATCACCCTCAATGCACTTTACAGATGCTATAAGTGGATGTCTGACAGCCCATTTTTTTAGAAACAGATTGCCATTGCTTCCTTCCTAGAATTTAGAGAGAGTGACAGGTCAGCTAGCTAGCTTTGTGCCTAAAGTGATAGAAATTCCTAGTTTCTATCCTGATGCCTTAATCATTGCACCAAATAGGTTTTCACATACTTTAGCTCAAGAGTAAAAATTTCTTTAGAAGTACTTTGGAAGACCAAACACCTGGCAGATTGGGTGAGCTGGTACTATCTAACATAATGTTTTGATAATCACAATAAATAAAAATCAAAAAATATAATGAGGATGAGTCATGTAGAATAGAACCTTATATCAGTTCTCAGAAACTTGATAAAGATTGGAAGAGATAACAAAAGCTCCCTTGCCCAACACCTTGAAAAGGAATGATAGCTGGGTCTACCCAGAATTATACATTATTGAAATGTGACTGAGACATATTGAGTTCCACACAATACTGATAACATATACCAAAAGACATATCCAGATTTTGTGTTCTCCCTGTCACCACCTTCCCACTCCTTTTGTAAAAATATGAAAGATGGAAGATTCATATATGCATGCCACTGCCTGACAACTCTTGATCTTTAGTGAAGTGAGGATCAAGGTGTAATGTGATTATCGAAAACTAATGCAATAGAAAGAGTTTTAAATTTTAAACGCATGCACGGTTTGGCCCGTCGCACCGCGCATGCGCGATTCGGCCCGTCGCGCTGCGCACGAGTGGTTCGGTCATCATGCGCACGCTGTGCACGTGCGGTTCAGCTTGTCGTGAAGCGTATGCGCGGTTCGGCCCATCGAACCGTGCATGCGCGATTCAGCGCATGGGCTGCGCAGGTGTGGTCTCGGCCTGAAAAAGGTTTAGAACCGCTGTTCTAATGTCATCAACCAATTTTACTGTGAAATTCCACAATTGCTAAAGCTGTGGCTTCAGTCTAGTTGAAGTTGGAATTATTATGGTCAGTGTCATTGTAAGACTAGGTTGTTTTACTTTTATTACTGTATCTCATGCCATGTGATCTTCAAGCAATATTGAGAATCCCTGCTGAATAAGGGAGGCAAAAGCCTTATTCATCTATATCCCCCCACTTTATCACAGTTGCCTTTTTTAATTAAAAGGATGCTTTGCCTATTTGAGACCTCCCTCTAACAGCCCATCTTACTTGGACTTTGGACTGATTGTTCTGTATTCCGTTCTTCCACATCTCTTCAATCCAGTCATCTATAACATGAGGAATAAGAATATAAATTTGTCCTTACTAAACTGTGGAGATTTTAGAAATTCCTGCTAAAGTCTTTCTTGTTCTATTCTGTTTACAACAGTTTTATGTTTTTGTTTAAATGTTTTTTAATAAATGAATAAGAGTTAAAACAGGGTGTAAAGCTGGGTTTCAGGCAAATCCAACCTTTCAAATGATAAAACTATGGAAGATGCTCAGCAAAAATCCTTCTTCCTTAATTACCATCAATGTACTTTACAGATCTAAATGTAAGTTCTTAGCGGTTTCTGGGATGCCATAGGATGAGAACTCTTGATCTTCAATGAAGTGAGAATCAGTATGTAATGCTATTGTAGAAAACAGCTGTGATAACAAGGAGGTTTAAATGATGTGGCCTGGTTTTCCCTTTGTTTTCCTGAAGAAAATGGCTTCCTTTCCAATGCTTGCATATAATATGGCTGGTTAAAGTGTCAGCTTTTCCAAAATATTAAATTGTTCTTTTCTTAAATGGACAGATGCTTATACACTTCAACATTTTGCACTTTTGAATCAACTGTAAGTCCTGGACATATCCTGCAGTTTTCTTGGCAAGGTTTTTTAGAAAAGGTTTGCCATTGCCTCCTTCAAAGAGCAGACAAGAGTGATCAGTCCAAGTCACACATCTGTTCCTAAAACAGAACAAGGCCTTGTTGTCCAATCTCTCAAATCAAAAGTATGGTAGAACTCAAGAAGTTGCTCAGAAAACCTTTTGAATTCCTAATTATTATTAATGCACTTTTCAGACATGTAAAATTTGAGCAGCTCTGGCATTCCACATGATGACAACTCCTAATTTTGGATGAAGTGTAAGGTGGCCAACCGTCCTCCTTTAGGGAGGACAGTCCTCCTTTTGTGAGTTCTGTCCTCCCTCAAAAAGTGTTCTCCTACATGTCCTCCTTTTCAATATTTGAAGACTAATCTGCAGGGCTTTTTTTTCTCATAGAACACTCAGAATGGCGTTCCGGCACCTATTTTTGATGGGTTTTTTTTCAACTTTTGCGTGAGCTATGCTACTCCCCCTATTGGCTTTTGAAAGCCAATAGGAATTGCTGCTGAGCATGCCAAAACACCCAGCCAGCAAATTTTGCACATGTAAGTTGTCTGCAGCGAAGGCGAATTGGCAGGAACTTTGCACCCTTCCCTGCTACCCAATTACACCATCTCCTAGTTAATTCTGAAGATACCTGGAGGAGATTGGAGCGGCGACACCACGTTAACTTTCTCTTGATCTTCGGACATGCTAGAGCAATAATGGCTGCGGGCACAAGAGACAGAGGCAGCAGGGCTGCTGCGGGTGGGGGTGTGAGGGGCAGCGGTGGCCAGCTGCCCACCATGCTGTGGGAGCCACGGGGCCTGCTCTACATGGGGCTGTGCAGGGTGGGCAGTGGTGCTGAGGGGTGGCTGCAGGCAGGGTGTGTTGATGGCAGGCTGCCCCCCGGGGCCAGAGCTGGCGCAACTGGTGCTTTGGGAGCCATGGGGCCCGCTCTACATGGCGGGGCAGCAGTGCTGGTGGGCTGGTGGGGTGGCTGCGGGCGGGGGCGTGGCATGTAAGCATAATTACAATATAAAATGGTATTATTAGAAATGTTTTTATTATGCATTTATCATATTATAGTGTATTCTGTATTATTATTGCAATGAATAAAATGTTTCTTTTATTTACGATATTTTTTCTTCAATTTATTTGTGTCCTCCTTTTCATTGTAAAAAACTTGGCCACCTTATATATACAAAAAGCCATGTCACTATTTTGGGATATTCTGCCAGCAACCTCACAATACTTTTGTAAATGCATACACAATGGAAGATTCACCTAGTGCTTTGTGGATCATTGTAAAAAAGGTGGTCACGTTAGTGAAGTGAAGATCAGGTGTAATGTTTTTGTGGAAAACAACTGTAGCAGTGAGTAGGTTTTAATGATAGAACATATTTTTCCTTGTGCTTTTCTGTATAAGGTGACTTCCCCTTTAAGGCTTGCATATATTATGGTTATTTAAAATTTTAGCTTTTCCAAATGTACAGATGCTTCTATATCTCTTTCTACTTTTAATGTACGTTAGCTCACACACTTTCTTACTATATGTCTTTATATCAGTGTGAATTCCTTCCCAATTGCCTTGACAAGACTCTGCAGCTTTTCTGGCAAACATTTTTGGAAGTGGTTCGCCATTGTTCCCTTTCTAGGCCTGTGAAAGTATGACTGGCCCTAAGTTACCCAGCTGGCTTTATTCCTTAGGTGGTGTTATCACACATAACCTTTCAATAACCACAAGAAATAAAAAGAGCAAAAAGCATAATTAAGATGATGTATAATTGTAATAGCACATCATGAAAGTGGTCAGAAACCTACAATCATGGTCCAATTACAGGAAAAGTGTGGCTAGTTAAGTAGAGCTTAATGCATCAAGCTAGAAAATGGCAGACAGTGAAGTCTAATTCTGCTTGAGGAATGAAGCCATATGGGTAACTTTGGACCAGTCGTTCTGGTCTACTTCTAGGAAGGAGGCAATATCCAGGTTTTATGCTATCATTGCTTTACTGTTTTACATGAATAAATAAATAAATGTAGGGAGATTTCACCAAATATTTTGGAGCTCAGATTAATATTCTTGACAATAATGTTCAGGAATAATGTTCAGTTCATATGCTTACTGGAGGCATCTCAGCAACACCTGATATTCAGCTAAAGGAATACGATATTTTCTCCAGTATTTATAAACCTCTGTAGAATGTCATTGTCTTGTTTTTCTGCCTTATCTGTGGATACCTTTTGTCTACATTGTACTTTGCAGTTAGTCATTATTTTGCTGTTCTTTGCTCAATAAACTTTCAACTTTTACCCAATTTGTGTGGGTGTTGTTTTCTAATCTGCAAACTTCCTGTTCACAATGTTGTGTGGCAAAAATGAAGGAGCCCAGAGGCCTTCAAGACTTCCAGTTTCGCTTCCAAAATTTTTGAACTTCAGCACATTCCCAAAACATATGCATAAATACTCCCTTTTCTTTACATCCATGCCAACAATTCCCTTTCTTCTCCCTTTGGAAGTGCGCTAATTGTAATGATGTGTAATACCATTTATGTAAAATTTTTCTTCTCATCTCTCTTATCCTTGTATTTTTAATCTTCCTGATGTCTTCTACTACACTTTCCATTTCCCATTCATTAATTTCTAATTCGTCCTGCCAATACCTTGTCAATCCTTTTACAACTTCCTCCTCCACTTGCAATAAAACCCTATATATATTAACTACTTGCGCTTTTGTGCTCTTATTCTTTTCTTTTAATATCTTTTCTAAAATTGTTTCTTGTCTGAGGAATGTTTCTTTATTCTCACTTCTACTTAAATATGTGCATATTGCGTTAACTTGTAACCATCTTTCTTGGCCCAGACATTGCTCTAGTTTACTTCTAATAATCTTTCCATCTTTTTCATATAATTGCTCAATTCTCATTATTCCTTTACTCCTTAATTCCCTTATTAATTTTGGAAGCAAATACAAATTGAAGTAAATAAGATGCTAAATATTAATTGGAGAATAACTAAGGAGGTGGCGCTATTAATAAAAAATAGTGAGGTAAAGGAATACGAAGAAATTAAAACTGCAGCAATAGAAAGCGCCCAAGCAACTATAGTGCTTGGGTGGAAAGATGCGAAGAAATGGAATATACAAAATTGGTGTAAGTACATGGTAGACCACATTCACTATCAAATAATGGAAATTAGATTACACAATTATAATGAAGGTAAATTGGTAGCAACGATGAAGCGGTGGGAAAAGGTAAAAAATTATATGTTAAACTTAATAGGCGATGCAAAAATAAAGAATAAAATTCAGTCACTCTATAAAGTATGAATAATGTAATCCAGAGTTGAGAAGTATATATGTAATAGAAATTGAATCTTCCCTATTGGTGGTGGGATTAATGTTTGTATTTTTGTAATTTGTCTGGTGGAGGGCACTATTCACAGTGCACAGTTTTATGTATTAAATTAATAAAAAATAAAAAGATTGTAAAAAAAAAAAACAAGACTTCCAGGTTCATCTGAGACATCTGTATGAACCTATGGTTTTTACTGAAGGAAGCTATCCTATCAAATATAAGGATAAAGAAGAAATGAAATTTGTGAAAATTGGTCCTTGAACATTTTCTCTCATGTCTTCACAAGGTTCTTAATATCTTTAAAGATCTAATGGAAGAAATGGATTTCCAGAGCTGGTTTCATCTATCACACTAAATGATAATTAGTGGTTTGAGATAATCTATAATTTTGGCTGTGGTTTGTTCTCCAAGTTTGTTTTAATATAATTCCTAAACATTTTGTTACCAAACTAAAATACATCATCAGCAGGATTTTCTTGTCTAATTCTCTTTAACGTGTAAGCATCTTGTGTGCCAGTGTGGTCAGTTGTTTGGAGCTATATTTGAATTCTGAGCAGCTGATTGGTTCTCTTGTTGATTGGCACATCAAATGGTCTGCTAACTGCTCCTTTGGTAGAAAATCAGGTCTCAATAAGTTTAAACCCATGTAACTTTGAAATAAAAGGAAATATTTGTAACTTGAGTTTTAGATTTTGGCTGTGGTTTGTTCTCCAAACAGTTAAAAACAGTTTGAAGTGCCAATCAGCTAGATTGAAGAAATCAAAAAAGTAATATAATCCAACATTTCAAGCAGCAAAGTCAAAGCACATGTTTGTGGAGGCTAAATCATATTCTAATTTCAGGAAGGAATTTACTGTGCATTGAGGAAATGATATATAATTCAGAAAAATTTGATTGAGCTATTTCTACATTGTACACTTCCATTCCAATGATTACTGCAGATGATTAATAAATACTTTTTCTGTTCTGACAAATTTTATTGCTACTTGGATATGAATAGGTATGGTTGGTGAGTTCTTGTGTGGTTACAAACTGTAACCCTTAAAGAACTCCTTTTAATATTTCTATAGATTTACTATGTTACTTTTTTATTATAAATATTCTTATAGTCTAACAACATATCTTATTCAATTAATTGTAGTAGGTATATATCTGCAGTCTCCTCTGGCAGCCAACAAAAAAGAATGTGGCTTGAAATATAACAACATAACAATCATTCTGCTTGTTTTGACTCCCATGATAAATGCTATTTGTTCTGTGGTTTTATTGTGTACATTGCTGTTTTGGCGGTGGTTTCTATGGTTTTCTTGATACTTCTTTTATTTTTATTTTACAGAAAATTTTGAATTTTCTACCTCTTCATTAATGAACTGGACTTAATTAGCCCAGTTCTTAGCTCTTTCCCCACCCACAGTGGGCAGAATAGAGGATGAGATTTCTTAAAAATTAAAAGTGAAATAATATCTCAAGTAATGAAACAGTTTATAACATGTTTCAGGCATGTTTTCTCATTTTGCTTCACTTCTCACAGTTTAGATTGCTGATATAACTGTAGCCTCAATTCTGTTGTCATTCTGATATATTGTTATACAATATAATAACTAGTACTGGAGCATTCAGAGGTAGTTGTTAATTGGCAATTATGTTAAAAAATACTCAAAATAAATTTTATTTTGGTTATTTAATTATGTTAATCACATGGAAGTCATCTTTATTTTAATGTACAAAATTCTTGAGGGAAACAGGACAGATATTAATAAACATTCAGAAGAGGAATTTTTTTCAACTGCAGATAGCTGTTTCATTACATGAGGAGAGAGATTTAACACTTTACTCAGACAATATATTTAAATGTAATATGAATCAGAATCCAATTTGGAGAGATGTCTATGTAAATAGTAAATAATCTCTTCTTGTACAATGTATGTGTGTGTGTATTTGTGTGTCTGTGTTTGTATATATATGTGTGTGGGGGTTGTGTGACAGAAAGAAGGAAAAGTTTTTCTCATTTGCCCCAGCAGCTATTTGACAACAACAACAACAACAACAACAACAACAACAATAATAATACTATTTTAAACTAATATATACAAACTTGATTTCTAAACATGTACTTAAAGGTAACAGTTTCCCTATTCAGTTGTGTCCAACTCTAGGGCATGGTGCTCATCTCCTTTTTTAGCCCACAGACACATATATACACAAACACACACACACACACACACACACACACACTCACACATTGTTTAAGGGGGGTTATCTACCCTCAAGATTTCCAAGTAATAGATATTGTTATATTTATTTGTTAGATTTACTTTGCCTTTCTTCCAGAAGAGGAATCACTATACATAGGACATTCTCAATTTTTGAACATTTCCACAATTCTATAGGAGTTGTGAGATGGGTCCATTATTTGCAGTAATAATCCAGGGATGAAAATGTATCTGGAAAGTTTTTTTTCTACTCCTAGACAGTCCATCAGTACATGAAGTAACAGAACTGGAAAGAGGTAAGAAGGATAAATGTGATGTTAGTTCTTTAGTATAGATGGATAGAAAGTGACAAGAATGTGCTTTAATACTGTATATACCCATCCTATATCTATTTCTCCCATGGTCTGATCCTCTGTTCATTCTGCCCATGCTTTATGCTTTTTTAAATTTTCTATTCTTACCCTATATCAAAATGCCACTTCCAAATTTGATCTAACTACATTTTCCTCCTCTGCTTCCTTACAGTTATACCATGCAGTTCTGTCTTAAATGAAATATGGATAATCAAACCACAGTGCCGTATTTTCTGCTCCTGAAATTCTCAGCAACTTGGCAACTACAGCTGCTATGTTTCTTCTTGTTCTTTGTGTTGTATCTGGCAATTACAATAGCAAATCTACTCATCATCTTTGCAATAGCCTTTGAACAGGAACTGCATAGACCTATGTACTTTTTTCTGATGAATTTAGCACTGCAGGATATAGGCTCTGTTTCTGTTATTGTTCCCAAATCTATGGTGAATTCCCTTATAGATACAAGATACATTTCTTACTTTGGTTGTGTTGCTCAAGTCTTTCTCTTTGTCTCTTTTCTGGGTTCTAATGCATCCCTCCTGACAGTCATGGCCTATGATCGATATGTTGCCATTTGCCATCCACTGCACTACGAGATGGTGATGAATTGGGAAGCCTGCACTGAAATAATGATTCTGGTTTGGGTTGCCAGTCTTCTCAATGGAACTTTACATGCCACTGGAACTTTTTCAGTCTTTTTTTGTTCTAATGTCGTCAACCAATTCTTCTGTGAAATTCCAAAATTGTTAAAACTATCCTGCTCTGGTTTCAATCTAGTTGAAGTTGGAGTTATTGTGGCCAATGTCATTGCAGGACTAGGCTGTTGTACTTTTATAATTGTATCTTATGCCATGATTTTCAAGACAGTGCAAAGAATTCCTTTTGAACAAGGAAGGCAAAAAGCCTTATCCACTTGTATTCCCCACCTTATAGTAGTGTTTATGTTTTTCTTAAATGGATCTTTTGCCTATTTGAGACCTCTATCTAACACTCCATCCTATTTAGATTTTGGTTTGACTGTTCTGTATTCACTACTTCCACCCCTGTTCAATCCAATCATTTATAGCATGAGAAATAAGAACATCCAATTTGTTCTTTCAAAACTGTGGAAAGTCTGAAAGTTTCTTTTACTGTTGTCTCTATTCTATTCACCACAATTTTGCATTTTCCTGTCTTTTCTTTTACTTCTCTGAATAAAAAAAGCATAAGTTATACAGGGAGACATAGATGGGATGAAGGCAAATCCAGCCTCTCAAACCAAAAGTATGATAGACACCAGAAGTTTCTCAGTGAATGTCCTGCATCTCTAATCACCCTCAATGCACTTTACAGATGCTATAAGTGGATGTCTGACAGCCCATTTTTTTAGAAACAGATTGCCATTGCTTCCTTCCTAGAATTTAGAGAGAGTGACAGGTCAGCTAGCTAGCTTTGTGCCTAAAGTGATAGAAATTCCTAGTTTCTATCCTGATGCCTTAATCATTGCACCAAATAGGTTTTCACATACTTTAGCTCAAGAGTAAAAATTTCTTTAGAAGTACTTTGGAAGACCAAACACCTGGCAGATTGGGTGAGCTGGTACTATCTAACATAATGTTTTGATAATCACAATAAATAAAAATCAAAAAATATAATGAGGATGAGTCATGTAGAATAGAACCTTATATCAGTTCTCAGAAACTTGATAAAGATTGGAAGAGATAACAAAAGCTCCCTTGCCCAACACCTTGAAAAGGAATGATAGCTGGGTCTACCCAGAATTATACATTATTGAAATGTGACTGAGACATATTGAGTTCCACACAATACTGATAACATATACCAAAAGACATATCCAGATTTTGTGTTCTCCCTGTCACCACCTTCCCACTCCTTTTGTAAAAATATGAAAGATGGAAGATTCATATATGCATGCCACTGCCTGACAACTCTTGATCTTTAGTGAAGTGAGGATCAAGGTGTAATGTGATTATCGAAAACTAATGCAATAGAAAGAGTTTTAAATTTTAAACGCATGCACGGTTTGGCCCGTCGCACCGCGCATGCGCGATTCGGCCCGTCGCGCTGCGCACGAGTGGTTCGGTCATCATGCGCACGCTGTGCACGTGCGGTTCAGCTTGTCGTGAAGCGTATGCGCGGTTCGGCCCATCGAACCGTGCATGCGCGATTCAGCGCATGGGCTGCGCAGGTGTGGTCTCGGCCTGAAAAAGGTTTAGAACCGCTGTTCTAATGTCATCAACCAATTTTACTGTGAAATTCCACAATTGCTAAAGCTGTGGCTTCAGTCTAGTTGAAGTTGGAATTATTATGGTCAGTGTCATTGTAAGACTAGGTTGTTTTACTTTTATTACTGTATCTCATGCCATGTGATCTTCAAGCAATATTGAGAATCCCTGCTGAATAAGGGAGGCAAAAGCCTTATTCATCTATATCCCCCCACTTTATCACAGTTGCCTTTTTTAATTAAAAGGATGCTTTGCCTATTTGAGACCTCCCTCTAACAGCCCATCTTACTTGGACTTTGGACTGATTGTTCTGTATTCCGTTCTTCCACATCTCTTCAATCCAGTCATCTATAACATGAGGAATAAGAATATAAATTTGTCCTTACTAAACTGTGGAGATTTTAGAAATTCCTGCTAAAGTCTTTCTTGTTCTATTCTGTTTACAACAGTTTTATGTTTTTGTTTAAATGTTTTTTAATAAATGAATAAGAGTTAAAACAGGGTGTAAAGCTGGGTTTCAGGCAAATCCAACCTTTCAAATGATAAAACTATGGAAGATGCTCAGCAAAAATCCTTCTTCCTTAATTACCATCAATGTACTTTACAGATCTAAATGTAAGTTCTTAGCGGTTTCTGGGATGCCATAGGATGAGAACTCTTGATCTTCAATGAAGTGAGAATCAGTATGTAATGCTATTGTAGAAAACAGCTGTGATAACAAGGAGGTTTAAATGATGTGGCCTGGTTTTCCCTTTGTTTTCCTGAAGAAAATGGCTTCCTTTCCAATGCTTGCATATAATATGGCTGGTTAAAGTGTCAGCTTTTCCAAAATATTAAATTGTTCTTTTCTTAAATGGACAGATGCTTATACACTTCAACATTTTGCACTTTTGAATCAACTGTAAGTCCTGGACATATCCTGCAGTTTTCTTGGCAAGGTTTTTTAGAAAAGGTTTGCCATTGCCTCCTTCAAAGAGCAGACAAGAGTGATCAGTCCAAGTCACACATCTGTTCCTAAAACAGAACAAGGCCTTGTTGTCCAATCTCTCAAATCAAAAGTATGGTAGAACTCAAGAAGTTGCTCAGAAAACCTTTTGAATTCCTAATTATTATTAATGCACTTTTCAGACATGTAAAATTTGAGCAGCTCTGGCATTCCACATGATGACAACTCCTAATTTTGGATGAAGTGTAAGGTGGCCAACCGTCCTCCTTTAGGGAGGACAGTCCTCCTTTTGTGAGTTCTGTCCTCCCTCAAAAAGTGTTCTCCTACATGTCCTCCTTTTCAATATTTGAAGACTAATCTGCAGGGCTTTTTTTTCTCATAGAACACTCAGAATGGCGTTCCGGCACCTATTTTTGATGGGTTTTTTTTCAACTTTTGCGTGAGCTATGCTACTCCCCCTATTGGCTTTTGAAAGCCAATAGGAATTGCTGCTGAGCATGCCAAAACACCCAGCCAGCAAATTTTGCACATGTAAGTTGTCTGCAGCGAAGGCGAATTGGCAGGAACTTTGCACCCTTCCCTGCTACCCAATTACACCATCTCCTAGTTAATTCTGAAGATACCTGGAGGAGATTGGAGCGGCGACACCACGTTAACTTTCTCTTGATCTTCGGACATGCTAGAGCAATAATGGCTGCGGGCACAAGAGACAGAGGCAGCAGGGCTGCTGCGGGTGGGGGTGTGAGGGGCAGCGGTGGCCAGCTGCCCACCATGCTGTGGGAGCCACGGGGCCTGCTCTACATGGGGCTGTGCAGGGTGGGCAGTGGTGCTGAGGGGTGGCTGCAGGCAGGGTGTGTTGATGGCAGGCTGCCCCCCGGGGCCAGAGCTGGCGCAACTGGTGCTTTGGGAGCCATGGGGCCCGCTCTACATGGCGGGGCAGCAGTGCTGGTGGGCTGGTGGGGTGGCTGCGGGCGGGGGCGTGGCATGTAAGCATAATTACAATATAAAATGGTATTATTAGAAATGTTTTTATTATGCATTTATCATATTATAGTGTATTCTGTATTATTATTGCAATGAATAAAATGTTTCTTTTATTTACGATATTTTTTCTTCAATTTATTTGTGTCCTCCTTTTCATTGTAAAAAACTTGGCCACCTTATATATACAAAAAGCCATGTCACTATTTTGGGATATTCTGCCAGCAACCTCACAATACTTTTGTAAATGCATACACAATGGAAGATTCACCTAGTGCTTTGTGGATCATTGTAAAAAAGGTGGTCACGTTAGTGAAGTGAAGATCAGGTGTAATGTTTTTGTGGAAAACAACTGTAGCAGTGAGTAGGTTTTAATGATAGAACATATTTTTCCTTGTGCTTTTCTGTATAAGGTGACTTCCCCTTTAAGGCTTGCATATATTATGGTTATTTAAAATTTTAGCTTTTCCAAATGTACAGATGCTTCTATATCTCTTTCTACTTTTAATGTACGTTAGCTCACACACTTTCTTACTATATGTCTTTATATCAGTGTGAATTCCTTCCCAATTGCCTTGACAAGACTCTGCAGCTTTTCTGGCAAACATTTTTGGAAGTGGTTCGCCATTGTTCCCTTTCTAGGCCTGTGAAAGTATGACTGGCCCTAAGTTACCCAGCTGGCTTTATTCCTTAGGTGGTGTTATCACACATAACCTTTCAATAACCACAAGAAATAAAAAGAGCAAAAAGCATAATTAAGATGATGTATAATTGTAATAGCACATCATGAAAGTGGTCAGAAACCTACAATCATGGTCCAATTACAGGAAAAGTGTGGCTAGTTAAGTAGAGCTTAATGCATCAAGCTAGAAAATGGCAGACAGTGAAGTCTAATTCTGCTTGAGGAATGAAGCCATATGGGTAACTTTGGACCAGTCGTTCTGGTCTACTTCTAGGAAGGAGGCAATATCCAGGTTTTATGCTATCATTGCTTTACTGTTTTACATGAATAAATAAATAAATGTAGGGAGATTTCACCAAATATTTTGGAGCTCAGATTAATATTCTTGACAATAATGTTCAGGAATAATGTTCAGTTCATATGCTTACTGGAGGCATCTCAGCAACACCTGATATTCAGCTAAAGGAATACGATATTTTCTCCAGTATTTATAAACCTCTGTAGAATGTCATTGTCTTGTTTTTCTGCCTTATCTGTGGATACCTTTTGTCTACATTGTACTTTGCAGTTAGTCATTATTTTGCTGTTCTTTGCTCAATAAACTTTCAACTTTTACCCAATTTGTGTGGGTGTTGTTTTCTAATCTGCAAACTTCCTGTTCACAATGTTGTGTGGCAAAAATGAAGGAGCCCAGAGGCCTTCAAGACTTCCAGTTTCGCTTCCAAAATTTTTGAACTTCAGCACATTCCCAAAACATATGCATAAATACTCCCTTTTCTTTACATCCATGCCAACAATTCCCTTTCTTCTCCCTTTGGAAGTGCGCTAATTGTAATGATGTGTAATACCATTTATGTAAAATTTTTCTTCTCATCTCTCTTATCCTTGTATTTTTAATCTTCCTGATGTCTTCTACTACACTTTCCATTTCCCATTCATTAATTTCTAATTCGTCCTGCCAATACCTTGTCAATCCTTTTACAACTTCCTCCTCCACTTGCAATAAAACCCTATATATATTAACTACTTGCGCTTTTGTGCTCTTATTCTTTTCTTTTAATATCTTTTCTAAAATTGTTTCTTGTCTGAGGAATGTTTCTTTATTCTCACTTCTACTTAAATATGTGCATATTGCGTTAACTTGTAACCATCTTTCTTGGCCCAGACATTGCTCTAGTTTACTTCTAATAATCTTTCCATCTTTTTCATATAATTGCTCAATTCTCATTATTCCTTTACTCCTTAATTCCCTTATTAATTTTGGAAGCAAATACAAATTGAAGTAAATAAGATGCTAAATATTAATTGGAGAATAACTAAGGAGGTGGCGCTATTAATAAAAAATAGTGAGGTAAAGGAATACGAAGAAATTAAAACTGCAGCAATAGAAAGCGCCCAAGCAACTATAGTGCTTGGGTGGAAAGATGCGAAGAAATGGAATATACAAAATTGGTGTAAGTACATGGTAGACCACATTCACTATCAAATAATGGAAATTAGATTACACAATTATAATGAAGGTAAATTGGTAGCAACGATGAAGCGGTGGGAAAAGGTAAAAAATTATATGTTAAACTTAATAGGCGATGCAAAAATAAAGAATAAAATTCAGTCACTCTATAAAGTATGAATAATGTAATCCAGAGTTGAGAAGTATATATGTAATAGAAATTGAATCTTCCCTATTGGTGGTGGGATTAATGTTTGTATTTTTGTAATTTGTCTGGTGGAGGGCACTATTCACAGTGCACAGTTTTATGTATTAAATTAATAAAAAATAAAAAGATTGTAAAAAAAAAAACAAGACTTCCAGGTTCATCTGAGACATCTGTATGAACCTATGGTTTTTACTGAAGGAAGCTATCCTATCAAATATAAGGATAAAGAAGAAATGAAATTTGTGAAAATTGGTCCTTGAACATTTTCTCTCATGTCTTCACAAGGTTCTTAATATCTTTAAAGATCTAATGGAAGAAATGGATTTCCAGAGCTGGTTTCATCTATCACACTAAATGATAATTAGTGGTTTGAGATAATCTATAATTTTGGCTGTGGTTTGTTCTCCAAGTTTGTTTTAATATAATTCCTAAACATTTTGTTACCAAACTAAAATACATCATCAGCAGGATTTTCTTGTCTAATTCTCTTTAACGTGTAAGCATCTTGTGTGCCAGTGTGGTCAGTTGTTTGGAGCTATATTTGAATTCTGAGCAGCTGATTGGTTCTCTTGTTGATTGGCACATCAAATGGTCTGCTAACTGCTCCTTTGGTAGAAAATCAGGTCTCAATAAGTTTAAACCCATGTAACTTTGAAATAAAAGGAAATATTTGTAACTTGAGTTTTAGATTTTGGCTGTGGTTTGTTCTCCAAACAGTTAAAAACAGTTTGAAGTGCCAATCAGCTAGATTGAAGAAATCAAAAAAGTAATATAATCCAACATTTCAAGCAGCAAAGTCAAAGCACATGTTTGTGGAGGCTAAATCATATTCTAATTTCAGGAAGGAATTTACTGTGCATTGAGGAAATGATATATAATTCAGAAAAATTTGATTGAGCTATTTCTACATTGTACACTTCCATTCCAATGATTACTGCAGATGATTAATAAATACTTTTTCTGTTCTGACAAATTTTATTGCTACTTGGATATGAATAGGTATGGTTGGTGAGTTCTTGTGTGGTTACAAACTGTAACCCTTAAAGAACTCCTTTTAATATTTCTATAGATTTACTATGTTACTTTTTTATTATAAATATTCTTATAGTCTAACAACATATCTTATTCAATTAATTGTAGTAGGTATATATCTGCAGTCTCCTCTGGCAGCCAACAAAAAAGAATGTGGCTTGAAATATAACAACATAACAATCATTCTGCTTGTTTTGACTCCCATGATAAATGCTATTTGTTCTGTGGTTTTATTGTGTACATTGCTGTTTTGGCGGTGGTTTCTATGGTTTTCTTGATACTTCTTTTATTTTTATTTTACAGAAAATTTTGAATTTTCTACCTCTTCATTAATGAACTGGACTTAATTAGCCCAGTTCTTAGCTCTTTCCCCACCCACAGTGGGCAGAATAGAGGATGAGATTTCTTAAAAATTAAAAGTGAAATAATATCTCAAGTAATGAAACAGTTTATAACATGTTTCAGGCATGTTTTCTCATTTTGCTTCACTTCTCACAGTTTAGATTGCTGATATAACTGTAGCCTCAATTCTGTTGTCATTCTGATATATTGTTATACAATATAATAACTAGTACTGGAGCATTCAGAGGTAGTTGTTAATTGGCAATTATGTTAAAAAATACTCAAAATAAATTTTATTTTGGTTATTTAATTATGTTAATCACATGGAAGTCATCTTTATTTTAATGTACAAAATTCTTGAGGGAAACAGGACAGATATTAATAAACATTCAGAAGAGGAATTTTTTTCAACTGCAGATAGCTGTTTCATTACATGAGGAGAGAGATTTAACACTTTACTCAGACAATATATTTAAATGTAATATGAATCAGAATCCAATTTGGAGAGATGTCTATGTAAATAGTAAATAATCTCTTCTTGTACAATGTATGTGTGTGTGTATTTGTGTGTCTGTGTTTGTATATATATGTGTGTGGGGGTTGTGTGACAGAAAGAAGGAAAAGTTTTTCTCATTTGCCCCAGCAGCTATTTGACAACAACAACAACAACAACAACAACAACAATAATAATACTATTTTAAACTAATATATACAAACTTGATTTCTAAACATGTACTTAAAGGTAACAGTTTCCCTATTCAGTTGTGTCCAACTCTAGGGCATGGTGCTCATCTCCTTTTTTAGCCCACAGACACATATATACACAAACACACACACACACACACACACACACACACACACACACACACTCACACATTGTTTAAGGGGGGTTATCTACCCTCAAGATTTCCAAGTAATAGATATTGTTATATTTATTTGTTAGATTTACTTTGCCTTTCTTCCAGAAGAGGAATCACTATACATAGGACATTCTCAATTTTTGAACATTTCCACAATTCTATAGGAGTTGTGAGATGGGTCCATTATTTGCAGTAATAATCCAGGGATGAAAATGTATCTGGAAAGTTTTTTTTCTACTCCTAGACAGTCCATCAGTACATGAAGTAACAGAACTGGAAAGAGGTAAGAAGGATAAATGTGATGTTAGTTCTTTAGTATAGATGGATAGAAAGTGACAAGAATGTGCTTTAATACTGTATATACCCATCCTATATCTATTTCTCCCATGGTCTGATCCTCTGTTCATTCTGCCCATGCTTTATGCTTTTTTAAATTTTCTATTCTTACCCTATATCAAAATGCCACTTCCAAATTTGATCTAACTACATTTTCCTCCTCTGCTTCCTTACAGTTATACCATGCAGTTCTGTCTTAAATGAAATATGGATAATCAAACCACAGTGCCGTATTTTCTGCTCCTGAAATTCTCAGCAACTTGGCAACTACAGCTGCTATGTTTCTTCTTGTTCTTTGTGTTGTATCTGGCAATTACAATAGCAAATCTACTCATCATCTTTGCAATAGCCTTTGAACAGGAACTGCATAGACCTATGTACTTTTTTCTGATGAATTTAGCACTGCAGGATATAGGCTCTGTTTCTGTTATTGTTCCCAAATCTATGGTGAATTCCCTTATAGATACAAGATACATTTCTTACTTTGGTTGTGTTGCTCAAGTCTTTCTCTTTGTCTCTTTTCTGGGTTCTAATGCATCCCTCCTGACAGTCATGGCCTATGATCGATATGTTGCCATTTGCCATCCACTGCACTACGAGATGGTGATGAATTGGGAAGCCTGCACTGAAATAATGATTCTGGTTTGGGTTGCCAGTCTTCTCAATGGAACTTTACATGCCACTGGAACTTTTTCAGTCTTTTTTTGTTCTAATGTCGTCAACCAATTCTTCTGTGAAATTCCAAAATTGTTAAAACTATCCTGCTCTGGTTTCAATCTAGTTGAAGTTGGAGTTATTGTGGCCAATGTCATTGCAGGACTAGGCTGTTGTACTTTTATAATTGTATCTTATGCCATGATTTTCAAGACAGTGCAAAGAATTCCTTTTGAACAAGGAAGGCAAAAAGCCTTATCCACTTGTATTCCCCACCTTATAGTAGTGTTTATGTTTTTCTTAAATGGATCTTTTGCCTATTTGAGACCTCTATCTAACACTCCATCCTATTTAGATTTTGGTTTGACTGTTCTGTATTCACTACTTCCACCCCTGTTCAATCCAATCATTTATAGCATGAGAAATAAGAACATCCAATTTGTTCTTTCAAAACTGTGGAAAGTCTGAAAGTTTCTTTTACTGTTGTCTCTATTCTATTCACCACAATTTTGCATTTTCCTGTCTTTTCTTTTACTTCTCTGAATAAAAAAAGCATAAGTTATACAGGGAGACATAGATGGGATGAAGGCAAATCCAGCCTCTCAAACCAAAAGTATGATAGACACCAGAAGTTTCTCAGTGAATGTCCTGCATCTCTAATCACCCTCAATGCACTTTACAGATGCTATAAGTGGATGTCTGACAGCCCATTTTTTTAGAAACAGATTGCCATTGCTTCCTTCCTAGAATTTAGAGAGAGTGACAGGTCAGCTAGCTAGCTTTGTGCCTAAAGTGATAGAAATTCCTAGTTTCTATCCTGATGCCTTAATCATTGCACCAAATAGGTTTTCACATACTTTAGCTCAAGAGTAAAAATTTCTTTAGAAGTACTTTGGAAGACCAAACACCTGGCAGATTGGGTGAGCTGGTACTATCTAACATAATGTTTTGATAATCACAATAAATAAAAATCAAAAAATATAATGAGGATGAGTCATGTAGAATAGAACCTTATATCAGTTCTCAGAAACTTGATAAAGATTGGAAGAGATAACAAAAGCTCCCTTGCCCAACACCTTGAAAAGGAATGATAGCTGGGTCTACCCAGAATTATACATTATTGAAATGTGACTGAGACATATTGAGTTCCACACAATACTGATAACATATACCAAAAGACATATCCAGATTTTGTGTTCTCCCTGTCACCACCTTCCCACTCCTTTTGTAAAAATATGAAAGATGGAAGATTCATATATGCATGCCACTGCCTGACAACTCTTGATCTTTAGTGAAGTGAGGATCAAGGTGTAATGTGATTATCGAAAACTAATGCAATAGAAAGAGTTTTAAATTTTAAACGCATGCACGGTTTGGCCCGTCGCACCGCGCATGCGCGATTCGGCCCGTCGCGCTGCGCACGAGTGGTTCGGTCATCATGCGCACGCTGTGCACGTGCGGTTCAGCTTGTCGTGAAGCGTATGCGCGGTTCGGCCCATCGAACCGTGCATGCGCGATTCAGCGCATGGGCTGCGCAGGTGTGGTCTCGGCCTGAAAAAGGTTTAGAACCGCTGTTCTAATGTCATCAACCAATTTTACTGTGAAATTCCACAATTGCTAAAGCTGTGGCTTCAGTCTAGTTGAAGTTGGAATTATTATGGTCAGTGTCATTGTAAGACTAGGTTGTTTTACTTTTATTACTGTATCTCATGCCATGTGATCTTCAAGCAATATTGAGAATCCCTGCTGAATAAGGGAGGCAAAAGCCTTATTCATCTATATCCCCCCACTTTATCACAGTTGCCTTTTTTAATTAAAAGGATGCTTTGCCTATTTGAGACCTCCCTCTAACAGCCCATCTTACTTGGACTTTGGACTGATTGTTCTGTATTCCGTTCTTCCACATCTCTTCAATCCAGTCATCTATAACATGAGGAATAAGAATATAAATTTGTCCTTACTAAACTGTGGAGATTTTAGAAATTCCTGCTAAAGTCTTTCTTGTTCTATTCTGTTTACAACAGTTTTATGTTTTTGTTTAAATGTTTTTTAATAAATGAATAAGAGTTAAAACAGGGTGTAAAGCTGGGTTTCAGGCAAATCCAACCTTTCAAATGATAAAACTATGGAAGATGCTCAGCAAAAATCCTTCTTCCTTAATTACCATCAATGTACTTTACAGATCTAAATGTAAGTTCTTAGCGGTTTCTGGGATGCCATAGGATGAGAACTCTTGATCTTCAATGAAGTGAGAATCAGTATGTAATGCTATTGTAGAAAACAGCTGTGATAACAAGGAGGTTTAAATGATGTGGCCTGGTTTTCCCTTTGTTTTCCTGAAGAAAATGGCTTCCTTTCCAATGCTTGCATATAATATGGCTGGTTAAAGTGTCAGCTTTTCCAAAATATTAAATTGTTCTTTTCTTAAATGGACAGATGCTTATACACTTCAACATTTTGCACTTTTGAATCAACTGTAAGTCCTGGACATATCCTGCAGTTTTCTTGGCAAGGTTTTTTAGAAAAGGTTTGCCATTGCCTCCTTCAAAGAGCAGACAAGAGTGATCAGTCCAAGTCACACATCTGTTCCTAAAACAGAACAAGGCCTTGTTGTCCAATCTCTCAAATCAAAAGTATGGTAGAACTCAAGAAGTTGCTCAGAAAACCTTTTGAATTCCTAATTATTATTAATGCACTTTTCAGACATGTAAAATTTGAGCAGCTCTGGCATTCCACATGATGACAACTCCTAATTTTGGATGAAGTGTAAGGTGGCCAACCGTCCTCCTTTAGGGAGGACAGTCCTCCTTTTGTGAGTTCTGTCCTCCCTCAAAAAGTGTTCTCCTACATGTCCTCCTTTTCAATATTTGAAGACTAATCTGCAGGGCTTTTTTTTCTCATAGAACACTCAGAATGGCGTTCCGGCACCTATTTTTGATGGGTTTTTTTTCAACTTTTGCGTGAGCTATGCTACTCCCCCTATTGGCTTTTGAAAGCCAATAGGAATTGCTGCTGAGCATGCCAAAACACCCAGCCAGCAAATTTTGCACATGTAAGTTGTCTGCAGCGAAGGCGAATTGGCAGGAACTTTGCACCCTTCCCTGCTACCCAATTACACCATCTCCTAGTTAATTCTGAAGATACCTGGAGGAGATTGGAGCGGCGACACCACGTTAACTTTCTCTTGATCTTCGGACATGCTAGAGCAATAATGGCTGCGGGCACAAGAGACAGAGGCAGAAGGGCTGCTGCGGGTGGGGGTGTGAGGGGCAGCGGTGGCCAGCTGCCCACCATGCTGTGGGAGCCACGGGGCCTGCTCTACATGGGGCTGTGCAGGGTGGGCAGTGGTGCTGAGGGGTGGCTGCAGGCAGGGTGTGTTGATGGCAGGCTGCCCCCCGGGGCCAGAGCTGGCGCAACTGGTGCTTTGGGAGCCATGGGGCCCGCTCTACATGGCGGGGCAGCAGTGCTGGTGGGCTGGTGGGGTGGCTGCGGGCGGGGGCGTGGCATGTAAGCATAATTACAATATAAAATGGTATTATTAGAAATGTTTTTATTATGCATTTATCATATTATAGTGTATTCTGTATTATTATTGCAATGAATAAAATGTTTCTTTTATTTACGATATTTTTTCTTCAATTTATTTGTGTCCTCCTTTTCATTGTAAAAAACTTGGCCACCTTATATATACAAAAAGCCATGTCACTATTTTGGGATATTCTGCCAGCAACCTCACAATACTTTTGTAAATGCATACACAATGGAAGATTCACCTAGTGCTTTGTGGATCATTGTAAAAAAGGTGGTCACGTTAGTGAAGTGAAGATCAGGTGTAATGTTTTTGTGGAAAACAACTGTAGCAGTGAGTAGGTTTTAATGATAGAACATATTTTTCCTTGTGCTTTTCTGTATAAGGTGACTTCCCCTTTAAGGCTTGCATATATTATGGTTATTTAAAATTTTAGCTTTTCCAAATGTACAGATGCTTCTATATCTCTTTCTACTTTTAATGTACGTTAGCTCACACACTTTCTTACTATATGTCTTTATATCAGTGTGAATTCCTTCCCAATTGCCTTGACAAGACTCTGCAGCTTTTCTGGCAAACATTTTTGGAAGTGGTTCGCCATTGTTCCCTTTCTAGGCCTGTGAAAGTATGACTGGCCCTAAGTTACCCAGCTGGCTTTATTCCTTAGGTGGTGTTATCACACATAACCTTTCAATAACCACAAGAAATAAAAAGAGCAAAAAGCATAATTAAGATGATGTATAATTGTAATAGCACATCATGAAAGTGGTCAGAAACCTACAATCATGGTCCAATTACAGGAAAAGTGTGGCTAGTTAAGTAGAGCTTAATGCATCAAGCTAGAAAATGGCAGACAGTGAAGTCTAATTCTGCTTGAGGAATGAAGCCATATGGGTAACTTTGGACCAGTCGTTCTGGTCTACTTCTAGGAAGGAGGCAATATCCAGGTTTTATGCTATCATTGCTTTACTGTTTTACATGAATAAATAAATAAATGTAGGGAGATTTCACCAAATATTTTGGAGCTCAGATTAATATTCTTGACAATAATGTTCAGGAATAATGTTCAGTTCATATGCTTACTGGAGGCATCTCAGCAACACCTGATATTCAGCTAAAGGAATACGATATTTTCTCCAGTATTTATAAACCTCTGTAGAATGTCATTGTCTTGTTTTTCTGCCTTATCTGTGGATACCTTTTGTCTACATTGTACTTTGCAGTTAGTCATTATTTTGCTGTTCTTTGCTCAATAAACTTTCAACTTTTACCCAATTTGTGTGGGTGTTGTTTTCTAATCTGCAAACTTCCTGTTCACAATGTTGTGTGGCAAAAATGAAGGAGCCCAGAGGCCTTCAAGACTTCCAGTTTCGCTTCCAAAATTTTTGAACTTCAGCACATTCCCAAAACATATGCATAAATACTCCCTTTTCTTTACATCCATGCCAACAATTCCCTTTCTTCTCCCTTTGGAAGTGCGCTAATTGTAATGATGTGTAATACCATTTATGTAAAATTTTTCTTCTCATCTCTCTTATCCTTGTATTTTTAATCTTCCTGATGTCTTCTACTACACTTTCCATTTCCCATTCATTAATTTCTAATTCGTCCTGCCAATACCTTGTCAATCCTTTTACAACTTCCTCCTCCACTTGCAATAAAACCCTATATATATTAACTACTTGCGCTTTTGTGCTCTTATTCTTTTCTTTTAATATCTTTTCTAAAATTGTTTCTTGTCTGAGGAATGTTTCTTTATTCTCACTTCTACTTAAATATGTGCATATTGCGTTAACTTGTAACCATCTTTCTTGGCCCAGACATTGCTCTAGTTTACTTCTAATAATCTTTCCATCTTTTTCATATAATTGCTCAATTCTCATTATTCCTTTACTCCTTAATTCCCTTATTAATTTTGGAAGCAAATACAAATTGAAGTAAATAAGATGCTAAATATTAATTGGAGAATAACTAAGGAGGTGGCGCTATTAATAAAAAATAGTGAGGTAAAGGAATACGAAGAAATTAAAACTGCAGCAATAGAAAGCGCCCAAGCAACTATAGTGCTTGGGTGGAAAGATGCGAAGAAATGGAATATACAAAATTGGTGTAAGTACATGGTAGACCACATTCACTATCAAATAATGGAAATTAGATTACACAATTATAATGAAGGTAAATTGGTAGCAACGATGAAGCGGTGGGAAAAGGTAAAAAATTATATGTTAAACTTAATAGGCGATGCAAAAATAAAGAATAAAATTCAGTCACTCTATAAAGTATGAATAATGTAATCCAGAGTTGAGAAGTATATATGTAATAGAAATTGAATCTTCCCTATTGGTGGTGGGATTAATGTTTGTATTTTTGTAATTTGTCTGGTGGAGGACACTATTCACAGTGCACTGTTTTATGTATTAAATTAATAAAATATAAAAAGATTGTAAAAAAAAACAAAAAAAAAACAATACTTCCAGTTTCATCTGAGACATCCGTATGAACCTTTGGTTTTTACTGAAGGAAGCTATCCTATCAAAGATAAGGATAAAGAAGAAAAGAAATTTGTAAAAATTGGTCTTTGAACATTTTCTCTCATGTCTTCACAGGGTTATTAATATCTTTAAAGATCTAATGGAAGAAATGGATTTCCAGAGCTGGTTTCATCTATCACACTGAATGATAATTAGTGGTTTGAGATAATCTATAATTTTTGCTGTGGTTTGTTCTCCAAGTTTGTTTTAATATAATTCCTAAACATTTTGTTACCAAACTAAAATAAATCATCAGCAGGATTTTCTTGTCTAATTCTCTTTAACGTGTAAGCATCTTGTGTGCCAGTGTGGTCAGTTGTTTGGAGCTATATTTGAATTCTGAGCAGCTGATTGGTTCTCTTGTTGATTGGCACATCAAATGGTCTGCTAACTGCTCCTTTGGTGGAAAATCAGGTCTCAATACGTTTACACCCATGTAACTTTGAAATAAAAGGAAATATTTGTAACTTGGGTTTTAGATTTTGGCTGTGGTTAGTTCTCCAAACAGTTAAAAACAGTTTGAAGTGCCAATCAGCTAGACTGAAGAAATCAAAAAAAGTAATATAATCCAACATTTCAAGCAGCAAAGTCAAAGCACATGTTTGTGGAGGCTAAATCATATTCTAATTTCAGGAAGGAAATTACTGTGTATTGAGGAAATGATATATAATTCAGAAAAATTTGATTGAGCTATTTCTACATTGTACACTTCCGTTGCAATTATTACTGCAAATGATTAATAAATACTTTTTCTGTTCTGACAAATTTTATTGCTACTTGGATATGAATAGGTATGGTTGGTAAGTTCTTGTGTGGTTACAAACTGTAACCCTTAAAGAACTCCTTTTAATACTTCTATAGATTTACTATGTTACTTTTCTATTATAAATATCCTTATAGTCTAACAACATATCTTATTCAATTAATTGTAGTAGGTATATATCTGCAGTCTCCTCTGGCAGCCAACAAAAAAGAATGTGGCTTGAAATATAACAACATAACAATCATTCTGCTTGTTTTGACTCCCATGATAAATGCTATTTGTTCTGTGGTTTTATTGTGTGCATTGCTGTTTTGGCGGTGGTTTCTATGGTTTTCCTGATACTTCTTTTATTTTTATTTTACAGAAAATTTTGAATTTTCTACCTCTTCATTAATGAACTGGACTTAATTAGCCCAGTTCTTAGCTCTTTCCCCACCCACAGTGGGAAGAATAGAAGATGAGATTTCTTAAAAATTAAAAGTGAAATAATATCTCAAGTAATGAAACTGTTTATAACATGTTTCAGGCATGTTTTCTCATTTCACTTCACTTCTCACAGTTTAGATTGCTGATATAACTGTAGCCTCAATTCTGTTGTCATTCTGATATATTGTTATACAATATAATAACTAGTACTGGAGCATTCAGAGGTAGTTATAGAGTTGTTAATTGGCAATTATGTTATAAAGTACTCAAAATAAATTTTATTTTGGTTATTTAATTATGTTAATCACATGGAAGTCATCTTTATTTTAATGTACAAAATTCTTGAGGGAAACAGGACAGATATTAATAAACATTCAGAAGAGGAATTTTTTTCAACTGTTTCATTACATGAGGAGAGAGATTTAACACTTTACTCAGACAATATATTTAAATGTAATATGAATCAGAATCCAATTTGGAGAGATGTCTATGTAAATAGTAAATAATCTCTTCTTGTACAATGTATGTGTGTGTGTATTTGTGTGTCTGTGTTTGTATATATATGTGTGTGGGGGTTGTGTGACAGAAAGAAGGAAAAGTTTTTCTCATTTGCCCCTGCAGGTATTTGACAACAACAACAACAACAATAATAATAATAATATTTTAAACTAATATATACAAACTTGATTTCTAAACATGTACTTAAAGGTAACAGTTTCCCTGTTCAGTTGTGTCCAACTCTAGGGCATGGTGCTCATCTCCTTTTTTAGCCCACAGACACATATATACATAAACACATACACACACTCATTGTATAAGGGGGGTTATCTACCCTCAAGATTTCCAAGTAATAGATATTGTTATATTTATTTGTTAGATTTACTTTGCCTTTCTTCCAGAAGAGGAATCACTATACATAGGACATTCTCAATTTTTCAACATTTCCACAATTCTATAGGAGTTGTGAGATGGGTCCACTATTTGCAGTAATAATCCAGGGATGAAAATGTATCTGGAAAGTTTTTTTTCTACTCCTAGACAGTCCATCAGTACATGAAGTAACAGAACTGGAAAGAGGTAAGAAGGATAAATGTGATGTTAGTTCTTTAGTATAGATGGATAGAAAGTGACAAGAATGTGCTTTAATACTGTATATACCCATCCTATATCTATTTCTCCCATGGTCTGATCCTCTGTTCATTCTGCCCATGCTTTATGCTTTTTTAAATTTTCTATTCTTACCCTATATCAAAATGCCACTTCCAACTTTGATCTAACTACATTTTCCTCCTCTGCTTCCTTACAGTTATACCATGCAGTTCTGTCTTAAATGAAATATGGATAATCAAACCACAGTGCCGTATTTTCTGCTCCTGAAATTCTCAGCAACTTGGCAACTACAGCTGCTATGTTTCTTCTTGTTCTTTGTGTTGTATCTGGCAATTACAATAGCAAATCTACTCATCATCTTTGCAATAGCCTTTGAACAGGAACTGCATAGACCTATGTACTTTTTTCTGATGAATTTAGCACTGCAGGATATAGGCTCTGTTTCTGTTATTGTTCCCAAATCTATGGTGAATTCCCTTATAGATACAAGATACATTTCTTACTTTGGTTGTGTTGCTCAAGTCTTTCTCTTTGTCTCTTTTCTGGGTTCTAATGCATCCCTCCTGACAGTCATGGCCTATGATCGATATGTTGCCATTTGCTATCCACTGCACTACGAGATGGTGATGAATTGGGAAGCCTGCACTGAAATAATGATTCTGGTTTGGGTTGCCAGTCTTCTCAATGGAACTTTACATGCCACTGGAACTTTTTCAGTCTTTTTCTGTTCTAATGTCGTCAACCAATTCTTCTGTGAAATTCCAAAATTGTTAAAACTATCCTGCTCTGGTTTCAATCTAGTTGAAGTTGGAGTTATTGTGGCCAGTGTCATTGCAGGACTAGGCTGTTGTACTTTTATAATTGTATCTTATGCCATGATCTTCAAGACAGTGCAAAGAATTCCTTTTGAACAAGGAAGGCAAAAAGCCTTATCCACTTGTATTCCCCACCTTATAGTAGTGTTTATGTTTTTCTTAAATGGATCTTTTGCCTATTTGAGACCTCTATCTAACACTCCATCCTATTTAGATTTTGGTTTGACTGTTCTGTATTCACTACTTCCACCCCTGTTCAATCCAATCATTTATAGCATGAGAAATAAGAACATCCAATTTGTTCTTTCAAAACTGTGGAAAGTCTGAAAGTTTCTTTTACTGTTGTCTCTATTCTATTCACCACAATTTTGCATTTTCCTGTCTTTTCTTTTACTTCTCTGAATAAAAAAAGCATAAGTTATACAGGGAGACATAGATGGGATGAAGGCAAATCCAGCCTCTCAAACCAAAAGTATGATAGACACCAGAAGTTTCTCAGTGAATGTCCTGCATCTCTAATCACCCTCAATGCACTTTACAGATGCTATAAGTGGATGTCTGACAGCCCATTTTTTTAGAAACAGATTGCCATTGCTTCCTTCCTAGAATTTAGAGAGAGTGACAGGTCAGCTAGCTAGCTTTGTGCCTAAAGTGATAGAAATTCCTAGTTTCTATCCTGATGCCTTAATCATTGCACCAAATAGGTTTTCACATACTTTAGCTCAAGAGTAAAAATTTCTTTAGAAGTACTTTGGAAGACCAAACACCTGGCAGATTGGGTGAGCTGGTACTATCTAACATAATGTTTTGATAATCACAATAAATAAAAAATCAAAAAATATAATGAGGATGAGTCATGTAGAATAGAACCTTATATCAGTTCTCAGAAACTTGATAAAGATTGGAAGAGATAACAAAAGCTCCCTTGCCCAACACCTTGAAAAGGAATGATAGCTGGGTCTACCCAGAATTATACATTATTGAAATGTGACTGAGACATATTGAGTTCCACACAATACTAATAACATATACCAAAAGACATATCCAGATTTTGTGTTCTCCCTGTCACCACCTTCCCACTCCTTTTGTAAAAATATGAAAGATGGAAGATTCATATATGCATGCCACTGCCTGACAACTCTTGATCTTTAGTGAAGTGAGGATCAAGGTGTAATGTGATTATCGAAAACTAATGCAATAGAAAGAGTTTTAAATTTTAAACGCATGCACGGTTTGGCCCGTCGCACCGCGCATGCGCGATTCGGCCCGTCACGCTGCGCACGCGTGGTTCGGTCATCATGCGCACGCTGTGCACGCGCGGTTCAGCTTGTCGTGAAACTAATGCAATAGAAAAGAGTTTTAAATGGTGTGGCCTATTTTTCCCACTACTTTCCTGTAGAAAATGGGCTTCCCCTCTAATGCTTTCACATACTATTGCTAGTTAAAGCTTTAGCTTTTCCAAAACCCCACAGGTTACAATACCTCTTCTGCAGTGGTGGGATTCAGTCAGTTCGCACCACTTTGGCAGAACCGGTAGCTAATTTTTTGTTGCCCAGGCCCAGAATGGACTTTCAGAAGTGGCATCCACACAGAGAACCGGTTGTTCACATATTTGAATCCCACACTGCTCTTCTGTCCTTAAATGATAATTTGTTCACATACTTTGGTATTTTTGGCCTTTGAGTCAGCTTTAACTCCTGATGGCGTACTGGAAAAATCTCTGCTCTTTTCTTGGCAAGGTTTTTCCGAAGGGATTTGCCATTCCCTCCTTCATGGGCTGAGTGAGTGAGTGACTGTTCTAAAGTCACACAGGTTGTTTCATTCCTAAGATGCATTGGAATGCACGTCAGCCATATGCACTATACCAAACAAGTTCTCACATGCTTTAGCTTAAGGATAGCATTTCTTTCCTTTAGAAGTGCTTTGGCAAGACTAGGCATCACCCACGGCAAGATAATAAGCTGATACTATGTCACACAAGGTTTTGATGAGTATAAGAAATTTAAAAGGCAAGAAGTTTAATTAGGATGGGGCCTAATTGTAATAGGAGATCATCTAAGTTTTTAAAACCCTTACAACTAGATAGAAACTGGTCTAACATCTGGAGAAGGAGGATAGATAGATGCGACAGTTTATCTTATTGAAATGTGCTTGAGAATTATTGAGTTTCATTCAAACTACTGATAAAATATGCCAAAAGCCATATCCAGGTTTTTCTCTTACCTATGCCTCTATCCTTCCAATACTTTTTAAGATGGAAAATTTCTCAAATGTTTTGAAGCTTAGTGTAACTGTGCTTAGTAAAGCTGCCAAAGCTTATTGGAATCACTTTAGCAACATCAGTATTTTCAATTTTGCCCTCTATTAAAATTAACTTTTTTTCTTGCCTTATCTTTGGATATTTCTTTCTATATTATACTTTGCAATTGAAGATGTTGTTTTCATCTGTTTTCTCAATAAACTCTTTCAACTTTTAGCTTATTGTGTATTGCTTTCTAAAAATCCTGCACTGAAATTGTGATTTTAATTCGGGGATACTAGACTTCCCTATGGAAAGATGCTTACCAGAAGCACCTTCTGAATCCCCTTCTGTTCTCACACTGTTAACCAGATTTTTTTTGTGAAATTCCACAGTTGTGAAATCATTGCAAGTGTTCTTTGCTTGAGTAAAAGATACTGAAATATTAAAAATGTAGAAATTATTCCTTGGTCTTTTATCTAATGGGTTATAATGGGTTTCTCTGGGGAAGTGGCAGTGGTGGGATTCAAATATGTGAACAACCAGTTGTCTGTGTGGATGAAGCTTCTGGAAGTCCATTCTGGTCCTGGACAACAAAAACTAGCTACCAGTTCTGCCGAAGTGGTGCGAACTGGCTGAATCCCACCACTGAGAAATGGCATAGGCCTCGGGGGGGGGGATATTATATTCTGCAATAATCTTTTGGATAGATCATGTATTGCATAAAATAAAATTTCTAAATAAAAATGAAAATATCTATACTTAGTCTCTAAAACATGTATTTATATAACTTTCCTTCTAAACCTTATTTTGCTTTTCTTCTACTTCTGTGTCTTTTTAAAGGATTGCTATGGATTTACTGTATTACTTATTATATAATAGGAATTCTATAGATCTCTGTGAGTTTACATTCTATCTTTTTCTGTTTTAGGTATGTATTTAAAATCTTCTCAGGCAGCCCAATATAGAGGGTAGTGCTTGGTATACAACAATGAAATATCATTTGGTTTGTCTGCACTCCCATCACAAAAGCCATTGGTTTCTGTGGATTCATTATGTACCTTATTCTGTTGGTGGGTTTCTTGAAATTGTTTTCTGCCTTTTACTTTCTTTTGCAGAAAAGCTTAAATTATCTATCCCTGTATTAATAGTGTGGGCTTAAGTAGCCCAGTTGGAGCTCTTTCCCCAGTTGTGGTAGGTGGAATTTTTTAAAAGCTAGAAGTCAAAGAGAATCTCAAGTGATGCAACATGCTTCAGGGATTCTTCTCGCTTCATTTATGTTTCACCTCTCTCAATTTGCACTGCTGGTATGACTCCAGCCCCAATTCTATTAACACAACTCTGAGATATTATTATTACATGTTATTAATTGGTACTGCAATATTTACAGAAAGTGATACATTTGTTAATTGCCAATTTATGTTAAAAAAGTCAGTTTTACTTTGGTTTCATAACTTTGTTAATAAGCACATAGGAGTAAGTTGTTTTTTTTTTTGCTAATTATGTTATTAAGCCCAAAGAAGCCAGTTTTATTTTGGTGTAGAAGACACTTTAGGGAAACAAAACAAATATTAGTAACATTCAGAATAGGAAACTTTTTGACTGTAGATAGATGTTTCACTACTTGAAAACTGGTGAGACAACATTTATTTAATGTTAAGACATTTAACACTCTTAAAGCATAGAAGTCATCATTTATAAAGTCAAATGATTCTAGTTTGAAAGTTTAACAGAAAAAAATATTTCTGTCTTTTCTGGAGCAAAGTGATATTTATTTAAATATGTCTTATATGGTCTTATATGTCTCAGGGTTGGCTTTATAATTTTTCTACTGGAAGAGAATTTAGGCAAATAATTGCATAAGATAGTTTTCTGATTAACTGGAATAAGAAGTGAGGCTATTTTGAAGAGAACAAAATGATTTTTTAAAGATAATATTTCAGAAATTGGATCCTACACATTATTTAAAGATTTTTTAAAAAGAATATACTGTGGAGAGATTTCAATATAGACAGAAAACAATGAATTAATTACATGTTTAACACGTTGGTAGCTTTTCCACATAATTATAAAAATAAAAGACAGTTATAATTTTCAGAAATTTGAACAAAACTTTCATGCATGAACTGATTACTAATAGGTAAATTACATCAGCAAAATCATTTCATAATTTGTTTGGTTATGAGTAAAAGAAATGGATGGTAAGTTTTCTAAAACTCTTTTTATTTCTTGGTTTTTAAACATTTAAGTAGTATACTTGAAAATGTATTTACATAACTTTCCAGTGTTGAAAAAAATGTTCATAGTTATAATACGTTGTGTCTCATTTTCTGTCCAAATACTATAGGCAATATTGGTTTCTATTTGATAGGAAACTGCTTTTTTCAAAGTAAGATTTCACTTTCCTTCTGATTGATGGACAAGGGGATTTGTTAATTTATAATGTTAAAATGGAATAATACCACAAAGTAAATAACAAAATAACAGATATGTTGTAAATAAAGTTCTAGTTTTCTTTATTTAATAATGTATCATTGAATACCTGTTAAAGTCTTTTAATGCTATTTTTAGCCTAACAACTGCTGGGGAAATTGAGAAAAAATAATATACATAAGAGATTCTCCAATTTTCAATTTTCAAAATGAAGAAGAACATAACACTTTATTCCTAGATTCTGATTCTTCATAATTCAGGTTAAATAATCATTAAGAAGAAGATTGACTATCTTGATACATTATCTAGCATCAGGTATCAAGTTCTGTAAGTGATAGGTTTGTTCACCATAATCAAAATAGCCAAATTCATTACAATTACATTATCCAATCCATCCTTATACAAAGAACACACAATGCTTGGAATTATTTTTTTTAAGGTTTTGGAATAATATTGACATTTAATACCCATTAATGATGGAGCAAGCCATAATTTCCAGGGGGAGTTGTATATTTAGAAATTGTTTAAAACTTGTAAATTTTATTTTTTATTGCAAAAGGAGGAAGTCAAAAGGACACACTGACCCACAAGAGCAAGAATCTCAATTGTAACAGTTTTAGTTATCTCTTTGATAACCTCTTGATTTTTTTGTCCATATAAATAAATGTTTCAGTTCAGATCCAGTGACAAACCTAAGAAGGGGTTAGCTAGATTAAAACATGCCACCCAAGTAAAATGAACAGCATTTTAAATTTAATTTGCTTAGAACATGTAAAACAAACAAAACAAGTCACATTTGCAGGTTATTTACAAACTTAGATGGCCCTACAATGAATTCAACAGTTGTTACAAATGTTTATATATTTGACTTCTCCAAGTGTGTGACTCACCCCCCATTTTTCCAATTATCTTTTCTTACAAAAAATGATCTGAAATAGAGGTTTTTCCACTCCTGCTCTATGTGACCAATCCACTTATTACATTTTTTTGTACTTTCCATTCCCATTTTTTTGCATTCAGAAGTTTTAGTCAATGAATAATATATAGATGATAGATTATTAGAAAATTAATGATGAAACAAGTCATAAAATACAGTGGAGTGCATACTGAAAGAGTAGTTAAAAGTCCTAATTTTGAATGTTATTGCAAATGGAGGAAGTCAAAAAGAGACACTGATACTCGAAAAAGAATTTTGGTTGTAAAAGTTTTTGTCATCTTCTTAATTACCACGTGACATTTTTTATCCATATGAATAAAATTTTCAATTCAAGTCCAATTATAAACCTAAGAAAGGGTTGGGAACATACTAAAACATGTCATCCCAATATAATGAATGGGATATTAAAATTAATTTGTCTAAGAACATGTAAAATGAACTAAACAAATGCCAAATATAACCCACAATTGCAGATTATTCATAAACTTATATGGGTTTATACAGCTGTTACAAATGAACATATATTTGACATTACTAAGTCCATGACATTGATTCAAATTCTGTGGTTTTTTTAAAGAGAAAAGTATTGGAAAATTATGTCTTTTGTCATTTCTGTGTTAGTTTTCAAACTATATTATACTAAATTTCCATTGCTGGATTTGTTGTTATGCCTTTGTATCAGTAGTGGGATTCAGCTAATATTTTGTTGCCCAGGCATCCACACAGAGAACTGATTGTTCACATATTTGAATCCCACCACTGCTTTGTATATATTTCTTCTCCTTAAAGAGGACTTTGCAACAATAACAACAACAATAATAATGTCTTCTGTGAAATCACTCTTTTTCAACATCAATCTGCTTTCTCTTTTTAAGTTTGTAATCTCAAACAATTTCAGAGTGGTTATATCAAGAGTCCAATGGCTATGATGTTTCAAAAACTGAATATATATGCGAACAGGCATCAGAAACACACACACACACACACACACACACATTTTCTTTTGTGAGCAGACATCAGAATTGTATTTTTTAATGTATGCCAGTGTGTTCACAGAAAAAACTGACAATAAAGGTTATCTTGTCTTGTCTCGTCTTGTCTCGTCTTGTTTCGTCTCATCTCATCTCATCTCATATCTCTCTGTCTCTGTCCATATGTCCATTCCCCCCTCTCTCCCTCTCTCCCTCCCTCCCTCCCTCACCCCCTCTCCCTCCCTCTCTCTCTCTCTCTCTCTCTCACACACACACACACACAAATGCAAATACATTGTTACAATGTTTACCTGCTTTAAAGAATGAGAAACTGACAAACAGATTTCTATTTATTACTCCTCATTATTAGCTCTTTACTATTTAGCTCAGGCTTTAGAACAATTATATAACACTTGGGGGAAAAGATACAACCCAACAAACCAGCACTGGAAGTCAAGATGGAGAAGATCTCCACAACCACCATGTATTTTCCCTTGGTGCTTAGGTAAGTTGGGACAAAGGTGACCCATACACTGCAAAACACCAACATGCTGAATGTTATGAACTTGGTTTCATTAAACGTATCAGGCAACATTCTGCCAAAGAAAGCTACAATGAAACTGATTAGAGACAGAAATCCCAGAGAGCCCAGAACACAGTAAAACATGAAGTCTGAACCTTCATTACATTCTACTACAATTTCTTCAGTCAAAGAATGCATGTTGAGGTCTAAGAAGGGAGGAGCACTACACAACCACACAATACAAAGGACTAATTGAAAAGCAGAGCAGAATAGGACCATAAAAGTAGCCAATCTTTTCCCCATCCACCTCCTTATTTTGGATCCTGGCTTTTTAGCCATGAATGCTAGAACCACAGTGATGGTTTTTGCCAGCACAGAAGAAATAGCCAAAGAGAAGATACTGCCAAATGTGGTTTGCCGGAAGAGACAGATTATAGTATGAGGTTGGCCAATGAATAGGAAAGTACAGAGGAAGCAGAGCAGGAGGGAGATGAGGAGAGTGTAAGTGAGGTCTCGGTTATTGGCTTTGACAATTGGAGTGTGTTGGTACTTAATGAAAATCCCAAGCACCAAAGCTGTGATTGCAGAAAGTAAAACAGCCATAAAAGCTAAGCCAAGACTCAATGATTCATCATAAAGGAGAAAATCCCAAAACTTTTGGGAAGACATCCATCTTGGTTACTGTTTGCATACTGATCATCTGGACACTGGATACAGTTGTCCATGTCTGAAAAAAAGATAAAACAATGACACCTCAGTGTCTTGGATACATATTTGTTTTTATCAAGGATTTGTGTCTTTTCTTTTTAATTCCTAAGAATTGGGTGAGAACAGATGTGGTGGAGATCCAATTTCCCAAATAAGTAGGGGGTATACTGTCCATTTCTTTAAATAATAATAATAAAAACATTAAAACTTGCACTATTGGACAACTTATTTTTTTTAATTCATACAGATTGTTAATATTCAATTCATATTGTTTCTCTTAAATTTATATTTGAATATAAACTTATAAATATATCAGTATTTTAAAATGTTTATTTGGAATTCAACTTAGAAGCAACTTAGATATTGCTTCACTTATTCAGATTTCTTATCATAATACTATTATAAGCAAAGCAAAAGAGGAAGTTCTCTTTTCAAAGCTCTTCCTGTCTATCTTAATCTCAATGACATTAACTATACTGACATTAAAGACTGAGTAGGGAATGTACAGAAAAAAGGGGGAAGGAGGGAGGGACGGAGAGGGAGAGAAAAAGTGAAAAAATTTATAATTGGTGATCATCCAGCCTAAGTTGCAATTCTGTAACGCTTGAAGGGGGGAAGGTTTGCTTGATATAGTAAACCTAGCCATACCAATTTCCACTCAGCTGATTCTCTTTTGTATGACAGTTGCACATATAATATATAATACACAATGAGTAGGACTGCCATCAGTGATCAATTTTTTAGTTTTAGTTTAGTTTTAGTTGCTATGAAGTTTGGTCATAATATCATTGGAAAGTGGAAAAGGTGATTGAAAGGACTGAAATTTACATTATATTTTAATTTAAAAGAGAATTTCTATAAAAAGATATGTCATTGGTATATGACTCTAGAAAAAATAGCCAGGATATATAAGGACACTTCAAATTTACATTGGAAATGTGGACAATACAGAGTCATTTTATCATACCTAGTGGACTAATAAAAAGCTAGAAAATTTGGGATTCAAATACATACATTTGCAGAAAACAGAAAAAAATAATTTGTGATTTGTGGATTTTCCAATTAGAAAGGGTTGTTTATTGAAGAAGGAAATGAACTTTTCTTTTCTTTTTTCTTTTCTTTTCCAATGCTATTTCTACTTTCTTTCTTGCAATAGTTTTCCAGCATTATTTTCTGTCTCTGTTCACATAATCCATGTGGTTATGTGAAGGTGAAAATTACTGTGGGACAAGGAATTCTCATTTCCTGAACCTCTTTAGTAAGTTAAATTCAAAATTCAGGAGATTCCACTCAAGTAATTACACGAGGAACAATGGAAATGATCAGTTGACTCTTTTTCTCTCTGTCTCTCTCTTTGTCTGTGTTTCTGTGTTTCTGTATATGTAGGTGTGTGTGTTTGTGTGTGTGTTTTTCTTTGAGTCAGTTTTTATTCCTGACAAGTCCTTGTAGGTTTCTTAGCAAGATTTCGAATGTGGTTTGCCATTGCTTCTTTCCTATGTTTGAAAGAATATGATTGGCTCAAAGTAACCCAACTGATTTTGTGCCGATGAAAGAACTAGAACTCATACTGTCCCAATTTCTTGGCTGATGCTTTAGCCACTAAAGACTTTCAGATTCTCAAAGTGTAAGTTTATTATGCAAAGTGCATTTTAATCTAAAATAATATAAACAGATACAATTGTCTCTTTCTGTTTCTTCTCTCTATTACATATCTTTTTATTTTTGTCAAAAAATTTCCTTTGTGTATTTTCATACTCATGAAAGAACTGTACTATATTGCAGCATTTGGAAAAATACAAAACAATAATGGTTATGTTTTGATTTAGATTTTAATTTAGAAAATCCACATTTGGTTCATTCATAGTAATTATGCTACACTACTCTCCCTCAACAATTTATTAGAAAAAATAATTTTGCTTAGTCCAGAAGATCACTGCCAGTCATTAGATCATGCTGAGCTAGACAAAAACATAATTTGGAGATGCTGCTACAGGCTAACATATTTCCTTTGTAGTGTAATTCCTGGTTTCATTTTTCAAAAATTAAAATAATCTAAAACATTAAATTGAAGAGGGGAAGATCAATGGACAGATTTATTTCCATAGGCAATCCCATCCCTGATATAGGACAGGTCTGAAAAATCACATTAAACCTCCCAAATAATATGTCATCATGGCTTAGAATTCTATGCAAAGAACATATTTATTTGATTAAAAGGCTAAATCAAATTTATTCATTGTAAAATGCTAATGTATTGCATTACCTACCATTCTGGTTAGAAATCTTCCCTTTGGGACATGAAACACAGTCATAGCAACAGAATGGTTCCCCGTCTTTCTTTCTTCTAACAGAACCTGGATGGCAATGCTCATTACATACTGAAAATGGTGGTGTCTGTTAATAATTAGAAAGGAGGGAAAACTTAGCAAAATATTTTCAAAGGGTTTTTCTCATTGAAAAGAGTTTTCTCATCAAAGAGAAAGTCTTTATGTGAAACATATTCAGTTATTCTAGGATATAATTCTATGACCTTGATCTTGATAGCTTGAAAAAATTGCCTTACTGTTTGTGTTAGTAAGCTAACATTCTATTCTGATTCTTAAAGAAGTTTATAAAATCCATAAAAAATGCATAGGTTTTTCACAGATTTTTGTAACATAGAGATTTTGTATGCAAATTCCTGTCATATATATTGTAAATTATCCTATACATTTTTTCTTCCTCATGTTATTCCCACGCTATAGTGGGCTCCACTTAAATTATCCCATACATTTATATTCATATAAATTTATCAGATGTATTATTTTAGTATTTTCCATGAAGTAAACATTAAAGTACCATATAGATAGTGTTACTGCCTCTAATGTATTCTGCTGCCTATAATGTGGAATGGAAAGTCCAGATTTTGCACATATTCTTCCAAAGAAGGAAATTTTCCTTACCTTCCTATCTCAACAGTCTATAATAAGATTTTACCTTATTGAAGTTGCTATGCCACAGGATGCTCCCATCATTAATGTATAATTGTGTGGTAGATAGGACATGTGGATTCAACTCTCTTACTTTCACTCTGGAGAATGATTTGTTTGAGAAAGTAATCCAATTAATAATATCAAATCCACCTTCCAATTCATCTTGTTCATCCAAAGATACTAGGTCTCCAGCACTGTTGTTAAATGAAATTCTCCTCAAGAAAGGGTAAAGCTGAAATCCAAGATGGCAAAAGGAGGTTTTAATGAATGGTGAAGTGTCTTTATTATTGCTATTTCATATAAATATTGAATTGATATCCACTAAAATCCTCAGTGTGTATTAAAATCAAATAGCAAATAAATATAGGTATATAGAACACAATGAAACAAGTATAATAGACACAGATGTGCAAAAGCTGCAAGAAACAGCAATATAATAATAAGATAATAATTTTGGAGGAAAAACAATGTGAAGTGTAGAAAGCGATGCTGATGGATCTGTCTGTCAATAAAGGAAACATGAGGGAACTAACTAATATTAAAAATTTACCATGCACAGTCCTATTTTCATAAATATAATATGCTGATATTTTGCATTACATCTGAAACAAATGATATGAGTCATGACAATTTTTTTTAAATTGCTACAACTTTTGATGAAGAAAATAAGTATAGTCTCTTGATTTCAGAAAGACATATTGCTAAAGAATCTGGGTGGTATAATAGTTAACTGACAACTGGCTTTTTTTCAAAAGGCTTTTGACAAAGTTCCTCACCAAAGGCTCCTTAAAAAGCTCTCCAGCCACGGAATTAGAGGACAGGTCTTGTCCTGGATTGGTAACTGGCTAAATTGTAGGAAGCAAAGGGTGGCAATAAATGGACAATTCTCCGAATGGAAAGAAGTGAGAAGTGGTGTACCCCAAGGTTCAGATTTGGGGCCTTTACTTTTTAATTTATTCATCAATGATCTGGATGTAGAAGTTAATAGTGAGGTAGCCAAGTTTGCTGATGACACTAAATTGTTCCGGGTTGTGAAAAGTGAAACTGATTGTCGGGAGCTCCAGAAGGATCTCTCGAAATTGTGTGAGTGGGCAACAAAGTGGCAAATGCATTTTAACCTAAACAAGTGCAAAGTTATGCACATCGGGGCAAAGAACCCCAATTATACTTACCAACTGATGGGGACCAAACTTTCTGAGACAACCCAAGAAAGGGATCTTGGGGTTTTGGTGGACAGCTCGATGAAGATGTCAACCCAATGCGCAGCAGCAGTAAAAAAAAGCAAATTCCAGGCTTGGCATGATTAGGAAGGGAATCGAAAATAAGTCAGCAAGTGTTGTATTGCCTCTGTACAAATCGATGGTGAGACCACACTTGGAGTATTGTGTACAGTTCTGGTCACCGCACCTCAAGAAGGATATAATGGAACTGGAAAAGTTGCAAAAAAGGGCAACAAGAATGATCAAGGAAATGGAGCGCCTCCCTTATGAATCCAGATTGCAACGCCTTGGTCTCTTCAGCCTTGAAAGACGGCGTTTAAGGGGTGACTTGATCGAAGTGTATAAAATCATGCATGGGATAGAAAAGGTGGATAGAGAAAAATTATTTTCTCTATCACACAATACTAGGACAAGGGGGCACTCCCTAAAGCTCATAGCTAAGAAAGTGAGGACAAATAAAGGTAAATATTTCTTCACCCAGAGGGTCATTGATTTATGGAATTCACTTCCTGAAGGGGTCGTGACAGCTGTCAGCCTTGACAGATTCAAGGCAGGGCTAGATAGATTCATGGATGCAAAGTGTATTGGTGGTTATTAAAACAGATGTCCATGTGCCACCTCTATGTTGGTTGAGGCAGGCAGGTTTCCCGTGAGTACCATTTGTTTGGGGGTCAAGGGAAAGGGAGGGTTTTGCCTTCTCTTTCTGCTCAAGATCCCTATGTACATTTGGTGGTCCACTGTGTGACACAGAATTCTGGACTCGATGGGCTTTGGCCTGATTCAGCATGGCTCTTCTTATGTTCTTAACTGGACTGACAACATGGGGATCCAAGTCCTGCTCTGCTCTCATCCATGGAACCTCATTCAGTGACTTTTAATTCAATCTAGTTTGCTTCTGTGGGGAAAAAAATGGAGGAGGGAAGGTATTTACAGTCTATTAAAAGCAAAATATAAATCTAACAGATATATATAAACAAAGCTTCCAGGCATACTGGAAATACGTGAGAAATACTACTGACAACCTAATCAGAATCAGAAGAGAGCTGGAAGGGATCTTGGAGGTCTTCTAATCCAAGTCCTTCCTCAAGCAGGAGACCCTATACCATTTCAGATAGATGGTTGTCTAGTCTTTTCTTAAAAACCTCCAGCGATGAAGCACCTAGAATTTCTGGAGGCAGGTTGTTCCACTGGTTAATTGTCCTCACTGTTAGGAAGTTTCTCCTTAATTTCAGGTTGCTTCACTCTTTGATTAATTTTCATCCATTGTTTCTTGTGTTGCCTTCTGGTGTTTTAGAAAATAAGTTTGCAGCAGCCCCTCAAATACTGGAATACTGCTATCAGGTCACTCCTAGTCCTTCTCTTCTCTAGCCTGGAAACAATTCCTGCAACCATTCTTCATATGTTTTTGTCTCCAAGGCTCTTAATCATCTTAGTTGCTCTTTGCACTTTTCCCAAAGTCTCAACATCTTTTTTGTAATATGGTGACCAAAACTGGATGCATTATTCCAGGTGTGGTCTTTTTAAGGATTTATAAAGCAGTACTAATACTTCACGTGATTTTGATTCTATGTTTCTGTTTATACAACCAAGGATTTCATTAGCTTTTTTGGCTGCTGCTGCTGCACACTGCTGCCTCATAATTTTCTATGAGAAAATTATCTGAGAAGATATTGATAGAATTATTTGTGATTGTGATCAATAGTCATGTGAACTTTACATAATGCTACTTTGCCTATTTATGGCAATGTAATTGCTTTGAATATGAAATAATACCTGCCAAGGTTGTGGGGTCCCAAGTGCTGTCATCATTCTGTGCTGGGAATCCAGTGATTGCATGGCATCTAATGCATGTGCCACAGCACAGACTGCATTATATACGCTGTAGCTTTGGGCAGTCATCTTCATTTCAAAAAAAGGTCCAGGAAGGTTCTGCAATTTTTCTCTCCCAGTGCAAAACTCTGTATGCTGTTCACCAGTGTAGTAATTTGAAAACAAACAGTTGAAAGCCTGTTCCCAAAAATCATTAATAAAATTGTCTTTCTTTAGTAAGTTAGGCTTTATGGTTGTAAGGAAATGTTGGAATTCCAACAGTTCTCTAGAATGAACTGCAAAGGACAACATTCCTTTAAATAATTTAATGTCAGGACTTCTTGATACAAAGCAATAGTAGGAATTACTATTTCAAAAATATATTATTTTTTTAGTCCTAAGATTTTCTGAGAACATTTTTTCTAAATTAATATTTTTTTCTTAATCCAGATTGTGTTTTGAATAGATTTTCTCATATGAAAAAAATGACTTGTAACTAGCATTTCTAATATCACAAAAGGAACACAATTTGATACTTCTTGGAATTAAAGACAGAAGCAATTTTTCATCATTGAAATATAATTTTAACTTCTAAGTCAGTTGCATCTTTTTTGAAGCCTGTTTTCCAAACCAGCAGTTAGCAATTACTTCAGAATGATCAAGCTGCAAAAGCATAGTATGGACTAGATTTAAGAGCTTAAATCTAAGGTTCCAATATAAAGAGTTTCTATATAACTACCCAAACAATAGCATGTGATCAGAACATCTGTATATAACTCCAACAGAAATACATGAACTGATAAGACGTATTAAAGTCTAGGAATAATGCTGTTCAATACAATATTTTTTCTTCTTTTTAATTGTATACGTTTCTATGTATGTGTTACTTTATAAGTATATAATTAATTTATAAATATCATTTACACAGCAAAGTGGTGCTGATTTCTAAATAACAAACATGGGTGTTTAAATGAGTAGTATGTATGACACTAAATTTACTAGGCTGCATATTGGATGAAACCTCTCTGTTATCAAGTTTTTATTTTCTCTCTTGTCATTAATATGAACATGTTACAAGAATTATGAAAGTCACTATACATATATGAATTCTCCTACCTGGGGAATTTTATAAATACTTGAGATGGTGGCCATATGAAGGGAAGTTTCTGAATGAAGTGCTCCAGTGATAGCTATCAAATTCTTCCATGAATCACACTTGTAATTTGGAACAGTTGTTTTCAATCTATAGAGGAGATTCATGGTTGTCTGAAAGGTTAGTCTGTCATTGAAGTAGCTGTCATAGATATGGAATCCCATTGTTATATTAGCCAAGAGCCCTGGATTCTCATTGACTTCCTTCACAGCATACAAGAAAGTCAAAACTTGCTGGTAGTTCTTTATCACTACACTGTAATGAAAACATTGGTACAATCCAAGAATATGCTAGACCTTTGTAATCAAAAGCACATATTTCTTATAGAAACATCGGTTTTTCAGAATGGCATTCAGGATGTGTGAAATAAAGTATATATAACTTTGAAATG
Organism: Bothrops alternatus; assembly: GCA_034064705.1. Taxonomy (NCBI): domain Eukaryota; kingdom Metazoa; phylum Chordata; class Lepidosauria; order Squamata; family Viperidae; genus Bothrops; species Bothrops alternatus. The sequence goes on along the minus strand of JARGCV010000156.1, from coordinate 1,404,245 downwards.
ATCAATAAATGACTCAGAAAAGTAGTTTTTCTTTTTTATGAAAGATTCACACCAGTTATTTGATTAGGCTAGTGAGAGAAAGAAACTTCTGTTATTGGTTTCTTTGCAGTTCTGGCGATTTGCCTATAAGAAGTGGATCAGATTCACCTTTCTATAGGTGAAGATAATATTGTGTGTCAAAGGAAAACAAATTTCCAATTGTCCCCTAGATTTAAAAAATATATGTCTGAAAGGGGAAAAGAATTATGAAGCAGTAAAGTACAATATGATGTATAAGTTAGAAAAGCAGCAGTGGGCTGGGCTGAGACTTACCACTAAAGAATGATAAAACTTTTTTCTGCTTAATGGGATGCATGAATCCAGCAACAAAATATGTTTAAAATACTATTGCAGGATTGCTATTTTCTCTGAAGTTTTTGTCCTGAAAACTGAAAGGAGGAAACTATAGTGTCATTAATTACAGAGTCCTGTGAAAAAAATTGTCCTTTTAGATTTGATCCAGTTATTCTAATAGTAGTTATGACTTAGGCCTCATTGATTTTAATGAATCTCATTTAACTTTAATTTGGATTATGATTATGTGTTCATTTTCAGTATCATGATTTGGTTCACTAATACACAAGTGATTACCAAACTGACCATATTTATAAGAGTAAAAATGAGAAAGATATACAGATGTGGTCCAAGATTTATTTTCTCATTTTTCTTCTTTCAAGATTCTTCCAGCCCTATAAGAATCTAGTGACAAACATAACATTAAGAAAAGCACTTCAGAACCTGAGTATGGTCTTCCTGGCCCACATCTGACACTTGAACAACCTACCCTGCTGACTTCTAGAGCTTTGTCATATTCTTTGTGTTTAACTTTTTATAGCTATTGATCAATATAGTCATCTCATACATGTTTGAAAAAAGAAGTAACACAGTAAAAGGGATGGAAACTGAAGGACTGTGAGAAAGAGAGAATATGAAACATCTTCATTTATTCTGAGAAATCCAAGCTTTTAGAGATACAATGGTCATTAAGATGAAACTGCAGTAAATATGAATAATTTTGCATCCAAAATTGAAGGAAGTGCCTCATATGATACAGAAGCTGGGATTTAAAGAAGTTAAAGTAGTCTTGACAGATACTGTAAACAACATGATCTGATGATCAGATTAATAGAGTGTAGTTCTCACAAAAGAAAGGCAAAATGCAGAATTGAGAAAATGATATTCTAGAAAACCTGTAACCATATATTTAGTACAATCGTATTGAAATTTTCTATTTTTCTCATCCATTAAAAAAAGAAAAAATTGCTTTCTCTTCTCAGTAATCATAATAATGTGCTCCTGGATATCTTACTGAAATAAGAAATTCCTTACATAGGATCTTCAATAAACATTGATCTGGGGTTTTCCTGGAAAGACAGAACCTTGAAAAAGGAGACAAACTGAGAAGAGATCCCTCCAATGACAAAGTCACCTGGCTGGTAATATTCATGTGGAATTTGGAGGGCATCAATTGTGTTGCAGAGAATGGGATTCATCTTACATTCACTTTGGGTTAAAAACACCAGCCATAACATCAGCAGACATAGTACCAAAAAGATCATTGCAAATATAAAAATAAATCTGTTTTCTCCAAAGTAAAATTCAATGTCCCACTCTATTTCATTAATATCTAATGTTAGTTTTCTTATACCAATCCATTGTCAACAATTTTTCATTTTTCTACTTCCTATCCATGGAACAAATACAAAAATGAAATGAAACGTTGGTGTTTTTCCTTGCCCAGTGTCATGCCCTTTTCTAACATATATCTGTTCTGTTTCTGATTGTAGAACTGTTCACTAAAACTTCATGCAAACATTAAACAAGAAACAACATTACCATCACTTGAGATAATGATATAGTTCTCAATGAGCTCCCCAAAGTATTCTGATCACAAGTAACAGAGTATCTGAAGAAAACATGTTTGTGATCTCATCTCATATCTGCTCCTCATTGAGAGAAGGAGGATATTTGTTTCTATAATAAGTAGGAAGAAAATACATATAGAAAAAGAAGAGTTGGAAAAAGGTAAAGAACATTCTTGTGATAAAATAACAATAAGTTGCAGTCAGCTACTTATGAAAGCATAGGAAACTCTCAGAAGAATTCCAAAATAGATTCCACAAAGTGGTCATCCACATATCTGTCTTGCTTGAATAATGAGTATATTCTGTAAACAGAAGTATTGCTGAATTGTTTTAAGAGATCTGTTATTCCTGTTAACATTGCATGACAATGCATTTCAGTGTAGTTTTAACTAATTAGCTTTTTTCCTTTAAGATGAATTTATTTTTTATTTATTTTACGTATTTATTAAATGTTTAGGCTACCTGTCCCCCCTACAACGTGAAAGCATATGAAAAGAATGGAGTTCTATCTAGCCAAAGAGAATTAGCTTAAGTTACCTTTAAAAGGCACTTCTGCATCAGTATAATTTCCCCCTCATTCCTTCCTTGCCACTATGTAGCAAATTATTTAACTACAATTATCTGGATTGATGAGGTCATATTGTTAATAACTGTTGGGAAACATTACATGGTCATATTAAAAAAGGAAGGTACCAATAGTGGGTAATATTTCATTACCCAAACTAGGTAACATCATCAGTGCTATCAGAAGAGAAGGGGTATGTATGTTCTGTCATGAAGAGGTTACTGATATTATAATGCTAGGAGCTGCTAGGAAAATGGTTGCAGAGAAGTTAAATCCCTTGTTGACTCTTCAGAAAGCTTTAAATTATATTTCAGTTGGAGAAAAAAGGCAGCTAAGTTAAACTCAGAGATGTCCATATAATGTGGAAAGTTCAGGAGGAAATGTTGTATATTAATCTCTTACCCTTGCAATGGTAAAACCAAGCTGCTTCACTCTATCTTTCAAAACTTCTTTGACTGCTTTATTTCTAAAGCTATAGATAATTGGATTGAGCAAGGGGGTTACTACTGTGTTGAGCATTGTGGCTAATTTATTGAAATCCATAGATGAGTTTTCAGATGGCCTGACATAGATGAATATGGAGCTACCATAGTAGATTGAGGCCACGGTGATATGCGAACTGCAAGTGCTAAATGCTTTATTCCTACCTTGGGCAGAAGGCATCCTTATCACTGTGACAATAATGCAGACATAAGAGATGGTAGTGACGGAGACAGAGGAAAGCAAGGTAAAACATGATAAGGCAAAATCTAAAGCTTGAATGAGGTGGGTATCTGCACAGATCAACTTTGTCAAAGGTCCTGTGTCACAGAAGAAATGATCAATGATGTTGGGTCCACAGTAAGGCAGTTTTGACTTGAAAACTATCCCAATTATAATGCAAACAAAACTAATGAACCAGCAGAAAAGCACCATCAGTAAACAAACTTGGTTACTCATGATGGCTGTGTAACGCAATGGGTTACAAATAGCTAGGTAGCGGTCCACAGACATTGCTCCCAGTAGGAGGACTTCTGTGGTTCCTGCAAGAAAGTATAATGTGACTTGAAAGGCACAAGCAAAGAAGGAGATGGACTTCTTCTCTGAAATGAGAATGCTGAGCATCTTCGGTGTGACAGTGGTGGTGATGATAATTTCCAACCAGGAAAGGTGGCTGAGGAAATAGTACATAGGGATGTGAAGACGGGAGTCCAATCGGATCATGAGGACAACCAGAGCATTACCCATTAATGCTAAAACATACATAATCAGGACAATGCAGAATAGAGGCAGCTGCATCTTCTGGAGATGAGAAAAGCCAAGTAAAACAATTTCAGTGACAACATTTCCTGAGATATTTTCTCTGCTCTTCAAGATCATTGGGTCAGACAACTGTAAAACAAACAAGTAAAAATCCACAAAATAATATTACTTCTATGAATTCTTAGAATAAAGAAAAGAATAAAAACAAATTAGGGGAAATTATGAAATAATTTTGTGTATCCCAAACCAATGAAGAATTTGATTCTTGGCTCTACTTTCCAAACCATCTGAGAGAAAAAAATATATCTAATATATTTAATCTATCTATATATTATAATTCACATACATACCCAATTCTCACACACACTCTCACCAGAGTCTAATTTTTATTTGTTTTTCTTGCAAATCAATCATCAGATTTTTTTCCCCTGGTATATGAAAGAAAATTCACAACAAATTTAATCTCTTTAAATCTATCTGGTTAAACAAAAAAATAGTAAGATGGTGGCCAGAAGGCTAAATGTATGAGATCCATGTACTAGTTGTTGTTAGCTTGTTGTATGTATTTATTTGTTGTCCAAGAGAAAATTAGCAAATCACTGGTGCCAGTGATTATTAATATCACTGCTTACCTTCAGGCTCTGGGATTTCCTTGCTATTTTGAATTCTTCATTCAGCATCTGCAAAATGCATGATATATAGTTAAGGGTGGGAAATATGCAATGAAAATGATTCAAAATTATATAATAACATGAATGTAAGAGGTACTTGTATATTACTTAGTTGAACTCTTTCTGTATATATCAAGCTTAATATAACTATTAAAATAAGATAAAATAAATAAAAAGCTTCTCTTGCAATGCATTTTGCTTCCATGACTTTCTTTTTCAAATCATATTCTAATTGTTTGATAAAATATATTTCCTGAATGTATTAAAAATGCTGAAGGCATTAGGAATCTATGCATAACATATAGAAAACATACAGGAAAAAAAGAAAATGCTATCTGTTTGGCATAAAATTCTTAACTATTACAAAAGATCTGCAGAAGAGCATCACTGACATCTTAAATAATTATCATGTATTTCACTTTAGCTAAACTAATCACTTGGGGGTTTAAATAGAGATTTTGGAGATCCAGGCATTTGTATTCTTCTGGGAAATATGTTTCTCAAGAATAAGTAAACATTGGTTTCCCGCACTACTGTGATACTGATATTTAATTAACATCAATATCTCTGTTAAATCTGAGAGATGATTAATTGCTATTGATATGTGATAGGTGAAGAAGAAAAAAACATTTGAAGTTCATTCTGAGAGAAAACCTTTAGGAACAACTAAGTCCATAAGTTCCATTCTGTTTATCAAATATAATAATGAGCTCTATAGTTAAAAAGTAAATTACATTGTGGATGCAACTGAAGGATTTAGAGGTGTGTCTGTCAGTTTCAAATTACCCAGACAGGAAGTTGGGGTTCAGGACAATTTTCATCTTTGGAGGGATTCATTCATTCATTCATTCATTCATTCATTCATTCATTCATTCATTCATTCATTCATTCATTCAAATATAAAACTGCCCACTCTGGGAGACTTACAAATTAAGTATAAAAACATAAAAAACTATATACATACAGTATTATGTTATTATGAGGTAATAAAAATAAAATAAAATAAAAAGTTAAAAATAGGTGGAAGGAGAGCCTTCAAAGTGCTAACCAACCCCATGGTTACATTCTCCTCTCCCAAGTGAGTCTGCAAACCAAATCTTCATACATTCTGCAAGGCCAAGAGAGTGGGAACCCACCTTACCTGTTTCAAAGGGTGGGCCAACACCTTTAAGGTGACCCCACCAGTCAAAATTCTTCAACTGACAGAATCTGCAACATACCCTCCCTGCCTCACTAGGAGGGACAGACTGATGTAATGGAGTGAAGATGGTTCTGCAGGTATCCTAACCCTATGCTATGTAGGGCTTTATAGGTCATAACCAACACTTTCAATTGGACCAATAAGCAAACCAGCATCCAGTGCAGCTTCTGCAGCTGAGATGTTATACGGACCATCTTTGGGGCAATCCAGATTGCTTGTATGACCTTATTCTCTACCAGCTGGAGCTTGTAGATACTCTTCAAGAGTAGCCCTATATAGAGCCCATTGCAACAGTCCAGAAGGAGATCACCAGGGTGTGATTGACTGAGGAAAGTTAAGTGAAACACAACATGAAGTTATGCAAAGTCCCTCCTAGCCTTAATTGCCACCTACTCTTTGAATAGGTGCCATGAGTTTAGGAGGAATCCCAGATTACACATTGGGTCTGTTTGGGGTAATGCAACCCATCCAGGATAAATGATAATAAACTCCAAGATACCGAGAGCTCCCCAGTTATAGCCACAGATATAGTCTCTTGTTCTCCATCCAGGCTCCCAGAATCTCTACACACTGCAAAAGAAAGTCCACAGCATCACTCAATCCAGAATGGAGATATATAGATGGGTATCATCAGCATACTGGTAATATCTCAATCTACTGTGATGGATTATCTCACCCAACAGTTTCACGTAAATGAAGGAAGAAGAGGACAGCACCAAACCCTGCAGCTTCCTACAAAGCAGAGGCTATGAAATGGACCCTTCTTTCCTTATCAACACCAGTTGAGATTGACTTTGAAGAAAGGAGGTGAACTAACACAAAACTACACCACCAAACCACAACTCCCTAAGTCAGTCCGAAAGTACACCATGGTTGATGGTACTGAAAGGTGCTGAAAGGTCAAGAAGAGCAAGGAGGAATGTATTTCCTCCATCCCGCTCCTGCCAATCATCTAAAAGTGCAAGCAAAGATGTTTCTGTCCTGTATCTTGGCCAGAAATCTGACTGAAAAAGAGCCAAATAATCCATGTCATCATCTGGAATTGCAATGATACGCCCTCAACACCAAACCTAAAAAGAAAAAGTGAAAGATTGGATAAAAATTGTCTAGAATGGTGGAATTCAGTGATGGCTCCTTGAGAGGGAACATCAGTGCCTCTTTAAAAAGATCTCAGAAAACTCCCTTCATCAAGGACCAACCCACATGATACTTCCTGGGTGGCCTTGAGCAGCCAGGAGGGACATAGATCTAACTTCAATTTGTTACAATTACATTCTGGAGGATCCTGTCAACTTCCTCAAATCTAACAGAATCAAACTGTTTTCAGATGTTCCCAGCCATTTCCACAAAACTTGAACCATGCTTGGCATCCAACTAGGAACAAATTCAGGTGATTATATCTCTGGAGGCACAGAAAATTCCTTTGTGTGGCCCTACAAATGTGGCCCCATTAACCCTAAATAGCCCTGTTAGATGGCATTCTGTGGATGTAAGAAATATTGATGCTTCATTGCTTTTATCACCAAGTGGTAGGCCTTAGTAGCAATTCTAGCTCATGGTTGATTAAATTTATCCCTTGCTTTCCTTTAGCAGTGCTCTAGGTATATCTTAATCCTTTTCATCTTCTTTAGCTCCTCTGTGAACCACAGTAATGAGAGCAATCAGCCAAGACAGGCCTCACAGGCATCATACTGTCCCAAACTCTGGCTGCTTCCCTGTTCCAGGCAGCTTCCAGGGCTTCCACAGGCCTGTGCTACAGATCATCAGGTATTCCTCCCAGCTCCCTCTGAAATGCAGTTACCTGGAATGAACCAATTGAATGGTTTCAGTCTCCCTGAGGAGCTGGATAGCATAAGGGAAGCTTAAAGTCACCAGGACATGATCTGACCATGAGAGAGAAACTCCACAAACCTGAGATGGCCTTGAACAACTGCAGGGAGGCTGATGCAATAGCAACAATCCCAACTGCTCCCCTGAATGGGGTCTCAAAACTGGCAATTTGTGGAGTAATGCCTCTAATACAGCGGTTCTCAACCTGTGGGTCGCGACCCCTTTGGGGGTCAAATTACCTTTTCACAGGGGTCGCCTAAGACCATCAGAAAACACATATTTCTGATGGTCTTAGGAACCGAGACACCACTCCGCATCCGTCTCCGCATGGCCTCCTCTGCCAGTTGCAGAGAGAGAGACAGAGAGGCACTTTTGCTTCCTTTCTCTCTCTCTCAGGCAGACATACCTCCTGCAGGGCTCCTGATTGGCCCTGCACCCGGGTGCCCCACCCCCTGGGAGAAATGCGGCCAGGGCCTCATGGCTTGGAGCCGCCTGAGGAAGTTCTGGGATCCCTGCTGGGAGCAGCCCGCTGGAGGCTCCGCTGAGCGGGCCAGCCCTCCGGAAAGCCGTGGCCCAAGGGAGACCAGCCCCTGCGATCCCCAGCCAGCTCAACCATTGGACCTGCTGGCCAGGAATGCACGCCGGAATCCAGGCTGCTGGGAAGAAAGGAGATTCAGCAAAGGTAGGAGAGGAGAGCCACCTCCTGGGGCCGGCGTTGGCAGCGGCTTTCTTGCCCTCCCCTTCCTCCTCCCCTTCTTCCTCTTGCTGCCCCCAAAGTGGCTCAGGCAGGCACCGGGACAAGAGGGGTGCTTGGGGGGAGCAGCTGGGCTGGCAGAGGGGCACCAGCCCCCACCGTGGCTCCATTGGATGGGCAAAGGGCGAGGCCGGGCAGCGCAGAGTCCCGGCTAGCACGACTGCTTCCTTGCCCTCCTCTTCTCCTTCCTCCTGCTGCCCCCCAGGTGGCTCAGATGGGCACTACCTCCACTGCAATTCCATCGATGGGTGGAGGGTGAGGCCAGGCAGCGTGGAGTCCAGTGGGGGTGGTGGCCAGGCCAGGGGCAGTAGGGACCCCGACGATGCTGCCCTTTCGCTGCCGCTGCCACTGGAGCCACTGCTGTCCTGTTCCCCCTCCCTGCTGTTCAGCTGAGGATGCAGCGGGGTGGTGGCCAGGGCAGAGGCGAGGAACCCTGACGATGGTGCCATGCTATCACCACCTCCACCAGAACCACTTCCTCCCATCCTGCTCCCCCTCCCCGCCCATTCGGCTGAGGACATGCAGAGGCCACGGGCGGTAGGGACCTCCAACAATACTGCCTTAAGAGATAGAAAGAGAAAGAGGAAAGAGAGACAAACAGAGGAAAAAAAGAGGAAAGAGAGAAAGAGGGAGGAAACAGGGAAAGAGAAAGAGGAAAGAGAGAGAGGAAAGAAAGAAAGAGGGAAGAAACAGAGAAAGAGAAAGAGGAAAGAGAGACAGAGAGAGGAAAGAGACTGCCTTCCCAGTCACCGAGAAAGGGGAAAAAAGCCATGAGCGAGTTCCCCTTTCTGCCTCGTTGCTGAAAGCTTTTTTTTTTTTTTTTTTTTAAATGACCACTTGTTCAGAACTCCTCAGGGCTTGTTTGCATGAGCTTGTGGCAGATCAGTAAATAAAGGGGTGGGGAGCCAAACCATCCAAGACATTTGCATCCTGAATGTGTGGACGCTGCCTTCATGACTTGCCACCACCATCCCCTCTCTTTCCGCCCTGCTCGGGCGACATGCTGCTGCTGCTGCTGGCTGATGTCAGACCCTAAGAGGCCCCAGCTGTCCAGATGGGTAGAGGCGGTTGCTACATACCCGTTTCACAGTCTGCTCTGCTGCTCATCGTGCCTTGCTGCTGCAGGTTCCAGACAAACGCCGACATCCTCTTGGGCATGATGATGTCATCACAAGGTGACTTGCAGGTCTTCTGGTTCAGAGGGCCTGGTAATGCCAGCAGAAGGCGCCTAAGCTCTGGCAGCTGACCATCGAGTCCCGAATGCCCAGGGGAACAGCAATCAAGCCTCTTCAGGTCCGACAACATGCAAGTGGTGGGGCCATTGAATGATTCCTGGACTGGCTTTGTATGGAATGTATGGCATACAGGAAGGCATAGAAGAGCAGGGATCACAGACTTTGTTAAACCATGACTGTGGCTTGATGGGTGGGGCTGGGCCGGTTGTGGGTGGGGTGTGGTGACAGAGGGGTGTGTCTAGAGTATAAGAGCAGCTGGAAGCAGACTATTCTCAATGCTAACTTTTTCTCCGTTTGGCGAATAAAGCAAATGGTTGTTTGTCATTCCTGGTTTATGGTTTGTTCCTGGAGCTCAAGCAGGACGGCATAATAGCTGAGCTGAGCTGAGCTGCAGTGCCGATCCGATCCCCACACCTCCTGGTTCCCTGGCCGTGCTCGCCCCCAGCAGCCCTAAAAAACACTGTGGAAGAGTGGGGAATGCTGGGAGTTGCAGTTCATCACCTTCTGAAAAAACATGATTCTCCAAAGATCGATCCTTCCTTCCTTCCTTCCTTCCTTCCTTCCTTCCTTCCTTCCTTCCTTCCTTCCTTCCTTCCTTCCTTCCTTCCTTCCTTCCTTCCTTCCTTTCCCCTTCAATCTCCTTCCTTCTCCATCTCTTTCCTTTCCCCTTCAATCTTCCTTCCTTCCTTTCATCTCCATCCCTTTCCCTTTAATCTCTCTCTCCTTCCTTCCTTCCTTCCTTCCTTCCTTCCTTCCTTCCTTCCTTCCTTCCTTCCTTCCTTCCTCCTTCAATCTCCTTCCTTCTCCATCTCCTTCCTTTCCCCTTCAATCTTCCTTCCTTCCATCTCCATCCCTTCCCCTTCAATCTCTCTCCTTCCTTCCTTCCTTCCTTCCTTCCTTCCTTCCTTCCTTCCTTCCTTCCTTCCTTCCTTCCTTCCTTCCTTCCTTCCCCCTTCAATCTCCTTCCTTCTCCATCTCCTTCCTTTCCCCTTCAATCTTCCTTCCTCCCCTTCCCTCCCTCCCAACAAGAGCAAGAAAGAGTAAGCTTCTCCAGTGAGCATTGCTATATTGTTTTTGTAATTAATCACTATGATTTAATTATGTTCAATTCGTAACAATGAAAATACACCCTGCATATCAGATATTTACATTACGATTCAAAACAGTAGCAGAATTACAGTTATGAAGTAGGAACGAAAATAATTTTATGGTTGGGGGTCACCACAACATGAGGAATTGTATTAAGGGGCCGCAGCATTAGAAAGGTTGAGAACCACTGCTCTAATAACTACTAAGTATTCCTGGATGATAACTGCTACCCCTATATCCCTGCCCTAGGGTGATGGTTAGTACCAAACCCTAAACCTATCTGGATATATTTCAGAAACAACCCCTCCTCCCCAGGTCTTGGTGATACATGCCAGGTTGGCCTCCTTATTACTGAGGAGCATTATTATTGAATGACCTGGTACAGCAATAAAAATCTCCAGGCCATGTTGGTCTGCTGAATAAGGTCTGAATCTGTGTACAAAGGGCTGGAACAAACACCAAGGGTGTCTTCCTTGAGAGTAGCTCACGCTCTCACTCATATCAAAATGTTCCCTACCCATACCACTTGAATACGACAACTTCCCATGCACTACCTCCCCAAGAGTGCATTACCTCTTAACCTCAGCCTCCTGGTTTCCCTAGCTTCATCCAAGCATACAATAGACAATTATTGAGGATGCCAGATCCACGGTACTTCAGCATTCAGTCTCAGCATAGTATGGATCCTACCCATTACAATATTATTTAAATTATATGCAGAAAGGAGGCATTTCATATTCTATAAATAGTAAGGTGACCAACTTTTTTACAATGAAAAGGACACAAATAAATTGAAGAAAAAATATCATAAATAAAAGAAACATTTTATTCATTGCAACAATAATACATAATACACTATAATATGATAAATGCATAATAAAAACATTTGTAACAATAACATTTTATATTGTAATTATGCTTACATGCCACACCCTTGCCCACAGCCGCCCAGCCAGCACTGTTGCCCCGCCGTTTAGAGTGGGCCCTGAGGCTCCCAAAGCACCAGCTGTGCCAGCTTTGGCTCCAGGCGGCAGCCCGCTGTCAACACACCCCACCTGCAGCCGCCCCGCCAGCATCACCGCCCACCCTGCTCAGCCCCTTGTAGAGCAGGCCCCACGGCTTCCACAGCACATGGGGCAGCCAGCCACTGCCGCCCCTCACACCCCCACCCACAGCAGCCCTGCCGCTCCTGCCTCTTGCGCTCGCAGCCATTATTGCCGTAGTAGGGCCGAAGATCAAGAGAAAGTTACCGTGGTGTCGCTACTCCAGTCTCCTCCAGGTTTCTTCGGGACTAACTAGGAGATGGTGTAGTTGGGTAGCAGGGAGGGGTGCAAAGTTCCTGCCAATTTGCTTTCACTGCAGACAACTTACATATACAAAGTTTGCTGGCCGGGTGTTTTGATGCGCTCAGCAGCAATTCCTATTTGCTTTCGAAAGCCAATAGGGTGAGTAGCACAATTCATGCAAAAGTTGAAAAAAAAACCATCAAAAAATAAGGTGCCGGAATGCCGTTCTGAGTGTTCTATGAGAAAAAAAAAGGCCCTGCAGATTAGTCTTTAAATATAGAAAAGGAGGATATGTAGGAGGACACTTTTTGAGGGAGGACAGAACTCACAAAAGGAGGACTGTCCTCCCTAAAGGAGGACGGTTGGTCACCTTATAAATAGTGTTTTTATTTTCTCCTGCAGAGAATATTCAAGAAATGCAAAGCACAGTTACTGAATTATGGCTTTACTTATTTTCCAAGGAATGGAAATAACAAATGTTATACTTCGTTATATTTGCTATTATTTATCTGATGGCTGTAGTTGGGAATGTTGTGTTTATTACTCTAGAGACCCTCAGCTATAATTTGCATATGGCCAGGAATTTTCTTTATTGAATTTAGCTATTGTTGAGCTAGATTCTATCTCTATCACTTTTCCCAAAACCATAACCTATTCCTTCCTTTTTTTTTTAATAAAGTTTCATTGAATATATAGTTAAAAACAAAAAAGACACATTGGACATAATACAATTAAAGACAAAAAAGACACATTGGACATGATACAACTTCCCTGGTTTGAATGATACTATTAATATTGCCTTACATTATATTATTACATTGTAACAAAGTGAGCATTCTTTCAATAATGTGCATTATAGTTAAATAACTTTTAATTCCATCTGATATAAAAAATACTAGTATAAAAAATTCTAAATTATCAACTTATTCATTAACATTCATCCCAGCGTGCCGCTTTAAATCTAACTATTTATGCACTTCATTCCAAATTTCAAAATAGTCTGATTGAGTTTTATTTTTGAGCTCTAATGTTAACTTATCCATTTCAGCGCAGCATAGGATTTTGTTTAGTACTTCTTCGGAGGGGGTTTCTTTTCCTTTCCATTTCTGAGCATAGGATAGTCTAGTTAGAATGTGCAGTACTAAATATAAAGATAGGGCACACAGGGTTGGCCTCCTATGGGTCCCGTCTGTTAGACAATGCCATTTGGCGGGACCTAGGGTTAGGGCCTTCTCTGTTGCTGCCCCAGCCCTCTGGAATCAACTTCCCTCAGAGGTTCTTACTGCTCCCTCCCTCCTAGCTTTCCGGAAACTTTTAAAAACACATCTATGCAGACAGGCTTGGGGCGTGTGAGCTGCGCTCTGCCCCTGGGCCTTTGATTGGGACTGTATATGAGTGGGTATAGTTTTATAGTTTTTTATATTGTATACTACCATTTTCACTGGTTTATATTTTGTACTTGTATTATTTGCTGTGAGCCGCTCTGAGTCTGAGGAGAAGGGCGGCATATAAGTCAAAATAATAAATAAATAAATAAATAAAGATCCTTTGCTGAATTTATCCTTAGTGATCCCTAATAAAAAAGTTTCTGGTTTTAATTCAATTTTTAATGATAATATCTCTTCCAACCAATTTTTTATCAAATGCCAAGATTCTTGAGCTTTTGGGCATTCCAACCACATAATTACAGTAAGTCCCTGGTGATTTTCTAGATTTCCAACATAATGGTGAGGATTTTTTGTCCATTTTTGCTAATCTTATAGGAGGAAGATGCCACCTATAAAACATCTTATATAAATTTTCTTTATAGGTGGCCGCTAACGTTAACCTCCTATTCTTGTTCCGTAGTAGCTGCCAATTATCTAACTTGATACTGTAGCCAAAGTTTTTGCTCCAAATTAGCATTGTATCTTTTACCTGTTCTTCTAGCATGTCTTGTTCTAGTAGATATTGATATATCTTTTTTATCACTTTATCTTCAGTTCCTAATAGAATTTTATCTAATTCTGTGTATTCTAATTTTATCCCAGGTTCTTTTTTATCTTTTCTGTATCGTGATCGTATTTACAAATATGCCCACCATTCCAGCTCTATGCCATCTTCTAATAGTTTCCCCCTTGTTTTCAATTCTCTGCTTTCATCTAGGATGTCTTTATATGTAATTACCTTTCTCAGTTCACAAATTTTGGGTGCAGAAATAACTGCAATGTCAAAATCCAATTAGGGATTTTCTTGTACCCTGTTTCCCCGATAGTAAGACACCCCCGATTGTAAGACGTATCGGGGTTTTCAGGGGGTCGGCTAATATAAGCCGTACCACGAAAGTAAGACATATTACTCCTGCCCACTTCCGCCTCCTGCTTAAAATACTTAAATACTTAAAATACTTAAAATAAAACTGACAATTGTTTTCCAATCAATATAAGCCGTACCCCGAAAGTAGACATAGTGGGGCTTTTGGGGATAAAAAGAAAGTGTGACCCTGTCTTGCTTTAGGGGAAACACGGGGTAGTTAAATTTTTTAATTTTAATCCACACATCGTCTAATATAGTGTTTCTGAAAATACTGATGAGCCTTGTGTTTCCCATCCCATAGTATTGCATGCCACCCTGTCTGCATGTCATGGCCTTCTAGTGCTAACAATCTCCTATTCCTTAAGTGTATCCATTCCTTTAACCAAGCAGATGTTGCCACTTGGTAATATTTTTCCCAATTTGGGAGACTGAATCCTCCTCTTTCCTTTGCATCTTGTAATCACTTGAATTTAATTCTCGGTTTTCTCCCTTGTCAAATAAATTTGGATATAATTTTGTTTAAATTTTCAAAGAAGTCTTTGCCTAATTTAATCAGTATGCATTGGAATAGAAAAAGCGGTTTAGGAAGCACGTTCATTTTAATTGTCGCAATTCTCCCCATAAAAGAGAGCTGTAAGTTTTTCAATCTGTCTAAGTCCACCGTAATTTGCTCTATTAGTTTGTCATAATTTTCTCTTTTAATCTTGCTGTCAATTGAATCCCTAAGTATCTTACTTTTTTAGCTATTTGAGTGTTAATTTTTTTCTGCTAGCTCGTTTTCTTGTGATTTGATCATATTCTTAACTAATATTTCAGTTTTTTCTTTGTTAATCTTCAACCCCGCTACATCTCCATAGTTTTCCAGGACCTGTAATAATCTTAAACCAGACTCTAAGAGCTCTTCCAAAATAAAAACTAAGTCATCTGCATATGCCTGTAGTTTGAATATCTCTTTCTTAGTTTCTAAACCTTTAATCAGTTTATCTTCTTGGATTATTCTTGTTAAAACCTCTAATGAGAGTACAAATAATAATGCTGATAGTGGGCAACCTTGTCTCATACCTTTTTGTATTTGGAAACTTTTTGTTAATTCTCCATTCATAATTACTTTTGCTTCTTGTTTAGAATAAATTGCTTGGAACATGTTTATAAATCTTTCCCCAAATTCCATATGTTTAAGTTGGGTCAACATAAAGTCCCATCAAACATTATCAAATGTTTTCTGCGCATCAACAAAGATCAGTGCCATTTGTTTTTCATTGTGTGATTCATAATGTTCTAGCATATCTACTATAATCCAAACATTATACTGTATCTTATTTGTCTTTTGAGCAAGAAACCATTTTGACTGGTATGGATAAATTCAGCTAAGAATCTTTTTATCCTTTCTGCCATTATTGTCATAAAAATCTTGTAATCCATATTTAATAGAGAAATAGGCCTATAGTTTTTGATGAGAGTTAAATCAGAATTTTCTTTAGGTATTAGCGTGATGATTGCTTCTTTCCATGAATTTGGGGTCTTTGCTACTTTTAGTACTTTATTAAATACATCCAATAGGGTTGGGCTGAAAAGTTCTTGAAGGATTTTATATATTTCAGATGGTAATCCATCAAGGTCTGGTGTTTTGTTGCTTTTTTGTTTTTTAATTGCTTCTATAATTTCCTGAAGTGTTTTGTCTTTATTTAATATATTTTGGAATTTTTCCGGGACCTTTGGCAGTTTGGCATTCATATGGTACTGTAGTATTCTTCCTTCACTAATCTTTACATCATCTTTATAAAGATTTTTATAGAACTCATACGTCACATGTTTTTTCTCCTCAGTCTGGTATACCATCTCTCCTACTTCGTTGCTTAGTTTATTAATCCATCTTTAATCTTTTTATTTTTTTTAGTCTATAAGCCAACCATCTCCCAGGTTTGTTGCCTATTCAAAAAAATTTTGTCTCATACTTTTTATTTTTTGTGCCAATTTTTCTTTTTCTATAATATTCAATTTATGATTGTTTAACTCTAGTTGTCGTTTTAAATCCCTACACTGTGGGTTTTTTGTAATTCTATTTCTAATTTTTTGTGTTCTTCCTCTAAGCTTTTTTTTATATATAAAATTATAAATAACAAAAGAGGAAAAAAATCATATTAAAACAACTCAACTGAATAAAAACGTTTACAACTTTTTCAATCACAAAAACAAAACATAAAAACTTAACTAAAATAGTTAAGTTAACTATAGGTATTGCTCTTCGGCACCCCCCAACCACATCCCCCTCCTTCTTTCTCCCTACCTCTACCTCTACCTCTATCCACCAACCATCTCTACCCCCACTCTCTCCTCCCCCTCATGCCACCTCCCTACTTCCCTCAACCTTCGCTCCTCAATCTCTTCCCCTCCAGATGTGGTACAAGGTGCCGCAGAGCAACCCATCCTTTATCAAATATCATGTTATAGTTGAGAAGATTATAGAAACTCCTCCACCCCCACCCCCCCACCCCCGACTTCCCAAAGTGAATACAGGGTTAAAAAAACCACAAGAAAACCCACTAAACTACCCCGAAATATTATATAAATCCTATTAAAAATTTAACTACATTTTTCAATCCAACATATAAATATTTAACTATATACTAAATACAATTTATTAAATTGATATTTCCTTTGTATATAATCTATCCATTTTTTCCATATTTTTATCCAAAAAGCCTTAATTTTTCTACAAGTCCACCATACATGAAAATAAGTAGCGTCCATAGATTCACATCTCCAACACTTAGGTTGTATATCCGGATACATAGATGATAATTTTTTCGGGTCTAAATGCCATCTATAAAACATTTTATAAAAATTTTCTCTTAAATGTTGCGCTTGTGTAAATCTTACATTTTTAACCCAAATCCTCTCCCATGTTTCCATCATAATTGGTTGTCCAAAATTATGTTCCCACTTAATCATACAGTCCTTAACTAATTCAGTTTCAGAATCAATTTCAATTAATGCATTATATAGTCTTTTAATATGCATAGGCCTTTGATCTCTAACTTGTTTAATTAAATTTTCATCTGTTGAAGAAAAGCCTATCTTAAAATCTTTTTGCCATCTAGTCTGCAGTTGTGCATATGGAAACCAAGTATAGACTATTCCTTCTTCCTTTAACGTATTCGATGATTTCAATAAAAACAAATTCCCTTCTTTAATTAGGAGTTTCTCATAAGATACCACATCTTGAATTTGTTGTCTATTTATACTCTCTATTGCGTGCCTGGGAACTGTCCAGAGTAAAACTTTTTCCACACACGCAGCAGAGCACTTCTCAATAGGTGAGCTGGTAGCTGGTAGCTGGTTCCCTGGTAGCTGGGAGCAAGCAGCTCACTCTTCCTTGTGGGGCAGAAAGGCAGCTGCTTTTGCTTTTGCTTGGGCAGAGCTTTTTCAAATAAGAAATTAAAACAGGAAATAAAAGGGGACTAGGGAACTTGGCAGGAACCTTGGGAAGAATTACCTGCTGAGCCCTGGTAAGTTTGTGGGGTTTCTTGTTTAATTACAAATTCACCTTTTTTTCCTTTTTTTAGCAGCCATATAAGGGGTTTCTCCTTCCCCTTTCTTCTAAAGTTTGCCCTCAGCACAGGTTTGGAGGGGGTGGAGCTTTCTGCTGCAGCCCCCCTGCTGGCTAATCCCTGGTAGCTGGAAGCAAGCAGCTCACTCTTCCTTGTGGGGCAGAAAAGCAGCTGCTTTTGCTTTTGCTTGGGCAGAGCTTTTTCAAATAAGAAATTAAAACAGGAAATAAAAGGGGACTAGGGAACTTGGCAGGAACCTTGGGAAGAATTACCTGCTGAGCCCTGGTAAGTTTGTGGGGTTTCTTGTTTAATTACAAATTCACCTTTTTTTTTTAGCAGCCATCGCGCCCCTGACGGCGCGCGATAAAATCCTAAAACAAGTAAGAAAAAAATCCAAAAAGTAAACTGAGACCAAAACAAAAAATTTGAAGAACCCAAAAAAGCTGTGTTTTTTTAAATAATAACTAGTATAATAATAACAGCAAACATATAATAACAAGAAATGGAGATAGATAGCCAGCAGACGGAGGGGAGCTACCCAGTGTTTTGTATTGAGTGTCACATGTATGACTATCTGTCTGCTGGACAGAAGTCTTGGGTGTGTGATCGGTGCAATGAGCTCCTGGCTCTCAGGGAACAGGTATTTTCCCTTGAAGCCAAGGTAGCAGACCTGGAGAAGCAGAGAGAGATAGTGAGGCAGGAGAAGATCTTCAGGGATGCAGCAGGAGCATCCCACTCCATGCTGAGCAGCTCTCCAGCTGCTTTGGAGAATGGAGATCTTGGGCAGGGAGGACATCAATCTGTGGAAGAGGGACAGGCTCCCTTAGTTGAGACCCCTTCCCTGGAGGATATGCCCATATCCTCTTGCACCGAGGATACTTCTCCGCAGGTGGTGGGAGGGGGGCTTCTTGTAGTGGGTGATTCAATTGTTAGAAATATAGAGAGACGGGTTTGTGATGGAAGCGTTGACCGCATGGTAAACTGCCTGCCGGGTGCAAAGGTTGCGGACATCACGAGGCATCTAGAAAGGCTGATAGACAGTGCTGGGGTGGAGCCAACTGTTGTGGTACATGTCGGTACCAATGACATTGGAAAAGCTAAGCGGAAGGTCCTGGAAGCCAAATTTAGGTTGCTAGGTAGAAGATTAAAGTCCAGGACCCCCAAGGTTGCATTCTCAGAAATGCTACCTGTTCCACGCGCAGGGCCAGCTAGACAGGCAGAGTTCAGGAGCTTCAATGCGTGGATGAGGCAGTGGTGCCGGGAGGAAGGGTTTAGATTCATTAGGAACTGGGAAACATTTTGGGACAAGCCACACCTGTACAGAAGGGACGGGTTACATTTGAACCATAATGGAACCAGACTGTTGGCAATTAATATTAAAAAGGTTTCAGAGCAGCTTTTAAACTGATTCATAGGGGCAAGTCGACAGGAGCTGGGCAGCTTCCGATTCGAGAAGGCGCACTGCCTAATATGGAGGGAGGAAGTTATGCACACATTGGTGAGTCAACAGGAAAACTAAATTGTAATAGTCAAGCAGAAGGACATGGTAGACCATCTACAAATTCTACAACCAAATTCTACAGTCAAAATCCACAGTCAAAGTTGAAAGTGCACCAGAAAATTACATATAAAGGTCTGTACACAAATGCTAGAAGCATTCGAGCAAAAATAGGGGAATTGGAATGCTTGGTGAAGGAAAATAATATTGATATTATCGGCATAACAGAAACCTGGTGGACAGATGAAAACCAATGGGACACAAGAATTCCAGGTTACAAATTGTATAGGATGGACAGGAGAGGGAGAAATGGTGGTGGCGTGGCCTTGTACATAAATGAGGAGTTAGAATCTCATGAACTCGAAATTCAAGAAAATTCAAACTCACCCACAGAAACATTGTGGATAAAAATCCCAGGACAGGAAACTAATCTGACGTTAGGGATCTGCTATCGCCCTCCCAACCAAACTCCAGAGGCAGATTGCTATTTGGAAAAAGAATTTAAGGAGGCCTCAAAAAGAAATAGGGTAGTCATAATGGGGGACTTCAACTATCCCCAAATAGATTGGGTAAATTCTTGTTCTACACATGAAAGAAAGACAAGGTTCCTCGACATGTTAGCCGATTATTCCCTTGAGCAGATGGTCATGGAACCTACCAGGGGAAAGGGGATCCTGGACTTGGTTCTAACTAACGCACAGGATTTGGTTCATGATGTCCTTGTAACCGAGCCCATAGGAACCAGCGATCACAACACAATAACCTTCAACTTAACCATGGATAGCAAATTGTCAGTGAAAACTAACACAGAGACCTTAAACTTTCACAGAGGGAATTTTGACAAAATGAGGAAAATAGTAAAGAAGAAACTAAAAGGAACAGTAAAAAAAAGTCAAATCCCTCCAAAATGCTTGGAAACTGTTTAAAAATACGTTACAGCAGGCTCAAATAAAATGCATTCCTAAAAGAAGAAAGAGGATTGGAAAGTCCAAGAGGATACCAGTATGGCTTACGAATGAGGTAAAGGAGGTTATTGGAAAGAAGAAAAACTCATTTAAGAAATGGAAGGCTCTTCCTACCGAGGACAACAGGAGGGATCACAAACTCTGGCAGACCAAATGCAAGGCGATAGTCATGAAAGCCAAGAGAGACTTTGAGGAGCATATAGCCAAGAATATTAAAAATAATAACAAAACCTTTTTTAAGTACATCAGAAGCAGGAACCCAACCAGAAAATCAGTTGGGCCACTTGATAACAATGGTCAGAAGGGGATAATCAGAGAAGACAAGGAGATTGCTGAGAGGCTAAATGACTTCTTTGCCTCCGTTTTCACCGAGGAGGATAGAGAACATTTGCCTGCCACTGAATTAGTTTTCCCAGGGAGGGAAATAGAAGAATTAAACCTGATAGAGATAAACAAGGAAGATGTTCTTGCATGCCTTTCTAAACTAAACGTCAACAAATCGCCGGGTCCAGATGGTATCCACCCTAGAATTCTCAAGGAACTCAAGTGTGAAATTGCTGAACTTCTAGCTAAAATATACAATCTTTCTCTAAGATCAGGCACTGTACCGGAGGATTGGAGGGAAGCAAATATAACCCCGATCTTCAAGAAAGGATTCAGAGGTGATCCAGGAAACTATAGACCAGTCAGTCTAACCTCAGTTCCAGGCAAACTGATGGAAACCATTATTAAAGATAAAATTACAGGGCACATAGAAAAACAGGCATTGCTGAAAGAAAATCAACATGGTTTCTGCAAAGGCAAATCATGTCATGCAACAGGCAAAGGCAAATCATGTCTTACTAACTTGTTAGAATTCTTTGAGGGTGTAAATAAATACATAGATAAAGGGGCCCCAGTTGATATTGTATATCTTGACTTTCAAAAGGCTTTTGACAAAGTCCCTCACCAAAGGCTCATAAAAAAGCTCTCCAGCCACGGAATTAGAGGACAGGTCTTGTCCTGGATTGGTAACTGGCTAAACTGTAGGAAGCAAAGGGTGGCAATAAATGGACAATTCTCCGGATGGAAAGAAGTGAGAAGTGGTGTACCCCAAGGTTCAGTTTTGGGGCCTTTACTTTTTAATTTATTCATCAATGATCTGGATGTAGAAGTTAATAGTGAGGTAGCCAAGTTTGCTGATGACACTAAATTGTTCCGGGTTGTGAAAAGTGAAACTGATTGTCGGGAGCTCCAGAAGGATCTCTCGAAATTGTGTTAGTGGGCAACAAAGTGGCAAATGCATTTTAACCTAAACAAGTGCAAAGTTATGCACATTGGGGCAAAGAACCCCAATTATACTTACCAACTGATGGGGACCAAACTTTCTGAGACAACCCAAGAAAGGGATCTTGGGGTTTTGGTGGACAGCTCGATGAAGATGTCAACCCAATGCGCAGCAGCAGGAAAAAAAGCAAATTCCATGCTTGGCATGATTAGGAAGGGAATCGAAAATAAGTCAGCAAGTGTTGTATTGCCTCTGTACAAATAGATGGTGAGACCACACTTGGAGTACTGTGTACAGTTCTGGTCACCGCACCTCAAGAAGGATATAATGGAACTGGAAAAGGTGCAAAAAAGGGCAACAAGAATGATCAAGGAAATGGAGCGCCTCCCTTATGAAACCAGATTGCAACGCCTTGGTCTCTTCAGCCTTGAAAGACGGCATTTAAGGGGTGACTTGATCGAAGTGTATAAAATCATGCATGGGATAGAAAATGTGGATAGAGAAAAATTCTTTTCTCTATCACACAATACCAGGACAAGGGGGCACTCCCTAAAGCTTATAGCTAAGAAAGTGAGGACAAATAAAGGGAAATATTTCTTCACCCAGAGGGTCGTTGATTTATGGAATTGACTTCCTGAAGGGGTCGTGACAGCTGTCAGCCTTGACAGCTTCAAGGCAGGGCTAGATAGATTCATGGATGCAAAGTGTATCGGTGGTTATTAAAACGGATGTCCATGTGCCGCCTCTATGTTGGTTGAGGCAGGCAGGATTCCCTTGAGTATCATTTGTTTGGGGGTCAAGGGAAAGGGAGGGTTTTGCCTTCTCTTTCTGCTCAAGATCCCCATGTACATTTGGTGAGCCACTGTGTGACACAGAATGCTGGACTCGATGGGCTTTGGCCTGATTCAGCATGGCTCTTCTTATGTTCTTATGTTCTTATGTTCTTAGGTGCTCTTTGAAACTCCTATCCACCTTTTTGTCATAAACTAAATAAGCATGGAAACCATATAGTAAACCGTACCCTTCTATATTCAATATTCTATCCTTAGTTAAATTAACCCAGTCACTTATCGCTACTAAAACAGCAGCATAGTAGTATAAGTTAAAATTGGGCATTTTCAAACCACCTCTTTCCCTTGTATCCTGAATAATTTTCAGTTTAACCCTCGGTTTCTTGCCGTTCCAAACAAATCTATTAATACCTTTCTGCCACTCCTCCAAATTCGCATCCTTTTTAAGTATAGGTAACATTTGAAACAGAAATAAAAATTTTGGCAATACATTCATTTTAACTGCAGCTATCCTACCCAACATAGATAATTGTAATTTTTTCCATTTATCTAATTCTATTTGTGTCTTGTTCCACAAAACTTCATAATTATTCTTGTATAGCTTCCCATTAGAAGCTTCAATATAAATTCCTAGGTATTTAACTTTCTTAACTATCTCACAACCCGTTATTGTTCCCAAATCTTGTTTTGAATTATTATCTAAATTTTTAACTAACATCTTTGTCTTAGATATATTTAATTTAAAACCTGATACCCTACCATAATTTTGAATTATCTCCATCAAACTCTGGGCCGACTGTATTGGTTGAGTCAATGTCACCAGCAAATCATCAGCAAACGCAGATAATCTATAATCATGTTGTCTAATCTGTATACCTTTTAAATCATCTGAAGCTCTAATCCTATTCAATAAAACTTCTAAGGTTAAAACAAATAACAAGGGGGATAAAGGACATCCCTGTCTAGTACCTTTCTCTATATTGAATAAATCTGTTAAATGCCCATTCACAATAATCTGACCTTTTTGTTTCTGATAAACTTCCTCTAAGCTTTTTTGATACCATCCTTTCTTTTTATTTTCATTAGCCATGTATGCAATTGCAGTTCCTCTCATGACTGCCTTGGCAATATCCCATAGATATTGGGTATTAGTCTCCTCTTTCTTATTTGTCTGGAAGAATATCTGCATTTGTTCTTCCATCTTATGCTTGAATTCTTTTTGATTTAAGATTGCTTTTTTTAAGGTCCACCTCCTTGTTGTCTTCTGACCTTTCCATTTCATTATAATAGGATTGTGGTCTACCCATATATTAATATCTATTGTTATGTCATCTACATCTGAGTTTAGCTCTTTCGTTGTCCAGACCATGTCAATTCTAGACAATGATTGGTGGTGCCCTGAATAATATGTAAATTTTTTTACGTTTGAATTTCTCTCCCTCCAACTATCCTGGATGTTAAGTTCCTCTACCATTTTAAAAAACATATTGGGTAATATTCTTCTAGTTCCTTTTCTTACATTCTCGCTTTTATACTCTAATTCTCTATCTACAATTGCATTGAAGTCACCAATTCAACAAATATTCTCATATTCAATGTCGCCGATAATCTTATGTAATTTTTGTAGAATTGTCTTTGTCTCTCATTGGGGGCATAAATTCCTACTAGGGCAACTTTTTTTTTCAATCAAGGAGATTTCGATTATCAGTATTCTACCTTCTTCATCCTGGTAAATTTGTTTTGCTGGTATTTTTTCCTTGACATATATCACTATTCCTCCTTTTTTCTACTGTGAAAGAGATACAAATTTAGTTCCTAACTTGGGGTGATTTAATAGGTTTTGGTGCTGATTCTTTATATGTGTTTCTTGTAAGATTATTATGTCTAAACTTTTCTTACTAAGCCTATTCAAAATTATGTTTCTCTTAGCCAGAGAGTTTAGGCCGTTTACATTTAGTGATAATACTGTTAATTCTTCCACATTTCTACCTATATTTTGATCTATTCATTCTTGTCGATCTATCTTCTTTAAATTCTTTATGTCTACTTTCATTGTCATTGCCTTCATTCATTTGTTCCTTTCTCTCAATTTCCGGTTCTTTGCTTTGTGTTTCTCGTACCTTTCTGCTGTGTCTCTCTGTAATAGCTTCTTCTCATAGTTCTCTTCCTTCTAATTCATCTTCGCTACCTAGATATTGCTGAGAAAATTCTCCTGCTTTATTTATCGTATCCAGCCTGTATCTTCTTTCTTGCCAGGTCACCAGGATCCCTTCCGGCATCAACCACCTACAGTTAATATTTCGCCTTATTAGTTTTGATGTGATGTGTTGATAAGGTCTTCTAAGATCTCTTACCCTCCTGGGGACCTGCTTAAGAACTATTAGTTGTTTTCCTTTATATTCTATTGGGTCATCTCTAGTTCTATGCAAAATCTCATCTCTGATTGACTTCTTAACAAATCTGACATGCATTTCTTTAGATAAGTTATTTCTTCTTGCATAATTGGTGTGTATTCTATATATTTCATCTATCTCATTTGCCATCTCTTCTTTCTCAATTTCTAAAGCTCTCTCTAACAAATCATTTCTGGGAGATCCTCTCCCTTCTCTTCTTTCACGTTCTGAAAACATAAATAGTGATCTGCTTTCTCTGTCTCTAGCAAGATGACAGTTTTTTCCAAGTCTTTATTTGCTTGTGAGAGTCTTTCATTCATTTCATCTACTCTCCTTTCCTCCTTATTCATTCTATCTTCCATTTCTAATAATTTCTGTTCATTTTTCAGTATTTGTTGTTGGAAGCATTCTAATTTCCCATCCATTGCTTCCATGTTTTCTTTGAGTTCTCCAATGTCATTCCTTATTTCGCCTACCCCGTATTTTGTGCTCTATAGGGCGCACCTGCTGATAAGACGCACCTAGATTTCAGAGGAGGAAAATAGGAAAAAAATAGGAAGGAAGGGGGGAGGCGAAGGGGAGGGGGGCCCCCTCACCCTTCTCTGTTTGCGCGGTTCCCCCCTTCCAGGGTCCACGGGATAGGCGCCGATCAGCGGATCGGCGGCCCATGCGGCCGCGGGTCTTGCGTTCCCCTTGGTCCCAAGGACGGCGGGAACGCAGAGAATTTGAAACTGTCATGGAAGATTACTTTACTAAGTTATTGCTCCATGTAAAATCTCCAGCTCTGATAACATTGTCTAATTTTAGTGTATCCTGACTGGAGCCTTGAATGCATAACAAACACAATCCACAGCGAGGAACAGAATCATTTTGAGCTTGTCCAATTGAATATATAACAGTATGGAAATGTAATACGGTATATAAACTCAAATAAAATAGCTGTTTCCCTACTTTGATTTTCTCTGAGGTTTCCTTTTTCTGTTTTTTTTTCTGAGAATGGATCCATTTGCTTTTGTTAAAACCTACTATCTTCCAATGCGAGGAAACACTTCTTTCATGGTTAAACATTTGTTGCAAAGCAGCTGGTTGTTCCATTCTTCCAGATGGAGAAATCCTAGTACTACCACTCCAAAGATACTGTGCAGCTATTCAGACTTTCATTCCTCAGCTGATTGGCGCACCACCGGGGCCAGCAATTCCTCAGGGAAACCGCGGGCTTTTTCAAACGGAGCGGGCACCGATCGGCTGACCAGCGGCCAAGGGAACGGTGCCGATCAGCTGATCGGAAGCTGATCGGGGGCCTAGCCGCAAGGCGGCGGAGGCCACAGCTAGCAGCCGGCCCCATTAGGGGAAAGCACAGCTGGCAAGCGACGCCGCTCGGCAGAGAGTTCCCCTTTTTCCCGGAGCCACGGCGGCCGCCATCTTAAACACGCAGGCGGCCGCCGAGAACAAAGAAACCAGCGCCGGTCAGCTGACCGGCGCCGGAAGCCTCGCTGGCTAAAGGGGAAGACGGCACTGATCAGCTGATAGGCGGCCGATCGCGGTTTCTTCTAGCGGGCGGCGATCGCAGGGCGGGTGAGTGAGTGAGCGGCGGCGGCGGGGCGGGGAAGGGAGGGGAGGGGAGCGGCGCAAAGCTCTGGATTCCGTCCCCCCCCACCACGCCAGCCCCATCGCCCTCCTCTGCTCCAGTGCCTCCCCCCCTCCCTGCCTGCACCTTCGCTCCATAAGGCGCGGCTGATTTTTCCTCCTACTTTGGGAGGGAAAAAACTGCGCCCTATGGAGCGAAAAATACGGTATTTCTTTTTTCAAGTCTTCATGGTTTCTCTGCATGAGTCTGCTCTTTCCCTTGACATCATTTCTTCTATTGATCTTTGCCCTGCTGGGCTTATATCCACCGATGTTGTTTGAGTTATCTGCTTTCTTCCAATCCCAGCTCTTGTTAGGTTGAGGATGCTTGTCATCTTTCAGAGTGATGTCAACCAGCCCTCTGAGTTATATACAATCTTTCTCTTTTCGTTCACCACACCTGAAAGATTTGTTATTCTTCTAGTATTATAATCACTGATACCTTCCTTATATCTTAACAATATTATATTCTGTTACTAACACGATATCAAGCCTCTAACACTAGTGCTTTAATATACAGTAATTAACAGGCTAAAGTATTTATTAGTTTTAAATCTCATATACCACTGCAAATCTAATTTATCTAAATAGTTATATATAATAATAGTATAACAATTGATTCATCCAAATATTATAGCAAGTTCATTGGCAATATAGTTCAAGTTTTACAATTGATCTCTTGACAGTTGTAGGGAATAACGTAATCAGCGAGGTAAACAAATAAATGATTTTTCTTACCTTCTTTAAATTTCAACCTTTTGTATCTATTAGTCTCTTCCAATTCAATCATGTAATATGTTGTATACAATTAATACTTGTTTGCCTGAACCCTCAGTTCAACTACAGCTTATCCTTTTTATTTTTGGAATGATTTTAGGGCGGTTTCTTTACTTTGTTTCTTTGCATGTTTTCTTCTTAACTTGTAGGTGTCTCTCTTCCCTTGCTTAATATCAATCAGTCCTCCGTTCTTATTCAAAATGTCTGCTCTTTCTGCTCAGTCAGCACTTTTGCTTTGGAAGTTTTTAATTTCCTTCTTAGCTTTGTTGAAAGGGCCAGAAGGGAAAAAAAACCCTTTTATACACTAATCCTTTAAAGCTTATGAATCTATTACTTTAAAGTAGAGCCTCTTTTTTCCCCATATTCCTTATCGCTGCTATCACACAGGGGAGGTAGTTTTACCCATTTTGCCCTGGGGCTTCTCTTCTCTTCTTTTCTTCTTTGAAATTCTCTGGAAAAATTTAATGCTCTGGATCACTTAGAAAGGCTCCCTGGGTACTCACATCACCAGGCTTGCTATATCATTGTCCCACTAAATCACCACTGTCTTTGTCCAGCTGAAACTGTGTAACTAAAAAACAAGTGAATTCATTTTCCCCCTGTACACATCAGTACTTTTATTCAAGTCATAAGCACAATGTTTGCTGGATATTTCATTAAGATCATAATTAGATTAAGCCATAAATTTTATTTTAATTTTTTTAAAAATCAACATTCTATTAAAATACTCTGATTGTTGTTGTTAGTTGCGAAGTCGTGTCCGACCCATCTTGACCCATGGACAATGTTCCTCCAGGCCTTCCTGTCCTCTACCAATTTCTGGAGTCCATTTAAGCTCACGCCTACTGCTTCAGTGACTCCAGCCAGCCACTTCATTCTCTGTCATCCCCTTCTTCTATTGCCCTCAATCTTTCCCAGCATTAGGCTCTTCTCCAGTGAGTCCTCCCTTTTCATTAGATGGCCAAAATACTTGAGTTTCAACTTCAGGATCTGGCCTTCTAAAGAGCAGTCAGGGTTGATCTCCTCTAGGACTGACTGGTTTGATCACCTTGCAGTCCAGGGGACTCGCAGGAGTCTTCTCCAGCACCATAGTTCAAAGGCCTCAATTCTTTGGTGCTCAGCCTTTCTTATGGTCCAACTTTCACAGCCATACATTGCAACTGGGAAAACCATGGTCTTGACTATATGTACTTTTGTTGGCAGGGTGATGTCTCTGCTTTTTAGTATGCTGTCTAGATTTGCCATAGCTTTCCTCCCCAGGAGCAAACATCTTCTAATTTCTTGGCTTCAGTCCCCATCTGTGAGTGTAACACTTTTACTACATCATCTTTTAAGATTTTGAATAGCTCAGGTGGAATACTGTCACCTACTGTTGCTCAGCTTTCCGTTCATATCTCCAATTTTCCTGAAGAGATCTCTGGTTCCCCCTATTGTATTGTTTTTTTCTATTTCTTTGGACTGTTCATTTAAAGGGACATTCTTATCTCTTCTAGCTATTCTCTGGAATTCTGCATTCAGTTGGGTGTATCTTTCTCTTTCTCCCTTGCCTTTTGCTTCCCTTTTTTCCTCAGCCATTTGCAAAGCTTCCTCAGATAGCCATTTTGCTTTCTTGCATTTCTTTTTCTTTGGGATGGTTTTAGTTGCTACCTCTTGTACAATGTTGCGAACCTCCATCCATAGTTCTTCAGGCACTCTGTCTATCAGATCTAATTCTTTAAATCTATTTGTTACCTCTACTGTATATTCATCAAGGATATGATTTAGTTCATACCTGAGTGGCCTAGTGTTTTTCCCTACTTCTTTCAGTTTAAGCCTAAATTTTGCAATGAGAAGCTTATGATCTGTGTCACCATCAGCCACTGGTCTTGTTTTTATTGAGTGTATAGAGCTTCTCCATCTTTGGCTGCAGAGCACACGGTCAATCTGATTTCTGTGTTGACTGTCTGGTGATGTCCATGTGTAGAGCCGTCTCTTGGGTTGTTGGAAAAGAGTGTTTGCTATGACCATCGTATTCTCTTGACAAACTTCTATCAGCCTGTGCCCTGCTTCATTTTGTACTCCAAGGCCAAACTTGCCTGTTATTCCAGTTATCTTTTGGCTTCCTACTTTAGCATTCCAATCCCCCATGATGACAAGGACATCATTTTTGGTGTTGATTCTATAAGCTGCTATAGGGCTTCATAAAACCAGTCAATTTCATCCTCTTCAGCACCAGTGGTTGGGGCATAGACTTGGACTACTGTGATATTGAATGGTTTGCCTTAGATTCGCACTGAGATCATTCTGTCATTTTGGGGATTGTATCCCAGTATTGTTTTTCCTACTCTTTTATTGACTATGAAGGCTACTCCATTTCTTCTGAGGAATTCTTGCTCACAGTAGTATGCCTGATGGTCCTCTGAATTAAATTCACCCATTCCTGTCCATTTTAGTTTGCTGATTCCTAAGATGTTGATGTTCAGTCTTGTCATCTCTTGTTTGACCATGTCCAGTTTGCCTTGATTCATGGAACTTATATTCCAGGTTCCTATGGAGAAAAGATTTTTACAGCGTCGGCCTTTCCTTTCACCACCAGATGCATACACAGCTGAGTGTCCTTTCGGCTCTGGCCCAGCCGCTTCACTTTTTCTGGAGCTACTAGTACTAGCCCTCTGCTCTTCCCCAGTAGCATATTGGACACCTTCCAACCTGAGGGGCTTATCTTCCAGCATCATATCTTTTTGCTTTTTGGTACTGTCCATGGGGTTTTCATAGCAAAGATACTGGAGTGAGTTGCCATTTCCTTCTCCAGTGGATCACATTTTGTCAGAACTCTCTGCTATGATCTGTTTGTCTTGGGTGGCCCTGCACGACATAGCTCATAGCTTTATTGAGTTATGCAAGCCCCTTCGCCATGGCAAGGCAGTAATCCATGAAGGAGAAACACTCTGATATTTACTGGTAAATCTTAAGGACAAGGAAGCATTTGATTATTGCCTGAATTTCATCCTGAATTCCATAATGTATTTGCAAAGGCTAAGACTGATCATGTGCAGGAAGATGCTATTAATAATACAATAAACAATAGATACAATGTTTATAAGCATATCAGTGTAGAATGAGAGATTAATTATTTCCTGAGTCCCTTTAAATGAACACTATTAGATAATATCTTTTTTTGAAAATAACTCTTTGACAATGTTTTCATAATAACAAAAGTTCTATTTTTCTCTTAAATAAGTAAAATTGTCCTAAATTGCAATAAATTATACTCTGATCTAGCTTAATATTTTTTTGAGTAGCTAACATTAACTTACTGGGATATTCCTCATGCTAAGTACTGAAATTGAGATATGTTTTATTTTCCTATCATAAGGCTGTCAATTCTACTTCTCCATTAAATTTAATAAATTTTTTTTACATTATGTCCTGCCTCATGATCATAATGGCATTCAACACATATCTGAATTTCTCAACAGTCTCCTTTTCAATAATTAACAAAACACATAATTGCTTATTTTCATCAGGGAGGTTGCTTTAACTGCTTTCAACACTTCCTTGATTGTTTGAAATATTGTATGTGTTTTCTAACAATTGCCTGATCAATCAATGTATTCCTTCACTTCAGTCTTCAGAGAATTTTCAAATCAGGGAGCTAAGCAAAAGAAAAAAAATAGTGAAGTAATACATTTTAATGAACAAACTTTTCATCTAAAATAGTAAAGAAATTGCGCTATATTAATTAATCCCATATGGAATAAGAGAAATTTTTCTCTATTGGGAATGGCTGAACAAAATATTTGAGTTACAAGAATAACATGTAAACTAATCAAAATACACAAAAATCTACCTTTGAACAGAATTGACATAGATTAATAAACCTTGAATATTTAACATATCTTGCAATATGATTGATGGGTGGATGGATTTGGAAATAAAATCCTTTTGAAAATCATTATATGCAGAAACTCAATTGTAATCTCAATAATATTAGAATTTAAAGTTATTTTATTGTTGTGTGTAAACCATCCAGGGTTATGTGTATAGGATGGGCATCTATATCAATCAGTCAATCAATCAATCAATCAGTCAGTCAGTCAGTCAGTCAGTCAGTCAGTCAGTCAGTCAGTCAGTCAGTCAGTCAGTCAGTCAAATAAATGTAGCATTTAATTTATTTCTTAAAAACGAATACTAGTGAATTTATGAAAACCTTATAATGTTAAGCTGTGGACATACTTCATAACTCACTTAAAATTGCACCCACACTACATACATATTATATGGTACAAGGTAGCCAATTAAGCACAACTGAGGTGAGACTTACTTTCTGCCCAAACCATAGGAGATTTGCTAGGTTTAGGCTTAATATATAGTATAAATGATCACTATAGTTGTGCTTAGTTTAGGTATGTAATTTGGGGCAAATGGAAAGAGAAGGGAATTTCAGAAAGTAGGAGACATATGACTTGAAGTGGTACTCTTCTGTGCTATAAATTGGAAGAGAACCACAATTTGGAATGGAGGTGTTGTCAGCTACAATTTTATTATTATTTTATTATTCTATGAAGATACTATTTTTCTCCATTTACTATAATTAAAAACTGATCATATATAAAAACTACTAAAAACGTGATCACCAAGACTAAAAACTTTATTAAACACTTAGCTTTTGTCAGCAACTGCTGACGTTGTCAAAGTATAAATCAGGATCTAGGAACGCTCATCTTTATAGTCTTTGAGAAGCCAACAATTTGAACAATGAGCATGTCATAGGTCTGTCCATCCCCCGCCCACCCAGGTTTTAGGCTAGGTATGTCGATAATACTTTTGTCTTTATTAAATGCCAGGATAAAACCGGATTCATGAAAAAACTTAATTCCATCTATCCTGATATCCAGTTTATGGCAGAGGAAGAAGCCAATAACACTCTGGCCTTTCTGGATGTACTAATCAGTCGTGAGCATAATGTCATTCTGTCTACCAGGGTCTACCACAAAACCACAAACACTGTCCAAATTCTCCACAATGACAGCAATCACCCCACCATGCACAAAATCAGTTGCATCCGGACACTGTTTAATAGAATTAACACACACTGTAGCACAATAGTAGAAAAGTCCAAAGAACGGGCACACCTTTACCAGGTGTGCATACAAAATGGATATTCAGCAGACTTTATCCGACTCTGCTGCCGACAATGAGCATCATAACTTGTCGATGACAGGACAACAACTACTACCTGGGTGACACTTCCCTACGTCAATGGAGTTTCAGAGAAAGCTGCATGAATACTCTCAACTCACAATATCAAAGTAGCAGATAAACTAGCCAGACCCTGCGCACAAGAATAATGTGCCCCAAGGAACCCCTACCCGAAGGCAATATGTCATCCATAGTCTACCAAATCAATTGTAATGACTGCTCATGCAATTACATTGGAGAAACTACAAAATGCCTCTGGACAAAGGTACATGAGCATGAACTGGCTGTCAAGCGCAACAAACAATGGTTCCAGGTATGGGTGCATATGATCGAGCACAACCACACATTCAACTTTGCAGGGGCCAAAGTCATTGTCTATGATTCAACGAAAGGTGGCCATCTGCTGAAGGAAGCCTGGCTATCTAATCAACACTCTATCAACTGACACATCGAACTGTTGCCAGCTTACCAGGCATTGCAGCAACATGAATAATCACAAGGGGAGCCAGAACAGATGAATCAACAATCACTTCTCTCCTGTTTAAACATGAGAGCGAAAGACCATGATCGCACACCAACTGACATATTGGTGCGACAGGGAACTACGTTGATTAGATGCATGAAAGAGCAGACCAGACACTCATCTCCAGAATAAAACGCTTAGCTGATGAACAACACCTAAAAACCGAATTACACACTCTCACTAATGTACTAACATCCAATGGATTCCAAAGAAATAAGATTACCAACCTAATCCAAAAAGAAACCCCCACTAAAATCCAAGACAGAGAACAAGAAAATGGCAAAGCCCTCCTCCCATACACAAAAGGCACCACAGACAGAATCAGCAAGATCCTCCATAAACACAACATCAAGATAGCATTTTGCACAAACAGAAAAATATCCACCATCCTAAGAAACCCCAAAGACAAAATTGAGTTAGAAAATCAAGGAGTATATGAAATCCTATGCACCGCTTGCCCCACCACATACATTGGACAAACCAACAGAAGAATAAGTGCACGCATTGAAGAACACAAGAACTCAGTCAAAAAAGAGGAACCAACTTCTTCCCTGGTCCAACACCTTAAAGCCACAGGACATGAAATTGATTTTAAAAAGACCAGAACTATTGCCAAAACTGAACACTTTAATAACAGAATAATCAGAGAAGCCATCAAGATAGAAAAACGCCCACACAGCATGAACAAACGAGATGATACCTCCCACCTACCAGCCATTTGGAAACCCGCTCTTATTGACAGACGAGTCCCTAACACAAAGAATGACACCAGACCCACACTCACAAAAACCACACAGGATGTCACCACCACACATCCATGCAAAAAGCAAACCCAAACCCACACCGATGATGAGGCACGACCACAAACCAGAAGCCAGACCACAGCTGCAGCATTAGCCACTTTAAACCCCTCCAATCCATACATGAAGCAAACTGACACCCACCATGAAGGTGAGGGACG
Organism: Bothrops alternatus; assembly: GCA_034064705.1. Classification (NCBI taxonomy): domain Eukaryota; kingdom Metazoa; phylum Chordata; class Lepidosauria; order Squamata; family Viperidae; genus Bothrops; species Bothrops alternatus. The sequence continues at coordinate 1,370,640 of JARGCV010000156.1, read as the reverse complement.
ATCAAGAACGCGAAGCCAAACAACAGCAACGCAGCTCACCATCTCAAATCCCCTTTTAACTCAGACTAACCCGAGCACAACAAAGCCCCCACCCAAACAGAACACTTCCCCAGCCAATCAGAGCACAGCGAACCCCCCATCCAGTCAGATCACAGCCAAGGTCCCACCCAATCAGTTCATACCCCCACTGGCAGTTAAAATGAAGAAACAGCTACAATCACACATTGCTCCTAGAAGCACAAAGCCGAAAACACCAGCCTGAAGATGACGAATGGGACTTCATCGAAACGTTGCCAAGACACTATATATATATATAGTCTCTAATTATGGTAAAAATGCAAATCCTGGGTAAATACATACCATAAAACAATCCAAACACCAGGATAATACTAAAACAAAACTGTTTAATTAAAAGCTGAGCCTTTCATCGGTCAGCACTACCAACATCATTGCTGGGAGTCCTTCTTATGCTGCCGGGCAATTTTGCACTTGGCTCCTTGACCTAGTTACCAGTCCATCTGTTCTCTCCATCTGGTTTCTTAAAGGGCTCACGTCCTTTATTGTGTTAGTGCCCTCCGAGGTTGCTGCTTCCTTCTTCCTGGATCCAACCACTCTCCTCTCTAGCCCCGTTCCATGGTCCGTTTGACCCTCACTGGACTGACTGTGCTGGTGTACATTCAAGGGAGGGGGTGTATGAAGCGGATCTGGACGTCTATCGGCACAATCCCTGGCGGCTGCATTCCTGCATACATTCTTCTACCTAGAGATGCTATCTTCCTCCTCGGGTGTCCATGAGTATGCTGTACCACTTCTAGTGTCCCCCTCCTCTTGAGGGTCATCATTACTTGCTCACACATTGGGCTTTTCGATCTTCCTTCACCGTTCTCCAGTTCTTTTGCTCTTTTTGCACAAGTACGGGGCCTCACGACATAACTTTCCATCATAGGTCTCTGTTTTCCTTTCCTATTCACGTTGGTAGAATAGCCTGTCTCTCCCCTCATGTTAGTGGGGATTGTGGAGCAAGTGTCCCATGGGTTATCATCCAACCACACTTTTTGTTCACCCCCATTGTTGTTTCCCCTTTTTATGGGGTGAGTTGAAGTATGCCTATCTGGGATACCTAGGGGGGGATGTTTCTGTTCCTTTTCTGTTCTTCTTATGGGCTCTTTGTCCCGTGGATGAGTTATCCCCTTTATTCTTCCTTCCCTCTGATTTCGTGAGGGATGTGCCATATGCCTTTATTGTGGATTCAGATGTTGTTGTTCCCATACTTTAAATGTTTAGTATACTGGGCAAAGCTCTATATGGCAATTGATGAAGTCGCCATCGGAAAGCCAGGCTTCTTTAAGTAAACTGCCCCCCTTAGTAGTGTCCCTAGATATGGGCTGTGCACTATTAAGGTCAAATTCATGCCCATGATCATTCATGTGGGTCCAAATCTGTGAGTGCTATTCCTGTCTTCTGACCGCTAGTGCATGCTCATGCACCCTAGTTTTTAACCTTTTTGTGGTCTCCCCAACATAGTTACAGGAACAGTCCTTACCCTTGATCTTATAAATTATTGCAGATTTTTATTCATTGGGGAGTGGATCTTTTGAATGCATGATCTTAGATCGTAGAGTTTGATCTGGTTTATGGGCCACTTTTACATTAAAGGAGGCCAGTAGTCTAGCTGTTGCCTCTGATACACCATTAATGTATGGGAGGGAGATATGCACATTTTGTGTTGTTGTCCTGTCAGTTTCTTGCAAGTTTTTGCAGAATCTGTACAGTTTACTGTACTTCCTAATGAATCCAGTAGGGTAACCATTATACTTGCAGGTCCGGAATAGATGATTCCTTTCCTCAGTTTTGTTCCTGGTTGTGCTGCAGTGTGAATCAACACGTTTGAACAATGTTCTTATACAGCTGATTTTATGGGCCACTGGATAGTTGCTCCCATAATGGAGGGTCTTATTAGTGTGGGTTGGTTTATGATACACTTTTGTGTGTAGGGTCCCATCCGGTTGGTGATGGACCAACACATCCAGAAAGGCTAACGTACCCTGGTTCTCTTCCTCCACTGTAAAGTGGATATCTGGATACACGGAGTTTAGTGCCTCCATAAAATCAGCCTTATATTGTTTCTTAATAACTACAAACGTATCATCCACATATCGGACCCAAAATTTGGGGTGGAACTGGGTCATCACTATGGTTTCCAAATGTTGCAGAACAGTTTCTGCCACTATGCTTGAGATAGGGGATCCCATAGGTATTCCCTTGATCTGCTTGTATAAGATCCCTTGGAAGGTAAAGTACATTTTTAAACATAATGTTGTTAATTTCATTAGGTCATCAGTACATAGGGAATCTTGGTGTTGTTCTTGTCCCATTTCATTAAGGCCATCTCTTACGGTCGTAACTGCCAAGTCCTGTGGGATGGAGGTAAAGAGTGAGGTGACGTCAAAAGATACCATCACCTCATCCCCCTCCACCTTTAGGAACTTGACTTTTTCTAGAAACTCACCAGCCGATCTCACTGTGATTTGATTGCCATCTACCACATGGCTGATGCAGCCACTCAGCCACTTGGCCAACTCTGAGGTTGGTGTGCCTTTGAATGAGACAATTGGATGCAGGGGAGCCCCTTCTTTATGAACCTTTGGTAAGCCATAGAACCTGGCTATGGCCAAACCCCTCGGGCGTATTTTCCTCAGAGTGTTTTCATCCATTACTTTATGATGTTTGAAATTATCCAAAAGTTTGTTTATACTATTTTTGAGCATGGTCATGGGGTCTCTGGTAATGGTTCTGTATGCCATTGTGTCACTAAGTAGTGCCAGGGCTTTATTGGTGTATTGTGTTTTGTCCATAACTACTGTCTCCCTGCCTTTATCCGCTGGCAGAATGACGATAGTGTGGTCTTTTCTAATTTGCTCTAAAGCCTCTTTTTTGCCCCTGGATAATATTTGGCACCATTTGTGACTCATTAACACACCTGTGACTCTTTGTCTAACAGAATTTTTGATCTCGTCACCCACCCCAATCTGTTGTATAGCAGGTTCCAATGCTGCCAAAAAATCCCGTGGTCGTGCATCCACCAAATTATGTCCTACATCCCATTCAAGCAGGTTTATCTGCTCTCCAGGCCGCACGTTTAGGTCCAGTGTTCCAAATGTCTTTCCATTACCACTCCCCTCCTTTCTATCCCGTTTGTATGCCTGTCTGAGGGCTAGACAGCAGGTGGTTCAGCTGAGCATAGACATATGAGGCAGAAGGACAGGACGTGGCTATGCATGTCCTGTATGCATGTCCAGGCACACAGAAAGATTGAAAGAAATGGAGCCCGGAAGGACAAACAGGGGAAGGCTAAGACAGCGGGTGGATCAACAGGATAAGAAAGAGAAGGGGGCAGGGGGAGGCAATTTGCAGATGCACCAACGACAACAACATTAGGAAGGATAGGATCAGTAAAGATGAAGTGGACTGAGCTTAAGGACAAGCCGGGGGGGGGCAGACCAACTGATCATAGGCAGACGGAGCAGAGGGACGGGATATAGTTGTGTGCACGCACACCCAGGTGTGGAAGGAAACCAGAGGAAATAAGACTAACAAGGATAAGAGGGATTGAGGTTAAGAACAAGCCAGCAGACAGCCCAACTGATCATAGGCAGACGGAGCAGAGGGATGGTAAGCACACCAAGGTGTAGAAGGAAACTGGAGGAAAGAAGACTAACAGGGATAGATAGTGGAAGGCAAGAACTACGGGCATACAAAAGGGATAGAAAGGAGGGAGTGGTAATGGAAAGACATTTGAAACACTGGACCTGAACGTGCGGCCTGAAATGAGCATGAGGGAGTGGGTAGAAAGTATACCAACGGCAACAATGCCAGAAAGAAAGAGTTTGACAAGGATGGGAGGGGGAGAGGGTGTAGAACTGGATTGGAAAAAAGAGGAGGCAGGACAATTAAGGCAATTACGGTCAGCCAGGAAGGATGGTCCTATCACACGAGCAATGAGTAAGCAGTTAGGCTAGCAAGGTCTACAAAAAAGAACTCCCCAATCCCTAAGCTTCACTCTGAGGATGCTGGCAGTGGACCAGCGAAAGCTAAGTTGTTTTTTAATATTGTAAATAGTTGCTTTTTTGTTTTAAATTTTTTAACAATAAACAGCTTGTTTATACCTCTCCCGGAGATCGAGGATTGTGTTATTGAGCAGATATGCCCGGGATTCGTATTTTCACAGTTATTAAGGATATATATAATGTAAGATAAAAATATTTTCAAAAGATAAACATTTTGTATATTTTGAGTTCAGTGATGATAAACTATCCAATTTTAAGTCTTGGTTCTCTTCTCTTCCTCAGTTTCTTTGTCATGGGAAGCCAAAAAGCTAAGGGGAGAAAAATGGGGAAAGAAGCATCAGAGAATGCCTCCTTTACTATCTTTCATCCCACTTGCAGGAATAAATAACTGATCAGAAAAACTCTAGAGATCTTCTGCCAAGAAGATGTATTTTATCTTGTCTCTCAACTCTCCTAGTTCTAAATCCAGACTGAACCTATATTCTGCTTTGCTGGCAAGACAAAATATGGAATATGCTAACTGGCATAGCACTAAGCCAGCATATTTTTATACCAGCTTCTGCACTGGTTAATAGAACTGCCATATGGAAGAACTCTCAGGCAATTGATGAATGTGACAATTGTGTACAAGATGCAGAAATTCTGCTTATGATTCTGAAACATTTATTTTACATTTATCTATTTATTTCTTGAAAAAATACGTAATCATAAAAAGGAAGAAAAAATCTTCACTGTCAGATAACTCACAACCAGAAACAGAACTGCACAATTTCATTACAAATACAATTACAAATGCATGTAAAGTTTTGTAGTACTAAAAATGCTGAATGAAAAAAGTGCAATTCATATATTTTGATCAAATTGTGCATTAAGTATGATTTAGCAAAGAAATATTTGATCTATTGAATTAGTGAACTGTTTCAAATTATTAATGTTTCTCTTTCTTCTTCTTTTTTATGCTCATAGATCATAGTAAAGAGAGATGAACAATCTCACTTTTTCTTCTTTCCTGCTTCTTGAATTTTCAGATATCAGGAATCTTCAGATTCTGCATTTTTCTAGCCTTATACACAATAACTCTCATTGGGAATCTTCTCATTATTGCTGCCATAGCTATTGATTATCATTTTCATACCCCAGTGTACTTCTTTCTCATGAATTTGGCCATGATGGACCTTGGCATTGCTTCTGTTACTATCCCCAAATTAATGACTAATTACCTCATGGTCCATATCTTTTTTTGGTGTGTGGCCCAGGTTTTTTTCTACCCTTTCTTTGGCACCTGTGATTTTGCTCTTCTGATAGTAATGGCTCATGATTGCCATGTTGCCATCTGCAAACCACTCCAGTATGAAAGAATAATGCACAGGGGGGCTTGTATTTGGTTGACAGCTGCAACATGGATCAGTAGTCTGCTTAATGCCATGATGCAAACTGGCACCACTTTTGCAACCACCTTTTGTTCCAATAATATCAAGCAGTTTTTCTGTGAATCCCACAGCTATTAAAACTTTCTTGTTGTAAATGTTACCTTGCTGAATTTTGGGTTCTTGTCATCATAGGCATTATTACAATTATATAATTTATGTATATCGTTCTAACTTATATGAAGATTTTTGCTGCAGTGCTCAGAATCCCTTCAGTCAATGGTCAGAAGAAAGCTCTCTCTACTTGCCTACCCCACTTTATTGTCATATCTGTATTTATGTTCAGTGGATTATTTGTCTATGGAAGGATTTATATTGAGGATTTGTGCAGCCCAAATATACTTTTTTCAGTGTTGTATACTATAATTCCTCCTATGTTGAATCCATTCATCTATGGTATGAGAAACAAAGAGATCAAGGCTGCTTTGAAGAAATGGTTATATGATAGCTTTTTATCTAGGTTTCTCTAATTTAGATTTCCTACATTCTGCTAAACTGAATATAAATAATTTTCCCTGCAATTACTGACATTGGATAACAAACACTACATAATTCAAAACATTCATTTGTCTTCAGTTTTCATTAAATTTTCCCTCCTACCATCTTGGCTGATTTCTGCTGATTTTGGGTGCATAAGCAATTTTTTATAATCATTTTTTTTGAAATGTGTTTTCTTTCCTTCATCTTTATTATTTTACTGTGCAAATGATTTATCCAGTGTTTTGTTTTTCCATTATTTTAATGCAAAGAAGCTACAAATTAAGACATGTGTTGTTTCCATGAATCATCCTAGTTAGTAATGGATACTGTTGCTTTAAGCGAAAAAAATGAGCAGAAGAATGGCTTTTAAAGCAATGCCAACAAATCCACTACTCATGGAGACTTATGGATTCAAATAAATAAGGAACTCTATGTGGAAAAATAAAAACTCACATAAAGTACCTAATTCAGAGATGTGAGTTTGTTAGTATAAGCCAGGACTTACGCACCTTCCGTCGGGAACTGAAAACTTTCCTTTTTCAACAGGCCGGCCTGGCATAGAAGCTCCGGCTCCAACCAGGTGAAAATGTTTTAGGGGGATTGTGTAATTTTTAGGATTTTTGTAATTTTTAGGATTTTAGGATTTGTATATATTGGGTTTTATAGATTTTATGGCCTAATTTGTTTAATTTATTTTTAAATATTTTAATTTCGTACATTTATATGTTTTTTTAAATTTTAAGGCTGTAAACCGCCCCGAGTCCTTCGGGAGAGGGGCGGTATAGAAATTTAATAAATAATAATAATAATAATAATAATAATAATAATAATAATAATAATAATAATAATAATAATAATAATAATAATAATAATAATAATAATAATAATAATAATAATAATAATAATAATAATAATAATAATAATAAACTGCTGACCCATGGGCCGCATGCATCATGGCAAAACCACGCCCACCCCATTGCCGGCAATGGAAAAAAAGTCATGATAAGTTGTGACAAGTCATGTGACGTTGCGAGTTTGCCACCCCTAGTATAAGCAGTAAGTTCAAAACTTATATGAATGTTAGCTAAATTATTGAGCACTGTAGCTTTCCTTCCTCAATCATTACTGTGGTTGTAGTAATGTTTAAACTATCCATTTTAATTAAGTGAACAAAATTTAAAAAGTAATTGTACAGTTTGAAGTTATCAAGAATAGATAAATATCCAGGAAGTGGGGGGAAGGGTGGTGAGAATAAATAACTAATCTTAAACCATATCCATGTCTTAAACATTGTGCTAAGTTATTTGTATGCATACTGAAGTCTATCTGTTATGGAAGTAATGATTAATCTCTCTAAGAATTCTACTAGGGTTTTGTGAAAAGTGAAACAAACAAATAATTGCTGATCCTCAGTTTTTGAAAATATGAAAACCTTCTAGTGAAATCTATTTTTTCCACACTTTGATGCTTTGATTAGTAACTTCCATTTGATGCTTCCATAACTTAAAACAGAAGAGTATTAATTAGACAGTATATTTATACAGAAAGAGATAAGTTAAGGTATTGTTCTGTTTAAGAAAAAAAAGAAATATGAAAATAAAATATCAAGTCAGATGAAATTATATTAGCTGCTCTATTTGACTCCAAAATATTGGCTCTCAAGAAAAAAAAGTAAAAGTATCAGAGACAATAATTTACTGCCATTGATTTAAAGTTTTTTATTGCATAAAAAAACTTCCTGATAAGGTATTTTTGGTAATGAAGAAAAAAGTTTGGGCAGCACTGCTGCAGAGGAATTCCTTAAGTCACATCTCTTTCCACCAAAATTCCCTCAAAATTTATATTCATTCTTTATTAGAGAACCAAATTACTATTCTTCTTCCTCCTACTTCTTATTTTTTTAAAAATTATAGATAAACTGTAGATTCCTGATATGTCTGAACTGGAAGGTTTTTATCCTTTCTTCACTAGGCTGTTGTCTATTCAAAATGACCTTCAGAAGATTTCCTTTAACCTAGCAGAGACATATCACTTCTATACCAGAAGTAAAGGCATCTAGCTTTACCAGAACATAAAACCTGGACATGGTCTGTTTTATATCAGTAGCTTGGATGAAAGTATTTCTTAGGCACATTTCAATAAGATATGATCCTTGGTATATATCTGTCTAGTTACACGAAATCACAAAAGAAATGTCCCTTTCTTTAATATCCCATAAGGTAGTGTTGGCATTTAATAATCTTACCACACAGGGAGAATAATATAAGGCAATGTATTTGTATCCAAAAGTCATTTAGCATTTTAAGAATAACCTTTGTTTTGCTATTATGTTGGGCTCAAAAGAGAAAAGGTACCCAGAGTGTTTCCTTTAGTGTGAATCTGTTCTCAACTGCTTATGTTTTTACCAGCCCCATTTTGCACTAGGTTAGAACTCCCAAGTTGTCTTTTAAGTCAATTTCATATTGAACAAATTAAAGGATTTGTGAGATCCCTGGTTCTCTTCTATAAGATTTGTTACAGGAATTTGAAGATTACTGAATAATTACACCTGAAAACAAGCTGGGACAGATATTGAGTTTTGGTTGTTGTTGTTCTAATGTCATCAACCAATTTTACTGTGAAATTCCACAATTGCTAAAGCTGTGGCTTCAGTCTAGTTGAAGTTGGAATTATTATGGTCAGTGTCATTGTAAGACTAGGTTGTTTTACTTTTATTACTGTATCTCATGCCATGTGATCTTCAAGCAATATTGAGAATCCCTGCTGAACAAGGGAGGCAAAAGCCTTATTCATCTGTATCCCCCACTTTATCACAGTTGCCTTTTTTAATTAAAAGGATGCTTTGCCTATTTGAGACCTCCCTCTAACAGCCATCTTACTTGGACTTTGGACTGATTGTTCTGTATTCCCTTCTTCCACATCTCTTCAATCCAGTCATCTATAACATGAGGAATAAGAATATAAATTTGTCCTTACTAAACTGTGGAGATTTTAGAAATTCCTGCTAAAGTCTTTCTTTTTCTATTCTGTTTACCACAGTTTTATGTTTTTCTTTTTTAAATGTTTTTGAATAAATGAATAAGAGTTAGAACAGGGTGCAAAGCTGGGTTTCAGCCAAATCCAACCTTTCAAATGGTAAAACTATGGAAGATGCTCAGCAAAAATCCTTCTTCCTTAATTACCATCAATGTACTTTACAGATCTAAATGTAAGTTCTTAGTGGCTTCTGGGATGCCATAGGATGAGAACTCTTGATCTTCAATGAAGTGAGAATCAGGATGTAATGCTATTGTAGAAAAGAGCTGTGATAACAAGGAGGTTTAAATGATGTGGCCTGGTTTTCCCTTTGTTTTCCTGAAGAAAATGGCTTCCTTTCCAATGCTTGCATATAATATGGCTGGTTAAAGTGTCAGCTTTTCCAAAATATTAAATTGTTCTTTTCTTAAATGGACAGATGCTTATACACTTCAACATTTTGCACTTTTGAATCAACTGTAAGTCCTGGGCATATCCTGCAGTTTTCTTGGCAAGGTTTTTTAGAAAAGGTTTGCCATTGCCTCCTTCAAAGAGCAGAGAAGAGTGATCAGTCCAAGTCACACATCTGTTCCTAAAACAGAACTAGGCCTTATTGTCCAATCTCTCAAATCAAAAGTATGGTAGAACTCAAGAAGTTGCTCAGAAAACCTTTTGAATTCCTAATTATTATTAATGCACTTTTCAGTCATGTAAAATTTGAGCAGCTCTGGCATTCCACATGATGACAACTCCTAATTTTGGATGAAGTATAAGGTGACCAACCGTCCTCCTTTAGGGAGGACAGTCCTCCTTTTGTGAGTTCTGTCCTCCCTCAAAAAGTGTTCTCCTACATGTCCTCCTTTTCAATATTTGAAGACTAATCTGCAGGGCTTTTTTTTCTCATAGAATGCTCAGAATGGCGTTCCAGCACCTATTTTTGATGGGGGTTTTTTCAACTTTTGCGTGAGCTATGATACTCCCCCTATTGGCTTTTGAAAGCCAATAGGAATTGCTGCTGAGCATGCCAAAACACCCAGCCAGCAAATTTTGCACATGTAAGTTGTCTGCAGCGAAGGCGAATTGGTAGGAACTTTGCACCCTTCCCTGCTACCCAACTACACCATCTCCTAGTTAATTCTGAAGATACCTGGAGGAGATTGGAGCGGCGACACCACGTTAACTTTCTCTTGATCTTCGGCCATGCTAGAGCAATAATGGCTGTGGGCACAAGAGACAGGGGCAGCGGGGCTGCTGCAGGTGGGGGTGTGAGGGGCAGCAGTGGCCAGCTGCCCACCATGCTGTGGGATCCGCAGGGCCTGCTCTACATGGGGCTGTGCAGGGTGGGCAGTGGTGCTGAGGGGTGGCTGCAGGCAGGGTGTGTTGATGGCAGGCTGCCCCCCGGAGCCAGAGCCGGCGCAACTGGTGTTTTGGGAGCCGTGGGGCCCACTCTACATGGCGGGGCAGCAGTGCTGGTGGGGTGGCTGCGGGCGGGGGTGTGGCATGTAAACATAATTACAATATAAAATGTTATTGTTAGAAATGTTTTTATTATGCATTTATCATATTATAGTGTATTCTGTATTATTATTGCAATGAATAAAATATTTCTTTTATTTACGATATTTTTTCTTCAATTTATTTGTGTCCTCCTTTTCATTGTAAAAAACTTGGCCACCTTATATATACAAAAAGCCATGTCACTATTTTGGGATATTCTGCCATCAACCTCACAATACTTTTGTAAATGCATACACAATGGAAGATTCACCTAGTGCTTTGTGGATCATTGTAAAAAAGGTGGTCACCTTAGTGAAGTGAAGATCAGGTATAATGTTATTGTGGAAAACAACTGTAGCAGTGAGTAGGTTTTAATGATAGAACATATTTTTCCTTGTGCTTTTCTGTATAAGGTGACTTCCCCTCTAAGGCTTGCATATATTATGGTTATTTAAAATTTTAGCTTTTCCAAATGTACAGATGCTTCTATATCTCTTTCTACTTTAAATGTACGTTAGCTCACACACTTTCTTACTATATGTCTTTATATCAGTGTGAATTCCTGGCAATTGCCTTGACAAGACTCTGCAGCTTTTCTGGCAAACATTTTTGGAAGTGGTTCGCCATTGTTCCCTTCCTAGGCCTGTGAAAGTATGACTGGCCCTAAGTTACCCAGCTGGCTTTATTCCTTAGGTGGTGTTATCACACATAACCTTTCAATAACCACAAGAAATAAAAAGAGCAAAAAGCATAATTAAGATGATGTATAATTGTAATAGCACATCATGAAAGTGGTCAGAAACCTACAATCATGGTCCAATTACAGGAAAAGTGTGGCTAGTTAAGTAGAGCTTAATGCATCAAGCTAGAAAATGGCAGACAGTGAAGTCTAATTCTGCTTTAGCAATGAAGCCATATGGGTAACTTTGGACCAGTCGTTCTGGTCTACTTCTAGGAAGGAGGCAATATCCAGGTTTTATGCTATCATTGCTTTACTGTTTTACATGAATAAATAAATAAATGTAGGGAGATTTCACCAAATATTTTGAAGCTCAGAATAATATTCTTGACAATAATGTTCAGGAATAATGTTCAGTTCATATGCTTACTGGAGGCATCTCAGCAACACCTGATATTCAGCTAAAGGAATGCGATATTTTCTCCAGTATTTATAAACCTCTGTAGAATGTCATTGTCTTGTTTTTCTGTCTTATCTGTGGATACCTTTTGTCTACATTGTACTTTGCAGTTAGTCATTATTTTGCTGTTCTTTGCTCAATAAACTTTCAACTTTTACCCAATTTGTGTGGGTGTTGTTTTCTAATCTGCAAACTTCCTGTTCACAATGTTGTGTGGCAAAAATGAAGGAGCCCAGAGGCCTTCAAGACTTCCAGTTTCATCTGAGACATCCGTATGAACCTTTGGTTTTTACTGAAGGAAGCTATCCTATCAAAGATAAGGATAAAGAAGAAATGAAATTTGTAAAAATTGGTCTTTGAACATTTTCTCTCATGTCTTCACAGGGTTCTTAATATCTTTAAAGATCTAATGGAAGAAATGGATTTCCAGAGCTGGTTTCATCTATCACACTAAATGATAATTAGTGGTTTGAGATAATCTATAATTTTGGCTGTGGTTTGTTCTCCATGTTTGTTTTAATATAATTCCTAAACATTTTGTTACCAAACTAAAATAAATCATCAGCAGGATTTTCTTGTCTAATTCTCTTTAAGGTGTAAGCATCTTGTGTGCCAGTGTGGTCAGTTGTTTGGAGCTATATTTGAATTCTGAGCAGCTGATTGGTTCTCTTGTTGATTGGCACATCAAATGGTCTGCTAACTGCTCCTTTGGTGGAAAATCAGGTCTCAATAAGTTTACACCCATGTAACTTTTAAATAAAAGGAAATATTTGTAACTTGGGTTTTAGATTTTGGCTGTGGTTTGTTCTCCAAACAGTTAAAAACAGTTTGAAGTGCCAATCAGCTAGATTGAAGAAATCAAAAAAAGTAATATAATCCAACATTTCAAGCAGCAAAGTCAAAGCACATGTTTGTGGAGGCTAAATCATATTCTAATTTCAGGAAGAAATTTACTGTGCATTGAGGAAATGATATATAATTCAGAAAAATTTGATTGAGCTATTTCTACATTGTACACTTCCGTTGCAATGATTACTGCAGATGATTAATAAATCCTTTTTCTTTTCTGACAAATTTTATTGATACTTGGATATGAATAGGTATGGTTGGTGAGTTCTTGTGTGGTTACAAACTATAACCCTTAAATACTCCTTTTAATATTTCTATAGATTTACTATGTTACTTTTTTATTATAAATATTCTTATAGTCTAACAACATATCTTATTCAATTAATTGTAGTAGGTATATATCTGCAGTCTCCTCTGGCAGCCAACAAAAAAGAATGTGGCTTGAAATATAACAACATAACAATCATTCTGCTTGTTTTGACTCCCATGATAAATGCTATTTGTTCTGTGGTTTTATTGTGTGCATTGCTGTTTTGGCGGTGGTTTCTATGGTTTTCCTGATACTTCTTTTATTTTTATTTTACAGAAAAGTTTGGATTTTCTACCTCTTCATTAATGAACTTGACTGGGCAGAATAGAGGATGAGATTTCTTAAAAATTAAAAGTGAAATAATATCTCAAGTAATGAAGCTGTTTATAACATGTTTCAGGCAGGTTTTCTCATTTCGCTTCACTTCTCACAGTTTAGATTGCTGATATAACTGTAGCCTCAATTCTGTTGTCATTCTGATATATTGTTATACAATATGATAACTAGTACTGGAGCATTCAGAGGTAGTTATAGAGTTGTTAATTGGCAATTATGTTAAAAAGTACTCAAAATAAAGTTTATTTTCGTTATTTAATTATGTTAATCACATGGAAGTCATCTTTATTTTAATGTACAAAATTCTTGAGGGAAACAGGACAGATATTAATAAACATTCAGAAGAGGAATTTTTTTCAACTGCAGATAGCTGTTTCATTACATGAGGAGAGAGATTTAACACTTTACTCAGACAATATATTTAAATGTAATACGAATCAGAATCCAGTTTGGAGAGATGTCTATGTAAATAGTAAATAATCTCTTCTTGTACAATGTATGTGTGTGTGTATTTGTGCGTCTGTGTTTGTATATATATGTGTGTGGTGGTTGTGTGACAGAAAGAAGGAAAAGTTTTTCTCATTTGCCCCAGCAGCTATTTGACAACAACAACAACAACAACAACAACAACAACAACAACAACAACAACAACAATAATAATAATAATAATAATAATAATATAAACTAATATGTAGAAACTTGATTTCTAAACATGTACTTAAAGGTAACAGTTTCCCTGTTCAGTTGTGTCCAACTCTAGGGCATGGTGCTCATCTCCTTTTTTAGCCCACAGACACATATATACACAAACACACACACACACATTGTATAAGGGGGATTATCTACCCTCAAGATTTCCAAGTAAAAGATATTGTTATATTTATTTGTTAGATTTACTTTGCCTTTCTTCCAGAAGAGGAATCATTATACATAGGATATTCTCAATTTTTCAACATTTCCACAATTCTATAGGAGTTGTGAGATGGGTCCACTATTTGCAGTAATAATCCAGGAATGAAAATGTATCTGAAAAGTTTTTTTTCTACTCCTAGACAGTCCATCAGTACATGAAGTAACAGAACTGGAAAGAGGTAAGAAGGATAAATGTGATGTTAGTTCTTTAGTATAGATGGATAGAAAGTGACAAGAATGTGCTTTAATACTGTATTTACCTATCCTATATCTATTTCTCCCATGGTCTGATCCTCTGTTCATTCTGCCCATGCTTTATGCTTTTTTAAATTTTCTATTCTTACTCTATATCAAAATGCCACTTCCAACTTTGATCTAACTACATTTTCCTCCTCTGCTTCCTTACAGTTATACCATGCAGTTCTGTCTTAAATGAAATATGGATAATCAAACCACAGTGCCGTATTTTCTGCTCCTGAAATTCTCAGCAACTTGGCAACTACAGCTGCTATGTTTCTTCTTGTTCTTTGTGTTGTATCTGGCAATTACAATAGCAAATCTACTCATCATCTTTGCAATAGCCTTTGAACAGGAACTGCATAGACCTATGTACTTTTTTCTGATGAATTTAGCACTGCAGGATATAGGCTCTGTTTCTGTTATTGTTCCCAAATCTATGGTGAATTCCCTTATAGATACAAGATACATTTCTTACTTTGGTTGTGTTGCTCAAGTCTTTCTCTTTGTCTCTTTTCTGGGTTCTAATGCATCCCTCCTGACAGTCATGGCCTATGATCGATATGTTGCCATTTGCTATCCACTGCACTACGAGATGGTAATGAATTGGGAAGCCTGCACTGAAATAATGATTCTGGTTTGGGTTGCCAGTCTTCTCTATGGAACTTTACATGCCACTGGAACTTTTTCAGTCTTTTTTTGTTCTAATGTCGTCAACCAATTCTTCTGTGAAATTCCAAAATTGCTAAAACTATCCTGTTCTGGTTTCAATCTAGTTGAAGTTGGAGTTATTGTGGCCAGTGTCATTGCAGGACTAGGCTGTTGTACTTTTATAATTGTATCTTATGCCATGATCTTCAAGACAGTGCAAAGAATTCCTTTTGAACAAGGAAGGCAAAAAGCCTTATCTACTTGTATTCCCCACCTTATAGTAGTGTTTATGTTTTTCTTAAATGCATCTTTTGCCTATTTGAGACCTCTATCTAACACTCCATCTTATTTAGATTTTGGTTTGACTGTTCTGTATTCACTACTTCCACCCCTGTTCAATCCAATCATTTATAGCATGAGAAATAAGAACATCCAATTTGTTCTTTCAAAACTGTGGAAAGTCTGAAAGTTTCTTTTACTGTTGTCTCTATTCTATTCACCACAATTTTGCATTTTCCTGTCTTTTCTTTTACTTCTCTGAATAAAAGCATAAGTTATACCGGGAGACATAGATGGGATGAAGGCAAATCCAGCCTCTCAAACCAAAAGTATGATAGACACCAGAAGTTTCTCAGTGAATGTCCTGCATCTCTAATCACCCTCAATGCACTTTACAGATGCTATAAGTGGATGTCTGACAGCCTTTTTTTTTTTAAGAAACGGATTGCCATTGCTTCCTTCCTAGAATTTAGAGAGAGTGACTGGTCAGCTAGCTAGCTTTGTGCCTAAAGTGATAGAAATTCCTAGTTTCTATCCTGATGCCTTAATCATTGCACCAAATAGGTTCTCACATACTTTAGCCCAAGAGTAAAAATTTCTTTAGAAGTACTTTGGAAGACCAAACACCTGGCAGATTGGGTGAGCTGGTACTATCTAACATAATGTTTTGATAATCACAATAAATAAAAAATCAAAAAATATAATGAGGATGAGTCATGTAAAATAGAACCTTATATCAGCTCTCAGATACTTGATAAAAATTGGAAGAGATAACAAAAGCTCCCTTGCCCAACACCTTGAAAAGGAATGATAGCTGGGTCTACCCAGAATTATACATTATTGAAATGTGACTGAGACATATTGAGTTCCACACAATACTGATAACATATACCAAAAGACATATCCAGATTTTGTGTTCTCCCTGTCACCACCTTCCCACTCCTTTTGTAAAAATATGAAAGATGGAAGATTCATATATGCATGCCACTGCCTGACAACTCTTGATCTTTAGTGAAGTGAGGATCGAGGTGTAATGTGATTATCGAAAACTAATGCAATAGAAAAGAGTTTTAAATGGTGTGGCCTATTTTCCCCACTACTTTTCTGTAGAAAATGGGCTTCCCCTCTAATGCTTCCACATACTATGGCTAGTTAAAGCTTTAGCTTTTCCAAAACCCCACAGGTTGCAATACCTCTTCTGCAGTGGTGGGATTCAGTCAGCTCACACCACTTTGGCAGAACCGGTAGCTAATTTTTTGTTGCCCAGGCCCAGAATGGACTTTCAGAAGTGGCATCCACACAGAGAACCGGTTGTTCACATATTTGAATCCCACCACTGCTTTTCTGTCCTTAAATGATAATATGTTCACATACTTTGGTATTTTTTGCCTTTGAGTCAGCTTTAACTCCTAGTGGCGTACTGGAAAAATCTCTGCTCTTTTCTTGGCAAGTTTTTTCTGAAGGGATTTGCCATTGCCTCCTTCAAGGGCTGAGTGAGTGAGTGACTGTTCTAAAGTCACACAGGTTGTTTCATTCCTAAGATGCATTGGAATGCACGTCAGCCATATGCACTACACCAAACAAGTTCTCACATGCTTTAGCTTAAGGATAGCATTTCTTTCCTTTAGAAGTGCTTTGGCAAGACTAGGCATCACCCAGGGCAAGATAATAAGCTGATACTATGTCACACAAGGTTTTGATGAGTATAAGAAATTTAAAAGGCAAGAAGTTTAATTAGGATGGGGCCTAATTGTAATAGGAGATCATCTAAGTTTTTAAAACCCTTACAACTAGATAGAAACTGGTCTAACATCTGGAGAAGGAGGATAGATAGATGCGACAGTTTATCTTATTGAAATGTGCTTGAGAATTATTGAGTTTCATTCAAACTACTGATAAAATATGCCAAAAGCCATATCCAGGTTTTTCTCTTACCTATGCCTCTATCCTTCCAATACTTTTTAAGATGGAAAATTTCTCCAATGTTTTGAAGCTTAGTGTAAGTGTGCTTAGTAAAGCTGCCATAGCTTATTGGAATCACTTTAGCAACATCAGTATTTTCAATTTTTCCCTCTATTAAAATTAACTTGTTTTCTTGCCTTATCTTTGGATATTTCTTTCTATATTATACTTTGCAATTGAAGATGTTGTTTTCATCTGTTTTCTCAATAAACTCTTTCAACTTTTAGCTTATTGTGTATTGTATATTGCTTTCTAAAAATCCTGCACTGAAATTGTGATTTTAATTCGGGGATACTAGACTTCCCTATGTAAAGATGCTTACCAGAAGCACCTTCTGAATCCCCTTCTGTTCTCACACTGTTAACCAGATTTTTTTGTGAAATTCCACAGTTGTGAAATCATTGCAAGTGTTCTTTGCTTGAGTAAAAGATACTGAAATATTAAAAATGTAGAAATTATTCCTTGGTCTTTTATCTAATGGGTTATAATGGGTTTCTCTGGGGAAGTGGCAGTGGTGGGATTCAAATATGTGAACAACCAGTTGTCTGTGTGGATGCAGCTTCTGGAAGTCCATTCTGGTCCTGGACAACAAAAACTAGCTACCGGTTCTGCCGAAGTGGGGCGAACTGGCTGAATCCCACCACTGAGAAATGGCATAGGCCTCGGGGGGGGGATATTATATTCTGCAATAATCTTGTGGATAGATCATGTATTGCATAAAATAAAGATTATTTCTAAATAAAAATGAAAATATCTATACTTAGTCTCTAAAACATGTATTTATATAACTTTCCTTCTAAACCTTATTTTGCTTTTCTTCTACTTCTGTGTTTTTTTTAAAGGATTGCTATGGATTTACTGTATTACTTATTATATAATAGGAATTCTATAGATCTCTGTGAGTTTACATTCTATCTTTTTCTATGGGTCCTGTTTTAGGTATGTATTTAAAATCTTCTCAGGCAGCCCAATATAGAGGGTAGTGCTTGGTATACAACAATTTGGTTTGTCTGCACTCCCATCACAAAAGCCATTGGTTTCTATGGTTTCATTATGTACCTTATTCTGTTGGTGGGTTTCTTGAATTTGTTTTCTGCCTTTTACTTTCTTTTGCAGAAAAGCTTAAATTATCTATTCCTGTATTAATAGTGTGGGCTTAAGTAGCCCAGTTGGAGCTCTTTCCCCAGTTGTGGCAGGTGGAATTTTTTTAAAGGCTAGAAGTCAAAGAGAATCTCAAGTGATGCAACATGCTTCAGGGATTCTTCTCGTTTCATTTATGTTTCACCTCGCTCAATTTGCACTGCTGGTATGACTCCAGCCCCAATTCTATTAACACAATTCTGAGATATTATTATTACATGTTATTAATTGTTACTGCAATATTTACAGAAAGTGATACATTTGTTAATTGCCAATTTATGTAAATAAAGTCAGTTTTACTTTGGTTTCATAACTTTGTTAATAAGCACATAGGAGTAAGTTTTGTTTTGTTTTGCTAATTATGTTATTAAGCCCAAAGAAGCCAGTTTTATTTTGGTGTAGAAGACACTTTAGGGAAACAAAACAAATATTAGTAACATTCAGAATAGGAAACTTTTTGACTGTAGATAGATGTTTCACTACTTGAAAACTGGTGAGACAACATTTATTTAATGTTAAAACATTTAACACTCTTAAAGCATAGAAGTCATAATTTATAAAGTCAAATGATTCTAGGTTGAAAGTTTAACAGAAAAAAATATTTCTGTCTTTTCTGGAGCAAAGTGATATTTATTTAAATATGTCTTATATGGTCTTATATGTCTCAGGGCTGGCTTTATAATTTTTCTACTGGAAGAGAATTTAGGCAAATAATTACATAATATAGTTTTCTGATTAACTGGAATAAGAAGTGAGGCTATTTTGAGGAGGAGAACAAAATGATTTTTAAAGATAATATTTCAGAAATTGGATCCTACACATTATTTAAAGATTTTTTAAAAAGAATATATTGTGGAGAGATTTCAATATAGACAGAAAACAATGAATTAATTACATGTTTAACATGTTGGTAGCTTTTCCACATAATTATAAAAATAAAAGACAGTTATAATTTTCAGAAAGTTGAACAAAACTTTCATGCATGAACTGATTACTAATAGGTAAATTACATCAGCAAAATCATTTCATAATTTGTTTGGTTATGAGTAAAAGAAATGGATGGTAAATTTTCTAAAACTCTTTTTATTTCTTAGTTTTTAAACATTTAAGTAGTATACTTGAAAATGTATTTACATAACTTTCCAGTGTTGAAAAAATGTTCATAGTTATAATACATTGTGTCTCATTTTCTGTCCAAATACTATAGGCAATATTGGTTTCTATTTGATAGGAAACTGCTTTTTTCAAAGTAAGATTTCACTTTCCTTCTGATTGATGGACAAGGGGATTTGTTAATTTATAATGTTAAAAATGGAATAATACCACAAAGTAAATAACAAAATAACAGATATGTTGTAAATAAAGTTCTAGTTTTCTTCATTTAATAATGTATCATTGAATACCTGTTTAGGAATCTAGTATTTCTGTATTAGTTAAAGTCTTTTAATGCTATTTTTAGCTAACAGCTGCTGGGGAAATTGAGAAAAAATAATATACATAAGAGATTCTCCAATTTTCAAAAAATATCACAATAGTGTAGGTGTGTTGAGACATTATAATGGGTCTAATTATTCCCAGTAATCTTTTATTGACAAAAATGAATGTGAACAGGATTTTTCCACTCCCAAGCAATGTTTTTGGTCAGTATTTGGACTGAAAAGAGAAAAGAAGAAACAATGTGAGGTTGGTCTTTTAGTACAGATGGATAGAAATTGACATGAATATGCTATAATATCTAATATCCCCATCCTACATCTATGCTTTCCATACTGTTCATTCTTTCCATGCTTTCCATTTCTTTGGGTTTTCTATTCCCATCACATATCAAAGTGTAATTTATCTAATATTATCTCCATACTCTGTTTCCTTGCAGTTATCCCAACTTTATCATTAATAAAAAAATGGATAACCAAACCACAGTCCCTTATTTTCTGCTCCTGGAATTCTCAAAGAATCGACATCTGCAGCTTTTATATTTTTTTATTGTTCTTTGTGTTATATTTGGCAACTGTCACAACAAATCTTCTCATCATCTCTGCGGTAGCTTTTGACCATCGACTGCACAGACCCATGTACTTATTTCTAATGAATTTGGCTCTACAGGATTTGGGCATTGTTTCAATAATTATCCCCAAATCCATGATAAATTCTCTCATGGACACCAGACACATCTCTTATTTTGGTTGTGTTGCTCAAGTCTTTCTCTTTCTCTTGTTTGAAACTTCTGATTTATCCCTATTGACTGTCATGGCATATGATCGATATGTTGCCATTTGTGACCCACTGCACTACGAGATGGTGATGAACTGGAAAGCCTGCACTGAAATAATACTACTAGTGTGGCTTGCAGGTCTTCTTAGTGGAACGTTGCATACCACTGGCACTTTTTCAGTCCCTTTTTGTTCTAATGTGGTCAACCAATTCTTCTGTGATGTTCCACAGTTGATAAAACTATCCTGCTCTGGATTCAGTCTAGTTGAGGTTGGAATTCTTGGGGCCAGTTTCATTGCTGGACTGGGTTGTTTTACTTTCATTATTGTATCTTATGCAGTGATCTTCAAGGCAGTATTGAGAATTCCTTCTGAGCAAGGAAGGCAAAAAACCTTATCCACCTGTATTCTCCACCTTATAGTAGTGTCTATGTTAATATTAAGTGGATGCTTTGCCTATCTGAGATCTCCTTCTAACACTAAATCTTACTCAGATTTCGGGTTGACTGTTCTGTATTCCCTCCTTCCACCCTTGCTTAATCCAATTATCTATAGCATGAGAAATAATAATATCAAATTTGTCCTTTCTCAATGGTGGAGATTCTGAAAAATTCTTTAAATGTTGCTTTTATTCTGTTCAACATGGTTTTTCATTTTCCTGGTCTTTCTTTTACTTCTCTGACTAAATGAATACTGTTAGAAAGGATTAGTTGGATGGAGGCAAATCCAACCTCTCAAAGGAGAACCATAGAGCATCAAATTTTGCTTAGCAAAATTCTGCATTCCTAACTGTCAATGCATTTTACAGATGCTAAATGTGGATGTTTGATAGCTATGACAGTCCAAAGGCTGACAATTCTTGATGTTTAGTGAAGTGAGGATCAGGGTGTAATTTGATTTGTGGAAATACCTGACAGGCAGAGGAGTTTTAAATGATGTGGCCTATTTTTCCTTGTCCTTTCCTGTATAAAATGGCTTTCTTCTATTGCTTGCTTATGACATGGCTAATTACACCTTCAGTTTTTCCAAAACTACATAAGCCTCTATAACACTTCCCTCCTGAAATGGTCAGTTGCTTACAGACTTTGATATTTTGAGCCTTTCAGTCAGTCTCAATTTCTGGCTATTGCCTAGACAAGCCTCTGCAGTTTTCTGGGCATTGTTTTTGCCACTGACTGCTTCCAAGGACTAAGAGAGAAGGACTGGCCCAAAGTCACCGAATTGGCTACATTCCTGAGGTAGAATAGAAATCCCAGACTTGCAGTTTTTAGCCTAATGCCTTAACTTCTACATCAAATTGATTTTCAGATCCTTTAGGTCAAAGTATTAGTTCTTTTGTTTAGAAGTTCCTTGGCAGGACCAGATACCTGCCAGAATGGGCTACATAGGTGAGCTGATACTATCTCACATAATCTTTTCATAAACAGAAGAAATGAAAAAGCAAGAAATTAAATATGGATTTTGTTTAATTTTAATAAGCTGTACAATTTATTAGATATATAGCCAGATAAGCTTTCGAAAATCTTACGACATGATACAAAGTAGAAGAGATAAGATATATTCTCTGGTACAAAACCAGGAGAAGAGAAGATAGATAGATCTATAACAAGGATGATATTTTACTGAAATATGCTTGAGAAATAACCATTTTCCTCTAAGGTACTGATAATATATACTAAGGTAACCAACTGTCCTCGTTTAGGGAGGACAGTCTTCCTTTTGTGAGTTCTGTCCTCCCTAGAAAAGTGTCCTCCTACATGTCCTCCTTTTCAATATTTGAAGACTAATCTGCAGGGCTTTTTTTTTTCACTCATAGAACGCTCAGAAAGGCGTTCCGGCACCTTTTTTTGATGGGTTTTTTTCAACTTTTGCATGAATTGTGCTACTCCCCCTATTGGCTTTTAAAAGCCAATAGGAATTATTGCTGAGCGCGCCAAAACACCCGGCCAGCAAACTTTGCACATGTAAGTTGTCTGCAGCAAAGGCAAATTTGCAGGAACTTTGCACGCCTTGCTGCTACTCAACTACACCATCTACTAGTTAGTCCCGAAGATACCTGGAGGAGACTGGAGCGGCAATGCCACGGTAACTTTCTCTTGATCTTCGGCTCTGCTGAGGCAATAATGGCTACGGGCGCCAGAGGCAGGGGCGGCGGGGCTGCTGCAGGTGGGGGTGTGAGGGGCGGTGGTGGCCAGCTGCCCCCCATGCTGTGGGAGCTGCAGGGCCTGCTCTACACAGGGCTGTGCAGGGTGGGCAGTGGTGCTGGTGGGGCGGCTGCAGGCGTGGTGTGTCAATGGCGGGCTGCACCCCGGGGCCGGAGCCAGTGCAGCTGGTGCATTGGGAGCTGCAGGGCCCGCTCTACATGGCGGGGCAGCAGTGCTGGCGGGGCGGCTGCGGGCAGGGGCGTGGCATTTAAGCATAATTACAATATAAAATATTATTGTTACTAATGTTTTTATTATGCATTTATCATATTATAGTGTATTCTGTATTATTGTTGCAATGAATAAAATGTTTCTTTTATTTACCATATTTTTTCTTCAATTTATTTGTGTCCTCCTTTTCATTGTAAAAAACTTGGCCACCTTATATATACAAAAAGCCATGTCACTATTTTGGAATATTCTGCCACCAACCTCACAATACTTTTGTAAATGCATACATAATGGAAGATTCACCTACCGGTAGTGCTTTGTGGATCAATATAAGTATATTTGAGTAATATGCGATATATTTATTGAATCACCTAGGCCAGGGACCTTTTGAGCACCAGGGACTAGTTTGGTGGAGAGAGATTTTTCAACACACTGGAGGGGGTATTGTTTTGTGTGCTGCTTGCATCCCATGGATGGGACTTCGCTTGTTTGTACAACCCATTTTCTGGCATGCTGTGGTCATGGTCCATAGACTGGGGTTTGCGGATCACTGACCTAGGCAACCTTAGTAACTTCCTTTGCTGAGGGTGAAGGGCTTTCAGCAACAGAGATATGAAATTTTCTCCTACATTTACAACACTCTATTGAATGTTGCTGTCTTGTTTTCTTGCCTTATCTGATATTTCTTGTCTACATTGTACATTGCTGTTAAAATATTATTTTGTTCTGCTTTGCTCAATACACTCTTTCAACTTTTAGAGATTTTTTTTGTAGATGGTTGTTACTTATCCACAAACCTCCTATTCATATCTTGTGTGGCAAAAAGGAATGAGCCCATACCTTTTTAAGAGTCTTTCTAATTCCAGTTCCATCTGAAGATGTCCATCTGAGCCCTTGGTTTGCTGAAAGAAGTCAGCATTTTATCAAGAATAAAGATAAAGTAAATATTAGATTTCCGCAGATCTGCAAATATTTATGAACATTTTCACTATTCATTCACTAGATTAAGTCTTGAAAGAGCTAACAGAAGAAACTATCCCACTAAATTATGATTAGTGGTTTATTATGGAATAAACTATACTTTGCTGGAATGTCAAAGCAAACTAATGCATAAATCATGATCATAAAAGCTATTAGCTATATTCACAAAAGCATACTTTTAATACATACAATGGAAATTTGCTCACATATTTTATTGTGCCCTTCAGTCACTCTTGGTGATTGCCTGGACACATTCCTGTGATTTTTTTGGAAAGGATTTTCAGCAAGGATTTGCCACTGCCTCTTTCTTAGTGCTGAAAGAATGAGTAGCCTAAAATAACACAGCTTGTTTCATTCCTAAGATGGACTAAAATATGCTGTCTAGCCTGATGCCTTAAGCACATCACTCTCACATATTTTAATTCAAGGGTATTATTTCTTTCCTTTAGAAGTGCTTTGGCAAGATATCTGGCAGAATGGATAGGATAGGTGAGCTAGTACTATGTCATATAAGATTTTGATGTACTAGAAATAAAAAAGGCAAGAAGTTTAATTAGGATGGTGCATAATTATAATAGGACATCATCAAAGTTTTTGAAACTCTTAGAACTAGGTAGAAATTGAGCTAATATCTGGAGAAGGAGGATAGATGAGTGCATGACAGGATGATATCTTATTGAAATGTGCTTGAGAATTACTGAGTTTCATCCAAGCTACTGATAAATTTTACCAAAGGCTATATCCAGGTTTTTGCTTACCTATGCCACTATCCTTCCAATACTTTTAAAAAAGTATACAAGATGGAATATTTGACAAATAGTTTGGTGCTCATTATAACTGTACTTAGTAAAGCTACCCTATACTTTATTTATTTTTTATTTATTTATTAATCAAATTTCTATACCGCCCCTCTCCCGAAGGACTCTTGGCCGAAATCCCCATTTAAAACCCAAGACATACAAAGCTTAAAATCTTAAAAATACTCAGTCCCCCTAAAACATTTTGACCCTATTGGAACCGAAGCTTCTATGCCAGGCTGGCCTGTCGAAAAAGGAATGTTTTTAGTTCCCGACGGAAGGTGCGTAAATCTGTTATTGTACGGAGTTCGGGGGGGAGCTCGTTCCATAACGTGGGAGCTCCCACAGAGAAGGCTCTCCCCCTGGGGGTCACCAGCCAGCACTGTCTGGCCGACGGCTCCCTGAGGAGGCCCTCTCTGTGGGAGCGTACCGGACGGCGGGAGGTATTTGCTGGCAGTAGACGGTCCTGTAAGTATCCGGGTCCGATGGCATGGAGCGCTTTAAAAGTGGTCACTAACACCTTGAACTGCACCCGAAAGACCACCGGCAACCAGTGCAACTCACGCAGGAGCGGTGTTACGTGGGAGCGCCACGACGCTCCCATCACTACCTGTGCGGCCGCATTCTGGGCAAGTTGCAGCTTCCGGGTGCACCTCAAGGGGAGCCCCATGTAGAGAGCATTACAGTAGTCCAGCCTGGAGGTCACGAGGGCATGAGTGACTGTGCGTAGCGAGTCCCGGTCTAGGAAGGGACGCAACTGGCGCACCAGGCGAACCTGGTAGAACATCCTCCCGGCCACGGCCGTCAGATGGTCCTCTAAGGACAGCCGTGAGTCCAGGAGGATTCCCAAATTGCGAACCCTTCCTGTGGGAGCCACTGTTTCGCCCCCAATACACAGCGATGGAATCAGCTGGCTGTACCGGGACGACGGTAACCACAGCCACTCGGTCTTGGAGGGGTTGAGCTTGAGTCCGTTTCTCCCCATCCATGCCCGCACAGCCTCCAGGCACTGGGTCAGTACGGCAAGGGCATCGTTGGGGTGGTTCAGCGTGGAAATGTACAGCTGGGTATCATCAGCGTACTGGTGGTACTCCACGCCAAAACCACGGATGATCTCACCCAGCGGCTTTACATAAATGTTGAACAGTAGAGGCGAAAGGACCGACCCCTGAGGTACCCCACATACGAGGGGTCTCGGGGTCGACCTCTGGCCCCCTGTCAACACAGACTGCATGAAATTACTTACTGAAATTACTTAGGCAACAGCAGTATTTTAAATTTTGTCCTCTACTGAATGTTGCTTTCTTTTATTTTCTGCCTTATCTGTGGATATTTCTTGTCTACATTATACTTTGCAATTAAAATATTAATTTTATCTGAGTTGCTCAATAAACACTTTCAACTTTTAGCTTATTTTATGGATATGGTTTTCTAATCCATGAACTTCCTATTCAGATTTTTGTGTGGCAAAAAGAAATGAGCCCATACTCCTTCAAGAATCTTTCTAGTTCCAGTTCCATGTGGATATACAGTAGCTCTGTAAGTCTTTGGCTTTTGACAAAGGAAGTCATCTCTCTGTCAAGAAAAAAGTAGAAATTAATGTTGTGGAAATCTCTATATGAATATTTTCCTATGCTTTCACAAGAATATTAATTTGTTGGAAGATATAACAAAAGAAATTGTTTGGGATATTATATTCCCAAGGATGGTTTCAAAATCACATTAAATGATAATTATTGATTTATTGGAACAAACTTCAGTTATTCTGGAATCTCATAATAAACTAAGTGATAAGTCATGGTTATAAAAACTATCTAGATTTCCAACAACACGATAACTCCAAAACTGAAGAAACAATATAATTTAGCAAATTGTGTATATAAGGATATAGTGAGGTATATTATTTTACAATATAGTTCAAGTCACCATTATTTTATTTACAATGCATTCAGAAAGTATTCAGACTGCCTTCCTTTTGTCAATTTTGTTATGCTGCAGCCTTATTCTATAGTTGTTGAGATTCATTTTTGCTTATAAGTCTACACTCAGAACACCATAATGACAAAGTGAAAACAGAAATGTCCGTAAATTTATTAAAAAGAAAAGATAGAAATATCACATTTGCATAGGTATTCAGACACTTTGCAACAACACCTGAAAGTTAGCTCAGGTGCCTCCTATTTCTTTTGATTATTGCTATTATGTTTATACACTTTGATTAGAGTCCACCTGTGGTAAATTAAATTGATTGGCCATGATTTGGAAAGGCACACATCTCTCCATAGAAGGCATCACAGCTGACAATGCACACTGCGGCAGAACAAAAGGCATGAGGTCAAAGGAGATGTCTGCAGAGCTCGGAGATAGGAATATTGCAAGGCACAGATCTGGGGAAGGTTACAATAAAATTTCTGCTGCACTGAAAGTTCCTAAGAGCACAGTGGCCTCCATAATTTTAAATAGAAGAAGTTTGGCACAACCAGGATTCTTCCAAGAGCTGGTTGCTCAGTCAAACTGAGCTATCAGGGAACAAGGACCTTAGTGAGAAAGATAACCAAGAATCTGTTGGTCACTGATTCAGTGCCAAAGATCCTGTGTGGAGATGGGACAGAGTTCCAGAAGGACAATCATCACTACAGCCATCCACTGATCTGGGCTTTATGGTAGAGTGGCTAGATGAAGGCCTCTCCTCAATGTAAAACACACAAAAGCCCACTTGGAGTTTTCAAAACAGCACCTGAAGGACTCTCAGACTGTGAGTAACAAGATTCTCTGGTCTGATGAAACCAAAATTGAACTGTTTGGTTTCAATTCTAAATGTTAGTTATATTTGGAGGAAACCAAGCACTGTTCATCACCTGCCCAATATCACCCCAACTGTGAAGCATGGTGATCCTCAATGAAAACCTGTTTCACAGCACTCAAGACCTCAGACTGGGCTGAAGGTTCACTTTCCAACATGACAATGATCCTAAGCACACGACAACATAGGAGTGGTTTAGGGCAACTCTGTGAATGTCCTAGAGTGGCCCAGCCACAGTCCTGTCTTGAACCCTATTGAACATCTCTGAAGGGACCTGACAATGGCTGTCCACCAACATTTGCCATCCAACCTAACTGAGCTTGAGAGGATTTGCAAGGAAGAATGGCCAAAAATCTCCCAATCCAGATGTGCAAAGCTCGTCGCATCATACCTAAAAAGACTCGAGGCTGTAATTGCTGCCAAAGGTGCTTCAACAAAGTACTGAGTGAAGGGTCTGAATATGTATGCCAATGTGGTATTTCAGTTTTTGCTTTTTAATAAATTTATAAACATTTCTAAGATTCTGTTTTTATTTCATTATTATAGGGTACTGCGAATAGATTAATGTGAAAAAAATGAATTTCAACAACTGTAGAGTTTGACTGCAGTACAACAAAACTGAGAAAAGTGAAGAGGGTCTGAATACTTTCTGAATGCACTGTATATATAATACTTGCTGAAACTTCATATATTTTTTCCCAAAATACCACAAGGTTCTGTCTTGGGCCTAGTACTCAGCAATATCTTCAGAAATGATCTAGATAAGGTGATAGAAGAGGAATTTATCAAATGTGCAGTTGACACTAAGCTGGGAGTAATTGGTAGCACTTTGGAAGATAGACTCAGAAGGATTTTGACTGAACTTGAGCATTGGGCCCTGTCCAAGCAGATGCAGTTAGTGGTGAGAAAATTAAGCATTTTCCTGCAATTAGACAGGAAAAACCAAATGCATGTATAAAATAAGTGGTACCTGTCTTAAGAGGAGTAACTATAAGAAGGACCTAGATTCCTAGTGGACCCCCACTTAAGAATGAGCCACCTGCATGCTTCATCTGCCAAAAAAAATCAAGATCATGAAAAGTGATAATATGGCTTTATACCACACAAGTGAGGCCACGCTTAATATATTGTGTTCTGTTCTGATCACCACAATACAAAAATGATGCTGAGATCCTAGAAAGTGCAGAGAGAAAAGCAACAAACATTATAAAGGGTCTGGATGATAAATCATATGATGAATAGTTGAGAGAGCTAGGTATATCTAGCCTATAAAAGAGAGGGATTGGGGGGACATAACTTTCTTCCAATACTCGAGGGACTTTCACAGAAAAGAGGGTACTGACTTATTCTCCAAAGCACTAGAGGTCAGGACAAGAAGTGATGGGTGAAAGCCTGTTAAAGAGAGATCCAAACTTAGAAGTAAGGAGACATTTTTTGATAGTGAGTACAATCAATCAGTGGAGTATCTTGCCTCTCATAGTTTTTGCATGCTCCATTGCTGGAGGTTTTCAAAAATAAACTGGGCAACTATTGGACTGGGATGGTATAAGTTCTCCTGCCTTGAACCGTGGTTTGGACCAAAAGACATCAGAGGTCTTTTCCAGTCCTATGACTCTATATTCTAATAAGAAAGATAGATTATTCCTTTATTTGAAGAATGTTAGTTGGTATATTAGATTATGCACAAGTCTCCTAATGCCCTCAAAATGTCTCTTTGTGCTTGTCCTATGATTGACTAATTCTATACTTTTATTGTGTACATTAATCTGTTGGCATTCCAACATGGATTTCTTGAACTTTTCTGGCTTTCACTTTTCCTTTTGCAGAAAGGCTTAAATTATCCATCCCTATATTAATGATAGTTAGTCCCATGCCATGCAGAATAGAGGATGGGACTTTTTAAAAGCTAGAGGTGAAAGAGAATTCCATGGGAGGAAACATGTTTCACGGAGGTCTGCTCTCTTGATCCATGTTTTGCCTCTTACAATTTACACTGCTTATAGCCTCAATTTTGTTTATATATTTCTGAGATATTATTATTTTGATAAATTGTTTTGGAGGTAGTGATAGAACATCTGGAGCATTTGGAGGTAGTGATAGAGTTGTTAATTGTCAATTATGTTAATAAGCCCACAGAAGGCAGCTTTATGTTGGTTTCCTAATTTTGTTAATAGACATACAGAAGTAAGTTTTCTTTTGCTTTGTTAATTATCTTAATAGGACCAGAGAAGTCAGTTTTATTTTGGTGTAGAAGATTCTTGAAGAAAACAAAATATATTAGTAACATTTAGAATAGAAAAGTCTTTGCATATGGATGTTTCACTACAGAAAAATTAGTGGAACAATATTTACTTAGTGCTAAAATATTTAATACTATCAAAAGGATAGAAGATGTAATATATAAAGGCAAATAATTATAAGTTTTTATAAAATAAACTGGGCAACCATTGGACTGAGTAGGCGTTTGGACTAGGAGACCTCTGGGGTCCCTTGCAGCCCTATAATTCTATATATTCTAATAAAAGATAAATTATTCCTTTATTTGGACAATAGCAGTTGGTATATTCGATTATGTACTAGGAAACAAGTCTCCTAATGCCCTCAAAATGTTTGTGCTTGTCCTATGATTGACCACTTTTGTCTGTACATATAGCTGAAGAGAGTCTTCTAGGATCTAGACAAAAAGTTTGGAAAGAGCAAAAATGTAAGAAGCCTAAATTTTATCTGATTTTATCTCCCATCTTTCTTTTTACAGATATTAAAATGAAACATGCATAATCACAGGCCTTACTTTCTACTTGCTGGATTTTTAAAATCTTGACAACTCTATTTTTGCACTTCTTCCTGTTTGTCTTATACCCAGCAGTTGGAACAGCGAATCATCTCATTGTTTCTGTAGTAACTATGGATGATTGTTTGAACAACTCTGTGCATTTCTTTCTCATGAATTTGGGTGTACAGGACCTCAGTCCTGTTCCCATCATAGTCCCCAAAGCTGTGGCAAATTTTCATATAGGCTTGTGACACATTTCTTATTTTGGCTGTGCTGCTGAAGTTTTTTTACAATTTATCTCTTTCATAGCTCCTGTCAGGGTAGTGATGTGCCCAGGAAGCTGGTTGTTTTGGATCCAGGGACAATAAGCACACCCATGAATAAAGAGATTAATTCAAGGAACAATTTAAAGCTCTAACATTTTATACACACACATACGCATGTACATATACACACAGGTTTCTGTGAACTTGCATAATATATTTTTTTATGAATCCAATTTTACATATGTATCTGCAATCTCCTCTGGCAGTAAAATGTAAAGGGGTGTGGCTTGGGATGTGATTTGGAATATAACAATGAACGATCATCTGGCTTGTCACAGATGCCATTGGTATACATATATACATATACTATACATACACTATACATACACACACACACACACAAACACACATACACACACACACACGCCAAGCATATTCAAAGTCTTTTTTTAAACTGTCAGAATCTTTTTAATAATGACAGCATTAATGTCCCAATTAGTTGAAAATCCTGCATTGAAATTGTGATTCTAGTTCCAGGTCACTAGGCTTCTCAATGGAGAGTGCTTACTAGCAGCCCCTTCTCTTTGTTCTAACATTGTTAACCATTTTTTTGTGTGTGAAATTCTACAGATGTGTTCTTACTTTATTATTGTTGCAAATGTTCTTTTCTTGAATAAAATATACTACAATATGAAAAATGTTAAAATCTGTTTCTTGGTGTTTTGCCATATGGATTTTAATGGGTTCTTCTAAGGAAGTGTTATAGGACACAGGAAAAAATATATTTTTCAATAATCCTGTTGCATGGATTGTGTACTACACAAAATAAAGACTATTTCCAAGAAAAAATGAGGATATCTACACTTCTCTAAAATATACATTTGTGTAACTTTCTAAATCTTATTTGTTGCTTATCTTCTGTGTTTGTTTTTATCAATTGCTATGGATATATAATATTACTTATTATATAATAGGTATTCCATAGGTTTTGGTGGGCTTACATTATATCTTTTTCTGTGAATCCTGTTTGAGATATGTATCTGCAATCTCCTCAGGCAGTAAAATACACAGGGGTATGGCTTGGAATACAACAATGAACTATCATCTGACTCATTCGCATTCCCACCACAAATGCCATGGATTTCTATGGTTTTAGTGTATACCTTATTCTACTGGCCTTCCACTAGGTTTCTCTTTCTTCAACTTCTGCTTTTCACTTTTGCTTTTACAGAAAGGCTTAAATCTTCCACCCTTGTGTTATAACTGATGTCAAGGTTCCGACTAATGAAACACTTCAAAGAACTTCCAGGCATTGTTTATCCTAAAACGTCTTTTTATTCATGTGACAGAATGTCGGCATGGCATGAAGAAGGGATGCTGAGATCTGAAATCTCCACTTACGAGCAGTTATTTTTGCTAGCATTTTCCTTCCCTAATTTTGCTGTCATGATTTACGTTCTCCAATTAGTTTAAAGGGCAAAGGTTCTCTTCCATTTGCAACTCATACTTTCTTCCTTCTCCCCTTCCAGCGTCTTCTGAGTTAACTCTAAAAATACCACACACCTCTGCATATTTTGTCAGAGCAAGAACATCCAATGCTAGCAGCTTTGACATCTAGTCCAGTTTGAGATCTTACCCCACTTGTGGCAGGTAGAATAGAGCAAGGCTTTTCAACCAGTGGTATGGGTACCACTTGTGATACATTGGCACCTGGCAGGTGGTACACAGCCATCCTAGAAAAGTGGTAGGGGGGAGGGGAATGAGCTGAACTGGTGGCAGCACTGCACAAGCCTGAGCAAGAGATGGCTGGAGCTGCAGGGCTGTGAGGGCACAGCGGAAGTGCCAGGATCAGCACTTCTTTGGGGCTGTCAGGGCTCAGTGGAAGCACCAGGATCAGTGCCAGGCTCCAACTGGAGCTCAATGCTGATCCTGGAGCTTCTGCTGAGCCCAGAAGCTGCTGATCAGCTGGAATGTTGCAGCATCTCCAGGGTCTTGTGATTTACATTCAGATTCTTGGCAACTGATTCATATTTATGATGGTCACAGTGTCCCAGGGTCATGTGAAGTGACCAAAACCTGCAGCAACCACCCAGCAGATGGGAGAAATAAAAACCAAACACCCCCACCCCACCCCTGCAGGCAGTTGTCTTCTCGGTTGTGGCTTGGGGGGTACTTTTTTCAGTGCCATTGTAACTTCGAACAGTCACTAAGCGAACTGTTGTATGTCGAGGACTACATGTACTTCATCACTTTTTTTCCTTTTGGGAGGGTCATCAAGTTTTTGAAACCTTGCTAGGTGATATTGCCATATCCTAAAAGTGGTACAATGGGTAAAAAGGTTGAAAAGCCCTGGAATAGAGGATGGAATGTCTTAAAAGTTAGTTTTTAAAAGAGAATCTTAAGTGGTGAAATATAGTTCAGGGAGGTTGATTTATGTTTCACCTCTCACAATTTGCACTGCTGGTATGATTACACCCACAATTTTCTTTAGAATATTGTGAGATATTATTATTCTACATGATAACTGGTCCAGTAGCTGTTCAGTTATTAATGGCCAATATGTTAACAAGCAAGAGAAGTCAGTTTATGTTGTGTTGAAAGAAAAATCTTCATCAGGGTCCAGTCCAAGCTGGGAATAAACAAAATGGAGACTGCTTTAGAAAGAAGATTGCAGTTTATTGAAGAGGAGAGCTAGATGGAAAGACTAACTAACCACATGTAGTAGGGAGTGGGTTTTTATACCTTCTTGGGCTTTTGTTTGGAGTTGTTCCCATGGCATAAACTTTGACCTGAGTTTGAGTGTGCCTTTCTAGTATTCTGATGGTGGTGGGCTAATCCTATTATGTCCCAAAGGTCATATCCTGCTTCCTGGGGCTGTGGCTGATGACTAAATCATGTCTTACTAACTTGTTAGAATTCTTTGAGGGTGTAAATAAATACATAGATAAAGGGGCCCCAGTTGATATTGTATATCTTGACTTTCAAAAGGCTTTTGACAAAGTCCCTCACCAAAGGCTCCTAAAAAAGCTCTCCAGCCACGGAATTAGAGGACAGGTCTTGTCCTGGATTGGTAACTGGCTAAATTGTAGGAAGCAAAGGGTGGCAATAAATGGACAATTCTCCGGATGGAAAGAAGTGAGAAGTGGTGTACCCCAAGGTTCAGTTTTGGGGCCTTTACTTTTTAATTTATTCATCAATGATCTGGATGTAGAAGTTAATAGTGAGGTCGCCAAGTTTGCTGATGACACTAAATTGTTCCGGGTTGTGAAAAGTGAAACTGATTGTCGGGAGCTCCAGAAGGATCTCTCGAAATTGTGTGAGTGGGCAACAAAGTGGCAAATGCATTTTAACCTAAACAAGTGCAAAGTTATGCACATCGGGGCAAAGAACCCCAATTATACTTACCAACTGATGGGGACCAAACTTTCTGAGACAACCCAAGAAAGGGATCTTGGGGTTTTGGTGGACAGCTCAATGAAGATGTCAACCCAATGCGCAGCAGCAGTAAAAAAAGCAAATTCCATGCTTGGCATGATTAGGAAGGGAATCGAAAATAAGTCAGCAAGTGTTGTATTGCCTCTGTACAAATCGATGGTGAGACCACACTTGGAGTACTGTGTACAGTTCTGGTCACTGCACCTCAAGAAGGATATAATGGAACTGGAAAAGGTGCAAAAAAGGGCAACAAGAATGATCAAGGAAATGGAGCGCCTCCCTTATGAAACCAGATTGCAACGCCTTGGTCTCTTCAGCCTTGAAAGACGGCGTTTAAGGGGTGACTTGATCGAAGTGTATAAAATCATGCATGGGATAGAAAATGTGGATAGAGAAAAATTCTTTTCTCTATCACACAATACCAGGACAAGGGGGCACTCCCTAAAGCTTATAGCTAAGAAAGTGAGGACAAATAAAGGGAAATATTTCTTCACCCAGAGGGTCGTTGATTTATGGAATTCACTTCCTGAAGGGGTCGTGACAGCTGTCAGCCTTGACAGCTTCAAGGCAGGGCTAGATAGATTCATGGATGCAAAGTGTATTGGTGGTTATTAAAACAGATGTCCATGTGCCGCCTCTATGTTGGTTGAGGCAGGCAGGATTCCCTTGAGTACCATTTGTTTGGGGGTCAAGGGAAAGGGAGGGTTTTGCCTTCTTTTTCTGCTCAAGATCTCCATGTACATTTGGTGGGCCACTGTGTGACACAGAATGCTGGACTCGATGGGCTTTGGCCTGATTCAGCATGGCTCTTCTTATGTTCTTATGTACTATTGAAATTTGTGTGTGTGTGAGGGATTGCTGATTCTAGGAATTTTTGTCTTTCTAATCCCATCTTCTTGACTCCAATCTTTCTGACAAGATTATCACATCTGCATTTCTGCAGACCTGGTTTCTGTTTGGGGCAGAGAGACTTGGGGGAGGGTTTCTGCCTTTAAAATCCTTTGGGGAAATATATCTTGCCTTTTTAATATTTCCCAAAATATTTATTTTTCTGGATTCTTCCCACAGTTGGTTTCCTAAATATGTTAATAAGCTGAAAAACTTAAGTTTTGTTTTGATTTGCTAATTATGTTAATGAACCCACATTAAGCAGTTTTATTTTAGTATAGAAGATTCCTGAGGGAAACAAAACAGATATCAGTCACATTCAGAATAGGAAGCTATTGAAAGACTATTCCACTTCATGAAAATTAGTGGGACAGTATTTACTTCATAAGATATTTAACATTCTTAAAAGTATATAACAGAAGACAAGATCCATGGAGAAAAATAGTCAGTTATAAATTGAAAGTTCAACAGAAAAGATATTTCCCTTTTTTCTGTAGCAGATTAAAGTTAGGCTATTTTGGGAAAGTGAACAAATGGGAAGCTTTTTTAGATAATTTTTTAGAAATTTGATTTCAGACAGTAGATTTAAACTTATTTTGAAAGAATATATTTTGAGATATATTTTGTAAATAGTAAACAATGAATTAATTACATATCTAACATGTTGGTGCATTTTCTACATGATAATTACAAAGAATAGAAGACAGTTAGAAGTTGCAGAAATTTGGACCAAGTTTTCATGCATAATCTGATCTCTCTGGGTACAAATAAAAAAATGGATGGTAAGAATTTTTACATCTCTTTTTATTTCTCAATTGTATTTGTTTAAGTAATATACCTGAAAATGTGCTTACATAGCATCCCATATTGTTGAAAAAAAAAAAAAAACGCTGGGAAGTCAGAGTTCATACTTGTAATTGGTTGTGCCTCATTTTCTATCCAAAAGATAATATTGGATAGGAGACTGCATTTTCAAATTAAGGTATCACTTTCCTTTTTATTGTTTGACAAGGGGATTTATTAATTTATTCTGCTAAAGTTTTATTTCTTTTGATTAAATATATTTTACAGTGAGATAATTGGGTATAATATCATGAAGTGAATATAAAAATAGCAGTTAGGTTATAAGTAAAACCCTATCTTTATTTAACAACATATCATTAAATACATATTTAAGAATCTAGTATTTATGTATTAATGTACGGGCTTTTACACTATTTTTTTTTTAGCCTAACAGCTGCTGGGGAAATTGAGAAAAAAAATATCTCTGTCTCTCTCTGTGTGTGTGTGTGTGTGTCTGTCTCGCTAAAACACGCACACACACAAACACACACAAAGAAATTTTGGCTCTCAATATTTTCCTGTAAAAAAAAAATAGCAAATTACAGTATGTGGTTGGTCCTTTAGTACAGACAGATAAAAATTGACAAGTGTGCTTTAATATCCCCACACTTCATCTATGTTTACCATGTTGTGATTATCTATTCATTCTTTCCATGCTTTATGTTTCTTTATGTTTTATATTCTTATTACACATCAAAATACTACTTCCAAAAGTTTATTTAATTTTATCTCCCTCCTCTGTTTCCTTGCAGTTATGCCAGCTTTGACAAAAATGAACATGGAGAATCAAACTATGCCTTATTTTCTGCTCCTGGAATTATCAAAAAATCGGCATCTGCAGCTTTTGTTTTTCTTCTTCTTCTTTGTGTTATATATGGCAACTGTAACAACAAATCTTCTCATCATCTCTGCAATAGTTTTTCACCATCGACTGCACAGCCCCATGTACTTCTTTCTAATGAATTTGGCTCTACAGGATTTGGGCATTGTTTCAGTAATTATCCCCAAATCCATGATAAATTCTCTCATGGACACCAGACAAATCTCTTATTTTGGTTGTGTTGCTCAAGTCTTTTTCTTTCTATCCTTTGAAGCCTCTGATGTATCCCTCCTGACAGTCATGGCATATGATCGGTATGTAGCCATTTGCCACCCACTGCACTATGAGATGGTGATGAATTGGAAAGCCTGCACTGAAATAATCATTCTAGTGTGGGTTTCAGGTCTTCTCTGTGGAATCCTACATACAATTGGTACTTTTTCAGTACTTTTTTGTTCTAATGTTGTCAACCAATTTTTTTGTGAAATTCCACAATTGATAAAACTATCCTGTTCTGGCTTCAATCTAGTTGAGGTTGGAATTGTTGTGGTCAACATCATTGCTGCACTAGGCTGTTTTACTTTTATTTTCATATCTTATGCAGTGATCTTCAAGACAGTATTGAGAATCCCTTCTGAGCAAGGAAGACAAAAAGCTTTATCCACTTGTATTCCCCACTTTATA
The DNA here is from genome assembly GCA_034064705.1 of Bothrops alternatus. NCBI lineage: Eukaryota > Metazoa > Chordata > Lepidosauria > Squamata > Viperidae > Bothrops > Bothrops alternatus. Next base: position 1,333,464 of record JARGCV010000156.1, on the reverse strand, counting down.
GTAGTGTCTGTGTTAGTATTAAGTGTATGTTTTGCCTATCTAAGACCTCCTTCTAAAACTTCATCTGACTTAGATTTTGGATCAACTATTCTCTATTCTCTTCTTCCACCCCTGTTCAATCCAATCATCTATAGCATGAGAAATCAGAATATAAAATTTGTTCTTTCTCAGTTGTGGAGATTCTGAAAAAAAAATCTTTTAATGCTTCTATTCTGTCCACCACAATCTTGCATTTTTCTGGCCTTTCTTTTACTTTTCTGAATAAAGGAATATGGTAGAAAGGGATAGGCCAATCCAACCTCTCAAATCAGGAGAATACTAGAGCTCCAGATGTTGCTCAGCAATCTTCCTGAATCCCTAATTATTGTTAATGTACTTTATATATGATAAATATAGATTTTTGACAGCTCTGCTTTGACAACATTTTCAGAATGTGTTTACCACTGCTTCCTGCCTTACTGAGTGTGAGATAGAGGCCTAAATTCACCCACTTGGTTACATTTCTTAGGCTCAGTAGAAATCCCAGACTCCTGATTTCTAGCCTGGCTTTTTTAAAAAAATATATTTTATTTATTTATTAACAAAGCATAAATCACTCAATAATTGGTAAACAGTGTGTAGCCTGGGTTACATTTGTGAAACAATCCTTAACAATTAATTTCTATAATCTGTGTTCCATATATTAATTTTGGTTGATTTCCTCTTTCCCCAAAATATCCTTTTTTGCAAACATTGAGTTAATACAATTCTTATTGTTTTAATGAATAACAATTAAGTATATAATTTTTCCAATATTCCTAAAAAATAATAATCATATTAGTATAATATTTCTTTTCTTTTCAGTCATTTTGGTTGCCTTATCATAAATCATGTTACAATCCTTATTTTGGTTTATTTCTCCCACCAAATTCTAGATATTCTTACGAGTGAAAATTTTCTCAACGATTAATTACATTTACATTGACAGATTTAATTCTATTTTTTCCATATAAGGCATCTCACAATTTTACATTTCTTAAGAAATAGATAAAAGAATGAAAAGAGAGAAGAAAAAGAAGAAAAACAAAAGAAAAGAAGAAGAAAAGAAAGCAAGAGCAATGGAACATAAGAAATAATATAATACTTAAAATATATACCCTCCTAGGTTAACATGTATTTATTTCCACAATTTCTTATTCTTTTTAACCATAATTAAGTATATATTTAATCTTTAAACATTCCATTCAATAGGTCTAATAATCTAATCCCTTGACTCTGATTCAAAACATTTTTTTATATTTTTCTTAAATTCAGTCACATTTAAATATCTAAAATATTTGCTTTATTTAAGTCACAGAAAAGAAAGAAGCATACTATATTATTTAGAGAATTCATCCCTCTTTGAGTGGTATATTCCAAAGTTTTTCTATTCCTTTAACCATATTCGAACAAATGCTTCTTTTTTAAGTATTCTCTCTGATAAATTCCATCATCTATTTTCTTAGTTTCCATCTTATTTTTTTCTTTGCCCAGTATCTTTCTTAATCAATGTACTTTACTGAATCAAAAGGTTTTTCTGTATGATCATAGGTATTTCTGTAGATATAGAAAATATATCTATATATATCATGGCCATTTGCCCACTCCTTTTTATTAGGAATCTTTTTCCTTCCTTTTATCTCCACTTCTTTTGTCACTTTTTGTCTCTCCAGTTAATAATAATAATAATAATAATAATAATGTTGAAAGGGACCTTGGAAGTCATCTAGTCCAACCCCCAGCTCAGGCAAGAAACCCTATACCATTTTGAACAAATGGCTGTCAGTCTCTTCTTAAAAACTTCCAGTGTTGGAGCATTCACTGCTTCTGGAGGCAGGTAGTTCCACTGGTTAATTGTTCTAATTGTCAGGAAGTTTCTCCTTAGTTCTAGGTTGCTCCTCTCCTTGATTAGTTTCCATCCATTGCTTCTTGTCCTGCCTTCAGGCGCTTTGGAGAATAGCTTGACTCCCTCTTCTTTGTGACAGCCCCTGAGATATTGGAACACTGCTATCATGTTCCCCCTCGTCCTTCTCTTCATTAAACTAGACATACCCAATTCCAGCAGGTGTTCCTTATATGCTTTCACCTCCAGTCCCCTAACCATTTTTGTTGCTCTTATCTGTACTCTTTCTAGAATCTCAAAATCTTTTTTACATCACGGTGACCAAAACTGCATTCAGTATTCCAAGTGTGATTTTACCAAGGCATTGTAGAGGGATATTAACACTTCACCTGATCTTGATTCTGTCCCTCTGTTAATGCAGCCTAGCACTGTGTTGGCCTTTTTGGCAGCTGCAGCACACTGCTGGCTCATATTTAAGTGATTGTCCACTAGGACTCCAAGGTCCCTCTCACAGTTACTACTATTGAGTAGTATACTCCCCTATACTATACCTATGCATTTGGTTTTCCTTGCCTAAATGTTCAAGTCTGTCCAGATCCTCCTGTATCTTAAGCCTGTCTTCTGGAGTGTTGGCTATTCCTGCCAGCTTGGTGTTGTCTTCAAATTTGATGAGTTCCCCGTCTATCCCCTCATCCAAATCATTGATGAAGATGTTGAAGAGCACTGGGCCCAGAACAGAGCCCTGGGGCACCCCACTACACACTTCCCTCCATGTAGATATGGTTCCATTGAGGACCACACGCTGAGTATGGCCGGTCAGCCAGCTACAGATCCATCTGGTGGTGATGCTGTCTACCCCACATTTTTCTATCTTGTCAAGTAGTAGGTTGTGATCTACTTTATCAAATGTCTTACTGAGGTCCAAGTAAATTAGATCCACAGCATTCTTCTGATCCACTAATTTTGTCACTTGGTCAAAGAATGCAATAAGATTTGTCTGGCATGATCTGTTTTTGACAAACCCATGTTTGCTTTTAGTAATGACTTTGTTTGCCTCTAGGTATTCACTGATTTGTTGTTTGATTATCTTTTCCAGGATCTTCCCAGGTATTGAGGTCAGGCTGATAGGTCTGTAATTTCCTGGGTCCATTTTTTTCCTTTTTTGAAGATGGGAACTACATCAGCTCTTTTCCAGTCCTCCGGTAGTTCTCCAGTGCTCCAGAATCTTTGAAAAATATAGTTCAGTGGTTCTAAGATCACATCTGCCAGTTTCTTGAGAATCTTGAGTTGTAATCCATCTGGTTCTGGCAATTTGAACTTGTCTAGGCTGGACAGGTGCTCACTTACCATTTTCTTGCCTATCTTAACTTGTGTTTCTATTCTGTTTTTTATGGCACTATCTTTGATAGGTTGGTCTGTTTTTTCCCTTTGTGTAAAGAAAGATGCAAAAAAAACGAGTTAAATAGTTCTGCTTTCTCCCTGTTGCTTGTCACTTTCTTGCCACTTTCACCCACTAATGGACCAATCATTTCCTTCACTTTTTACTTGTTTTTTACATGTTGAAAGAAGCTTTTTTTTGGTTATTTTTGACTTTGATTGCAAGCCTTAGTTCATTTTGAGCCTTAGCTTTCCTCATTTCATCTTTGCAGGCTTGGGCTATTTGCTGATATTCTGACTTAGTTATGTGCCCCTCTTTCTACTTTCTATACTTGTCCTTTTTATCTTTCAATTTGTCAGAGTTCTTTATGCATCCATGCTGGTTTCTTTTGAGAGCTGTTATTTTTTCCTCGTTGTTGGTATTGTACTAGACTGGGCTTTTATTATTTCATTTTTCAAAATTTCCCAAGCTTCCTGAGTTGTTTTCCCCTTGAGGATTCTCATCCATGGAATCCTTCCCAAGCTTTCTCTAAGTTTGCTGAAATTAGCTCTCTTAAAGTCCAAGACTCTAGTTTGACTGTGTTCTATTGCTTGTGCTTCCATAATGTTGAATTCCAATATTGCATGATCACTTTCTCCCAAGGTTCCTAAGGCTTCAACACCTTCTATCATTTCATATCTGTTAGTGAGAATTAGATCCAAAATGGCTAATCCCTTAGTTCCCTTCTCTACTTTTTGGGAGACAAAGTTGTCTGCTAGGTTTGCCAGGAACCTGTTGGATCTTCCACTTGGTGCACAGTTTGTCTCCCAGTTGATGTCAGGGTAGTTAAAGACCCCCATTACTATTGTGATGTACTTCCTACATACCTTAGTTAGCTGACTAGCAAAAAGTTCATCTATTTCCTCTGTTTGGTTGGGTGCCCTATAGTATAAACCTATGGCAATGTCATTTCCCCCCCTTTTATATTGACCCAAATGCATTCAAAACAGTTTTCATCATTGTTGTGCTCTATTTCTGTAGAGATGTAGTTATTTCTTATATAGAGAGCAACTCCACCTCCTCTGTTTCTTTTAAATAATTTAAATCCCTCTAGTGGTATGTTCCATTTGTGGGTTTCATCCCACCATGTTTCCGTAATGGCAACAATATCAAATCTGCCCTCATTAACCTGGTTCTGGTGTTTCCCCTAGTATCTCTGTAGAATTTTTTTTCCAGTCTTTTTTCTTATCCTCAAATTTGCTTTGTAGTGTTGAAATGTAAGTTGTCCTTTCTTCCACTTGAATTAGATCACAACCTACTACTCGATAAGATAGAAAAATGTGGGTTAGACAGCATCACCACCAGATGGATTCGTAGTTGGCTGACTGGCCATAGTCAGCATGTGGTCCTCAATGGAACTGCTTCTACATGGAGGGAAGTGTATAGTGGGGTTCCCCAGGACTCTATTCTAGGCCCAATGCTCTTCAACATCTTCATCAACGATTTGGACGAAGGGATAGATTGGGAACTCATCAAATTTGCGGATGACACCAAGCTGGCAGGAATAGCGAACACTCCAGAAGATAGGCTTAAGATATAGGAGGACTTGGACAGACTTGAACACTGGGCGCATCTAACAAAATGAAATTCAAAGGTGAAAAAAGTAAGATTCTACATTTAGGCAAGGAAAACCAAATGTATAGGTATAGTATAGGGGAGTATACTACTCAATAGTAGTAACTGTGAGAGGGATCTCAGAGTCCTAGTGGACAATCACTTAAATATGACCCAGCAGTGTGCTGCAGCTGCCCAAAAAAGCCAACATAGTGCTGGGCTGCATTAACAGAGGGATAGAATCAAGATCACATGAAGTATTAATACCACTTTACAATGCCCTTGTAAGGCCACACTTGGAATACTGCATCCAGTTTTGGTCACCGTGATGTAAAAAAGATGCTGAGACTCTAGAAAGAGTACAGAGAAGAGCAACAAAGATGATTAGGGGACTGGAGGCTAAAATATATAAGGAACAGTTGCTGGAATTGGATATGTCCAGTTTAACGAAGATAAGGACAAGGGGGGGCGTAATAGCAGTGTTCCAATATCTCAGGGGCCATCATAAAGAAGAGGGAGTCAAGCTATTCTCCAAAGCACCTGAAGGCAACACAAGAAGCAATGGATCAAAACTAATCAAGGAGAGAAACAACCTAGAACTAAGGAGAAACTTCCTGACAGTTAGAACAATTAACCAATGGAACAACCTGCCTCCAGAAGCGGTGAATGCTCCAACACTGGAAGTTTTTAAGAAGAGACTGGACAGCCATTTGTCCAAAAGAGTTTCCTGCCTGAGCAGGGGATTGGACTCAATGACCTCCAAGGTCCGTTCCAACATTATTATTATTATTATTATTATTATTATTATTATTATTATTATTATTATTATTATTATTATTATTATTATTATTATTATTATTATTATTATTATTATTATTATTATTATTATTATTATTATTATTATTATTATTATTATTATTATTATTATTATTATTATTATTATTATTATTATCATCATCATTATTATTATCATTATTATCATTATCATTATTATCATTATTATTATCATTATTATTATCATTATCATTATCATTATCATCATCATCATCATCATCATCATCATCATCATCATCATCATCATCATCACTACTACTACTACTACTGCTACTACTACTACTGCTACTACTATTATTATTATTATTATTATTATTATTTATTTTGTAGAATTCCATCTTTAAGTCTCTATCCTTGGATTTATGTTCAAAAATCTCCTGAGAGTTTTTTTAGCGTAAAATTAAATTAGAGATAAGTTGATTTATACTTTCAAAGTTGTTCTGTATTTCTTTGTAGTTTGAGATCATTGTCCTTTGAATTGGTTGCAGCTTATCATATATTTCCTTTTGTGAAGTATACATTATTTCTTTAAGTCTAACTTTATCTAAACAGCTGTGTTTATTAAAACTTTGAAGGCCACAGGCAGAGATTTGATAATCCTTATCCACCAGTAGGTGTCAGCATTGGTTCATTTTTCAGATCTTTCTGATCTTTTTCGTCCTAAAAGGGTTAGATTCGCCGCTTCCAATAGCCAAAAGGTGGGGGGGAAACCCCTCCCTTCTTCACTCTCGGAGGTTTATTTTTGCTTCTTGGGAATTCTCCTCTTCAGGAAAGTAAGTAGGATAGAAAAAATCAATATTCTTACCCAGATTCAAATGGGCTGTTTAAAATCAGCTTAAAGTAGAGTAGACATGTCAAACACAAGGCCTGGGGGCTGAATGTGGCCCGCAAAGTGGTTTCATGTGGCCCCCGAAGCCATCCTGGAAACAGTGAGGGAATGGCCCCCGCTGCCTTGGCCCTGGCCAGCCGGGAGCCAATGTACAATTTTGTGGTGGCCATCTATGCTGAAATGCATTCAGTCTTAGCTCCACAAGGCTGTCTGGAAACAGCGAGGAAGCAGCCCCTGCCTGTTGGTCCCACCCCCTGGGTGCATGCTGGGGAGGTGTCATCCTTTGTGAGGAATGAAGAAATGCATCATCGTCTGAAAGTGGCCAGCAAATGGCCTTTGCCTACTTCACATATCTGGTTTGATGGGCTCCGCCCAGGTCCCACCCTTTTCTGCCAGAGACCCTCAGATCTGTTGCATTCCTGCCCAGGCCCCTACAGGCACCCTTGATACAAATGATGTAGAGCTGGCTACGCCCACCTGGTACGCCACACCCACACCCACTCCATCCACACCCACTCCATTCATGCCCATCCAGTAGGCTGCACCCCCCCTGGCCACCCCCCACCCCCCCAAGGGCTACTGCAATGCTGATGTGGCCCTCAATGAAATTGAGTTTGACACCCCTGAAGTAGAGCCTTTGACTTCTGTTGCTTGCAGCTGGGGCTAGACAATGAAGTTAGCTAGCCTTTCTCCTGTTGGTTTCTGGAAGGCTTCTCCTGGACCGATTGGGGAGACCGCTATCTCTTCTAGGTCCCTGGGACTATCTTCCTTTGTTGCCATCTCTTTGGGATGGCTTCTGGCCCATTTAGGGTCCCCAAACAGGAAGAAACTCAGCTGGAGGGCTCGGCATCTTGAATCCCTCGACTACTCATCTGCTCACAGGAACTGGAAGTTGGTTTCTAGCCTATCTTAACCTCCACATCAAATCAGTTTTCAGATCCTTTAACTCAGACTATTATTTCTTTCTCTTAGAAGTGCTTTGGCAAGACAAGATACCTGGCATGGTAGAAAAGATGTGTGAACTGATACTGTCTCTAATAACCTTTTGATAACTACAATGGAAAAAGCAAGAAATTAAATTAGGATAATGCATAATTTTAATAGAACACCAAATAAGCTTTCAAACATTTTAGAACTTGATACAAATTGAAAGAGATAAAGTTTGTTTCCTGATCTAACATCTGGAGAAGGGAAGTAAGCTAAATCTACACTAAGGATGATATCTCATTGAAATGTGCTGGAGAAATTATGAGTTTCATCCAAGCTACTGATAACGTATGGAAAAAAAATCATCTTACTGTTTTGTGATATCTCCTCAACCACCCCAAAAAATACTTTTAAAAATGTATACAAATGGAAGATTCACTATGTAATTTGGGGCTCAATATAATTGTACTTGGGAAAGTGCCATATACTTCTTGAAGCTCCTAGGCAACATCAGTCACTTCCTTTGATCAGGGTATGGGGTTTTCAGTTAACTGGATAGGAAATTTTGTCCTATATTTATAATCCTTTATTGAATTTTGCAGTCTTGTTTTATTGCCTTATCGGTGGATATTTCTTGTCTATATTATACTTTGTTGTTAAAGTGATTATTTTTCTCTGTTTTGTGCAATAAACTCTTTCAACTTTTTCTAATCCATGAACCTCTTATTCGTATCTCGTGAGGCAAAAAGGAATGAGCCCATACTTCTTTAAGAGTCTTTCTAATTCTAGTTCCATCTGGAGATGTCCATATGAGCCTTTGGTTTGATGAAAAATGTCAATATTCTATGAAGGATAAAGATAAAGCAGGTATTAGATTTCTGCAAATCTGTTAATGAATATTTTTCCTCATGCCTTTACTGGATTGTATAATTCTTGTAAGACTTAACCAAACAGATTGTTTGTGATATTTTCTTTTTTTTCTTTTTTCTTTTTTTTTAATAAAATTTTATTAATTTTTATAATTATAAATAACAAAAGAGGAAAAAAATCACATTAAAACAACTCAACTGAATAAAAACATTTACAACTTTTTCAATCACAAGAACAAAACATAAAAACTTAACTAAAATAGTTAAGTTAACTATGGGTATTGCTCTGCGGCACCCCCCAACCACATCCCCCTCCACCTTTCTCCCTGCCTCTACCTCTATCCATCCACCATCTCTACCCCCACTCTCTCCTCCCCCTCATGCCACCTCCCTACTTCCCTCAACCTTCACTCCTCAGTCTCATCCCCTCCAGATGTGGTACAAGGTGCCGCAGAGCAACCCACCCTTTATCAAATATCATGTTACAGTTGAGAAGATTATAGAAACCCCTCCACCCCCACCCCCACCCCCGACTTCCCAAAGTGAATACAGGGTAAAAAAAACACAAGAAAACTCACTAAACTACACCAAGATATTATATAAATCCTATTAAAATTTTAACTACATTTTTCAATCCAACATATAAATATTTAACTATATACTAAATACAATTTCTTAAATTAATATTTCCTTTGTATATAATCTATCCATTTTTTTCCAGTCCAACATATATTTTTCATTTGAATGATCCTTCAAATATGCGGATATTTTAGCCATTTCTGCCAAGTTAATAACTTTTAAAATCCATTCTTCAATAGATGGTACTTCTGGCGTCTTCCAATATTGTCCCACCAACAATCTTGCCGCTGTAATCAAGTTCAAAATTAAATTCATCTCTATGGTGATACAGTCTTTTATAATACCTAACAAAAACAACTGTGGTAAAAATTCGATACGCTTTTTCAATATATTTTGAAGTATCCACCATATTTTTATCCAAAAAGCCTTAATTTTTCTACAAGTCCACCATACATGAAAATAAGTAGCGTCCATAGATTCACATCTCCAACACTTAGGTTGTATATCCGGATACATAGATGATAATTTTTTCGGGTCTAAATGCCATCTATAAAACATTTTATAAAAATTTTCTCTTAAATGTTGCGCTTGTGTAAATCTTACATTTTTAACCCAGATCCTCTCCCATGTTTCCATCATAATTGGTTGTCCAAAATTATGTTCCCACTTAATCATACAGTCCTTAACTAATTCAGTTTCAGAGTCAATTTCAATTAATGCATTATATAGTCTTTTAATATGCATAGGCCTTTGATCTCTAACTTGTTTAATTAAATTTTCATCTGTTGAAGAAAAGCCTATCTTAAAATCTTTTTGCCATCTAGTCTGCAGTTGTGCATATGGAAACCAAGTATAAACTATTCCTTCTTCCTTTAACGTATTCGATGATTTCAATAAAAACAAATTCCCTTCTTTAATTAGGAGTTTCTCATAAGACACCACATCTTGAATTTGTTGTCTATTTATGCTCTCTATTGCGTGCCTGGGAACTGTCCAGAGAGGAATCTTTTCATTTAACTTATAGTAAAACTTTTTCCAGACACGCAGCAGAGCACTTCTCAGTAGGTGCTCTTTGAAACTCCTATCCACCTTTTTGTCATAAACTAAATATGCATGGAAACCATATTGTAAACCGTACCCTTCTATATTCAATATTCTATCCTTAGTTAAATTAACCCAGTCACTTATCGCTACTAAAACAGCAGCATAGTAGTATAACTTGAAATTGGGCATTTTCAAACCACCTCTTTTCCTTGTATCCTGAATAATTTTCAATTTAACCCTCGGTTTCTTGCCGTTCCAAACAAATCTATTAATACCTTTCTGCCACTCCTCCAAATTTGCATCCTTTTTAAGTATAGGTAACATTTGAAACAGAAATAAAAATTTTGGCAATACATTCATTTTAACTGCAGCTATCCTACCCAACATAGATAATTGTAATTTTTTCCATTTATCTAATTCTATTTGTGTCTTATTCCACAAAACTTCATAATTATTCTTATATAGCTTCCCATTAGAAGCTTCAATATAAATTCCTAGGTATTTAACTTTCTTAACTATCTCACAACCCATTATTCTTTCCAAATCTTGTTTTGAATTATTATCTAAATTTTTAACTAACATCTTTGTCTTAGATATATTTAATTTAAAACCTGATACCCTACCATAATTTTGAATTATCTCCATCAAACTCTGGGTCGACTGTATTGATTGAGTCAATGTCACCAGCAAATCATCAGCAAAAGGACATAATCTATAATCATGTTGTCTAATCTGTATACCTTTTAAATCATCTGAAGCTCTAATCCTATTCAATAAAACTTCTAAGGTTAAAACAAACAACAAGGGGGATAAAGGACATCCCTGTCTAGTACCTTTTTCTATATTAAATAAATCTGTTAAATGCCCATTCACAATAATCTGCCCTTTTTGTTTCTGATAAACTGCTAATATGGAATTAATAAATTGATCACCCATTCCCATCCTAACAATTAATTTTTTCAAAAACAACCAATTCAGTCTATCAAAAGCTTTCTCCGCATCCAAAAACATAAGAACTGCAGGCACCTGAATATGCTTATCCAAATATTCCATTATATTAATGAGTTGTCTAACATTAGTTTTCATCTGTCTCCCTTGTAAAAAACCAGTTTGGTCAGAATGAATTATTTGTCTTAAAACTGTCATTAATCTATTAGCCAAAATTTTTGCAAAAATCTTATAATCCGTATTTAACAATGAGATAGGTCTAAAATTTTCTACCTGGACATTATCTCTTCCCTCTTTGGGAATTAAAGAAACATAGGCTGTTTTCCATGAAGGTGGAACCTGACCACCCTCTTGTATATTTACAAATAACTCTCTAAGAGGTTCCACCATCTCCTCTTGAAGATACTTGTAATAGGTCACCGTTAACCCATTAATCCCAGGAGATTTTCCCACTTTCAATTGTTTAATCACTGATATGATTTCTTCTGATGTAATCAATGCATTTAATCTATCTCTTTGTTCCTCAGTAATTGTCAATACATTTTCATCTTGCAAAAAAAAAATCTATCTCGTTCTCTTGTACCTTCTCTTCAGAATACAACTTGAAGTAAAATTCTAAAAAAGCTTTTTTAATAATTTCTTGCTGAAACACTTCCTTCCCCTTATATTCTATTTTCTCAATTATACGGGATTTTTGTTTTTTCCTTAATATATAAGCCAACCATCTGCCAGGTTTATTGGAATTATAAAATGTATTATGTTTTGCATATTGTATATTCCTGGCAAATATCAGAGGGCTGAAGGAGATTGCAAATGAGAATCAGGAAGACTTAAGAAGAATTTTTGAAGAATCTTTGACAAAATTTCTAGAAGATGGAGTACAAAACGTATCCTGGCAGATGGATCGGATTTTTAGAGTTAATTCATGGATTGCAAAACAAAGAAAATTGCCTAGAGATATTGTGATTTATTTTGTTACAAGGAAATTCAGATATTATGTTCTTACTACATCTTATAATAAACAATTAATTGTTGCCGGTCAAGAGGTTGTGGTTCTGAAGGAGATTTCCCCCTAAGATGTTAAGAGCAAGGAAACTGTATGCATTTTTGGCGGATGAACTTAAAAAACGTGCTATACAATTTAGATGGGAGGTTTGTGATATTTTCTTAGTACAGACACTGTCATATATCACACTAAATGATGAGTAGTGGTTTTATCGTTGAATAATCCACAGTTTGCTGAAATGTCGAAGCAAACTAGCCATAAACCACAATTATAAAAGATATTAACTAGATCAACAATATTATACTAATAATTTAGTAAGTTGTGTATGTAAGTAATAACTTCCAAATCACCATTATTTTTCCATATTTATCTTTAAAAAGAAGTATCAGCAGAAAAGTACTTGGCAATGTTACTGCTATACTAGGTTTTTTTATGTATTCGTATTGATGTATGAAGGCAATTTCTTTCCAATTCTGAAACTGTGGTCAGATTCCTAGACAATTGGTACTTTTGGATACAGAGCTATAGTGAATAAGGAGATGAGCAAAGAGATATTAACTTTTATTAGTAATGCACAGGGCTTTTTTTCTCACAGAATGCCCAGAACGGAGTTCAGGCACTTTTTTGGGATGGAATCTTGTAGGGTAGGCAAGGCGGGTTGCATGACGTGTGTGAGTTCCGGCACACACACACACCCTTTTTTTTTTAAGAAAAAAAGCACTGGTAATGCATGTAAACTGAGTTAAAAGTATAAAATAAAAGGCACAAAGAATCCAATCTGAGTTGGTCACTGGCACCAAAAGTTTATTCTTTCAAGCATTTGGGCTCATGATGGGGCCTGTCCTCAAGGAACTTTTCTCTCTCTAGAAGAGTTGTGCTGGGCTGTACTATGCATTATATTTATAGGATTCCTGGTTTTGTGAAGCTTTAGTTTGCTAATTAGGATGTTGATGGCAGATATTAAGTTTTTAGTTGTTGTTTCCTTCTGTTACCTTGCCCTTGTCTCCTCAACCAGCCATCAAGACCCTAGTTAACAACTTAAAGGTACCCACTACCAGGAACCATATAAATAACATGCCTACAACAGCCCAATGCATGTATTCTAGAGAGAGAGAGATAGTTCCCTTATGATGAGCTTCAGCATAAGTCTGAAAGCTTGGAAGAATAAACCTTTGGTCCTGGTGATAGACTCGGATTGGATTATGCAACATTATTCTGGGAAACATATATTTACCTTCATGAAAAAACATACACACCAACCAAGATCTCTTATAACAGGGGTCCCCAACCTATGGGCCATGGCCCACTATGGGGCCATAAGAGGTTTGAAGAAATGGCTGGTGTGCATCCTCACTCGTGGCAGGAGCACGTGCACAATGCTCATGCAAATGGAACTGCTTGCCAGTCACTCGTGGAAAACCATCCCCTCTCCTTCCCCTGCTGGTTCGCAAAGCCAGAAACATCAGGGAATTCTTGCTTATAAGCTATCAGGAGTTCCTTAATAACAACAGCAGAAATAAACTAAGTGTGGCCAATTTCTGTATTAACCTATAGCAGGGCTTTTCAACCTTTTCACCCATTGTACCACTTTTAGGATATGGCAATATCCGAGTACCACCAGTCACCTAGCAAGGTGTCAAAAACTTGATGACCCCTCCAAAAGGAAAAAAAGTGATGAAGTACAGGTAGTCCTCAACTTACAACAATTTGCTTAGTGACTGTTTGAAGTTACAATTGCACTGAAAAAAGTGCCCCCAAACCACAGCTGAGAAAGACACCTGCCTGCCCACCTGGTGGTGCTCTTCCTCATGTCCAAGGTTTTCATTGTTGTGAGCATTTCTGTTGAGGATTGGCAGTGGGGGTGGGATGGGGGGTGTTTGATTTTTATTCCTCTCATCTGTTGGGTGATTGCAGCAGGTTTTGGTCACTTCACATGACCATGGGACACTGTGACCATCAGGGCTTTTTTTCCTCATAAAACACCCAGAATGGAGTTCCGGCACCTTTTTTGGATGAAACCTTATAGGGTAGGCAAGGCAGGTTGTATGACGTGTGTGAGTTCTGGCACCTTTTTTTTTTAAAGAAAAAAAGCACTGGTGATCATCATAAATATGAATCAGTTGCCAAGCATCTGAATGTAAATTACAAGACCCTGGAGATGCTGCAACATTCCAGCTGATAGGCGCTTCTTCTGGGCTCAGCAGAAGCTCCAGGATCAGCGTCGAGCTCCTGCTAGAGCTTGGCACTGATCCTGGCGCTTCCACTGAGCCCTGACAGCCCCGAAGAAGCGCTGATCCTGGCACTTCCACTGAGCCCTGACAGCCCTGCAGCTCCAGCCATCTCTCAGTCAGGCTTGTGTGGTGCTGCCACTGGTTCAGCTCATTCCCCTCCCCTGCTACCACTTTTCTAGGATGGTCATGTTCCATCTGCCAGGTGCCAATGTACCATAGGTGGTACCTGTACCACTGGTTGAAAAGCCTTGCCCTATAGAACCCAGCTTGAAGGCCAGTATTAGGATTTTCATTAAAACCTGGCACGATGACTTCAGGTTTCTCTTTCTAGTGTCATGATAAGACCTACCTTGACCTACCTTGATCAGGTGGCACATGAATCTGGGATGAGAATTGAAAGTCTGAGAAATGCACAGGTGAGAAAAGCTACACAACTATTGCAAGATTTACCCCCTACACACACAGACACAGACACAGACACAGACACAGACACAGACACAGACACAGACACAGACACAGACACAGACACAGACACAGACACACACACACACACAGACACAGACACAGACACACACACACACACACACACAGAGAGAGAGAGAGAGAGAGAGAGGGAGGGAGGGAGGGAGGGAGGGAGAGGGAGAGGGAGAGGGAGAGGGAGAGGGAGAGGGAGAGGGAGAGAGAGAGAGAGAGAGAGAGAGAGAGAGACTTCTTTATTCAGCATGGAAGAATAAAAAGCTACCAAAAAGCTAGCTCAAATTAGGCTAGAAAGTTTTATACTTTTTTAAATATGAAGGAGAAATCAAAACATGTCACTAAACTCCTCAAAATACAATGGTCTTCTGCATTGCCACTACACTTCCTGACAATCATGGCATATGATTGGTATGTTGTCATTTGAAACTCAGTATAATTTGAAATATTAATCAGTTGGAAATCCAGTACTGAAATCATGATACCAGTTTGGATCACCAGTCTTTGCCGGGGAATGTTGCTTACCATCAACACTTTCTGAATCTCTTTTTGTTCCAATGATTTTAACCAGGTTTGTTTGTTTATATGAAAATCCAGTTACTAAAAATATCCTGCTTTAGACTCAGCTGGTTGAAATTGGAGTTGTTTCAGCTGGTATTGCAGGATTAGACTGCTTTATATCATATCTTAGGTGATAAATTTCAAAACACTGAAAAGAATCCTTTCTATGTAAGGAAGGCCAAAGGCCTTCTCCTTTTGTTCCCTACAAGTGGATAAAGCAGAAAGCTTTATCCATTTGTATTCCACATCTTATTGTAGTGTCTATGTTGTTCTTAAGTGGATACTTTGGCTGTATTAGAACTCTTTCTAACACCCCTTTTTACTTAGATTTTGGGTTGACTGTACTGTATTCGCTTCTTCCACCTCTGTTCAATCTAATCATCCAGAGCTTTTCAATAGATGGTACATGTACCACTTGTGGTACTTTGCCACATTGCAGGTGGTACATGATTGCTAGCCAAGTGTAGCAGGGGAGGGGAATGAGCCGAAGCCACTCAAGCCTAAGGGAGAGGCAGCTGCAGCTGTGTGACTATCTGGGCTCAGCAGAAGCCCCAGGAGCCAGCAGGGCTCCAGCTGATTGGCACTTCCAGAAGCAGCTCGGAGCTGGAGGTGAACTGAAGAAAAAAAAAGGGGGGGAGAGGAGAGACTATAAAAGAATGTCGTTTGGGTGGGGGAAGGGGAAAAAGACAATATGAAAGGTTTAATCCCTTTAAACAAATTAATTAGTTTTACCCCCTTTAATTGAGTCTGTCTGTGACTTTTAGAAAGTTTTCTTTGAAGGTAAACAGGCTTAATTTAAAGGTAAAGCTTTTCATAACTGCCAGAGCCTTTCAGTATAGAATTGCAACATTGTGACACATGACACACCTGAGGCAGCTTAAAGAGAAAAAAAACCTGGAGTTTGTGTTTCTTTATTTTCTTGCTTTGCATTTGATTCCTGTGTCTTTAAGGGTACAGGGAAGGGATTGGGGGGTGGTGAATTCTTACTATACTGTGGAAGAGCTCAGAAGGGCAAACCAGCTAGCTCAGGAATCTACAAACTTTTTTTTTAAACAAGTTTTATTGGTTTTTTTCATTTTATAGACAAGTGCTTACGAAACAACGTGGTGGCAGGGCAATCAATTATCCACACAACAAAGTCATACCCATAAAAATCAGATTAAATCATTATCTATGCCGGCAGGCCTGGGGATGACTGTGATTGTGTGCGTATGATGAATGTGTTTGGGGGATCTTTTAAATGTTTTGTAGATTTGATTGTTGGTTTTTTTTAAAGTTGTGATGTTGTTTTTTGTTCATGTTGTTAGCCGCTCCGAGTCCTTTGGAGAGGAGCGGCATAAAAATCTAAATAAACTAAACTAAACTAAACTAAAAAAGAAAAAAAAGAAAAAAACAGAACCCCCCCTCTCTTTTCCCTCTAATAACTTATTATATTCAAATTGATATATTTCAATACAACTAGGTCAATCCTATCAATCCTTAATAACCTTTCATCTAAATAGATCCACAAATCCAACTCCTGTATGAAGTTTACTTATTTCAGTTACTATGTTCCATATTTCTAATCTAAGTACACAATTAACACTTTGGGAGTCTCCCAATTACCTTTTTCCTTAACATATTCAATAAACATTTATTAATATCATTTCTTATTTTTCCCTATTCTTCTTCCATTACAAAATAACCATCAGTTCTAATGTATATATAAAAAAGTATATTAGTTCATATCAGAAAAAAAGAACAAAGAAAAAGAACAAAGAACAAAACAGAGCAAAGTAAAAAAAACCTTTCTATTTCTATTATACTTTATCTAATAATCAATCCCTCAATATCAATATCACTTTTCTTTAACCTCCTCAAAATTACTGTATCCAAAAGATATTAATACATAGATAAACACCTTATTAAGTTCAAACCCTTAATTAATTTTTATTCAATCTAACATCTTATTTAACTGTCATAAGCCATAAATCGATCCATATCTAATAAGCCTTTTAAAATCATTACATAAAACCTCCAATCACATTCTTAAATCTTATTCTAGCTTTCCTTTTATGCCAAACAGGTTTCCATAACAAGGCCACTATATAAGCAAGTCATTTTTTTTATCTTGTAGTGTCCTTTGAATCAAACAGAGACGTCTTCTTTTCTGTTTTAGGAACCTAGCTCCTTTGTAAATAATCCCTTGTTGTTTAACAAGGTCCAATCTCCACGTTTGAAACTCTTGAGTAGCTGGCTCAATTACGTCCAGTTTTGTACCTAATAGTTGTTTATCCAAGTTAGCATCGTTCTCAGTTCATTGGGCTTGTCTGTCCATTTCTGTTAATTTTAGGGTTGTAAGTGGTTTAATTACAGTCCGTTTTAATTCCTCAGAGAACTTATCAGCCTGCGTATAGAGTAAAGTGGAATCTTCTTTACCTTTAGTTAATCCTGCTTCTATTATTTCTTGACCCATAGAGTACTCAGACAAAGTCTGAGAGTCAGTTTGGAAGTTCAAAGCAGGATTTCTATTTTTTATTTCCATCGTAAATTCTTTTATTTGCAAACATATTTCATCAGTAGCTTCATAAAGTTTTTCCAGTATAAGTTTATAGTCAAGTTGAGCCAAGGGTTGCTCCATTTTGAAGATAATCAAAAACAGTCTGTATCATTTAGTAGGGGCTGTGTTCAGGGAACATTTAATCAGTGTCCACCCCCACCAGTGTAGCTGTTAATTTTCTTTGTATTTTCCCCTTTATGATAATCTGAAAGTCAAGGTTAATCCAATCCTCAAAAGAAAAAGATGCAATTTTAAGTCATTAATTAAAGTTGCAATTTTAAGTTTTTTCACAAGGTGTCCTCAGTAGCGTGTAAAATCTTCTCCCAGAAACCAGGAATCTCATAAACAAGATCAGGAAATACAGAAAAAAGAAGCATTCAAACACAATAGCAGATTCAATACTAACAAAATTTTCCAAGACCCCGAAGTGAAGGAAAAAAAAGAAAAAAATAGGAAAAAAATCACTTTAAGTTAATTCAGTCCAAGCTTCTTTTCCCCACACTCACAAATGCCGCCTTCTTAGAGTAGGGAAATCATTTCAAAGGTACTTTTTACAGGCACAAAAAAGAAAGAAAAACCAAGAGAGGGAGGAAAAAAAATCTCACGCGGCTCAGCCACAGTGGTTCCTGTGCTTAGATGTTCTTCTGACTTCTGGTTGCAGCGGCTAGATGAACAGCCATTTTACTGGCCGTTCTTTCCAACGTTGGCCCAAAGGAGCAATCTCGGTCCCTGGAAGAAGCTGCTACTCTCCCAAGGAAAATGAGGACCTCCTCACTGATAACTGCCCCCACAGGGCATCTTTTCAACCCGATTAAGGGTCTACCGGCAGCAGAGAATCAGCTGGCAAGTAGAGCCATCTCCTTGCACAGCTGTGAGCGCCGCTATCCAGAACCGAAGTCTGGAATCTACAAACTTAACAACTTTAAGACCCGTGGATTCCTCAACCAGCCATGAGGGCTGAGGAATTCTGGGAGTTGAAGTTCACAAGTCTTAAAAGTGCTAAGTTTGAAGACCCCTGAACTAGTTGGTAGAGGTGCATATTAATAAACATGGATAAATTCATCTTACATTTGTCAGTGCAAAGGGAAAGTGATTCAGCAAAGGAACAGCCACCGAAGAAATTAAAACTGGCACATTTTTTCTTTTTTTCCCTACAGTTTGTAATATTTTATTAAATCTATATTATATATAAATAAAAATGTAAATGTTCATTTGTTCAAAATCTTAAATCTCTGAAGGTTCTTCACCAATTGCTTTGAAATTTTGACACAACGTTGCATTCAAATACGCATGTGTTTTTAAATACCTACTAGATATCACACCTATAGATGTCACATCTGTGACAGGTAAAAACATGCTTTTTTTTGAAAAACAGTGCTGGCAAACCAGACAATCTTTATATCTGCACAGACAATGGAACAACAAAAAATATTTTATACCCACAAGCATTGTGAAATTAAACATATTACAAACGTGCACTTTCTCTTTTCTTTCTTTTCCATTTAACCAGGCTGAGCCACGGCAACGCGTGGCTGGGTACAGCTAGTTATATAATAAAATACAAAAATACAAAAGCAAATAGTAGGTCATAGTGGGGAGGAAAAAGGGGGTTAAAGTGAGGGGGAGAAGGGAAAAAGAACATACTTCCTCTGTTGCAGTAGAAGGAAGATTAACATTGAACCTCAACTTTTTACTTTTCCATAATATTATAAACTAGCCATTTCTATAACAACAAATGAATCTAATCAGTAAAACCCAAAATCCCCCCCTTTTTTAGTCATCAAGTTTTTGACACGTTGCTAAGCACTGGTGATACTCAAATATTGTCATTTCCTAAAAGTGGTACAATCTATGAAAAGGTTGAAAAGCCCTGATCTATAGCATGAGAAATAAGTATATCAAATTTGTCCTTTCTAAACTCTGGAGATTCTGAAAATTTCTTTTAATAGATTTTATTAGTTTTTATGGGGTTAGGAATAAGGTGGGGTCGGGGTTGGGATTTAGTTTAGGGTTAGGATTAAGGTTAGGGTTGGGGTTGGGGTTTTTCCAAATAACATTCTTAATATTTAGCAAAGAGCATAATATCTGGGTTCATGTATTTAATAAACAATAATAGATAATAGTTAATTATCATAAACAATATGTTAATTAATCACTCAATAGCCTTCTTCTTGCTAATATATATTCAAAATTACATATCACATTCCTTTCTCTCTAATTCGTCTTTCTAGACATTGATAGAAATTATCCCATGTTCTAAACTACACTGAGTCTTCTTTCTCTTTTATCTTTAAAGTCAATCTATCCATTTCTGCACACTCTGAATTTTCTTAATTAGTACTTCTTCAGCTGGTAAATGTTCATTTTTCCAATGTTGGGCAAATACAATTCTTGCTGCCGTTAGTACATGTAGTATTAAATATCTGCAATCTTTCTCATAATCAGCTCCTATTACTCCTAACAAAAAAAATTCTGGTTTAAAGTCTATTTGTTTTTTAGTAATTTTCTCCAGACATAAATGTATTTTAACCCAAAATCTTTTTCTTTAGGGCATGTTCACCAGATATGATAATAAGTACCTAGTCTTTGTTTACATTTCCAACAGTTACTTGAAGTGTTTTAAAAACATTTTTGCTAATCTCACTGGTGTCATATGTCAACTGTAAAACATTTTATATGTTTTCTTTATATGCCACTGCTTTAGTTAATTTAATATTTCTTTCCCATAACTTTTGCCAATTTTCTCATTCTATATTATATCCAAAGTTCTTTGCCCATGTTATCATTGTTTCTTTTACATTGTTTCTTGCTCCATCTTTAAGTTTAACAGAAATCTATAGAGTTTCTTAATCAACTTTTCATCTGTTTTTAGCAGTATCTGATCAAATTCTGTCTGTTCTTTATAAAATCCCATTGTTTTAACATCTTTTTCATATCTCTTTTGGATTTGCATATATGGCACCATGCTAGATCAATACCTTGTTCTTGTAGATCTTGTCTGTCTTTCAATTTTCCTTCATTATCCAAAATATCTTTATATGTCACAACTTTATCATAGTTCATTAAATTGGAGTAAGCAAAAGCTTCCATTGTTGAAAGCCATTCATGTATCTTAATATAAATTTTTTCTTTTATTTTTCCCATTCTGAAGGAAGTGCATTCCTTATAAAATGGTTTTGAAAGTATCTATGCATTTTATCCATTATTTAAGCCATGTTAGAATAGATGCTTGGTAGTATAACCTCCTGGCAATCCAAATCCTCCACTTTCTTTCACTTCTTGTAGCATTTTCACTTTAATTCTAGCTTTTTTTCCTTGCCAGATAAATTTCAGTATTATTGTATCCAGTTCATCAAAAAATGCTTTTCCCAGCCTTACAGGAATCGTTTGAAATAAAAAGAGTACTTTTGGTAAGGTATTCAATTTTACTGTTGCTATTCTCCCCAACATTGAAAGTTGGAAGTTTTTCCACTTTTCCAAATCCAATTTTATTTGTTTTAGTAGTCTTACATAGTTATCTTCTTTTATTGTTACACATCTTGCTGTTAGATAAATTCCCAAATATTTAACTTTTTTAACTATTTGAAAAATTGTTTTTTTTGTTAGTTGATTTTTTTTGTTTTTCTGTTAGATTCTTTGTTAGCACTTTAGTCCTTTCTCTATTTATTGTCAACCCTGCCACTTTTCGAAATTTTTCTAATTTCTCCAGAGGTTTGGTGCTTGTTTCCAATGGATCTTCCAATATGAAAACCAAATCATCTGCAAATGCCTGTAGTTTATATTTTTCATCTTTTATCTCCAGTCCTTTAATTTCTATATCTTGTCTAATATTTCTATTCGGTACTTCCAAGGTTAGTATAAATAGTAATGGAGATAGTTGGCATCCCTGTCTTGTGCCCTTTTTAATATTGAAGTTTTCTGTAAGATCTCCATTTACAATTATTTTGGCTGTTTGTTTACAATAAATTGTTTTGATTACATTTATAAAGTTTTTTCCAAACTCCATTTCTGTAAATTGCTGGAACATAAATTGCCAGTTTACATTGTCAAACACTTTCTGTGCATCAAGGAATAATAAAGCCATCTGTTTCCCTGAATGAATTTCATAGTACTCTAACACATCAATCATTCTTAAATTATTTTTTATCTGTCTTTTAGGTAGGAAACCATTTTGGTCTGTATGTATAAATTCGGCTAAAAATTTCTTCAGTCTTTCTGCCATTATTGAGGCGAAGATTTTGTAATCTACATTTAATAGTGATATTGGTCTAAATTTTTTTATTTGCATTAAATCAGAATCTTCTTTAGGTATTAAAGTAATATTGGCTTCAGGTCCATGTATTTTGTATTTTAGCCTCTGGGAGAATTTCATTACACATTTTTTTCAAGATCGGACTTAATACATCTTGTAGTGATTTATAAAACTCTGCAGGTACTCCATCTGGGCCAGGAATCTTATCCTTTTTTTTGCCTTTTTATAGCCTCTATAATTTCCATCATTGATATTTTTCCATTTAATATGTTTCGAATATTCTCTGGAATTTTTGGTAAGTCTGCCTTTTTAAAGTATTGCTGTATTTTTTCTTTTGGAATTTCTTCTGCATTATAAAGTATCTCATAGTAATCTTTTTAAATTGTATCATTTTGAAACTGTAATTCACCTTTTGGATCTTGCAGCTTGTTTATCAATTTTTTCTCTTTTTTTTCAGTCTACATGCTAACCATCTCCCCAGCTTGTTGGCATTTTCAAAGAAGTTCTGTTTGGCCCTTTTATTATTATTATTATTATTTATTAAATTTCTATGCCGCCCTATTCCGGGAACTCAGGGCGGCTTACAGCATAAATAGAAATCCAATACAAACTAAATAGTACATTTATAAAAATAAATATATAAAAAGAAGAACCCCTAAATTAAGAACCATTCATTCAGCAAACATACACACAGACATACACTGGCTAGGGGCAAGATTTCAACCGCCCCAGGCCTGCCGGCAGAGATGGGTCTTTAGTAGTTTACGAAAGGCGGAGAGGGTGGGGGCGATACGGATCTCCGGGGGGAGTTGATTCCAGAGGGCCGGGGCCGCAACAGAAAAGGCCCTTCCCCTAGGCCCCGCCAGGCGACACTGTCTGGCCGACGGGACCTGGAGAAGGCCGACTCTGTGGGCCCTAACCGGTCGCTGGGTTTCGTGAGGCAGCAGGCGGTCTCGTAAGTAACCTGGTCCGATGCCATGTAGGGCTTTATAGGTCATAACCAACACTTTGAATTGCGTTCGGAGACCAATAGGCAGCCAATGCAGCTCACGGAGTGATGCTGAGATGTGGGCATTTCTGGGCAGGCCCAACACTGCTCGCGCGGCTGCATTCTGCATTACCTGAAGTCTCCGAACGTTTTTCAAAGGTAGCCCCATGTAGAGAGCATTGCAGTAGTCGAGCCTCGAGGTGATAAGGGCATGAGTGACTGTGAGCAGAGACTCCCGGTCCAAATAGGGCCGCAACTGGTGCACCAGGCGAACCTGGGCAAATGTCCTCCTCGCCACAGCCGAAAAATGATGTTCCAAGTTTAGCTGTGGATCGAGGAGGACGCCCAAGTTGCGGACCTTCTCCGAGGGGGTCAAAAGCTCCCCCCCCAGGCTGATTGACGGATAGATTGAATTATCTTTGGGAGGCAGAACCCATAGCCACTCCGTCTTGTCGGGGTTGAGTTTGAGCCTGTTGGCACCCATCCAAACCCTAACAGCCTCCAGACATCGGCACATCACTTCCGCTGCTTCACTGAAATGACACGGGGTGGAGATGTAAAGCTGGGTATCATCAGCATACTGATGATATCTCACCCCGTGTTGTCGGATGATCTCACCCAGTGGTTTCATGTAGATATTAAACAGCAGAGGGGAGAGGACCGATCCCTGAGGGACCCCACAAGGGAGGAACCTAGGGGTCGACCTCTGACCCCCCGCCAACACCGACTGTGACCGACCAGTGAGGTAGGAGGTGAACCACTGCAAAACAGTGCCCCCAACCCCCAACCCCCCCAGTCGGTGCAGAAGGATACCATGGTCAATGGTATCGAAAGCCGCTGAGAGGTCAAGTAGCACCAGGATAGTGGAAAATCCCCTATCCCGGGCCCGCCAGAGATCATCCGTCAGCGCGACCAAAGCAGTTTCCGTGGAGTAGCCGAGCCTGAATCCTGACTGTTGAGGGCCCAGATAATCGGCCTCATCCAAGGACCGCTGGAGCTGGAGTGACACCACCTTCTCAACAACCTTCCCTATAAAGGGAAGATTGGAGACAGGACGGTAGTTGTTTAAAACAGCTGGGTCCAGGGAAGGCTTCTTGAGGAGGGGGCGCACAATTGCCTCCTTGCAGGGAGCCGGAAAGGACCCCTCCCTCAAAGAAGCGTTGACAATCTCCTGAACCCAGCCCCGCGTCACCTCCCTGCTGGCCGAAACCAGCCAGGAGGGGCACGGGTCCAATAAACAGGTGGCGGAGCTCACAGCTCCAATGGCCTTGTCGACTTCATCAGGTGCCACCGGGTCAAACTCCTCCCACACAACAGGATCAAGACGAGTCCCTGTCATCTCGACTGAATCATTATCAGCCGATACTGCATTCCAATTGGAGTCAAGGTCCATCCGAATCTGGGCGATTTTATCCGCAAAAAACTTATTAAAGTCCTCAGCACTACCCTGCAAGGGTGCATCAACCCCCCCCTGATTAAGGAGGGAGCGAGTTACCCTGAACAGGGCGGCTGGGCGGGATTCCGCAGATGCAATCAAGGCGGAATGATACGCGCATCTTGCCGCCTTGAGCGCCACCTGATAAGTCTTGATATAAGATCTTACAAGTGTTCGGTCAGATACGGATTTACTTTTCCTCCATCGCTTCTCTAGGCGTCTCTTCTGGCGCTTCATCCCCCTGAGTTCCTCAGTAAACCAAGGAGATCTCCTGGGTCTGCTACCTCTGTTGAGCCATTATTTCCATCTCGGCTAAATTTAATTTATGTGTTATTGTCTCCATTTGTTTCTTTAAGTATTTTTTTGTGGATCTATTTGTAATTGTGGATCTATTTGTAATTCTGATTATAACTTTCTGAATTCTTCCTTCAACTTTAACTGTTGTTGTTTCTTTTCTTTATTCTTTTTTAGCAATATAAGTTATGGCCAACCTTCTGAAATATGCTTTAGCCATATCCCACACATTTTGAAATGATGTTTCTTCTTCTTTATTTTGAAGAAAAAATCTATTTCCTTTGTCGCTAGCTATAAAAATTCTTTTTCTTTCAATATAGATTTATTCAAGGACCATCTTAATTTTTTCTTAGTTCCTCTCCAAGTCATTTTTATCGGGTTATGATCTGCCTAAACATTAGTTTCTATCTCATTTTTTTGTATTATCGTATTAAATTCCAAAGATGTCCATATCATATCAATTCTAGACCATGATTTATGTCTATTTGAGTAAAATGTATATTGTAGTTTCTTTGGATTTTTTCTCTGCATATATCTTTGATACAGAGTTCTTCTGTCATTTTTAAAAATGCTTTAGGTAATATATTTCCTCCTTTCCTCCCTTGTTTGGCGCTTTTGTAGTCCAAAGTTCCATCTGATATTGCATTAAAGTCTCCCATTATATAAAGATTTTGATAGTTTAAATCTAATATTTTTTAATATAGTTTTGGTAAAATTGTTCTTGTTTATCATTTGGTGCATATATTGCCAGGGCTTTTTTTGTCATAGAACTCCCAGAACGGAGTTCCGGCACCCTTTTTGGATGAAACCTTGTAGTGTAGGCAAGGCAGGTTGTATAATATGTTCTGGCACCTTTTTTTTTTTTAACAAAAAAGCACTGTATATTGCTACCATCAGTATCTGTTTTTGATCCATCATTATTTCCACCATTAATATTCTCCCCTCTTCATCCCCGTAGATTTGTTTGGGGTTCATCGTTTCTTTAATGTATAAAGCTATTCCTCTTTTCTTTTGAAGTGCTAATGCAAAGTGAAGTTTACCAATTTTCAGTTGTTCTAACAACTTATGATGTTGTCTCTTAATGTGTGTTTCTTGAAGATAAATTATATCTATTTTTAATTTTTGTAATCATGTAAAGATTTTTCTCCTTTTTGAAGGAGAACTTAGTCCATTTATATTCATTGACAAAATCCCACTCTCCTCCATCTCTTTCAATTATATTAGGTCTTAATCTTCTAGTTGATCTTACCTGTCTCTGATCTCTTGGTCTAGCTTCTTCTTCTGTATATGTGTTTTTAATTTCTTTCTCCTCCTTCTTCCTTTTGGTTTGACTGCTCCTTCTACTGCCATTTCTTCCTGTTTCTTTATTTCTCTCTTTATACTGGATTCAGGGTCACCTCTTTCCAAAAACGCTCTATGGTTGTCAAAGAATTCCATTGCTTTAAGTGGTGTATACAGTCTATATCTTTTTGTACTAATGTGATCAACCAATTCTTTTGTGAAATTCCACAATTGCTAAAACTATCCTGCTATGGCTTCAATCAATTTGACGTTGGAGTTCTCATGGCCAATATCTTGGTTGGAGTAGGTTGTTTTACTTTTATTATTGTATCTTATGCCATGATTTTCAAGGCAGTGTTAATAATCCCTTCTGAACAAGAAAGGCAGAAAGCTTTATCCAGTTGTATTCCACATCTTATTGTAGTGTCTATGTTGTTATTAAGTGGATATTTTGCCTATATCAGAACTCCTTCTAACACTCTTTTTTACTTAGATTTAGGGTTGACTGTATTGTATTAGCTTCTTCCATCTCTGTTCAATCCAATCATCTATAGTATGAGAAATAAGAATATCAAATTTGTCCTTTCTAAACTCTGGAGGTTCTGAAATTTTCTTTTAAGGTTGTTTCTATTCCCTTTACCACAGTTTTGCATTTTCCTAATTTTTCCTTTACTTCTCTAAATAGAGGAATGAGTTAAAAAAGGAGACATAGTTGGGATGTATTCAAGTCCAATATTCCAATCCAAAACAATTTTAGAACTTGAGAATTTGTTCAGCAAACTTCCTGCATTCCTAAATACTATTAATGCATTTTACAGATGCTATATGTGGATTTAGGACAGCTCTAGCATGCCACAGATTTGAGTTCAGATTAAGTGAGCATGAGAGTATAATGTTATTGTGGAAAATAATGGCAAGTAATTTAAATGAGGTGGCCTATTTTTCCCTGTTCTTTGTTGTCATAAATGAAACATCAAGAATCAAACCACAGTGCCTTATTTTCTGCACCTGGAATTCTCAAAAAATTGGCACATGCAGTTTTTGCATTTCTTCTTTTTTGTGTTATATGTGGCAATTGTAGCAACAAATCTTCTCATCATCTCTGCAGTAGCTTTTGACCATCAACTGTACAGCCCCATGTGCTTCTTTCTCATGAATTTAGCTCTGCAGGACGTGGGCATTGTTTCAGTCATTGTCCCCAAATCAATGATAAATTCTCTCATGGACAGCAGATGCATCTCTTACATTGATAATGTTGCTCTATTCTTTCTTTCTCTCTTTTGAAGGTTTTGATTTATCCCTCCTGACAGTCATGGCATATGATCATTATGTTGCTATTTGCATCCATTGCAAATAGATTGTTATTTTTTCTGCACTAGGTTTTTCATTCATTCATATTGACCCAGGAGAGCAAATTGTTTCCCAACATCTTCCAAAATACCTCAAGGTTCTGTCTTGGGTCTAGTATTCTTCAACATTTTCATAAATGATCTAGATGGGGGTATAGAAGGGGAACTCATCAAATTTGCAGATAACACTAAGCTGGGGGGAATTGGTAACATTTTGGAAGATATAGTCAAGATTCAGAGGGATCTTGACAGACCGTGGGCATTAGGCTGTATCCAACAGTGCAATTAGGCAGGAAAACCAAATGCATAAGTGTAAAATAGGTGGTAACTGGCTCTACTGTAGTAATTGTGATAAGGATCTAGACATTCTTGTGGACCTCCACTTAAGTATCAGCCAGCTGCATGCTTTAGCTGCCAAAAAAGCCAATGCAGTCCTGGTCTGCATCAACAAAGGGATAGTATCAAGATCATGTAAAGTGATATTATCATTTTATGCCACACTAGTGAGGCCATACTTGATTTATTGTATTTAGTTCTGAATACCACAATACAAAAATAATGCTGGGACCCTAAAAGGTGTGCAGAGAAAAGCAACAAAGATTATAAGGAATCTGGATGATAAATCATATGATGAATGGTTTAGGAAACTAGGCACTGAAGAGCGCATTGAAGAGAGAGATTAGGGGGAATGATAACTGTTTTTCCAATACTTGAGGGGCTTTCATAGAGAAGAGGGTACTGACTTATTCTCCAAAGCACTAAAGGTCAGGACAAGAAGTGATGGGTTAAAGCTTGTTAAAGAGAGATCCAATCTGGAAGTAAGGAGAAAATTTCTAACAGTGAGCACAATCAATCAATGGAATAGTTTGCATCCCCTAGTTTTTGGATGCTTCATTGTTGGAGGTTTTTGAAAATAAACTGGGCAACCATTGGACTGGTATGATGTAAGGTCTCCTGCCATGAGGAGGGGTTTGGACTAGAACAGAGGCCCCCAATTTTTTGAGCACCAGGGACCAGTTCCATGGAGAGAGGTTTTTCTGTGGACCAGAGGGGGTATGGTTTTAGGTACTGCCTGCATTCTGTGGATGGGGATTTTCTTGTTTGCGCTGACCAGTTTCTGACATGCTGCAGCCTGGTGCTGGTCCACGAACTGGAGGTTGGGGATCCCTGGACTAGAAGACCTCTGAGGTCCCTTGGAGCTCTGTAATTCTATATATTCTAATAGGAAATATAGGTTATTCCTTTATCTGGACAATGGTAGTTGGTATATTGGATTATGTACTAGGAAACAAGTCTCCTAATGCCCTCAAAATGTTTGTGCTTGTCCTATGATTGACCACTTTTGTCTGTATATATAGCAGAAGAGAGTCTTCTAAGATAGAGAAAAAGTTTGCAAAGAGCAAAAAAGTAAGAAGCCTAAATTTTATCTAATTTTATCGCCCACCTTTCTTTTTACTAAAATGAAACCTGGATAACCACATGCCTTACTTTCTACTTGTTGGATTTTTAAAAACTTGACAACTCTGTGGCTGACTACAGGCACCGGATATGCGTGGTGTTGGAGTGCTTGTAATCTGCACATATTCACATCTCTCCATTGGCCTTAAGTGGCGTAACTATGGGGGTTTCCCATTGACTGCTATCAACTGGCTGTAGGATGCCTTGCTGCACCAGCTTGTCCAGCTCTGCATCGATCTTCTGCTTGAGGGTGAAGGGCAATCTATGTGGCTTGATTCTTATTGGAGTTATGGCAGGATCCACCTATGGACACTGGCTCGGGCCTACCAGGGACAGTCCAGCCACAGAGACTCGAGTGTACCAGTGATGGATGGGTCCTATAGCCCCGGTCTTCCAAGCCTGGCATGTGAGCTGACAGACCGGGGGCCTCCAGCAGTTCCAAGGTGTTCAGAACAGGAAAAAAGGTCACCAACATATTTGAGGGACTATGTTTAACAAATGTCCTTCTGAACTATCTAGGGGAAAGGGATGTAATGTATTAAGGTGAATTTACTTGTGAATATTGAAAAAATGGTCATAAGACTCTGTCAGTTAAGAGCCAGACTTTCTGTCTTCATGCTAATTACTTGTGGGAACAATACTTGAATCCTATTGGCTGCCGCCTAGTGGCTGAAGTTATATAAAGGGGTGGAGCGGCAGTTATCCAAGCCAGTGTTTAATCCTTTAATAAAGGATTGCTTGTTTCACCTGCTGCCTCGTCGATGCCTCACCAAACACCAAACATAACAGAAACCATCTTGAGATCATCAAGAGTTTAGGAGACAAAATCTAGCCAATCTATTAAAGAAGGCTTCAAATGCCATGAAAGGCTGTCTTCCATATTGCTTTTACATATAAATGTGAGACTTTAGGGCAGTGATAGCAAACCTTTTAGAGACCGAGTGCCCAAATTGAAACCCAAAACCCATTTATGTATCATCAGGTGCCGGGTGGCCCATTGGGTGGGTGTGGCCCATTGAGTGGGTGTGGCTGCAGTGGTAACAGCAGACTGGGTGGGACTAAAAAGTTCAATCAATCAATTCCAACTTTGCGAGATCATTTTTTTTCTGCAAGAAGTTGAAATTGATTGATTGAACCTTATTTTTTTTGTACATGGTGGCTGAGGCCTAAAGCAAAAAGGTTTTATAATACACAGCTGAAGGCCTAGAACTGGGGCGACGATGTGCATACCCACAGAGAGGGCTCTGCGTGCCACCTGTGGCACTCATGACATAGGTTCACCATCACGGCTTTAGGGCATGTATAACATAATTGGCATTTGAATTACAATTCTTCTATAATGCTTTGTCAATGTGACTAACCTTGCCTCTACATATGGACACTGCTGCCTTTTTTCCCATCTGTTTAGTAGTGCGTATGTCTCCTATACCTCCTTGTAGATACTCTGCCTTCCCAAATGGGATGTTCAGATTTTTCTTCATTTTCCAAATATTTTTGTCTTCATTCCAGTCAAAGCTGCGAAACTGCCAGAACAAGGGTTGGTCATCCTACAGTCTGCCTCTAGGAATCTTATCATTATTGTGCTTTACTGGATTTTTAAAAAAGTTTTAGGCTTAAATTTGTAATCATTGCAAATATTCTTCACTTGAGGTCTTCTAGTCCAACTCTCTACCCAAGGCAGGGGTCCTTATTCCATCCTGGACAAATGGTTGTCCAATCTTTTGTAAAAACTTCCAGCGACTTAGCACCCACAACTTTGGAAGGCAAGTTACTCCATTGACTAATTATTCTAGCAGACATTTCTCCCTCTGATAAGCTTCCACCCATTGCTTCTTGTCCCACTCTCAGAAGAAGAATGAAAGATGCTGAAATATTAAAACAATTGAAATCTATTCCTTTATGTTTTGCCACATGGGCTGTGGATGGGTTCTTCTAGGGAAGTGGTATAGCTGCAGGAATTTCCTGCAGGTAATTTACTATACCTAGCTGAAGGGAACAATTTATTACAGGAAACAGATTATTTTACAATACAATTGTAGACATGCACACTTATTCTCTAAAACATATATCCATATGACGCTTTCTAAATCTTATTGGCTATATTTCTTCTGGGTGTTTTCTTATTGATTTCTATGGATTTACTTTATTATTTATTCTAAGTATTTTATAGGTCTCTATGGGCTTACATTATACCTTGGAGTGCGGGGCACCGTTTTACGGTGGTTCACCTCCTACCTCTCTGGCCGGTCGCAGTCGGTGTTCGCAGGAGGTCAGAGATTGGCTCTGAGGTCTCTTCCATGTGGAGTCCCTCAGGGGTCTGTTCTCTCACCTCTGCTTTTTAACATCTACATGAAGCCATTGGGTGAGATCATCCGTCGACACAGGGTGAGTTATCATCAATATGCTGATGATACTCAGCTTTATATCTCTACCCCGTGTCATTACAGCGAAGCAGTGGAAGTGATGAACCGGTGCCTGGAGGCTGTTGAGGTCTGGATGGGTGCCAACAGGCTCAGACTCAATCCCGACAAGACAGAGTGGCTATGGGCTCTGCCTCCCAAGGACAATTCCAACTGTCCATCCATTACCCTGGGGGGAGAAGTTTTGTCCCCCTCGGAGAGGGTTCGCAACTTGGGTGTCCTCCTCAATCCACAGCTAAGTTTAGAACATCATTTTTCGGCTGTGGCGAGGGAGGGGGGCATCACCCAGGTTTGCCTGGTGCACCAGTTGCGGCCCTATTTGGACCAGGAGTCACTCCTCACAGTCACCCATGCCCTTGTCACCTCGAGATTCGACTACTGTAATGCTCTCTACATGGGGCAACCTTTGAAGAATGTCCGGAGACTGCAAGTAGTCCAGAATGCGGCCGCGCGAGCTGTCTTGGGTGTCCCAAGACATGCTTATATCACTCCAGCTCTCCGTGAGCTGCACTGGCTACCAATTGGTCTCCGAACACAATTCAAAGTGTTGGTTATGACCTATAAAGCCCTTTATGGCAATGGACCAGGATACTTGCGGGACCGTCTTCTGCCTCATGAATCCCAGCGACCAGTTAGGGCACATAGGGTTGGCCTCCTACAGGTCCCGTCTGTTAGGCAATGTCATCTGGTGGGGCCTAGAGCTAGGGCCTTCTCCGTTGCTGCCCCAGCCCTCTGGAACCAGCTTCCCTCAGAGGTTCATACTGCTTCCTCCCTCCTAGCTTTCCGGAAATTGTTAAAGACCCATTTATGCTGACAGGCTTGGGGCGTATGAGCTGTGCTCTGCCCCGGCCCTAGGAATGTCCCTCCATCAGCAAATGTGAGTTGACTTTGCTTGTATGTTGTATGAATGTGATTAATTTTATTGTTATAATTTTATTGTATTGTTTGTAAGCCACCCTGGGTCTTAGGAGAAGGGCGGCATATACGTTCGAGTAATAAATAAATAAATAATAAATAAATAAATATCTCAATCTATGAGCCTTGCTTAGGTTTGTATTGGCAGTTTTCTCAGGCATCCAAATGTACCCTACAAAGGAGTGTGGCTTGGTATACAATAATAAACTATCATTTTGTTCATTTGCACTCCCTCTACAAATATGGTTCTATGGTTTTATTGTGCACTCACTTTATTCTATTAGCATTCCATTATGTTTCTATGGGTTTGGTGATGCTTCTTTTTTGCCTTTCCCCTTTTTAATTTGCAGAAAGGCTTACATTTTCCACCCCTGCACTAATGTTGTGTTCTTACCTAGCTCAGTTCAAACTCTTTCCCCAGCCTTAGCATGCAGAATAGAGAGTGGGATTATTTAAAAATCAGAGGTGAAATAGTATCCCAAGTGATTCAACTCGCTTCAGGGAGATCTTCTCATTTGGTACAAGTTTCACCTCTCACAGTTTGCATTGCTGATATGATTGCAGTCCCAATTCTCTTAACAACATTCTAAGACATTATTATGTAATTTGTTGTTATTAGGCTATAGTATTATTAATAGTCAGTTATGTTAATAAACACTCAGAAATGCATTTTACTTTGGTGTTATTTTACAAGACTCTTGAGGGAAACAAAACAAATATTAATATACATTCAGAGTAGGAACAATGAAGTAAGTGCAGATAGTTATTTCAGTACATGAAAATTATGGGGAAAGTGTTTATTTAATATTTAATTTATTTAATACTCTTGAAAGCATATAATAGAAAACTCAATCTATGGAAATAAATAGTAAGTCATTTACAAATTGAAAACTTAATAGAAAAAGCATTTCCCCCTTTTCTGGAATAAATTGGTGTTTATTGAATTATATCTGATTTGTTATAACTCAGGCTTGGCTTTATAACTTTTCCACTTTAAAGAGAATTGAATCAAATTATTGCATAAGTGTTCTGATATAATGGAATAGGAAGCTAGATTCTTTTGGAAGAGACTGGTTTTTTAAATATTATTTTTACAAAATATGACCTTAGTGTATTTAAAAGTAAATATCAATTAGAATCTAATTTCAAGAAATTTCAGTGTAGATATTAATGGTAATTTTTCAGTTACAATTTGCAAAAATTTAGATCAAATCTCTATGCATGTAAATGAATTTTGAAATAAAATTGATTGAATGGTTGAAGAGATCACTAATAAGTAAATTGGCATGAACAAAGTAATTTTGCAATCTCTCTGGAATAAATGAAGGAAATAGATGGTAACATTTCTAATTTTTTGTTGTTGTTGCTGTTTCATTTATGCATTTAAGTATTGTTGAATATATGGATCCATATTGTAAAAATGCTGTAAAAATGTCAGAGATCATAGGCTGTGTTGCATTTTCTGCCTAAATACTCCTGGAAGTAGGATAATCATGTATAAAATCACCAAGAGAATATCAAAACACCATTTACATTTTAAGTGAATTCTATCTTACTTCTTCTAAATCATACACCACTAAATACATATGTAGGAATCTCATATTTATGTATTATTTTAAGGGATTTTTATGTTATGTTTTTAGCCTAAGCGTTGCTAGGGCAGCTGAGAAAAAAAAACATTTCTAGTTGTATGTCACATAAACAAATACATACAGCCATACACACACATTTGCAAATTTATATTTTTTGCTCTCAGGATTTCCAAGTAAAGGATACAGCAATTTATTTTTGTATTGTTTCGCTAGATTTACATTGTCCTTCGTCTAGAAACATAGGACACCATGCAAAGCACATCCTCCAATTTTCCAACACTACCACAATTCTTTACAAGTGGCGAGAGATTTTGACTGTTCCAAATATTTCATGGTTGAAAATGGACTTGAGCAGGGTTTTCTGAATCCTAGACAATTATGTTGATCAGCATATGAATTAATAGAACTGGAAAGAGGAAAGAAGGAAAAATGTGAGGTTTATGGGTTTTCTATGTTTTTTTTTCCTTTAGTCTTTCCCACAGTTTTTTCCCCCACCATGGTCTGATTCTATGTTTATTTATCCATGCTTTACTTTTCATTTTGTTTTTTGTTCTCAACATATTTCAAACTCTCACTTCCCAAAATTTTATCTAACTGCTTCTTCCTGTGCTTCCTTGCAGTTATGGCATGCAGCTTTTGTGATAATTGAAAGATGGATAACCAAACTATAATGCCTTACTTTTTGCTCCTGGAATTCTCAACTGCTCGGCAACTACAATTGCTACATTCCTTCTTCTTCTTTGTGTTATACCTGGCAATTACAACAGCAAATCTTCTCATCATTGCTGCTATAACTTTTGATCAGCAACTGCACAGACCCATGTACTTCTTTCTGATGAATTTAGCTCTGCAAGATGTAGGGTCTGTTTCTGTCATTGTCCCCAAATCCATGATAAATTCCCTCATGGACACCAGACATATCTCTTACTTTGGCTGCATCATTCAAGTTTTTCTCTTTGTGTCCTTTCTGGGTTCTAGTTTATCTCTTCTGACAGTCATGGCATATGATCGGTATGTTGCCATTTGCCATCCACTGCACTATGAGATGATGATGAATTGGAAAACCTGCACTGAAATGATGATTCTGGTTTGGTTTGCAGGTCTTCTCTATGGAACATTGCATACCACTGGCACTTTTTACATTCCTTTCTGTTCTAATGTTGTCAACCAATTCTTCTGTGAAATTCCTCACTTGCTAAAATTATCCTGCACTGGCTTCAATCTTCTTGAAATTGGAGTTCTTGTGACTAGTGCTGCAGCAGCACTAGGCTGTTGTATTTTTATTATTGTATCTTATGCCATGATTTTCAAGGCAGTGCTAAGAATCCCTTCTGAACAAGGAAGACAAAAAGCCTTATCTACATGTATTCCCCATCTTACAGTGGTGTTTATGTTTTTTTTAACCGGATGCTTTGCCAATCTCAGACCTACATCTGACACCCCATCTTACTTAAATTTTGGATTGACTCTTATGTATTCCATTCTTCCACCTCTGTTCAATCCAATCATGTATAGCATGAGAAATAAGAATATCAGGTTTGTTCTTTCTAAAGTTTGGAGATTATGAAAAAAATATTTTAATGCTTTTTTATATTCTATTCATCACATTGTACATTCTCCTGTCCTTTTTTTTCCCACTTCTCTTTAGAACGGAATAAGTTAGAAAGGGAGACATAGCTGAAATAGGGATAAATCCAACCTCACAAACCAGAAGAATAGTAGAATTTTTCATCCCTCATTAGTGCTAATACATTTCACAGATGCTAAATGTGGATGTTGGACAGCTGTGGCTTGACAGAAACTGAGAGTGCATGATCTTTAGTGAAGTGATAATCAGGGTATAAAATGGTTTCCCCTGGTTTACTCTTTAATGGTGGCCCATAATATGACATGTTAAATCTTTATTCTTTCCAACAATATGCAGGTGTCTATAATCCTTTTTCCTTAAATGGTCATTTGCTCACAGATTTTGATACTTTACACCGTTAAGACAGTCTTAACTGGAAAAGTCCTGCATTTTTTTAAATTTTTTTTTAAAAAATATATTTTATTAAATTTTTATATGGGTAGGGAAAGATGGGATCGGGAGGGGTACAGGGAAACCGGGATAAAGGGGGTCGGGTGTGGATAGTAACAATAGATATGTAATTCAACGAACAAGCTGTCGTCCAGGTCTTCATATTGAATATTATTATTTATATAATACTAAACATTATAAAAATAAATCGGTATAGTAACAACAAACTTTTAGCGAAGCAATAATATTCCTTTAAATAATTAGCCTAATTAATAACATAGCAACTATTTCTAAACATCAAGTTTAATACTTAATATACTAAATCTCTAATATCGCTTCTTATTCTAACGTGTTTCAACCCACTGATAAAATTTCCCCCAAGTTTTATAAAAGATTGAATCCTCTTTCTCCTTCATCTCTAACATTAATCTGTTCATTTCTGCACAATCTAGAATTTTCAAAATTATAATCTGATCTAATGGTAAGTTTTCATTTTTCCAAAACTGGGCGAAAACTATTCTTGCAGCTGTCAATACATGTAGTATTAAATAATCATTTTCTTTACCATAGTTAGGTCTTAATATAACTAACAAGAACAGTTCTGGTTTAAATTCTATCTGAATTTTCATCATCTTTACTAACCATCTATGAATCTTAGACCAATATTTTTTGCAATAGAACATGTCCACCAGGCGTGATAATAAGTACCCAGTTTTTGCTTATATTTCCAGCATGTATCTGATAAATTTTTAAACATTTTCGCTAAACGAACTGGTGTCATATGCCACCTATAAAACATTTTATATAAGTTTTCTTTGTATGTTACTGCTTTAATAAGTTTAATATTTTTATCCCACAATTTTTGCCAATCTTCTAATTCTATAGAATATTCAAAGTTCTTCGCCCATACTATCATTGTCTCTTTTACTTGTTCTTCTTCCATTTTCCAATTTAATAAATGTTTATAAAGTTTCTTAATCAAATGTTTATCTGTTGTTAAAAGTATTTTATCAAATGGAGTCAGCTCTTTGTAAAATCCCATTGTTTTTATATCTTTTTCATATCTTGTTTGAATTTGCAAATAAGACCACCATGTCAAGTCAATACCTTGTTGTTGAAGGGTTTGTCTGTCTTTGAGTTTTCCATCCTTGTCCAAAATGTCTTTATAACTAACAAGTTTATCATAATTAATCAAATTCGGATAAGCAAATGTTTCCATCGTTGAAAGCCACTCAGGAATTTTCATGTACATTTTATGTCTAACTTTCCCCCATTCAAAGAGTAAAGCATTTCTTATAGCATGGTTTTGAAAGTACTTGTGTATTTTAGCTTTCTAATACCATAAAAAGGCATGCCAGCCTAGTTGAAGATCATATCCCTCTAAATAGAGCATTCGCTTATTTCTCAAAGTAATCCATTCTTTAATCCAAAGCAAAATAGCTGCTTGATAATAAAGTCTCCAATCCGGAAGTCCAAAGCCCCCCCTCTCTTTCAAATCTTGTAGAAGTTTATATTTAATTCTTGCTTTCTTTCTTTGCCATATGAATCTTAATATCATTGTGTTTAAATCGTCAAAAAATTTCTTACCCAACTTTACAGGAACTGTTTGAAATAAAAAAAATTAGTTTTGGTAAAATGTTCATTTTAACAGTCGCTATTCTTCCTAACAATGATAATTGGAGATTTTCCCATTTTTCCAGGTCAATTTTTATTTGTTTTATTAGTCTCTCATAATTATCCTCTTTTAATGATGAATATTTTGCTGTAAGATAGATACCTAAATATTTAACTTTTTTAGCTATTTGAAGATTTGTCTTTTTGGCGAGCTGAGTTTTTTGTTTATCAGTTAAATTTTTTGTTAACACTTTAGTTTTTTCCCTATTTATTTTCAATCCAGCAACTTCTCCAAATTTTTCAATTTTCTGCAAAAGTTTAGGGGCTGTTTCCAAAGGGTCCTCTAAGATAAAGACCAGATCATCCGCAAAAGCCTGTAGTTTATATTTCTGTTCTTTAATATCAAGTCCTTTAATTTCAGTATCTTGCCTAATGTTTCTAGTCAATACCTCCAGAGTCAAAATAAATAGCAAGGGAGAGAGTGGACATCCCCGTCTCGTGCCTTTTTTAATATCAAAGCTCTCTGTATAGTCTCCATTTATAAGTATCCTTGCTGATTGTTAAAAGTCCTGCATTTTTGTTGGTTAGGTTTTTCAGAAGTGATTTGCCATTTTCTCTTTCCTAGGAGGAGAGAGAGAGAGAGAGAGAGAGAGAGAGAGAGAGAGAGAGAGAGAGAGAGAGAGAGAGAGAGAGAGAGAGAGAGAGAGAGAGAGAGAGAGAGAGAGTTTATCCCATAGTCACCCAGTTGACTATATTAATAAGGTGGACTCGAATTTCCAGTTTCCTGATTTCTAGCCTGATGCCTTAACCATTATTACAAATTTCTTTACAAACTTGCTTTAGATCCTGGGTATTATTTCTATCCTTTAGAATTCTTTGGCCAAACCAGATCTCACTATCTCACAAAAGCTTTTAATAACTAAAGAAATGAAAAAACGAAGAATGTAAATAGGATGATGCATCATTATAACAGAATGTCATATGAGGCTTCAGGAATCTCACAACTTGAGATGGGTCAGGTGTGTGTCATTAGTGGAAATCTTGTGATGGGGAGGTTACATCAGGTGAGGGACATTGGGAGGTGAAGTGCTGGTAGAGGGGGCTTGCATAACTTGGTTGTGGGTCGGTGCTATCTCTGGTTAGCTGTGTGGTTGATTGGATTCTGTGGGGTGTGGAGGATGGTTGCAGGTCAATGTATCTGTTGATGGAATTGCTTGTGGAGTGCCAGGCTTTGATGAACTCATAAGTGTGGCATGTGGTAGTGTGGCCAATGATATTTTGTTGCTCCAATTGAACTGGTCCTGTTTTGTCTCACTGTGGGTAGAAATTAAGGATTCGGGATCATGGTGTTTGACAGTCAGCTGGTGTTTGTGGTTCCTGGTTTTTAACTGATGTGATGTTTGTCCAATGTAGAATTGGTTGCAATTGTTACAGTTGATTTTATAGATTATACTGTTTCTTTCATCCTTCTGTATCTTGTCTTTGGTTCTTGATAATTCCTGATGGAGTGTGACTGTGGGTTTGTGGGCTATTGCTATTCCTAGGGGTTGGATAATTCTATTTGTCATTTCTGAAACCCCTTTTGTGTATGCTCTTTTGTCCTAAATAGAGTTTCTCTATACTCTTTTGTTCTAAGTAGATTTCCAGTGAGAGTTAAACAATTTAACGATAAAGCACATGGTGATTATACTCTTTGTTTACTCTGTGCTTCTATATATATAAAAAAGAATTTCTAACACTTTTCTTCCTATTCCCTTTCTACTTTACTGAAAAGTTTGACTTTTCCACCTTATGTTAATGATCTCAGCTTAACTAACCCAGTTAGTTATACCCAGTTAGTTAACCAATCAGAAGAAATAAATGAACTTTTTGCCAACCAGATAATAAATGTATATAGGAAGCATACCATGATAGTAATGGGAGACTTTAGCTAACCAGATATCAACTGGGAGACAAACTCTGCAGCAATCAAGTAGATTCCTAACCAACAAAGGTGACAACTTTATTATCCAAAAAGTAGAGGAAGGAACTAGAAGAAAACCTATTCTGGACCTAATTCTTATTAATAGAGAAGAAGTGATAGAGGAAGTTGAAGTTGCTGGAATCTTGGATGAAACTGAGCCTGTCATATTGGAATTAAGTATAATGCAAACATAAGCAATGGAACATAATCCAACCAATGTCTTAAACTTTAAAAGAGCTGATTTTAACAAACTCAGAGACAGCCTAGGAAAGATTCCATGGATGAACATCCTAAAGCCGCCCTGAGTTTTTTGGAATAGGGCAGCATAGAAATCGAATAAATAATAATAATAATAAAGAGGAAAACAACTTGGGAAGCATGGGAAACTCTGCAAAAATGCAATCATAATGTCACAATATCATTGAAAAAGAAAAATAAGAAATTCAAGAAGAAACCAGAATGGTTGTACAAAGATCTGTCTGATAAATTGAAAGACAAAAATGACAAGTACAAAAAATAACCAAGGCAGAATATCTGCAGATAGTCAGAACCTACAAAGATGAGATCAGGAAAGCAAAGGTTCAGAATGAATAAAGACTTGCATCAAAAATCATAGATAATAAAAAAAAGTTTCTTTCAACATATCAATAACAAGAAAAAAGTCAAGGAAAAGTTGGTCCACTAAAGAGAAAAGATGGCAAGGAAGTAACAGGCAGTAGAGAGAAAGCAGAGCTGCTTAACTTATTCTTTCCATCAGTCTTCACCCAAAAAGAAACTATAGCCCAACCTACCAAAAACATAACTATAAAAACCAGACTAGAAATAAAAATTAAAATAAGCAAGAAAATGGTATTTATTTATTTATTTATTTTACGATTTTTATACCGCCCCCCTCCCGAAGGACTCGGGGCGGTGTACAGCCCTATTAAAAACGTCAACATACAAAAAGTAAAATTATTTAAAATAAATTAAATAATTTGGCCCAATCATTTAAAAACCCAATACATAATCTAAAAACTCAATCCCCTAAAAACAATTATGGCCTTGTTGGAACCGGAGCTACTATCCTAGGCCGGCTTGTCGGAATAAAGAGAACACCTATCTAATTTTGATGAATATAAATCACTGGGACCTGACCAATTACAAACCAGAGTTCTGAAGTTTCTGATAGATATTATTTCAGAACCATTGTACAATATTTCAAAAATCCTGGAGCACCAGGGAAATACCTGAGGATTGGAAAAGGACTGATGTGGTTCCTATCTTCAAGAAAGGAAAAAAAAGCAGACCCAGGAAACTACAGACCAATCAGCCTAACATCAGTGCCTAGGAAGATCCTGGAAAAGATAATAAAAAAACCAGATCTGCAAACATCTAGAAACAAATAAAGGTATAACTAGTAGTGAGAACAGGTTTGTTAAAAACAGATCATGCCAAACCAATCTTATTTCATTCTTTGATAAAGTGACTAAATTAGTAGACCAGTGAAATGCTGTGGTCATAGTATACTTAGATTTCAGTAAGGCATTTGACAAAGTATACCACAACTTGCTTCTTGATAAGCTAGAAAAATGTGGAATAGACAAAATTGCCACCAGATCGATTTATAGCTGGCTGGCAACTTATACTCAATGAATAGTCTTTAATGGTACTACATCTACAAGGAGGGAAGTAAGCAGTGGAGTACCATAAGATTCTGTCTTAGGCCCAGTACTCTTCAAAATCTTCATCAATAACTTAGATAAGGGAATAGAAGGGGAACTCATCAAATTTGCAGATGACACTAAACTGGCAGGAATAGCCAACACCCCAGAAGACAAACTCAGGATCCAAAAAGATCTTGACAAACTTGAACAATGTGCCCTATCCAACAAAATGAATTTTAATGTAGAGAAAAGCAAATATTGACATTTAGGCAGGGAAAACCAAAGGCATAAGTACATATTAGGTGAGATCTGGCTCAAAAACAATAACTGTGAGAGGGATCTTGGAGTCCTAGTGGATGATCTCAGGGAATATAAGCCAGCAGTGTGCAGCAGCAGCCAAAAAAGTTAATACAATCCTGGGTTGTATAAACAGAGGCATAGAATCAAAATCACATGAAGTATTAGTACCACTTTTATAAAATCTTAATAAGACCACACCTGGAATACTGCAACCTATTTTGATCACCACACTACAAAAAAGATGTTGAGACTTTGGAAAAAAAGGTTCAGAGAAGAGCACCTAAAATGATCAAAGGACTGGAGATCAAAATATATGAAGAACACTTGCAGGATTTGGGTTTGAGTAGTCTAGAGAAAAGAAGAGCTAGCATGATATGATAGCAGTATTCCAATATTTGAGGGACTGCCATAAAGAAGAGAGGGTCAAATTATTCTCCAGAGCACCAGAGGGCAGGACAAGAAACAATGGTTGGAAACTAATCAAGGAGAGAAACAACCTGGAATTAAGGAGAAACTTCCTAACAGCGAGAACAATTAACCAGTGGAACAATTTGCCTTCAGCAACTGTGGGTGCTTCATCACTGGAGTTTTTTAAGAAGAGACTGAACAGCCACTTGTCTGAAATGTTATAGGGTCTCCTACTTGAGCAGGGGGCTGGGCTAGAAGACCTCCAAGATCCCTTCCAGCCTCTACTCTACTCTACTCTACTCTACTCTA
Source organism: Bothrops alternatus (assembly GCA_034064705.1). Lineage (NCBI taxonomy): Eukaryota > Metazoa > Chordata > Lepidosauria > Squamata > Viperidae > Bothrops > Bothrops alternatus. The sequence continues at coordinate 1,291,550 of JARGCV010000156.1, read as the reverse complement.
CTCTACTCTACTCTACTCTACTCTACTCTACTCTACTCTACTCTACTCTACTCTACTCTACTCTACTCTACTCTACTCTACTCTACTCTACTCTACTCTACTCTACTCTACTCTACTCTACTCTACTCTACTCTACTCTATTCTTCTCAGCTTTTCCCCTAGCTGTGGTGGGTAGAATGGAGGGTGGGATTTCTTAAAAGTTAGAGGTAAAATAGAATCCCAAGTGATGAAACATGGATCAGGGAGGTCTCCTCATCTGATTCATGTTTTATCTATTCATGTTTAGAATCCTGGTATGACTGCAGCCCCAGTGCTGCTAATATGATTTTGAGATATTATTATTCCATGTGATAATTGGTACTGGAGAATTTTAAGGTAGCTATGGATTTATTAATGGCCAATTAAGTTAATTAGCACACTGAAGTCAGTTTTATTTTGGTGTACAAAACTCTTGGGAGATACATAACAGATATTAGTAAACATTCAGAATAGAAACTTCTTAAACTGCAGATAGCTTTTCACTATATGAAAATTAGATCAATAATAGGAAAATGAACATTAGCAAAATCATTTCAAGTCATTGAATAAAAGAAATAAATTGTAACATTTCTAAATATCTTTTTTTAAAAAAAGTATTAAGGATTATTTTTGAAAATGTGTGTTCAATTTTTTTAAAAAATACCAAGTTGTCACAGTTCATAGCTGTAATAAGTTGTTTCTCATTTTTTGTCCTGGAGGGAATGTTAATCAGATACTGCTTCTTCAAATTGAACTATCACTTTCCTTCTGATTATTGGAGGAGGGGATTTATTATTTCGTTCTGCTAATGTCTAATTTCTTTTGATTAAAAATATTTTACAGTGAGATTATCATGTATAATATCACCTAGTGAATATTATGGCAAGCTTTATGTTGTAAGTAAACTTCTATCTTTCTTCTGTTTAATTGTATACCATTAAATACATGTTAAAGAATACAGTGTTTATGTATTAGTTTTAATGCTTATTGTGCTATTTTCCTTGCTAGGGTAAATGAAGAAAGTATTTCTTTCTTTCTGTCACATAAAACATACATACACACACACACACACAGAGAGAGAGAGAGACAGAGAGAGAGAGAGAGAGAGAGAGAGAGAGAGAGAGAGAGAGAGAGAGAGAGAGAGAGAGAGAGAGAGAGAGAGAGAGAGAGAGAGAATTTACAAGGGGGAAATTTCTGCCATCAAGATTTCCATGTAAAAGTTATAGAAATTTATTGTTATATTTATTTGCTAGAGTTATATTGCTTTTCCTCTACAAGAATAAGGCCCCATACAGGACATATCCACTGATTCTCCAACACTACCACAACACTATATGCCTGGCAAGAGATTGTGCCTGGTACAAATACTCCCTGTAGTCTTCCATGGTTGAAAGTGGATTTGTAAAGGTTTTTCCTAATCCTAGGTAGTCCTTTTGAATTAACAGAACTGAAAGGAGGAAAGAAAAAATAATTAAGGATAGTAGTTGGTTCTTGACTACAGATAAGTAGAAACTGATAGAATGTACTCTCATATTCTCATCCTAAATCTAGGTATTCCATGCTTTGATCCTCTGTTTATATTCTCCATGTTTTATGTTTTATCTAATTGCGTCTCCCTCCTCTGTTTACTTGCAGTTATGTCGGCTTTATCATAAATGAAACATGGAGAATCAAACTATAGTGTGTTACTTTCTGCTCCTGGAATTCTCAAAAAATCAGCATCTTCAGCTTTTACATTTCTTCTTCTTCTGTGTGTTATATCTGGTAACTGTAACAACAAATCTTCTCATCATCTTTGCAGTTGCTTTTGACCATCGACTGCACAGCCCCATGTACTTCTTTCTCATGAATTTGGCTCTGCAAGACCTGGGCATTGTTTCTGTCATTGTCCCCAAATCCATGATCAATTCTCTCATGAACAACAGATGCATCTCTTATGTTGGCTGTGTTGCTCAAGTCTTCCTCTTTGTTTCTTTTGCAGCTTCTGATTTCTTCCTTCTCACAGTCATGGCATATGATCGGTATGTTGCCATTTGCCATCCATTACATTATCACATAATGATGAATTGGAAAGCCAGCACTGAAATAATGATATTTGTATGGGTTTCAGGTTTTCTCTGTGGAATCTTGCAGACAACTGGTACTTTTTCAGTTCTGTTTTGTACTAATGTGATCAACCAATTCTTTTGTGAAATTCCACAGTTGCTAAAACTATCCTGCTATGGCTTCAATCAATTTGAAACTGGAGTTCTCATGGCCATTATCTTAGTTGGACTAGGTTGTTTTACTTTTATTATTGTATCTTATGCCATGATTTTCAAGGCAGTGTTAATAATCCCTTCTGAACAAGGAAGGCAGAAAGCTTTATCCACTTGTATTCCACATCTTATTGTAGTGTCTATGTTCTTATTAAGTGGATACTTTGCCTATATCAGAACTCCTTCTAACACCCCTTCTTACTTAGATTTTGGGTTGACTGTATTGTATTCGCTTCTTCCACCTCTGTTCAATCCAATCATCTATAGTATGAGAAATAAGAATATAAAATTTGTCCTTTCTAGACTCTGGAGGTTCTGAATTTTTTTAAAAAATGTTGTTTTAAAGTGGAAAAGTAACAAACTAATAAGTTAAACTAACTGTTTATAACTGAAAAGGAAATATGGTGAAAAGGCTGGGTTGGGATGCCTGGGCCTGGAAGGAGGTTTCCTGTCTCACGAGATAAGTCTAATTCAGCTTTCTTATTTAGCTTTGCTGGGTCAGGATTTATAGCTTTGCTGTATCAGGATTTATGGTGGGTACGTCCTGTTTTGTCTACCAGCATGATCAATGACTGAAGTCTGGTAGCTGTTCACATGCACACATTTGGGGAAGTATAGAATGTAACCATGAATAGAACATTATGTGGTCATTGTGTGTGATCAGGAAATGTATACGTATTATTGACTATAAATATGTCGAGAAGACCACCCTTTGGGGTTCAGACCCTCTGCTTGCTGAACCTGCGCAATAAACCTTTCCTTCTCCAGAAGAGCTGGCTCCTGTCTCATTATTCCACAACAGTTTCTATTCCTTTCACCACAGATTTGCATTTTCCTAATTTTTCCTTTACTTCTATAAATAGAGGAATGAGCTAGAAAAGGAGACATGGTTGGGATGTATTCAAATCCAGTATTCCAATCCAAAACAATTTTAGAACTTGAGAATTTGTTCAGCAAACTTCCTGCATTCCTAATTACTATTAATGCATTTTACAGATGCTATATGTCAGGCATGTCAAACTCGCAATGTTATGTGACATCGTGCGACATATCGGAGCTTTTTCTCCATTGCGGGCAATGGGGTGGGCGCTGTTTTGGGATGATGCATCCAGCCCACAGACCGGCAGTTTGACACCCCTGCTATATGTGGATTTAGGACAGCTCTAGCATGCCACAGATTTGAGTTCAGATTAAGTGAGCATGAGAGTGTAATCTTATTGTGGAAAATATTGGCAAGTAAGTTTAAACGAGGTGGCCTATTTTTCCCTGTTCTTTGTTGTCATAAATGAAAGATTGAGAATCAAACCACAGTGCCTTATTTTCTGCACTTGGAATTCTCAAAAAATTGGCATATGCAGTTTTTGCATTTCTTCTCCTTTTTTGTGTTATATGTGGCAACTGTAATAACAAATCTTCTCACCATCTCTGCAGTAGCTTTTGACTACCAACTGTACAGTCCTTGTACTTCTTTCTCATGTGACCTCGCAGACTTGGGCACTGTTTTCAGTCATTTTCCACGATAAATTCTCTCATGGACAACAGATGCATCTCTTGCATTGGTTGTATTGCTCTATTCTTTCTTTCTGTCCTTTGAAGGTTTTGATTTATCCTTCCTGACAGTCATGGCATACGATCCTGTTGTGAGTTTCAGGTTTTCTCTGTGGAATTTTACATACAACTTGCAGTTTTTCAGTCTTGTTTTGTTCTAATGTTATCAACCAATTATTCTGTGAAATTCCACAATTACTAAAACTATCTTGCTATGACTTCAATCCACTTGAGGCTGGAATTGTGGTGGCTTCTATCTTGGCTGGACTAGATTGTTTTATTTTTATTATTGTATCTTATGCCATGATTTTAAAGGCAGTATTAAGAATCCCTTCTGAACAATATTTGACCTTTTTGACATTTGCAATTCTATTTTTTCTGATAATTGCTTTTTTGTTTATCTGTAACTTTTTAAACTATCACTTTAGTTTTTTCTCTATTTATCTTTAATCCTGCTATCTCTCCAAATTGTTCTATTTTTTCCAACAGTTTAGGAATTGTCTCTAAAGGTTCCTCTAGAATGAATACCAAATCATCTGCAAATGCTTGCAGTTTGTAGGTTTCACCTTTTATTTTCAATCCTTTAATTTCTGGATCTTGCCTAATGTTTCTATTTAAAGCTTCCAAAGTTAAGATAAATAGCAATGGGGATAATGAACATCCTTGTCTTGTGCCTTTTCATATATCAAAATTCTCTGTGTAATCCCCATTTACAATTACTTTTGCTGATTGTTTCTGATATATTGTCTGAATCATATTTATAAAGTTTTAACCAAGGTCCATTGTTTTTAGTTGTTGAATCATAAATTGCCAATAAACATTATCAAATGCCCTTTGAGCATCTAAAAATACTATTGCCAGTTGTTTCCCTGGGTGAAGTTCATAATATTCCAAGGTATTACCCTCAAATTATTTTTTATTTGTTTTTTTGGCAAAAATCCATTTTGATCTGGGTGTATAAATTCAGTCAAAAATCTTTTCAGCCTCTCAGCTATTATTGAAGTGAAGTTTTATGTCCACATTCAGTAGTGATATTGGTCTATAGCTTTTGATCCGGGTCAGAACTGAGACCTCTTTTGGTATCAAAGTAACAATAGTTTCTAGGCCCAGTACTCTTCAATATCTGCATAAATGACTTAGATGAGGGAATAGAAGGGGAACTGATGAAATTTGCTGATAATATTAAGTTGGCAGGAATAGCCAATACCCTAGATGATAGACTCAAGATTCAGATGGATCTTGACATACTTGAACACTAACAAAATGAAATTCAATGTAAAGAAAGGTAAAGTTTTACACTTAGGCAAAAAAAAACCAAAAGTACACATACAAATTAGGTGAAACATGGCTTAATTGCAGTAATTGTGAGTGGGATCTTGGAGCCCTAGTGGACAATCAATGAAATATGAGTGAGCAGTGTGTGGAGGCAGCAGAAGAAATTGCAGCAGAAGAAATTGCTTGGGATATTTTATTAGCAGAGATGGTGTTTTGTATATAGTGGAATAAACTATAATTTGCTGGAATGTAAAATAAATTATTTTACAAATCATGATTATAAAATTTATTAACCAGATTTACAAAAGCACAATAAACCCCAAATTAAAGAAACAATATGATTTAACAAGTTGTGGGATTCAGCTGGCTTGCACACTGGTAGATAATTTTTTATTGCCCGGGCCCAGAATGGACTTCCGGAAGTGGCATCCACACGGAGAACCAGTTGTTCACATATATGAACCCCAACATTGTAAATAAGTATATAATAACTTATGGAGTCCACCATGTTACCATTATTTTTATGTTTATCTTTTAAAAAAAGTTTCAGCAGAAGAGTACTTGGCAATGTTATCTCTGCACTAGGTTATTTATGGTTTCATATTGATGCATGGGGGCAAAAAGTTTTCCAAAACTAAGAAATTTAGATACTTCTTTATCTGGAGAATATTATTTGGAGTATTGGATTATTCGCTTATAAAGAAGTCTGGTAATGCCCTGCCAATCACACTTTGTGACTGTCCCATTACTGACTTAATTTAGGTGTAGCCTTTGTTGAAGAGGGTCTTCTGAGCACTAGACATTTTTGCAACTATAGCAAAAAATAAGACTGAAAGATTGAAAAATATGACTGGAGTTCAGTACTTTTTTCAATACTGTTAGCATGTTTCTCTTCTTTCCTCTCACCACCCTCTCCTTTTTGCTTTCTATCTTTACTAAATATCAAGTTTTAGCTTTCCAAATTATATTTCTTTCTCACTTCTATTTTTCACAAGTGTATAATTTAATGTCATTATAAATGACACATAAATAATCAGCACAGTGCTTTATTTCCCGCTCACTAGATTCTCAGTACTTGAACAGCTGTAGGTTTTTCATCTGGCAATTACAAGAGCAAATGTTCTCATCTTTCCACTAAATTTGAATGGTTAATTGCACAACCCCATGAATTTCTTTCTGATAAATTTGATTGTGAGGGAACTAGGCTTTGTTTCAAGCATTTCTCAAGACTACAGCAATTTTTTTCATGGCATGTGACATATTACTTACTTTGCTCATATTGCTCAATTCATTTTTAAATCTCCTTTACTGCTCCTGGTTTTTCCTTTCTCTAATAGTAGTAGTAGTAGTAGTAGTAGTAGTAGTAACAATAACAACAATAACAACAACAACAACAACAACAACAACAACAATAATAATAATAATAATAATAATAATAATAATAATAAAGTTGGAAGGGATCTTTGAGGTCATCTAATCCAACCCCCTGCTCAGGCAGGAAACCCTATACCATTTCAGACAAATGGCTGATCACAGCCAAGAGTCAGGGCTGTGATCAGGTAAACAGGCAATTGATTCTTTTGGATCCAGAACAATAAGTACAAGGTGAATAAAGAGATGTTAAGCTCTATTATTAATCCATGCAAACTGATTTAAAATGATAAGATAAAAAGCAAGATCATACCTAAATTTCTTATAAGCTATCAGGAGCTCCTTAATAACAACAGCAGACATACTCCAGGTGTGGCCAATTTCCACATTACCCAATATTCGGTTAAATGCAGAAGCTCCCAGCTTAAAGGGCAATGGTAGTTTCTTTATTAGAATCTGGCACCATGAATTCATGGACCTGCTTCTATGGTCATGAGATGGCCAAACCTCAGAATTGAAAGTCTGAGAAATTCACAAGCACTTCGGAGTTATGTAAAGATTCCCCACTCCCTTTATTTAGCAAGCAAGAGGGAAAAACAAGTAATTACCTCAGAATGGATTTAATTTTTTTAGACTTTTCTTAATATGGAGAAATCAAAATGCGCCACTAAACTTGTCCATATACAACGATCATTCGCATTGCCACTACACTGCATAACAACAACAACAACAACAACAACAACAACAACAACAACAACAACAACAACAACAACAATAATAATAATAATAATAATAATAATAATAATAATAATAATAATAATAATAATAAAGTTGGAAGGGACCTTGGAAGTCATCGAGTCCAACCCCCTGCTCAGGCAGGAAACCCTACACCATTTCAGAAAAATGGCTGTCCAGTCTCTTCTTAAAAATTTCCAGTGTTGGATCATTCACTGCTTCTGGAGGCAGGTTGCTCCACTGGTTAATTGTTCTAACAGTCAGGAAGTTTCTCCTTAGTTCTAGGTTGCTTTTCTCCTTGCTTAGTTTCCATCCATTGCTTCTTGTCCTGCCTTCAGGCACTTTGGAGAATAGCTTGACTCCCTCTTCTTTGTGGCAGCCCCTGAGATATTGGAACATTGTTATTATGTTTCCCCTTGTCCTTCTCTTTGTTAAACTAGACATACCCAATTTCAGCAACCCTTTCTTATATGTTTTCACTTCCAGTCCCTTAATTATCTTTGTTGCTCTTCTCTGTACTCTTTCTAGAATCTCAACATCTTTTTTACATCGTGGTGACCAAAACTGGATGCAGTATTCCAAGTGTGGCCTTACCAAGGCATTGTAAAGTGGTATTGATACTTCACGTGATCTTGATTCTATCCCTCTGTTAATGCGGCCCAGCACTGTGTTGGTTTTTTTGGCAGTTGCAGCATACTGCTGGCTCATATTTAAGGACTCCAAGATCCCTCTCACAGTTACTACTATTGAGCAAGGTACCCCCTATACTGTATTTTACATATTGGGGTTCGCAGCATTGAAGCGACAGACAAGTTGTTAACCAAGCTCTTTCTTTTATTTGTTCCACACACAACTCAGCAAGCAACAGGTGCGCAGGCCTTTTATAGCTTCCCAAAGCCAACCAATCACAAGCACCTCTTTTCATGCCTTGCACATGGGCACAAGACTGGCGCCAACCAGTCTGGTCCTGGGCAGCTTCTAAGTTGCCCAGGACCATTTGCAACATTTCTGGACCTGCTGAATCACCTCAGCAGGCCTAGGACACAACACCCCTCCCCCCGGATAAAGCATACATGACTATACACACAAGGGGCAGGGAATAGTAATTGTTCAAGGGGCAGGGAAGAGGAATTAATCTGGCCTGCACACAGGCAGAGCATCTTTATAAAATAATGGGTTTAAGTTAAACAAAATGCTGTCCAAAATCATGATTGGTATATATTATGCTATACCGTGTGTTAGTCAACATCATCCTGTTACAGACTAGCAAGGTTCTCTGCAATGACAGAAACCTCACATAGTCTCCCAGATGCTTGAGAGGGGCCTTGGCCCTTTGTGACCTTCGCAGGGTCAGGGAGGGTGCCTGGTCTGCCAGCTCACCTGCCAGGCTAGGCAGACCAGGGCTTCTACTTAATGGTGCCTGACCTACCTGCCTGTGTGATGGGCTAGATAGATCAGGACTTTGATGCCTCAAATTGCTAGGTGATCCACCCCACTGCTGTCTGGCTGGATCCTCTGAATTCCCACCAGCTCCCCTCAGAGGGGTAGAGATCCCCGAGCCCAATGGTGGAGTGGAACTCTCCCAGTCTACAATGGACTCTTCTTGGGAACACTGCCCCTCAAGCCCACAACCGGTAACGGATGTGGCCTGCAATGCAGAAGTGCCCCAGTAGCCCCAGTTCCCCATAGAAGAGCCCAAGGTGCCAGAGTCAGGAGCCGCCTCCATGGCAAATGCCCTGTCTTGTGAATTCCTGTTTGGCGTACTTGCAGATGCGCAGGGTGCCCCCTGGGGAGATTCCCTGTTTTGAGCAATAACTGAACCTTGAGGATGCCCTTGCTCATCCACTGGGACATGAACAGCAGCCTGCGAAAATCCACTGGCACTGTAAGACTGTTTCCCAGGATTTTGACCTGAAGTGTGAGCTTGTTCATGGTCCCCCCCCAAGAGCAGATCCACGAGCGGAGATGTGGTTGGACAGCCGCCAACACAGTTAGTCAATGTGGCACCGAAGGACGCGGCCATCTCCCAAAGTCACTTCATATGATAGCTGCCCCAAGACCTTGCAGACAACAGCAGTGACCCAAAGATGACGTGTACTTTCTTGCCCAGACCGGATCGCCCACCTGAAGTCTCCTAGGTGCCCGTGGTTGTGACACCTGTGAAGCCACCCAGTCTGGGTGCAGTCTGTCCAACTTTGTGATGAGGCAGCGACCCCAGTGAAGTTCTGCTGGGCTCTTCCCTGGGGCAGTGCATGGTATGGTGCAGTGTGCAAGAAGGAAATCAGCTAACCTGTGATGCCAGCTACCATGCGTGAGTCTCTTGAGAGCGTTCTTCGTTGTGCGTACCATCCTTTCTGCTTGCATATTGGTTAAAGGGTGGAAGGGTGCTGACGTTGCATGCATGATCAAGTTGGCCTGTAAGAAAGCCTGTAACTCAAGAGAAGTGAATTGAGGTCCATTGTCAGATACGAGGACATCAGGAAGTCCATGAGAAGCAAAAATTCCTCTCAATACCCGGATGGTCCGAGCAGTAGTAGTGGAGGAGACAGGGAAAACCTCTAGCCACTTAGAGAAGCTACCAACCAGGATAAGGAAGAATTGCCCCTAAAAGGGCCCAGCATAATCTAAATGTACCTTTGACCAAGGGGTTTGTGTCTCCTCCCACCTGTGTACAGGGGCTTGAGGCATTTCAGGCCATGACTGTTGGCACACTTGACACCCGTGCACCTGGGCCTCAATAGCTTTATCAAGCCCAGGCCACCAAAGATGGCTGCGTGCAAGCGCTTTCATGTGCACAATACCCGGATGTCCCTCATGCAGAGAGGACAAGACTCTAGACCATGTGAGGCTGGGATAACTACTCTACTACCCCATAACAGGCACCCCTTGAATGTAGATAGTTCATGCCTTCTTTGCCAGAAGCTTTGAAATACAGCATCTGGACACGTGTCAGGCCATCCTGACAACACCCATGTCAGCACACGTGTAAGCGTGTGATCAGTGGCAGTTTCTGTAGCCACGTCCCTAGCATTGAGGGGAGATTCAGATAGTTCCTGGATAGAGAGAATATTAACAGCAGGGGCAGGATCTGCCTCTATTTGTGTGAGAGGTAGCCTACTGAGGCCATCTGCATGGCCCATTTCTTTCCCAGGTTTGTGAATAAGCATGTAGTCATATGCTGACAGGAAAGTGGACCACCTCAGCATATGTGGGAAAATGATATGTGGGGTTTGTTTGTTACTAGTAAACAAACCCAGCAGGGGCTTATGGTCTGTATAGACCATGAAGTGGCGGCCATATAAGAAATCATGAAATTTCTTTATACCAGCCACTATGGCAAAGGCCTCTCTGTCAATCTGAGTGTAATTACACTCTGCAGATGACAAAGTCCTTGAGTAGTAGGCTATAGGGACTTGTGTCCCATCAGCCTTCAGGTGACTAAGTACTGCTCCCACCCCATAATGTGATGCATCACATGCGATGCACACAGGCAGTTGCTCATTAAAATGCGCTAATATGGCATTTGATGAGAGCAAGGCCTTGACCTCATTAAAACTCTTGTCATGGACTTTAGTCCACTGCCATGGAGCTTGCTTATCTAAGGGCCGGTGTAACAGCTCAGCCACTGCAGCCTTATGGGGAAGAAATGCATGATAGAAATTGTGGACTCCCAAGAAAGCCTGAAGCTCACTTTTAGACTTGGAACTAGGGACCTCCTGAATGGCCTTTAGTTTGGATTCTGCAGGGTGGATGCTTTGGGCATCTATTCTAAATCCTAAAAATTCTGTGGAAGTGACTCCAATCTTGCATTTGTCTTTTTTCAATTTGAGGCCCACTTGGCGAAACCTCAACAATACAGCCCTTAACCTCTCTGCCAAATGTTGTGATGACTCCCCTGCAATGAGAACATCATCAAAGTAGGGGCAAACCCCAGGTATTCCCCTGAGCGTGCGCTCCATGACACTCTGAAATATACTAGGAGCAACATTCACACCAAATTGTAAGCTCTTTACCTTAAAAGCACCCCTATGGGTCACTATTGTTTGGGCCTCCGCAGTTGCTTTGTTAACAGGTAACTGTCGATAGGCCTGTGCTAAATCAAGCTTTGCAAACAGCTTTCCCCCTTTGAGGGAGGCCAGAATATGACTCACTACCGGTACAGGATATGTGTGTTGTTTCAAAGCTGTATTCAGGGTGCATATGTAGTCTGCGCAAATTCGGACTTCCCCGTTAATTTTTAAAGACATCACAATGGGGGTTTCCCTTGGACTTGAGTCCATTGGTGCCAAGATGCCCTGCTGGAGCAGCTTGTCCAACTCTGCATCAATCTTGCCCTTTAAGGCGAATGGTACCCTCCTGGGCTTAATTCTAATGGGTGTGATGGCTGGGTTTAATCACAAGGAAATGGGAGGCCCCTTGTAGGACCCAAGCTCTGGGCTAAACACATTGCAAACTCATTGCAGACTTCTGCAAGGCCTGTAGTTTGCAGACTATTTATACCAGTTACTTGGATTCCTAAGGCCTCGAACCATTCAAGTCCAATTAGACTCGTACGCTCACCCCCAACAACCACCACATCTAATAGACCCTGGAAAGTCTTACACTGCACTTTGAGTGTGGCTTCTCCAAGTACTTTAACCCTTGAATTTGAAAATCCGTGAGGATTAAGTTTGATGGTCTAAGTTTGATTCTAAGGCCACTACTGCTACAAATCCTTTCAAAGGTATTGTGTGAAATGATTGATAGAGCGGACCCAGTGTCCAGCTCCATCGACAAGGGAACCCCTTGTAACTTCACATCAATGTGAAGTTTCTTTTTAAGGGGCTTGCATGTCCCTGCCCGCAAAATGCTTCTGAGCAATGCACAGAAACCCACCCTGTGTTGACTGGGGACCCTGGTACCTTTCTGAAGTAATTCTTCACAAGGTTGCACCTGCTGGTGACCCAAACACATGGAGGCAATGTGGCCTTGCTTATCACATGCCTGGCAAATGGGGGAGCGAAACCGGCAGTCTGTTTGCTTGTGGCATCCTTTGCATCTGAGACACTGAAGAGCTGCTGGGACCTTGTCTAGCTTCTCTTGCAGCCACCGTGCTGCAGGCTGGTGCAGTCAGTCCACCTCTTCTTCCTGGTCCAGATCTTGAACTTCTTGGGCGTTCTCTCGATGGATGATCGCAATTGCTGGAGCATTTCTGGTGAGCCGCAAGGCCTTCACAGCATCGCTTGCTGCCTCTTCAGCTGCAACTTCACGCAAAACATCTTGGAAGGTGACTTCAGCTTTGGCAAAGATTTTTTGTTGCAGCTCTCTGCTTCTAAGGCCGCAGATGAAATGGTCTCTTAAGCGTTCTTCCAGGTCCTTAAATTCACAATGCCTGGCAGCTTGTCTCAAGGCAGTGATGAATTTGCAGCAGACTCACCAGGCTTCTGGTCCCTCTGCTCAAAAGTGTGCCTCCAAGCAGTTACAGATAGCTTTGGATTTAAGTGATCCTTCAGCATGTTCTTCAGGTCTGTATAGATTACAGACTCAAGTGGTGCAGGAGCTACTAAATTTTTGGCCACGTTGAAAGTGTCCTGACCGCAGATGCATAGCAGGGTTGTTGCCTTCAACCCATCTTCTCGAACCTGGTTAACTCACAGGTAGTTTTTCACCCGGGCCACGTAAGAGTTCCAGCGCTTCGGGTGAGACACGTCGAACTCTGACAAGCAGCTGATCTTCAACATTGCTAGCTTCTCTTAGCCTCGCTGCAACTCTGGCTGGGAAAGGGCCCATTTACATTTGCATACTGGCAGGTGAGTACAGATCTGGGTGCTGACTTTCAGCTCTTTTGTAGAGGTTAGGTTCTTCGAGTTGACTTCTTCTTTGCAGCGATCCCACCTTTGTTGCCACTTTTACGTATTGGAGTTCACGGCATTGAAGTGACAGACAAGTTGTTAACCAAACTCTTTCTTTTATTTGTTCCACAATGCAACTCAGCAAGCAACAGGCGCGCAGGCCTTATATAGTTTCCCAAACCCAACCAATCACAAGCACATCTTTTTTCACCTTGCGCATGCGCACAAGACCGGCGCCAACCAGTCTGGTCCTGGGCAGCTTCTAAGTTGTCCGGAACCATTTGCAACATTTCTGGGCCTGCTGAATCACTTCAGCAGGCCCAGGACACTATACCTGTACATTTGGTTTTTCTTGCCTAAATGTAATTATGGTGTATGATTACCTATGTTATAAGCCAGAATTTTATTCTGAATTTGGTGAGATATCCCCTTTTTGAGGTGGGCCAGTCAAGAAACCAGCTCCTCAGGTTTGACTAGAATTATACTTTTATAGTCTTGAAAGACCTAATTGTGTTTGCCTTCCCTCCTTTTTACACAGAAGAGAGTTAGCTTGAAGAGAGTTTGATTTTTTTATGCTTTGCTCATTTGTTGGGTGTAAAGATTGTTTTTGTCATTGATGCTGCATAGTTATTCAATTCTTTCAGGCATCATATTTGGACATGTTTTGTTTAAGCATGGTTTATAAAACATAAGCAAGATAAAGGTTCAATACAAAATAGCAACAAGAAAAAATGAGTTGACCAAAGCCAATAAGATCTGGTGGAGCTGAAACTCTTGAGGTAAGCAAGATTACTAGGAAACAAAATTTATCTGGCCAACAAAAGGAGGCTATCTTCTGCCCCTTTCATATTTAAGTGTGAGATTTTAGTATATATATAAAGCAAATGTTTTATCAAAAGTTGTATCAAAATATTGATGTACAGACTTTGTCAATGTGAGCATCTTTACTGTTGCCTTTCTATTAACTTAGAAGAACATAGAAATCCTATATTTTCTATTATATGCTGTGCCGTCTGAATGGATTGCTCATTTTTTTCTTCATTTTCCAGCTATGGGTTTTATTTGTTCAACCCAGCCAAGGCTATTAAATTCGTTAAATTGCATTGGTCATCCTACCAATTTAGAGATATTAAAAATATACTGAAATATGATAAAATATGTTGAAATATGAAAAATGCTGAAAACTGTTTCTTGATGTTTTGTCACATGGGCTCTTCTGGGGAAGTGGTAGAAGCCACAGGGGGAGGGGAGGATAAATTTTGCAACTATCAATTATGTTGTACTTGTATTTGTATAATTCCCTTTCTAAATCTTATCTGTTGTGCATCTTGTTCTGTGAGTTTTTTTTTACCAATTTCCATGGATTTACTATATTATTTTTTTATGTTATAGGCATTGTATAAGTCTCTATGAGCTTACATTATGTCTCATTCTATGAGTCTTGTTTTAGGCATGTATCTGCAGTCTCATCAGAGAGCCAAATGCACCCTACAAAGGGGTGAGGCTTACAATACAACAGAGCAATAATCATGTTTTTTGAAGTCCCACACTAATGCCACTGATTTTTATGGTTTATTATGTACCTATTGGCAATCCACTAGATTTGTATGGGTTTCCTGATACTTCTTTTTGGCCTTTATTGTTTTTAGGACATAACATAACTTTTAGGACTTAACATAAATTTTCAACCACTGCATAATCATCTAAGCTTAACTAGTCCAATTCTCAGCTCTCTGCCACAGCCAGGACATCCAGAATAGAGGATGGGATTTTTTGATAACTAAAGGTGAAAGAGAATCTGAAGTGATGAAACATGCTTCAGGGAGGTCTTCTCACTTGATCAATGTTTCACCTCTTACAATCTGGACTTTTGGTATGACTACAGCTATTAACAATATGGGATATAATTATTCTATGTGAGATGATAACTGGTCCTGGAGTATTTGGAGATAGCTCTTGTGCTCTTAATGACCAATTATGTTAAAAAGCAAACAAAAATCAGTTTTATTTTGGTGTACAAGTCTCTTAAGGGAAACAAAACAAAGATTATGATTATGACTTATATGACAGTGAGGACAATTAACCAGTGGAACAGCTTGCCTCCAGAAATAATGGGCGCTCCATCACTGGAGATTTTTAAGAAGAAACTAGACAGTCATTTGTCTTAGATCATATAGGCTCTCCTGCTTGAAGATCTCCAAGATCCTTTCCAGCTCTGTTCTGTTCTGTTCTGTTCTGTTCTGTTCTGTTCTGTTCTGTTCTGTTCTGTTCTGTTCTGTTCTGTTCTGTTCTGTTCTGTTCTGTTCTGTGCTGTGCTCCTATTCTATTCTATTCTATTCTATTCTATTCTATTCTATTCTATTCTATTCTATTCTATTCTATTCTATTCTATTCTATTCTATTCTATTCTTAATTAACAGTCAAAATAGAAATATTTATGACTGCAGATAGAGGTTTCATTACATGAAAATTAGTGAGACAGCATTTGCTTAGCATTTGCTTATCTTAGGGCTGGTTATTGTAACTTTTCAGCTGGAAGAGCATTTAAGTGAATAATTGCATAAGGTAATTTTCTGATATAATGAAATAAGAAGTTAGACAATTTGGGGGGAGAGAATAAAGTATTATTCTTCAAAAGATACTTTAAGTATTACTGTTGAAAAAATAATGCTGAGATGTCATGGATCATAGCTGTAATAGGTTGTATTTCATTTTCTATCCAATCCTTACAATAGACATTATTAGTTTGTATTGAATGGGAGACTGCCTTTTCAAACTGAGTTTTAATCGCCTTCTTAATGTTGGATAAGGGGATTTATTACTATATTCTGCTAATGTTTGATGTCATTTGATTAAATGCAGTGCTTTTTTGTAAAAAAAAAAAAAAAAAAAGGGGTGCCAGAACTCACACATCTCATACAACCCGCCTTGCCTACCCTGCAAGGTTCCATCCAAAAAAGGTGCTGAAATTCCGTTCTGGGCGTTCTATGAGGAAAAAAGCCCTGATTAAATGTATTTGACAGTGGTATAATTGTGCCTTTATCATCAAGTGAATATCCAAATACCAGTTATATTGTAACTAAAATTCTTTAATTTTCTATTTAACAATATGCCACTAAATATATATTTATCAATTTTATATTTATGTATTAGTTTAAAGGCTTTTTATTTTATTATTATAGTCTAATATCTGGTAGGGAAATTGAGAAAAAAACTATCACCGTCATTACCCAGAGAGAAATTTTACAAGGAGTAAGTGTCTGCTCTCAAGTTTTCCCAAGTCTAAAACAGCATGGTAAAGTCATGTGGTACAGTCTCTTTGTCCCAAGCCTCATGCATCACAACAAGAGACATAGTAAATATTTTTATATTGATTGGCTAAATTTACATTGCCTTTCTTCTGGAAGCACAAAGCACCATACATAGCTTTTTTTTTTTTTAATTTTCCAACACTACCACAATCCTGTAGGAGTGCAGACACATGATAATGGGTTTAATTATCCCAAGTACTCTTTCATTGAAGAAAATAGACCTGAATCAACTTTGTTCTACTTCTAGGCAATGCTTTTTATCAGTAGATAAGATAACACAACTGAAAACAGGAAAGAAGGAAAAATATGAGTTTGGTACTTGGTTATTTAGTACAGATGTAGTACAGTAATAAGTGACAAGATTGTGCTCTAATATTCCTATCCTACAACTGTGTTTTCCATGCTCTGATTCTCTGTTCATTCTGTCCATCCTTGACATTTCTTGATATTTTTTATATTCACCACATATCAAAATGCCTCCAAAATTTTATCTAATTGAATTTCCCTCCTCTGTTTCCTTGCAGTTATGCCAGCTTTATCATAAATGAAAATGGAGAATCAAACTACAGTGCCTTATTTTCTGCTGCTGCAATTTTCAAAAAATCAGCATCTGCAGGTTTTGCATTTCTTCTTCTTCTTTGTGTTATATCTCGCTACCGTAACAACAAATTTTCTCATTATTTCTGCAGTTGCTTTTGATCGTCGACTGCACAGCCCCATGTACTTCTTTCTCATGAATTTGGGTTTGCAGGATCTGGGCATTGCTTCAGTCATTGTTCCCAAATCCATGATAAATTCTCTCATGGACACTAGACACATCTCTTACATTGGTTGTGTTATTCAATACTTTCTCTTTGTCTCCTTTGAAGCTTCTGATTTATCCCTCCTGACAGTCATGGCATATGATCGATATGTTGCCATTTGTCATCCATTGCACTATGAGATGGTGATGAATTGGAAATACTGTACTGAAATACTTGCTCTTACAGGCCCTCTCTGGATTCCAGCCCAGTGTGTGCGACCAGCCAAAGATGTCGTGGCATCAAGTTCAGAACCCAATACTGGAAATGAAGCAGGTGACTCTTCAGACAGCACAACATCCCTTTTGCTCTCACCATTGCAGTCGGCTGGGGCAATGTGAAGAACCTAACATCCAAAGCGCAGGAGGTTCTGAGGCAACAGGGAAAAAAACCTATACCAGAGAATTTATGCGCTGCTATATTTGCGGTTTTGACTGCAAATTCCTTAGTCATTCTTTGTCTCTCTTTCCTTCTTAATTGTTGTGTGGGGGCTCAAGCCCTCCCAAGTCATCCTTTAGAATCATGGATGATTTCTAAAGAATTATCCTTTAGAATCATATAATATTTGGGTGCAATTAGCTCAGGGGTAGGCAACCCAAAACACTCAAAGAGCCACTTTGACCCATTTCCCACTGAAAACATAACACTGGGAGCAGCAAAACCCTTTTGGCATCTAAAATGCAGATAACGCTACATATATCCTTTTTTTTTACTTTTGTGCTATGTATAAAAAAAACTATAGTGTGTTGCATTTATGAAATCAATGAACTGCTACAAAGAAAACAATTTTGAACTAAAAAAAAGATGCTGGGTTGAAGGTTACCTTCAAATAAAATACCGAATGTTTGAGTCTTCCTCATATTTATTAAATAAAAAGCCAAACTTAACTTATCCGCCTGCAGCAAACCCAAAATGTTGTCTGCTTGTCATTGTGTCTGTCCATCCACCCATCTGTCAGCCTGTTCGTCCATCTGCCCATCCACCAGTCCATCTGCCCATCTGTCTGCTCGTCCATCTGTCTGCCTGTCCATCCATCTGCCCATCTGCCAGTCCATCTGTCCATCCGTCCACCCGTCCATTTGCCCATCCACCAGTCATCTGTCTGTACTGGAGTGTGCAGTCAGCTGACAATGAATTAAAAAAGAATTATTTCACTGAACTTCAAATATATATTTGCAAAATAATAGTAAATTTTTATTTTAGCATGCAACAAAAACATTTTGAACTCCAAAAAAGAAAACTCTGGGTTGCAGGTTACTTTCAAATACAATAACAGCTATTTGAGTCCTCCTCATATTTATGAAATTAAAAAGCCAAACTTAACTTATCCATCTGCAGCAAACCCAAAATGCTGTGCTTCTGTCATTCCATCCATCCTGTCCACCCATCAGTCCATCCGTCCGCTTGTCCGTCTGTCTGCCTCTCCATCAGTCCATCTGCCCATCCTTCAGTCCATCTGCCCATCCGTCAGTCTATCTGCCCATCCATCCACTTGTCTGTCTGCCTCTCTGTCAGTCCATCTGCCTGTCCATCCGCTTGTCCGTCTGTCTGCCTCTCCGTCAGTCCATCTGCCCGTCCGTCAGTCCATCTGCCCATCCATCTGCTTGTCCATCTGTCTGCCTCTCTGTCGGTCCATCTGCCCCTCTGTGAGTCCATCTGCCCGTCTGTCTGCCTCTCCATCAGTCCATCTGCCCATCCGTCAGTCCATCTGCCTGTCCATCTGCTTGTCCATCTGTCTGCCCCTCTGTCAGTCTATTGGCCCGTCCGTCCGCTTGTCCGTCTGTCTGCCTCTCCGTCAGTCCATCTGCCCATCCATCAGTCCATCTGCCCGTCCGTCAGTCCATCTGCCCATCCGTCCACTCATCTGCCTGTCCACCAGTCCATCTGTTTGTCTGTACTGGAGCGTGCAGTCAGCTGTCAACAAATAAAAAAAGGACTATTTCACTGAACAGCGTCAAATATATATTTGCAAAATAATAGCCAGTTAAAATATTTACTTTACCTGGTTAATGTGATTTTTGCTTCTCAACATCAGCACACAGCATCTGAACATCAGGGCTGTAAGACGTCACCTTCATCTTTAGACAAGATTGCAGGCTGTTATCTGTGAGGTGTGAACGATATTTGTTTTTAATATAGTTCATGTTTGAAAAGACCTGTTCACATACGTATGTGGATCCAAAGATCGACAGGACTCCAAATGCGTATTTTTTTCATATTTGAGTAAGTGCTGGGGATGGCATTCCATATGTTGAATATAAGTTTGTCCTGTTTGGGAAGGTTTTCAATGTCACTCCATTTGTGATTCAATGCAAGATTGGCCTTCTGACGGGCGACATCTTCAAGATTATCTGTCAAGCGTTGGAACTTGGGCACCCATATATCTTTGTCGGCTATGTCTGCAAGTTCCATCTCCAGGTCGGATTGACTTACCCCTGCAAATGAAATCATATTCAATGCAGATGGATCACTGGTCAGGGGAGTGACAGGGAAACATAATGTGTTTCTTTCCTTTCTGAACTCACAGAATCGCTTCCCAAATGATGTTTGCATTGCAATGATTGCAGACTGCAAATACTCTGAATTTATCATATTGTCACCTTCTTTGAACTCTCTGTAAATCTCTGCCAAACACTGTCAGCTTGCGCTCAAATGCCAAAACTTTCTCCAGCATGTGCAGGGCTGTGCCTCCTTTACCCTGAAGAGTTGTGTTCAGCGTGTTCAGGTGTGCTGTCATATCTACTATGAAGTGTAGCTTTTCCAGCCACTCTGGCCATTCTAGCTCAGGAAAGGTGAACCCTTTGCTGCCCAAGAAAGTTTTCACCTCTTCCAGACAGGTAGCAAAGCGTTTTAGCACCTCCCCTCTGGACAGCCACCAGACTTTGTTGTGCAGCAGGAGATCAGAATATGCGCTTTCCACCTCCTCTAGTAGCAAATGGAACTGACGGTGATTTAAACCTTGTGCCATTATTTTATTGACAATCTGAATGACAATATTCATCACTTCTGTGCATTCCGGAGGAAATGTTTGAGCACACAACGCCTTTTGGTGCAGGATGCAGTGACATGTTAGCAGCTTTCTACCCAGCGACTTCTGCAGTAAAGCCACAAAGCCCTTGTGCGCTCCTGTCATACTCGGTGCCCCATCAGTAGCCAGGTGGGTGGTGTTTATTTCATTGGTTCTTAAATAATCCAAGAAAGCCTCCCAGATATCCTCTCCCCGTGTTTGGCCTTTTAGTGGTATCAACTCAATCATTTCTTCCTGTGGCCCAGCAGAGTTCACATATCGGCAGAACAGCGCTATTTGTTCAATATCACTTTTGTCTTTGGATGCATCACAGGCAATTGAGTACACCTCAGCTGAATTGATGTCTTTAATTTGCTGTCCGGTGATGTTTTCTGCCATTTTTATGGTTCTGTCTTTGCAGAGAGAGGCATATTTCTGGTTTTCTGCATAATTTCACTCTTGTTTTTGAAGTCCGAGAATAGATGTTCTGAAATCTTAATGAATGATTCCTTGATATACTCCCCATCTGTGAACGGCTTCCCGTGTTTGACTATTTCCTGAGCGGCCACAAAACTAGCATATGTAGTTGAATTTGCAGACATCACCCACTTCTTAAAATGACTCTTGCTCAGATCAACCTTCCGCATCAATTCCGAAAGAGCTTTTTTTCTCTCATCTCCATCGGGGTATTTTTCAGCAAAGGCTACGTGTTTATTCTGGAAATGTCCTGCAACATTCGACTTTTTGTTGTTTGCCAATTTCTCACCACATATTAAACATACTGGTAAACCAGTCTTGTCAGTTGTGAAAGGAAATGAATGTGCCCATGTATCATTAAACATTCTGTTTTCTTCTGAAAATTTTCTTTTCTTGCATGATTTATCCACAGTTGGCCTACTGGGGGTCGAAAAGAACAATAAATCTCATGCCGGCGGGTGTCACACATTGGCAATTATAACTAGTACCGGGAATCAAATAATTTAACAACCAGTTCACTGCAAAATTCCCCCCACTACCTCCCCCCACCCTGGTGGAGCAGTCCACTGCCACTGCTGCTTCCCCCCCAGGACGGAGTGCTCCACCACTGCTTTACCCAGTGGTGAAGGTGGAGTTTGGGAGCAATCCAGCTGTTGCATTTCCACTTCCTTCAACTATGATCCCCCTTCTCCAGCCAGCCAACTCTTCATGAATTTAACATGGACATTAAAATGTTTCACCACCTTTACCAATATCACAAAGAAAAGTTTAAGAACTTTAATTGTGCTTGATCAGGTTCACTTATTTTCCTCCAGTCACTCTCTTTGCATCTCTTACCCACTTCATCACCCTCTGAAAGCCAGAGGACTCACAATGATCCACACTCATAGAGAGGATCCTGCAATCTAATTTGAGCTGTCATAACTTTTTTTATAGCAGGTTATTCTCTATCTCTCTTTGTCTCCATCTTTGTCTCTGTCTCTCTCTTATTACAATGTTCTCTCTTTTTCAAATATTTTTTTTAAGAATTATAAATGAAAAGAGTAAAAGCTGGTGCAAACAATAAAAAACACAAATAGAAAAATAGAAAAGAAAACAAATATGTGTGTGGGGGAGAAAAGAGTAGGAGAAAGAGGGGAAAAAACCCTTTCTCCTTCATCCTAACAGGTAAAACCAATTTTAAGCTAATCTACCATCTTTAAATACAGCATAATTATCCCTATATTTCATCTCTTAATTAAACAAACATCAAAATATTTCATTAAATGTTGTTTACTAAAAGTCTAGTAAGGACAACCACATATTCATATTCTCCTTCTCTCTCTCTCTCTCTCTCCCCCCGTCCCTCCCTCCCTCCTTCTCCCAGAAAAGCATTTACTTGGAAAGTAGGACAAGGACCTGCAGAATTAACCAACCGGCTTTCTTTTTCTTTATTCAGAAAAGTATTCCAGCAGTGTTCAACAAATCACTGTAAAGAGACAAATACCTTCTTGTTAACCATTTTATTTGGATGAGTTGGATTTGTGTTGTTAAGTGAGACATTTAATGAGTTTTGTCCCATTTTGCAACCTTTCTTACCACCGTTGCTAAGTGAATCACTGCAGTTGATAAGTTAGTAATCAGGCAGAGAAAGTGGAAATTACACATTGCTACTAAAAGGGCTTGTGGTTCCCTGTGCGATGCAAGAAATATGATATTCAGGGGTGCTCCTGAAGAAAAGGCTGTGTGCAGGTAGAAAGGGTGATATGCCAATAAAGGGGTGCAATGATTACAATAAGCTCCTGCATATAGAATAGAATAGAGCTGGAAGGGACCTTGGAGATCTTCTACTCCAGTCTCCTGCTCAAGCCCGTGCAGAAAAGTGGGGGTCTTTAAATAGTCATGTCCACTTTTCCCCCCTTTTCCCCTATTTTTTTGCAGTGACCGGTTGCAGACATCCACATGTGTATGCGTGTCAGGTTTGGAAACCTCCCTTTAAGTCTGTGCGTGTGCACAGACATACATTGACTTAGGAGCGAAAACACTGCTGGTAGATCTTGTGGGATTTTTGCATGCAGTTTACTTGTGTGTGGGGGGGAGAGGAAGCATGGAGCAGTCGGTCAGACCTCAGATTGTTTGCTTATTGAGAGAGAGAGAGAGAGAGAGAGAGAGAGAGAGAGAGAGAGAGAGAGAGAGAGAGAGAGAGAGAGAGAGAGAGAGAGAGAGAGAGAGAGAAAGAAAGAAAGAAAGAAAGAAAGAAAGAAAGAAAGAAAGAAAGAAAGAAAGAAAGAAAGAAAGAAAGAAAAATGGAGGGGAAAGAAAGGAAGGAAGGAAGGAAAAGTGAGAAAGAAAGAAAGAAAGAAAGAAAGAAAGAAAGAAAGAAAGAAAGAAAGAAAGAAAGAAAGAAAGAAAAGACAAGAAAGGAAGAAATTTGGCAGGAAGAATATGGGAAGGAAGGAAGGAAAAAAGAGAAAGAAAGAAAACAGGAAGAAAAAGGAAGGAAGGAAGGAAAAAGAAAGAAAACAGGAAGAAAAAGGAAGGAAGGAAAAAGAGAAAGAAAGAAAACAGGAAGGAAGGAAGAGGAAGATATAACCTTCAGCAAAGCAACATCCCTGCAAAAGAAACACATTTGCACACAAGCAGCTCCCCCCTCAGCCTCGCTTGCAAAAACCTTGCCCTGCCCAACGCCGAGCCCATTTACAATGGGAGCAGCAGGCAAGGCAAAGGCTTTCCTGGGAGCAGGGAGGTCTCCAGCAGCCTCTGGAAGCTGAACCCCCTCCCCCCATCAAGCCTTTCAGCCGGGTGACTCTGAGCCTATTTACAACGGGAGCAGCAGGCAAGGCAAAGGCTTTCCTGGGAGTAGGGAGTTCTCCAGCAGCCTTTGGAAGCTGAGCCCCCCTCATCAAGCACTTCAACCGGGTAAAACGAGGCCATTTTGAAAAGGGCCTTCTCACCTTTCTAGCAATCTGTGAAGACTGAAGAGAAAGAAGAAGTTTGTGGGCAGTCCCACAAACCAGAGAAGTTCGTCCAATGAATTCAAACTTCACAAGTTTTTTTTCATGAGAAGTTTGAATTGATTGGTTGAACTTCTTTAGACCCATTTTTTTGGGGGGGGAATGCACATGGGCTGGGAGCCGCAGGAGACGGCTCAAAGAGCCACATGCAGCTCCGGAGCCATGGGTTGCCAACCTGTGAATTAGCTAATGTAACACAAGTGACAGACTTTTATATTTCTGAATCATTTGACATGGAAAATCTACTCTCTACCTGTCTTATACCTGTGTGTGTCCCAGCTTCAGTCTTAAAAAATTGATACCTTAGGAAATTGGTGGAGTGCTCTATGGTGATGGCTTCCCATTGGCCTTCTCAGAAAGATTGTTCAATATCTCATTATAATAGTTGCTATCCTTATCAGCTGTTGTTGTTTATTTCAATGTCTTTTCTCTTTACTTAATAAGATGTCTTGCAATCTTCCATACTAAACTAAGACCCACTAACTACTCCAGCTTAGGATAATGTCTTCACTAATAAAATAAAGAAGAGTGAGATGTGGGGAAAAATGCACGCGCAGCAAACTGCCATGCTTTCCCCTCCACAAACCTCATAACCTTTTGATACTCTTTGTCCCAAGGAAGAAGCCAGAAGGTCATCCCCTTTTGACTTAATACCTCACCTATCTAATTTCCTATCTCTTCCTGTCTTTGTTAGTTCCTTCTGCTTTTCATCTCCCTGTATTTGTTTTTACCTGGTCTTTGAACAAGTAATATGTTATTAGAAAATAGCTGCTTATATGAAGGAATTTTCCAATGAAAAAACTTTATGTCAGCATCTAATGTTTAAACTTATGAATGTAAAATGTAAGCATTTAATGTAAAAGCTTATGTATGTAAAAAGGATATAAAAACCAATAAACACAGAGAGATTCTCAAGCTGTCTCAAGCTGTGACAAACAGCTCTGCGGCAGCTTCAAACCTTTGCTCAAGAAATTCCTGCGTCTTTTTCTTAGCATCATTACAGCAGCCCCCCATTCTGTTAACAAATATGAAATATTATTATTCTATGGGATAGAGATAACTGGTCCTGGAGGAAGCTGTTGTGTTCTTAATGGCCAGTTAATAAGCACAGAAGAGTCAGTTTCATTTTGGTATACAAGTCTCTTGAGAGAAACAAAATAAAGATTAATAAACATTCAGAATAGAAATCTCTATGACTGCAGATAGATGTTTCAATACATGAAAAATAGTGAGACAGCATTTACTTAGTGGTAAGATATCTAACACTCTTAAAGGCATGGAATACATAATCTATATAGAGACAAATTGTCAGTTATAAATGGAAAGTTTAACAAAAAAGATATTTCCCATTTTTTCTGGCACAAATTGGTGTTTATTTCAATATGTTTTATGTGTTATATTTCAGGGTTGGTTTTATAACTTTTCTGCTGGAAGAGAATTTAAGTGAAAAATTGCATGAGGCAGTTTTCTAATATAATGGAATAAGAAGCTAGGCAATTTGGGGGGGGAGAGAATAAAGGTTTCTTTATGTTTTTTCCCCCAAATATTGGAATTAGGCAGTATATATAAAGATACTATTAAGCAGAATACCATTTGGAGAGATTTTTGTGTAGACTTTAAATAATGAATAAACAACATATTTAACATTGGTGCCTTTTCCACATAATTATAAAAAATAAAAAACAGTTATAATTTGCAGAAATTTGGACCAAATCTTCATGCACGAAGTGATCACTAATAGGTGATCAGCACTGGCAAAGTCATCTCATAATCTATCTGTATATGAATAAAAGAACTGTATACCGGTAGTAAGATTACTAAATTTCTTTTTATTTCTGTTTTTAAACAAGTTACAGTAAGTATTATTCTTCAAAATGTGCTTTAAGTATTACTGTTGAAAAAAAAATGTTGAGATATCATGGTTCATAGCTGTAATAGGTTGTGTTTCATTTTCTGTCCAAACTCTACTACAGACATTATTAGTTTGTATTGAATGGGAGACTGCCTTTTCAAACTGAGTTTTAATTTCCTTGTAAATGTCGGATAAGGGGATTTATTACTATATTCTGCTAATGTTTGATGTCTTTTGATTAAATGTATTTGACATTGGTATAATTGTGTCTTTATCACCAAGTGAATATCAAGATACCAGTTATATTGTAACTAAAATTCTTTCATTTTATATTTAACAATATGCCATTAAATATATATTTATCAATTTTATATTTATGTATAAAGGCTTTCTATTTATTATTTTAGCCTAATATCTGGCAGGGAAATTGAAAAAAAACTATCACAGTCATTACCCATAGCAAAATTATATGAGGAGCAAATGTCTGCTCTCAAAATTTCCAAATAAGAAACATAGCAAATATTTTTATATTGATTGGCTAAATTTACATTGCCTTTCTTCTGAAATCACAAAGCACCATATATAGTTTTTTTTTCCCAACACTACCACAATACTGTAGGACTGATGATGGATTTAATTATCCCAAGTAATCTTTTATTGATGAAAATAGACCTGAATGGCTTTGTTCTACTTCTAGGCAATGCTTTTTATCAATAGATAAGATAACACAATTGAATACAGGAAAGAAGGAAAAACATGATGTAGTATAGTAATAGTTGACAAGAGTGTGCTCTAATATTCCTATACTACAACTCTATTTTCCATGCTCTGACTCTCTGCATGCTGTCCATCCTTGACATTTCTTGATATTTTTTATTTTCACCACATATCAAAATGCCTCCTCCAAAATTTTATCTAACCAAATTTCCCTCCTCCATTTTCTTGCAGTTATGCCAGCTTTGTCATAAACGAAAATGGAGAATCAAACTACAGTGCCTTATTTTCTGCTGCTGCAATTTTCAAAAAATCGGCATCTGCAGGTTTTGCATTTCTTCTTCTTCTTTGTGTTATATCTCGCTACCGTAACAACAAATTTTCTCATTATTTCTGCAGTCGCTTTTGATCGTCGACTGCACAGCCCCATGTACTTCTTTCTCATGAATTTGGGTTTGCAGGATCTGGGCATTGCTTCAGTCATTGTTCCCAAATCCATGATAAATTCTCTCATGGACACTAGACACATCTCTTACATTGGTTGTGTTATTCAATACTTTCTCTTTGTCTCCTTTGAAGCTTCTGATTTATCCCTCCTGACAGTCATGGCATATGATCGATATGTTGCCATTTGTCATCCATTGCACTATGAGATGGTGATGAATTGGAAATACTGTACTGAAATAATAATTCTAGTGTGGCTTACAAGTCTCCTCTTTGGAATCTTGCATACCATTGGCACTTTTTCCATCCGTTTTTGTTCTAATATGATCAACCAATTCTTCTGTGAAATTCCACAATTGCTAAAACTATCCTGCTCTGGATTAAATCTACTTGAGGTTGGTATTCTTGTGTCTGGTATCATTGTTGGACTAGGTTGTTTTACTTTTATTATTGTATCTTATGCAGTGATCTTTAGGACAGTGTTAAGAATCCCTTCTGAACAAGGAAGGCAAAAAGCCTTATCCACTTGTATTCCCCATCTTACAGTAGTGTCTGTGCTAATATTAAGTGGATGCTTTGCCTATCTGAAACCTTCCTCTAACACTCCGTCTTACATAGATTTGGGGTTGACTGTTCTGTATGCCCTCATTCCACCTCTGTTCAATCCAATCATCTATAGCATGAGAAATAAGAATATCAAAGGTGTCCTTTCTCAGCTGTGGAGATTGTGACAAATTCTTTTAATGTTGTTTATATTCTATTCAGCATCATTTTCCTGTGAATAAATATGATAGAAAGGGATAGTTGGGATGGAGGCAAATCCAACCTCTCAAATTTGAAGAACCTATCACTCCATATATTGCTTAGCCAATGTCCCACATCTCTGATTACTGTTCATGCACTTTACAGATGCTAAACATGGATTTAATTTAATTTAATTAATTTAATTTAATATTCACATTTATATGCCGCCCTTCTCCGAAGACGCAGGGTGGCTCACAACATTCTTGGCAGTTGCAGCATTTTATATGCTAACAATTCCTTATGTTTAGTGAAGTGAGTATCAGGGTGTAATCCGATTGGGGAAACAGCTGAAATGCAGAGGAGGTTTAAATGATGTGTTCCATTTTTCCCTATATGAAATGGCTTTCCCCTAATGCTGCCCCTCTAATACTGGGACCTCTAAGGCTTTAAGACGAGACTGGATTTCTGTTTGAACAGGAGGTTGGACTAGAAGAGCTCCAAGATCCCTTCCAGCTCTATTCTGATTGATTGATTGATTGATTGATTGGTCCATAATATGGCCAGCTAAAGCTTCAGATTTTCCAAAGTATATAGGCCTCTATAACATTTCCCTCCTGAAATGGTTATTTTCTCACAAACTTTGATATTTTGCTCCTTTCAGTGAGCCTCAAGTCCTGGCAACTGTGCTCTATATTTTTCCTGGCAACATTTTTTTCCAGAAAAGTTTGCCATTGCCTCCATTCAAGGGCTCAGAGAGAGAGACTGGCCCAAAGTCAAAAGTTAGAAGTGCTTTGGCAGGACCAAACATCTAACAGGGGTGTGCAAACTGTGTGAACTGATACTATCTCATGTAACCTTTTGATAACCAAAGGAAATAAAAAAGCAAGAAATTAAATTAAGATAAGGCATAATTCTACTAGAACTTCAAATAAGCTTTCACATGTTTTACAACTTAATACAAAATGGAAGAGATAAGGCATGTTCCTTTGTCCAATATCTTGAGAAGGGAAGATAGATCTACGCTAGCAGTTCTCAACCTGTGGGACGCAATACCTTTGGGGGTCAAATGACCTTTTCACAGGGGTTGCCTAAGACCATCAGAAAACACATATTTTCGATGGTCTTAGGAACCTGTCTCACTTTCAACTCCCCCTAAAATTCTTCATTCAGGCAGGCTTCCAGAGTTCAGCCGGCAGGATGCAGGTAACCCCCCACCTCTCACAGCACCGCACCATTCCATGTCCCGTGTCTCAAGCCTCCATGGCACAAAACAGCTGGCATGGTCCCCAATGGCTGCTGATGCACTCCCCACTGCTGGCGATCATGCAAGCCCTGGCAATTGCTCCAGCCAAAGAATTGGGTGGCTGGGAGGATGCTGCGGTGCTGATCTTCTGTGCCTGTCAGCTGGCGACCCCCTGAATGTGCGCTTGTCAGCTGGGAAGTCTGGTGACAGAGCTGGCTGGTGTGGAGGGCGATGGGGAGGTGGCGGCTCAGCAGGCGGGTTCCTGCCTGCCCATGAATGTCAGGCCCATGGGGCTCGACACAGAGTCGATGGCCCAACATAACTTCCCTCCTCAGATGAGAAAGAAGGAATCTCTCTTGCCCATGTCCCCCCTCCAAGGATATTGTAAGGACCCTCATCTTAAGAAAGCAGAACTCTTGGAAACAATTTCTTCCAACAGGAACTTTTATTAAGGGTAGTTGATAGCAGGCATAACAGGATCTGTTATGGAGGGATTCCTTTACAGATCAATACTTTAAAGTGTCCCCAAGCAAACCCCACCCCACAGTTCATTCGGATGGTTCAGACCAGCCAATGCCCAGGTGTTAAGTCCATTGTGGGAAAGGGGAGATAACATTGGTCTGGCTCCAGTCATAGCATGATGTTCAAACAGCTCTTCGGACCTCCTTTTGAGACCAGAGAAATAAGCCAGGCTCTGGAGGTTGTATTTCTTTCTCATCCCCTTTTCCTAGCTGACAGGTTAGGGAGAAGAAATTTCAGAGAGAGAGAGATGGTGCAGGAAGCAAATTGTTACATTGTAGCAGGCAGCAGACACACAGGCAATAAACAAAGCAAAAGATTACATTGTAGCGAATAGAGGAAGCAAAAGCAATAACTCCGCAGGCATATCCCCCCTCCCCTTTGGGAGTATGGCAGAACCCAGGGAAAGGTGAGATTTGTTTTTAGATCAGAGGAGATAGATAGAAATGAAATAGAAATGGGTTCTGATAGATATCTTATGTTAATGTCTTTGAGAAATAATGAGTTTATTGTTGATAACATATACCAAAAGCCATATCATTATTTTGTGATATCTCTGCCACCATCTTCACAATACTTTTGCAAATGTACAGAAAATGGAAGATTCACCATGTATTTTGAGGCTCACTATAAGTGTACTTGGGGATACCATATAATTATTAATCACTTAGGCAATATCAGTAGCTTACTTTGAAGAGGATGAGGACTTTGAACTAAAGGTATATGAAATTTTCTAATACATTTATAGTGTAGTGAATTCTCCAGTCTTGTTTTCTTGTCTTATTCCTTGTCTACATTATGCTTAACTGTTAAAGTTATGATTTTGCTTTGCTTTGCTGAATAAACTGAAGCTTTAAGGGATTTGTGTGTGTGTGTGTGTGTGTGTGTGTGTTGTTTCATTCTAATCAATGACCCTCCTCTTCACATCTTGTGTGGCAAAAAAAAAATGAGCCTATTCTTCTTTAAGAATATTTCTAATTCCAGTTCCATATCAAGATGTCCATGTGAGCTCTTGGTCTGATGAAAGAAGTCAACATTCTATCAAGGATAAAGATAAAGCTAATATTACATTTCTGCAAATCTGTTTATGAGCTTTTTCCTCATGCCTTCATTGGATTACTCAAGTCTAAAAAGATCTAACAGGAGAAATTGCTTGGGCTTTTTATAATCATAGATGGTTTGCTATGTCACACTACATTATGATTAATGGTTTTATTGTGGAATAAAGTACAGTTTTCTGGAAGCTCAAAATAAGCTAAATCACTATTATAAAAGCTATTAACTGCATTCACAACAGCATACAACCCTCCAAATCAAGAAACAATATAATTTAGAAAGTTGTGTAAATAAGGATGTAATAACTCATAGAATAGCCCAAGTCCACATTATTTTCCATATTTATATAAAGTTTCAGCAGAAAAGTCTTTTGCACTGTAAATTCTGTACTACATTTTTAATGAGTGGGGGCAAAATGTTTTCCAAAAATGAGAAAGATAAAGTATTCCTTTATTTGGAGAATATTAGTTGGGGTATTTGATTATACACATTTTGCAAGTGTATAATCCAATACCCAACTAATATTCTCCAAATAAAGGAATAATCTATTTTATTTTTGGAAAACTTGGAAGTGCCCTGGAAATCTCACATGACTGATTACATTTGGCTGTTGATATACCTGAGGAGGGTTTACTGATTAGTAGGTAAACATTTTTGCAACTATATAGTATAGTAACACAATGAGACTTTGTGGATTGGAAATTGGTACTTTCTTTAATATACATATAGACACCAAAATGTAAATTGTACCTGTGATCAATTCCTTCCCTCTTTCTCTCTCACTTTTGCTTTCTGCTTTCACTAAACAAAAAGGTATAGCTTCCTAAATTGTATTTAATTTTATCCCTCACTTCTGCTTTTTACTGGTGTATGATTTATCTTTATTATAAATGAAAAATAGAAACATGGACAAAGTTCTTTTCTTTCTGTTCACTGGACTCTCAGTAATTCAACATCTGTAGGTTTTGCATTACATTTGGCAATTGAAACTGGAAATCTTATCATCATATCTGCAGTAACTTTGGGTGATTAAGTGCACAACCCCATGAATTTCTTTCTTATAATTTGGCTATGTGGGATCTCGGTTCTGTTTCATACACATCTCAAGGCTATAGCAATTTTTTTTCATGTGATACCTTTCTTACTTTGGTTGCTCAAATCATTCTTAAATCTCCTGATTTTGTCTTCCTCTTTTGCCAAGAATCAGGTCAGTGATCAGATACATGGGCAATTGATTTTTTTGGATCCATAGACAATAAGTGCACAGTGAATAAAGAGATAAATAATGAGATGTTCAGCTGTACTATTAATCCAAGCAAACTGATTTAATATATAAGGTAAAAAGTATGCACGCTGTTATGTATTGAGCTTAAACGAGGAACAGGTGCAAGGGAATCATAAGCAGACCATGTGGCCTGCTAGTCAGACTTACTGTCTGGCTGATCATTAGTATGCATTTGAGCAGGAGAATATGTTGCATTGACTGGCTGACAGCGCCCTAAGCTGAATGTATAAAAAGGGGTGGAGCCATTTTGTTTTGAATTCTGTTTAGCTGCAAATAAAGAAGTACCTGCTTGTTACTCCTGCCTCTTCAATGCCTACAATGCAAGAAACAGAACACACACCAAGAAAGATGATATCCACGTGTCTTATAAGCTAATAGGTGCTACTTAGTAACAATAGAGATACCCTAAATTTGGTCAATTTCTGCATTCACACACTTCACTTTTATTTAGCAAACAATCAAAGTATGTCACTAAATTCCCTTAAAAACAGCGGTCCTCTGCATTGCCACTACATCCCCTGACAAATATGGGATATGATTGGTATGTTGCCTTTTGAAAACCAATGCAACATTTTAATTCATTGGAAATCCCATACTGATATCATGATTCTAGCTTGTGTCACCAGTCTTCTCTATGGAGTGTTGCTTACCAGCAGCACCTTTTGATTCCTTTTCTATTATAATGATGTTAACAAGTCTCTCTCTCTCTCTCTCTCTCTCTCTCTCTCTCTCTCTCTCTCTCTCTCTCTCTCTCTCTCTCTGTGTGTGTGTGTGTGTGTGTGAAATTCCACAGTTACTAAAAAGATACTGCTCTAGACTCAACTGGCTAACATTGGAGTTGCTGAAGCTGGATTGCAGGATTAGGCTGTTTTATGCTTATAATATCTTATAACCCTCAAGCAGTGTAGCAGTGTAGAGAATGCCATCTGTGGAAGGACTGGAGATGGCTTTCTCCACATGTGAAGTATTCTCTACCTAAAATGCCAGGTTTTTGAAAGTTTCTTTCAATGATGCTTTCTTTACATCCCCCCCAAATGGACTTTGTACGTGCTGTGTTTAAGCATGGTTTCTAAAATAAGAATAAGATAAAGATTGTGCAAAGCCAATAACAACAGGGAAACTAGACCAAGGGTCTGCAACCTTAAATACTTAAAGAGCCACTTGGTTCTGTTTTCCAGTGAAAAGAAAACATGGGGAACTGCAAAATGTGTGCACGCACATGAGAGATGGGGAACTTGATTAAAGAGTTTAATTAAAAAGAAATAGAGGCTGCTGTGCATGAGTTCTCTGTCTCTCTCTCTCTCTCTCCCTCTCTCTCTCCCTCCCTCTCTCTCTCCCTCCCTCTCTCTCTCTCTCTCTTCCTCTCTCCTCTCTCTCTCTCTTTCTTTCTTTCCTCTCTCTTTCTCCCTCTCTCTTTTTCCTCTCTCTCCTCCCTCTCTCTTTTCTCTCTTTCTCCCTCTCTTTCTCTCTTTCCTCTCCCTATCTCTCTCTCTCTTTCTCTTTCTCTCTTTCTTTCTCTCTCTCTCTTTCCTCTCCCCCCCCTCTCTCTCATGCCTATCTCATCATCCAAGCTGCTGATGACATATGCTAAAAGCCTTATCCAGGTTTTGTGGAAAAGGCTTATGCCTGGTGGGTGGGGGAATGCATGAGTGGCAGGTGCAGGCACACACTCAAAGCTCCATTTGTGATAGTGGTGAGAGCGCATGCCCTCCCCTCATGCAAATGAAGCTTCTCCCGTGAGCGGAGGGTGCATGAGCTCAATCACGAAGCTCCCCTTGCATGATTGGCAAGCACTTCCACTGGTGCATGAAGCCCCATTGTCCTGATGGCCAAATCTGGCCCTAGATTCTGCTTCGGTTTGCCTTCCCAATAAGCAACCGAGTTGGAAGATCATTTAAAAGCAGATTATTAGTGTACCCTGATAAAATGGGATCTCTATATAAAAATGAGAGAGAGAGAGAGAGAGAAAGAGAGAGAGAGAGAGAGAGGGAGGGAGAGAGAGAGGGAGGGACTGAGAGAGAGGGACTGGCCCAAAGTCATACAGCTGGCTACATTTCTAAGGTGAAATAGAAGTTCCAGTCTTCTGTTCTGTTCTGTTTCATTCCGTTCCGTTCTGTTGCATTCCGTTCCATTCTGTTTCACTCCACTCCACTACATTCCATTCCATTCCATTCTCTTTCACCCTAATGTGTGCGGTTTGTTCACGACACATCCGGCCTGTGGGCAGGCAGTTTGACACCTCTGCCATAGGTGACCCTTTTAGTTGTTCATAAAACAGGTGAAATAGCTGGAGTTGGAGGAGTTCGCATGTGTTGTCTGTTGTAAGTGTCCTGTCTAGAAGTTCTCTGATCAGGTCAACTGCTTGTTTCAGGTCTATTGATGCGAACAGTGCAGTAACATTAAATGATATCATAGTTTCATCCTCATCGAAGTAAAGGGGTTTGAGTTTGTCCAAGTATCGAGTGGTGGTGTTTTTGGAGTATTGGGAACCGCTGATGAGATGTTTCAGGCATTTCCAAATTTCTTTCATAAGGTTATAAGTGGGGGGGGGCTAGGGAGTGAGATGATTGGTCTGAGTGGGGTGTTTTCTTTGTGCACTTTTGGGAGACCATTGAACTATGCTATGTTTGAATCGGTTCCTTTCATTCTTTCATATTCCTCCTTGGTGACTCAGTTTAGTTTCTGTATCTTTTTAAAGGTTCTGTTGATTTTGTTGGTCAGTTTCATTATTGGGTCTGTATTGGTGCATCTGTAGGTGTTAAAAAAGCTGCAAAAAGTAAACTGAAATATAAAATATAAACATATATAAATATAAAACAGAAAGCAAGAGAGAGAGAGAGAGAGAGAGAGAGAGAGAGAGAGAGAAGAAAAGAGAAAAATATGATATTAAATATTAAATTATATCTTCCCTAATTACGTTTAATTTAATCTTTAATGTCTGCTCTTTACTGGTGTAACATTTATTTTTATTATAAATGAAACATGGAAATATGTACCCATAGATTTACTTTCTGCTCACTGGATTCTCAAAAGCTCAACAGCTATAGATTTTGTATTGTATCTGGCAATCATATTTTCAATAACTTTGGATGATTAATTAACCCCATGAATTTCTTTCTTATAATTTTGGCTGTATGCAACCTAGGTTTTGTTTCAAGAATTTCTCAAGGCTATAGCAATTTTTTTCATGGGCATGTGACACCTTTCTTACATTGGTTCTTACATGTCATTTTAAGTCTCCTTTACAGCTCCTGGATTCTTCCTCCTCTTTTGTCAGATGTCAGGGCAGTGATAAGGCGCACAGGCCATAGATTCTTCTGGATCCATAGACAATAAGTGCACAGTGAATAAAGATATGTTAATCTCTAATATTAATCCAAGCAAACTGACCTTAAAACATAAGATAAAAAGCATAAACACCAAACAATACCCAAATCTCTTATAAACTCATAGGCGCTACTTAATAACAACAACAGAGATACCCCAAGTGTGGCCATTTCCCAATATAGTTAATCCTCAACATACAACCCCAAAATATATGTTGCTAAATGAGAAATTTGTTGCATTTTGCCCCATTTTATGACTTTTCTTGCCACATTTGTAAAGTGAATCATTGCAGTTCTTAAATTAACAAATAACATAGTTGTTAAGTGAATCTGGTTTCCCCATTGACTTTTCTTGTCAGAAGGTTGTAAAAGCTGATCACATGATCCAGAAATTACCTTCCATTTTACAGCTGCATGATAAAAAAGTTTTGATTGGGTAAGAAAACGTCATCTGTATTCAGATATTTTGAATAAAAATAAAAGAAACATTTGCTAAGGAAAAACATGAGAATGGATATAATAAAGGCTGGGTTTGCTGAAAAAGCAACTGTTTTATCTACACTGTATGGAGTACTTCTCTGCCAGGTTTCCAAAGGGAGGCTTTCTACTTTTTTCCAGAAGGTTAAAACTTATGACAAATTTAAAGAGGCAAAATTAAAATATGAGAAAACCATGTTGTTAACCAATTCAACAGTACTACAAAATCCATATTGCAAGTATTACACACTCCATCCTTCATGGCTCTCTGTTCCCTATCTTATAGTAGTTTAACTATTGCTTAAACTGGCTTGTTTGCATATCTGAGACCGCCCTCTAGCACCGCAATCTATTTAGCTTTAGCATTATCTATGTTATATTCCTGTCTTTCATCTCTTTTCAATCCATCTATAACATAAGAAATAAGAATAAGAATTACACGCTACTTAAAATGCAGAGTTTTTGAAAGTTTCTTTCAATGAGACTTTATCTTTTATCCCAGAAATGGACTTTGTACATGCTAGTTTTAGCCATGGTTGGTAAACTAAAAACAAATGAAAGGTTCAGTCCAAAATACCAACAAGGAATAAATGAGGCAGCCCAGAGCCAATAAGAATTAAGAAACTGAAACCCTCTTAAGGTCATTAAGACTTCTAGATAACCATATCCACTCATTCAATGAAAGGAGACATAAAAGGCTATTTTCTAACATTTTCATATATAAATGGGAGATTTTAGTGTATATGTAACAGTAGTAGGGCTTGCTTTACTGATGTTTCCAATGTAATCACTCTTGCCTATGGACCCTGCTGTTTTTATTTCCAGCTGCTGACTTGTCAGGAACAATAACCAGATCCAAACAGGAAGAGCTCAATCAGCTGTTTTGTTGGTCAAGCCTATACAAAGGAATCTTCTCAGACTGATGATTAGCACTTGGGGGAGAGTAAATAAGGTCCAACAGCATTGGGGGAAGGGGGAAAGTCAGATTTTGGAATTCCAGACCAATTCCCCATTTGACTCCCCCTGGCTCAGCCACCCTCCCTGTATAATTGGAACACAGGCACATTCAACCTTTCAATCCAGAAGAACTGGAACTCAAGAAGTTAATCAGCAAACATTCTTTATCCCTGATTATTGTTAATGCAATTTAAAGATGCTAAATTTGGGTGATTGGCAGCCTCTGCCTTGACACAGAATAGCCATTCTTGATTTCTGGTGAAGTGTGTAGCAGGATACATTGCAATTGTGGTGTGGGGGGATTGCAATTGTGAACTTCTTCAAACTATGTGGCCTATTTTTCCTTGAGCTTTCTGTATAAAATGTTTTCCCCTACAATGCTTGCAGATTATGCGACTTGTTAAAGCTTCAGCTTTTCCAAGAGTTATCTCTTTAAATTGTCATTTGTGCACACACTTTGATATTTTGTTCCTTTTTGTCAGTTTTAGCACCTTGAAACTGCCTGGAAAATTCACTGCATTTTTCTTGACAAGGTTTTTCAGAAGGGGTTTGACACTGCTTCCTTCCCAGGGCTGAGAAAGTGAGTGACAGGCCCAAAGTCACCCATCTGGTTTCATTCCTACAGCAGGACTAAACATCAGTGTCTCCTGATTTCTAGTGTGGTGCCTTAAACACCTCACAAAACAGGTTCTTACTTATTTTAGTTCAGGTGTATTCTTTTTTTCTCTTAGAAGTACTTTGGCAAAACCAGGCACTTGATAGGGTAGGCAGGATGGGTGATCTAGTACTATCTACTGTAACTTTTTTATAACCATGGCAATATGAAAAAGCAAGTCTATATCATAATTGTAATAGAACATCATATAAGCTTACAGTAACCATGCAACATGATGTAAATTGGAAGAGATAAGAAATACTCCATTGTTTAGTATCCGAAGGAAGAAATCTAAATAGATGTGCACCAGAATGATATTTTATTAAAATTTAATCCAAGCTGCTGATGGCACACTAAAAACCTTCTCCAGGTTTTGTGGTTATGCCTTTTGTGTTATTTATGCCACCATCTGTCCAAATACATTTTAAAATGTATTTCATGTGAATGCACATTAAATTTATATTTAAATAAAGATAGGACAAATACTTCATGAATCAGTATAAGTATACTTTTGGAAGGTGCCATATGGATACTGAAATAACCTAGACAATATCCATACCTTTTGCATGCGTGGTGCGCACACACCGAAAAAAAAATTTAAAAAAATAAAACAAAATCAAAATATATAATTCAAATTAAATCATTAAAGACTCCCTCTCTGTTCCCTCAAAAACTATATTGTATTCAAATTAATATGTTTTTCAATATAATTCAATTAATCCAAGCAATAATCAATAACATTTCATTTATATAAATCAAAATCCTGTATTGAGCTTTACTATTTACAATTACCATATTCCCATTTGGCTTAGATAACCATATTATTAACACTTCAGGCATCTTTCCCTCCCTTTTCCTTAACATAATCAGTAACTCATTTATTAATATAATTTCTTCTTTTATCAAAAATCCCTCTTATTCCCCTTGCTTTACAAAATAGCTTTTCTTCCTAGAAAATAAAAATATTACTCCAGACAATACATTTCTAATCTATTTTAAATCTATAGTCTATCCATCAATCAAAATCTATATAATACTTTTTTAACCCATCCAGTAACATTTAAATCCAATCCAAATTATTATTATATTCCCCATGCACATATTAGTACAAAAAGCAAACATCTTTTCATTAACTTCACATTTAATTACTCTTTCTTCAATCATAATCTCTGGTATCTTATTTGCCAATCTTAAACTTTAAGTCAATTTAACTTTAAGTTAAAAAGCCTTTAACCCATTATGTACTATTTTAGATCACACTCTTAAATCTTATTCTAGCTTTCTTTTTGTGCCAAGCTGGTTTCCCTAACAAAGCCTCTATGTCAATGTGGTAGCATTTGAATCAGGGAAGAGCATCCCCTCTTCTATTTTAGAGACCTGTGTCCTTTGTAGGTAGTCCCTTGTTGTTTAAAGATTCAAGCCTCGACATTTGGCTCTGCTGAATTGGAGACTCACTCCTGACCAATTTTGTAGTTAGTAGTTGGTTAACAACATTGTCATAGTTCTTAATCAATTGTAATTGCAAGTCCATTTCTGTTAATTTTGAAGGTATAGATGGTTTAATTACAATCATTTTTGATAATCAAAAATCTCAACAAGTTGTATATAAGATGAAATAGAATCGTCTTTAATGATGATTGGTTCCTCTTCTATTGTTTTTTGGTCTGTAGGATATTCAGATAAGATCTGAAAATTGGTTTGTAAGTTCAAGATAGAATTTCTGTTTATTATTTCTGTAGTACTTTCTCTTATTTGGCAACATATTTGCTCAGTAGCTTCATAGATTTTCTCCAGTATAAGTTTACAGTTGAAATGTAAATATGATTTCTCCATTTTAA
The DNA here is from genome assembly GCA_034064705.1 of Bothrops alternatus. NCBI lineage: Eukaryota > Metazoa > Chordata > Lepidosauria > Squamata > Viperidae > Bothrops > Bothrops alternatus. Next base: position 1,252,816 of record JARGCV010000156.1, on the reverse strand, counting down.
TGGTAACTAGGACCAGACCTGTTATCTTTTAGTGGAGGCTTTATTCAAAAACATTTAGCCAGTGTCCACCCCCACAAAACAGCTGTTGTTTCTTTGTCTTTTCCTTTATGATAATCTGAAGGTCAAAGCCAAACTCATCATCAGACAGAAAACAAAGAAAGGTACAGTTTTAAATTTCTCCACAAGGTGTCCTCAGTAGACTGTAAAATACTCTTTCCAGACACCAAAGATACCATTGTCAAAGTCAGAAAAAGAAAGAAAAAGAAAAAGAAAGTAATATTTTTCACATATATGCTGAACGAGTAATAAAGTTCAATAGTAAGAATCTTTTCAAGACCCCAAAGTAGATGAAAGTCAAAGATAGTCAATTAGATTCAATTTTCATTCCATTTCACAGCTTTCCTTCCCACACTAGCACGCACTGCTCTCTTAAAACAGGGAAATAGTTCCAAACAAAAATGCTTTTTTCAGGAAACCAAAAAGAAAAAAAGGACTAAGAGAGTAAAGGAAAAATCTCCCCCAGATCAACCATGGTGGTTCTTTGTGCTTAGATGTTCTTCTGACTTCTGGTTACAGCAGCAAAGTGATCAGCCATTTTACTGGCCAATCTTTCCTCTGTCGGCCCTAAGGAGCAATCTCAGACCGCAGACCTCCAGGGTGGCTTTTTGACCCTATTAAGGGTCTACTGGCAGAGGGAAATCAGCCAGCAAAGAGAGCAGTCTCTTTGAAAGGCTGCAAATGCCACGATCTGGATCGGAAGTCCTTCAAGAGTCTTTCTAATGCCCACTCCATCTGGAGATGTCCAGCACTCTGAGATGGGAATTAAAAGTCTGAGACTTACACAGAGAACAAGAGCTTTGGAGTTACGGAAAGATTCCACACCTCCTGTATTCAACAAGCAAGAGGGAAAAACAAAAAGATTTGCTCAAATGAGCTCTAAGCATTTAGACTGTTTTTAACATTGAGAAATCAAAAATTTTCATTAATTCCTCAAAATACCATATTCATTTGCATTAGTGCTACTCTGCTTCAGAGTTATGGAATATGATTACTCAGGCTGTAACACAAAATCTTATTTTGAATTTGAGGAGATATGAGCTTTTTGAGATAGGTCAGTTGAGAATCAACTCCTCAAGTTTACCTGAAATGTACATTTATAGTCATGAAAGACTGATTATGTTTTCCTTTCCCTCCTTTTTATACAGAAGAGAGTTAGCTAGGAGACAGTCTGATATTTTTTTTAATGCTTTCTTCATTTCCTAGGTGCCAAAATGGATCATTTTTGATGTTGTTGCTGCATAGCTTTTCAACTGATTTCAGGCATCATATTAAAGCATGCTGTGTTTAAGCATGGTTTGTAAAATATGAAGAAGATACAGTTTCAATCCAAAATGGGAACAAGAAAGAAATGAATTTGACCAGAACCATTAAAAATGGAAAGAGCTGAAATACTCTTGAGGTAATTAAGACTTCTAGAAAAGAAGATCTACCTGTCCCAAAAAAAGGAGACTTGCAGAACCATGACTATCTCCCAACCTTTTTACCTATCAAGGTAAGATTTCAGTGCGTATATAAAAGAATTGAGTGTGGCATCAAAATACTGATGTACTGACCACCTTTCCTCCCACATAATAACAGTGTAGCCTTTCTTTCTTATAGAAGCATAAGAATTGTGTACATTATATCTGCCTTTAGAGATATTCTTACTGTGTATATTTCTAAAAATTGTTGTGATTATACTTTATAATTGTTGCAAATGTACTATACTTGAGTAAAATATGTTGAAGTATGAAAAATGTTGCAATTTGTGACTTGATTTTTGTCAGATGGGGTATGAATGGGTTATTCTGGGTAAGTGGTACTGATCGTGGGGGGAATAAATTCTGCAATTATCAATTACCAATATTTTATATATAATATATATACACTGATTTTCCAATACAAGTATTTGCATAACTCCTTTTCTAAATATTAACCACTTTGTATCTTGCTCTATGAGATTTTGTACTCATTTTTATGAATTTATTTTATTATTATTATTCTTATAAAAGCTATATATCTCTATGGCCTTACATTGTGCCTCATTCTCTGAGCCTTATTTTAGGTATGTATTAGCAGTCTCATCAGGCAGCCACATGCTCCCTACAAAGGAGTGTGGCTTGCAATACAACAGTACAATAATCGTGCTTTTTTGACTTCCTCACAAATGCCAGCAGGTTCTATTGTTTTATTGTGTAACTATTGGCATTCCACTGGGTTTCTGTGATATTTCTTGATATTTCCTGATATTTCTTCTCTGCCTTTTCCCTTTATAATTTGAAGAATTATATTCCATCTCTAGGTATGTAGACATACCTAGCCAAGGTCAACCTACCCTATCTATGGCATCCAGTATAGAGTTGACAATTTTTAAAAGCTGGAGGTGAAAGAAAATCACAAATGATGAAATATGCAACAGGGAAGTCTTGTCACTTGATTGTGTTTTACTTCTCACAATTTACACTGTGGCCCTCATTCTGTTAATTATATGAGATATTATTATTCTATATGATATGATAATGTCTCCTGGAGGAAACTGTTGTGTTCTTAATGGCCAATTATGTTAATAAGCACACAGAAGTCAGTTTCATTTTTGGTATACAAGTTTCTTGAGGGAAACAAAACAAACATTAATAAACATTCAGAATAGAATTTTATGTGACTGCAGATTGATGTTAAATACATAAAAATTAGTGGGACAGCATTTACTTAGTGGTAAGATATTTAACACTCTTAAAATAATAGAAGACATTATAGTGACAAATAAGTTAGTTATAAATTAAAAATTTAACAGAAACATATTTCCTTTTTTTTTCTAGAACAAATTGGTATTTATTTCAATATGGCTTATTTTTTATATCTCAGGATTGGCTTTATAACTTTTTTGCAGGAGGAGAATTCAAGTGAATAATTGCATAAGATGGTTTTTCTGATATAATGGCATTAGAACGTAGCCTGCTTTGGGGATGAGTACAAAGGATTCTAGTATAATTGTTCAGAAATTTCACCTCAGACAGTAGATTTAAAGACAATTTGGAGAGATTTCTATGTAGCTAATAAAGAATGAATTAATTGCATATTTAACATGCTGGTACCTTTCTGCACGATAATTATAAAAGAATAAAAATAATTTGCATAAATTTGGATCAAACCTTCAGGCATAAGATGATCATTATTAGATAAATTAGCATCAGCAAAGTCTTTTCATAATCTGTCTGAATAAAAAAAAGGATGGTAATATTTCTAAATGTCTATTTATTTTGTTTTATTTTTTGTTTCTTTTTAAACATTTTAGTATTATTGATGAAAACTTTATACTCTGATCCTCACTTCATTAAATATAAAGAATTGTCATCCTGTGGAATGCCAAAACTGTCAAACATACATATTTAGCATCTGTAGAGTGCATTGACAGTAATTTAGGATGCAGGACCTATATTAAGCAATATCTAGAGGGCTAGGTTTGCCTGGTTTGAGATTTTGGATTTCCCTCCCAGCTATTCATTTCTATCTTAATCCTTTATCCATAGAAGTAATAGAAAATCTAGAAAAATGCTAAACTACGGTGAGGTGAACAGAATATAACATTAAAAGAATTTGTCACTCCACAATTGAGAAAGGACAAATTTGATATTCTTATTTCTCATGCTATAGATAATTGGATTGAAGAGGGGTGGAAGGAGGGAATACAGAACAGTCAACCTGAAATCCAAGTAAGATGGTGTGTTAGAGGGAGGTCTCCCATAGGCAAAACATTCACTTAATGCTAACATAGACACTATGAAATGGTGATGAATTGGAAAGCCTGCACTGAAATAATAATAGTAGTGTGGTTTGCAGGTCTTCTATGTGGCACGTTGCATACCACTGGCACTTTCCCCATCCTGTCTTGTTCTAATGTTGTCAACTAATTCTTTTGTGAAAGTCCACAATTGCTAAAATTATCCTGCTCTGTTTTAAATCTACTTGAGGTTGGAATTATTGTAGCCAGTATAATTGCTTTATTAGGTTGTTTTACTTTTATTGTTGTAACTTATGCAGTGATCTTCAAGACAGTATTAAGAATCCCTTCTGATCAAGGCAGGAAATTGATTGCTCTATTTATATGCTAGATTTGCATTGCCCTTCTTGTAGAAAATAAAGCACCATACATAGGACATCCAATTTTCCAAAACTACCCCAATCCTATAGAAGTGGTGAGACAAAATGATGGGTCCAATTATTCCCTGTAGTATTCCATTGATGAAAATGAACCCAAATGAAGTTTCTGACTAGTACATGAAGGAAGAGTACTGGAAGGAAGAAAGAAGGAAAAATATGGGGTTGGTGATTGGTTCTTTAGACAGATGGACAGAAATTGACAAGAATGTGCTCTTATATCTCCATCCTACATTCATGTTTTCCATTCTCTGATCCTCAGTTCATTCTATCCATGCTATATGTTTATTCATGTTTTTTATTCTCATCACATATAAAGTTCCACTTCCCAAATTTTATCTAACTGTATCTCCTTCCTTTGTTTCCTTGCCAGCTCTACTCTAATGAAACATGAAGAATCAAACCATTTCTTACTTTCTGCTGATGGAATTCTCACAAAATCGGCATATGCAGCTTTTGCATTTCTTCTTGTTCTTTGTGTTATATCTGGCAACTGTAACAACAAATTTTATCATCATCTCTGCAGTAATTTTAGACCATCGCCTGCACAGCCCCATGTACTTCTTTCTCATGAATTTAGCTCTGCAGGATCTGGGCATTGTTTCAGTCATTGTCCCAAAATCCATGATAAATTATCTCATGGGTACCAGACATATTTCTTATGTTGGCTGCATTGTTCAAATCTTTCTCTTTCTCTCCTTTGAAGCTTCTGATTTTTTCCTCCTGACAATCATGGCATATGATCGGTATGTTGCCATTTGCCATCCACTACACTATGAGATGGTGATGAATTGGAAAAACTGTGCTGAAATAATAATTCTAGTGTGGGTTGCAGGTCTTCTCTGTGGAATATTGCATACTGCTGGTACTTTTACAATCCTGTTTTGTTCTAATGTTGTCAACCAATTTTTCTGTGAAATTCCTCAATTGTTAAAACTATCCTGCTCTCATTTCAATTGTCTTGTGGTTGGTGTTCTTGTGGCCAGTGTTATTGTTGGACTAGGATGTTTTATTTTTATTATTGTGTCATATGCCACAATCTTCAAGGCAGTGTTTAGAATCCCTTCTGAACAAGGGAGACAAAAAGCCTTATCTACTTGTATTCCCCACCTTATAGTAGTATCTATGTTATTATCTATGTTCTCTCCCCCCTACTTTTTAACATTTACATGAAGCCACTGGGTGAGATCATCCACTGGCACGGAGTAAGATACCATCAGTACGCTGATGATACTCAGCTGTACATTTCCACTCCTGGCCATATCAGTGAAGCGGTTGAGGTGATGTGCTGGTGTCTGGAGGCTGTGAGGGTTTGGATGGGTGTTAACAGATTAAGGCTCAACCCCGATAAGACAGAGTGGCTGTGGGTGATGCCTCCCAAGGACACTTCTATCTGTCCCTCGATTACCCTGGGGGGTGAATCTATAAACCCCTCAGAGAATGTTCGCAACTTGGGAGTCCTCCTCGATCCACAGCTGACATTGGATCATCATTTGTCGGCAGTGGCGAGGGGGGCATTTGTCCAGGTTCGCCTGGTGCACCAGTTGCGTCCTTACTTGGATCGGGAGTCTCTCCTTACAGTCACACATGCCCTTGTCACCTCAAGGATCGACTACAGCAACGCTCTCTACATGGGGCTACCCTTGAAGAGTGTTCGGAGACTACAACTAGTGCAAAATGTGGGCCTTCCTCGTTGTGCCCACATTTCATCAACTCTCCGCATGCTGCATTGGTTGCCTATTGGTCTCCGAGCTCAATTCAAGGTGTTGGTTATTACCTATAAAGCCCTTCATGGCATGGGACCAGGATACTTATGGGACCGCCTTCTGCCACATACTTCTCTACGACCGGTGAGAGCGCACAGGGTTGGCCTCCTCCGGGTCCCGTCAGTGAAACAATGTTGTCTGGCAGGCCCTAGGGGGAGGGCTTTCTCTGTTGTGGCGCCCGCCCTCTGGAACCAATTGCCTCTTGAAGTCTGCGTTTCCCCGACTCTCCCGGCCTTCCGAAAGAATTTAAAAACCTACCTCTGCCGGCAGGCAGGCCTGGGGATGATTGTTGATTGTGGTATGACTGATGAGTATGTATGGGGTTTTATTTTTAATGTTTTTTGTTCGGATTTAGTCGAAATTGTTTTATATATATGCTGTGAGCCGCTCCGAGTCCTCGGAGAGGAGCGGCATACAAATCCGAATAAATAAATAAATAAAATAAATAAACTACTAACTGGATGGTTTGCACATATGAGACCTCCATCTAACACTCCATCTTACTTCGATTTTGGGTTGACTGTTCTGTACTCCCTTCTTCCACCTCTGTTCAATCCAATCATCTATAGCATGAGAAATAAGAATATCAAATTTATCCTTTCTAAACTGTGGAGATTTGAAAAATTCTTTTAACGTTGTTTGCATTCTGTTCACAGTTTTCCATTCTCCTGCCTTATTCTTTATTCAAAGAAGTAAAAGAAAAGTTAGAAAAGAAGCCACTTCTTTTAATGCAGAAGAATGGTAGAACTCAAAAAGTTAGTCAGCAAACATTCTGCATCCCAAATTATTGTTAGTACACTTTTGAGACATCGCTAAATGTGGTCGTTTGGCAGCCTCTGGAATGCCATAGGGTGACTCCCCTTGATTTTTCATGAAGTGAGTATTGTGGAGTAATGTGATTGTGGAAAAGAAATGTAATGAAGAGGGGATTTTTTTCCTCCTTGTGCTTTTCTGTATAAAATGGCTTCCCCTTCATTGCTTGCACATAATATGGCAAATTAAATCTTTAGCTGCTCCAAAGTGATCTCTTTAAACAGTCAGTTGCTCACTCTTTTTGATATTTTGTATCTTTAAGTCAGCCTTAACTCATGGCATCTGCCTAGATCAGGTGTCTTCAAACTTGGCAACTTTAAGACTTATGGACTTTAACTCCCAGAATCCCTCATCCCAGCCAGAATTCTGGGAGTTGAAGTCCACAAGTCTTAAAGTTGCTGAGTTTGAAGACACCTGGCCTAGACAAATACCTGCATTTTTTCTTGGTAAGGTTTTTCAGAAGTAGTTTTCCATAGTTTCCTTCCTAGGGCTAAGGAAGAGGGTCTAAAATCACCCATTTTGTTTCGTTTCTACTGCAGGACTAGATATCACTCTCTACTGGTTTTAACCTTGATTCATCGAATTCTACATCAAACTGTTTTTCACACGCACACCAGAGCATTCTTCCTTTCCCTTAGAAATACTTTGGCAAGATGAGAAACTTAAAAGGATGGGTAGGAAGGATAAGGTGGTACTAACTACCATAACTTTTTGAGAACCACCAAAACTAAAAAAGCAAGATGTGTAAGTCAAAATTGTAAGAGAACATTGTATAAACTTTCAGAAGCAATAGAACTTGATACAAATTGGAAGAGATAAGACATGCTCCATTGCATAACAGCTCAAAAAAAGGAGTATAAATAAATGTATACCAGGATGATATTTTATTGAAATGTGCCTGAGAAGTGTTTCATCCAAGCTCATGAAAAAATATACCAAAAGCCTTATCCAGGTTTGTGTTATCTGTGCTTACATCTGTCCAATACTTTTTTAAAAATTTATTTCAAAGCATGTATATTTAAATGAAGACTCACCAAATAATTTGAATCTTAGTATAAGTGTATTTTGGGAATGTGCTATATGCTTAGTGGAGCTTTAAACTAAAAGGATATAAAATTTTCTCCTAAATTTATGCACCTGTATTGATGGTTGATTTCTTGTTTACTTGCCTTATTTGTGTAATTTCCTGTTTACAGTATACTCTGTGGTTGTAGTTATTACTTTGTCCTGCTTTACTCAATAAAGTCTTTCAACTTTTACTTAACTTGTGTGGATGTCACTTTCTAATCCATGTCTCATATTCACATTTTTGTGTGTCGTAGAAGAATGATCCTATACCCTTCAAGAGTCTTTTGAATGTCAATTCAATCTGAGGATGTCCAGATTTTTGGGGTGGGAACAAAAAGTCTGAGACTTTCAGAAATATTAAGAGCTTTGGAGCTATGTGAAGATTATGCAAATACAAGTGGAGCACAAGGAAGTTAGCTTGAAAGGACTCTAAACTTTTAGATTTAATATACAGAAATCAAAATGCATCACTAAACTTGTCCAAGTACAATGGTCGTTAGGATTGCCACTACTCTGCCTCAAAATTATGGCATATGATTACCCAAGCTGTAACACAAAATCTTACTCTTAATTTGGTGAAATAGCCCCTTTTTGATATAGGACAGTTAAGAAACCAACTCTCAAGTTTAACTGGAATTATACTTTTATAGTCTTGAAAGCCTCTGGTTGTGTTTTCCTTTCTCTCCTTTTTATACAGATGAGAGACAGCTTGGAGACAGGTTTTTTTTAACACTTTCCTCATTTCTTTGCTATAAATATCATTTTTTATATTGTTTCTGCATAGATTTTTAGCTGTTTTCAGGTAATGTGTTAAGGCACACTGTGTTTAAGTATGGTTTGTAAAATATGAGCAAGATAAAGGTTTGAACCAAAATGGCAAGAAGGAAGAAATGAGGTTGACCAGAACCATTAAGAACTGGTAGAGCTTGAGGCGATCAAGCCTTCTATAATTTGCAGGGCCATGAAAGGCTACCTTCTATCCCTTTCTTATAAAGTCATATAAGACTTTAGTTCATTTATTAACTAATTGACAGGCATCAACATATTGATGAAGTGATTTTGTCAATGTGACCACTCTTGCGATCACCCTTGACAAATAATAAATATAACCTTTATTTCTACTAGCTTAGATGAGCATAAGAATCTTGTACTTTCTATAATGTGCTATGCCCTCCCAATGGGATGTTTCTTCTTTCCAGCTATGACTTTGATTCTTTCTACCAAGCCAAAACTACTGAATTACCACATGCAGAAAGAGGTCATCCTACCAATCTACCTCTAGATATATTCTTACTGTCCATGCTTCTGTATATTTCATATGCTGAAATAAGAAAAATGCTGAAATTTGTTTCTTGATATTTTGCTTAATGGAATGTGGATGTAGAAAGAAAGAAATTCTGCAATTATCAACTATCAATAATTTACCACACAAAAATATTTCTACATAAAATTGAGGATGCACTTACTTTCTAATTCAAGTATTTATATAATTCTCTTTTTCAAACTTATTTGCTGTGTATCTTGTTCTGTGAGTTCTTTTTACCAAATTCTATGGATTTACTATATTATCTATATTCTATTATAGTTATTTTATAAGAATCTGTGGACTTACATTGCATCTCATTCTATGAGACTTGTTTTAGGTATGCATCTGCAGTCTGATTAGGCTATCCAATGCACTCTTCAAAGAAATGTGGTTTGTAATACAACAGTGCAATAATTGTCTTGTTTTTTTTGGACACTCAGACAAATGTCACTAGTTTCTTTGGGTTTCCTGGAATCTCTTTTCTGCCTTTTCCCTTTTTGATTTGCAGAAAGGCTTAAATTTTTCATCCCTGCATTAATGATGTGGGCTTACCTAGCCTAGTTCAAGCTTTTCCCCCATAGGTAGCATAAGGAATAGAGCTCAGATTGTTTTAAAAGCTGCTGGAGGTGAAAGAGAATCAGAAGTGATGAAATATGGTTCAAGGAACTCTTCTCATCTGATTCATGTTTTGCCTCTCACAATTTGCATTGCTGATATGACTGCAGCTCCAATTCTGTTAACAAGCTCAGATACTATTATGTAATATTATAACTGGTCCTGGAGCATTTGGAGGTATCTATTATTGTGTTCTTAATGGACAATCACATTAATAAGCATAGAGAAATCAGTTTTATTTTTCTTTGCTAATGTTAGCAAACAAAAATAAAACTGATTTTTTTTCTGTACTTATTAAGGTAATTATCCATTAGGAACACAATACATACCTCCTAATGTTCCAGGAATAGTTATAATATTGTATATTACATAAGACAGGTTTATTTTGGTGTACAAATCTCTTGAGGGAAACAAAACAGCTATTAATAACCATTCAAAATAGAAATCTCTATGACTGCAGATAGATGTTTCAGTACATGAAAAATACTAGGACAGCATTGACTTAATGGTAAGATACATAACACTCTTTAAAACATAGAATATATAATTCAAAATCTATAATTGAAAGTTTAACAAAAGGTGCAAATTGGTATTTATATCAATTATTTCATGTGTTATAACTCAGGGTTAACTTTATAATTCTTCCACTAGGAAGACAATTGAATCAAATGATTGCATAAGGTAGTGTTCTGATATAATAGAGAAGCTAGATGCTTTTAGGAAAGAATTTTTTTAACATTATTTATTAAAAATATGGACCTCATACAAAAATTCTAAAGTTTTTAGGAATCAGAATTAAATTTGAAGAGATTTTTATGTTGATATTAATGGTATCTTTTACTTTATAATTTGGATCTAAATGAATTTTGAAATGAAATTGATTTTATTTTATTTAGTATTGTATTGTATTATTTTTTATTTGTTTCATTTAAAACATTTCAGTATTATTGATGAAAACATGGATTCACATTTTAAAACAAATACTGAGCCATAATAGGTTGTTTATCATTCTGTGGCCAAACTCTCATTGGTCATTGGTCCTTTACTAGAGATGGGTAAAAATGGAAAAGAGTTTGCTCTAATATCCCCATACTACAATTTTATTTTCCATGCTCTGATTCTCTGCTCATTTTGTCCATCATTTACATTTCTTGATGTTTTCTATTCTCTCCATATATCAAAATGCCACCACCAAAATTTTATCTAATTAAATTTCCCTCCTTTCTTTCCTTGCAGTTATGCCAGTTTTATCATAAATGAACATGGAGAATCAAACCACAGTGCCTTATTTTCTGCTTCTGGAATTTTCAAAAAATCGGCATTTGCAGCTTTTGTATTTCTTCTTCTTCTTTGTGTTATATCTCACTACCGTAACAACAAATTTTCTCATCATTTCTGCAATTGCTTTTGATCGTCGACTGCACAGCCCCATGTACTTCTTTCTTATGAATTTGGGTTTGCAGGATCTGGGCATTGTTTCAGTGATTGCCCCAAAATCCATGATCAATTCGCTCATGGACAACAGATGCATCTCTTATGTTGGTTGTGTTGCTCAAGTCTTCCTTTTTGCTTCTTTTGCAGCTTCTGATTTCTCCCTCTTGACAGTCATGGCATATGATCGATATGTTGCCATTTGTCATCCATTGCACTATGAGATGGTAATGAATTGGAAATACTGCACTGAAATAATAATTCTAGTGTGGGTTACAGGTCTCCTCTATGGAATGTTGCATACCATTGGCACTTTTTCCATCCTTTTTTGTTCTAATATGGTCAACCAATTCTTCTGTGAAATTCCACAATTGCTAAAACTATCCTGCTCTGGATTAAATCTACTTGAGGCTGGTATTCTTGTGTCCAGTTTCATTGCTGCACTAGGTTGTTTTACTTTTATTATTGTATCTTATGCAGTGATCTTTAGGACAGTGTTAAGAATCCCTTCTGAACAAGGAAGGCAAAAAGCCTTATCCACTTGTATTCCCCATCTTACAGTAGTGTCTGTGCTAGTATTAAGTGCATGCTTTGCCCATCTGAAACCTTCCTCTAACACTCCATCTTATATAGATTTTGGGTTGACTGTTCTGTATGCCCTCCTTCCACCTCTGTTCAATCCAATCATCTATAGTATGAGAAATACGAATATAAAAATTGTCATTTCTCAGCTGTGGAGATTGTGATAAATTCTTTTATTCTATTTAGCCATTTTTTTTAATTTCCTGTCTTTTTTAATTCTGTGAATGAAGGAATATGATAGAAAGGGATAGTTGGGATGGAGGCAAATCCAACCTATTAAACTTATCACTCCATATATTTCTTAGCCAATGTCCCGCATCTCTAACACTGTCTGCACACTTTACAGATACTAAATATAGATGTTTGGCAGTGTTGGCATTCTACACACTAACAATTTCTTATGTTTAGTGAAGTGAGTATCAGGGTGTAATGTGATTGGGGGAAACACCTGAACTGCAGAGGAGGTTTAAATGATGTGTTCTATTTTTCCCTGTGCTTTCCTATACGAAATGGCTTCCCCCTAATGCTACCCCTCTAATGCTGGGATCTCTAAGGCTTTAAGAAGAGTCTGGATTTCTGCTTGAAGCTGAGTTTGGACTAGAAGAGCTCCACGGTCCCTTCCAGCTCTATTCTGATTGATTGATTGATTGGTTCATAATATGGCCAGCTAAAGCTTCAGATTTTCCAAAGTATATAGGCCTCTATAACATTTCCCTCCTGAAATTATTATTTCCTCACAAACTTTGATATTTTGCTTCTTTCAGTGAGCCTCAAGTCCTGGCAACTGTGCTCTATATTTTTCCTGGCAACATTTTTTTCCAGAAAAGTTTGCCATTGCCTCCATTCAAGGGCTCAGAGAGAGACTGGCGCAAAGTCATACAGCTGGCTACATTCCTAATGTGGAATAGAAGTTCCAGTCTCCTGGTTTCTAATCTGATGCCTTAACTTCTATATCATATTGGTTTTCAGATTCTTTAGCTCTGGACATTTCTTTTCTTTAGAAGTGTTTTGGCAGGACAAACGTCTGGCAGGGTGTGTAAACTGTGTGAACTGATACTATCTCATGTAACCTTTTGATAATCACAAGAAAAAAAGCACAAAATTAAATTAAAATGATGCATAATTCAACTAGAACTTCAAATAAGCTTTCAGATGTTTTACAACTTAATACAAAATGGAAGAGGTAAGGCATGTTCCCTCATCCAATATCTTGGGAAGGGAAAACAGATCTACACCAATGATATCTTATTTTAATGTCTTTGAGAAATAATGAGTTTAATGCTGATAACATATACCAAAAGACATATCATTATTTTGTGATATCTCTGCCACCACCTTCACAATACTTTTGTAAATGTACACAAAATGTAAAATTCACCATGTATTTTGTGGCTCACTATAAGTGTACTTGAGTTTACCATATAATTATTGAACCACTTAGGTGGCATCAGTGGCTTGCTTTGAAGAAGATGAGGGACTTTGAACTAAAGGGATATGAAATTTTCTCATACATGTATAGTATAGTGAGTTTTCCAGTTCTCTTGTCTTATTCCTTGTCTACATTATTCTTAACTGTTAAAATTGTGATTTTGCTTTGCTTTGCTGAATAAAGTGAAACTTTAGGGGGTTTGTGTGTGGGGGGGTTGTTTCATTCTAATCTATGACCCTCCTCTTCACATCTTGTGTGGCAAAAAGAATGAGCCTATTCTTCTTTAAGAATCTTTCTCATTCCAGTTCCATATGGAGACATCCATATGAGCTCTTGGTCTGATGAAAGAAGTCAACATTCTGTCAAGGATAAAGATAAAGCAAATGTTAGACTTCTGCATATCTGTTTATGAGTTTTTTCCTCATGCTTTCACTGGATTACTCAAGTCTAAAAAGATCTAACAGGAGAAATTGCTTGGGCTTTTTATTATCACAGATGGTTTGCTATGCCATACTACATCATGATTAATGATTTTATTGTGGAATAAACTACAATTTGCTGGAAGCTCAAAATAAACTAAATCACTATTATAAAAGCTATTACTACATGTACTATTAACTACATCCACAACAGCATACAACCCCCAAATCAAGAAACAATATAATCTAGAAAGTTGTGTAAATAAGGATGTAATAATTCATAGAATAGCCCAAGTCCCCATTATTTTTCCATATTTAAATAAAGTTTAAGCAGAAAAGTCTTTTGCATTGTTACTTTTGTACTATATTTTTAATACATTGATGAGTGGGAGCAAAATGTTTTCCAAAAATGAGAAAGATAAGTTATTTTTTTTTATTTGGAGAATATTAGTTGGGGTATTTGATTATACACATTTTCCAAGTGTATAATCCAACACCCAACTAATATTCTCCAAATAAATGAGTAATTTATTTTATTTTTGGAAAACTTGGCAGTGCCCTGGAAATCTCACATGACTGATCACATTTGGCTGTTGATATACCTGAGGAAGGTTTACTGAGTAGTAGGCAAACATTTTTACAACTATATAGTATAGCAACACAATAAGACTTTGTGAATTGAAAAAAAATATGGTTGGAAATTGGTACTTTCTTTAATATACATATAGACACTAAAATGTGAATTGTACTCTGTGATAAATTCCTTCCCTCTTTCTCTCTCACTTTTGCTTTCTCTTTTCACTAAACATAAAGGTGGAGCTTCCCAAATTATATTTAATTTTATCCCTCACTTCTGCTGAGATGTTCAGCTCTACTATTAATCCAAGTCAACTGATTTAATACATGAGATAAAAAGTATGGACATCAAGAAAGATGATATTCAAGTCTCTTATAAGCTAATAGGTGCTACTTAGTAATAACAACGTAGATACCCTAAGTATGGTCAGTTTCTGCATTCTCCCAGATTAAAGGCCAATACTAAAAAATTTTATTAGAATCTGGCACCATGATTTCATAGACCTGTTTTTCTATGGTCATGAGATAGCAAATGATAGCAAGACCTGATTTTGACCAGGTGGCACATGACTCTGTGATATGAGTTTAAAGTCTGAAAAATATACAGATACATTTTGCAGCTGTGGGAAAATGTACCCTACACACATCCATACGCTTCTCCTTTATTTAGCAAACAGTCAAAGTATGTCACTAAATTCCTTTAGTGGTCTTCTGCATTGCCACTACACCCCCTGACAAATATGGGATATGATTGGTATGTTGCCTTTTGAAAACCAATGTGACATGAGATATTAATTCATTGGAAATCCCATATTGATACCATGATTCTAGCTTGTGTCACCAGTTTTATTTATGGAGTGTTGTTTACCAGCAGCATCTTTTGATTCCTTTTCTATTATAATGATGTTAACCAATTTCTCTCTGTGCGTGAAATTCCAAAGTTACTAATAAGATATTGCTCTAGACTCAACTGGCTGAACTTTGAGTTGCTGAAACTGGATGGCAGTATTAGGCTGTTTTATGCTTATAATATCTTATAACCCTTGAACAGTGTAGAGAATGCCATCTGTGGAAGGACTGGAGATGGTCTTCTCCACATGTGAATTATTCTCTACCTAAAATGTCAGGTTTTTGAAAGTTTCTTTCAGTGATGCTTTCTTTACTTCCCCCCTCCCACAAAAATGGACTTTGTACATACTGTGTTTAAGCATGGTTTGTAAAATAAGAATAAGATAAAGGTTGCACAGAGCCAATAACAACAGGGAAACTAGACCCTCCTGAAGTCATCAACAATTGCAGGAACCAAATCCACCAGTCCAATGAAAGGAGACTTGTGTGCCAATATAGACTAATTCTCCATTTGACTCCTCCCCCTGGCTCAGCCACTCTCCCCCCCACATTAGTAAAACTAATTGTTGAAAGAATTATAATGCCCCGCCTCCACATTCCATGACCCTTGGAAAAAATGAAAAGAAAAGGACCATCTGTAGAGTCATTGGAGGGAAACTTTGAGACTCCTGACTAATTCCCCATTTTACTCTTCCCTGGCTCAGCCAGTTTTGCCTTGTACATTAGTAGAGTTTGTGTACATTGTACTTTCAAATACATCCCTGCCACTGGAATGTTCAGTTTTTCTTCATTTTCTAGCTATTTTTCTATTCATTCCAGTGAAAGATGCAGAACTATCACATACAGAGAACAGGTAGCTTTCCTAATCTGCCACTAGGGATCTACTTATTCTTGTATCTTACTCTGTATGTTCCTTAAAACTTTTAGTATTTATTTTGTACTTTTTTTTTTACTTGAGTAAAAAATAGAGAAATCTATTTCTTGGTGCTTTGCCATATGGGCTTTAATGGATTCTTCTGAGGAAGTACTAGTGGCCAATACCCCAGAACAAATTCTATCATTACCTTATTGCAGGGAACAATTCATTGCAGAAAGCAAAAATTATTAACAAATTTTTTGGGGGGATATGTAGATTGATTTTCTAAAAACATGTATCTATATAAACTCATTAAATCTTATATGCTGTGTTTCTTCTGTGACTTTTCTTATTGATTTCTATGAGTTTGCTGTATTACTTATTCTACTCTAGGTATTTCATAGGTCACTATGGGCTTATATCTCATTTTATGAGACTTGTTTTAAGTTTTTATTTGCAGACTACTCAGGCAGTGAAGTGCATCTTCTGAAGAGGTATGGCTTGGATTGCAACAATGAACTATCAACATGCTTGTTTGCACTCTCACCACAAATGCCTCTGGTTTCTATGATTTTATTGTGCGCCTTATTCTATTGGCAATAATTAGATTTCTATGGATTTCTTGACGTTCTTTTCAATTTTCCACCCCTGTGCTAATGATTTGGGTTTAACTAATCCAGTTCTCAGCTGTTCCCTAGCTGTGGTGGGCAGAATAGTGGATGGGATTTCTTCAAAGGTAGAAGTAAAAGAGAATTCCAAGTGATGAAGTATGTTTAAGGGAGGTCTTCTCATCTGATTCATGTTTTATCTCTCACAGTGTGGACTGCTGGAATCACTGCAGTCCCAATTATTTCAACATTATTCTGAGATATTTTTATTTTATGGGATAAGTGGTACTGGAGCATTTGGAGATAGCTATAGAGTTGTTAATGGCCAATTATATTAATAAGCACAGAGAAGTTATTTTTATTTCAGTTGGATAATTAGTTTAACAAGTACACAAAATTCAGATTTATTTCAGTTTGCTAATTATCTTAAGAAGCACACAAAATCAGTTTTATTTTATTCTACAGGACTCTCAAGGGAAAAATAGATAATAATAAACATTCAGAAGAAGTTCCTCTTAAATATGCAGACAGCTGTTTCACTAAATGAAAATTAGATAAAATAGGAAAATTAGCATCAGCAGAGTCGTTTCAAATCTTTCTGGACATGAACACAAGAAATGATGTTAATATTTCTAAATATCTTTTTATTTTTATACATTGAAGTATTATTGTTTAAAATCTTGGTCCGCATTTATGAAAGATATACAGAGATGTCAAATTTCATAGTTATAATAAGCTGCATCTCATTTATGCCCAAAATATACAGAAGGGATTATAAATTTCTACTTGGTGGGAGACTGCTTTTTCAAATTGAGCTATCACTTTCCCTCTGATCGTTGGAAAAGGGATTTACTTAGGGGTCACTGTTCTATATTCTCTCCTTCTACCCCTTTTGAATGCAATAATCTATAGTATGAGAAATAGGAATATAAAATATGTCCTTTCTAAACTGTGGACCTTCTTTTAATGTTGTTTATATTCTGGTCATCACAATTTTTGCATTTTCCAGGCTATTCTTTAACTTATAAGTTAAATTAAATTTGGGTGATTGACAGACTCTGGCTTGTTAGATGACCACTTATGACCACTTTGATTTTTGGTGAAGTGAGTACCAGGATGTAGTGCAATTGTCCCAAAAAAAAGTGTAATTGCAATGTTGTTTAAATTATGTGACCTATTTTTTCCTAAGCTTTCTGTATAAAATGGCTTCCCCTACAATTCTTTGAGATCATTGCAGTTTCAAATTGCCTGGAAAAATCACTGCATTTTTCTTGACAAATTTTTTTTAGAAGGGGTTTGCCGTCACCTTCTTCCAAGGGCTGAGAGATGGAGTGGAACACCAATCTGGTTTCATTCCTACAACAGGAATAGACATCATTATCTTCTGGTTCTAGTATGGAACTTTAAGCACCACAAGAAACAGGTTTCCACTTATTTTAGCTCAAGAGTTTTTTTTCCTCTTTCTCTTAGAAGTGCTTTGGCAAAACCAGGCACTTGGTATGGTGGGCAGGATGGGTGAACTGGTATTATCTACCAAAACTGTTTTACAATCATGACAATATGAAAAAGCAGGAAGTCTATGTCATAATTGTAATAGAACATCGTATATACTTACAGTAACTATGCAACATGATGTAAATTGGAAGAGATAAGAAATACTCCATTGTCTAATACCTGAAGAAACAAATCTAAATTGATGTGCACCAGATAAATATTTTATTAAAAGTTTCTGAAGAATGGTTTCATCCAAGCTGCTGATAACATATGCTAAAAGCCTTATCCAGATTTTGTGGATGAGGCTTATGCCTGGCATGGGGGGAATGTGTGAGTGGCAGGTGCAGGCACACACTCACAGCTCCATTTATGAGAGTGGTAGGAGTGCATGTCCTCCCTCATGCAAATGGAGCTTTGCCTGTGAGCAGAGGATGCATGCACTCAATCATGAAGCTCCCCTTGCATGAAGCCCCATTGCCCTGATGGCCAAATCTGGCCCTAGGTTCTGCTTTGGTTTGCCTTCTCAATAAGCAACCGAGTCGGAAGATCATTTAAAAGCAGCTTATTAGTGTACCCTGATAAAATGGGATCTCAGTATAAAAATGAGGGAGAGAGAGAGAGAGAGAGAGAGAGAGAGAGAGAGAGAGAGAGAGAGAGAGAGAGAGAGAGAGAGAGAGAGAGAGAGAGAGAGAGAGAGAGAGAGAGAGAGAGAGAGAGAGAGAGAGAGAGAGAGAGAGAGAGACCTGTGTTCCATTCCTTTTTAAAACTAATACAACAAAGAAAATGCAAGAGGGAAGTAGATTGGACAGGATAAAAGTAACCTCCCCTTTGCATAGGAAATCAGTTACATGTAGTCAAATATGTTACATATTTACCTCCCATAATATTACACATGTTCATTAAAATGAGGTCTGACGTCAGTAGGGGTGTAAATTGTAGGGAAAAAGGTTTTTTTGGAGTTCACAAAAGAGATAAACCAGAAACCAATTTGTACTAAAAAAAACCTTTTCTTATCTGGATGTAATCTCCAGCCTGTTTTTAAAAGAGAGAAAATAAATCAAATTAAAATACAAAGTAATTATGTTAGTTAGCAATTTACAAAATCCATGTTATTTACCCCTCGGTTTCGAGTTATGTAAGATTCCCCACCTTCTTTGTTCAACAAGCAAGAGGGAAAACCAAGAAGATTAGCTAAGATGAGATCTAAACATTTAGACTTTTGTTAATATGGAGAAATCAAAACATTTCAGTAAATTCCTCAAAAACTAGTGGGCCTTATTCAGGATGAATAAGGTGGAAGCTTACCACAATGAGGTTGAAGGGTTGGTAAAGTGGTGTAAGGAAAACAGCCTAGTTTTAAATACCGGAAAAACCAAAGAGATCATTGTTGATTTTAGAAAAGGCAGGCACAGCGACACTTTTCTGTGCATAAATGATTCACCTGTGGAGATGGTTACCAGCATCAAATTCCTGGGTATGCAGTTAATGAGTAGGCTGACTTGGTCGCTCAACAGTGAGAAACTGGTGAAGCGGGCACAGCAGCGCCTGCATTTTCTGCGCCGCATGAGAAAAGCACATCTTCCTTCCCCTGTCCTGACTACTTTCTACAGGGGGACAATCGAGAGCATCCTGTCATACAGCATCACAGTCTGGTTTGGAGGCATCACTGCTTCAGACAGGAAGGCAGTGCAGAGAGTGGGGAGAATGGCCAAAAAGATCATTGGCAGTTCCCTCCCTCCCTTCCAGGACATAGCACAGAAACACTGCTTGAGCAGGGTCCGTAAGATTAACTGGAACACTACGGTACACATCCTCTTCACAACCTGTTTTACTTGTTACCTTCTGGGAGGAGGCTTCATGGTATCCGAAGCAGAACATCCAGATTCAGCCAGAGTTTCATTCCATACAGCATTAACCTTGTGAACTCTCAAGCTTCCTCCTTCCATTATATATTCAAGATGGACAATATTTAATATTTATTTGCTACATATATGTAGGGATGTGGGTCTATACATATGTTGTTCATAGTATGTTTAGATGTGTGTCATGTATGTGTTTCACTTTGAGAGCGGGCAACTAAATTTCATTTTTGATGTGTGCCATTGTGCCCACAGTATAAAAATGACAATAAAGGTTATCCTATCCTATCCTATCTTGTCTTGTCTTGTCTTGTCTTGTCTCGTCTCGTCTCGTCTCGTCTCGTCTCGTCTCGTCTCGTCTCGTCTCGTCTCGTCTCGTCTCGTCTCGTCTCGTCTCGTCTCATCTCATCTCATCTCATCTCATCTTATCTTATCTTATCTTATCTTATCTTATCTCTTATCTTATCTTATATCTTATCTTATCTTATCTTATCAATATCATGTTCATTTGCATTAGCACTACTCTGCTTCAAAATTATGGCATATGATTACCCATGCTATAAAATTTGAGGAGATGTGTGCTTTTTGAGGTAAGTCAGTCAAAAAATCCACTCCTTAAGTTTAACTGGACTTCCACTTTTATAGTCATAAAAGACTGATTATATATTCAATTTCCCTCCATTTTATACAGAAGAGAGTTAGCTTGGAAATAATTTGATTTTTTTAATGCTTTTCTCATTTCCTTGTTGCCAAAAAGATCATTTTTGACATTGTTGCTCCATAGAATTTCAACTGATTTCAGGCATGTTGTGTTTAAACATGATTTGTAAATTTTGAGCAAGATAAATGTTCAATCCAAAATAGCAACAAGGAAGAAATAAGTTGACCACGACCAATAAGTACTGGTAGAGCTGAAACACTCTTGAGCTAATCAATATTTCTAGGAAAGAAGATCTTCCTATCTAACAAAAAAAGACTTGCAGTGCCATGGAAAGCTATCTTCTACCCTTTTCATATATCAATGGAAGATTGTAGTGCACATATGAAACAACTGAGTGTGGCATCAAAATACTGATATACTTACTTTATCAATGTGTCCACCCTTGTTCCCTAAGAGTAATTATGTAGCCTTTCTTTCTACTAACTTACAGTAGGATAAGTATCTCATACCTTCTATTACATTCTACGCCCTCCCAAAAGGATGTTCATTCTTTTTTTGCCAAATTGTAGGGAAAATTGCCAAATTCTTATGGGATCATGTTGTGGTCATGGCTGGCTCTACAGGTAAGAGGAAAAATGCAAATCCTAGTTTTTCTGAGCTAAATTTGTCAGTTTGGCCTTGTGTATTGTGTTGCTTATTTAGGGTTTCTAGTTAAGAACATAAGAACATAAGAACATAAGAAGAGCCATGCTGAATCAGGCCAAAGCCCATCGAGCCCAGCATTATGTGTCACATAGTGGCCCACCAATTGTACATGGGGATCTTGAGCAGAAAGAGAAGGCAAAACCCTCCCTTTCCCTTGACCCTCAACAAATGGTACTCAAGGGAATCCTGCCTGCCTCAACCAACATAGAAGCGGCACATGGACATCCGTTTTAATAACCACCGATACACTTGGCATCCATGAATCTATCTAACCCTGCCTTGAAGCTGTCAAGGCTGACAGCTGTCACGACCCCTTCTGGAAGTGAATTCCATAAATCAACGACCCTCTGGGTGAAGAAATATTTCCCTTTATTTGTCCTCACTTTCTTAGCTATGAGCTTTAGGGAGTGCCCCCTTGTCCTGGTATTGTGTGATAGAGATAGGAATTTTTTTCTATCCACCTTTTGTGTCCCATGCATGATTTTATACACTTCGATCAAGTCACCCCTTAAACGCCGTCTTTCAAGGCTGAAGAGACCAAGGCGTTGAAATCTGGTTTCATAAGGAAGGCGCTCCATTTCCTTGATCATTCTTGTTGCCCTTTTTTGCACCTTTTCCAGTTCCATTATATCCTTCTTGAGGTGTGGTTACCAGAACTGTACACAGTACTCCAAGTGTGGTCTCACCATCTATTTGTACAGAGGCAATACAACACTTGCTGACTTATTTTCGATTCCCTTCCTAATCATGCCAAGCATGGAATTTGCTTTTTTTACTGCTGCTGAGCATTGGGTTGACATCTTCATCGAGCTGTCCACCAAAACCCCAAGATCCCTTTCTTGGGTTGTCTCAGAAAGTTTGGTCCCCATCAGTTGGTAAGTATAATTGGGGTTCTTTGCCCCGATGTGCATAACTTTGCACTTGTTTAGGTTAAAATGCATTTGCCACTTTGTTGCCCTCTCACACAATTTCGAGAGATCCTTCTGGAGCTCCCGACAATCAGTTTCACTTTTCACAACCCGGAACAATTTAGTGTCATCAGCAAACTTGGCTACCTCACAATTAACTTCTACATCGATATCATTGATGAATAAATTAAAAAGTAAAGGTCCCAAAACTGAACCTTGGGGTACACCACTTCTCACTTCTTTCCATCCAGAGAATTGTCCATTTATTGCCACCCTTTGCTTCCTACAATTTAGCCAGTTACCAATCCAGGACAAGACCTGTCCTCTAATTCCGTGGCTGAAGAGCTTTTTTAGGAGCCTTTGGTGAGGGACTTTGTCAAAAGCCTTTTGAAAGTCAAGATATACAATATCAACTGGGGCCCCTTTATCTATGTATTTATTTACACCCTCAAAGAATTCTAACAAGTTAGTAAGACATGATTTGCCTTTGCAGAAACCATGTTGATTTTCTTTCAGCAATGCCTGTTTTTCTATGTGCCCTGTAATTTTATCTTTAAT
Source organism: Bothrops alternatus (assembly GCA_034064705.1). Taxonomy (NCBI): domain Eukaryota; kingdom Metazoa; phylum Chordata; class Lepidosauria; order Squamata; family Viperidae; genus Bothrops; species Bothrops alternatus. The sequence continues at coordinate 1,230,116 of JARGCV010000156.1, read as the reverse complement.
AATGGTTTCCATCAGTTTGCCTGGAACTGAGGTTAAACTGACTGGTCTATAGTTTCCTGGATCACCTCTGGATCCTTTCTTGAAGATCGGGGTTATATTTGCTTCCCTCCAATCCTCCGGTACAGTGCCTGATCTTAGGGAAAGATTATATATTTTAGCTAGAAGTTCAGCAATTTCACACTTGAGTTCCTTGAGAATTCTAGGGTGGATGCCATCTGGACCCGGCGATTTGTTGACGTTTAGTTTAGAAAGGCATGCAAGAACATCTTCCTTGTTTATCTCTATCAGGTTTAATTCTTCTATTTCCCTCCCTGGGAAAACTAATTCAGTGGCAGGCAAATGTTCTCTATCCTCCTCAGTGAAAACGGAGGCAAAGAAGTCATTTAGCCTCTCAGCAATCTCCTTGTCTTCTCTGATTATCCCCTTCTGACCATTGTCATCGAGTGGCCCAACTGATTTTCTGGTTGGGTTCCTGCTTCTGATGTACTTAAAAAAGGTTTTGTTATTATTTTTAATATTCTTGGCTATATGCTCCTCAAAGTCTCTCTTGGCTTTCATGACTATCGCCTTGCATTTGGTCTGCCAGAGTTTGTGATCCCTCCTGTTCTCCTCGGTAGGAAGAGCCTTCCATTTCTTAAATGAGTTTTTCTTCTTTCCAATAACCTCCTTTACCTCATTCGTAAGCCATACTGGTATCCTCTTGGACTTTCCAGTCCTCTTTCTTCTTTTAGGAATGCATTTTATTTGCGCCCACTGTAACGTATTTTTAAACAGTTTCCAAGAATTTTGGAGGGATTTGACTTTTTTATTGTTCTTTTTAGTTTCTTCTTTACTATTTTCCTCATTTTGTCAAAATTCCCTCTGTGAAAGTTTAAGGTCTCTGTGTTAGTTTTCACTGACAATTTGCTATCCATGGTTAAGTTGAAGGTTATTGTGTTGTGATCGCTGGTTCCTATGGGCTCAGTTACAAGGACATCATGAACCAAATCCTGTGTGTTAGTTAGAACCACGTCCAGGATCCCCTTTCCCCTGGTTGGTTCTATGACCATCTGCTCAAGGGAATAATCAGCTAACATGTCGAGGAACCTTGTCTCTCTTTCATGTGTAGAACAAGAATTTACCCAATCTATTTGGGGATAGTTGAAATCCCCCATTATGACTACCCTATTTCTTTTTGAGGCCTCCTTAAATTCATTTTCCAAATAGCAATCTGCCTCTGGAGTTTGGTTGGGAGAGCGATAGCAGATCCCTAACGTCAGATTAGTTTCCTGTCCTGGGATTTTTATCCACAATGTTTCTGTGGGTGAGTTTGAATTTTCTTGAATTTCGAGTTCATGAGATTCTAACTCCTCATTTATGTACAAGGCCATGCCACCACCACTTCTCCCTCTCCTGTCCTTCCTATACAATTTGTAACCTGGAATCCTTGTGTCCCATTGGTTATCATCTGTCCACCAGGTTTCTGTTATGCCGATAATATCAATATTATTTTCCTTCACCAAGCATTCCAATTACCCTATTTTTGCTCGAATGCTTCTAGCATTCGTGTACAGACATTTATATGTAATTTTCTGGTGCACTTTCAACTTTGACTGTGGATTTTGACTGTAGAATTTGGTTGTAGAATTTGTAGATGGTCTAACATGTCCTTCTGCTTGACTATTACAATTTAGTTTTCCTGTTGACTCACCAATGTGTGCATAACTTCCACCCTCCATATTAGGCAGTGCGCCTTCTCGAACTGGAAGATGCCCCGTTCCTGTCGACTTGCCCCTACGAATCAGTTTAAAAGCTGCTCTGAAACCTTTTTAATATTAATCGCCAACAGTCTGGTTCCATTATGGTTCAAGTGTAACCCGTCCCTTCTGTACAGGTATGGCTTTTCCCAAAATGTTTCCCAGTTCCTAATGAATCTAAACCCTTCCTCCCGGCACCACTGCCTCATCCACGCATTGAAGCTCCTGAGCTCTGCCTGTCTAGCTGGCCCTGCGCGTGGAACAGGTAGCATTTCTGAGAATGCAACCTTAGTTGTTCTTTGTTTATGAATAGTATGGCCTAATCTTTATGAGTGGATTACAAAATCTCCATTCCTAAAGACTAGCCTCAGTTTTCTGCTTGGGGCAGGAAGACTGGGGGTGCTTTCTGCCTTTAGGAGGATGTTTCTCCTCTTCTTTTTAAGGGAAATAAAATGTTCTTCTTGTTTTAATATCCCCCAAAATATTTCATTCGCTGTGGGATGCTTCCCACAATGGAATATGCTTCAAGGAGGTCTTCTCACTTGATTCATGTTTTACCTCTCACAATTCACACTGCAGCCCCCCCCCCATCCTGTTAACAATCTGAAATATTATTCCAGGGAATATGATAACTGGTCCTGGAGGTATCTATTGTGTTTTTAATCAGCAATTTTGTTAATAAGCACAAGAAGTCAGTTTTATTTATGTTTGCTAACCATGTTAATATATTAATAATCACAAATAAGTGTTTCATTTGGTGTACAAGTCAGTTGAGAGAAACAAACAAAGATTAATAAACATTTAGAATAGAAATCTCTATGGCTGCAGATAGATGTTTCACTTCATGATAATTAGTGGAACAGCACTGACTTAGTGGTAAGATATTTAACACTTTAAAACATAGAACAAATAATTTATAAAGACAAGAGGTATCAATTAAATAAGAGGTATCAATTAAATTTTTAACAGAAAAGTTATTTTCCTATTTTATGGAGCAAACGTATTTATTTCAATATGTATTGTATCAGGATTGGCTTTATAATATATTTTTTTACAGGAGAGAATTTAAGTGAATAATTTCATAAGTTAGCTTTCTGATATAATGGAATGAGAAGTTAGGCTGTTTTCGGGATGAGAACAAATGGTTTTAATATATTTTTTAAGGAATTGCATCTCAGACAGTAGATTTAAAGACATTATGAAACAGAAGACAATTTGTAGAGCTTTTTATGTAAATAGTAAACAATGAATTAATTACATATGTTGTTACCTTTTCCACAAGATATTTATAAAGAATAATTAGCAGAAATTTGGACCAAACTTTCATCAATGAACTGATAACTATTAGGTAAATTTGAATCAGCTAGTAATTTTATAATCTTTCTCAATATGAATAATAAAAGAAATGGATGGTAAGATTTCTTAGTGGCTTTTTATTTCTCTATTTTTACACATTTAAATATTATTGTTGAAAAAGTGCTTACTTTGCATTCCACATTGTTGATAAAAATGTCAAAGTTGATAGCTATAATAGGTCGTGTCTCATTTTCTGTCCAAACTTTATCACAGACAATATTGGCTTTTATTGGATGGGTGGCTGCTTTTTCATACTGAGTTTTCATTCCCTTCTGATTATTGAATTGGGAGATTTTTTAATTTATTCTGGTGATATTTGATTCCTTTTGATTAAATGTATTTAACAGTGGTATAATTGTATATCACCAGGTTAATATCAAAATAGCAGTTATGTTGTAACTTAAGTTCTATCATTTTCTATTTAACAATATAATTATAAAGAATAGTTTTAATTTGGAAAAATTTGGACCAAATCTTCATGCATGAACTTAATTAGAACAGACAAAGATCTGTAAATGAATAAAAAAATCCATGGTAAGATTCCTAAAATTCTTTTTATTTCTCTGTTTTTAAACAAGTTGAATATTATTGTTGAAAATGTGCTTACATGGCATTTGACATTGTTGAAAAAAATGCTGAGACGTCAGAGTTCAAAGGTACAATAGGCTATGTCTCATTTTCTGTCCAGATTCTACTACATTATTGGTTTTTGTTGGATGGGAGACTGCCTTTTCAAACTGAGTTTTTATTTCCTTCTGATTGATGGATAAGGATAATTTATTCTGCTAATATTTGAGGTCCTTTGATTAAATGTATTTAACAGTGGTATAATTGTGTCTTTATCACCAAGTGATTATCAAAATAGCAGTTATATTGTAATTTAAGTTCCATTCTATCATTTTCTATTTAACAATAAGCCATTAAATAAGGTTTAATAATCTTGCATTTATGTATTAGTTTAAAGATTTTTAAGCTATTATTTTAGCCTAATATCTATTAGGGAAATTGCCATCATTGCTATCACTTACATAAATACACACACCCAAAGATAAATTATACATGGAGATGTCTGCTCTCAAGATTTCCAAGTAAGAGATATAGCAAATTATTTTTATATTTATTGGCTAGATTTATATTGTTTTTCTTCTAGAAGCACAAAGCACCAGACATTGGAATTCTCCAATTTTCGAACACTATCACAATATTGTAAGAGTGCAGACACATTATGATGGGTCCAATTATTCCAAATAATCTTTCATTCATGAAAATAGACCTGAACCAACTTTATTCTACTCCTAGCCAATGCTTTTGATCAATATACAAAAGTGTGAAGTTGGCAGTTGGTCCTTTAGTACAGATGGGTAAAAATGGAAAAGAATGTGCTCTAATATCCCCATCCTACAGCTCTGTTTTCCATACTCTGACTCTCTGTTCATTCTGTTGATCCTTGACATTTCTTGATATTTTCAATTCTCATCACATATCAAAATGCCAACTCCAAAATTTTATCTAACTGATTTTCCCTCCTTTCTTTCCTTGCAGTTATGCCACCTTTGTCATAAAGCAAACATGGAGAATCAAACCAGAGTGCCTTATTTTCTGCTGCTGGAATTCTCAAAAAATCAGAATCTGCAGCTTTTGCATTTCTTCTTCTTCTTTGTGTTGTATCTGGCAACTGTAACAACAAATCTTCTCATCATCTCTGCAGTTGCTTTTGACCACCGACTACATAGCCCCATGTACTTCTTTCTCATGAATTTAGCTCTGCAGGACGTGGGCATTGTTTCAGTCATTGTCCCCAAATCAATGATAAATTATCTCATGGACACCAGACACATTTCTTACTTTGGTTGTGTTGCTCAAATCTTTCTCTTTCTCTCCTTTGAAATTTCTGATTTTTTCCTCCTGACAGTCATGGCATATGATCGGTATGTAGCCATTTGCCACCCACTGCACTATGAGATGGTGATGAATTGGAAATACTGTACTGAAATAATAATTCTAGTGTGGGTTACAGGTCTCCTCTATGGAATGTTGCATACCATTGGCACGTTTTCCGTCCTCTTTTGCTCTAATGTGATCAACCAATTCTTCTGTGAAATTCCACAATTGCTAAAACTATCTTGCTCTGGATTCAATCTTCTTGAGGTTGGAATTGTTGTATCCGGTATCATTGTTGGAGTAGGTTGTTTTATTTTTATAGTTGTATCTTATGCAGTGATATTCAAGGCAGTGTTAAGAATTCCTTCTGAACAAGGAAAGCAAAAAGCTTTATCCACCTGTATTCCCCATCTTACAGTAGTGTCCATGTTATTATTAACTGAATGCTTTGCCTATCTGAAACCTTCCTCTAACACTTACATAGATTTGGGGTTGACTGTTCTGTATGCCCTCCTTCCACCTCTGTTCAATCCAATCATCTATAGCATGAGAAATAAGAATATCAAATGTGTCCTTTCTCAACTGTGGAGATTGTGACAAATTCTTTTAATGTTGATCATATTCTATTCAGCATCATTTCCCTGTCTTTCCTTTTTATTCTGTGAATAAATATGGTAAAAAGGGATAGTTAGGATGGAGGCAAATCCAATCTTTCAAACCTGAATAACATATCACTCCGTATATTGCTTAATTAATGTCCTCCATCTCTAATTACTGTCTACACACTTTACAGATGCTAAAGATGGATTCTTGGCAGCTCTGGCATTTTACATGGCAACAATTCCTTATGTTTAGTGAAGTGAGTACCGGGGTGTAATCCGATTGGGGGAACACCTAAAATGCAGAAGATGTTTACATGATGTGCTCTACTTTTCTCTGTGCTTTCCTATGAAATGGCTTCCCCATAATGCTGGCCCCTCTAACGCTGGGCTCTCTAAGGCTTTAAGAAGAGGCTGGATTTCTGCTTGAATTGGGGATTGGACTAGAAGAGCTCCATGGTCCCTTTCAGCTCTATTCCAATTGATTTATTGATAGGTCCATAACATGGCCAGCTAAAGCTTCAGATTTTCCAAAGTATATAGGCCTCTTTAGCATTTCCCTCCTGAAATGGTTATTTTTTTCACAAATTTTGATATTTTGCTCCTTTCAGTGAGCCTAAATTCCTGGCAATTGTGTCCCTATATTTTTCATGCCAACATTTTTTTCAGAAGGGTTTGCCATTGCCTCCATTCAAGGACTGAGAGAGAGGGACTGGCCCAAAGTCATACAGCTGGCTACATTCCTAAGGTGAAATAGAAGTTCCAGTCTTCTGTTCTGTTCTGTTTCATTCCGTTCCGTTCTGTTGCGTTCCGTTCCGTTCTGTTTCACTCCACTCCGCTCCATTCCATTCCATTCCATTCTCTTTCACCCTAATGTGTGCGGTTTCTTCACGACACATCCGGCCTGTGGGCAGGCAGTTTGACACCTCTGCCATAGGTGACCCTTTTAGTTGTTCATAAAACAGGTGAAATAAGTGAAGTTGGAGGAGTTCGCATGTGTTGTCTGTTGTAAGTGTCCTGTCCAGAAGTTCTCTGATCAGGTCAACTGCTTGTTTCAGGTCTATTGATGCGAACAGTGCAGTAACATCAAATGATATCATAGTTTCATCCTTGTCGAAGTAAAGGGGTTTGAGTTTGTCCAAGAATCAAGTGGTGGTGTTTTTGGAGTATTGGGAATCGCTGATGAGATGTTTCAGGCATTTCCACATTTCTTTCATAAGGTTATAAGTGGGGGGGCTAGGGAGTGAGATGATCGGTCTGAGTGGGGTGTTTTCTTTGTGCACTTTCGGGAGACCATTGAACTATGCTATGTTTGAATCGGTTCCTTTCATTCTTTCATATTCCTCCTTGGTGACTCAGTTTAGTTTCTGTATCTTTTTAAAGGTTCTGTTGATTTTGTTGGTCATTTTCGTCATTGGGTCTGTGTTGATGCATCTGTAGAAATTAAAAAAAACTGCAAAAAGTAAACTGAAATATAAAATATAAATATATATAAATATAAAACAGAAAGAGAGAGAGACAGAGAGAGAGAGAGAGAGAGAGAGAGAAAAGAAGAAGAAGAAAAGAAATATGATATGTCATTAAATATTAAATTATATCTTCCCAAACTGCATTTATTCTGATCTCCCATCTCTGCTATTTACTGGTGTAACATTTATTTTTATTATAAATGAAAGATGGAAATATGAACCCATAGATTTATTTTCTGCTCATTGGATTCTCAAAAGCTCAACGGCTATAGATTTTGCATTATATCTGGCAATTGCATCAGGAAATCTTCTCATATCTTCAATAACTTTGAATGATTAATTAACCCAATGAATTTCTTTCTGATATATTTGGCTGTATGCAACCTAAGTTTTTTTTCAAGAATTTGTCAAGGCTATAGCAATTTTTTTCATGGGCATGTGACACCTTTCTTACATTGGTTCAGGGCAGTGATAAGGCGCACAGGCAATGGATTCTTCTGGATCCATAGACAATAAGTGCACAGTGAATAAAGAGATGTTAAGCTCTAACATTAATCCAAGCAAACTGATCTGAAAACATAAGATAAAAAGCATAAACACCAAACAAGACAATACCCGAATCTCTTATCAGCTCATAGGTGCTACTTAATAACAATAGCAGAGATACCCCAAGTGTGGCCATTTTCTGCATTACCCAATATAGGTAATCTTCAATACATGACCTCAAAATTTATGTTGCTAAGTGAGAAATTTGTTGAATTTTGCCCCATTTTATGACTTTTCTTGCCACATTTGTAAAGTGAATCATTGCAGTTCTTAAATTAACAAGTAACATAGTTGTTAAGTGAATCTGGTTTCCCCATGGACTTATCTTGTCAGAAGGTTGTAAAAGATGATCACATGATCCAGAAATCATACCTTCCATTTTACAGCTGCATGATAAAAAGGATAAAAGAACATTTTGATTGGGTAAGAAAAAGTCATCTGTATTCAGATATTTTGAATAAAAATAAAAGAAATATTTGCTAAGGAAAAACATGAGAATGGATATAATAAAGGTACAGCAACTTTCCCCAAGGCTGGGTTTGCTGAAAAAGAAACTGTTTTATCTATACTGTATGGAGTACTTCTCTGCCAGGTTTCCAAAGGGAGGCTTTCTACTTTATTCCAGAAGGTTAAACTTATGACAAATTTAAAAAGGCAAAATTAAAATACAAAAAACCATGTTAGTTAACCAATTCAACAGTACTACATAATCCATATTGCAAGTATTACAAACTCCATCCTTTGCGGCCCTCTATTCCCTCTGTGCACTTGGGTGAGAATAGATAAGGTCCAAAAGCATTAGGGGAAAGGGGAAAGCAAGATTTTGGAATTCCAGTCAATTCCCCATTTGACTCCTCCCTCTGGCTCAGCCACTCTCCCTCCTACATTAGCAGAGCTTATATACCCTATTATTATTGTTCATCCATTGAATTTGATGAGGACCTTGACATCTTATGGATTATGGGCCATCAACGATGTGTCCATAGGTGGCTGATCAGTCCAATGTTAGCACAGAATGTTCTGCCACATACTGAACAAACAAACTGTTACTTCAGCATTTACAGCTTTGGCTATGCGGAGTGCACGCTTCTCTTGTGCCAAGATTGTCCTTCTATGTTCATATGTCTGGCAACCCTGGTACACCAGAGTACGCCATGTTGATCGATCATGTGCCAGAGGTTCCCAGGAGGTGGTGTTAATATCCAGGGACTTGAGAGAGGCTTTCAGCATATCTTTATATCGCTTCTTTTGTCCCCTGTGTGATCATTTTCCTTGAGACAGTTCACCATAAAAGAGCTGTTTAGGGATGCAATGATCTGGCATCCTTACAACATGGCCTGCCCAGCACATCTGGGTTTTCATCAACAGAGTGTAAACTGATGATAGGCCTGCTCTGGAGAGGACATCAGTGTCTGGTATCTTATCTTGCCACTGGATCCTCAGAATTCTACGAAGGCAAGTCATGTGGAAATAATTCAATTGCCTCACGTGCCTCTTGTACAATGTCCAGGTCTCATTAGCATACATCAGGGTAGTTAACACTGCTGCCTTGTAAATTTTAAGCTTAGTAGCAAGGCTTATTCCACGGCGGTCCCACACTTTAGTCCTCAATCCGCCAAATGCAGAGCTTGCCTTAGCAATTCTACAGTTGACCTCATTGTCAATTGTCACTGCACGGGAGAGAGTACTACCAAGATACGTAAATTGGTCCACTACTTGCAGCTTTTGTCCCTTTCTGGATTTCATCTGCTTTAGCACTCAACCAGGAATCCTGCATCTTGTGGAGCTTGCTCTGTACAATCCTGTGAGTTTTTATAAAAGCATTTTTCTTTGCAGTTGACGATGGATCATTTTGATGAGCACGGTAGAGGTGGTGTTTTTCAGCAAGCAAGATCTTAATCTCTTCATCGTTTTCATCAAAACAGTCCTGCTGTTTCCTATATGAAGGTCCAAGAAACTAGGGGAGGAGGAGTGAATGTCTTGGCGGCACGACATATTCCTTGGGGGCTCCCTAGGAATCATCGCTTTCCAGCTGTTTGGGGAGGTCTGCCTAGTCCTAGACAGACCAGAGTTGTCCTGTAGGGACAGTGAAGAAGGGAAGGATAGTTTGGCAGCACAGGAGGGATTGCAAACTCCTGGAGAGCCGAACAGAAGCTTCCCAGACCGGCAGCTGTCAGACAGCCATTGCAAGCTGTCACAAGCCGGGCATCTGCTTCCAAGAATCAGAAAGAAAATTGGAGGATTGCTTGGGTGAGCTAATCAAGAGATTGTTAAAAGGAGGAAAACTTTCTCTCTTAAATGCTGGAAATTCTGAGGGGTGGAATAAGAAGAATTTGAAGCTGTGGAGAAGGGGGGAGCAGACCCTTAAGCTGCTCCTGTTCCTCTGGAATTTCAGCAGCAAAAAAAGCAGAAGGCAATAAATCAATAAATCAATGTAAAGACTGTGGAATTTAAAAAGCCTACTGAAAACAAATGGATTAATAGAACTAATTTGAGGTTAATAACTGTTGGAGGTTCAGATTGTTTGCTTTTTCCTTTAAGTGAGTTGCTTTTTTTTATTCAGTTTTCTTCTTCTAAAGCAGAAGACTAAGTGACCTTGAACAACATCTGCTGAGCTCACTGACAAGAAGTGAGACATTAATTGCATTTAACACAGAAACTGTTTCTTGTTTTGGAGAATGGTGGACTGCCTTATGGAGGTTTTATTTTTGATCTTCTTTTTTTCATATTAAGGCATGAAGAGCCTGAAATAAAGAAGTGTAAATTGTACTTTTTCCTGCCCTTGGACTTTTGAGGTGGGATTTTTCTCCGATTTTTGTTTCTTTTCTCCTCTTCCTTGGAACATATTGGGATTATAATAGCACACTGACATTTGGATTATAAATCATTGGATAAGATGAAGAAGATCACAACACACCTAACAACAGCCCCCTCAACACTACAGAGTCCGATAGTGCAGAAAACACTGGACTCTACAATACAACAAGATAAATTTAATATGGAACTGAAAAACATGATACAGGCATTACATACAGACTTCAAGGAAGGGTTAGGTAAATTAGAAGAGGAATTAAAAGAGGTCAAAGAATTGATGGGGAAAAGTGAACAAAGATTGCAAGAAATGGAAGGGAAAACTGAATTAATGGATAAGAGAGTAGAGGAGATGGACAATCGACTGACATTAACAGATGGGAACCAGGAAAAACCGATTATCTCTCTAGAGATGGATAGAGCTGATTATTATTTAAGATTCCAAAATGTTGAAGAAGAAAAGGGAAAGAATTTAGCAGACGTGATGGCTGAAATATTAGCATAACCACTGGAGGAAAGCAAGGAAAAGATAATTAATGATATAGGTGAGGTATTTAGAATACATACTAGATATGCAACGAGAAATAAGGTTCCTAGAGAGGTCCATATAAGGTTCACGTAAAAAGCATTAAGAGCAGATATATTATAGAAACTGAGAAATGTCACAATAAAATATAAAAGAAGAGAGATAGTGATATTAAAGCAGATTCCAAGAAGAGTAAGAGATTTGAGAAAGGAGTATCAATTTTTAACAAAAGTCTTAATTGAAAAAGGGATAAATTTTAGATGGTTAATATCAGAAGGAGTAATGGTAAACTGGCAAGAACAGAGACACAGACTAGACACATTAGAGAAAGCAGAGCATTTTTATGATCACTATTTTGGACAGCAAGAAGAAGAAAGGCTGAGAAGGGAAAGAGGAATTAGACATCAAGGAAATCAGATAGAGAAATAACGGGGAGAGTATAGCAAAGAACAGGAGGAAAGGGTGTTGGTAGAAGGAGTAAGAGCAAAAGAGGCAAAATAACAAAGAGAGATGAAAATGGCGAGATCAGCTAAAACCTTAAATAAATAATCATGGGAAAAGAGATAAAAATAATCTCGATAAATATAAATGAATTAAACTCGACCATAAAAAGGAAAAGAACACTAAATAAACTGGGGAAACTAAAAATGGACATAATTTGTTTACAAGAAGTTCATATTAGGAAACAACATAAAAACTTACTAGAATATCCAAAATTGGGAGAATTATACACCTCACTTGCGGACCAGAGTAAAAGAGGTGTGGCATTATATATTCAGAAAGCAATACAAACTAAATTGATATATTCAGATGAAGAAGGATGAATCTTAATGGTGGAAGTAATTATGAACTGTAAAAAAATCATTATTGGTAGTGATTTATGCTCCAAATGAAAATCAAGAGAATTTTTATCTAAAATTACATAAAAAAATAATAGAACTGGAATATGAAAGCATATATATGATTGGAGATTTTAATGCTATTGTAAAGCCTGAGCTGGATTATAATACAAAAAAAATAAGACTCTAAGAAGAACACTTCCTAAACTCTTCTATAATATGGTGGATGAAATAAATATATTTGATGCTTGGAGAGAGAAATATCTGGAAAAGAAGCAATATACGTTCTATTCTAACAGACACATGTCCTGGTCAAGAATTGATATGATATGGATGTCAACAGATTTATTTACAAATATATAAAGTATAGCCATAGAAACAAGCACATGGGCGGATCACAACCCAGTTACAATCATATGGAAAGGACAAAAAAAGAGAACAAGATGGACATTAAACCAAACTATATTGAATGAAAAGAATTTTCAGTAATATATGAAAAAAGAAGTACTTTTCTTCTTTAAGGAAAACAAAAAAGAAGATACTTCACTTCAAAATATTTGGGATACGGCAAAAGCATGCATGAGAGGACTTGCTATGACTTATTTGGGAAAAAAAGAACAAACAGAAAAAACAAAATAAGGGAAAACTGGAGGAAGAATATAAGACACTTGAGAAAGAATTATAGAAAGATACACAAAACAAAAAGATTAAAAATTTAATGGAACTGAACAAACATAAAATGAACTTACTAGAAAATAAAGAAGTGGCAATGAAAATAAAGGCAGCTAAGCAAACCTTTTTTGAGCATGCAAACAAACCAGGGAGATGGTTGACATATAAAATTAAAAAGGAGAAAGAGAAGAGATGGATTAAACAATTGGAAGATGCTGAGGGGATTTTACAACATCGAAATGAAGAAAAGAAAATAATAATCTGGGAATATTATGAGAACTTATACAAGCAACAAACAGTTTCAGATGATAGGATAAAACATTTTTTGGAAGAAACAGAGATACCTAAAATGCCGGAGAAATTTAAAAAACTATTAGAAGAGGAAACAACAATGATGGAATTAATAGAAGTAATCAATAGACAAAAAAATGGTAAAACACCAGGACCGGATGGACTACCAACAGAGTTATATAAGACATTGCAGGAAGTACTAGGTAATGTAATGTTGGAACTTTATAATGAACTTCTTTCTGAAGCTAGGATACCAGATTCGTGATCCGAAGCTCTTATTACTCTCATACCGAAGGAAGAAACAGAAACACAGAAAATAAAGAACTACAGGCCGATTTCCCTACTGAATGTGGACTATAAAATATTTGCATCAATAATGGCGGAAAGACTTTAAAAGTTTTTAAATTAATTTATACAATCGGATCAAAATGGCTTCTTACCCAAAAGACAGATTAGAGACAATATGCGAATTATATTGAACAAACTAGAATATTATGAAACACACCCCGAGAAACAGATGGCATTGGTGTTCCTGGACGCACAGAAGGCATTTGACAATGTGAACTGGCAATTCATGATAAGCCAATTACAGACTATGGATTGTGGGGAGAAATTTATAAATGTAATCAGAACAATTTATAATAAGCAATCAGCCAAAGTAATGATAAATGGAGATATGACTGAGAAGATCAACATTATGAAGGGAACAATACAGGGCTGTCCCCTATCCCCACTGTTTTTTGTTCTGACATTAGAAGTATTAAATAGACATATAAGACAGAATAATGACATAAAAGGGATGAAAATTAAGAGGGAAGACTATAAGCTACAAGCATTCACAGACGATTTAGTATTTATTTTGGAGGAACCATTAAAGACAGGACCTGTATTAATAGAACAAATAGAAAAATATGGTGAGGTAGCTGGGTTGAAAATTAATAAAGATAAAACCAAAATGTTAGTGAAAAATATTACTGAAAAACAAAAAAAAAGAACTGGTTGGAAAATTAGATATACAGATTGTAAAGAAGGTAAAATATTTAGGGATCCATCTGACAGCAAGATGCACAACAATTAAAGAGGATAATTATCATAAATTGAAAAGACAAATTGAAGTAGATTTGGATAAATGGAAAAATGTACAACTATCATTAACGGGAAGGATTGTGATAACCAAAATGAATATATTACCACAATTATTGTTTTTGTTTTCAACAATACCAATAAGATTGGATAAGAAATATTTCGAGGGGCTTAATAAAATAATCTTGAAATATATTTGGCAGAGAAAAAAGGCAAGGATTAATCTAAAAATGTTACAAGATACAAGATTGAGAGGTGGGTTTGGTCTACCTAATTGAGAATTGTACTATCAGGCTGCAGCATTATCATGGATGAGAGAATGGATCTTACTGAGGAATACAAGATTATTGACATTAGAGGGACATGTTTTACAGTTGGGATGGCATGCTTTCATATGGTATGGAAAAAACAGAGTACATAGCTATTTCCAGAGACACCATATAAGGAATTCTTTACTTGTGGTTCGGGAGAAAGTAAAGAGAAAGCATTATTTGAAGATTCCAAATTGGCTCTCAACTATGGGGGCGCTAATACACCCCAATATGTTTAACATAGGAAACATTATAAGATATAAAGACTTACTAACAGATATGGGGGAGTTGAAAACCAAACAACAATTAGAGGAACAAGGAATAAAGATGGATTGGTACATAAGAATGCAAATACAATCTAGATATGAAAAAGATGTTAAAATAGATGGTGTTAATTTGGGGACAACAGAGTTAGATGAAATACTCACAGGAACGGAAGAAAATGGATTAAAAAATGTACAGTTATCTACTACATATGGAGTTAGAGGAGGAACAAGTGAAAGAGATAATGATAAAATGGACAAGGAATTTTGGATACACAATTGAATTAGATAGATGGCAGCAACTATGGGAAAGAAACTATAAATTGAAAATGGCGACTGCGTATAAAGAAAATATGTACAAAATGTTTTACAGATGGCACATGTCTCCAGAAAAATTAGCTAAAAAGTTTAAGGACAGGTCTATGAAATGTTAGAAATGTCATCAGATACCAGGTTCCTTCTACCATATATGGTGGACGTGTGAAGAAGCTAAAACTTATTGGAATAAAATTAGAACATGGATAGAAAAGATGATACAACAACGTATAGAATTAAGACCAGAAATATTCCTGATGGGTATTCTACCAGGGAACTACAATAAAGAGAAAACATATTTAATTATTCATATAATCACGGCAGCTAGGATTGTGTTTGCACAAAATTGGAAAGCACTGAAAGCACCCCCAGAGGGACAGGTGACTGGGAAAATACTGGAATGTGCAGAAATGAATAGACTAAGAATGACAGTTAAAGATAAGACAGAGTCAGATTACTATGAAATCTGGGGAACTTTTTATGATTGGCTGAAAAGATAATATGGTTAAAAGATAGTTAACATCAATTTAGATGGAAGAAGAAGGAGCAGGTAAGGAGGGAGACCCAGGCGACACAGTATTTAATAACTGGAGGTTGTATAAATATTTATAGAAGTATATACCGAGAAGGTTAGATAAATAGAAGTATTAATGTAATAGAAAATTAATCTTATTGTATATAATACAGATAGGGAAATTTGGAGAGAGGAATTGCTTGGACATTACCCCTGAATTGTATCTGAAGAGGGATGAGAGGGAAGAAAGGAGAGGAGAGAGAAAAGAGTAAAGGAGGGGAGAAGAAAGTAGGAAGGTTGGAGGAGAAGAGGAGACATGGGGAGAAAGGGGAGGAGAGTGGTGAAGGAAAGAGAAGAGGAGAAGAAGGAAGAAGGAAGTAGGGAAGAGAAGAAAGGGAGAAAAAAGGTAGAGAAGAAGGAGTGTGGATACAGTGAAAGGGGAAATGGGCGAGCAACACCAAAAGTCATGTGTATGTATTTATTTCATTTTATTAAAAGTATCTTATATATGAATGTAAACAGAATGTATGTTAACATCTCATAAATATCATGGTATATGTATCCGGGAGAGTTTGGAAAAATAAAAAATAAAAAAAATTATTAAAAATAAAAAAGGTCTAAGAACCTTGAGTGTAGAAGAGTGCAAGATGTCCTGGAAACATTCCCAGTCCTTCTCAGCATTTTCCTGTATTTGCAACTCCAGGAGTTGAGTATCAAGATCTTTTACTAATGAAACTGCTACGTTGGGGTTTTCCAGTGCACTGACGTTGATCTTTTTCATCACAACTCTGTTTCCCTGTGGATGATTCTTTGGCTTGATGTGAATATTTAACTTTGAAATGATGAGTCTGTGGTCAGTCCAACAGTCAGCACTCGGTATAGCCTTAGTTACTCTTACATCTTGCATGTCTTTCTTCTGCACAATGACATAGTCAATGAGATGCCAGTGCCTGGAGCGTGGGTGCATCCAGGATGTCTTTTTACGAGTAGGCAGGTGAAAGATGGTATTAGTAATGACCAGATCATGAGCAGCACACGTCTTCAATAATAGCAAACCATTGCTGTTACATGTGCCAATTCCATTTTTATCAATAACACCATCCCAGGTAGAATGATCAGACCCCAATCTCGCGTTGAAGTCACCAAGTAAAATCAGCCTATCAGTGCACTTCACGGATGAAAGTAGGGCATCAAGATCTTCATAAAACGTGTCCTTTACTTTGTCTGGATGTCATTGTAGGTACATAGGCACTGATCAATGTGGCTTGCTTTCCACTTAGTAATGGAAAGCGCAGTGTCATAAGTCGATCATTCACACCCTTAGGAAGACTGGCAAGTTGGCGAACAAGATGATTCTTAACCGCCAAGCCAACTCCAGACTCATGACGTTGGTCATTACTACGTCCACACCAATTGGTATTGGAGCCTTTCAAGGTACTACCTATAGAGTTGTTAATGTCCAATTATGTTAATAAGCACAGAGAAGTCATTTTTGTCTCAGTTTGCTAATTATGTTAATAAGTACACAGAAGTTAGTTTTATTTTGGTTTGCTAATTATTTTAAGAAGCAGAAGGTTTCATTTTGATCTACAGGACTCTTGAGGGAAAAACATCAACAGATAATAATAAACCTTCAGAAGAAGATCCTCTTAAAGTGCAAATAGCTGTTTCACTACATGAAAATTAGATTGATAGTAGGAAGAATAGCACCAGCATTTCAAATCTGTGTGTATATCAATAAAGGAAATGGATATTTAAACTATTTCCAAATACTTTTCCAATTTTAAATATTAAAGTATTATTGCTGAAAATGTGGATTCACTTAGTTGAAAGAAGTTCTGAGATTGTCAGAGTTCATAGTTGTAACAGGCTGCATCTTGTTTTGTAGCCAATCTACCCTGGAAGGAATAGAGGTTTCTATTTTTTTTTTCCAAATTGAACTATCAGTTTCCCTCTGTTGAAAAAAGAGATTTATTAATTCATTCTTCCAACGTCTCAATTCTTTTTTCAAAATATTTTCCAAATTGTGTATCATGTGTAATATTCTTTTGGAAAACGAAAGGACTCTTACGAATTCCAGAGGGTTTTAGCCGAGAGATTTATTGTGCAGGTTCAGAAGCAATAGCAACAAGCAATTCTGAACCCTGAGGGTGGGTTCAGACTTCAGTTTTATACCTTCCTTTTCTTTTCTCAAGAACAAATGAATACTCATTGAAATACACATTATAATACATTAGGTTCCTTTCTCACGGGTATACAATGGAGAGTTTGCTATATACATTGTATCCAAGTGCAATGCACATTAGGTTAATCACATACTATTAACACAGCACTGTTCCAGTAATTATGCAGACACATCATTATTCTAATGATTGTTCATAATTCCACATTATTCCCCCCTTTGGAAGTTTTCCTACTTAAGCTTCCATCATTCTATCTCCAATTCAGGATCTTTAGGAGCAACATTTTATATTCCCATAAAGCTAACATTGTTTCATGTTTTGCAGTTAATTGGGCTGTACTTTCTGAGATCCTTCGAATCATTGCTATAACACAGGGGAGTAAGCAGGGAATCAAAATACATCCTAGAATTAACAAGACTGCTATAACTATGATGGTTTGTAGTCCTGGTAACTTTGGCCACCATCCTGAAAATATGTCTTCCAAATTAAATCCTTTCCAGGTTTGCACCGGAACGTGAGCTAGTTTGACCATTTTGTCTGTTATGTCCTTCAACACTTTTCCACTTTCATCTGTTTCAATGCAACAGTTTGTTAGGTTGAATTTTCCACATATTAAATAACTAACAGATATTATGAGCTGTAGAATCTTCATGTCTTCCACCGTGCGTAGAGAAACAGCTTCCGGAGTGTCTCAGCAAAGTCTGATGTTCACACTGTGTGTTGAAAACCCATTGCCGGTAGGGTTCAACAGGGTGTATTTCTTGTAAATTTTAACACTAAAGGTTTGTCAGTTTTATCCACCTTGTAAGTTAGTGGATCAGCAGATGCAGCTGCTTTCAATCTACTCCAGTGGACCCAGGACTTTCCCTCCAAGGTTTTCACTGCCAAAGGAGAACACATGATAGCAGTATATGGTCCTTTCCATCTTGGGTTCAAGGGATCTGATTTCCAGTGTTTTACCCGTACTCTATCTCCTGGTTTGAACCCAGGAAAATACGCAATTGGTTGTTGACCAGGCGTACTACCGGTCCTTGGGGTGCGTTGGTTTGGGCACAAATGGAACATTGAGAACATACTTGTGCTGTTAGCAAAGAAGCAAAGGGAAGATAGAAAAATCATCCAAGCTGCTGTAATAATGCAGTTTTTCCCAAATGATGTTGCTTATGGGCCTGAAAAATAAGGGGGTGGGCAAGTGCAAGAGAAACAGCAATGCGTCCATTGGGAAGGGTATACCAGCCTTTAACCAGTTCGGCTTGTACATCCTGTTTCAAATTTTGGCTTTCCTCTTTCGTATATGTAGGATCAAGTTGTTCTAAGTAAGTGTCTAAATACAGGAACCTGGTGATATCTGACTGGGGGGGCTTCTAACACAGCTCTTTTGGCTTCTTTATCTGCCTTCCCATTGCCCTGGGTAATAAGGCTTGAATCTTTTTGATCTCCAGGACAATGGATGATTGCAACTTTAGACGGTAATTGAGCTGCCTTAATAAGTCTTTTAATCAAAGTTGCATATTGGATGATCTTGCCTGTGAAGTCCAAATATCCTCTTTCTTTGTAGATTGCAGCATGTGCATGAATTGTCAAAAATGCATACTTACTGTCCGTATATACATTTAAAATCATTCCTGCAGCTATTTCTAATGCTCAGGTTAGGGCATATAATTCCGCAAATTGTGCACTTGCTTGGCTAGGTAATTGTGCTGATTCTACAGTTGCAGTTTGAGAAAGAATTGCGTAACCAGAGTATCTAATTCCTTGATCCATAAAGCTGGATCCATCGGTAAACCACTGAAAGTCTGGATTATG
This sequence comes from Bothrops alternatus, assembly GCA_034064705.1. NCBI lineage: Eukaryota > Metazoa > Chordata > Lepidosauria > Squamata > Viperidae > Bothrops > Bothrops alternatus. The sequence goes on along the minus strand of JARGCV010000156.1, from coordinate 1,210,915 downwards.
CAATGGTTGGTTCGTAAGGTCAGATCTACAAGAATATTGTAGTTCTATTGTTTGCATGCAGTTATGCACGGACATAGTTGAATCTGGTATTGGCATAAGAGTGGCCGGATTGAGAGTAGAGCACTGTTGCAGTGTAACTTGTGGATTTTCTAATAAAAGGGCCTGTATCTTATGTATTCTTTGATTGCTAATCCATAAATGTCCCTTATTGTCAATAATTGTCTGCAGGGCATGACTAGTACAAACAGCCACCGAAGCAGAAAAGGTTAACTTATTTGCCTCCTGTAGTAACAGCATAACTGCTGTTAGAATTTTTAAACATTGTGACCATCTTTGCACAGCCATATCTAATTGTTTTGACAGATAAGCGACTGGGCAATTCCAATTTCCCTGCTTTTGGGTAAGGGCTCCTAAAGCCACATTCTGCCTCACATTGACATAAAGTGAAAATGACCTAGATATATCAATATTCCGGCATCGGAATATTGGTGTTGTTTGCTCCAGGGACCAAAACTTCTCTTAGAGGGGCTATCATTTCTTCTGTTTTTATCCTCATTTTACTTCTAGTTTGACTAGAAACTGATGTTTTGCTGTCATCGCTATCCAAGTCCTGATCTTTCTTCTGAATGGTTCTATCTTTTTTTATCTTTCTTTTCACACCAGCTTCTGATTGAAGGTGGACTTCATTTCTTTCAACCAGAGGGGGTGGAATTTGCTGATATATCCCCCCTTTTTCTCTTCTAGGAACATAAGGCGGGGGCCTGGCAACTTCCTCCCTTTCTTCCTGGCTCAAAATATTAGCTTTTTTCTGAGGTTTGGCTTTTTGGTTTGCCAAATATATTTTAGCACATTCTATCTGACACTTTGCTAACCATCGAGGCTTTTCTTCAATATTGATCTGCCATGGGTCTATATAGGGATATTGGTCCATATGACCACTTCCAGTCACAATTTGATGAACCCGTGTCACGAGTTCAGGATTCGCCAATCCATCTTTGGGCCACCCTACACCAAGGGTGGTCCATTCAGATTCACAGAATCTTTTTAACATGGCTGGATTTGGTCATGGGTCCCCATAATCCCTAGAAAAACCCTTTTTGAAATTTCCTAACATACACTGAAGCGGTGTCTGACCAACGCCTTCTTAGTCTGGTTTCCTCCCATTTCTCCCTAACACACTACCACTGATGTTCCAATGGTCACTCTTCAGGAAATGTGATAGTTTAACCACCCACACAATCCTACCTATTGAAGACTTAAGGACACTGCCTTGTCTTCTGGGGGGTGATCAATTCCCTCTTCCAATCCAAACGTGATCAGGTATCCCCTTTTATAATACTTGCCTGCAGGCATTCCAGACCCTTCTGCGGATTAAAGACCCATCTGTTACCCTTGGTGGATCCTTGACTGGAGTGCTTCGCTGGCAGGTGAGTTCCCCTCCCGTCCCATCAAGGTCTCCCCATAGGCAAAGGCCATGGAGCTGGCTTGAAGGAGTCGTCATTAGGAGAGGGGCTACCCACCAGGGCAGTCCATCTGAAAGGTCAACTGCCTCTTCCTAAGAGTCCAATCTGGGGTGCCAGAAATCTTGTGGAAAATGAAAGGACTCTTACGAATTCCAGAGGGTTTTAGCAGAGAGATTTATTGCACAGGTTCAAAAGCAATAGCAACAAGCAATTCTGAACCCCGAGGGTGGGTTCAGACTTCAGTTTTATACCTTCCTTTTCTTTTCTCAAGAACAAAGGAATACTCATTGAAATACACATTGTAATACATTAGGTTTGTTTCTCACGGGTATACAATGGAGAGTTTGCTATATACATTGTATCCAAGTGCAATGCACATTAGGTTAGTCACATACTATTAACACAGCACTGTTCCAGTAATTATGCAGTCACATCATTATTCTAATGATTGTTCATTATTCCACATTAATATCACCTGATGAATGTCAAGATAATAGTTATGCTATAAGTAAAGGTTATTTCTCTGTTTAATTATATATTTGATTAAATACATGTTTAGGAATCTATTATTTATATGTTAGATTTAAAAGTTATGTTTTTTTGCCATATAGGTGGTAAGGCATCTGAGAAATATATTCCCATCTGTCTGTCACATAAAACACACACATATGGATACAATCCACCAGAAAGCAATGTCTATTCTCAATATTTCAAAGTAAAAGATACAGCAATTTATTGTTATATTCATTTGCTAGATTTACATTGTTTTTCTTCTAGAAGCACAGAGCATCATGAATACCACATCCACCATTCTTTTGACAATCCTGTATGAGTGGCAAGTTTGAGACTCATTCAAATATTCCCAGTAATTTCCCAGGGTTGAAAATTAATTTTAACAGGGGATTCCTAATCCTAGGCAATACTTTTGATCAGTGCATGAAACAACGAAACTGGAAGTAGAATACTTAACACTATACTTTTATATAATAGCAGAAAATTCTCTGGACAAGTGGCAAATAGTTTATTTTAAGAGAGTTGAAGGAGAGTGGGAAATGGACTTCATACATCTAATTGAGAAATGATCTTATTTGTTTTTTTGGGAGGAAGGTAGATTTTTTTGGAGATTGGATTTATTGCATTAAAGTAATCACCAATTGATAAGAAATGGTCCAGAATATCCCAATTCAATTAGACAAGAAATTTTTCAAGGAGCTGAATAAATTAACCTTAGAATTTGTGTGGTCCGGTAAGAAGGCAAGAATAAAATTAAAGGCATTACAGGATGCCAAAGAAAGGGGAGGTTTAGGTTTCCCAGATTGGGAGCTATATTACCAAGCAGAGAATGGATAACCTTAGAAAATAAAAGATGTTTACATTTAGAGGGTTATGATCTCCAGCAGGGTTGGCATGCTCACGTATGGATGGGGCAAAGTAGAAACCACCAATATTTTTTAAGACATAAGGTTTGGCAAGAATTAATAAAAAGCTGGAATATAGTTAAATCTCAATATTACACAAAGATTCCAGCTTGGCTATCGCCATTGGAGGCAGTCATATATCCCAATTTGTACAGGAAAGATAAGGCTATTATATACAAAGACATTCTGACAGAAGAAGGTTATTTAAAACAAAAACAAGAGCTAAAACAACAAGGAATAGACATGGAGTGGTGGTCTTATCTTCAGATACAAGCAAGATACATGAAGGATAAGCAAGAATGGGGTATTAATAGACAAGATATGGGGTTAGATAAAATACTGCTAGGCCCGGAGAAAAAAACAAATAAAGAATATTTATAAACACCTGTTGGAACATAAACAATATGAGGAGCAGGTTAAAGAAACAATGGTGAAGTGGGCAATAGATCTAGGATATAATATAAATATGGATCAATGGCAGCAAGTATGGGAGCGAAATAACAAAATCACATTGGCGACATCATATAAAGAAAACTTGTATAAGATGGTTTAAAGATGGCATCTCCCTCTGGCCAGATTAGCCAAAATGTATAAAGGATATTCTTCTATGTGTTGGAAATGTAAAAAAGAAAAGGGTATCTTTTTTCATATATGGTGGATATGTAGAGAAGCACAGGTGTATTGACATATGGTCTGGGAATGGGCAATAGAAATGACTAGGCAAAATATTCTATACAAACCTGAGGCATTACTATTACGAATACTAGAGAAAAATGTAAATAAAGAGGAAACATATTTAATTATTCATGTGGCTATGCCGGCAAGGATACTATTTGCTCAAAAATGGAAAGCAATAGAAGCACCGAGTGAGGAAGAACTAATAAAGAAAATTATGTTTTACGCAGAACTAGATAGGTTAACTAAAAGATTAAAAAACCAGGAAGACACAGAATTTTATCGAATATGGAATAAATTTTATAGATGGAGGGAAAATAATGGAGGTCACAGATAAAGAGATAAGTTAAGATAGAGACGAGAAATATATAGTTTGTATATAGATATGTTATATGCAATTAATGTGCAATATGGACTGAGATGTCAGTCAAAGACGATTTACCATGTTCAATGTTTTAATCCTTTTTTCCCCCTTGTATTCAATAAAAACTTTTTTAAAAAAAGAAATGGTATAAAGAAGCAAATGTGGATATTTGATCTGGGACCAATAGGGTTAATATTTGGGATGATTTGGGGTTGAAGCCATGGTAGTTTTTCTGTGAGTTGATTACAGTAACAGTTTCTTAACATATAGTTAGGAATTTTAGTTTTGCTTTTCTCTTATTATTGTTCACAATTCTTATTACTTTGATACTTTTATATGTTTATTATTATTATTCTGTTAACTAGCTTGTTATTATAGATGACTGGCTTACAATTTGTAAATACATTTAGTAGTTTAAAATTCTTTTGGCCTATTTTGTAAGGAGTGGGAAATTAACATTGCTGTATTATATTAATCAACATTCAACTAGGGAGGATATTACTGTATGTGTATATTTGTTAGTCTTTTTTCGAGTACAATGGATAGAAATTAACAAGAGAATGCTCTGTTATGCCCATCCTGCATTTATTTCTTCCATGGTTTGATCCTCTTCATTCTGTTCATGTTTACACTTCTTTTTTTTTTACTCTTCTATCCACATATCAAAATGCCATTTCTCAAAATTTGTTTAACTTCATCTTCTGCTTCCTTGCAGTTATGCCCTGCAGTTTTTTCTTAAATGATACGTTGAGAATCAAACCACAGTGTCTTACTTCTTGCTCCTGGAATTCTCAAAAATCAACATCTGAAACTTTTGCATTTCTTCTTCTTCTTTATGTTATATCTGGCAACTGTAACAGCAAATCTTCTCATCATCTCTGCAGTAGCTTTTGACCATTGACGGCACAGCCCCATGTACTTCTTTCTCATGAATCTGGCTCTGTAGGACCTGGGGATTGTTTCAGTCACTGTTCCCAAATCCATGATAAATTCTCTCATGGACATTAGACACATCTCTTACATCACATATCAAAATGACATATCCTTCAAGAATCTTTCTAATGCCTGCTCCATCTGGAGATGTCAGAATTCTGATATGGGAATCAAAAGTCTGAGACTTACACAGAGATTTGGATTTATGTAAAAATTCTCCAATTCCTTTATTCAGACAAACAAGAGGGAAAAACAAGATGGTTAGCTCAAATGAGCTCAGATGAGCATTGACACTTTTTAAAAATGGAGAAATCAAAATATTTCACTAAATTCCTCAAAATATCATGTTCATTTGTATTGGTACTACTCTGCTTCAGAGTTATAGCATATGATAACCCATGCTGTAACACAGAGTCTTATTCTGTTTGAGGAGATGTGAGCTTTCTGAGGTAAGTCAGTCAAGAAATCAACTCCTTGAGTTTACCTGGAAATGGACTTTTATAGTCACTAAAGGCTGATTATATTTTCCTTTTCCTCCTTTTTATACAGAAGTTGAGTTAGCTTGGAGACAGTTTGATTTTTTTTAAAGCTTTGCTCATTTCCTTGGTGCCAAAATAGACCATTTTTGACATTGTTGCTGCATAGCTTTTCAATTGATTTTAGGCATCATGTCAAGACATGCTTTCTTTAAGCATGGTTTGTAAAATAGAAGGAAGATAAAGTTTCAATCTAAAATGGCAACAAGAAAGAAATGAGTGTGACCAGAACCATTAAAAACCAAAAGAGTTGGAAAACTCTTGAGGTAATCAAGATTTCTGGGAAAGAAGATCTACGTGTCCAAAAAAAGGAGGCTTGCAGTGCCGTGAAAGGCTATCTCCTATCCTTTTCACATATCAGTGTAAGATATCAGTGCATATATAAAAGAATTGAGTGTGGCATCAAAATACTGATGTACTGACTTTATCAATGTGACCACCCTTGCTCCCACATAATGACAGTGTAGCTTTTCTTTCTACTGAGGATAATAATTTCTAGAGATATTCTTAATGTGCATATTTTTAAAATATTTTTGTGAATAGATTTTATAACTTTGCAAATATTCTTTACTTGAATAAAATATGCTGAAGTATGAAATATGTTGCATTCTGTGTCTTGGTGTTTTGTCAGATGGGGTGTGGATGGATTCTTTTTACTCTCAAGATTATGAACTAAAAATAGGGCAATGGATTTTTTATATTTATTTTCTAGACTTTGGTTTTTTTTCCCTAGAAGCACAAAGCATGATACATAACATATCAACCAATTTTCCAACACAATCACAATCCTGTATGAGTTGGAAGAGGTTGTAACTGGTCCAAATGTTCCCAATAATCTGAAATCTTAGGCAATCCTAGGCAATTTCAGGAGATAAAATTGTCCAAACTGGAAATAGAAAAGAAAGGAAAATATGAGGTCTGTGGTTAGTTCTTGAGTACAAATGGATAGTAATTAATAAGTGAATACTATAATATGCCCATCCTGTCAATAGTTTTTCCATGGTCTGTTTTTATCTTCATTCTGTTCATGCTTTACACTTTTTGTTTATTGTTCTCACTACATATCGAAATACCAATTCCCTAATTTTATCCGCCTGCATCTCCTTTCTCTTTTCCTTGGGGTTATGCCCTGCCGCTTTGTCCTAATTTTTGCTAATTTTGTCCTAATTTTTGCTCCTGGAATTCCTACAAAATTGGCCTATCCAGTTTTACATTTTTTCTTGTTCTTTGTGTTTCATCTGACAACAGTAACAAATCTTTTCATCATCACTGCATAGCTTTTGATCATCAACTATGAATTTCTTTTTAATGAATTTGGGTCTATAGAAACTGGGCATTATTTCACCAATTGTCCCCAAATCCATGATAAATTCTCTCATGGACAACAGAAAGCATCTCTTACTTTGATTGTGTTGCTCAAATCTTTCTCTTTCAATTCTTTGGGGCTTCTAATTTCTTCCTCCCCTCAGTCATGGCATATGATCAGTATGTTGCAATTTGCCATCCACTGCACTATGAGATGATGATGAATTGGAAAGTCTGCCCTGAAATATTGATTCTGGTGTGGGTAACAAATCTCCTCTACAGAATGTGGCATGCCATTGGGACCTTTTCCATCTTTTTTTGTTCTAGTGTGGTCAACCAATTCTTCTGTGAAATTCCACAATTACTAAAATTATCCTGCTCTACCTTCAATCTACTTGAGGTTGGGGTTATTGTGACCAGTATCACTGCTGGACAAAGTTGTTTTACTTACATTATTGTTGATTTCAATTATCACTGCTTTCCTTCAAAGTTATGGCATATGTTTTTTGGACTCCTACAATAATGTCATTGATTTTTATATTTTTATTGTGTTTGTGTAACTATTGGCATTCCACTAAGTTTCTATGGGTTTCCTGACCTTTTAATCTGCCTTTTCTTTTATAATTTGCAGAATTATTTTCCACCTCTGCATTAATGATGTGGGCATTCCTAGCCAAGGTCAAGCTCTTCCCCTACCTGTGGCATACAGAAATAGAGGATGGAATTTTTTAAAAGCTGGAACTGAAAGAGAATCTCAAATGTTGAATTATGTGCAAGGAGGTCTTCTCATTTGATTCATGTTTTCCCTCTCACAATTCACACTGCAGCCCCCCATTCTGTTAACAATCTGAAATATTATTATTCTATGGGATAATGATAACTGGTCCTGGAGGAAGCTGTTGTGTTCTTAATGTCCAATTATGTTAATAAGCAGAGAAGAGTCCGTTTCATTTCGGTCTACAAGTCTCTTGAGAGAAACAAAACAAAGATTAATAAACAGAAATTTCTATGACTGGAGATAGATGAAATTTTCAATACATGAAAAATAGTGAGACCCAGCATTTACTTAATGGTAAGATATGGAGTATATCACCTATATAGAGACAAATTGTCAGTTATAAATGGAAAGTTTAACAAAAAGGGCATTTCCCACTTTTTCTGGCACAAATTGGTGTTTATTTCAGTATGTTTTATATGTTATATTTCCAGACTGGTTTTATAACTTGTCTGCTGGAAAAGAATTTAAGTGAAAAATTGCATGAGGCAGTTTTCTAATATAATGGAATAAGAAGTTAGGGAATTTGGGGGAAGAAAATAAAGGTTCTTTATGGTATTTTTTTTTAAAATTGGAACTTAGGCAATATATTTAAAGATACTATTAAGCAGAATATCATTTGGAGAGATTTTTGTGCAGACTTTAAATAATGTGAAGATGGTAGTTGGTTATTTAGAACAGTAATAAATGACAAGAGTGCGCTCTAATATCCTCATCTTACAACTCTGTTTTCCATGCTCTGACTCTCTGTTTATTCTGTCCATCCTTGACATTTCTTGACATATTTTTTTAAATTTTCACCACATATCAAAATGTCTCCTCCAAAATTTTATCTAACCAAATTTCCCTCCTCTGCTTCCTTGCAGTTACTAACTTTGTCATAAATGAAACATGGAGAATCAAACCACAATGCCTTATTTTCTGCTGCTGGAATTCTCAAAAAATCGGCATTTGCAGCTTTTGCAGTTCTTCTTCTTCTTTGTGTTATATCTGGCAACTATAACAACAAATTTTCTCATCATCTCTGCAGTTGCTTTTGATCATCAACTGCACAGCCCCATGTATTTCTTTCTCATGAATTTAGCTCTGCAGGATGTGGGCATTGTTTCAGTCATTGTCCCCAAATCCATGGTAAATTATCTCATGGACACCAGACACATTTCTTACTTTGGTTGTGTTGCTCAAATCTTTTTCTTTCAATCCTTTGGAGCTTCTGATTTATCCCTCCTGACTGTCATGGCATATGATCGGTATGTTGCCATTTCCCATCCATTGCATTATGAGATGGTGATGAATTGGAAATACTGTATTGAAATAATAATTCTAGTATGGGTTACAGGCCTCCTCTATGGAATGTTGCATACCATTAGCACGTTTTCCGTCCTCTTTTGTTCTAATGTGGTCAACCAATTCTTCTGTGAAATTCCACAATTGCTAAAACTATCCTGCTCTGGATTAAATCTACTTGAGGTTGGAATTATTGTGTCCAGTATCATTGTTGGAGTAGGTTGTTTTATTTTTATAGTTGTATCTTATGCAGTGATATTCAGGGCAGTGTTAAGAATTCCTTCTGAACAAGGAAAGCAAAAAGCTTTATCCACCTGTATTCCTCATCTTACAGTAGTGTCCATGTTATTATTAACTGAATGCTTTGCCTATCTGAAACCTTCCTCTAACACTCCATCTTACATAGATTTGGGGTTGACTGTTCTGTATGCCCTCCTTCCACCTCTGTTCAATCCAATCATCTATAGCATGAGAAATAAGAATATCAAAAGTGTCCTTTCTCAACTGTGGAGATTGTGACAAATTCTTTTAATGTTGATCATATTCTATTCAGCATCATTTCCCTGTCTTTTCTTTTTATTCTGTGAATAAATATGGTAAAAAGGGATAGTTGGGATGGAGGCAAATCCAATCTTTCAAACCTGAATAACATATCGCTCCATATATTGCTTAATTAATGTCCTCCATCTCTAATTACTGTCTACACACTTTACAGATGCTAAAGATGGATTCTTGGCAGCTCTGGCATTTTACATGGCAACAATTCCTTATGTTTAGTGAAGTGAGTACCAGGGTGTAATCCGATTGGGGGAACACCTGAAATGCAGAAGATGTTTAAATGATGTGCTCTACTTTTCTCTGTGCTTTCCTATGAAATGGCTTCCCCCTAATGCTGGCCCCTCTAACGCTGGGCTCTCTAAGGCTTTAAGAAGAGGCTGGATTTATGCTTGAATTGGGGATTGAACTAGAAGAGCTCCATGGTCCCTTTCAGCTCTATTCCAATTGATTTATTAATTGGTCCATAATATGGCCAGCTAAAGCTTCAGATTTTCCAAAGTATATAAGCCTCTATAATATTTCCCTCCTGAAATGGTTATTTCCCCACAAATTTTGATATTTTGCTCCTTTCAGTGAGCCTAAAGTCCTGGCAATTGTGTCCCTGTATTTTTCCTGCCAACATTTTTTTCAGAAGGGTTTGCCACTGCCTCCATTCAAGGACTGAGAGAGAGGGACTGGCCCAAAGTCATACAGCTGGCTACATTCCTAAGGTGAAATAGAAGTTCCAGTCTTCTGTTCTGTTCTGTTCTGTTCTGTTCTGTTCTGTTCTGTTCTGTTCTGTTCTGTTCTGTTCTGTTCTGTTCTGTTCTGTTCTGTTCTGTTCTGTTGCATTCAGTTCCATTCCATTCCGTTCTGTTCCATTCCACTCCACTCCATTCTATTCCATTCCATTCCATTCCATTCCATTCCATTCCATTCCATTCCATTCCATTCCATTCCATTCCATTCCATTCCATTCCATTCTCTTTCTCTCCTTCAAAGCATCTGATTTCTCCCTCCTGACAGCCTGACACATGATTGGTATGTTACCATTTGCAATCTGCTGCACTATGAGATTGTGATGACTTGGAAAGCAGCATTGAAATAACAATTCTAGTGTGGGTTATAGGAATTCTCTATACAATGTTGCATATAACATGCAAGTTTTTCTTTTATACCTTTTTGTTCTAATGTTGTCAATACATTTTTCTGTGATAGTCCACAACTACTACAGTTATGTTGCTCTGGTTTCAATCTATTGGAGGTTGGAGTACTTGTGGTCAGTCTCATTGCTGGATTAGGCTGTTTTATTTTCATTATATCTTATTCTATGATCTTCAAGGCAGTTTTGAACATCTCTTCTGAACAAAGTAGGCAAAAAGCTTATCCACTTGTCTTCTTCACTTTATTGTAGTGTCTATGTTAGTATTAACTGGGAGTTTTGCCTATTTAAGATCTTCCTCTACTTCCGGTGGCTCCGCTGGCGTCGCTATAGTCTCCTTTGGAGGCTCCGTTCTCTAGGGTTTGTTAAGCCGCAAAAAACAGCGAACATCAGCTGTTTTTGGTGGTGGAAAATCCCCCCTTCGGGCGAAGAAGAGGTGAAGAGCATTGAGCTTTGGTTGAGCTCCTCTAAAAGTCCCCTGGAAAAGTTTTCAGGGGTTTAGAGTGAGAGCTCCCTAGGCGCTTGAAACGCTCCTGCCCAGAGACGCTTCTGTCGGCAGACAGAGAAAGACGCCGCGACCACCCCTGCTTTAAAAAATATTCCAAGAGAGACCTGCATGCAGGCGGAGTGAATACAGGAGTTCTTTATTGCAAGTATTTTTTTTACTTCTGACCACGTACTTTTGTAATCAACATAATGTATCCAAGATGGCGATTGTTCTCACTGTAAAGAGAAGTGTTTGAAAGTGAACTTTTTTTTTCTTTGAAGCAAAGCTAGAGTGATTATTTAGATTTGAGCTTTAAAATCTTATAAACTACTATAAACTCCAATTACTGAACTGTGATTTGAAAGGAGATAAGAACAAGGGGAAATTTTGGCAATATATTTGCAAGGATTTCATTTTTTAAAAAACTTTTTAAAAGTGGATTGACTTTAATATGGCCACTAGGCAGACAAAAATCACTACTGCGAAGGTGGCTGCATCTTCTCCGGCTCAGCCCTCTAAATTACAATCAAGTAGCCTTTCTGCTCCCCCAGCCTCTCTAACATCTACAGAATCTCAAGCCCCCCTGCCTACTCAATCCTCTCCAGAAATGTTTACCATGAAAGATTTACAGGATGCATTATCTACAATGACTGAAAAGCTGGAGAGAAAGATTGAGGAACAAGTTAATGGATTAACTGATGAATTGGAGACAATAAAAGACATAATTACGACTCACAATATTGTGATAAGAGAAGATATTGTGGATGCTATTAAGGGGGTTTGGGAGTATACCCTGAGAGTTGAAGAGAAGGTGGAGGGTATTGAGCAGCAATTTGAGGAAAAACTTGATGAAGTTAAAAGTGATATTCAAGATCAAACAGTTATGGCTCAATATAACCAGATGTTGTTGGCTGTTAGAATCAGAGGGCTGAAGGAGATTGCAAATGAGAATCAGGAAGACTTAAGAAGAATTTTTGAAGAATCTTTGGCAAAATTTCTAGAAGATGGAGTACAAAACGTATCCTGGCAGATAGATCGGATTTTTAGAGTTAATTCATGGATTGCAAAACAAAGAAAATTGCCTAGAGATATTGTGATTTATTTTGTTACAAGGAAATTCAGAAATTATGTTCTTATTACATCTTATAATAAACAATTAATTGTTGCCGGTCAAGAGGTTGTAGTTCTGAAGGAGATTCTCCCTAAGATGTTAAGAGCAAGGAAAGAGTATGCATTTTTGGCAGATGAACTTAAAAAATGTGCTATACGATTTAGATGGGAGGTTCCAACTGGACTTTCACTATTTTTCCAGGATAATAGACACCGCCTGACTTTGGTTGGTAAGGCGAAAGATTTTTTTGAGAATATTTTGAAGGCTGGTAAACCTCCATCTCCAAGACTAAAAAGGGCAGATTTTTCAAAGGAGAGAGATATGGAGTTAAAACAACCAATACAATCTTTGGAATCACAATCCCTGACAGCATCAGGAATTGATAAAGGAGCATTGGTGGAGCTGCCAGCGCAAGGTGTCGATATTTTCCAGCCTTTTGGAGGTAGAGAAGTCTAAAGAGCAAAGGCAAACACGTGCAGCTACTAAACACATGGAACAACGAGAAAAAGAACAACCAGTTTGTACAAAGCAAGTTGTACCCACATCTCTGGAAGCCATGGGAGCAAGACCAAAAAAGAAAATGGTTGAAGAAGTTAATTTGGCCTTGCAAAAGCTTTCTCAAATTGGTCATGTCAAATAAATATTTGACATGGAATGTTAATGGTTTAAATTCTCCACAGAAAAGGAAGAAGATATTTCATTATTTGAAGCAATGTAAAAATGATGTAACTTGTCTACAAGAAACACATATTAGAACTTCTGATCAGAAATATTTGATAAACAATAAATTAGGTACACATTTTGTTGCAGTGGCTGCTGAGAAGAAGAATGGAATTGTTATTTATGTTAAAAATCATATAAGAGCCAAATTAATAGAATCAGACATCCAAGGTAGATTTTTAGCTATTGAAATTTTAATAGATGGGAAGAAAGTTCTCTTGATGAGTATATATGCACCAAATCAACAAGGAATATTTTACAAGTTATTACATAAAAAATTAATACAATTTGATTATAGGTCTTGTATTTTAATGGGAGATTGGAATGGTGTTATAGATATTGGTTTAGATAAGAAAAAGATTTTACCTATTCCTCAAACACATTCCATGTTGCCTAAATCCTTTTTTGATATTAAGGATGACTTTGATTTGATAGACATATGAAGAGAAAGACAGGGCAAGGAGAAAGAGTTTACTTTTTTTCTGATAGACATCAATCATTTTCTAGAATTGACTTTATATTAACTACAAGTGATTTTATTTCTAGACTAAAGAAGGTGAAAATCCTACCCAATGTTTTGTCAGATCATAATCCGGTTTGGATGGAACTAATGGTTGGTCAGACACCTAGAAGATCTTGGAGAATTAATGAAAATTTGTTTAAATATGATATAAATGTGAATGAATGTAAAAATGTTATGAAGGAATTTTTTATGTTAAATTTGCATAAGGATACGACAATAGAAATGGTCTGGGATGCTAGTAAAGCTTATATGCGGGGGATTTTAATTGATATGAATAAAAGGTATAGACGTAAACAAGAGGGAAAAAGGAAGGAATTAGAAGAGGAAATAAGGAACAAAGAGTTATAACTAATAAAGAGACCAGATGATAGAAAAATTAAAGAGGGGATTAAGATTTTACAGAAACAATTTGATTTGTTGATGACGGACCAAGTCGCCAGGATATACAATATGCAAAACATAATACATTTTATAATTCCAATAAACCTGGCAGATGGTTGGCTTATATATTAAGGAAGAAACAAAAATCCCGTATAATTGATAAAATAGAATACAAGGGGAAGGAAGTGTTTCAGCAAGAAATTATTAAAAAAGCTTTTTTAGAATTTTACTCCAAGTTGTATTCTGAAGAGAAGGTACAAGAGAACGAGATAGATATTCTTTTGCAAGATGAAAATGTATTGACAATTACTGAGGAACAAAGAGATAGATTAAATGCATTGATTACATCAGAAGAAATTATTTCAGTGATTAAACAATTGAAAGTGGGAAAATCTCCTGGGACTGATGGGTTAACGGCGACTTATTACAAGTATCTTCAAGAGGAGATGGTGGAACCTCTTAGAGAGTTATTTGTAAATATACAAGAAGGTGGTCAGGTTCCACCCTCATGGAAAACAGCCTATGTTTCTTTAATTCCCAAAGAGGGAAGAGATAATGTCCAGGTAGAAAATTTTAGACCTATCTCATTGTTAAATACGGATTATAAGATTTTTGCAAAAATTTTGGCTAATAGATTAATGACAGTTTTAAGACAAATAATTCATTCTGACCAAACTGGTTTTTTACAAGGGAGACAGATGAAAACTAATGTTAGACAACTCATTAATATAATGGAATATTTGGATAAGCATATTCAGGTGCCTGCAGTTCTTATGTTTTTGGATGCAGAGAAAGCTTTTGATAGACTGAATTGGTTGTTTTTGAAAAAATTAATTGTTAGGATGGGAATGGGTGATCAATTTATTAATTCCATATTAGCAGTTTATCAGAAACAAAAAGGTCAGATTATTGTGAATGGGCATTTAACAGATTTATTTAATATAGAGAAAGGTACTAGACAGGGATGTCCTTTATCCCCCTTGTTGTTTGTTACTTAAAAAGGATGCGAATTTGGAGGAGTGGCAGAAAGGTATTAATAGATTTGTTTGGAACGGCAAGAAACCAAGGGTTAAATTGAAAATTATTCAGGATACAAGGAAAAGAGGTGGTTTGAAAATGCCCAATTTCAGGTCAGTTTGTTCTAAATATTCGTCAATTTTTCTTTGTTCAGTTTCTTCTTTTTTATATAAGTTTGAATAAAAATCTATTACTATATCTTTTTTTTTTGAGCATTATTTTGTCTTTCACCTTTATGGTCTGTTAAAGTTTCTATATTTCTTTCTATTTTTTGTTTTGCTGTTTTATGTGCCAACCATCTGCCCGGTTTATTTGCATGTTCAAAAAAATTTTGTTTTGTGGCTTTTAAATTTTTTATCATTTCATTTTGTGTAATAAGATTTATTTTATGTTTGTTAGTATTTAATTCTTCTAACATTTTGACATTTGAGGGGTCTCTGTGTAGTTGTTTTTCTAAATTATTTATTTTCTCTGTTAGTTCTTCTATATTTTTCCGTTTTGTTTTGTTTAGAAACGATGAGTATGAAATTGAGAGTCCTCGTATATAGGCTTTCATGGTGTCCCATAAATTTAGTATTGTTGTATTTCCATTATTATTTATCTCTAAAAAGGATTTAAGTTCTTTTTGTATCATTGTGATATAGTCTTTTTCTTTAATTATCATCTGATTGAGTGTCCATCTTTTGTTAATATTTTTTGTTTGTTGTTTCCATTTTATCAATAATGGATTGTGGTCAGCCCATATGTTTGGTAATATTTCTGACTCCGTTATTGTTTTCATGAGTTCTGGATTGGCCCAAGCCATGTCTATTCTTGACCACGATTTAAATGGGTGTGAAAAATAGGTTTAGTATATATTGTCTAAATGTAGGGCTCTCCAAGTATCTTTTAATTGAAATTCTTCTACCATCTGCATAAAGGGAGGAGGTAATGTTCTTCTTATTTTTTTTTGCCCTATCCACACTTTTATAGTCTTTTTTCCTATCTACTATTACATTATAATCACCAATAATTATTAATTTTAAGATTTCTATTTCTTGAAGTTGTTTATAAAGCTTTGTATAAAATTTAGTTTGTTGTGTACTTGGAGCATAAATTGCAGCTATTGTTATGGGATTGTTTGCCTGATCAATTTGAACAATTAGAATTCTGCCTTCTTCATCTGCATAGATCAATTTTGGATTTAACCATGGTTTGATGTATAGCACAATTCCACATTTTTTGACCTGGGCTCACTCTTTTTTATTTGGGACAAAAAATAAATCATATATACAATTTAAACAACACTACATAAGGAAAAATTTATTAGAAATTTGGTTCCAAATTAAAAGACAATTTTATATTAAATTACCAAGATGGCTCTCGCCAAATGAATCCACATCATATTCTAATTTATTAAACCCCAACACAATAATGACATATCACCAAATCCTAACAGAAGATAATCAATTAATTTCAACTCAAATTTTAAAAGAAAAAGGAATCATTTTAGACTGGATGCAATATTTTCAAATTAATTCAAAATATATGGAAGACCAAAAGTATGGATTTCAAAAAATGAACAATTTAGATAAAATATTATTAGGAGCGGACCAAAAACTTATTTCTAAACTATATAAAGTTTTATTATACAATGAAATGTGTGAAGAAGAAGTTAAAGGTAACATGATTGCATGGGCAAAAAATATAGGAAACACAATTTATTTGGCAGAATGGGAAAAAATCTGGAACATTAACTATAAACTTACCATCTCATCCGCCTACAAAGAGAATATACTTAAAATGTTTTATCGCTGGCATCTCCCCCCAGACCGACTGGCAAAAATGTTTCCCAATACATCCCCCAAGTGCTGGAAGTGTAAAGTCAAAATTGGGACATACTACCACCTTTGGTGGATTTGCACATCGGCCAAAAATTTTTGGAAAAAAATTAAAAAATACCTCGAACAAATTACTACCCAAACAATTCCAATGAATCCCGAACTATTTTTATTAGGAATAATAAGATATAAGACAACTAAAGAAGATAGATATTTAACAATACACATAATTACAGCTGCCAGATTAGTTTATGCCCAAAATTGGAAACTCGAAAAAACCCCATCAACTCTGAATTTGATCAACAAAATAAACGAAGTAGCCGAGATGAACAAACTAACTCTCAAAATACAGAACAAAGAAGACACATTATTTTATAAGACCTGGGATAAATGGTACGAATGGCTAGAAGCAAAAAAATATTTGGAACCCTAAAAATATAAATAAAATGCAATACTAATAAATAGCATATAGATGACAATCTTATTCATCCTCTGACCTAAACATATTTAAAAAACCCCTATCGACATATTTTGATAAGAATTCCGAAAATTATGACATATCACCTAAACCGAAATATGTGATAATCCCCCTTAGATAATTAAAGACAGAATAAATATATGATGTGTATATCTGTTAAATTGTATATATCTATATATATACATCAACTATGTATATCTATTCAGTTTATAAGACACAATTATTTTATACCTTGTATAGACTGCACAGAAATAAGAATCAACTAAATAGTTGATATTACTGTTAAATGTTGTTTGTACATAACTATAGATATCAACTTAAGATACAACTATAATTAATCTATACTTTATGTCTTTGTTTTATGTATTGTACATTTGTACTTTTAAAGTTTGTATATATTTAATAAAGTTTATTTTAAAAAAAAAGAAAAAAAGAAAATGCCCAATTTCAAGTTATACTACTATGCTGCTGTTTTAGTAGCGATAAGTGACTGGGTTAATTTAACTAAGGATAGAATATTGAATATAGAAGGGTACGGTTTACTATATGGTTTCCATGCATATTTAGTTTATGACAAAAAGGTGGATAGGAGTTTCAAAGAGCACCTACTGAGAAGTGCTCTGCTGAGTGTCTGGAAAAAGTTTTACTACAAGTTAAACGAAAAGATTCCTCTCTGGACAGTTCCCAGGCACGCAATAGAGAGTATAAATAGACAACAAATTCAAGATGTGGTGTCTTATGAGAAACTCCTAATTAAAGAAGGGAATTTGTTTTTATTGAAATCATCGAATACTTTAAAGGAAGAAGGAATAGTTTATACTTGGTTTCCATATGCACAACTGCAGACTAGATGGCAAAAAGATTTTAAGATAGGCTTTTCTTCAACAGATGAAAATTTAATTAAACAAGTTAAAGGCCTATGCATATTAAAAGACTATATAATGCATTAATTGAAATTGACTCTGAAACTGAATTAGTTAAGGACTGTATGATTAAGTGGGAACATAATTTTGGACAACCAATTATGATGGAAACATGGAAGAGGATCTGGGTTAAAAATGTAAGATTTACACAAGCGCAACATTTAAGAGAAATTTTTTATAAAATGTTTTATAGATGGCATTTAGACCCGAAAAAATTATCATTTATGTATCCGGATATACAACCTAAGTGTTGGAGATGTGAATCTATGGACGCTACTTATTTTCATGTATGGTGGACTTGTAGAAAAATTAAGGCTTTTTGGATAAAAATATGGTGGATACTTCAAAATATATTGAAAAAGCGTATCGAATTTTTACCACTGTTGTTTTTGTTAGGTATTATAAAAGACTGTACCACCATAGAGATGAACTTAATTTTGAACTTGATTACAGCGGCAAGACTGTTAGTGGGACAATATTGGAAGACGCCAGAAGTACCATCTATTGAAGAATGGATTTTAAAAGTTATTAACTTGGCAGAAATGGCTAAAATATCCGCATATTTGAAGGATCATTCAAATGAAAAATATATGTTGGACTGGAAAAAATGGATAGATTATATACAAAGGAAATATCAATTTAAGAAATTGTATTTAGTATATAGTTAAATATTTATATGTTGGATTGAAAAATGTAGTTAAATTTTTAATAGGATTTATATAATATCTTGGTGTAGTTTAGTGGGTTTTCTTGTGTTTTTTTTTTACTCTGTATTCACTTTGGGAAGTCGAGGGTGGGGGGGTGAGGGAGGAGGGGTCTCTATAATCTTCTCAACTGTAAAATGATATTTGATAAAGGATGGGTTGCTCTGAGGCACCTTGTACCACATCTGGAGGGGATGAGACTGAGGAGTAAAGGTTGAGGGAAGTAGGGAGGTGGCATGAGGGGGAGGAGAGAGTGGGGCTAGAGATGGTGGGTGGATAGAGGTAGAGGTAGGGAGAAAGGTGGAGGGGGATGTGGTTGGGGGGTGTCGCAGAGCAATACCCGTAGTTAACTATTTTAGTTAAGTTTTTATGTTTTGTTCTGGTGATTGAAAAAGTTGTAAATGTTTTTATTCAGTTGAGTTGTTTTAATGATTTTTTCCTCTTTTGTTATTTATAATTATAAAAATTAATAAAATTTTATTAAAAAAAAGATTTTCCTCTAATACTCCCTCTTACTTAGATTTTGGTTTGAGTATTTTGTATTCCCTCCTTCCACCCCTATTAAATCCAATCATCTATAGCATGAGAAATAGGAATATAAAATGTGTCCTTTCTAAACTGTGGAGATTTTTTAAATGTTATTTTATATTCTGGTGATTACAATTTTGCATTTTCCAGAATATTTCTTTACTTTTAAGTTAAATAAGTTAAAAAGGGAGACATTCATTGGTTGGGATGCAGCTAC
This sequence comes from Bothrops alternatus, assembly GCA_034064705.1. Taxonomy (NCBI): domain Eukaryota; kingdom Metazoa; phylum Chordata; class Lepidosauria; order Squamata; family Viperidae; genus Bothrops; species Bothrops alternatus. Next base: position 1,191,551 of record JARGCV010000156.1, on the reverse strand, counting down.
ATCCAACCTTTTAATACAGAAGAATTACAGAGCTCAAGAAGTTAATCAGCAAATATTTTGCATCCCTAATTATTGTTAATGCACTTTAAATATGCTAAGTTTGGGTGACTGGCAGCCTGTGACTTGTCACAGAATGAACACTCTTGATTTTTGGTGAAGTGAGTACCAGGATTTAGTGCATTTGTCAGAAAAAAAGTGTAACTGCGAAGTTGTTTAAATTATGTGGCCTATTTCCCCCTGAGCTTTCTGTATAAAATGGCTTCCCCTAAAATGCTTGCACATAATATGACTAGTTATGGCTTAAGGTTTTCCAAGAGTTTTCTCTTTAAATGGTCATTTGCTCATATAGTTTGATAGTTTGCTCTTTTTGTCAGTCTTAACTCTTTCCAACTGCCTGGAAAAGACACCGCATTTTCTTGTCAAGGTTTCTCAGAAGGGGGTTGCCATTACCTCCTTTCTGTGGCTGTGAGAGTGAGTGGCAGGCCCAAAGTCACTGATCTTGTTTTATTCCTTCAGTAGAAACAGACATCAAGTTCTTGTGGTTTCTAGTATGGTTCCTTATGTGCCACATGAACCAGGTTTTCATTTAGTTTAGCTCAATTCTTTTTTTTTATCCCTCTTAGAAGTGCTTTGGTAAAACCAGGCACTTGGTAGGGTCGGCAGGATGGGTGAGCTGGTATTATCTACTGTAACTTTTTTATGACACAACAACATGAAAAAGCAAGGAATCCATGTCATAATTGTAATAGAACATCATATAATCTTACAGTAACCATGCAACTCGATATCTATTGGAAGAGATAGGAAATACTCTATTGTCTAATATCTAAAGAAACAAATCTAAATAGATGTACATCAGAATGATATGAAAAATGATTTCATCTGAGTTGCTGAAACTAAAAGCTACTAAAAGCCTTACTGAGGGGGACATGTGATGGCAGGCACATGTGCATGATCACAGCATGATTGTGTGAGTGGGAGAAGCCCGTGCCCTTCACTCATGTAAATGAAGCTTCATCCGTGAGTGGAGGGTGCATGTGCTCGAGCATGAAGATTCTCTTGGGTAATCAGCAAGCACTTGCACTCCTACACGAAGCTTCACTCTCCTGTGGCCCAGTTTCAAACAGGCCACCATCTGTCCAAATACATTTTAAAATTTATTTCTTGTAAGTGCACATTAAATTTATATTTAAATAAAGATAGGACAAATACTTTGTGGGTCAGTATAAGTGTACTTTCAAGAGGTGCCATGTGCATACTGCAATAGCCAAGCCAATATCAGTATCTTTTGTTAAGGGCGAGGGGCTTTCAGCTAAAAGTATATAATATTTTCTCCTATATTTATACTTCTGTACTGAATGTTTCCTTCGTGTATTCTTCCCTTATTTGTGGATATTTCTTGTCCACATTATACTTTGCAGCTATAGTTACTACTTTCTGTGTTTTACTCAATAAAGTCTATAAACATTTACTTAATTTGTGTGGATATTCCTTTCTTATTCGTGAACATCATGTATGAAACAGAGAAATTCTTCAAGAGTCCTTCTAATGCCAACTTCATTTGGAGATGACTAGGACTCTGAGATGGGAATCAAATGTCTGAGACTTACACAGAGAACAAGAACTTTGAAGTTATGTAAAGATTCTCCACCTCCTTTATTCAGCAAGCAAAAGGGAAAGACATGATCATTTGCATTAGCACTGTTTCATACTCTGCCAAGTTATGGTATATGATTACACATGCTATAACATAAAATCTTATTCTGAATTTGAGGAGATCAGTTTTTTGTTCATTCAAGAAATCAACTCATGAATGAAGGCAAATATATATGTCCCAGGATAATGATGCAAAATTGAATCTAGATCGGTCACCGGGACCAGAGATTTACTCTTCCGAGCTTTTGGACTCATGCATGAGCATCTTCAGGGAATTTCTCTAATTTCTGATCCCCAATATCAGGAGTCATTGCAAAAACTTTCCTGTGCAAACTAGAATTCCATGCATTTCCAAACTACACACCAAAAGTTTGGTGCCGCTGTGTAGGCAACATATTTGTCCTCTTTCCAGACATACAATTCACAATGGAGGAAGAAACAGCTAGACAATTACCATTTTTAGAATTGCTCATCAGCAGGCAGGAAGATGGAAGCCTAGAAACCACAGTTTATTGTACCAACACTCCACATATTTTTAGTTTCAATTCTAACCATCCATTGTCACACAAAAAGAGCTGAATCAGAATACTATATGCAGAATGTAGTAGTACCCAGGAAACTAAACCACTGGAGAAAAGTTACCTACATGAACAATTCAAGCATAATGGGTGCCCTCAGGCATTTATTGCAAGATGCCTGTGCAGAATGCAAGGGAGGGAAAAGAGGAAAGAAGGCAAAAGACCAACTATATGGCACTCCCTTCCATACATCAAAAACATTTGAGAAGCAGTAGAATGCAACTTCCAAGTTCTGCAAGTGAGCATCTTATACCCCCCAGAGGCTACCATACAAGGAAAAATTATGCACTGTAAAGATCTCTTAGAGATGGGAGAAATTTCCAATGAAATGCACCAAATCCCCTACATGGATTGCTCCTGTTACTATGTAGGATAGACAGGGAAGAAGTTAACCATCACATTGCAAGAACACAAGCAAGCGGTCAGAAGAGGACACCCAAACTCTTTGGTAGCCTCACATTGCAATGAGCAAGGACACACATTTAATTTCACACCTACTAAGATCGCTGGCCATGCAGATACAAACATAGCCAGGGAAATGATTTAAGCCTGGGAAATGGGCCCTTATCAGTTAACAGGAATACTGATTTGTTACCAGCTTATCAAGTACTCAGGAACTGAGGTCTTGGCAACAGAAGGAAACAATAGTCAGTCGCCAGCCATCAACACCAATCAGTCAATAGGGAGGCACCTGATAAACACTTGTCACAGAACAGCCCAAAGCAAGTATTCCAGTAGAGAAATCCCCTGAAAATGAGCACCAGTATGAATCCATAAGCTCGGAAGACTAAATATCTGGTCCTGGTGACTCTCTGAGGTTAACTTTGCAAGAAATCAACTCCTTAAGTTTAACTAGAATTGAACTTTTACAGCTATGAAAGACTGATTATGTTTTCCTTTCCCTCCTTATACAGAAGAGATTTGGCTTGGAGATAGTTTATTTTTTTTTATACTTTCTTCATTTCCTTGATGTCAAAAAAGATAATTTTTGACATTATTGTTCCATAGATTTTCAACTGATTTCAGCCATTATGTTAAGGCATGCTTTGTTTAAATGCAGTGTGTTAAATATGAGCAAGACAAAGGTTCAATCTAAAATGGCAACAAAGAAGAAATGAGGTGGACCAGAACAATAAGAACTAATAGAGCTGAAATGTTCTTAGGCTAAACAAAATTTCTAGGAAAGAAGATATCTCTATCTAACAAAAGAAGACTTGCAGTGCCATGAAAAGCTATCTTCTACCCTTTTCATATATCAATATGATATATATTTCATATATCATATTGCAGTGCATATATGAAACAACTGAGTGTGGCATCAAAATACTTACTTTATCAATGTGTCCACCTTGCTCCCTTATAATAATAGTGTAGCCTTTCTTTCTACTAACTTACAGCAGGATAAGAATCTCATACCTTCTATTACATGCTATGCCCTCCCAAAAGAATGTTCATTCTTTTTTCTCATTTTCTAGATATGGACTTTATTCTTTCAACCCAGACAAAATGACTGAATTGCCAAATACAGAGAGGTGGTTGGTCATCCTACCAATCTTCCTCTAAAGATATTCTTACTATGTATGTTTCCTAAAAGTTTTGTGAAAATGCTTTATAATTGTTGCTAATATTCTTTGCTTGAATAAAATATGTGGAAGTATGAAAAATGCTGAAATCTGTTTCTTGTGAGATTTTGTACTGATTTCTATGAATTTATTTTATTATTCTATTATAAATTTTATAAATCTCTATGGCCTTTTATTATGTCTGAATCTATAAGTCTTGTTTTAAGTGCATATTCACAATCTCATCATGCAGCCATATGCTCCCTTTAAAGGAATGTGGTTGCAATTCAGCAGTACAATAATCATGCTTTTTTGGATTCTCATACTAATGCCAATGGTTTTTATGGTTTTATTGTGTAACTATTGACATTCCTCTAGGATTCTGTGGGTTCCCTGATCTTTCTTTTCTGCCTTATCTTTTGTAATTTGCAGAATTATTTTCCACCTCTGCGTTAATGACATGGCCATACCTAGCCAAGATCAAGCTCTTCCCCATCTGTGGCATGCAGAAATAGTGAAGCCTTGCCCTCCGTAGGCAGCTTCAATTCTGATTTGAGGCACCTCATTGCGCCCCAATCAATGGCGGGTCCTTCACGATAGCCGAATTAATGAGAGACATGCAGACAGGCACATTTTCTCGGGGCGAAGCGACCACTGACAAAGGCTGCCTCCCCTTTTTATTCCCTGTTACAGTGGGCGGTTACACAATGCATCACATGGTTACAAACAGCCAATGACAATGTTATTTCTTACAGCCAATGACAAGGCTACACTGGAAAGCCACCCTGTGGCCAATGGATTCAAATCTTGGTACAACATCCATCCACCTATTAGCCCCCCTTATTTCCTGTCCCAAGGCCATATGGCTTTTGTCCTTTGTTCCAGAGCACATGGCCTGTTCCTCTGCTGTGGCCAATGGACTCCACCTTTTGGCCCCGCCTCCATTTCCTGTTGCTCCAAAACAGCATGGTAAAGTCATATGGCCTGTTCTTTTGTTCCAAGGCCTATGGCATTACAACATATCCACTTTTTTATTTTATTTTTTAGCAGCTGTGGGTTGTTCCACCTATGCTCCGTCCAGTTCTGACACGATCCTAGGGCACAGGCATCTCTGTCCAGTCCTCAGAGGCTGCCATCATAGAAATATCTCTGTCCAGTCATCAGAGGCAGCAGTTGGTTCTTGGTTCTTTTACAGGAGATGGTTAGAAGAGGGAGGCTTACACAGGTTCAGCAGGGGAGGAATACATTTGTACACAGCAACAGATTGTTACACAAAATACTAGAAACATGATGATACTAAAAACCAATTCCTTGAGCCACCCAGCACCAGGCAGCCAGGAAAATAAACTGTCAATAAAACAAGGCATCAATTTCTTGTGATAAGGGATTGTTTTGTACCATACTTTCCATGTGAGCAATTGTGGCAGCAATGTTGTGTGTGTTGTCAGAAATGTATATGTGCCAGACCAATTCTGGGGTATTGACCAATGTGCATTTTTTCCACATAAGATCTAATCTTTATCAGATGTCTTTTGAGAAGTTGTACAAGGTTTCAAAGTTTTCACCAAAATCAAACAAGGGAACAGAATCAGCACATGCTTTCTTGTTGTCAGGTTTCATTATCTAGCTTTATAATCTAGCTGCAAGGGATAGTTGTTACAAGTTTGCCAAATACCTAGAAAGGTCTTGTTACTAACTGATGAAGCTGTGTGATTAATGCATAACACAAAGTAAGGAAAGATTCAAAGTGAGAGAGAAAGAGAGATTTCATTCATAGGCACGCTATGAAGGCATACACGTTTCCTTCTGTGTTTGTTCTGTGCTGGCATGTATCAGATCCAACAATTGGATATATTAGCATGGTGAGAAACATAAAATACAAAACAGCAAAGATTGTCACAAAATTTAAATCATTAAAGAGAAATAAGAAAGGGACAGAAATAAAAATCATTAACAAACTAGAAACATAAAATTCAAAATAGGCAAAGAGAATTAAAAAAAGCAAAATTGGCAGAGAAATCAGAAAGGCAAAATTAAGGGCAAAATTGGCAAAGAAATAATAAGAAAGAGAAAAAGCCATGGTTTATTAAGCAACACAACCAGAGGGGGGGTGAGAGAGAGGAGGGGGGAACAGATTCAAAGAGGAGGGAATTCAAATTCAAATGTAAATTGAGTCTCCGTTTACAGCCATCCGTTTCCTTGGAAACCAGGAGAGACTAGCTCATGTAGATGGTAAAAACAAAATGCAGATGGGAGATGAGATCTCATTCACAGCCATCCTTTTGTTCCTTGGAAAGGGGAAAAGAAGCCTGGCTGGGCTGGTTTTTCTGCTTTTCTTCAGATCTGGCAAACAGAAACCTGCAATTTCAAAAGAAGAGGGGGGGAGAGAAAAAAGGGCCCTGCGGGGGAGGAAATGGCTGCAGGCTCCCAGGGGAGTCCGTCACAGGTTAAGAAAAGTTAACAAGCGAACAAGGCATTTTGAATCAATGGATTACCAGGAAATATTTTTCTCTTTTTCAATTATAAGAAGCAAGAACAACAGACTTCAGATTTTTTTAACAAGTTGAAAGGTAAGACAGTAAAGACTGAATTAGCATCACAAAAGATCAACCGGACAGGCATGAGGCAGTTATTAACTCAGCATGCTCTGAGCCAGCATGCTCTGAGTCAGAAGGAGAAATATAGGGGGGAGAGGGGGAGAAACAGACTTAAGATTTCTTAGCAAGTTAAAAGGTAAGAGAGAGAAGACTGAATTAGCATAGGAAAGCATGTTCTGAGTCAGAAGGAGAAAAAGACTTAAGATTTTTTAGCAAGTTAAAAGGTAAGGGCAGGAGAAACAGAAACAGAATCCTGATAACAATGACTATGTTCCAAGCCAATAGCTACAGGAGAAGAAAAAGAAGAAGGCAGATCTTTTAAAATAGCCATGCAAAACAATTCTTCCACATAAGGAGAATTTGGAAAGAAGCAGAAGGGCTCCTCACATAAGCCAATTTTAATCCAATCAGCAATTTTTATGGTCCCTTTAAGATGTAAGAGACAATGCCAAACAAACATTAACAATACTTTTAAACTCCTTACGTGAAGGCACATTTGTGAATCTTTGTTAGTTGCATAATTAAGGTCCTGACAATTACATCAAGCCCTCCCCTTTGATCCTTGGAGAATTCCACCCACATACTCACGGGGGGTGATCTTTGCTGAGGAAAACACCACGAGGTTTGTTCCTCCAGTTGGCCAAATTTAGAGTCAGATTGTAACATTTTTTGTCTCAGGGCTTGCTTTTTGAAAGCCTGAGGATTAGCCAATTTAGCTTGCTCTGTTTTGCATAGTGTAATGCCAGCATGTGACACTACAGCCTCTCATGGGCTAAGAAACCTGGCGATGCTTTTGGCAATGTTTGGAGCCAGGGACCTATGCCATGTGGCGAGGTCTAATTGGTAAGATTTTTTCAAAAAAGCCAATAAAAGACATAGATCTTTTTGAGTGACAGGGAAAACAGTCTAATTAAGTTTCTGAATATAATTTGCTCTCCTGACTAAGCTAAGCAATTGTTTCAGGTACACAGCCCAATTTTTGCCTAGCTCCTGTCCCACACTTACCAAAAGCGTGCGCACAATGGCCTATTCCAGGCGTAGTAAATGGTGGGCTGCCAGAAGGACGTGACTTTTGCATCAAATCACGTCAGGGATCACCACTTGAAGCCTTGCCCTCCGTAGGCAGCTTCAATTCTGATTTGAGGCACCTCATTGCGCCCCAATCAATGGCGGGTCCTTCACGATAGCCGAATTAATGAGAGACATGCAGACAGGCACATTTTCTCGGGGCGAAGCGACCACTGACAAAGGCTGCCTCCCCTTTTTATTCCCTGTTACAGTGGGCGGTTACACAATGCATCACATGGTTACAAACAGCCAATGACAATGTTATTTCTTACAGCCAATGACAAGGCTACACTGGAAAGCCACCCTGTGGCCAATGGATTCAAATCTTGGTACAACGTCCATCCACCTATTAGCCCCCCTTATTTCCTGTCCCAAGGCCATATGGCCTTTGTCCTTTGTTCCAGAGCACATGGCCTGTTCCTCTGCTGTGGCCAATGGACTCCACCTCTTGGCCCCGCCTCCATTTCCTGTTGCTCCAAAACAGCATGGTAAAGTCATATGGCCTGTTCTTTTGTTCCAAGGCCTATGGCATTACAACATCCTATGGCATTACAACAAAATAGAAGTTGGCATTTTTTAAAAGCTGGAGATGAAAGAAAATCTCTAATGATGGAATAAGCTTGATGGAGGTCTTCTCACTTGATTCATGTTTCACCTTTCATAATTCACATTGTAGCCCCCTATTCTGTTAACAATCTGAAATATTATTATTCATATGATAACTGCTCCTGGAAGTAGCTATTGTGTTCTTAATGGCCAATTATGTTAATAAGCAAACAGGAGTCACTTTTACTTATGTTTACTAACTACATTAATAATCACAAGTCTCTTGAGAGAAAAAAAACAAATTTTAATAAATATTCAGAATAAAAAATTCTACTGTACATAGATTTTTCAGTACATGATAATTAGTGGGACAGCATTGATATAGTGGTAAGATATTTAACACCCTTAAAAGCATAGAAGACATGCTCTGTTAGAGAAAATAAGTCAGTTTTAAATTGAAAATTTAACAGAAAAGGTATTTCCCTCTTTCATGGAGCAAATGGGTATTTCTTATTTGTGGTTTCTCAGGGTTGGCTTTTTAACTTTTTTGCAGAAGAGAATTTAAGTGAATAATTGCATGTTTTCTGATATAATGGAAATGACAGGTTAGGCTGTTTTGGGGATGAGAACAAAGAATTTTAATATAATTTTTCAGAATTGCACTACGGATATTAGATTTAAAGACAGTATGAAGATAATTTGGAGAGCTTTTTATGTATATAGTAAATAATGAATTAATTAAATATGTTTTTCTTCCTTTCCACATGATAATTATAAAGAATAAAAGACAGTTAGAATTAGCAGAAAATTGGATCAAACCTTCACTAATGATCTGATCACTATTAGGTAAAGTAGAATCAGTGAAGTCGTTTCATAAACTTTCTGGAAATGAATATAAGAAATGGAAGGTAAAATTTCTAAATGTCTTTTCATTTCTCTGTTTTTTCCCATTTAAATATATTAATTTAAAGGCTTTTTTTAACTTAAAATCTGCTGGGGAAATTGAGAAAAAAAAACATCTCTGCCGTTTACACATAGCACACAAATGCACACAGAGAGAAATTATACAAGGAGGAAATTTCTGCTTTCAAGATTTCCAAGTAATGGACTTGGCAAATCAATTCATTATTTATTTGCTAGATTTATATTGTCTTTCTTCTTGAAGCACAAAGTACCATATATAGGATTCTTCAATTTTCCAACAGTACCACAAATCTGTAAGAAAAGTGAGACATTATGATGGATCCAATTATTCCATGTAATATTTCATCAATGAAAATAGACTTTGAAGAGGGTTTTTATACTCCTAGGCAATTGATCAGTACATGAAGTAAGAGAAGTGAAAAAAGGAAAGAAAGAAATTGGTGGTTGGTTCTTTAGTACGGTTGGATTGAAATTGACAATTCCCATCCTATACCTGTTTTTCATTCTCTGATTCCTCTGGCCATTCTGTCCATTATTTACATTTCTTGATGTTTTTTATTAAATGTGCTTCCCAAATATTATTTAACTATATCTCCCTCCTCTGTTTCCTTGCAGTTATATCAGCTTTATTATAAATTAAACATGGAGAATCAAACTACAGTGCCTTATTTTCTGCTTCTGGAATTATCAAAAAATCGGCATCTGCAGCTTTTGCATTTCTTCATCTTCTTTGTGTTATATGTGGCAACTATAACAACAAATTTTCTCATCATCTCTGCAGTAGCTTTTGACCATTGCCTGCACAGCCCCATGTACTTCTTTCTCATGAATTTGGCTCTGCAGGACATAGGTACTGTTTCAGTCATTGTGCCCAAATTAATGATAAATTCTCTCATGGACACCAGACACATCTCTTATTTTGGTTGTGCTGCTCAAATCTTTCTCTTTGTCTTCTTTGTAGCTTCTGATATCTCCCTCTTGACAGTCATGGCATATGATCGATATGTTGCCATTTGCCGTCCACTGCACTATGAGATGGTGATGAATTGGAAATACTGTACTGAAATAATAATTCTAGTGTGGGTTACATGTCTCCTCTATGGAATGTTGCATACCATTAGCACGTTTTCCATCCTCTTTTGTTCTAATGTCGTCCACCAATTCTTCTGTGAAATTCCACAATTGCTAAAACTATCCTGCTCTGGATTAAATCTTCTTGAGGTTGCAGTTCTTATGACTAGTGTCATTGTTGTACTAGGTTGTTTTACTTTTATAGTTCTATCTTATACCATGATCTTCAAGACAGTGTTAAGAATCCCTTCTGAACAAGGAAGGCAAAAGGCCTTATCAACTTGTATCCCTCATATTACAGTAGTGTCTGTGTTTTTATTAACTGGATTCCTTGCCTATATGAGGCGTCCCTCTAACACTCCGTCTTACATAGATTTGGGGTTGACTGTTCTGTATGCCCTCCTTCCACCTCTGTTCAATCCAATTATCTATAGCATGAGAAATAAGAATATCAAATTTGTCCTTTCTCATATGTGGAGATTCTGACAAATTCTCTTAATATTGTTTATATTCTGTTCACCACTTTTTTTTCATTTTCCTTGTTTTTCTTTTTTCTTTTTCTTTTTATATTCTTATAGAAAAGGTAGAAAGAATAGTTGGGATTGAGGCAATTCTTTCAGTTTGGGAAAACTATAGAACTCCAGATGTTATTTGCAAAAATCCTGCATTCCTAATTACTGTCAATGTACTTTACCAATGGTGGATGTTTGGCAGCACTGGCATTCCACAGGCTGACATTTTCTGGTGTTTACAGAAATGAGGATCAGATGGAATGAGATTGGGAGAAACATATGAAAGGCAGAGGACATGTAAATGATGTGGCCTATTTTTCTCTGTGCTTTCCAATATAAAATGGCTTCCCTCTAATGTTGTCCCACCTAATATGGCTAGCTAAAGATTCAGCATTTCCAAAGGTATCTAGGCCTCTATAACTCTTCCTTCCAATAATGGTCACTTGCTCACAAACTTTGTTATTTTGCACTTTTCTATCAGCCTCAACTATCTAGACATGTCTCTATAATTTTCTTGGCAACATTTTTCAGAAGGGATTTGCCAATGCCTCTTTCCAAGGGCTGAGTGAAGAGATTGGCCCAAAGCCTCTCAACTGGCTGCATTTCTAAGAGAAAGTCGAATCTCTTGGTTTCAACCTGATGCCTTCACTTCTACATTAAACTGGCTTTCCAATTCTTTCCAATATTTCCAAGAATATTATTTCTTTCCTTAAGGGTATTCTGTAAGAAGACCAGATACCTAGCAGATTGAGATATTATCTCACATAATTATTTGATAACCACAAGAAATGAAAAAAAACCAAGAAATTTAATTAGAAAAATGCATAATTCTACTAGAAAATCAAATAAGCCTTCAGAAAACGTATGACTTAATACAAAGTACAAGTGATAAGACATGTTCCCTGATCCAATACCTGGAGAAGGAAAAATAGATAGACCTATGCCAAGGATGATATATTATTGAAATGTCCTTGAGAAGGATGAGTTTCATCAAAGCTGCTGATAATGTATATGAAAAGCCATATCACTTTTTTTCAACTAAAGGGATACGAAGGTTTAATTCCTCAGTCCAAATATTTGTAAGTCATGCTTTTAAATATGCTGAGTGTGAGGTTTCAGAAACCAGAATCCATTCAATTATTGAATCCATACCTTTAAAAAATCTCTGAAATGGCAGTTCCAGAGGGAGATTTCTATCCAATTTGTTAACTACTGCCGAAAAAAAGAAAGCCTCTATGTTTTTTAAAAAGCCAACATTAAAGCTCAGTCTGTGTACATGATTTGCACATCGATCTATTTTCTGAGGCTTCCACAAAGTTTTCACAGAGTCTGTGAAGAAAGGAAATTTCATCTGGAAAATCACTCTAGTGGCTTTCATATATCATATCTTGGCCAGCCATGGTTTTTAAACCATAATTTATAGCCATTACTTGTGTGGGAGGGCAAATGTAGTGGGAAGAATGACATTGTGGATTTGATAATGACACCTTGTGATGAAATGCTACTGTTACTATAACCCATGCTTTAATATTGAATCTTATTCTGAATGTGAGGAGACGTCAGCTTTTTCAGATAGGCCAGTCAGGAAATCAACTCTTCAAGTTTAGTTGAAATTATACTGTTAGAATCTTGAAGGCCATGCTGTGTTTAAGCATGGATTGTAAAATAAAAACAAGATAAAGGTTTGAGCCAAAATATCAACAAGAAAGAATTAAAGCTGTCCAAATCCAATAAGAACTTGGGAACTGAGATCATCAAGAGATCATCAAGAGTTCCAGGAAACTAAATACACCCATTCAATGAAAGGAAATTTGTAGTGCCATCAAAGGCTATCATAATAGTGATATACTGATGTTGTCAATGTGTGCTCACTCTTGCCTATAGACACTTCTGTTTTGTTTCCACCTGCTTAGCTATCAGGAACACTAACCAGACTCAAATGTGATGGGATCAATTAGCTGTTTCATTGGTCAAACCTATACAACGGAATCTTTTCAGACTGATGGTTGTTACCTGGATGAGACTAGATAGCTTTCAAAGGGGGTATGTATGTGAGACTTTATACTCTTTTGCCAATATAGACTAATTCCACATTTTATTCTTTCCTCTGACTCAGCCAGTCTCCCTCCCACACTAGCAAAGTTAATTGTAACGCTCTCTCTCTCTCTCTCTCTCTCTCTCTCTCTCTCTCTCTCTCTCTCTCTCTCTCTCTCTCACACACACACACACACACACACACACACACACACACACACACACACACCTATTCCATGACCCAAGGAAAAAGGGGAAAAAAGAACCACCCATAGAAGCTAAAAAACCCTTCCTCAGATTTCTTATTCTTTCTAACCATAGTTAAGAATATATTTAATCTTTAGACATTCCATTCAATAGATCTAGTCATCTAATCCCTTAACTCTGATTCAAACCATTTTATATACTTTCCTTAAATTCAGTCACATTTAAGTATCTAAAACATTTCATCCCTCTTAAAGTGGTATATTCCAAAATTTTTCTATTTCTTTAACCATATTCAAACACATGCTTCTTTTTTAAGTATTCTCTCTGATATGTCCCATCATCTATTCTCTTAGTTTCCATCTTAATCTTTTTTCTTTGCTCAGAATCTTTTTTAATCAATGTACTTTGCTGAATCAAAAGGTTTTCCTGTATGATCATAGGTGTTGCTGTAGATATAGAGAGTAAATCAATGTCTTTGTCATGGGCATTTGCCCACTCCTTTTTATTAGGAATCTTTTTCCTTCCTTTTTTCTCCACTTTTTTTGTCACTTTTTGTCTCTCCATCGAGTACTTCCTCTCATCCTCAAGTTTGCTTTGTAGTGTTGAAATATAAATTGTCTTTTCTTCCACTTGAATTAATCAAACTTTTTTTATTTTGTGGAAGTCCATCTTTAAGTCTTTATCCTCAGATTTATATTCAGTCATCTCTGCTGCATCCTGCTGAGGGTTTTTTTTTTGGAGTAAAATTAAATTGGAGATAAGTTGATTTATACTTTCAAATTTATTCTGTATTTCTTTGTGGTTTAAGATCATTGCCTTTTGAATTAGTTGCAGCTTATCATATATTTTCTCTTGTGGAGTATACATTGTTTCTGTAGGTCTCACTTTATCTGAACAGCTGTGTTGATTAAAACATATTAACATATTAACCTAGGAGGGATATATATTCTAAGTAGTATGTTATTTCTTATGTTTCATTGCTCTTGCTTTTCTTCCTTCTTTTTTCTTTTTTCTTTTTTCTTCTTTTTTCTTTTTTTCTTCTCTCTTTTTACTCTTTTATTCCTTAAGAAATGTAAAAATGTGAGATGGCTTATATGGGAAAAACAGAATTAAATCTGTCAATGTAAATGTAACTAATTGTTGAGAAAATCCTTACTAGTAAAAATATTTAGAATTTGGTGGGAGAAACAAACTAAAATAAGGATCGTAACAGGATTGATGATAAGGCAACTCAAATGACTGAAAAGAAAAGAAATATTATACTAATATGATGATTATTTTTAGGAATATTGGAAACATTATATACTTAATTGTCATGTATTAAAATAATAAAAATTGTATTAATGTTTGCAAAAAAAGGATGTTCTGGGGAAAGAGGAAATCAATTAAAATTAATATATGGAATACAGATTATAGAAATCAATTTTTAGAAGTGTTTTTACAAATGTAACCCAGACAACACACTGTTTACCAATTATTGAGTGACTTATGCTTGTTAAAAAAATATTAAAAAATATATATTAAAAAAGAAGCTAAAAAACCCCTGCCTCCCTACCAAGAGGAATAGCCTCAGGCAACCTGATAACAGCATTCTGCAAATAGATACACAGCATCCATTATTGGGAAAGAAAAGTGCTAAAAATGTAACAAGAAACATCTTCCATATTGACAGGATTAAATTAGATAAACACAAAACCACACAGGATTTACATTCTCCAGCTTTCCCCAAGGCTAGACTTGACCTGTCCACCACACAGACAATCAAAATACAAAGAACACATTATTAAACTAAACAAATACCCCAACAGGCACCTCAATCACAAAGATTTATAAAGGTATAAAAATCATTCTATTCACCCTTCCAATCAGCCAGCTGAGCCAAAACCCTGTTGTCACTGTAGTTTTTGGCTTCTGAAATAAAACCTCATTTCCCAGCAACTTGCTTTCATGCCTCCTCATTTCATTCATTGCACCAACCTCATTGTCCTGTAAGGAATGAACCAAAGATTATTCTTCCAACATTATGTACCTTGTACTTCATAATACATGCCCTTCCCTTCCACTGGGATGTTCAATTTTTCTTTATTTTCTAGCTGATTTTCCATTCATCTCAGAATTGATGCTGATCTATTCAAACTGCAGAATTGTCAGATACAGAGAAAGAGTCAACCATTCTTCTATCTCCTTCTATGGATCTTCTGGTCCTTGTATCTTATTTTGTATGTTCCTTAAAATTTTTAGGTTATTTTGTAATCTTTGCAAATCTTTTTTACTTGAATAAAAATATTGAAATATGAAAAAGGATGAAATCTGTTTCTTGATGCTTTACCATATGGTTTTAATGGGTTCTTCTGGAGAAGTAGTAGAGACCACAGGGGAGAAAAATCTACAGTATCTTTATTACTTAATTGAAGGGAACAATTTATTGCAACCCCCCAAAAAATTATTAACCGACTAAACCGAGGATATATATACACTGATTTAGTGTAATGTATTTTTATATTTGCTAAATTTACACACACACACATATACACAAATAACCCTACATAGCATATCCATCGTAAGAGCATGCGCAAGATGGAGAACGCTTCCCTGTGAGAGCAGCCGGGCCTCCGATGGGGAATGGCTAGAGACCTCCCCCCAGGGGCCGAGAAACATCTGGGACCCCTGGGATTTTGGCAGCAGAACATCTTAGTCTCCCTGAGATATGTCTGTCGGCTCCCTTCTTGCTGGGAATGGACGAAGCTGAGTGGTGGTAACAGCGTACTTCCCCCTGCGGCCTGCGGTGAGGTGAGAAGCCAGCTGGGAGTCGGGAGGCCACCGCGAAAGAGAAGAGCTTGGCGGCGGCTCCCCCCTCCCCCACCATGTGAACGAGTGACTCTTGAAAAGACTGCTGAGAGGCTCCTGGCTTTGAGAGGCCGCCGCGAGGGGGAACAGCTTGGCAGCTGGCCTCCCCCTCCCCCCTTCTACCATCATTATGCTTAGGTAGGCAGTCGAGAGGCGTTGGTGCTGGGAGGCCGCCGCAAAAGGGAAGATCAGCGGCGCCCCCCCCTACCATCATGTGAGCTAGTGGTTCGGGGAGACAGCTGAGAATTGCAGGGGATAGAGGGGGCAGCATGGACCTGGCGGTGAGGGAAACAATGTGGTCATGCTTCCCCCCTCCCCTGTGAATTGGTGAACGAGCGGCCAACGGTGAGGCCAAATGGGAGAACTGCAGTGGCCTCCCCCACCCCATGAGCTTTGTGCGGGAAGGAAAGTTGAACTGAGCACTATCAGGAGGGGCAGTAAGACAGCCCTGAAGAAAGAATCCCGGATTATGACTCTGGTGCTGCCCTTATGGACCCCTTTTCAGAGACCTGGTCCTTGCCCCTGGCAGCACATATGCGAATCTGTGGATAGTGGATTAAACGAAGCAGGATGGAACAACATAGGGGCTTTTCCTGCTCGGACCACTCAAAATCTACCTTCATTATTGTTATTATTATTATTATTATTTTTACCATCACCCTGATAGAAACTTGGTACTTGGACCTTAATTCAGACTTGACTGCCTGGTTTCTTGCCGGACCCTATCGATTCATCTTACTTGACTGGCTGCTTACTCGAAGTGGACGCTTCTTGCATTGCGAGACTCCCCCCTCTCGCAATTATGGCCCTCTGTTCTATCAAGGGCCCATCTCGAGGATGGACTTTGGAGTCCTGAGAGATGGCATGCATCAAAAAAGGGGCTTTGGGGTTTTTTAAATAGGTACTTAGTCAAAGTTTTAAGGGTGGGGAGGGGTGGGGAAGGGGTGTTTAGGGCAGGGGAAGAAATTGTCAGAAGGGAACAAGAAGACAGGCCAGGCGACGGAAGGGGACGGAGTCCTGAGGGTGCGGACGGGGGGTTGATTAAGACTAACTCAGTTCCAATAAGTACCGTTAGTGGGAGGGGCAGGTATGGTGGGAGCAGGGGGCGTATCATAATAAGGGAGCACGCACCCGCTGCTTACGAGCGGTCGTGCGCTCCGACCCCCAAGGCTCAACCTGTTCTCGGGGTTGTTCAGAACCACAGGGCCCTGGCTGTAGGCTGATGCTGTGCAATGCCAGGTCTGTGGTAAATAAGGCCCCCCTCATTCAAGATTTAATCTCAGAGGGGGGAGCAGACCTGGCGGGTATAACGGAGACCTGGTTGGGACCAGAGGGCGGTGTCCCTCTGGTGGAAATGTGCCCACCGGGTTTCCTTGCATTCCACCAGCCGAGAGCTCAAGGCAGGGGTGGGGGAGTGGCGGTCGTGATCAGGGAAGGTTTCAGGCCGAGGGAGGTCACTGTTCCTCAGACGGCAGGCTGTGAAACCCTTCTGGTGAAGTGGGACCTAGGGGGTCTGAGGGCGGTGTTGATTACATACCTGGCGCCCTGCCACGTATCAACCTCCCTGCCCGAGCTCCTGAGCGTTGTCGCCGCGGTGGTGGTTGAGGTCCCCAGGCTAATAGTCATGGGTGACTTCAGCCTGCCGTCCGGGGGCGGGGCATCCGGGGAGGCTTGGGAGTTCATGGCTTCCATGACAGCCATGGACCTGACCCAGGTAATTCAAGGCCCCACACACACAGGGAGGAACACGCTTGACCTGGTTTTTGTCTCTGGACAGTGGCTGAGTGGTCAGAGTGTAGGGGATATAGTTATTGAACCCCTGTCATGGTCTGATCACTCTCTCCTATGCTTGGACTTTCGGACCGTTGCACCCCACCACAGGGTGGTGGAACCGGTGAGATGGTACCGCCCCAGGCGGCTGATGGAACCCGAGCGGTTCCAGGCAGAGCTTGGGCCAATTCCTGAGGTTCTGACACACAACTCGGTTGGAGAGCTGGTGGCGGCCTGGGACAGGGCGGCTGCCGGTGCCCTGGATCGAGTTGTGCCTTTGCGGCCTCTGATTCGGCGTGGGTCTCGACCGGCCCCATGGTATAATGAGGGGTTGAGAGAGATGAAACGCTGGAAAAGACGCCTAGAGAGCAGTTGGAGATCGAGCCGTGCCGAATCTGACCGAACATTGGTAAGAGACCATATTAGGTCCTACCTAATGGCGATAAGAGCAGAGAAGTGTTCCTACCTCACTGCTCTTATTGCGTCATCAGATAACCGCCCAGCCTCCCTGTTTAGGGTGACCCGCTCCCTCCTTCATCAGGAGGTGAGGGGAGACCCCTTAGAGGGTAGAGCTGAGGATTTCGGAAAATATCTGTATGATAAAATCGCTCAGATATGGGAAGGCTTCGACTTCAACTGGGTATGTCCAATGGGAGAGGCGGAGGCTGGTCTTGAGACTGTTACCTGGGTTGAGTTTGACCCCGTGACCCCCGAGGACGTGGACAGGTTGCTGGGGGGACTTAGGGCGACCACATGTTTACTGGACCCGTGCCCCTCCTGGTTGGCGCTGGCCTCCCGGGAGGTGGTACGAGGCTGGTTCCGAGCAATTATCAATGCTTCCTTGAGTGAGGGTGTCTTTCCCGCTGCCTTGAAAGAGGCAGTGGTGAGACCCCTCCTCAAGAAGCCTGCCCTGGATCCAGCTGTTTTATCAAACTACCGTCCCGTCTCCAACCTTCGCTTTCTTGCGAAGGTTGTTGAGAGTGTGGTTGCCCGACAGTTCCCGCAGCACCTGGAGGAATCGTCATATCTCGATCCGTTCCAGTCGGGCTTCAGGCCTGGCTACAGCACGGAAACAGCATTGGTCGCGTTGGTGGATGATCTCTGGCGGGCCCAAGACAGGGGTTGCTCCTCTGTTCTGGTGCTATTGGACCTCTCGGCGGCTTTTGATACCATCGATCATGGTATCATGCTGCAACGGTTGGAGGGGCTGGGCATAGGAGGCACTGTCTTGCAGTGGTTCTCCTCCTTCCTCTCTGGCCGGATGCAGTCTGTGTTGACAGGGGGCCAGAGGTCGACCCCGAGACCCCTCGTATGTGGGGTACCTCAGGGGTCGGTCCTCTCGCCTCTACTGTTCAACATTTATGTAAAGCCGCTGAGTGAGATCATCCGTGGTTTTGGCGTGGAGTACCACCAGTACGCTGATGATACCCAGCTGTACATTTCCACGCCAAACCACCCCAACGATGCCCTTGCCGTGCTGACCCAGTGCCTGGAGGCCGTGCGGGTATGGATGGGGAGAAACGGACTCAAGCTCAACCCCTCCAAGACCGAGTGGCTGTGGTTACTGTCGTCCCGGTACAGCCAGCTGATTCCATCTCTGTGTATTGGGGGTGAAACAGTGGCTCCCACAGGAAGGGTTCGCAATTTGGGAATCCTCCTGGACTCACAGCTGTCCTTAGAGGACCATCTGACGGCCGTGGCCGGGAGGATGTTCTACCAGGTTCGCCTGGTGCGCCAGTTGCGTCCCTTCCTAGACCGGGACTCGCTACGCACAGTCACTCATGCTCTCGTGACCTCCAGGCTGGACTACTGTAATGCTCTCTACATGGGGCTCCCCTTGAGGTGCATCCGGAAGCTCCAACTTGCCCAGAATGCGGCCGCGCGGGTAGTGATGGGAGCGTCGTGGCGCTCCCACGTAACACCGCTCCTGCGTGAGTTGCACTGGTTGCCGGTGGTCTTTCGGGTGCGGTTCAAGGTGTTAGTGACCACTTTTAAAGCGCTCCATGGCATCGGACCCGGATACTTACAGGACCGTCTACTGCCAGCAAATACCTCCCGCCATCCGGTACGCTCCCACAGAGAGGGCCTCCTCAGGGAGCCGTTGGCCAGAGAGTGCCGGCTGGCGACCCCCAGGGGGAGAGCCTTCTCTGTGGGAGCTCCCACGTTATGGAACGAGCTCCCCCCCGAACTCCGTATAATAACAGATTTACGCACCTTCCGTCGGGAACTAAAAACATTCCTTTTTCGACAGGCCGGCCTGGCATAGAAGCTTCGGTTCCAATAGGGTCAAAATGTTTTAGGGGGACTGAGTATTTTTTAAGATTTTAGCTTTGTATGTTTTGGGTTTTAAATGGGGATTTCGGCCAAATTATTTAATTTATTTTTAATTATTTTAAATTTTGTATATTTATATGTTCTTTAAATTTTAGGCTGTACACCGCCCCGAGTCCTTCGGGAGAGGGGCGGTATAGAAATTTGATTAATAAATAAATAATAAATAATAAATAAATATAAGTTGCAAGAGCTTATAACTGATTCAAATATTCCCAATAAACTTTTATGGGCTGAAATAGACTTCAACTGGGTTTTCCTAGTTGTAGGCAATCGTTTTGATTGGGACATTAAATAACCAAACTGGAAATAGGAAAAAAGGCAAAATATAAGGCTGGTTGTTTAAAATGCATGGATTACAAATGGATAGAAATTAACAAGGGAGAACTCTTCTACTCTAAGGTGCCTATCCTACATTTATTCCTTCCATGATCTGTTTCTCTTTTCATTTAGTTCATCATTTACACTTCATTTTCTTTATTGTTCTCACCACATATTGAAATGCCATTTCCCAAATTTTATTTAACTGCACCTCCCTCATCTTCTTCCTTGCAGTTATGCCCTGCAGTTTCATCCTAAATGAAACATGAGACAATAAACCATGTCTTACTTTTTGCTGCTCGAATTCTCAAAAAATCAGCATATGCAGCTTTTACATTTCTTCTTGTTCTTTGTATTATATCTGGCAACTGTAGCAACAAATCTTCTGGCTCAAATTCTCTTAACTGACTGCATTGCTAAGATGGAGCAGAGATCCCATTCTCCTGGTTTCTAGCCTGATGCCTTCACTTCTACATCAAACTGGCTTTCAGATTCTTTTTTTAAAAAGTTTTTATTTATAATACAGTTAAAACAAAAATGGACATAACGTAACATTCCAGTATAAGTATTTCTCACAATTTATTCCTCTTCATACATATATTTCTTAATCTCTATATATACATACATATTTTCCTATACAATACAATATCTAATTTATTTCTCTATATACTAACATACAATTATATATGTTTCTATCTTAACACTAGCTTATAACCCGAACAGTCCTCCTTGATTCACACCAATAGTAAAATTTGTCAGAGATTTCAAAATAATCTGACTCGGTCTTGTCCTTCATTTCCATTGTGAGCCTGTCCATATCAGCACATGATAGAATTTTGTATAAAATCTCTTCTTCTGTTGGAGTTTCTTTATTCCTCCAATTTTGTGCGTACGCCAATCTAGCAGCCGTGAAATGTGTAACATCAGGTAAAATATCCCTTTATCATATTTCTGTGTAGTTATGCCTATTAGGAAGAGTTCTGGTTTTAGCTCTATCATTAATATTTCTTCCAGCCATTTGTTTATCTTATTCCAAAAGTCACAAGCTTTTGAGCACTCCCACCACATATGGTAATAGGTCCCTATTGCCAATTTACATTTCCAGCATATAGAAGAAAAATGTGGACCCATTTTAGCTAACCTTGTGGGTGGGAGATGCCATCTATAGAACATTTTGTGCAGATTTTCTTTATAGGAGGTGGCCAAAGTGAGCTTCCTATTTCTTACCCATAATTCTTGCCAGATGTGCAGATCAAAGTTGAGATCAAGATCAATGCTCCACGTTAACATGGTTTCTTTTACCTGTTCCTCATACATTGCCTGGTCTAACAAACAATGATATAGTTTTTTTAATCATTTTGTCCTCAGTTCCTAATAATATTTTGTCCAGCCCTGTCGGCTCTACTTTTATGCCTAGCTCTTTTTTTATCTTTCCAATATCTTGCCTGTAATTGAAGATATGCCCACCATTCTAATTCTATCCCTTCATCTTGAAGATTTTTCCTGGATTTCAATTCCCCTTTCTCGTCTAGTACATTTTTATATGTTATAATTTTCCCTAATTGTATAAACTTTGGATGTATATGCATTTCTAATGTTGAAATCCAGCTGGGGACTTGTATATAATTTGGTTGCCAAGTTTTAACCCATACATCTATTAGAGCTCGTCTGATGTAATGCCTTCAAAAATATTTATGTGTCTTATATTTCTGATAGCATGCCATCCTATCTGTAAACCATGACCTTCCAGACATAATACTCTCCTATTCTTCAATAATATCCAATCCCGCACCTATAATAATACTATGGCCTGATAATATTTTTCCAGGTCAGGGAGGCCAAGTCCACCCCTTTCCTTCGAACCTTGCAGTAATTTTAATTTAATCCTTGCTTTTTTCCCTTGCCAAATAAATTTGAATATGGTTTTGTTAAAGTTTTGAAAAAAAATTATCTAATTTAATGGAAATACATTGGAACAAAAATAAAATTTTAGGTAGCACATTCATTTTGATTACGGCAATTCTCCCCATAAAAGAGAGCTGCAAATTGGTCCAAATATCTAAGTCAATTTTAATCTGTTCCATTAAATTATCATAATTATCTCTTTTAAGTGTAGCACATCTAGCAGTTAGTTGTATCCCTAGATATCTTATTTTCTTCGTGATCTGAATGCCTATTCTGTCAACTAATTCATTTTTCTATATTTTACTCATGTTCTTAACGAGCATTTTGTTTTTTTTTTCTTTATTTATCTTTAGGCCTGCTATTTCCCCATATTTACTCAGTACTTCCATCAATCTTGTCCCTGATTATAGTGGCTCTTCAATTACAAAGACATGATCGTCTGCAAAAGCTTGCTTTTTAAACGTTTCTCTCTTAATCTCTAATCCTTTGATCTATTCATCTTTCTGAATCACTCTGATTAGTACCTCCAGGGATAGTATAAACAATAATGGTGATAACGGACAACCTTGCCTTGTGCCTTTGTGAATTTGGAAGCTATTGGTTGTTTCTCCATTAATTATTACTTTTGCTGCCTGTTTAAAATAAACTGATTTGAACATATTTATGAAATTTTCCCCAAAGTCCATATACACCAGGGGTGGCAAATTCAATTTCATTGAGGGCCGCATCAGCATTGCGATTGCCCTTGGGGGGGCAGGTGGGTATGGCCAGGGTGGGTGCAGCCTACTGGGTGGGTGTGGATGGAGTGGGTGTGGCCTACTGGGTGGGCGTGATTTTGGCAGGCAGCAGGGCGCTCTCCTCACAGTGCTGAGAGATTGAGCCGGGTGGTGTGAAGCTTGCCAACTTTGCACCTTGCTGCCTGCTAAAACTGGGCAGGCAGGGGGCTAGGCAGCATTGCACTTCTTATCAGATTCATGCCACCCAGCTCAGCTTTTGGTGCTGTGAGGAGAGCGCCCCACTGTCTGCTGAAACTGGGCAGGCTGGGAGCTGGGCAGCCTTGCGTTTCTTTTGGGATTTGCACCGCCTGGCTCAGCCAAAATCCCTCCCCCAGAGCCCATCAAGCCAGATATGTGAAGTAGGTGTGGGCCATTTGCTGGCCATTTCCAGGTGATGGTGCATTTCTTCATTCCTCACAAAGGGTGACACCTCCCCAGCATGCACCCAGGGGGTAAGGCCAACGCGGCAGGGGCTAGTTCCTCACTGTCTCCAGACGGCCTTGTGGAGCTAAGACTGAATATATTTCAGCATAGATGGCCACCACAAAATTGTACATTGGCTCTCGGCCGGCCTGGGCCAGGGCCAAGGCAGCAGGGGCCATTCCCTCATTGTTTCCAGGATTGCTTTGTGGGCCACATGAAACCACTTCGTGGGCCGCATCTGGCCCCTGGCCCTTGTGTTTGACATACACCAATTGATTGAGCATAAAATCCCATTTCACATTGTCAAATGCTTTTTGTGCATCGAGAAAAATTAAACCCATTTGCTTTTCATTGTGTACCTCATAATACTCCAATACATCCAAAACAGTCCTGACATTGTTTCTTATGTATCTTTTAGATAAGAAGCCATTTTGATCAGAATATATAAAATCTGCTAGGAATCTTTCAAGTCTTTGAGCCATTATGGCCATAAAAATCTTATAGTCCGAATTTAATAATGAGATGGGTCTATAGTTCTTAATATGTGTCAAATCTGAATTTTCCTTAGGAATCAGGGTGAGGAAAGCTTCTTCCCATGAGGCTGGTATTTTAGCCTTTATTAAGACCTCATTAAATAGTTCCATCAACATTGGGCTTAAAGATTCTTTTACGATTTTATACATTTCTACAGGTAAACCAACTGACCCTGGGGCTTTGTTGTTTTTTTGTTTCTTAATTGCCTCCAAGAGTTGTAGGGATGTTGTTATCTTTTTTTTCAACAGGTTTTTAAACTCTTCTGGCACTTTCAGTAAGTCGGCTGTTTGCAGATACTTTAGAATATCATCATTATTTCTCCATTCATCATCTTTGTATAAGTTCTTATAGAACTCATATGCCACTAATTTCTTTCCTTCATTCTGGTATACCATATCACCTTCTACATTATATAGTTTACTAATCCTCTGTTTATTATTATGTTTCTTTATTTTGTAGGCCAGCCATCTCCCCGATTTATTAGCGTTTTCAAAAAAAATTGTTCAGTGCATTTTATCTGCTGTGCTAATTCTTCCTTCCCAATGATATTCATCTTATGTTTAATTAGATCTATCTGTTGTTTCAAATCATATCTATGTGGTTCCTTTTGTAGATTTTCCTCGGCTTTACTTAGTTCTTCTTCTAAATTTCTTTGTCATTGTATTTTAATTTTGTTTTCCCTGGCCATGTAAGAAATTGCAACGCCTGTCGTATAAGCTTTGGCTGTATCCCATAAATTTTGGCAATTCATATCTTCCTTTTTATTTGTCTTAAAAAACAGGTCCGTTTGTTCTTCCAATTTCAATTTGAATTCTTTATGTTTTAGGATTGCTCTTTCAGGGACCATCTCTTCATTCTTTTTTGTCCTTTCCATCAGATTCTAATTGGTTGTGGTCAGCCCAGGAGTTCGTATCAATTATAATATCCTCTAGCTCCAAATTTAAATCTGCTGACATCCACACCATATCAATTCTGGACCATGATTGGTGTCGTCCCGAGTAGTACATAAACTGTTTTTTTTCCCCAAGTTCCTCTCTCTCCAGATATCCTGAATATTAAGCTCTTCTACCATTTTAAAGAATGTATCAGGTAATGTTCCTCTAGTTCTTTTTCTACTCTTTCCACATAGTCTAGGTGTCTATCCATGATTACATTATATGACAAATATTGTCATATTCCAATTTATTAATAATACTATGTAGTTTTTTATAGAATTGTTTCTGCCCCTCATTCGGGGCATAAATTCCCACAAGGGCAATTTTTGTTTTTATTCAAGGTTACTTCTTTTAGTAAAATTCTACCCTCTTCATCTTTATAAATTTGATTTGCCAAAATTTTCTGTTTGATATATGCTGCAACTCCTCCTTTCTTATATTGTGAAAGTGCTGCAAACATGTTTCCCAATTTAGGGCAGTTTAATAAGTATTGATGTTGTTTTTTATATGAACTTATTGTAGCATTATTATATCTAAGTTCATCTTATTAAGTTTGTTTAAGAATTTTTTCCTTTTTATTGGAGAGTTGAGACCATTAACATTGATGGATATAGATTCAACACCTTTTTTTCTCTCTTTATCTATATTTGGATCTTGTTATTATTGTCGGTCTAGACTCTTTAGTTTGTAAATCCTTTTCTCTTTCCACTAATGATCTTGTCAGTCTAGCCTCTTTAATTTCTTTAAGTCCATTCTCATCATGTTTTCCTTCATTTTTTCCATTATCAATATCGTCTCTATTCTCAACTCACTTACCTTTAAGTTGTATTTCCTTTCCTTCAGTGGCCTGAGTTAATATCTCTCATTCCTCTCTTACCTCTCTTTCAACTAGGTCTTCCTCACTGCCAAAGTTTTTTCTATAGAATTCCTCTGCTTTATCTATTGAGTCTAGATGGAACTTTTTCTCCTGCCACGCAACCAGAATCCCTTCCCGGGTCAACCATCTAAAATTAATATTTTTTCTCGTTATTTATTGATAAGGTCTTCTCAAGTCTCTCACTCTTCTAGGTACTTGTTTTAGTACAATCAATTGTCTACCTCAATACTCCAATGAATCATCTCTGGCCTTGAATAGTATTTCGTCTCTGATCGATTTCTTGACGAATCTAATGTGTACTTCTCTGGGGAGATTATGCCGTCTTGCGTAGTTCATGTGGATTCTGTAAATCTCATCTATCTTGCTGGCTATCTCTTCTCTGCTGGACCCCAAAGCCCCCACTAGTATATCTGTCTTTATTACTGGTAGATCTTCACTTTTCATCTCACAGACATTTTGGAACCGTAAATAATGAGCAGCCTTCTCTAGTTCCAGGGAAATAATTCTTTGTTAGCCTGAACTAACCTCTCGTTCATTTCATCTACTCTCTGCTCTTCTTTTCCCATCCTTTCCTCCATTTCCGATAGTTTTTGTTCATTTTTCATAATCTGCTGTTGGAAGGATTTGAATTTCCCATCCTTTGACTTTATTTTGTCCTTAAGTTTCCCTGTGTCATTTCTTACTTCCCCTATTTCTTTTTTTTAGGTCTTCATGCTTTTTGCACATAATCTCTTGCATTGATGGCAACATTTGTTGCAAATCTCTAAATGAGTTCGCCCTACCTCTTTGTGCCATCTCTTCTAGCGACCTTTGCCTGGCAGACTTGGTTCCATCGTTGTAGTCTGTGTTGTCTGTTTCCTCCCTATACCAACCCTTGTAAGATTAGGAATACTAGACATCTTTTTCAGTTCTTCAACCAACCTTCCCACTTATTTACAGTTTTTGTAATATTCTCCAGAGTATTAGAATTGTCATTTAAAATCAATAATTTTTACGCAGATGTCTACTTAACATTTGCAAACAAGACTAAATATACTTAGAAGTAACTTTCCCCTCCTCCCGCCTCTTGCGACTATTCTCTGTTCAACCAGCAGGTGTCTCTTTCGCTTTGTCTCTGATATTCAACCTGCCGGCTTATTTCAAAATGTCTACCTCCTTGATTTCTTCCAGGCTTTCACTCTGTGATTTGAAGTAAATTTGCCTTTCAAAGTTAAACTTTCCTTCCTTGGAATAAAGAGAGAAAAAAGAGACTCCTCTTCTCTTTAAATTTTTCCAACCAACGTGATAATTCCACCATATAGGCAAACCTTTTAAGCCCAAACCTTTCTTTTTGCCGCTATTTCAGAAGCGAGGAAGGGAAATTTTCCTCCTCCCCTCTTGTGGGCATTTACAATCTTCAAATTTCTGTAGAAATCCTCTGGTGCGTTCTTTCACCTGGATCCCTTCTATTGAATTATCAAGATCACTGCTCAGACTACTTTTGACTGGAACTGTCACATCTCTGTCCAGCTATACCACCACTACATTTCAGCCAGCTGACAGTTGTCATTTCTTTATGTGCTCAATTGACAACCGTCTTCTTCCTCTGCTCGACTTACCAAGGTTTCTCCCGAATACGCCAGTCCCAACCACCATCGGGAATCACTCTCTGGGACACCTTGTTCTTCTCAGTCCCCCTCCAAGGAACCAGGGACCCCAAAAGGTCTATCGAACAGTTGGACACGAGGGCAGATGCTCCAGAGAGACACCCAGCACACCCGTTCTTCTTGACAGCTAGTCACGCCCCCATCCTGGCTTTCAGATTCTTATGTTCAAAATATTTTTTCCTTTAGATTGAGCTGATATTATCTCACCTAATTACATAACTATAAGAAATGAGAAAAGCAAGAAATTAAATTAGGATGATGCATAATTCTATTAGAAAGTTAAATAAGTGTTCAGAAACTTTACAACTTGATACAAAGTAGAAGAGACAAGACATGTTCCCTGGTCAAATACCTGGAAAAGGGAAGATAGATAGATCTACACCAAGGTTGATATCTTATTGAAATGTGCTGCAGATATAATGAGTTTCAAAAGAAGCTACTGCCAATGTATATGAAAAGCGATATCATTATTTTCCAACTAAAGGGATATGAAAATTTCCCCTACATTTAGGGTGATCTATTGCGTTTTGCGATCTTGCTTTCTTGCCTTTTCTGAGGATATCTCTTTTATATATTATACTTCACTGTTAAAATTATTATTTTGCTCTGCTTTGCTGAATAAATTCAACTTTTTTGGGGGAAGGCTATGTGTATGTGTGATTGCTTTTTTCTAATCTATGAACCTTCTATTCCCATTTTGTGTGGAAAAAAGGAATGAGCCCAAACCTCTTTAAATGTCTTTCTAATTGTAGTTCCATCTGGAGGCATCCATATGAGCCTTTGGTTTGATGAAAGAAGTCAAGGATAAAGATAAAGCAGATATTACATTTCTGCAAATCAGTTTATGAAAAATTTTCCCTATACCTTCACCAGATTGTTGAAGTCATGAAAAAGCTAACAGGAGAAATGGTTTGGGATGTTTTATATCCTATGTCACACTAAGTGAGGATTAATGGTTTTATTGTATAATTTGCTGGAATGTCAAAACAAAGTCATAAATCACAGTGATAAAAGCTATTATCTACATTCACAATACTACACTAATCTTCACATCAAGAAACAATATGATTTAGCAAGTTGCATAAATAAGAAAATATTAACATATAGAGGAGCCCAAATCACCAGTATTTTTCTATATTTATCTTTTAAAAGGTTCAGCAGAAGAGCAGGGTGCAGTGTGACTTCTGCACTAGGGTTTTTTATGCATTCACATTGATGAATAGTGCAAGAAGTTTTCTGAAAATATGAATATTAGATTATTCCTTTATTTGAAGAATATTAGTTTGAGTATTGTATTATACAGATGGAAACAAGTCTGGTAAGGCCCTGGAAATCACATTTTGTGACTGATCTCATTTGGGTTTAGCCCTTGCTAAAGAGGGTCTTCTGAGTACTAGACAAACATTTTTGCAACTATAGCAGAAAATGAGACTGTGAAGGATTGAAAAAATATGGTTGGAGTTTGATACTTTCTTCAATATAGATACAAATAACAAAATGTAAGTTGCATTTTGTTATCAAATTTCTCTTTTCTCTTTTCCTCCCTTTCTCTATCCCTCCCTCCCTCTTTCTCTGTTGCTATATACTTTCACTAAATATCAAGCTGAGCTTCCCAAATTTATTAAAATTTACCAAGAGGGTGAGAGACAGGTACCTCGGTCTATATACCAAATGAATGCCTCATTGGGATCCCCCTATCAAAACAACTTACCTTATGTGCGGCCAGAACTTGAAAATAACATTTAACGCAGCACAGTATTTAAGCAAAATGATTCGGTCGAGATCTGCATATGTGGGACTGATTGGGGTAGATTGCAAGGGTGACTCCAAGATGTAATTTTATCATATTTTATCTATATTTTAAATTATTGTACTCTATTTTAATTTCATTTTAGACTGTATTTTACTCCAATTTCATCTTAAGTCATATTTTACTCTAGTTCCATTTTAAACTGTATTTTATCAAATTTTATTTTAAATTGCTTTTATCAGACTTTGGTAACGATTTGTTGCTGGAACTTTGTACTTTGATATGGCCCAAGGGCTAATCAATAAAGATTAAAAATTATCTCTGAACTTGTGCTTTTTACTGGTGCATTAGTGATCTTTATTAAAAATGGCATATGAATAATCAGATTCAGTTCTTTACTTTCTTCTTACTGGATTCTCAGCACTTGAATAGCTATAGATTTTGCAACTCTAACAGCAAATGTTCTTATTCTCTCTCCAGTAAATTTGTATGATTATTTGCTCAACCCCAGGAATTTACTTCTTCTAATTTGGGTATATGGGACCCAGGCTTTGTTTCACACTTTTCTCAACATTATTGCAATTTTTTCAGGGGCACATTTGTGACACATTTCTTACTTTGGCTATGTTCCTCAGTTCATTTTTAAATTTCCCTTATAGCTCTTAATTTCTTCCTCCTCTTTTGCAAAGTCTCAGGGCAGTGATCAGGTACACAGGAACTTGATTCTTTTGGATCTAGAGATAAGTATGCAGTGAATAAAGAGATGAATAAAGAAATGTTAAACTGTACTATTAACCAGTGCAAAATGAGTTAAAGGCATAAGATAAAAAGCAAGATGATATCTAAATCTCTTAAAAGCTGACACAAACACAAACAAACAGACACACTTTTCCATTATTCAGCACACAAAAGTAAAAAAAAAAACCCAAAACCAAGCAGGTTAGAATGGGTTCTAAACTTCAGACTTTTCTAAACATGAAGGGGAAATCAAAATATGTCACAGAACTGCTCAAAATCCAATGGTCTTCTGCATTTGTCACTACCTTTCCTGACAATTATGGCATAAGATTGGTATGTTGCCATTTGAATACATTGCAACATGATACATTAATTAGTTGGAAATCCTGCCCTGGAATTGTGATTCTGGTTTGGTCAGCAGTCTTCCCTATGGAGTGTTGCTTATCAGCAGAACTTTCTGATTCCCTTTCTATTTTAATAGGATCAACCAGGGTCTTTTGTGTATGTGTGTATGAAATTCCACAGTTACTAAAAATATACTGCTCTAGATTCATTTGGATGAAACTGAAATTATTGAAACTAGTAGTACTGCAGGATTAGGCTTTTTTACGCTTACCATATCTTATGTCATAATCCTCAAACAGTATAGAGAATGCCTTCTGTGCAAGGAAGGGAGAAAGTCTGCTCCACTCATGATCTCTTGGTCAAACGTGACTTCTAGGAAAGTTCCTTGATAAGATGGCCCCAATTATGTTACTGAGACAAGGAACATCATTTAATTCCAATATCTCAGGGGCTACCACAAAAAAGAGGGAGTCAAGCTATTTGCCAAAGCACCTGAAGGCAAGAAGCAATGGATGGAAATTAATCAAAGAGAAAAGCAACCTAGAACTAATTTTCAATTAATCAGTGGAACAACCTGCCTCCAGAAGTTGTGAATGCTTCAACACTGGAAGTTTTGAGAAGAGACTGGACAACCATTTGTTTGAAATGGTATAGGGTTTCCTGCCTGAGCAGGGGACTAGAAGACTTCCAAGGTCCCTTCCAACTCTATTATTATTATTATTATTATTATTATTATTATTATTATTATTATTATTATTATTATTATTATTATTATTATTATTATTATTATTATTATTATTATTATTATTATTATTGTTGTTGTTGTTGTTGTTGTTGTTGTTGTTGTTGTTGTTGTTGTTGTTGTTATTATTATTATTATTATTATTATTATTATTATTATTATTATTATTATTATTATTATTGGTTATTATTTGAATGTCAACTGAACATTCAAATTGACTGGTGCTGATGCACACAGGTTGCTACCAGCATCCTAAGTATCAACCAGGTACCTCCTTAAAATGTAACATATTCCGAGTAGCGCAGTTTTTTGTAGCATTGCTGGAGTTATTGCAGGAAGCTGCAGTTTCTTGATGTGTTTTGCACAGATTTTGGACATAGTTCCCAGTGCCCCAATGACAATGGGTATCACGTTTTATCCATAATCGTGCAGTTTCAATGCCCAGGTCATGATATTTCGTAATTTTTTTCCAGTTCTTTTTCTTCAACTCTGGCATCTCCTGGTACAGCAATATCAGTCAGCTGTATTTTTTTGTTCTCTACAACTGCGATATCTAGCGTGTTGTGTTCCAAATGGCGATCTGTCTATATTCAAAGTCCCACAAGATCTTCACCCTCTCATTCTCAACAACTTTTTCCACACTATGTTCCCACGACTTTTCGGACACAGGCAAGTCATATTTTTTACACAATGCCCAGTGGATTAATTTAGCAACTCGGTCATGTCTAGCTTTGTAATCAGTTTGCACAATTTTGCTGCACTCACATATTAGATGTAAAACAGTTTCAACTTTGTCATTGCAAAGTTGGCAATTTGGATTGTCAGTGGATTTTTGTATTTTTGCTTTCATGGCATTAGTTTGTATTGCTTGTTCTTGAGCAGCCAGTATTAAGCCCTCTGTCATCCCACAAATTATGTAATAGAAGTGGTGCTTGCATCATAATACTGATATACTGTTATTGTCAATGTGATCACTCTTGCCTGAGGACTCTGCTTTTTTTGTTTCTACCTGCTTAGCTATCAGGAACACTAACCAGACCCAAACATGAAGAGGTCAATTTGCTGTTTTATTGGTCAGGCCTATACAAAGAAATCTTTGGTTGATACATGGGTGAGACTAGATAAGGTCCAAAAACATTCAAAAGTGTGTGTATATGTGTGTGTGTAAAGTTTGTGTGTGTGTGTGTGTGTGTGTCAGATGTTGTCCTCTTGTGTCAATGTAGACTAATTCACCATTTCATACCTTCCCTGGCTCAGCCAGTCTCCCGCTTACATTAACAGAGGGTATGAATCTTGTGTTTCCCAAAAGAGGTCCTTCCTTTCCACAGGGATGTTCAGTTTTTATTCATTTTCTAACTATTTTTTTCTACATCCCAGTCAAAGCTGAGGAACTGTCAGATACAGAGAAAGAGTCAGCCATCCTACAATCTTATTCCTGTAACTTATTCTGGAAGTTCCTTAAAACATTTAGGATTACTTTGTAATTCTTGCAAACGTTTTTTTTAATTTGAATAAAAAACACGAAAAAGGATGAAATATCTTTCTTGCTGCTTTGTACTGATTGTAATGGGTTCTTCTGGTAAAAGTGGTAAGAGAGAGACCATGAAAGAGAAGAAACTATCCTTATTATCTTATTTCAGGGAACGATTTATTGCAGAAAACAAAAATTATTAACCAACAGAACTGAGGATATGTATATTAATTTTCTAAAAATTTTCTAAACTCTCTTTCTAAATCTTATTTGCTGTGTTTCTTCTGTGAGTTTTTGTTGCAATAAATGTCCAATTCTCCTTTAAGAAATCCTTCTCTGCCTGGATGGGCTTCCCTTTTCCCCCCTTACAGGCTGTCAGCTGACAGCTGTACTAGGGGGGTGGAGGATGCAGGGAATGAGTTTCCTTTCTTGAGAAATACGTCAGGCTTTCAAAGTATATTGTTTAACTATCTATGTACGATGATTGGCTGTAAATCAGTAGGGTGACAATTTGTGGGAAGAAACCTTTGATGTGTAATAAAAGGAGAGGCCTGGCTTCTGCCGGGGCTTCCATCTCGAGACAAGCTCAAGTCTCTGTCATTAATCATGGTTGCCGGGACGCCACGGACACACTTTCGCAACAAGTGGTGACCCCGATGTGATAACCCTGAGAGGTTATACGTCCCTGGACCCTCATACTTACCACCCGGATGTGGCCAAGCGCGCTTCATCAGTTCATCACTGGACAAGGACTGACCCCACATACGTTATGGGGGGAGATCTCTCAAAGGTGCAGGAAATACATTTGAGTGAGCTCGGAGAGATAACCAGGAAGAATTATGTTTATTTTACTGCGAAGAAGCTGACATCAGGAGATTTAAGATCTCTCCTTGTACATATTTGGGAACACATTCCTTCTTATCCTGAATCAGGCTGCATTAAGGTTGAAACTTGGAGAACAGTGGGGGGGTTGCACACAAATCCCAGAGCCCCAGCTCACATTTTAACATCATGGAAATCAGTTTTCGATGCCTTAAAGACACAGGAACAGCCCCTATTAACAAAACTAATGCAGCTACCAAATTATAATGAAGTTCAACTTCTTCCCCCTGCCAGTGAAACTCCAGTAACAATTAAAGATCACAGCAGGGTTTCTCCCAGCAATGTTGAGCCGTGTGCTCCTATTTTAAATGCCACAGCTCCCTCTCTAGCAAAAACCAGTAATCTTATTCAGGAGACCTTACAGAATGCTTATGAAGCAGGAGAATTGAATGCTGAGGAAATGACAAGTTTATACCCTGTAACTGTGGGCATGGATGCAAAAATTGATAATAAATTGGTTGCCCAAGAGGTTTTGATGAAATTGGCTGTTGAAAATGCTAATGCAGACTGCAAAAGAGTTCTGCAACCCTTAATTGGCACTGGTCAAAAGACACTTGCACCTACATTGGTTCAAGTACAACAATATTTAGGAAATATTAATTGGTTAAGGCCATATATAGGTCTTTCTATCTCTACCCTTTCTCCTTTGTTTATGGCATTAAAAGGCCTCAAAAATCCCACAGACGTTGTGACATTGACCTCCAACCAGCTATTGGTCATTGAGAAAGTCCAAACAGCCCTCAACACCCAGTGGACTGATCGGTGTGTTGACAATCACCCTGTGCATTTGAATGTGATTTTTGATCGACCACCCACAGTGGCAATTACTCAATCTAATGAGCCTACAGGAAATTGTTTTCACTCCAGCTATGACTTTGGTTGAAATTAGACATTGTGGCCACACGATGGCGCCAGATTTTTGGAATTGAATTTGCAATTATTTTTATCCCATTTTCCTTCAAATTGTGGGAAACTTTGATTCAAAATAATTTGGTTTTGCAATTATTGATTGGTGATTGGCCTGGTCAGGGTTTTTTTGTCATTCTCCAGCAGATCCATGATTTTTGGCCATAAAAAATTTACCTTTTGCTTATATCTCTCCTAGTTTGGATGAGACTTTGTTGACACTATTTTTGACATTGCAAAAATTTATTGAGACAAGATATTGCCCTTATATTATTGCACATATCTGAAGTCATCAAAATTTTCCAGGAATTCTCAGTGAAGGGGAATTCCCAGGCGGATATGGCCACACACATTATGACTATGCAACAACCCACTCCCTGGGATAGTCATAGCTATTTTCATCAAAACGCCAAGACTTTGGCTAAACAATTTGGCATAACCCCCAGGGAGGCAGCAGCTATCATTCAACAGTGCCCCAGTTGTTCACAACAAGGACTGTCTATTCCAATGGGTGTGAATCCCCGTGGACTTGAGGAGGCATGTCAAATTTGGCAAATGGATGTTACCCAATATGCATCTTTTAGTCCATGGAAATATATACATGTGACTATTGATACATATTCTGGGTTCATCCTTGCTACTCCACAGCGTGGAGAGGCAACTAAACATGTCATCAATCATTGTATTCAAACTTTTAGCACTCTGGGTACTCCTAAAGAATTAAAAACTGATAATGGACCTGCATATTGTAGTCATGATTTTGCTCAGTTCTGCAATCGGTGGGACATTATTCATAAATTCGGCATTCCTTACAATTCACAGGGGCAATCAGTAGTGGAACGGGCCAATTCCACTCTTAAGCACATGCTTGACAAATTAAAAACAAAAAATGGGGAAAATACCCCCGGACTACCTGGAGTGCAAAATCATCTTAATTTGGCTTTATATACTCTCAATTTTCTAAACCACATGGTATAAAACCTAATACAGTTGCCAGCAGGCATTTTTCTCCCCTTACAGACGCAGCAACCACGGTTCGACCGCTAGTTTGGTATCATAAACTACCAGACCCCCAATGGAAAGG
This sequence comes from Bothrops alternatus, assembly GCA_034064705.1. Taxonomy (NCBI): domain Eukaryota; kingdom Metazoa; phylum Chordata; class Lepidosauria; order Squamata; family Viperidae; genus Bothrops; species Bothrops alternatus. The sequence continues at coordinate 1,156,513 of JARGCV010000156.1, read as the reverse complement.
ACCAGCTGAACTTATTACCTGGGGTCGTGGATATGCTGCAGTGCAACATGAAGGCAATATGATATGGGTTCCTGGCCGCAATATTCACCCTTACAGTGTACAGCCAAAAGATTGCAAAGACTCTGGTGAGCCCAAAGTGGACAGACAATGAATTTTGGAAGGACAATAAAAGTTAGTGCCTTAACAAACCATACTGACTGCTGGATGTGTATGATGTCACCATCGGATGCCAGTCAAGGACCTTCTTTAGTTGGACTTCCTTTGAACAACACTGGAGCCAGCGAAAGTTTTGTAAATATCAATGTGGCAGGACATTATACGCTGCCACTTAGGTTTTATTATGTAGATTTTGTATTAGTGTGTTTTAATTTTTCTAAGGGAATTATTCTTTTAAGTATATATCTCTCTTGTAATATCACCTTTAATATGCCTGATAATTGTGTTGAAAGTAATAACAAAGTGTATGCAAAATGTGAGGATGGAGAGTACAATGCAAGTGTACTGGGTTTGTAGCTATTTTAATGGCGCATGGAATTGGACTGCAGCCAATGACAGTGATGGCCGTTGAAATGCTTAATGAAGAACAAGGACAAATCCCTTCACCAATATCCGGAGATCATAAGCATTGGGGATATTTGGAATGCATTCTGGTTTTGGTTACCAAATTTTCAATGGTTAAGAAATTTGATAAGTATTATTTTGTATTATTATATTATTCCATTGTGGATGCTTTTATATACAATGTTTGCCTGATATTTTTGCTATGATGAAATCTTTTATACCAAAGAACAAATTGTCTCAACAAGTGAACATTAGTCAACAAGAATTCGAGCGGATGCCAATGGATAAACAGCCACCTCAGTTGGATGAAATCGAATACATGGACTGAAAGCCCTTGCTTCTAAACAAAAACAAAAAAGGATGAGATGTTGCGATAAATGTCCAATTCTCCTTTAAGAAATCCTTCTCTGCATACGTAAACCAGGGGAAAGTTCAAGCTACCTGCTATCCAACCCAATACAATCGATTCAATTTTGTAAACATTCTTGTATTTTATAATTTATGTCGACTGCTTTTTAGTATGCTATTATGATTAATGTTGATTGCTTTAATAAAAAATTAAGAAAAAGAAATCCTTCTCTGCCTGGATGGGCTTCCCTTTCCCCCCCTTACAGGCTGTCAGCTGACAGCTGTACTAGGGGGGTGGAAGATGCAGGGAATGAGTTTCGTTTCTTGAGAAATACGTCAGGCTTTCAAAGTGTATTGTTTAACTATCTATGTACGATGATTGGCTGTAAATCAGTAGGGTGACAATTTGTGGGAAGAAACCTTTGATGTGTAATAAAAGGAGAGGCCTGGCTTCTGCCAGGGCTTCCATCTCGAGACAAACTCAAGTCTCTGTCATTAATCATGGTTGCCGGGACACCACAGACACACTTTCGCAACAAGTTTTCTTATTGATTTCTATGGATTTACTGTATTACTTATTATAGCTATTTTAAGGTCTCAATAGGCTTACATTATACCTCATTCCCTGAGCCTTGTTTTAGGTCTGCATTTGCAGTGTACTCAACAGTGCAATGGAACCAAGAAAGGGGCATGGCTTGGAATACAGCAATGAACTATCATCTTGCTTGTTTAATTCCACTGGTTTCTATGGTGTTATTGCAATTGGTTTCATAGGTTTCTATGGGGTTTTTTGAACTTCTTTTCTTCCTCTTCCCTTTATATTTTCCAAAAAACTTGACTTTTCCACTCCTGTGTTAATGGTCTGGGCTTAATTAACCCAAATTCTTAGCTGTTCCCCTCACTGTGGTGGGCAGAATAAAGGGTGGGATTTTCTTAAAAGCTGGAGATAAAAGAGAATCCCAAGAGATGAAACCTGGTTCAGGGAGGTCCTCTCACCTGATTCATGTTTCACCTCTCACAGTTTTGAATGCTGGAATCACTGCAGCCTCTATTCTGTTAATAATATTGTTATGGGGTAACTACTACTGGAGTAATTGGAGGTAGCTATAGAGTTATTAATGGCTAATTATGTTAACAAGCACATAGAAGTTAGTTTTATTTCAGTTTGATAATTATGTTAATAGGCACACAAAAGTTAGATTTATTTCAGTTTGCTAATTATCTTAAGAATCATACAGAAGTCAGTTTTATTTTCGTCTACAGGACTCTTGAGAAAAAAATGTAATAAACGCTTAGAAGATTCTCTTAACCTGCAGACAGCTGTTTCCCTATATGAAAATGAGATGAATTGTAGGAAAATTAGCATCAGTAAAGTAATTTCAAATTTGTCTGTATATCAATAAAAGAAATAGATATTTAGAATATTTCTAAATGTCTTTTCAATTTCAAAATTAAAGTATTGTTGAAAATGTGGATCCATGTTGTTGAAAGAAGTACTGAGATTGTCAGAGTTCATATCTGTAACAGGCTGCATCTCATTTTGTAGCCAAACTCTCCTGGAGGGAGTAGAAGTTTTCTAATTGATGGCAGACTGCCATCAAATTGAGCTATCACTTTTCCTCTGATTGTTGAAAAGGGGGATTTATTAATTCATTCTGCCGATATCTGATTTCTTTTTAAAAATATTTTCCAGTGTGTTTATTACATAATACCAGCTAGTGAATATCAAGATAAGAGTTACGTTGTAAGTAAAGTAAATTTATTTTATTTAATTATATATCCTTAAATGCATGTTTAGGAATATAGTATTTATGTATTAGATTTAGAGCTTATTATACCTTTTTCTTTTCCTTTGTCAAGTAGTTGCTAAGCTAATTAAGAAAAAGATTTCCATCTGTCTGTCACATAAAAAAACCACAAGCAAATAAACGCACACACAGACACACAAACATTGCAATTTCTAGCCTCAAGATTTCCAAGTAAAAGAAAAACAATGTAAATCCGGAAAATAAATATAACAATAAATTGCTCTATTGTTATATTTATTTGTAAGATTTATATTGTTTTTCTTCAGAAGCATAAAGCACATCCTCCAATCACAAATACCGGGGGGTGGGGGGGAAAAGAGATTTTGACTGATTCAAATATTCCCAATAAACTTCCAGGGTTAAAAGTAGACTTTAACAGGGTTTTCCTAATCATTAGGCAATCCTTTTGATCAGGACATGAAACAATCAAACTGGAAGTATGAAAGAATGGAAAATACGAGGTTAGTGGTTGGTTATTTAGTACAGGTGGATTACAAATGGATAGAAATTAATAAGAGAGTATTCTAATACTCTAATATGCCCATTCTACATTTATTTTTTTCCATGGTCTGTTTCTCTCTTCATTTTGTTCATGCTTCATATTTCTTTTTGTTTTCTGTGCTCACCACATATCAAAATGCCACTTCCAAGATTTTATCTAACTGCATCTCCCTCCTCTGTTTTCTTGCAGCTTTCTCCTAAATAAAACATGAGGAATCAAACCATTTCTTACTTTTTGCTGCTGGAATTCTCAAAAAAATCAGCATATGCAGGTTTTATATTTCCTCTTGTTCTTTGTATTATATCTGGCAACTGTAGCAACAAATCTTCTAATCAGTAACTTTGGATCATCAACTGCACAGCCCCATGTACTTCTTTCTCTTGAATTTGGCTCTACAGGACCTGGGCATTGTTTCAGTCATTGTCCCCAAATCCATGATAAATTCTCTCATGGACACCAGACACATCTCTTACTTTGGTTGTGTAGCTCAAGTCTTTCTCTTTATGTCATTTGAAGCTTCTGATTCCTTTCTCCTGAAAGTTATGGCATATGACCGGTATGTTGCCATTTGCACTATGAGATGCTGACGAACTTGAAAGCTTGCACTGGAATAATAATTCTAGTGTGGATTATAAGTCTCCTCTATGGAATGTTGCATACCACTGGAATTTTTTCAATCCTTTTTTGTTCTAATGTTGTCATCCAATTTTTCTGTGAAATTCCACAACTGCTAAAATTATCTTGCTCTGGTTTCAATTTACTCTAGGTTGGAATACTTATGGCCAGTATTATTGCTGGACTAGGTTGTTTTATTTTCATTATCATATCTTATGCAGTGATCTTTAGGGCAGTGTTAAGAATCCAGTCTGAAGAAAGAAAGCAAAAAGCTTTATCCACTTGTTTTCCTCACCTTGTTGTAGTGTCTATGTTAGTTTTAACTGGGAGTTTTGCCTATCTGAGATCTCCTGCTGATAGCCCATCTTACATGGATTTTGGATTGACTGTTCTGTATTCACTTCTTCCACCCCTGTTCAATCCAATCATTTATAGCATGAGAAATAAGAATATCAAATATGTCCTGTCTAAACTGTGGAGATTCTGAAAAAAATATTTTAAGATTAATTTTATTCTGGTCATCACAATTTTGCATTTTCCTGGCTATTCCTTTAAATCTCTGAATAAAAGTGTATGTTAAAAAGAAAGACATAGTTGGGATGCAGGCACCCCACCCTTTAAATCCAGAGGAATTGCAGAAGTCAAGAAGTTACTCAGCAAACATTCTGCATCCCTAATTGTTCTTAATGTACTTTAAATGTGGTTGATTGGTAGCCTCTTGAATTTTGCTGAAGTACCAGGATAATAACAACAACAACAACAACAACAACAATAATAATAATAATAAAGTTGGAAGGGAACTTTTAGGTCATCTAGTGCAACCCCCTGCTCAGGCAGGAAACCTTATACCATTTAAGACAAATGGCTGTCCAGTCTCTTCTTAAAAACTTCCAGTGTTGGAGCATTCACCACTTCTGGAGGCAGGTTGTTCCACTGGTTAATTGTTCTAACTGTCAGGAAGTTGCTCCTTAGTTCTAGGATGCTTCTCTCCTTGATTAGTTTTCATCTGTTGCTTCTTGTTCTGCCTTCAGGCGCCTTGGAAAATAGCTTGACTCCCTCTTCTTTGTGGGAGCCCCTGAGATATTGGAATACTGCTATCATGTCCTCCCTCATCCTTCTCTTCATTAAACTAGACATACCCAATTCCAGAAGCCTTTCCTTATATGCTTTGGCCTCCAGTCCCCTAACCATCTTTGTTGCTCTTCTCTGTAATCTTTCTAGAGTCTCAACAACTTTTTTACATCATGGTGACCAAAACTGGATGCAGTATTCCAAGTGTGGCCTTACCAAGGCATTGTAAAGTAGTACTAATACTTCACGTGATCTTGATTCTATCCCTCTGTTAATGCAGCCCAGCACTGTGTTGGCCTTTTTGGCAGCTGCAGCACACTGCTGGCTCATATTTAAGTGATTGTCCACTAGGACTCCGAGGTCCCTCTCACAGTTACTACTATTGAGCAAGATACCCCCTATACTATACCTGTACAATTGGTTTTTCTTGCCTAAATGTAGAACCTTACTTTTTTTCACCATTGAATTTCATTTTGTTAGATAGTGCCTAGTGTTCAAGTCTGTCCAGGTCCTCCTGTATCCTAAGCCTTTCTTCTGGAGTGTTAGCTATTCCTGCCAGCTTGGTGTAATCTGCAAATTTGATGATTTCCCCATCTATCTCCTCGTCCTAATCGTTGATGAAAATGTTGAAGAGCACTGGGCCCAGAACAGAGCCCTGAGGCACCCCACTACACACTTCCCTCCATGTAGATGCAGTTCCATTGAGGACCACACGCTGAGTATGGCCAGTCAGCCAGCTATGGATCTATCTGGTGGTGATGCTGTCTAACCCACATTTTTCTATCTTATCAAGCAGTAGGTTAGTTCATATCAGAAAAAAAGAACAAAGAAAAAGAACAAAGAACAAAACAGAGCAAAGTAAAAAAAATACCTTTATATTTCTATTATACTTTATAATCTAATAATTGTTGTAATATGTTGTGATGCATGAGGCTTGGGACAAAGAGACTGTACCACATGACTTTACCATGCTGTTTTAGAGCAACAGGAAATGGAGGCGGGGCCAAGAGGTGGCCTGGAACAAAGGAAGCAAGATGGCCATGCCATAGGCCTGGAACAAAGAAGACCATGTGGCTGACCATATGGCCTAGGAGCAGGAAACAAGGGGGGCTAAGAGGTGGATGAACAGTTGTACCAAGATTTGAATCCATTGGCCACAGGGTGGCCTTGCAGTGTAGCCTTGTCATTGGCTGAAGATATAACATTGTCATTGGCTGTTTGTAACCATGTGATGCATTGTGTAACCGCCCACTGTAACAGTGAATAAAAGGGGAAGGCACCTTTTGTCTGTTGCCCTCACGCCCCAGAGAGAAAGCTGACTGGAGTCATGTATTCATCTCTAATATTCGGCTCACGTGTGTAGGACCCGTCATGGGAATTGAAGGCTTGCCTACGCAGGGTAAGACTTTAAGTGGTGACCCCTGATGTGATGCGGAATCACATCCTTCTGACATCACATCTCTTACTACGTCTGGAATAGACCATGTGCACGCTTATGGTAAGTGGGGAACAGAAGCTTTGCAAAACTTGGGCTGTGTACCTGAAACAATTGCTTAGCTTAGTCAGGAGAGCAAATTATGTTCAGAAAAATAATTAGACTGTTTTCCCTGTCACTCAAAAAGATCTATGTCTTTTATTGGCTTTTTTGAAAAAATCTTAGCAATTAGACCTCGCCACATGGCAATAGGTATCTGGCTCAATTGCTGAGAGCCTCGCCAGATTTCCTAGCCCATGAGAGGCTGTATTGTCACATGTTGACTTTACACTATGCAAAAACAGAGCAAGCTAAATTGGCTAATTCTCAGGCTTTCAAAGCAAGCCGAGACAAAATCTTACGTTCTGACTCTAAATTTGCCCCACTGGAGGAACAAACCTCCTGGAGTTTCTTCAGCAAGTAACCCCCCCCCCCCGTGAGTATTCTCCAAGGATCAAAGGGGAGGGATTGATGTTAATTGTTAGAACCTTAATTATGCAACTAACAAAGATTCGCAATTTGCCTTCGCGTAAGGAGTTTAAAAGTATTATTATTGTTTGTTTGGCATTGTCTCTTTTACATCTTAAAGGGACCAAAAAAAATTGCTAATTGGATTAAAATTGGCTTATGGAGGAGCTCTCTGCTTCTTCCCCAAATTCTCCTTATGTGAAAGAATTGTATGCATGTCCTGTAGCTATTGGCTTGCAGGATTCTTTCTGTTTCTCCTGCCCTGTCTCCTAAAAAATCTTAACATGCTTTCCTATGCTAATTCAGTCTTATCTTTTAACTTGCTAAAAAACCCTCCCCCTCTCCCCCTCCTACTTCTCCTTCTGACTCAGAACATGCTCTTCTGCGTCACCAGGGAACTCTCATTTCTACTAAAGACTTCAAGTGGTGACTTGCAGGATTCTTTGTTTCTCCAGCTCTGTCTCCTAAAAAATCTTTTCTCCCTCTGACTCAGCATGCTTTTCTGGCCGTCGTTTTCTCTCTATGACTCATACAGCCCCCTGCAGTTACTAAAGGCTTAATAACTGCCTCATGCCTGTCCTGTTGATCTTACTATGCTAATTCAGTCTTTACCTTTCAACTTGTTAAAAAATCTGAAGTCTGTGTTTCTAATTCTTATAGTTGAAAATGGGAAAATATCTCATGGCTTTCCATTGATTTAAAACTGTCTTAATAATGCTTAATAATGCCTTGCTCCCCTGCAGAGAGCCATTCCCCCTTCCCTCTTTTTTCTCTCCCCCCCTTTCTTTCGAAATTACAGGGTTCCTGTTTGCCAGATCTGCAGACTTTGAAGAAAAAAAAAACCGGAAAAACCAGTCTTCCCTGGTTTCCAGGGAAACGGATGGCTGTAAACGGAGACTCAAATTACATTTGAATTGGAATTTCCTCTTTGAATTACCTCCTCTCTCTCACCCCCCCTTTTTCCTCTGGTCGTTTTGCTTAATAAACCATAGCTTCTTTCCTTTATTATTTTCTCTTTGCCAATCTTGCCTTTCTGATTCTCTGCCAAATTTGTCTTTTCTCATTTCTCCTTGCCTATTTTGAATTTTATGTTTCTAGTTTGTTAATGAATTTTAATTTTTGTCTCTTTCTTATTTCTTTAATGATTTAATTTTTGTGACAAATCATTGCTGCTTTGCATTTTTTGTCTCTCACCACAAGTTGCTGTATGCATCCAATTGTTGGATCTGTGTGCCTTATGAGTTTGCCTTGCCTCACAATCTTTTCCTTAATATGTGCCTATGAATGAAATCTCTCAATCTCTCTCTTTAACTTTGAATCTTTCCTTACTTTGTGTTTAAATGAGACAAATCTGACAACAGGAAAACATGTGCTGATTCTGTTCCCTTGTTTGATTTTGCTGAAAACTTTGAAACTTTGTACAACTTCTCTAAAGACAATATACTCACATCTGACAAAGATTAGATCTTATGTGGAAAAAATGCACATTGGTCAACACCCCAGAATTGGTCTGGTACATTTCTGAACACACACAACATTGCTGCCACAATTGCTCACATGGAAAGTATGGTACAAAACAATCCCTTATCACAAGAAACTGTATGCCTTGTTTGATTGACATTTTCCTGGCCACCTAATGCTGGGTGGCTCAAGGAATGGGTTTTTAGTATCATAATGTTTCTAGTATTTTGTGTAACAATCTGTTGCTGTGTACAAATGTATTTCTCCCCTGTTGAACCTGTGTAAAACCTGTGTAAGCCTCCCTTTTCTAACCATCTCCTGTAAAAGAGCCAAGAACCAACTGTTGCCTCTGATGACTGGACAGAGATGTTTCTATGATGGCAGCCTCTGAGGACTGGACAGATGACAGCTTATGGCCTAGGATCATGTACAGAGGACGTGTACAGAACTGGACGGCGCATAGGTGAAATAACCCACAGCTGCTAAAAATAAAATAAAAAAAGTTGATATGTTGTAATATGTTGTGATGCATGAGGCTTGGGACAAAGAGACTGTACCACATGACTTTACCATGCTGTTTTAGAGCAACAGGAAATGGAGGCGGGGCCAAGAGGTGGCCTGGAACAAAGGAAGCAAGATGGCCATGCCATAGGCCTGGAACAAAGAAGACCATGTGGCTGACCATATGGCCTAGGAACAGGAAACAAGGGGGGCTAAGAGGTGGATGAACAGTTGTACCAAGATTTGAATCCATTGGCCACAGGGTGGCCTTGCAGTGTAGCCTTGTCATTGGCTGAAGATATAATATTGTCATTGGCTGTTTGTAACCATGTGATGCATTGTGTAACCGCCCACTGTAACAGTGAATAAAAGGGGAAGGCACCTTTTGTCTGTTGCCCTCACACCCCAGAGAGAAAGCTGACTGGAGTCATGTATTCATCTCTAATATTCGGCTCACGTGTGTAGGACCCGTCATGGGAATTGAAGGCTTGCCTACGCAGGGTAAGACTTTAAGTGGTGACCCCTGATGTGATGCGGAATCACATCCTTCTGACATCACATCTCTTACTACGTCTGGAATAGACCATGTGCACGCTTATGGTAAGTGGGGAACAGAAGCTTTGCAAAACTTGGGCTGTGTACCTGAAACAATTGCTTAGCTTAGTCAGGAGAGCAAATTATGTTCAGAAAAATAATTAGACTGTTTTCCCTGTCACTCAAAAAGATCTATGTCTTTTATTGGCTTTTTTGAAAAAATCTTAGCAATTAGACCTCGCCACATGGCAATAGGTATCTGGCTCAATTGCTGAGAGCCTCGCCAGATTTCCTAGCCCATGAGAGGCTGTATTGTCACATGTTGACTTTACACTATGCAAAAACAGAGCAAGCTAAATTGGCTAATTCTCAGGCTTTCAAAGCAAGCCGAGACAAAATCTTACGTTCTGACTCTAAATTTGCCCCACTGGAGGAACAAACCTCCTGGAGTTTCTTCAGCAAGTAACCCCCCCCCCCCGTGAGTATTCTCCAAGGATCAAAGGGGAGGGATTGATGTTAATTGTTAGAACCTTAATTATGCAACTAACAAAGATTCGCAATTTGCCTTCGCGTAAGGAGTTTAAAAGTATTATTATTGTTTGTTTGGCATTGTCTCTTTTACATCTTAAAGGGACCAAAAAAAATTGCTAATTGGATTAAAATTGGCTTATGGAGGAGCTCTCTGCTTCTTCCCCAAATTCTCCTTATGTGAAAGAATTGTATGCATGTCCTGTAGCTATTGGCTTGCAGGATTCTTTCTGTTTCTCCTGCCCTGTCTCCTAAAAAATCTTAACATGCTTTCCTATGCTAATTCAGTCTTATCTTTTAACTTGCTAAAAAACCCTCCCCCTCTCCCCCTCCTACTTCTCCTTCTGACTCAGAACATGCTCTTCTGCGTCACCAGGGAACTCTCATTTCTACTAAAGACTTCAAGTGGTGACTTGCAGGATTCTTTGTTTCTCCAGCTCTGTCTCCTAAAAAATCTTTTCTCCCTCTGACTCAGCATGCTTTTCTGGCCGTCGTTTTCTCTCTATGACTCATACAGCCCCCTGCAGTTACTAAAGGCTTAATAACTGCCTCATGCCTGTCCTGTTGATCTTACTATGCTAATTCAGTCTTTACCTTTCAACTTGTTAAAAAATCTGAAGTCTGTGTTTCTAATTCTTATAGTTGAAAATGGGAAAATATCTCATGGCTTTCCATTGATTTAAAACTGTCTTAATAATGCTTAATAATGCCTTGCTCCCCTGCAGAGAGCCATTCCCCCTTCCCTCTTTTTTCTCTCCCCCCCTTTCTTTCGAAATTACAGGGTTCCTGTTTGCCAGATCTGCAGACTTTGAAGAAAAAAAAAACCGGAAAAACCAGTCTTCCCTGGTTTCCAGGGAAACGGATGGCTGTAAACGGAGACTCAAATTACATTTGAATTGGAATTTCCTCTTTGAATTACCTCCTCTCTCTCACCCCCCCTTTTTCCTCTGGTCGTTTTGCTTAATAAACCATAGCTTCTTTCCTTTATTATTTTCTCTTTGCCAATCTTGCCTTTCTGATTCTCTGCCAAATTTGTCTTTTCTCATTTCTCCTTGCCTATTTTGAATTTTATGTTTCTAGTTTGTTAATGAATTTTAATTTTTGTCTCTTTCTTATTTCTTTAATGATTTAATTTTTGTGACAAATCATTGCTGCTTTGCATTTTTTGTCTCTCACCACAAGTTGCTGTATGCATCCAATTGTTGGATCTGTGTGCCTTATGAGTTTGCCTTGCCTCACAATCTTTTCCTTAATATGTGCCTATGAATGAAATCTCTCAATCTCTCTCTTTAACTTTGAATCTTTCCTTACTTTGTGTTTAAATGAGACAAATCTGACAACAGGAAAACATGTGCTGATTCTGTTCCCTTGTTTGATTTTGCTGAAAACTTTGAAACTTTGTACAACTTCTCTAAAGACAATATACTCACATCTGACAAAGATTAGATCTTATGTGGAAAAAATGCACATTGGTCAACACCCCAGAATTGGTCTGGTACATTTCTGAACACACACAACATTGCTGCCACAATTGCTCACATGGAAAGTATGGTACAAAACAATCCCTTATCACAAGAAACTGTATGCCTTGTTTGATTGACATTTTCCTGGCCACCTAATGCTGGGTGGCTCAAGGAATGGGTTTTTAGTATCATAATGTTTCTAGTATTTTGTGTAACAATCTGTTGCTGTGTACAAATGTATTTCTCCCCTGTTGAACCTGTGTAAAACCTGTGTAAGCCTCCCTTTTCTAACCATCTCCTGTAAAAGAGCCAAGAACCAACTGTTGCCTCTGATGACTGGACAGAGATGTTTCTATGATGGCAGCCTCTGAGGACTGGACAGATGACAGCTTATGGCCTAGGATCATGTACAGAGGACGTGTACAGAACTGGACGGCGCATAGGTGAAATAACCCACAGCTGCTAAAAATAAAATAAAAAAAGTTGATATGTTGTAATATGTTGTGATGCATGAGGCTTGGGACAAAGAGACTGTACCACATGACTTTACCATGCTGTTTTAGAGCAACAGGAAATGGAGGCGGGGCCAAGAGGTGGCCTGGAACAAAGGAAGCAAGATGGCCATGCCATAGGCCTGGAACAAAGAAGACCATGTGGCTGACCATATGGCCTAGGAGCAGGAAACAAGGGGGGCTAAGAGGTGGATGAACAGTTGTACCAAGATTTGAATCCATTGGCCACAGGGTGGCCTTGCAGTGTAGCCTTGTCATTGGCTGAAGATATAACATTGTCATTGGCTGTTTGTAACCATGTGATGCATTGTGTAACCGCCCACTGTAACAGTGAATAAAAGGGGAAGGCACCTTTTGTCTGTTGCCCTCACGCCCCAGAGAGAAAGCTGACTGGAGTCATGTATTCATCTCTAATATTCGGCTCACGTGTGTAGGACCCGTCATGGGAATTGAAGGCTTGCCTACGCAGGGTAAGACTTTAAGTGGTGACCCCTGATGTGATGCGGAATCACATCCTTCTGACATCACATCTCTTACTACGTCTGGAATAGACCATGTGCACGCTTATGGTAAGTGGGGAACAGAAGCTTTGCAAAACTTGGGCTGTGTACCTGAAACAATTGCTTAGCTTAGTCAGGAGAGCAAATTATGTTCAGAAAAATAATTAGACTGTTTTCCCTGTCACTCAAAAAGATCTATGTCTTTTATTGGCTTTTTTGAAAAAATCTTAGCAATTAGACCTCGCCACATGGCAATAGGTATCTGGCTCAATTGCTGAGAGCCTCGCCAGATTTCCTAGCCCATGAGAGGCTGTATTGTCACATGTTGACTTTACACTATGCAAAAACAGAGCAAGCTAAATTGGCTAATTCTCAGGCTTTCAAAGCAAGCCGAGACAAAATCTTACGTTCTGACTCTAAATTTGCCCCACTGGAGGAACAAACCTCCTGGAGTTTCTTCAGCAAGTAACCCCCCCCCCGTGAGTATTCTCCAAGGATCAAAGGGGAGGGATTGATGTTAATTGTTAGAACCTTAATTATGCAACTAACAAAGATTCGCAATTTGCCTTCGCGTAAGGAGTTTAAAAGTATTATTATTGTTTGTTTGGCATTGTCTCTTTTACATCTTAAAGGGACCAAAAAAAATTGCTAATTGGATTAAAATTGGCTTATGGAGGAGCTCTCTGCTTCTTCCCCAAATTCTCCTTATGTGAAAGAATTGTATGCATGTCCTGTAGCTATTGGCTTGCAGGATTCTTTCTGTTTCTCCTGCCCTGTCTCCTAAAAAATCTTAACATGCTTTCCTATGCTAATTCAGTCTTATCTTTTAACTTGCTAAAAAACCCTCCCCCTCTCCCCCTCCTACTTCTCCTTCTGACTCAGAACATGCTCTTCTGCGTCACCAGGGAACTCTCATTTCTACTAAAGACTTCAAGTGGTGACTTGCAGGATTCTTTGTTTCTCCAGCTCTGTCTCCTAAAAAATCTTTTCTCCCTCTGACTCAGCATGCTTTTCTGGCCGTCGTTTTCTCTCTATGACTCATACAGCCCCCTGCAGTTACTAAAGGCTTAATAACTGCCTCATGCCTGTCCTGTTGATCTTACTATGCTAATTCAGTCTTTACCTTTCAACTTGTTAAAAAATCTGAAGTCTGTGTTTCTAATTCTTATAGTTGAAAATGGGAAAATATCTCATGGCTTTCCATTGATTTAAAACTGTCTTAATAATGCTTAATAATGCCTTGCTCCCCTGCAGAGAGCCATTCCCCCTTCCCTCTTTTTTCTCTCCCCCCCTTTCTTTCGAAATTACAGGGTTCCTGTTTGCCAGATCTGCAGACTTTGAAGAAAAAAAAAACCGGAAAAACCAGTCTTCCCTGGTTTCCAGGGAAACGGATGGCTGTAAACGGAGACTCAAATTACATTTGAATTGGAATTTCCTCTTTGAATTACCTCCTCTCTCTCACCCCCCCTTTTTCCTCTGGTCGTTTTGCTTAATAAACCATAGCTTCTTTCCTTTATTATTTTCTCTTTGCCAATCTTGCCTTTCTGATTCTCTGCCAAATTTGTCTTTTCTCATTTCTCCTTGCCTATTTTGAATTTTATGTTTCTAGTTTGTTAATGAATTTTAATTTTTGTCTCTTTCTTATTTCTTTAATGATTTAATTTTTGTGACAAATCATTGCTGCTTTGCATTTTTTGTCTCTCACCACAAGTTGCTGTATGCATCCAATTGTTGGATCTGTGTGCCTTATGAGTTTGCCTTGCCTCACAATCTTTTCCTTAATATGTGCCTATGAATGAAATCTCTCAATCTCTCTCTTTAACTTTGAATCTTTCCTTACTTTGTGTTTAAATGAGACAAATCTGACAACAGGAAAACATGTGCTGATTCTGTTCCCTTGTTTGATTTTGCTGAAAACTTTGAAACTTTGTACAACTTCTCTAAAGACAATATACTCACATCTGACAAAGATTAGATCTTATGTGGAAAAAATGCACATTGGTCAACACCCCAGAATTGGTCTGGTACATTTCTGAACACACACAACATTGCTGCCACAATTGCTCACATGGAAAGTATGGTACAAAACAATCCCTTATCACAAGAAACTGTATGCCTTGTTTGATTGACATTTTCCTGGCCACCTAATGCTGGGTGGCTCAAGGAATGGGTTTTTAGTATCATAATGTTTCTAGTATTTTGTGTAACAATCTGTTGCTGTGTACAAATGTATTTCTCCCCTGTTGAACCTGTGTAAAACCTGTGTAAGCCTCCCTTTTCTAACCATCTCCTGTAAAAGAGCCAAGAACCAACTGTTGCCTCTGATGACTGGACAGAGATGTTTCTATGATGGCAGCCTCTGAGGACTGGACAGATGACAGCTTATGGCCTAGGATCATGTACAGAGGACGTGTACAGAACTGGACGGCGCATAGGTGAAATAACCCACAGCTGCTAAAAATAAAATAAAAAAAGTTGATATGTTGTAATATGTTGTGATGCATGAGGCTTGGGACAAAGAGACTGTACCACATGACTTTACCATGCTGTTTTAGAGCAACAGGAAATGGAGGCGGGGCCAAGAGGTGGCCTGGAACAAAGGAAGCAAGATGGCCATGCCATAGGCCTGGAACAAAGAAGACCATGTGGCTGACCATATGGCCTAGGAACAGGAAACAAGGGGGGCTAAGAGGTGGATGAACAGTTGTACCAAGATTTGAATCCATTGGCCACAGGGTGGCCTTGCAGTGTAGCCTTGTCATTGGCTGAAGATATAATATTGTCATTGGCTGTTTGTAACCATGTGATGCATTGTGTAACCGCCCACTGTAACAGTGAATAAAAGGGGAAGGCACCTTTTGTCTGTTGCCCTCACACCCCAGAGAGAAAGCTGACTGGAGTCATGTATTCATCTCTAATATTCGGCTCACGTGTGTAGGACCCGTCATGGGAATTGAAGGCTTGCCTACGCAGGGTAAGACTTTAAATAATCAATCCCTCAATATCAATATCACATTTCTTTAACCTCCTCAAAGTTACTATATCCAAAAGATATTAATACATAGATAAACACCTTATTATTAAGTTCAGACCCTTAATTAATATTTATTCAATCTAACATCTTATTTAACTGTCAATCCATATCTAATAAGCCTTTTAAAATCATTACATAAAACCTTCAATTACATTCTTAAATCTTATTCTAGCTTTCCTTTTATGCCAAACAGGTTTCCATAACAAGGCCACTATATCCATAAGCAAGACCTCTTTGGGGCACATTATTTTGGCATGAAGGGTTTGATTTGGTTTATGGGCAATACTAATGTTATATGGAGCCAATATCCGTGCCATCGCCTCTGACACCCCATTGATGTATGGTAGAGTTGTCCATGGCATAGAGGTGCCTGTATGTTGCATTCTGTGAGGCTCGTATGGTCTGCTGTACCATCTGATGAAATCAACTGGATAGCAATTTTCCTTGCAGAGAGAGCGACAATAAGAGAGGCGGTGATCCCTGAACTCCAACTCAGTGCTGGGCTGCATTAACAGAGGGATAGAATCAAGATCACATGAAGTATTAATACCACTTTACAATGCCTTGGTAAGGCCATACTTGGAATAATGCATCCAGTTTTGGTCACCACGATGTAAAAAAAATGCTGAGACTGTAGAAAGAGTATAGAGAAGAGCAACAAAGGTGATTAGACTGGAGGCTAAAACATATGAGGAACGGTTGCTGGAATTGGATATGTCTAGTTTAATGAAGAGAAGGATGGGGGAGGACATGATAGCAGTGTTCCAATATCTCAGGGGTTGCCACAAAGAAGAGGGAGTCAAGCTATTCTCCAAAGCTCCTGAGGGCAGGACAAGAAGCAACGGATGGAAACTAATCAAGGGGAGAAGCAACCTAGAACTAAGGAGAAATTTCCTGACAGTTAGAACAATTAACCAATGGAACAACCTGCCTCCAGAATTGGTAAATGCCCCAACACTGGAAGTTTTTAAGAAGAGACTGGACAGCCATCTGTCCAAAATGGTGTAGGGTTTCCTGCTTGAGCAGGTGGTTGGACTCGATGACCTCCAAGGTCCCTTCCAACTTTATTATTATTATTATTGGCATTCCACCAGGATTCTATGGGTTTTCTGATATTTCTTTTTGCTTTTCCCTCCTTATAATTGGCAGAACTATTATCCACCACTAGGTATGTGGACATATCTAGCCAAGGTCAAGCTCTTCCCCTGCCTGTAGCATGCAGAAAGCTGGAAATAAAAGATAATCACAAATGATGATTGTCACTTGATTGTGTTTCACCTCTCACAATTTAAACTTTTGTTAATAATCGGAAATATTATTATAGTATGTGATATGATAACAGGTCCTAGACAAAACTGCTGACAGAAGTCAGCTTCATTTACATTTGTTAACTGTGTTAATAAGCACAGTTTCATTTTGGTGTACAAGTCTCTTGAGGGAAATAAACAAAGATTAATACATGAAAATTAATGGGACAGCATTTACTTAATGGGAAAGAAAGCTTTGGACAGATTTCTGTGTAGACTTTAAATAATGAATTAACAACATATTTTACATTGGTACCTTTTCCTCATGATAATTATAAAGAATAAAAAAAGTTATAATTTGCAGAAATTTGTTCCAAATCTTCCTCATGAACTGATCACTAATTGGTGAATTAGCATTGGCAAAGTCATCTCATCATCTAACTGTACATGAATAAAAAAAATGCACGGTAAGATTCCCAAAACTTTTTATTTCTCTGTTGTTAAAATAAGTTAAATATTATTGTTGAAAATGTGCCTACATAGCATTCAACATTGTTTTGAAAAAATGCTGAGATGTCAGAGTTCAAAGGTGCAATAGGTTGTGTCTCACTTTCTGTCAAAACTCCACTACAGACATTATTGGTTTTACTGGATGGGAGACTGCCTCTTCAAACTGAGTTTTCATTTTCTTCTGATTGTTGGATAAGGGAATTTATTAATTTATTCTGCTATTATTTGAGGCCCTTTGATTAAATGTATATAACAGTGATATAATTGTTTAAATACATGTTTAATAATCTTGTATTTATGTATTGGTTTAAAAGCTTTTTATGCTATTATTTTAGCTTAATATCTGGTGGGGAAATTGAGAAAAAAAACATTGCCATCACTTACATAAATACACACAGAGAGAGAAATTATACAAAGAGGAAATGTCTGCTCTTGAGATTTTCAAATAAGAGATATAGTAAATTATTTTTATATTTATTGGCTAGATTTACATTGCCTTTCTTCTAGAAGCACAAAGCACCAGACATTGGAATTCTCCAATTTTCCTACATGAGCACAATCCTGTAGGATGGATCCAATTATTATGAATAATGTTTTTATTGATGAAAATAGATCTGAACCAACTTTGTTCTACTCCTGACCAATGCTTTTGATCACAACATGAGATAACATAGTTGAAAAGAGGAAAGAAGGAAAAATGTGATGTTGGTGGTTGGTCCTTTAGTACAGATGGGTAAAAATGGAAAAAAAGTGTGTTCTAATATCCCCATCCTATATCTCTGTTTTTCATCATGTTTCTTGATTTTTCTATTCTCACCACATATCAAAATGCCATCTCCAAAATCTTATCTAACTGAATTTTCCTCCTTTCTTTTCTTTCAGTTATGCCAGCTTTGTCATAAATAAACATGGAGAATCAAACCACAGTGCCTTACTTTCTGCTGCTGGAATTCTCAAAAAATCAGCATATGCAGCTTTTACATTTTTTCTTTTTCTCTGTGTTATATCTGGCAACTGTAACAGCAAATATTCTCATCATCTCTGCAGTTGCTTTTGACCACCGACTGCAAAGCCCCATGTACATCTTTCTTATGAATTTGGCTCTACAGGACCTAGGCATTGTTTCAGTCATTGTGCCCAAATCCATGATAAATTATCTCATGGATACCAGACACATCTCTTACTTTGGTTGTGCTGCTCAAATCTTTCTCTTTGTGTCATTTGAAGCTTCTGATTTATCCCTCCTGACAGTGATGGCATATGATCGGTATGTTGCCATTTGCCTCCCACTGCACTATGAGATGGTGATGAACTGGAAATACTGTACTGAAATCATAATTCTAGTGTGGGTTACAGGTCTCCTCTATGGAATGTTGCATACCATTAGCACGTTTTCCATCCTCTTTTGTTCTAATGTTGTTAATCAATTTTTCTGTGAAATTCCACAATTACTAAAACTATCCTGCTCTGGATTAAATCTACTTGAGTTTGGAATTCTTGTGGCAAGTTTCATTGTTGGATTTGGTTGTTTTACTTTTATAGTTGTATCTTATGCATTGATATTTAAGGCAGTGTTTAGAATCCCTTCTGAACAAGGAAGGCAAAAAGCCTTATCTACCTGTATTCCCCACCTGACAGTAGTGTCTATATTATTATTAAATGGATGCCTTGCCTATCTGAGACCTGCCTCTAACACACCATCTTACTTAGATATTGGGTTGACTGTTCTGTATGCCCTCCTTCCACCTCTATTCAATCCAATCATCTATAGTATGAGAAATAAGAACATCAAATGTGTCCTTTCTCAACTGTGGAGATTTTGATCAATTCTTTTAATGTTGTTTATAGTCTCTTCACCATAAGTTTTTTTTTTAATTTTCCTGTCTTTTGTTTTACTTCTGTGAATAAAAGAATATGGTAGAAAGGGATAGTTGGGATGTAGCAAATCTAGCCTCTCAAACCAAAAGAACCTAGCAGTTGATAGTTGCTTAGCCTGCATCTCTAATTACTGTCAAAACACATTACAGATGCTAAATATGGATCTTTGGCAGCTCTGGCATTCCATAGGCTGACAATTCCTGTTGTTTACTGAAGTGAAGTACAGAATGTAATGGAATTGGTGGAAGTAAATTTTTGCTGGTCACTTTGTTCCTGTGTTTTGGAGTTTGTCGGCAGCAGACAGAGGACAACTGACAATATCAAAATATATTTTATTGTTTATACTGTTTCCATCTTCCCTTAAAACATTAACAGAATGGGCTGAGAATTAGCGTCTCTATTAGGTAATTGACAGTCCAGTTGAAACTGATTTTTTTAAAAAGCAAAATCTTTTTTTGGGGGGGTGGGAATACCTTTTATTCAAACTTTTTCAAACTACCAAATAAGTTACCCAGACCTAATCCATATATTAAAGGATAAAGTCTGTAAACACAAATAGAATTAAATTAGTTCTCTCAGCAAAACTGCACATTCATAAGAATAAACAAAATAGATGACATACCTACACACACACACACTCACACACTCAAACACCTCAAATGTCACCCTAGAATCAGCACATATATACTTCCACACCCCAGACTAATTCCCCTATAAAAGTATATCACTGTATCCCTTTTCTCTGGAACTGCCCCTAAAGGCAAACTCTTTGCTTTTAGAAATAAATATTTATCCTTTCTTCACAGATGTTTGGATCTTTTATTTATTCTTGAGCAATCCTGGCTTTTAGCTGGAACTTTAAATTATGCTTCTGATAGTGGAAAAACCTGAAATGCACAGGAAGTTTAAATGATATGGTCTATTTTCCCCTGTTCTTTCCTATCTGAAATGGCTTCCTTTAATGCTGAAACTTCAGTATTTCTAAAAGAATATAAGTCTCTATAACACTTCTGTCCTGAAATGGTCATTTCCTCACAAAGTTTGATATTTTGCTCCTTTCAGTCAACTTCAAGTCCTGGCAACCACCTGAACAAGTTCCTATATTTTTCCTGACAACATGTTTTTTTCATTAGAGCAGGGGTGTCAAAGTGCCGGCCCATGGGCCGGATGCGTCATACCAAAACCGCGCCCACCCCATTGCCAGCAATGGAAAAAAAGTCACGATATGTCATGACATGTCATGTGATGTTGCGAGTTTGACACCCCTGCATTAGAGGTTTGCCATTGCCTCCTTTCAAGAGCTGGGAGAGAGGGACTGACCCAAAGTCACTCAGTGGCTACATTCCTAAGGGGGAATAGAAGTCCCAGTCTCTGGTTTCTAGCTAGCCTGATGCCTTAACTTCTGTATCAGATTGGTTTTCAGTTTCTTTAGCTCAGAATATTTATTTTCTTTAGAAATGGTTTGGCAGGACCAGAGATCAGGCAGAGTGTGCAAGCTGTGTGAACTGATGCTATCTCACAAAACCTTTTGATAACCATGAGAAATGAAAAAGTAGGAAATTAAATTAGGATAATACATAATTCTATTAGAATATTAAATAAGGTTTCAGAAATCCTTCAACTTGTTACAAAGTGGAGGAAATAAGATATGTTCCCAGGTCCAATACCTAGAGAAGATAAAATGATATCTTACTGAAATGTCCTTGAGTAATAATGAATGCCATCCAAGCTACTGATAATACATACCAAAATCCATATCACTATTTTGTGATATCTCTGCCACTATCCTAACAATACCTTTGTAAATTTATACAAAATGGAACATTCACCTAGTACTGCGTGATAAAAAAAGTATAAAATAATATTTTGATTGGGTAAGGAAAAGTCATCTGTATTCAATTATTTCTGAATAAATATAAAAGAAACATTTCTAAGGAAAAACATCAGAATGGATATAGTAAAGGTACAGCAACTTTCTCAATGCTGGGCTTCTGAAAAAGAAACTGTTTTATCTATCGAGCACTTCTCTGCCATATTTCCCAAAGGGAGGGGTTCTACTTTCTTCTAGAAGGTTAAAAGTTATGATAAATTTAAAAAGGCAAATTTAAAATACAAGAAAACCATGTTAATTTAGACAATCCAACAGTACTACCAAATTCATCTGAGACCTCCCTCTAGCACACCAGCCTATCTAGTTTTAGCATTATCTATTATATTCCAGTGTTTCATCCCTTTTCAATCCATCTATAACACAAGAAATAAGAATAAGAATGGCACCCTACCCAAAATGTTTTAGTTTTTAAAAGTTTCTTTTAATGAGACTATCTTTTCTCTCAGAAATGGATTTTGTATGTGCTGTTTTTAACCGTGGTTGATAAATAAGAACAAATTAAAGATTCAATCCAAAATACCAACAAGGAATAAATAAGGTAGTCCAGAGCCAATAAGAATTAGGAAACTGAAACTCTCTTGAGGTCATCAAGACTTCTAGGAAGCCATATCCACTCATCCAATGAAAGGAGACATACAGTGCCATGAAAGGCTATTTTCTAACTTTTTCATGTGCAAACGGGATATTTTAGTGTATATATAACAGTAGTGGTGCTTGCATTATAATACTGCTGTACTGATGTTGCCAATGTGATTACTGTTGCCTGATAACACTGCTGTTTTTATTTCTACCAGCTGACCTGTCAGGAACAATAACCAGATCCAAATATGTAAAGCTCAATCAGCTGTTTTATTGGTCAAGCCTATACATAGGAATCTTCTCAGACTGATGGTTAGCACTTGGATGAGACTAGATAAGGTCCAACAGCATTGGAGAGAGAATGTCAGACTTTGGGATTTCAGACTAATTCCCCATTTGACTCCTTCCCCTGGCTCAGCCACTCTCTCTCCTACATTAGCAGAGCTTATATATTCTGTACTTCCTAATACATGGACTTCCCTCCCACTGGGAGGCTCAGTTTTTCTTCATTTTCTAGCTATTTTTCCATTTGTCCCAGTGAAAGCTGCAGAATTGTCAGATACAAAGAAAGAGTCAGCCATCCTATGATCTGCCTCTACAATCTACTTATTCATGTATCTTATTCTACATGTTCCTTAAATCTTTTAGGATTACTTTGTACTTTACTTTATTATTGTTATTTTTACTTGAGCAAAAAATAGTGAAATATGAAAAGGCTGTAATCTGTTTCTTGGTGCTTTGCCATGGAGGCTGTAATGGATTCTTCTGGTGAAATGGTAGCAACCACTACTGCGGAAGAAATTCTATCATTACCTTATTGCAGGCAACAACTCATTGAATAAATAAATAAAAAATATTAACCAACAAAACTGAGGATATGTACATTGATTTTCTAAAACATGTATCTATATAAACTTTCTAAATAATATTTCCTGTATGAGTTTTCTTATTGATTTCTATAGATGTACTATGTTATTTATTCTACCATAGATATTTTATAGATTTCCATGAACTTATATCTCATTTTATGAGCCTTGTTTTAGTTTGCATTTGCAGTCTATCCAGGCAGTGAAATATACCCTGTAAAGGGGTATGGGTTGAATTACAATAATGAACTATCAACTTGCTTGTTTGCAATCTCACAACAAATGCCTCTGGTTTCTGTGATTTTACTGTGCATCTTATTCTGGCAATCCATTAGGTTTCTATGGATTTCTTGCAGTTCTTTTCATCCTGTTCCCTTTTTATTTTCCAAAAGGCTTGAATTTTCCAGCCCTGTATTAATGATCTGGGCTTAATTAACCCAGGTCTCAGCTGTTCCCCTCGCTGTGGTAGGCAGAATAGAGATTGGGATTTCTTAAAAGCCAAAGGTAAAAAAGAATCCCAGATGATGGAACTTTCTTCAGGGAGGTATCCTCACCTGATTCATGTTTCACCTCTCACAGTTTGGATTGCTGGAATCACTGTTGTCCCACTTCTTCTTTTTTATAATATTTTATTAATTTTCCAATTTTACATTTGAGTATTTAAAAAGCAATGTGATGACTGGGTTAGTCAATAGTTCAATAACAAAATCTTTAGTGCAAATCTCAGGTTGCAACATCAGATATTTCTTCTCTTTTCCCCTTAACATTTACTGTCTCGTATTCAAGCTAGTACATTTCTAATTATATCAACTCAATAAAAACATCATTATTACATTTATCAATATTTTTTTAGCTTATACATATCTTAATTACATTCAATCTTCATAAACAATCCATATCCTGTTATTAATTTTTACATAATTTTTAGTTTCTCATCAATATTCCAATTTTGGGTAAGTGAGATTTCCCTTATCTCACTTCATAACAAACTATAATATCCAATTTTCCAGATTGTTTATCATGCATAATACTTCCTAGCAAATGTCAAGATAAGAGTTATGCTGTAAGTAAATGTTTTTTCTGTTTAATTATATATTTGATTAAATATATGTTAAGGAATCTATTATTTATATATTAGATTTAAAAGTTCTTATGCTTTTTTTTTTGCCAAATAGGTACTAAGGCATCTGAGAAAAACGTTCCCATATGTCTATCACATAAAACACACATCAGAGGGCAATATCTACTCTCAAGATTTTCAATAAAAGATACAGCAATGTATTGTTATATTTATTTGCTAGCTTTATATTGTTTTTCTTCTCAAAGCACAAAGCATCATGAATACCACGTCCACCAATTTTTTGACAGTACCACAATCTTGTTTGAATGGCAAGTTTGAGACTCATTCAAATATTCCCAGTAAACCTCCATGGCTGAAAATTAACTTTAACAGGGTATTCCTAATCCTAGGCAATCCTTTTGATGAGTGTATGAAATTAAAAAAAACTGGAAGTCTATGGAGATTCACAGTCATCCAGGTCATAATGTATTCCTCACATTATTGTAGTGTCTATGTTAGTATTAACTGGAAGTTTTGCCTATTTAAATCTTCCTCTAATACTTACTTCGATTTTGGATTAAATGTTTTGTATTCCCTCCTTCCACCTCTGTTGAATCCAATCATCTATATCATGAGAAATAGGAATATAAAATATGTCCTTTCTAAACTGTGGACATTCTGTAAAAATCTCTTAAGGTTGCTTATATTCTGGTCATCACAATTTTGCATTTTCCAGGTTATTCCTTTAATTCTCTAAATTCAGGAATACATTAAAAATGTGCTTTGGCTAAACCAGGCACTTGGTAGGGTGGGCAGGATGGATTAGTTGGTACTATGTACTGTAAATTTTGTATGACACAAAAAAACGAAAAAGTAAGAAGTCCATGTCATAATTGTAATAGAACATAATATAAGCTTACAGTAACCGTGCAATATGATGTAAATTGGAAGAAATAAGAAACACTCCATTGTCTAAAACCTGAAGAAACAAATCCAAATTGTTATACACCAGAATGATATTTTATTAAAATTTGCTGGAAAATGGTTTCATCCAAGCTGCTGATAACACACTAAAAGCTTTGTCCAGGTTTTGTGGTTATGCCTTTTGTGTTATTTATGCCACCATCTGTCCAAATACATTTTAAAATACATTTTCATGTAAATGCACAATAAATTTATATTTAAATAAAGAAAGGACAGATACTTCATGGATCAGTATAAGTATATTTTGAAAAGATGCCATAATAACCTAGGCAATATCAATACCTTTTGTTGAGGGTGAGTGGCTTTCACCTAAAAGAATATGAAATTTTCTCCTATATTTATACTTCTGTATTTCCTTCTTGTACTCTTGCCTTATTTGTGGATATTTCTTGTCCACACTGTACTTCTGCAATTATAGTTACTACTTTGCTGTGCTTTACTCAATAAATTCTATCAACATTTGCCTAATCTGTGTGGCTATTACTTTTTTATTCGTGAACATGATATATTGTATACAGCACATATCCCGTTCCATCTCAAGATGTCCAGGACTCTGAGATGGGAATTAAAAGTTTGAGACTTACATAGAGAACATGAGCTTTGGAGTTATGGAAAGATTCCACACCTCCTTCATTTAGCAAGCAAGAGGGAAAAACAAGATTAGCTCAGATGAGCTCTAAGTATTTAGACTTTTAACATGAAGAAATCAAAATGTTTCACTAAATTCCTCAAAATACCATGCTCATTTGCATTAGCGCTACTCTGCTTCAGAGTTATGGAATATGATTATCCAGGCTGTAACACAAAATCTTATTTTGAATTTGAGGAGATATGAGCTTTTTAAGGTGGGTCAAGAATCAACTCCTCAAGTTTACCTGGAAATATACTTTTATAGTCATGAAAGACTGATTATGTTTTCCTTTCACTCCTTTTTATACAGAACAGAGTTAGCTAGGAGACAGTCTGATATTTTTTTAATGCTTTCCTCATTTCCTAGGTGCCAAAATGGGTCATTTTTGACATTGTTGCTGCATAGCTTTTCAACTTATTTTGGGCATTGTGTTAAAACATGCTGTGTTCAAGCATGGTTTACAAAATATGAGGAAGATACAGTTTCAATACAAAATGGGAACAAGAAAGAAATGAGTTTGACCAGAACCATTAAAAACTGAAAAAGCTGAAATACTCTTGAGGTAATTAAGACTTCTAGGAAAGAAGATCTACCTGTCCCAAAAAAGGAGATTTGCAGAACCATGACTATCTCCTAACCTTTTCACCTACAAAGGTAAAATATCAGTGCATATGTAAAATAATTGAGTGTGGCATCAAAATACTGATGTACTGACTTTATCAATGTGACCACCCTTGCTCCCATATAATGACAGTGTAACCTTTCTTTCTACTGACTTACAGAAGCATAAGAATTTTATACATTATATCTGCCTCTAGAGATATTCTTACTGTGTATATTTCTTAAAAATTTTGTGATTATACTTTATAATAATTGCACCTCTCACAATTTACACTGTGGCCCTCATTCTGTTAATTATCTGAGATATTATTATTCTATATGATATGATAACTTCTCCTGGAGGAAACTGTTGTGTTTTTAATGGACAATTATGTTAATAAGCACACAAGTCAGTTTCATTTTTGGTGTACAAGTCTCTTGAAGGAAACAAAACAAAGATTAATAAACATTCAGAATAGAAATGTATATGACTGCAAATTGATGTTTCAATACATAAAAATTAGTGGGACAGCATTGACATAGTGGTAAGATATTTAAAATTATAGAAGACATAGTGACAAATAAGTTAGTTATTTAAATTTAACAAAAAACATATTTCCTTTTTTTCTACAACAAATTGGTATTTATTTCAATATGCTTTATTTTTTATATCTAATGGTTGGCTTTATAACTTTTTTGCAGGAGGAGAATTCATGCGAATAATTGCATAAGGTAGTTTTTCTGATATAATGGCATTAGAACGTAGCCTGCTTTGGGGATGAGAACAAAGAGTTTTAGTATAATTTTTCAGACATTTCACCTCAGACAGTAGATTTAAAGACAATTTGGAGAGATTTCTATGTAGCTAATAAAGAATGAATTAATTGCATATTTAACATGTTGATACCTTTTCCACAAAATTATAAAAGAATAAAAACAGTTATAATTTGCATAAATTTGGATCAAACCATCAGCCATTAAGATCTGATCATTATCAAATAAATTAGCATCAGCAAAGTCATTTCATAATCTGTCTGAATAAAAAAAATAGATGGTAATATTTCTAAATGTCTTTTTATTTTGTTTTATTTTTTGTTTCTTTTTAAACATTTTAGTATTATTGATGAAAACATGGGTTCAAATTTTTTTAAAAATGCTGATATGTCAGAGTTCAGAGCGGTAATAGGTTGTGTATCATTCTGTAGCCAAACTCTCATGGAGGGAATATAGATGTATATTGAAAGAGAGACTGCTTTTTTAAACTGATTTTTCTTCTCTTTCTGATTAATTTATTTTGCTAATATTTGATTTCTTTTGATTAAAAATATTTTATAGTAGTATAATTGTGCATATAATACCAATGAAAGAATATCAAAATAGCAGTTGTAAATAAAGTTCTATCTTCCTTTCTTTTAATAATATACCATTAAATGCATGTTTAGGAGACTAATCTTTATGTATTAGTTTGAAGGCATTTTGTGCTTATTTTCTTTACTCTAAAAGCTGCTAGGGTAAAAGAGACAAGAGGAGAAAACAACATTTCCATCTATCTGCCACATAAAACAGAAACATACAGACACACAGCATTTCCAGTGAAAGACGTAAGAGTTTATTTTTATGTTTTTATGCTAGATTTACAATTCCTTTCTATTAGAAGCACAAAGCACAATACATAATACATCCCACAATTTTACAACAATACCATAACCCTTAACCAGTGGTAAGGGATTGTGTCACTGTTGAAAATGGATTTGAACAGGGTTTTCTTAACCCTAAGTAATCTTTCCGATCATGATAGGAGATAATAAAAGGAAAAATGTCATATTTGCGTCTGGTCCTTAGTGGATTTCTTGGTGGGTAGAATATGGTTTATGCTTATCTTGTCTGTGGTCTAGTCCTCTGTTAATTCAGTCCATGCTTAATAATACTTTTTATTTTCTGTTCTTACCACATGTCAAAAGGCCACTTACTTCATTTCCCTTTTCTGATTCCTTGCAGTTATGACCTGCAGCTTTCTCTTAAATGTCACATGGAGAATCAAACGACAGTGTCTTACTTTCTGCTCCTGGAATTCTCACAAAATCGGCAACAGCAGCTTTTGCATTTCTTCTTTCTCTTTGTGTTATATTTGGCAACTGTAACAACAAATCTTTTCATCATCACTGCAATAGCTTTTGACCATCGCCTGCACAGCCCCATGTATTTCTTTCTTATGAATTTAGCTGTACAGGACCTGGGCATTGTTTCAGTCATTGTTCCCAAATCCATGATCAATTCTCTCATGGATACCAGACACATCACTTATTTTGGTTGTGTTATTCAAAACTTTCTCTTTTTCTCCTTTGAAGTTTCTGATTTCTCCCTCCTGACAGTTATGGCATATGATCGGTATGTTGCCATTTGCAATCCACTGCACTATGAGATGGTGATGAATTGGAAAGCCTGCACTGAAATAATAATAGTAGTGTGGTTTTCAGGTCTTCTATCTGGCACATTGCATACCATTGGCACTTTTCCCATCCTTTTTTGTTCTAATGATGTCAATCAATTCTTTTGTGAAAGTCCACAATTGCTAAAACTATCCTGCTCTGGCTTAAATCTACTTGAGGTTGGAATTGTTGTAGCCAATATCATTACTTCACTAGGTTGTTTTACTTTTATTATTGTATCTTATGCAGTGATCTTCAAGGCAGTATTAAGAATCCCTTCTGATCAAGGAAGGCAGAAAGCCTTATCCACCTGTATTCCCCACCTTACAGTAGTGTCTATGCTAATATTAAGTGGATGTTTTGCCTATGGGAGAACTCCCTCTAACACACCATCTTACTTAGATATTGGGTTGACTGCTCTGTATTCCCTCCTTCCACCCCTGTTCAATCCAATTATATATAGCATGAGAAATAAGAATATCAAATTTGTCCTTTCTCAATTGTGGAGTATCTGACAAATTCTTTTAATATTATTTATATTCTGTTCACCACAGTTTTGCATTTTTTCTGGCTTTTCTTTTACTTCTATGAATAGAGGATTAAGGTAAAAAGGGATAGTTGGGATGGAGGCAAAGCTGAAGTCTCAAACCAGGAAAACCTAGCACTCTAGATTTTGCTTAATATAGGTCCTGCATCCTAAATTACTGTCAATGCACTCTACTGATGCTAAATATGGATTGTTTGACAGTTCTGGCATTCCACAGGGTGATAATTCCTTATATTTAATGAAATGAGGATCAGGGTATAATGTGAATGGGGGAAATACTTTCAATCCAGAGGAGTTTTAAATTCTGCAGCTTATTTTCCCCTTTGCTTTCCCATACAAAATAGCTTCCCTCTAAAGCTGGCAGATAATATAAGTAGTTAAAGTTTCAGCTTTTCCAAAAGTACATGGGCCTTGATAACATTTCCCTCCTTAATTGATCATTTATTCCTAAAGTTTGATATTTTGCCTCTTTCAGTCAGCCTGCCCGGACAATTCTCTATAGTTTTCTGGACAATCTTTTTCAGAAGGGGTTTGCTGTTGCTTCCTTAAGGGCTGAAGTGGGATGGTAGCCCAAAGTCATCCAGCTGACTACATTCCAAAGGTGGAATAGAAGTCTAGACTCCTGATTTCTAACCCAATGCCTTAACTTCTCTGTCAAACAGATTTTCGAGTCTTTAGCTCAGACTATTATTTGTTTCTTTTAAAAATGTTTTGGCAAAACCAGACACCTGGCAGGATGAGAAAGATTTGTGAGCTTTTACTGTATCACATAAGCTTTTGATAATCAAGTAAAACAAAAAAATGGAAGAAATTAAATTAATATAATACATGCTTCTAACGAATAAAATAATAATGATGAAAAAAATTCAGAAATCTTACATCTTGGTACAAAGTGGAAGAGATAAGACATGTTTTCTGGTCCAATGAATGGACAAAGGAAGATAGATAGATCTACATCAAGGATGATACCTTACTGAAATGTCCTTGAGAAATAATGAATTCTATCCAAGCTATTGATAATGCATACCAAATGCCATATCACTATTTTTGTGATATATCTGCCATGACCCTCAAGTGTATACAATATGGAAGATTCACCAAGTACTTTGGGGCTTGGTATAAACATACTTTTGAAAGGTGCTACATTTAATCAACAAGGTGACATCAGTAATTTCCTTTGATGAAGGTGAGGGGCTTTCAGCTAGAGGTATATGAAATTTTCTCCTACATTTTAAATCCTCTTTTAAAATGTATATTGTTTTATTTTCTTGATTTATCTGTAGATATTTCCTGTTTACATTACACTTTGCTGTTAAAGGGATTGTTTTGCTCTGCTTTAAACTATGATCGATTCTTCCATGGCACTTATGTTGGCCAGATAAATCTTGTCAAATGCACCCTACAAAGGGGTGAGGATTACAATACAACAGTGCAATAATCATGTTTTTTGAACTCCCACACTAATACCACTGAATTTTATAATTTATTATTTAACTATTGGTAGTCTACTAGGTTTCTATGGGTTTCCTGACACTTCTTTTCTGTCTTTTGCCTTTATTGTTTATAGGAAGAGATAAATTTTCAACCACTGCACAATCATCTAGGCTGAACAAGCCCAATTCTCAGTTCTCTGTCACAGCCACGACATCTAGAACAGAGGATGGGATTTTTTGATAACTGGTGGTAAAGAGAATCTGAAGTGATGAAACATGCTTCAGGGAGGTTTTCTCACGATCTATGTTTCATCTCTCACTATCTGGACTTCTGGTATGACTACAGCCCCAATGGTGATAACAATCTGGGATATTATTATTTTTATGTGATATGATAATTGGTCATGTATTATTTAGAGATAGCTCTTGTGCACTTAATGACCAATTATGTTAATAAGCACACAGAAGTCAGTTTTATTTTGGGTGTACAACAAGTCTCTTAAGAGAAAGAAAACAAAGATTCATAAACATTCATAATAGAAACCTCTATGACTGCAGATAAATATTTCACTACATGAAAATTAACGAGGCAGCATTGGCTTAGTGGTAAAATATCTCTTAAAAGCATGGAATACATCATCTGTATAGAGACAAATTGTCAGCTATAAATTGAAAGTTTAACAAAAAAGGTATTTCCCTCTTTTGTGGTACAAATTGATGTTTATTTCAGTATCTTTTATGTGTTCTGCCTCAGGGTTGGTTTTATAACTTTTCGGCTGGAAGAGAATTTAAGTGAATAATTGCATAAGGTAGTTTTCTGATATAATGGAATAAGAAGTTAGGTAATTTGGGGAGAGAGACAGAAATTGAAACTCAGGCAATATATTTAAATATATTTGTAAACAGAATATCATTTGTAGAGATTTTGGGGTAGACTTTAACTACATATTTAATATTGGTATCTTTTCCATATGATTATAAACAATAAAAACAGTTATTTTGCAGAACATTGGACCAAACCTTCATTCTTGAATGATAGGTGAATTAGCATTATTAAATTCATCTCAAAATCTATCTCTATAAGAATAAAAGAACTGTATAGTAAGATTCCCAAATTTCTTTCTATTTCTCTGTTTTTAAACAAGTTATTATTGATGAAAATGTGCTTACACGTCATTCAACATTATTGAAAAAAAAATGCTGAAATATCATAGTTCATGGCTGTAATAGCTTGTGTCTCATTTTCTGTCCAAACTCTATTACAAATATTATTGGTTTGTGCTGGATGGGAGACTACCTTTATATTGGGTGGGACTGAGTTTTCAAACTGGGTTTCCATTTCTTTGTGAATGTTAGATAATGTTATTCTGCTAATGTTTGATATCTTTTGATTAAATATTTTAACAATGGTAAAATTGTGTCTTTATCACCAAGCAAATTTCAAAATAGCAATTATATTGTAAATAAAATTATATCATTTTCTATTTAACAATATGCCATTACATATATATTTATTAATTTTATATGTTATATGATTAAAGTCTTTTTATTCTATTATTTTAGCCTAATATCTGGTAGGGAAATTGAGAGAAAACTATTGTGATCAATTACATAAATTACCCATAGAGAAATTATACAAGGAGCAAATGTCTGCTCTCAAGATTTCCAAGTAAGAGACATAGCAAATAATTTTGATATTTATTGGTAAATTTACATTGTGTTCTAGAAGCACAAAGCACCATACATAGGTTTTTCCAATTTTCCAACATTACTACAATCCTGTAGGGGTGCAGACACATGATGAGGGGTTTAATTATCCCTAGTAAACTTTCATTGATAAAAATAGACCTGAATCAGCTTTGTTTGACTCCTAGGCAATGTTTTTGATCACTACAACTGAAAAGAGGAAAGAAGGAAAAATGTGAGGTTGGTAGTTGGTTCTTTAGTACAAATGTATTACAGTAATAAATGACAAGAGTGTGCTCTAATATCCTTATCCTACATCTCTGTTTTCCATGCTCTGATTCTCATTCTGTCCGTGCTTTCATTTCTTGATGTTTTCTATCTCACTGCATATCAAAATGTCACCTCCAAAATTTTATCTAACTGAATTTCCCTCTTTTCTTTCCTTGGAGTTATGCCAGCTTTCTCATAAATGAAACATGGAGAACCAGACCACAGTGCATTACTTTCTGCTTCTGGAATTCTCAAAAAATCAGCATTTGCAGCTTTTGCATTTCTTCTTCTTCTTTGTGTTATATCTGTCTACTGTAACAACAAATTTTCTCATCATCTCTGCAATTGCTTTTGATCGTCGACTGCACAGACCCATGTACTTCTTTCTAATGAATTTGGGTCTGCAGGATGTGGGCATTGTTTCAGTCATTGTCCCCAAATCCATGATCAATTCTCTCATGGATACCAGACATATCTCTTATTTTGGTTGTGTTACTCAAAACTTTATCTTCCTTTCCTTGGAAGCATCTGATGTCTCCCTCCTGACAGTGATGGCATATGATCGGTATGTTGCCATTTGCCATCCATTGCAGTATGAGATGGTGATGAATTGGAAATACTGTACTGAAATAATAATTGTAGTGTGGGTTGCCGGTCTCCTCTATGGAATGTTGCATACCATTGGCACTTTTTCCATCCATTTTTGTTCTAATGAGGTCAACCAATTCTTCTGTGAAATTCCACAATTGCTAAAACTATCTTGCTCTGGATTAAATCTACTTGAGGTTGGAATTCTTGTGTTTGGTATCATTGTTGTACTAGGTTGTTTTACTTTTATAATTGTATCATATACAGTGATCTTCAAGGCAGTGTTAAGAATCTCTTCTGAACAAGGAAGGCAAAAAGCCTTATCCACCTGTATTCCCCACCTTACAGTGGTGTCTGTGCTAGTATTAAGTGGATGCTTTGCCTATCTGAGACCTGCCTCTAACACTCCATCTTACATTGATTTTTGGTTGACTGTTGTTTATGCCCTCCTTCCACCTCTGTTCAATCCAATTATCTATAGCATGAGAAATAAAACTATCAAATGTGTCCTTTCTCAGCTGTGGAAACTGTGACAGATTTTTAATGTTGTTTATATTCTATTCAGCATTTTTTATTTTCCTTGTGTGACAGATTTTTAATGTTGTTTATATTCTATTCAGCATTTTTTTTTATTTTCCTTCTGTGAATAAAGGAATATGATAGAAAGGGATAGTTGGGATGGAGGCAAATCCAACCTCTGAAACTTGAAGAACCTATCACTTTATATATTGCTTAGTCAATGTTCTGCATCTCTAATTACTATCCACAGACTTTACAGATGCTAAACATGGATGCATGGCAGTTCCGGCATTTTACATGCTAACAATTCCTTATGTTTAGTGAAGTGAGTATCAGGGTGTAATGCGATTTGGGGAAACACCTGAAATGCAGAGGAGGATTAAATGATGTGTTCTCTTTTCCCCTTTGCTTTCCTATATGAAATGGCTTCCTACTAATGCTTTAAGAACAGACTGGATTGAGGCTTCCGGTGGCTCCGCTGGCGTCGCTTCGGCCTCCTTCGGAGGCTCCGTTCTCCCGGGTTTAGTTAAGCCACAAAACAGCGAACATCAGCTGTTTTTTGTGGTGAAAAATCCCCCCTTTGGGCGAAGAAGGGTTGAAGAGCATCGGGCGTGGGTTGAGCTCCTCTAAAAAACCCCTGGAAAAGTTTTCAGGGGGAAAGAGTGAGAGCTCCCCAGGCGCTCGAAGACGCTCCTGCCCGGGATGCTTCTGTCTTCTGACAGAAAAAGACACCGTGACCACCCCTGCTTAAGATAAATATTCAAGAGAGACCTACATGCAGGCGGAGTGAATACAGGAGATCTATATTGCAAGTAATTTCTTATATTTTACTTCTGACCACAACTACTTTTACAATCAACATAAAGCATTCAAGATGGCGATCGCTTTCACTGCAAGGTGAAAGTGACTGGAAAGTGAAAGTGATTTTTTTCCTTTTTATACCAAAACTAGCGCGATTGCTTAGATTTAAACTTTAAAATCCTACATATTTCAACTAAACTTAGATTTGAAAGAAGAAGGAAAAAGAAGAGGAGAAAATTTTGGTAATATATCTGTTTTAAAAAAAAAAATTTATTTAAAGTAACTTCTTGAGAGTTTTAAAAAGTGGACTGATTACAGAATGGCTACCAGACAAACTAAAATAGCCTCTGCGAAGGTGGCAGTATCTTCTCCGGCTCAGCCCTCTAAATTACAAGCAAGTAGCTTCTCTGCTCCCCCAGCCTCTTCAACATCTATAGTGCCTCAAGCCCCTCTGCCTACTCCAGAAATGTTTACCATGAAAGATCTGCAGGCTGCATTATCAGTAATGTCTGATAATATAGAGAAAAGTATGGAGAAATTGGAGAAAAAGATTGTAACCCACACTGAGGAACAAATTAAAAGAGTAACTGATGAATTGGACAAAATTAAAGAAATAATTGAGACTCGTAATTAGAGAAGATATTGTGGAAGCCTTTAGGGGGATTTGGGACTACACTTTGAGAGTTGAAGAGAAGGTGGAAGGGGTGGAGCAACAAATTGAAGAAAAGTTTGATGAAATTAAAAGTGAAATTAAAAGTGATATACAAGATCAAGCTGTTATGCTACAATATATTCAAATGATGTGGGCTGTCAGAATTAGAGGACTGAAGGAGGTAGTAAATGAGAATCAGGAGGATTTGAGAAGAATTTTTGGAGAAGCTTTGGCACAATTTTTAAAGATGAAGTACAAAATATCTCCTGGCAGATTGACAGGATCTACAGAGTTAACTCATGGATTGCAAGACAAAGAAATTTACCTAGAGACATTGTGATTTATTTTGTTACAAGGAGATTCAGAAACCACGTTCTTACAATATCTTACAATAAGAAATTGTTGCTGGTCAGGAAGTTGTGATTTTGAAGGAGATTCCTCCGAAGATGTTAAGAGCAAGAAAATATTATGCATTTTTGATGGCTGAATTTAAAAAACGTGGTTTGCAATTTAGGTGGGAGGCTCCAGCTGGACTATCATTATTTTATCAGGGTAAGAGATACCGCTTGAATTCTGTTTGGAAAGCAAAAGATTTTTTTGAGAATGTGATGAAGGCTGGTAAACCCCCATCTCCAACACCCCAAAGTGCAGATCTACCAAAAGAAAGAGAAAAGGAGTTAAATCAACAAGTACAGTCTGTAGAGTTACAACCTCTTGCAGCAACAGGAGTTGATAAAGGAGCTTTAACGGAACTGCCCATGCGGAGCATTGATATTTTTCAGCCCTTTGAAGTAGAGATGTCTAAAGATCAAAGGCAAACAAGAGCAACTTATTATTACCTATAAAGCCCTTCATGGCATGGGACCAGGATACTTACGGCACCGCCTTCTGCCACATACTTCTCTATGACCGGTGAGAGCGCACAGGGTCAGCCTCCTCCCGTCAGCAAAACAATGTCATCTGGTGGGCCCTAGGGGGAGGGCTTTCTCTGTTGTGGTGCCCGCCCTCTGGAACCAACTGCCTCCTGAAGTCCACGTTTCCCCGACTCTCCCGGCCTTCCGAAAGAATTAAAAAACCTACCTCTGCCGGCAGGCCTGGGGATGATTGTTGATTGTGGTGTGACTGATGAGTATGTATGGGGTTTTATTTTTAATGTTTTTTGTTCGGATTTAGTTGAAATTGTTTTATATATATGTTGTGAGCCGCTCCGAGTCTTCGGAGAGGAGCGGCATACAAATCCGAATAAATAAATAAATAAACTACTAAACGCAAGGAGCAACAAGAAAAGGAACAACAACAATGTCTGGAAGCCATGGGAGATCGACCAAAGAAGAAAATGGATGAAAAAGCTAATTTGGTCATGCAAAGGCTTTCTCAAGTTGGTCATGTCAAATAAATATTTGACATGGATTGTCAATGGTTTAAATTCTCCACAGAAAAGGAAGAAGATATTTCATTATTTGACTCAATGTAAAAATGATATAATTTGTTTACAAGAAACACATATTAGAATTTCTGATCAGAAATATTTTATAAATAATAAATTAGGTACACATTTTGTTGCAGCGGCTGCTGAGAAGAAGAATGGAATTGTTATTTATGTTAAAAATCATATAATAGCTAAATTAATAGAATCAGATATACAAGGTAGACATTTAGCAATTGAAATTTTAAAAGATGGGAAGAAAGTTCTTTTGATGGGTATATATGCACCAAAGCAACAACAAGGAAAATTTTACAAGTTAATACATAAAAAGTTATTACAATTTGATTATAGGTCTTGTATTTTAATGGGAGATTGGAATGGTGTTATAGATATTGGTTTAGATAAAAAGAAGATATTACCAATTCCTCAGACACGTTCTAAGTTTCCTAAATCTTCTTTTGACATAAAGGACAATTTTGACTTGATAGATATATGGAGAGAAAGAAATGGTAAAGAGCAAGAATTTACTTTTTTCTGATAGACATCAGTCATTTTCTAGAATTGACTTTATATTGACTTCAAGTGATTTTCTTCTTAGTTTAAAGAAGGTGAAAATCCTACCCAAAGTTTTAACAGATCATAATCCGGTCTGGATGGAATTAACGGAAGGACAGAGACCTAAAAGATCTTGGAGACTTAATGAAAACTTGTTTAAATATGATACAAATGGGAATGAATGTAAAAATGTTTTGAAGGAATTTTTTATGTTAAATTTGAATAAGGAAACAACAATAGAAATGGTATGGGATGCTAGTAAAGCGTGTATGCGTGGGATTTTAATTGATATGAATAAAAGGTATAGACGTAAACAAGAGGAAAAAGGAAGGAGTTAGAAGAGGAAATAAGAAAGAAAGAGCAATTATTAATAAAGAGACCAGATGATAAAAATATCAGAGAGGGGATTAAGGTTTTACAGAAACAATTTGATTTGTTGATGACAGACCAAGTTGCTAGGAATATACAATATGCAAAACATAATACATTTTTTAATTCTAGTAAGCCTGGCAGATGGTTGGCTTATATATTAAGGAAAAAACAAAAATCCCGTATAATTGAAAAAAATAGAATATAAAGGAAAGGAAGTGTTTCAACAAGAAATTATTAAGAAAGCTTTTTTAGAATATTATTCCAAGTTATACACTGGAGAGAGGATACAAGAGAATGAGATAGATACTTTTTTGCAAAATGAAAATGTATTGGTAATCAGCAATGAACAAAGAGATAGATTAAATGCATTGATTACATCAGAAGAAATAATTTCAGTGATTAAACAATTGAAAATGGGAAAATCCCCTGGGACTGATGGGTTAACGGCAATTTATTATAAGCACCTTCAAATGGAAATGGTGGAACCTCTTAGAGAGCTATTTGTTAATATATAAGAGGGTGGTCAGGTTCCACCTTCATGGAAAACAGCCTATGTTTCTTTGATTCCCAAAGAGAGAACAGATAATGCTCAACCAGAAAATTTTAGACCTATTTCATTGCTGAATACGGATTACAAGATTTTTGCAAAAGTGATGGCTAATAGATTAATGACGGTTTTACAACAAATAATTCATTCAGACCAAACCGGTTTTTTACAAGGGAGACAGATGAAAGCTAATGTTAGACAACTTATTAATATATTAGAATATTTGGAGATGCACATTCAGGTGCCCGCAGTTCTTATGTTTTTGGATGCGGAAAAAGCATTTGATAGATTGAATTGGTTGTTTTTGAAAAAATTGATTGCTCGGATGGAAATGGGGGATCAGTTTATTAATTCCATATTGGCCATTTATCAGAAACAAACAGGACAGATTATTGTGAATGGTGATTTAACAGATTTATTTAATATAGAGAAAGGTACTAGACAGGGATGTCCATTATCCCCTTTGTTGTTTGTTTTAACTTTAGAAGTTTTATTGAATAGGATAAGAAGAGCAGATGATTTAAAAGGTATAAAGATTAGACAACAAGATTATAGATTACATGCTTTTGCTGATGATTTGGTTGTGACATTGACTCAACCAATATAATCAGCCAAGAGATTGATGGAGATAATTAAAAATTATGGTAGGGTATCAGGGTTTAAATTAAATATATCTAAGACAAAGATGTTAGTTAAAATTTAAATACTAATTTAAAACAGGAATTGGAAAAAATAACGGGATGTGAGATAGTTAAGAAAATTAAATATTTAGGAATTGACATAGAAGCCTTTAATGGGAAGTTGTATAAAAATAACTATGAAGTTTTGTGGAACAAAACACAAATAGAGTTGGAGGAATGGAAGAAATTACAATTATCTATGTTGGGTAGGATAGCAGCAGTTAAAGTGAATGTATTGCCTAAATTTTTATTTCTTTTTCAAATGTTACCTATACTTAAAAAGGATGCGAATTTGGAGGAGTGGCAGAAGGGTATCAATAGATTTATTTGGAGTGGCAAGAAACCGAGGGTCAAATTAAAAATTATTCAGGATACAAGGGAAAGAGGTGGTTTGAAAATGCCTAATTTTAAGTTATATTATCACGCTGCTGTTTTAGTAGCGATAAGTGATTGGGTTAATTATGATGGAAACTTGGGAGAGGATCTGGGTGAAAATGTAAAATTTACACAAGCGCAACATTTAAGAGAAAATTTTTATAAAATGTTTTATAGATGGCATTTGGATCCGAATAAATTATCATGTATGTACCCTAATTTTAAACCTAATTGTTGGAGATGTGATTGTACGGAGGCTACATATTTTCATGTATTGTGGACCTGTAGAAAAATTAAGGCTTTTTGGATAAAAATATGGTGGATAATGCAAAATATTTTGAAAAAACGTATTGAATTCTCACCACAGTTGTTTTTATTAGATATTATAAAGGACTGTACCACCATAGAGATGAACTTAATTTTGAACTTGATTACAGCAGTGAGATTGTTGGTTGGACAATATTGGAAGAAGCCTGAATTACCATCTATCGAGGAATGGACTTTGAAAGTTATAAATTTGGCGGAAATGGCTAAAGTATCTGCATATTTGAAAGATCACTCAAATGAAAAATATATGTTGGACTGGAAAAAATGGATAGATTATATT
This sequence comes from Bothrops alternatus, assembly GCA_034064705.1. NCBI lineage: Eukaryota > Metazoa > Chordata > Lepidosauria > Squamata > Viperidae > Bothrops > Bothrops alternatus. Next base: position 1,117,400 of record JARGCV010000156.1, on the reverse strand, counting down.
CAAGGGAAATATCAATTTAAGAAATTGTATTTATCATATAGTCAAATGTTTATTAGGATTTATATAATAATTTAGTTTAACTTGGTGGGTTTTCTTGTGTTTTACCCTGTATTCACTTTGGGAAGTCGGGGGGTGGGTGGGTTGGGGGGGTTTAATAAAAAAATTAATAATGTATTATAATGCACTCAACTGTAATACTTGCAATATATATGGACGATATATTTATTGATATAAGAAGAGTTGCTCGGGCAGTACCTCTGGGCCACATCTGGAGGGGGGAGAGTGAGGAGTGAAGGAATGGAGGGAAGTAGGGAGGTTGTTGGAGAGGAGGGTGGAGAGTGAGGGAGGGAGAAAGGGAGGGGGTGGGAAGTAGGAGATAGGGAGGTAGGAAGAGGGGGATGAGGTGGAGGGGGGCTGCCGAGCAACATCTATAGTTATTCTACTTTATATAAGTTTTATGTTTTGTTTTGTGTGAGACATAGCTGAAAATGATTGTATTGAGTTGTATTTAATTTGACTTTTTGTTAATAATTATAAAAAAATAATAAAATATTATATAAAAAAAAGAACAGACTGGATTTCCGCTTAAACAGGGGATTGGACCAGAAGTCATCCAAGGTTCCTTCCAGCTCTATTCTAATTGATTGATTGGTCCGTAATATGGCCAGCTAAATCTTCAGATTTTCCAAAGTACATAGGCCTCTATAACACTTCCCTTCTGAAATGGTTATTTCCTCAGAAACTTTGATATTTTGTTCCTTTCAGTCAGCCTTAAGTCCTGGCAATTGTGCCCCTATATTTTTCCTGGTAATATTTTTTTCAGAAAGGCTTCCTTTCAAGGGCTGAGAGAAAGGTACTGGCCTAAAGTCATACAGCTGGCTGCATTCCTAAACTGAAATAGAAGTTCCAGTTTTCTGCCTTAATATCTACATCACATTGGTTTTCAGATTTTTTTTAGCCCAGAATATTTCTTTTCTTTAGAAGTGCTTTGGCAGGACCAGACATCTGACAGGATGTGCAAGCTGTGTGAACTGATACTCACACAATCTTTTGATAGCCATGAGAAATAAAAAAGCAAAAAATTAAATTAAGAGGATGCATAATTCTTCTCGAACATCAAATAAGCTTTTGGAAGTCTTACAACTTAATACAGAATAAAAGATATAAGGCATGTTATCTGGTCCAATACCTGGAGAAAGGAAGAGGGATAGATCTACACCAAAGATAATAGCTTATTGTATTATCTTTGAGAAATAATGAGTTTCATCCAATCTACTGGTAACGTATACAAAAAGACATATCACTATTTTGTGATGTGTCTGCTACCACTTTCACAATACTTTTATAAATTTACACAAAATGGAAGATTCACCGTGTATTTTGGGACTTGATATAAGTGTACTTGGGAGTACTATACACTTATTGAATCACTTAGATGACATCAGTAACTTACTTTGAAGAAGGTTCAGGGCTTTTAGGTAAAGAGATATGAAATTTTCTCATACATTTATAGTGCTCCATTGAATTTTGAAATCTTGCTTTCTTGCCTTTTTTCTGGATATTCCTTGTCTACATTATACTTAGCTGTTAATGTTATGATTTTGCTCTGCTTTGCTGAATAAACTCAAACTTTAGGTCTGTCTGTCTGTCTGTCTGTCTGTCTGTCTGTCTGTCTGTCTGTCTGTCTGTCTGTCTGTCTGTCTCTCTCTCTCTCTCTCTCTCTCTCTCTGATTGATGAGTATGTATGGGGTTTGTATTTTTAATGTTGTTCGGATTTGTTGCAATTGTTTATATATATATATGTTGTGAGCCGCTCCGAGTCTTCGGAGAGGAGTGGCATACAAATCCGAATAAATCTCTCTCTCTCTCTCTCTCTCTCTCTCTCTCTCTCTCTCTCTCTCTCTCTCTCTCTCTCTCTCTCTCTCTCTCTCTCTCTCTCTCTCTCTCTCTCTCTCTCTCTCTCTCTCTCTCTCTCTCTCTGTGTGTGTGTGGTTGTTTCATTCTAATCCATGACCTTCCTGTTCACATCTTGTGTGGCAAAAAGGAATGAGCCCATATTTCTTTATGCGGGACTCAGATTAAAGAAAGAAAAATGCAAGATTGGGGTTGAGTCAATGGAGTTCTTGGGGTTCCGCATCAATGCTGACGGCATCCATGCGGTGGACTCAAAGCTGAAAGCGATTCAGCAGGCCCCAAGCCCGAAGTCCAAGGGAGAGCTTCAGGCCTTTTTGGGCCTTCTTAATTTTTACCATGCCTTCCTTCCAAACAAGGCCACTGTGGCAGAGCCATTACACCAGCTCTTGGACAGACAAGCCCAGTGGAAGTGGACCAGCATCCACGAAAGGAGCTTCCAAGCAGTCAAATCACTGCTGTCCTCGAACTCTGTATTCATGCATTTTAATGAAAGGCTGCCAGTCTGCATTGCATGTGGTGCATCTCCATATGGGGTTGGGGCTGTGTTGAGCCATTTGTCGGCTGACGGAAAACAGTCTCTCATCGTCTACTATTCTAGGACCCTGTCATCCGCAAAGTGCAACTACACACAAATTGATAAGAAGGCGTTGGCAATCATGGCTGGAGTTAAAAAATTCCATGATTATTTGTACAGTTGCTAGTTCATGGTCTTTACAGACCACAAACCACTCCTAGGGTTGTTCACTATGAACAAACAGACACCACAGATTCTGTTGCCTTGAATGTTGAGGTGATCTATTTTTCTGTCAGCCTACAACTACAGGCTGGTTCACAAACCAGTCAAAGAAATGGGCCGTGCAGATGGCCTTAGTAGGTTGCCCCTACCACATGTAGAGCTAGATGCAGCTCCAGCTACACACATCCTGGCTATCCAGGATCTGCCGGAATCTCCCCTTCACACTGCAGACATAGCTGCTGAGATGGCAGCTGACAAAATACTGAGTTGTGTATTGAATTGGGTGCATACAGGATGGCTAGACAAATATCCAGGCCCAGAATTTCAGAGCTTTTTCATGTGAAAAGATGAGCTTTCAGCTCATAAAGGGTGCATCCTTTGGGGAAGTAGGGTCATAGTTCCCAGCTCATTAATAATTAAATTAAATAATTAAATTAAATTAAATTAAATTAAATTAAATTAAATTAAATTAAATTAAATTAAATTAAATTAAATTAAATTAAATTAAATTAAATTAAATTAAATTAAATTAAATTAAATTAAATTAAATTAAATTAAATTAAATTAAATTAATTAAATTAAATTAAATTAAATTAAATTAAATTAAATTAAATTAAATTAAATTAAATTAAATTAAATTAAATTAAATTAAATTAAATTAAATTAAATTAAATTAAATTAAATTAAATTAAATTAAATTAAATTAAATTAAATTAAATTAAATTAAATTAAATTAAATTAAATTAAATTAAATTAAATTTACTACAGATTAAGACCCAGAGTACTTGAGTCTCTGCACGAGGACCATCTGGGAATAGACCGGATGAAGGCACTCATGAGGAGCTACGTTTGGTGGCCTGAGCTAGATAAGGCTATCGAAGCCCAAGTACATGGTTGCATCATTGTCAACAGTCCAGACCGGAGATGCTGCAAGCCCCTTTCTACTGATGGTAGGACACTCACACACTGTGGTCAAGAATCCACATTGACTTTGCCGGGCCCTTTCAGGGACAGCTGTTTTTAATAGTGGTCAATAGGCATTCAAAATGGTTAGAAGTTGTATCAGTTCCAAATATGACTACTGCCAGGATTATCCAGAAACTGTGCAGAATCTTTGCAACACACAGGCTTCCAGATGTCTTAGTATCAGACAATGGGGCTCAGAATTTACAGCTTCAGAATTCCAGTCCTTCCTCAGGACAAACCTCATAAGGCACACCAGGTCAGCTCTCTTTCACCCAGCCTCAAACAGCCAAGCAGAATGCATGGTCTGCACAACTAAGGAGCCCTAAAATGGATTGTCACCAGAAACTGGCATCACAGATTGACAGACTTTCTACTCTGCCAGCAAAGAACTCCCTGCACAGCCACGGGCAGAAGCCCAGCTGAGCTAGGTTGGGGGCGACGTTTGATCACTAAGCTGGACAGGCTCCACCCCACCCAGAAGTCTGAAAGTGGGTGACCAGGTTTGGACCCAGAATTATGGGCAAGGGGCTTTGTGGGTGGCAGCAGTGGTTGTAAAGTTGTCAGGGCCACTTTTCTATGAGGTGGTCCTCAAAGATGGGCAAGTCATTTGCCAGCACATTGATCAGCTGCATTGGTGGCTGGATGATCAGTCACCAGCTCAGAACTCCCAAGAGAGCCACACACAGGGCCCGCATGACAGCGGTCCAACAGAAGGGTTTGCACGCTATGACAGGACCCTCCCTCAAGGAAATGGGGGAATGGCCCTAGTAGAGCCTCCTCTGGATGCACAGACAGCATCGGCTGAACAGGACAGGCAAATGGCGCTGAGAGACAGCCCTGCAGATTTTGCTGCAAGAGTGGAGTTTGGTTTGGACTGACTGGGACTGGCCAGTCAAAGGGACTTGAGTCAAACTGACTCCACTGAACCTCTGAGTCCTGGTCTACCCAGCCTGGCAGGCAAGCAAGTAGACCAGGGAACCCTTAGACAATGGTCAAGAAAGCCATCTAAGTATCTGCAAGATTATGTCAAACAATTAAGGATTTGAACTATCTAGGGGGAAGGGGTATAATGTATTGATCACAACTGTTTTGAATCACTTGCTTAATGTCTAATCACTTGTTTGAATGTCTGACCTAGATTCTGTTGTCATGTAACGGCTGCTGTTACTTAAGCCAGACTTGCTATCTCCAGGCTGGTAATTAAGAATTGCCAATTATCTTAATGTACACACAGGAGGGATATTTATGTTTGCTAACTATATTAATAACCACAGGTAAATCAGTTTCATTTTGGTATAGAAGTCTTTTCTCTGGGAGAAGAACAGACCCCTGAGGGACTCCACACGGAAGAGACCTCGGAGCCGATCTCTGACCTCCTGCAAACACCGACTGCGACCGGTCAGAGAGGTAGGAGGTGAACCACCATAAAACGGTGCCCCGCACTCCAAGCCCCTCCAACCGGTGCAGAAGAATACCATGGCAGATGGTATCGAAAGCCACTGAGAGGTCAAGAAGCACTAGGATAGTGGAATAACCTCTATCCCGGGCCCACCAGAGATCATCGGTCAGTGCAACAAAAGCAGTTTCCGTGCTGTAACCGGACCTGAACCCAGACTGCTGAGGGCCCAGATAATCAGTTTCATTCAAGGACCGTTGGAGTTGGAGTGCCACCACCTTCTCAACAACCTTCCCTAAAAAGGGAAGGTTGGAGACTGGACGATAGTTATTTAGAACTGCCGGGTCCAGGGAAGGCTTCTTACTTTACTTTACTTTACTTTACTTTATTTTGACTTATATGCCGCCCTTCTCCTCAGACTCAGGGCGGCTCACAGCAAATAATACAAGTACAAAATATAAATTAGTTAAAATAATAATATACAATATAAAAAACAATAAAACTATACCCACTCATACAAAATACAGTCCCAGTCAAAGGCCCAGAGGCAGAGCGCAGCTCACAAGCCCCAAGCCTGTCTGCATAGATGTGTTTTTAAAAGTTTTCGAAAAGCTAGGAGGGAAGGAGCAGTACGAACCTGAGGGAAGTTGATTCCAGAAGGCTGGGGCAGCAACAGAGAAGGCCCTAGCCCTAGGTCCCGCCAAACAACATTGTGTAACAGACGGGACCCGTAGGAGGCCAACCCTATGTGCCCTAACCGGTCGCTGGGATTTATGAGGCAGAAGACGGTCCCGCAAGTATCCTGGCCCATTGCCATATAGGGCTTTATAGGTCATAACCAACACTTTGAATTGTGTTCGGAGACCAATTGACAGCCAGTGCAGCTCACAGAGGGCTGGAGTGACATGAGCATGTCTTGGGAGACCCAAGATGGCTCGCGTGGCTGCATTCTGAACCACCTGCAGTCTCCGGATATTCTTCAAAGGTTGCCCCATGTAGAGAGCATTACAGTAGTCGAGTCTCGAGGTGACAAAGGCATGGGTGACTGTGAAGAGTGATTCCCGGTCCAAATAGGGCCGCAACTGACGCACCAGGCGAACCTGGGTGAATGCCCCCCTCACCACAGCCAAAAGATGGTATTCTAAACTTAGCTGTGGATCGAGGAGGACACCCAAGCTGTGAACCCTCTCCAATGGGGACAAGACTTCCCCGCCCAGGGTAATGGATGGACAGATGGAATTGTCCTTGGGAGACAGAACCCACAGCCACTCCGTCTTGTCGGGATTGAGTCTGAGCCTGTTGGCACCCATCCAGACCCCAACAGCCTCCAGGCACCGGTTCATCACTTCCACTGCTTCGCTGTAATGACACGGGGTAGAGATATAGAGCTGAGTGTCATCAGCATACTGATGACAACTCACCCTGTGTCGACGGATGATCTCACCCAATGGCTTCATGTATATGTTGAAAAGCAGAGGTGAGAGAACAGACCCCTGAGGGACTCCATACGGAAGAGACCTCGGAGCCGATCTCTGACCTCCTGCAAACACCGACTGCGACGGGCCAGAGAGGTAGGAGGTGAACCACCATAAAACAGTGCCCCGCACTCCAAGCCCCTCCAACCGGCGCAGAAGGATACCATGGTCGATGGTATCAAAAGCCGCTGAGAGGTCAAGAAGCACCAGGATAGTGGAATAACCTCCATCCCAGGCCCGCCAGAGTTCATCGGTCAGCGCGACCAAAGCAGTTTCCGTGCTGTAGCCAGACCTGAACCCAGACTGCTGAGGGCCCAGATAATCAGCTTCATTCAAGGACCGTTGGAATTGGAGTGCCACCACCTTCTCAACAACCTTCCCTAAAAAGGGGAGGTTGGAGACTGGACGATAATTATTTAAAACTGCCGGGTCCAGGGAAGGCTTCTTGAGGAGGGGGCGCACAAGTGCCTCCTTTAAGGGAGCCAGAAAGGACCCCTCCCTCAATGAAGCATTGATAACAGCCTGGATCCAGCTCCGTGTCACCGCCCTGCTAGCTGAAACCAGCCAGGAGGGGCACGGGTCCAGTAAACAGGTGGCAGAATTGGTGAATGCTCCAACACTGGAAGTTTTTAAGAAGAGACTGGACAGCCATCTGTCCAAAATGGTGTAGGGTTTCCTGCTTGAGCAGGGGATTGGACTCGATGACCTCCAAGGTCCCTTCCAACTTTATTATTATTATTATTGGCATTCCACCAGGATTCTATGGGTTTTCTGATAATTCATTTTGCTTTTCCCTCCTTATAATTGGAAGAACTATTATCCACCACTAGGTATGTGGACATATCTAGCCAAGGTCAAGCTCTTCCCCTGCCTGTAGCATGCAGAAAGCTGGAAATAAAAGAGAATCACAAATGATGATTGTCACTTGATTGTGTTTCACCTCTCACAATTTAAACTTTGGTTAATAATTGGAAATATTATTATAGTGTGTGATATGATAACAGGTCCTAGACAAAACTGCTGACAGAAGTCAGCTTCATTTACATTTGTTAACTGTGTTAATAAGCACAGTTTCATTTTGGTGTACAAGTCTCTTGAGGGAAATAAACAAATATTAATACATGAAAATTAATGGGACAGCATTTACTTAATGTGAAAGAAAGCTTTGGACATATTTTTGTGTAGACTTTAAATAATGAATTAACAACATATTTAACATTGGTACCTTTTCCTCATGATAATTATAAAGAATAAAAAACAGTTATAATTTGCAGAAATTTGTTCCAAATCTTCCTCATGAAATGATCACTAATTGGTGAATTAGCATTGGCAAAGTCATCTCATCATCTAACAGTACATGAATAAACAAAATGCACGGTAAGATTCCCAAAACTTTTTATTTCTCTGTTGTTAAAATAAGTTAAATATTATTGTTGAAAATGTGCCTACATAGCATTCAACATTGTTTTAAAAAAATGCTGAGATGTCAGAGTTCAAAGGTGCAATAGGTTGTGTCTCACTTTCTGTCAAAACTCGACTACAGACATTATTGGTTTTACTGGATGGGAGACTGCCTCTTCAAACTGAGTTTTCATTTCCTTCTGATTGTTGGATAAGGGAATTTATTAATTTATTCTGCTATTATTTGAGGCCCTTTGATTAAATGTATATAACAGTGATATAATTGTTTAAATACATGTTTAATAATCTTGTATTTATGTATTGGTTTAAAAGCTTTTTATGCTATTATTTTAGCTTAATATCTGGTGGGGAAATTGAGAAAAAAACATTGCCATCACTTACATAAATACACACACAGAGAGAAATTATACAAAGAGGAAATGTCTGCTCTTGAGATTTTCAAATAAGAGATATAGTAAATTATTTTTATATTTATTGGCTAGATTTACATTGCCTTTCTTCTAGAAGCACAAAGCATCAGACATTGGAATTCTCCAATTTTCCTACATGAGCACAATCCTGTAGGATGGATCCAATTATTATGAATAATATTTTTATTGATGAAAATAGATCTGAATCAAGTTTGTTCTACTCCTGACCAATGCTTATGATCACAACATGAGATAAAACTGAATTTTCCTCCTTTCTTTTCTTTCAGTTATGCCAGCTTTGTCATAAATAAACATGGAGAATCAAACCACAGTGCCTTACTTTCTGCTGCTGGAATTCTCGAAAAATCATCATATGCAGCTTTTACATTTTTTCTTGTTCTCTGTGTTATATCTGGCAACTGTAACAGCAAATATTCTCATCATCTCTGCAGTTGCTTTTGACCACCGACTGCAAAGCCCCATGTACATCTTTCTCATGAATTTGGCTCTACAGAACCTAGGCATTGTTTCAGTCATTGTGCCCAAATCCATGATAAATTCTCTCATGAATACCAGACACATCTCTTACTTTGGTTGTGCTGCTCAAATCTTTCTCTTTGTGTCATTTGAAGCTTCTGATTTCTCCCTCCTGACAGTCATGGCATATGATCGGTATGTTGCCATTTGCCTCCCACTGCACTATGAGATGGTGATGAACTGGAAATACTGTACTGAAATCATAATTCTAGTGTGGGTTACAGGTCTCCTCTATGGAATGTTGCATACCATTAGCACGTTTTCCATCCTATTTTGTTCTAATGTTGTTAATCAATTTTTCTGTGAAATTCCACAATTACTAAAACTATCCTGCTCTGGATTAAATCTACTTGAGTTTAGAATTCTTGTGGCAGGTTTCATTGTTGGATTTGGTTGTTTTACTTTTATAGTTGTATCTTATGCATTGATATTTAAGGCAGTGTTTAGAATCCCTTCTGAACAAGGAAGGCAAAAAGCCTTATCTACCTGTATTCCCCACCTGACAGTAGTGTCTATATTATTATTAAATGGATGCCTTGCCTATCTGAGACCTGCCTCTAACACACCACCTTACTTAGATATTGGGTTGACTGTTCTATATGCCCTCCTTCCACCTCTGTTCAATCCAATCATCTATAGCATGAGAAATAAGAATATCAAATGTGTCCTTTCTCAACTGTGGAGATTTTGATCAATTCTTTTAATGTTGTTTATAGTCTCTTCATCATAAGTTTTTTTTTAATTTTTCTGTCTTTTGTTTTACTTCTGTGAATAAAAGAATATGGTAGAAAGGGATAGTTGGGATGTAGCATATCTAGCCTCTCAAACCAAAAGAACCTAGCAGTCAATAGTTGCTTAGCCTGCATCTCTAATTACTGTCAAAACACATTACAGATGCTAAATATGGATCTTTGGCAGCTCTGGCATTCCATAGGCTGACAATTCCTGTTGTTTACTGAAGTGAAGTACAGAATGTAATGGAATTGGTGGAAGTAAATTGTTGCTGGTCACTTTGTTCCTGTGTTTTGGAGTTTGTTGGCAGCAGACAGAGGACAACTGACAATATCAAAATATATGTTATTGTTTATACTGTTTCCATCTTCCTTTAAAACATTAACAGAATGGGCTGAGAATTAGCGTCTCTATTAGATAATTGACAGTCGAGTTGAAACTGATTTTTTAAAAAAGCAAAATCTTTTTTTTGGGGGGGGGAATATCTTTTATTTAAACTTTTTCAAACTACCAAATAAGTTATCCAGACCTAATCCATATATTAAAAGATAAAGTCTGTAAACACAAATAGAATTAAATTAGTTCTCTCAGCAAAACTGCACATTCATAAGAATAAACAGCATAGATGACATACCTACACACACACACACACACACACACACACACACACTCACCTCAAATGTCACCCTAGAATCAGCATATATATACTTCCACACCCTAGACTAACTCCCCTATAAAAGTATGTCACTGTATCCCTTTTCTCTGGAACTGCCCCTAAAGGCAAACTCTTTGCTTTTAGAAATAAATATTTATCCTTTCTTCACAGATTTTTGGATCTTTTATTTATTCTTGAGCAATCCTGGCTTTTAGCTGGAACTCTAAATTATGGTTCTGATAGTGGAAAAATCTGAAATGTACCGGAGGTTTAAATGATATGGTCTATTTTCCCCTGTTCTTTCCTATCTGAAATGGCTTCCTTTAATGCTGAAACTTCAGTATTTCTAAAAGAATATAAGTCTCTATAACACTTCTGTCCTAAAATGGTCATTTCCTCACAAAGTTTGATATTTTGCTCCTTTCAGTCAACTTCAAGTCCTGGCAACCACCTGAACAAGTTCCTATATTTTTCCTGCAAACATTTTTTTCATTAGAGCAGGGGTGTCAAAGTGCCGGCCCACGGGCCGGATGCGTCATACCAAAACCGCGCCCACCCCATTGCCAGCAATGGAAAAAAAAGTCACGATATGTCATGACACGTCACGTGATGTTGCGAGTTTGACACCCCTGCATTAGAGGTTTGCCATTGCCTCCTTTCAAGGGCTGGGAGAGAGGGACTGACCAAAAGTCACTCAGTGGCTACATTCCTAAGGGGGAATAGAAGTCCCAGTCTCTGGTTTCTAGCTAGCCTGATGCCTTAACTTCTGTATCAGATTGGTTTTCAGTTTCTTTAGCTCAGAATATTTATTTTCTTTAGAAATGGTTTGGCAGGACCAGAGATCAGGCAGAGTGTGCAAGCTGTGTGAACTGATGCTATCTCACAAAACCTTTTGATAAACATGAGAAATGAACAAGTAGGAAATTAAATTAGGATAATACATAATTCTATTAGAATATTAAATAAGGTTTCAGAAATCCTTCAACTTGTTACAAAGTGGAGGAAATAAGATACGTTTCCAGGCCCAATACCTAGAGAAGATAAGATGATATCTTACTGAAATGTCCTTGAGTAATAATGAATGCCATCCAAGCTGCTGATAATACCTACCAAAATCCATATCACTATTTTGTGATATCTCTGCCACTATCCTAACAATACCTTTGTAAATTTATACAAAATGGAACATTCTCCTAGTACTGCATGATAAAAAAGTATAAAATAATATTTTGATTGGGTAAGGAAAATTCATCTGTATCCAGTTATTTCTGAATAAATATAAAAGAAACATTTCTAAGGAAAAACATCAGAATGGATATAGTAAAGGTACAGCAACTTTCTCAATGCTGGGCTTGCTGAAAAAGAAACTGTTTTATCTATCGAGCACTTCTCTGCCATATTTCCCAAAGGGAGGGGTTCTACTTTCTTCTAGAAGGTTAAAAGTTACGATAAATTTAAAAAGGCAAATTTAAAATACAAGAAAACCATGTTAGTTTAGACAATCCAACAGTACTACCAAATTCATCTGAGACCTCCCTCTAGCACACCAGCCTATATAGTTTTAACAATATCTAATATATTCCAGTGTTTCATCCCTTTTCAATCCATCTATAACACAAGAAATAAGAATAAGAATGGCACCCTACCCAAAATGTTTTAGTTTTTAAAAGTTTCTTTTAATGAGACTATCTTTTCTCTCAGAAATGGATTTTGTATGTGCTGTTTTTAACCATGGTTGATAAATAAGAACAAATTAAAGATTCAATCCAAAATACCAACAAGGAATAAATAAGGTAGTCCAGAGCCAATAAGAATTAGGAAACTGAAACTCTCTTGAGGTCATCAAGACTTCTAGGAAGCCATATCCACTCATCCAATGAAAGGAGACATACAGTGCCATGAAAGGCTATTTTGTAACTTTTTCATGTACAAATGGGATATTTTAGTGTATAAAATATCTTCTTTGAGGGAGGGGTCCTTTCCGGCTCCCTTCAAGGAGGCAATTGTGCGCCCCCTCCTCAAGAAGCCTTCCCTGGACCCAGCTGTGTTAAACAACTATAGTCCTGTCTCCAATCTTCCCTTTATAGGTAAGGTTGTTGAGAAGGTGGTGTCACTCCAGCTCCAACGGTCCTTGGATGAGGCTGATTATCTGGGCCCTCAGCAGTCAGGATTCAGGCTCGGCTACTCCATGGAAACTGCTTTGGTCATGCTGACGGATGATCTCTGGCGGGCCCGGGATAGGGGACATTCCACTATCCTGGTGCTACTTGACCTCTCAGCAGCTTTCAATACCATTGACCATGATATCCTTCTGCGCCGGCTGGAGGGGTTGGGAGTTGGGGGCACTGTTTTGCAGTGATTCACCTCCTACCTCACTGGTTGGTTGCAGTTGGTGTTGGCAGGGGGTCAGAGGTTGACCCCTAGGTTCCTCCCTTGTGGGGTCCCTCAGGGATCGGTCCTCTCCCCTCTGCTGTTTAATATTTACATGAAACTGCTGGGTGAGATCATCCGACAACACGGGGTGAGATATCATCAGTATGCTGATGATACCCAGCTTTACATCTCCACCCCGGGTCACTTCAGTGAAGCAGTGGAAGTGATGTGCCGATGTCTGGAGGCTGTTAGGGTTTGGATGGGTGCTAACAAGCTCAAACTCAACCCTAACAAGACGGAGTGGCTGTGGGTTTTGCCTCCCAAAGACAATTCAATCTGTCCGTCCATCATCCGGGGGGGGGGTAGTTTTTGACCCCCTCAGAGAAGGTCCACAACTTGGGTGTCCTCCTCGATCCACAGCTAAATCTGGAACATCATCTTTCGGCTGTGGCGAGGAGGACATTTGCCCAGGTTCGCCTGGTACACCAGCTGCAGCCCTATTTGGACAAGGAGTCTCTTCTCACAGTCACTCATGCCCTTATCACCTCGAGGCTCGACTACTGCAATGCTCTCTACATGGGGCTACCTTTGAAAAACGTTCGGAGACTTCAGGTAATGCAGAATGCAGCCGCGCGAGCAGTATTGGGCCTACCCAGAAATGCCCACATTTTAACATCACTCCGCGAGCTGCATTGGCTGCCAATTGGTCTCCGAACACAATTCAAAGTGTTGGTTATGATCTATAAAGCCCTACATGGCATCGGACCAGGTTACTTATGGGACCGTCTGCTGCCGCATGAAACCCAGCGACCGGTTAGGGCCCACAGGGTCGGCCTTCTCCAGGTCCCGTCAGCCAGACAGTGTCACCTGGCGGGGCCTAGGGGAAGAGCCTTCTCTGTTGCGGCCCCAGCCCTCTGGAATCAACTCCCCCCCAGAGGTCCATATTGCCCTCACCCTCTCTGCCTTTCACAAATTGTTGAAGACACATCTTTGCCGACAGGCCTGGGGCAGTTAACACCTTGCCCCAGCCAGTGTATGTTTGTTGTAAGTTTGTTTTCGGATGATTCGTTTTTAATCTAGGGGTTTTATAAATGTATTTAATGTCAGATTTCTATATGTTATTATCTATGTTGTAAGCCGCCCTGAGTTTTTGGAATAGGGCGGCATAGAAATTGAAATAAATAAATAAATAAATAAATAAATAAATAAATAAATAAATAAATAAATAAATAAATAAATAAATAAATAAATATATAACAGTAGTGGTGCTTGCATTATAATACTGCTGTACTGATGTTGCCAATGTGATTACTGTTGCCTGATAACACTGCTGTTTTTATTTCTACCAGCTGACCTGTCAGGAATAATAACCAGATCCAAATATGTAAAGCTCAATCAGCTGTTTTATTGGTCAAGCCTATACATAGGAATCTTCTCAGACTGATGGTTAGCACTTGGATGAGACTAGATAAGGTCCAACAGCATTGGAGAGAGAATGACAGACTTTGGGATTTCAGACTAATTCCCCATTTGACTCCTTCCCCTGGCTCAGCCACTCTCTCTCCTACATTAGCAGAGCTTATATATCCTGTACTTCCTAATACATGGACTTCCCTCCTACTGGGAGGCTCAGTTTTTCTTCATTTTCTTGCTATTTTTCCATTTGTCCCAGTGAAAGCTGCAGAATTGTCAGATACAAAGAAAGAGTCAGCCATCCTATGATATTATTGTTATTTTTACTTGAGCAAAAAAAAAGTGAAATATGAAAAGGCTGTAATCTGTTTCTTGGTGCTTTGCCATGGAGGCTGTAATGGATTCTTCGGGGAAATGGTAGCAGCCACTACTGCGGAAGAAATTCTATCATTACCTTATAGCAGGCAACAATTCATTGAATAAATAAATAAAAAATATTAACCAACAAAACTGAGGATATGTACATTGATTTTCTAAAATATGTATCTATATAAACTTTCTAAATAATATTTCCTGTATGAGTTTTCTTATTGATTTCTATAGATGTACTGTGTTATTTATTCTACCATAGATATTTTATAGGTTTCCATGAACTTATATCTCATTTTATGAGCCTTGTTTTAGTTTGCATTTGCAGACTATTCAGGCAGTGAAATATACCCTGTAAAGGGGTATGGGTTGAATTACAATAATGAACTATCAACTTGCTTGTTTGCAATCTCACAATAAATGCCTCTGGTTTCTGTGATTTTACTGTGCATCTTATTCTGGCAATCCATTAGGTTTCTATGGATTTCTTGCAGTTCTTTTCATCCTGTTCCCTTTTTATTTTCCAAAAGGCTTGAATTTTCCAGCCCTGTATTAATGATCTGGGCTTAATTAACCCAGGTCTCAGCTTTTCCCCTTGCTGTGGTAGGCAGAATAGAGGTTGGGATTTCTTAAAAGCCAAAGGTAAAAAAGAATCCCAGATGATGGAACCTGATTCATGTTTCACCTCTCACAGTTTGGATTGCTGGAATCACTGTTGTCCCACTTCTTCTTTTTTTATAATATTTTATTAATTTTCCAATTTCACATTTGAATATTTAAAAAGCAATGTGATGACTGGGTTAGTCAATAGTTCAATAACAAAATCTTTAGTGCAAATCTCAGGTTGCAACATCAGATATTTCTTCTCTTTTCCCCTTAACATTTACTGTCTCGTATTCAAGCTAGTACATTTCTAATTATATCAACTCAATAAAAACATCATTATTACATTTATCAATAATTTTTTTGCTTATACATATCTTAATTACATTCAATCTTCATAAACAATCCATATCCTGTTATTAATTTTTACATAATTTTTAGTTTCTCATCAATATTCCAATTTAACCTTTAATATCCATAATTTTCAAACTTTGGGTAAGTGAGATTTCCCTTATCTCACTTCATAACAAACTATAATATCCAAAATACAAATTTTATCTATTTGAATGTAATCATGTTCTATTTCCTAAGAGTTATCTATTTCCCACCATATTAAATCATCTACTTAATAATACAATACCCCCTTTAATAAATCAAAAACAAACTCTCCTGGAAGGAATAGAGGTTTCTACTTTTTCAAATTGAGCTATCACTTTCCTTCTGATTGTTGAAAAAGTGGATTTATTAATTCATTCTGCCAATGTCTCAATTCTTTTATTAAAATATTTTCCACATTGTTTATCATGCATAATACTTCCTAGCAAATGTCAAGATAAGAGTTATGCTGTAAGTAAATGTTTTTTTTCTGTTTAATTATATATTTGATTAAATATATGTTAAGGAATCTATTATTTATATATTAGATTTAAAAGTTCTTATGCTTTTTTTTTTTTGCCAAATAGGTACTAAGGCATCTGAGAAAAATGTTCCCATATGTCTATCACATAAAACACACATCAGAGGGCAATATCTACTCTCAAGATTTCCAATAAAAGATACAGCAATGTATTGTTATATTTATTTGCTAGCTTTATATTGTTTTTCTTCTCAAAGCACAAAGCATCATGAATACCACGTCCACCAATTTTTTGACAGTACCACAATCTTGTTTGAATGGCAAGTTTGAGACTCATTCAAATATTCCCAGTAAACCTCCATGGCTGAAAATTAACTTTAACAGGGTATTCCTAATCCTAGGCAATCCTTTTGATGAGTGTATGAAATTAAAAAAAACTGGAAGTCTATGGAGATTCACAGTCATCCAGGTCATAATGTATTCCTCACATTATTGTAGTGTCTATGTTAGTATTAACTGGAAGTTTTGCCTATTTAAATCTTCCTCTAATACTTACTTCGATTTTGGATTAAATGTTTTGTATTCCCTCCTTCCACCTCTGTTGAATCCAATCATCTATATCATGAGAAATAGGAATATAAAATATGTCCTTTCTAAACTGTGGACATTCTGTAAAAATCTCTTAAGGTTGCTTATATTCTGGTCATCACAATTTTGCATTTTCCAGGTTATTCCTTTAATTCTCTAAATTCAGGAATACATTAAAAAGGGAGACATACAGTAGTTGGAACATAGGCACATTCAACCTTTCAATTCAGAAGAACTGTAGAACTCAAGAAGTTAATCAGCAAACAGTCTTCATCCATAATAGTTGTTAATGCAATTTAAAGATGCTAAATGTGGGTGATTGGCAGCCTGTGACTTGTCACAGGATGACCACTCTTGATTTTTGGTGAAGTGAATAGCAAGATATAGTGCAACTGTGGGGGGGGGGAGTACAATTGCGAACTTGTTTAAACTATGTGGGCTATTTTTCCCTGAGATTTCTGTATAAAATGATTTCCCCTGCAATGCCTGCAGATAATATGACTAGTTAAAGCTTCAGCTTTTCCAATAGTTCTTTCCTTATATTGTAATTTGCTCACACATTTTGATATTTTGTTCTTTTTTGTCAGTCTTAACTCCTTCCAACTGCCCAGAAAAATCACTGCATTTTTCTTTACAAGGCTTTTCAGAAGGGTTTTGCCATTACTTCCTTCCTAGGGCTGAGAGAGTGAGTGACAGGCCCAAAGTCACCCATCTGGTTTTATTCCTACAGCAGGACTAGACATCAGTATCTCCTGATTTCTAGTGTGGTGTCTTAAACACTACACAAAACAGGTTTTTATTTGTTTTAGTTCAGGAGTATTCTTTTTTTATCTTAGAAGTGCTTTGGCTAAACCAGGCACTTGGTAGGGTGGGCAGGATGGGTGAGAGGGTACTATGTACTGTAAATTTTGTATGACACAACAAAATGAAAAAGCAAGAAGTCCATGTCATAATTGTAATAGAACATCATATAAGCTTACAGTAACCGTGCAATATGATGTAAATTGGAAGAAATAAGAAAGATTCCATTGTCTAAAACCTGAAGAAACAAATCCAAATTGTTATACACCAGAATGATATTTTATTAAAATTTGCTGAAAAATGGTTTCATCCAAGCTGCTGATAACACACTAAAAGCCTTGTCCAGGTTTTGTGGTTATGCCTTTTGTGTTATTTATGCCACCATCTGTCCAAATACATTTTAAAATACATTTTCATGTAAATGCACAATAAATTTATATTTAAATAAAGAAAGGACAGATACTTCATGGATCAGTATAAGTGAAGGAAGAAAGAAATGGAAAGTTTTAAATTTTTCTGTAGTAAGTGAAACTAACATTGTTGCAATGTATAACAAAGAAGAATGCTCACCATTAGAGTGAGCCAAGGATGTTAGGAATCGTTGTGTCGCTTTTCTATAGGTTTGTAACCCACTACGCCAGAATAGCTGACGTGGAATGGGAGGAGGATAGGAGGGTATAATTGCTATAGTGCTTCTGTAAAAAGGTGTGGTCTCTTCCTACAACGGTCGAGATCCACCACGCTTTGCAAACCGTTCTAAGAAATAAAGTTGTTTCCTTTCTTCAACCGAACGTCTCCTGGGAATTCATTGAAATTCCGAATACAAATTGGGGAGTCTCCCGGGATTCGATCCCTTTCAGTGGTCCTGTTTACTCCTTCAGGTGCACCCCGCTCCATTTGAGCGGAAGGAGTTTATAGGGCCATTGAGGGGCTCTCAAAGACCCATACAATAACTGATAATTGGAGGCAATTAGGTTGTCATGAGGAACAGCCTGAGGGCAGACTTTGATATTGGTGTTGATTGGGAAACTCTACGCATAGACCCTGGTGAGTATAATTGTAAAATACCAGAATACACCAGGGCAGTCGGGATAGAGGGTAGGAAAAGTGTGTTTGGAGATTTGAGAGGGGAAGGGTGACATCCTTTTGAGGGGTCTTTTCGGAGATCTGCAGGACGGAGTGAATGTGGTTCGTACAGGACCAGGTGACGGAGAGTGGTATAAGAATAAGGGTCTCACTCCAGATGGGGAAACACTTTCTAACAAGAGGCGACTGGGGAATCGAGGGGATAAAACTCCAAGAGCATTCCTAGTCAAATAGTCTCACCTACCCGGGTACTCTCATAGGTCAATATGGGAGGGAATTTTGGATCCACAGAAAAGGGAAAATGTGTTAAAATAATTAGGAAAAATCCTAAACTCAAGATTGATCCTTATGGACCGCTGGGTAAATTACTGGCAGGATGGGGATCTCCACCATATAACAGGATCATTTTGAGATTAGGATTAAATAAGGAGGATATGGTTAACCTGTGTTGTTTTGTTTGGTGGGAGGACGATAATGTAGAATGGCCCCGTGATGGGTCAAATGATTATTTCCAGTGACATAACCTTTATAATTATGTAAAAAGAAAAAAGTGTAAGAGTCTAGACAATGAATTGGACTATGCCATCATCTGGGTTCCGCATCTATGGGATGCCGGAGAACAGATGTTCTCCAAATTAGAATCCCTAATTTGGCAATACATTGCCAGATACCAAGGAGACCAATTTTCCCGTTTTCTCCCCTGGCAGAGATTCAAGAACAGGAGGTTGGAATTGGGTCCACAGTGAGGAATAGGAACCCCGAGGAAAAGGTGACTTCTTTTCCTTTACGTGAGGTCCCGAATGGGGTAGATGATCTTAATGCTCCTCAGATAACCTATGTGCAAGACCCGTTAAGGGCTTCAGAAGTCCGAAACTTTAAACGGGAAATGAAGAATTTTATAGATGACCCCCTAGGAGCAAGTGAACAACTTGACCTGTTACTAGGGGCAAACTTCTATACCTGGGACGAGATGATGAATATCATGAGTATTTTATTTAGCCCAGAAGAAAGAAACTTGATAAGGAGTGCAGCTATAAAAGTATGGGAGAGAGACCACCCGGCAGGAGTAGGGGTCCCGACTGGGGAACAGCGATTCCCAGCTCAGAGGCCGAATTGTGATAATAATAATGAGGAACATAGGGAGCGGATGAGAGATTTGCGCTCCATCATAATTAAAGGAATGAAGGAGGCAGTTCCTAAGACCCAAAATATGGTAAAGGCTATAAGCATAGAACAAGAGAAAGATGAACCCCCACTACGTTCCTTCAGAGACTTAAAGATGGGATGAGGAAATATGCGGGAGCAGATCCAGAAGATGCTCTGAATATTCAATTGGTTAAGGTCCAATTTGTGACCAAGTCTTGGCCAGATATTTCAAAAAAATTGCAGAAACAAGAAAATTGGACTATTAAGACTCTGGATGAATTATTGCGGGAAGCTCAAAAGATATATGTGAATAGGGAGGAAGAAAGAGGGAAATGAGACAGTACAAGGACAGGGAGGATGATGGCGACCGTGGTGAGGGAAGTGTTTCAAAATGAAGGGAAAGGGGCGATGAGAAGTGGACCGCGAGGTCGAGGATTAAGGGGAAGAGGTATGATGACGAGAAGAAGAGGGACCCAGGTAGGTGGGCTTAGTAGAGAAGGAATACGGACACGTTTTCACTGTGGAAAGGTTGGGCATTTCAAGAGCTTCAGTAGAACAAATGAACTGAATGATGGAAGAAGATTTTGAAGACTCTTACTAGGGGAATCAGGGGCCACTCCTTAAGTGTTCCCACAGGGAGACCTTGATAAATTTAAAAGTGGGAACAAAGGAGATGGTCTTTTTGGTAGATACTGGTGCCTCCCGTACATCAGTTTGTACCCTGCCTGAAGGGGTAAAATTTGACTCAGACTCCCAAATCAAAGTAAGTGGAGTAAAGGGGGAGGCATTTAAACTACAAAAATTAGAACCAATTCCTATAGAATACTCGGGAATAAAAATTAGGACATTGGCAATGTTATATATCCCTGAAGCAGGAATAAATATAATGGGGCGGGATATGATATCGGCACTAGGCTTGACCATCTCCTTCCAGGAAGAATCAGTTTTTGTATTAACTGAAGAAATTGAGCAAAAAATAGACCCGAAGTTATGGGTACAACCAGGAAACAGGGGAGGGTTAGAAATTCCTCCATTAAAAATAAAGTTAAAACCAGGAGCCCAAGTTGTGAGACAGAAACAATATGATATATCAATGGAAGGCAGGAAAGGACTTCAACCTGTAATTGACCAACTGGTAAAGGATGGACTATTGGAGGGAACTATGTCACCCTACAATACTCCTATTCTACCAGTGAAGAAACCTGATGGAAGTTACAGGATGGTGCAAGATCTTAGGTTATTGAATCAGATCATGGAAACAAGACATCCGGTGGTTCCGAACCCGTATACAATTCTGGGACGGATTCCAGTAACACATCAATGGTTTAGTGTAATAGATCTAAAGGATGCCTTTTGGTCGTGTCCACTGGATTCCGAAAGCAGGCTGTTGTTTGCCTTTGAATGGGAAAATCCATTCACAGGTAGGAAGCAACAATATCAGTGGACTATCAGTGGACGGTGTTACCGCAAGGCTTTACTGAATCACCTAATTTGTTTGGGCAGGTTTTAGAACAAACTTTGGAAAGGTTCCCACGGCCCAGGGGAGTAAATTTAATTCAGTATGTAGTTGATTTGTTGATTTCTGGAGAAAAGAAGATAGAGAAAGAACAAGGAACGATAAGGTTGTTAAACTTCCTGTCTGAGCAGGGACTCAGAGTTAGTAAAGGGAAACTGCAGTTTGTGGAGCGAGAAGTGAAATACTTAGGACATTTGATTAGTAAAGGATCTAGAAAAATTAGTGAAGAACGAATACCGGGAATTGTTCAGCAGCCAAGACCAAAAACTCAGAAAGAATTAAGAAAGTTTTTGGGGTTGGTAGGCTATTGTCATCTATGGATAGAGGACTACGCTAAATGGACAAAACCTCTGTATGAACAGTTGGTTCAAAACAAGCCCTATAAGGTGAATTGGAAGAAGGAACTAGACCAAGTATTTCAAACATTGAGAACAAAACTTATCAGATCACCAGTGTTGAGTCTACCTAATCCAAGGACTCCATTCCATTTGTTTGCCACAGTGGATAAAGGAGTAGCTCTGGGAATTTTGACACAAAATTGGGCTGGGCAAAAGAAGCCGGTTGCCTATCTGTCTGAAATTCTTGATCCCGTAGCACAGGGTTGGCCTGGTTGTATCCAGGCTATAGTGGCTGTGGCTAGTCTAGTGAAGAAAAGTGATAAAATAGCAATGGGAGAGGCATTAGTTGTAAGTAGCCCTCACCAAATCTGAACACTGTTACAACAGAAGGCGGGGAGATGGCTGACTGATAGTCGCTTGTTGAAGTATGAGGGGATTTTGCTAGATCATCCAGATTTGGTTCTAACAACTGATCACGCTTTGAACCCTGCACAATTTTTGGCTGGGAACACTGAGCATTTACCAGAACCTGACCACTGGTGTACTGAGATAGTAGATTTAGAAACCAAAATAAGATCAGACCTGCAAGATCAACCTTTGAATAAAGGGGAAAGGTGGTATGTGGATGGGTCCTCGAGAGTAATCCAAGGAAAACATCACAATGGATATTCTATAATTCAGGAGGGATCATGGGCCTTGTTGGAAAGTGGTAGATTACCCAATCATTGATCAGCACAGACTGCTGAACTATATGCATTGAAACAAGCCCTGAGAATGGGACAGGATAAAGTATTGACTGTTTTTACTGACTCTGAGTATGCATTTGGAGTTGTCCATACTTTTGGTAAAATCTGGAAGGAAAGAGGATTCATAACCAGCACGGGGAGAGACTTAATGCATTTGGAATTGGTGGAGCAACTGTTGGATGCTCTCCTACTACCTAAAAGGATTGCTATGGTGCACATGAGGGCACACCAAAAGGGGTAAGAGATTGAGAAGAGAGAAAATAGGTTAGCAGATCAGGAAGCTCAGAAGGCTGGACAGGAGGGCGAAATAGAAAAACTACATGTTCTTGTGCCTCAAGTAGTAGAGGTACAGGAAGTGCCTTTGTTTAATGAGAAAGAGAAAGAGAGACTTTTGAAAATAGGGGGAAAAGAAGATGCTGAAGGAAGATGGTGGTTACCTGATGGTCGCCAAATACTGAACTATGCCGTAATAAGATAATTGGTGGAAAGATTACATGAAGGAAGTCATTGGGGAACTCAGGCCTTGATAGATGAGTTATTGAAGAAGTATGCAGGGTTGAAAGTATACACGGCGGCCCAACAGGTTACCCAAAAATGCATAGTATGCCAAAGGACTAATCAGGCAAATGTAAGGAAAAGACAACAAGGGGGGAGACCATTGGCATTATACCCATTTCAAAATATACAGGTTGATTTCACTGAAATGCCACAGGTGGGAAGATTCCAATACTTGTTAGTGATTGTGGACCATCTTACAGGATGGGTGGAGGCCTTTCCATGTGTAGATGAGACAGCCCGAATGGTAGTCAGGATTTTATTAGACCATGTCATTAATAGGTATGGAATTGTCAAAAGGATAGACAGTGGTCAGGGACGACATTTCACGGGAAAAATTACACATGGAATAGCCACTGCCCTGGGAATTACATGGGATCTACACAGCCCTTGGCATCCTCCCTCGAGTGGAAAAGTGGAGAGAATGAATGGTAAAATAAAGTGTACACTCACTAAACTATTTCTAGAAACAGGGTTAAGTTGGTTGAAAGCCCTACCAATAGCCTTACTGAGAATTAGGACTCCACACCTCCTTCATTTAGCAAGCAAGTGGGAAAAACAAGATTAGCTCAGATGAGCTCTAAGTATTTAGACTTTTAACATGAAGAAATCAAAATGTTTCACTAAATTCCTCAAAATACCATGCTCATTTGCATTAGCGCTACTCTGCTTCAGAGTTATGGAATATGATTATCCAGGCTGTAACACAAAATCTTATTTTGAATTTGAGGAGATATGAGCTTTTTAAGGTGGGTCAAGAATCAACTCCTCAAGTTTACCTGGAAATATACTTTTATAGTCATGAAAGACTGATTATGTTTTCCTTTCACTCCTTTTTATACAGAACAGAGTTAGCTAGGAGACAGTCTGATATTTTTTTAATGCTTTCCTCATTTCCTAGGTGCCAAAATGGGTCATTTTTGACATTGTTGCTGCATAGCTTTTCAACTTATTTTGGGCATCATGTTAAAGCATGCTGTGTTCAAGCATGGTTTACAAAATATGAGGAAGATACAGTTTCAATACAAAATGGGAACAAGAAAGAAATGAGTTTGACCAGATCCATTAAAAACTGAAAGAGCTGAAATACTCTTGAGGTAATTAAGACTTCTAGGAAAGAAGATCTACCTGTCCCAAAAAAGGAGACTTGCAGAACCATGACTATCTCCTAACCATTTCACCTATGAAGGTAAAATATCAGTGCATATGTAAAATAATTGAGTGTGGCATCAAAATACTGATGTATTGACTTTATCAATGTGAGCACTCTTGCTCCCATATAATGACAGTGTAACCTTTCTTTCTACTGACTTACAGAAGCATAAGAATTTTATACATTATATCTGCCTCTAGAGATATTCTTACTGTGTATATTTCTTAAAAATTTTGTGATTATACTTTATAATAATTGCACCTCTCACAATTTACACTGTGTCCCTCATTCTGTTAATTATCTGAGATATTATTATTCTATATGATATGATAACTTCTCCTGGAGGAAACTGTTGTGTTTTTAATGGACAATTATGTTAATAAGCACACAAGTCAGTTTCATTTTTGGTGTACAAGTCTCTTGAAGGAAACAAAACAAAGATTAATAAACATTCAGAATAGAAATGTATATGACTGCAAATTGATGTTTCAATACATAAAAACTAGTGGGACAGCATTGACTTGGTGGTAAGATATTTAAAATTATAGAAGACATTATAGTGACAAATAAGTTAGTTATAAATTGAAAATTTAACAGAAAATTTATTTCCTTTTTTTCTACAACAAATTGGTATTTATTTCAATATGCTTTATTTTTTATATCTCATGGTTGGCTTTATAACTTTTTTGCAGGAGGAGAATTCATGCGAATAATTGCATAAGGTAGTTTTTCTGATATAATGGCATTAGAACGTAGCCTGCTTTGGGGACGAGAACAAAGAGTTTTAGTATAATTTTTCAGACATTTCACCTCAGACAGTAGATTTAAAGACAATTTGGAGAGATTTCTATGTAGCTAATAAAGAATGAATTAATTGCATATTTAACATGTTGATACCTTTTCCACAAAATTATAAAAGAATAAAAACAGTTATAATTTGCATAAATTTGGATCAAACCATCAGCCATAAGCTGATCATTATCAGATAAATTAGCATCAGCAAAGTCATTTCATAATCTGTCTGAATAAAAAAATAGATGGTAATATTTCTAAATGTCTTTTTATTTTGTTTTATTTTTTGTTTCTTTTTAAACATTTTTGTATTATTGATGAAAATATGGGTTCAAATGTTTAAAAAAATGCTGATATGTCAGAGTTCAGAGCGGTAATAGGTTGTGTATCATTCTGTAGCCAAACTCTCATGGAGGGAATATAGATGTATATTGAAAGAGAGACTGCTTTTTTAAACTGATTTTTCATCTCTTTCTGATTAATTTATTTTGCTAATATTTGATTTCTTTTGATTAAAAATATTTTATAGTAGTATAATTGTGCATATAATACCAATGAAAGAATATCAAAATAGCAGTTGTAAATAAAGTTCTATCTTCCTTTCTTTTAATAATATACCATTAAATGCATGTTTAGGAGACTAATCTTTATGTATTAGTTTGAAGGCATTTTGTGCTTATTTTCTTTACTCTAAAAGCTGCTAGGGTAAAAGAGACAAGAGGAGAAAAAAACATTTCCATCTATCTGCCACATAAAACAGAAACATACAGACACACAGCATTTCCAGTGAAAGACGTAAGAGTTTATTTTTATGTTTTTATGCTAGATTTACAATTCCTTTCTATTAGAAGTACAAAGCACAATACATAATACATCCCACAATTTTACAACAATACCATAACCCTTAACCAGTGGTAAGGGATTGTGTCACTGTTGAAAATGGATTTGAACAGGGTTTTCTTAACCCTAAGTAATCTTTCCGATCATGATAGGAGATAATAAAAGGAAAAATGTCATATTTGCGTCTGGTCCTTAGTGGATTTCTTGGTGGGTAGAATATGGTTTATGCTTATCTTGTCTGTGGTCTAGTCCTCTGTTAATTCGGTCCATGCTTAATAATACTTTTTATTTTCTGTTCTTACCACATCTCAAAAGGCCACTTACTTCATTTCCCTTTTCTGATTCCTTGCAGTTATGACCTGCAGCTTTCTCTTAAATGTCACATGGAGAATCAAACGACAGTGTCTTACTTTCTGCTCCTGGAATTCTCACAAAATCGGCAACTGCAGCTTTTGCATTTCTTCTTTCTCTTTGTGTTATATTTGGCAACTGTAACAACAAATCTTCTCATCATCACTGCAATAGCTTTTGACCATCGCCTGCACAGCCCCATGTATTTCTTTCTTATGAATGTAGCTGTACAGGACCTGGGCATTGTTTCAGTCATTGTTCCCAAATCCATGATCAATTCTCTCATGGATACCAGACACATCACTTATTTTGGTTGTGTTATTCAAAACGTTCTCTTTTTCTCCTTTGAAGTTTCTGATTTCTCCCTCCTGACAGTTATGGCATATGATCGGTATGTTGCCATTTGCAATCCACTGCACTATAAGATGGTGATGAATTGGAAAGCCTGCACTGAAATAATAATAGTAGTGTGGTTTGCAGGTCTTCTATCTGGCACATTGCATACCATTGGCACTTTTCCCATCCTTTTTTGTTCTAATGATGTCAATCAATTCTTTTGTGAAAGTCCACAATTGCTAAAACTATCCTGCTCTGGCTTAAATCTACTTGAGGTTGGAATTGTTGTAGCCAATATCATTACTTCACTAGGTTGTTTTACTTTTATTATTGTATCTTATGCAGTGATCTTCAAGGCAGTATTAAGAATCCCTTCTGATCAAGGAAGGCAGAAAGCCTTATCCACCTGTATTCCCCACCTTACAGTAGTGTCTATGCTAATATTAAGTGGATGTTTTGCCTATGGGAGAACTCCCTCTAACACACCATCTTACTTAGATATTGGGTTGACTGCTCTGTATTCCCTCCTTCCACCCCTGTTCAATCCAATTATATATAGCATGAGAAATAAGAATATCAAATTTGTCCTTTCTCATTTGTGGAGTATCTGACAAATTCTTTTAATATTATTTATATTCTGTTCACCACAGTTTTGCATTTTTTCTGGCTTTTCTTTTACTTCTATGAATAGAGGATTAAGGTAAAAAGGGATAGTTGGGATGGAGGCAAATCTGAAATCTCAAACCAGGAAAACCTAGCACTCTAGATTTTGCTTAATATACGTCCTGCATCCTAAATTACTGTCAATGCACTCTACTGATGCTAAATATGAATTGTTTGACAGTTCTGGCATTCCACAGGGTGATAATTCCTTATATTTAATGAAATGAGGATCAGGGTATAATGTGAATGGGGGAAATACTTTCAATCCAGAGGAGTTTTAAATGCTGCAGCCTATTTTCCCCTTTGCTTTCCCATACAAAATAGCTTCCCTCTAAAGCTGGCAGATAATTGAACTAGTTAAAGTTTCAGCTTTTCCAAAAGTACATGGGCCTTGATAACATTTCCCTCCTTAATTGATCATTTATTCCTAAAGTTTGATATTTTGCCTCTTTCAGTCAGCCTGCCCGGACAATTCTCTATAGTTTTCTGGGCAATCTTTTTCAGAAGGGGTTTGCTGTTGCTTCCTTAAGGGCTGAGGTGGGATGGTAGCCCAAAGTCATCCAGCTGACTACATTCCAAAGGTGGAATAGAAGTCTAGACTCCTGATTTCTAACCCAATGCCTTAACTTCTCTGTCAAACAGATTTTCGAGTCTTTAGCTCAGACTATTATTTGTGTCTTTTAAAAATGTTTTGGCAAAACCAGACACCTGGCAGGATGAGAAAGATTTGTGAGCTTTTACTGTATCACATAAGCTTTTGATAATCAAGTAAAACAAAAAATGGAAGAAATTAAATTAATATGATACATGCTTCTAACGAATAAAATAATAATGATGAAAAAAAAATTCAGAAATCTTACATCTTGGTACAAAGTGGAAGAGATAAGACATGTTTTCTGGTCCAATGAATGGACAAAGGAAGATAGATAGATCTACATCAAGGATGATACCTTACTGAAATGTCCTTGAGAAATAATGAATTCTATCCAAGCTATTGATAATGCATACCAAATGCCATATCACTATTTTTGTGATATATCTGCCATGACCCTCAAGTGTATACAATATGGAAGATTCACCAAATACTTTGGGGCTTGGTATAAACATACTTTTGAAAGGTGCTACATTTAATCAACAAGGTGACATCAGTAATTTCCTTTGATGAAGGTGAGGGGCTTTCAGCTAGAGGTATATGAAATTTTCTCCTACATTTTAAATCCTCTTTTAAAATGTATATTGTTTTATTTTCTTGATTTATCTGTAGATATTTCCTGTTTACATTACACTTTGCTGTTAAAGGGATTGTTTTGCTCTGCTTTAAACTATGATCGATTCTTCCATGGCACTTATGTTGGCCAGATAAATCTTGTCAAATGCACCCTACAAAGGGGTGAGGATTACAATACAACAGTGCAATAATCATGTTTTTTGAACTCCCACACTAATACCACTGAATTTTATAATTTATTATTTAACTATTGGTAGTCTACTAGGTTTCTATGGGTTTCCTGACACTTCTTTTCTGTCTTTTGCCTTTATTGTTTACAGGAAGAGATAAATTTTCAACCACTGCACAATCATCTAGGCTGAACATGCCCAATTCTCAGTTCTCTGTCACAGCCACAACATCCAGAATAGAGGATGGGATTTTTTGATAACTGGTGGTAAAGAGAATCTGAAGTGATGAAACATGCTTCAGGGAGGTTTTCTCACGATCTATGTTTCATCTCTCACTATCTGGACTTCTGGTATGACTACAGCCCCAATGGTGATAACAATCTGGGATATTATTATTTTTATGTGATATGATAATTGGTCATGTATTATTTAGAGATAGCTCTTGTGCTCTTAATGACCAATTATGTTAATAAGCACACAGAAGTCAGTTTTATTTTGGGTGTACAACAAGTCTCTTAAGAGAAAGAAAACAAAGATTCATAAGCATTCATAATAGAAACCTCTATGACTGCAGATAGATATTTCACTACATGAAAATTAACGAGGCAGCATTGGCTTAGTGGTAAAATATCTCTTAAAAGCATGGAATACATCATCTGTATAGAGACAAATTGTCAGCTATAAATTGAAAGTTTAACAAAAAAGGTATTTCCCTCTTTTGTGGTACAAATTGATGTTTATTTCAGTATGTTTTATGTGTTCTACCTCAGGGTTGGTTTTATAACTTTTCGGCTGGAAGAGAATTTAAGTGAATAATTGCATAAGGTAGTTTTCTGATATAATGGAATAAGAAGTTAGGTAATTTGGGGAGAGAGAACAGAAATTGAAACTCAGGCAATATATTTAAATATATTTGTAAACAGAATATCATTTGTAGAGATTTTGGGGTAGACTTTAACTACATATTTAATATTGGTATCTTTTCCATATGATTATAAACAATAAAAACAGTTATTTTGCAGAACTTTGGACCAAACCTTCATTCTTGAATGATAGGTGAATTAGCATTATTAAATTCATCTCAAAATCTATCTGTATAAGAATAAAAGAACTGTATAGTAAGATCCCCAAATTTCTTTCTATTTCTCTGTTTTTAAACAAGTTATTATTGTTGAAAATGTGCTTACACGTCATTCAACATTGTTGAAAAAAAATGCTGAAATATTACAGTTCATGGCTGTAATAGCTTGTGTCTCATTTTCTGTCCAAACTCTATTACAAATATTATTGGTTTGTGTTGGATGGGAGACTACCTTTATATTGGGTGGGACTGAGTTTTCAAACTGGGTTTCCATTTCCTTGTGAATGTTAGATAATGTTATTCTGCTAATGTTTGATATATTTTGATTAAATATTTTTAACAATGGTAAAATTGTGTCTTTATCACCAAGCAAATATCAAAATGGCAATTATATTGTAAATAAAATTATATCATTTTCTATTTAACAATATGCCATTACATATATATTTATTAATTTTATATGTTATAGGATTAAAGGCTTTTTATTCTATTATTTTAGCCTAATATCTGGTAGGGAAATTGAGAGAAAACTATTGTGATCAATTACATAAATTACCCATAGAGAAATTATACAAGGAGCAAATGTCTGCTCTCAAGATTTCCAAGTAAGAGACATAGCAAATAATTTTGATATTTATTGGTAAATTTACATTGTGTTCTAGAAGCACAAAGCACCATACATAGGTTTTTCCAATTTTCCAACATTACTACAATCCTGTAGGGGTGCAGACACATGATGAGGGGTTTAATTATCCCTAGTAAACTTTCATTGATAAAAATAGACCTGAATCAGCTTTGTTTGACTCCTAGGCAATGTTTTTGATCACTACAACTGAAAAGAGGAAAGAAGGAAAAATGTGAGGTTGGTAGTTGGTTCTTTAGTACAAATGTATTACAGTAATAAATGACAAGAGTGTGCTCTAATATCCTTATCCTACATCTCTGTTTTCCATGCTCTGATTCTCATTCTGTCCGTGCTTTCATTTCTTGATGTTTTCTATCTCACTGCATATCAAAATGTCACCTCCAAAATTTTATCTAACTGAATTTCCCTCTTTTCTTTCCTTGGAGTTATGCCAGCTTTCTCATAAATGAAACATGGAGAACCAGACCACAGTGCATTACTTTCTGCTTCTGGAATTCTCAAAAAATCAGCATTTGCAGCTTTTGCATTTCTTCTTCTTCTTTGTGTTATATCTGTCTACTGTAACAACAAATTTTCTCATCATCTCTGCAATTGCTTTTGATCGTCGACTGCACAGACCCATGTACTTCTTTCTAATGAATTTGGGTCTGCAGGATGTGGGCATTGTTTCAGTCATTGTCCCCAAATCCATGATCAATTCTCTCATGGATACCAGACATATCTCTTATTTTGGTTGTGTTACTCAAAACTTTATCTTCCTTTCCTTGGAAGCATCTGATGTCTCCCTCCTGACAGTGATGGCATATGATCGGTATGTTGCCATTTGCCATCCATTGCAGTATGAGATGGTGATGAATTGGAAATACTGTACTGAAATAATAATTGTAGTGTGGGTTGCCGGTCTCCTCTATGGAATGTTGCATACCATTGGCACTTTTTCCATCCATTTTTGTTCTAATGAGGTCAACCAATTCTTCTGTGAAATTCCACAATTGCTAAAACTATCTTGCTCTGGATTAAATCTACTTGAGGTTGGAATTCTTGTGTTTGGTATCATTGTTGCACTAGGTTGTTTTACTTTTATAATTGTATCATATACAGTGATCTTCAAGGCAGTGTTAAGAATCTCTTCTGAACAAGGAAGGCAAAAAGCCTTATCCACTTGTATTCCCCACCTTACAGTGGTGTCTATGCTAATATTAAGTGGATGCTTTGCCTATCTGAGACCAGCCTCTAACACTCCATCTTACATTCATTTTTGGTTGACTGTTGTTTATGCCCTCCTTCCACCTCTGTTCAATCCAATTATCTATAGCATGAGAAATAAAACTATCAAATGTGTCCTTTCTCAGCTGTGGAAACTGTGACAGATTTTTAATGTTGTTTATATTCTATTCAGCATTTTTTTTTATTTTCCTTCTGTGAATAAAGGAATATGATAGAAAGGGATAGTTGGGATGGAGGCAAATCCAACCTCTGAAACTTGAAGAGCCTATCACTTTATATATTGCTTAGTCAATGTTCTGCATCTCTAATTACTATTCACACGGTTTACAGATGCTAAACATGGATGCATGGCAGTTCCGGCATTTTTCATGCTAACAATTCCTTATGTTTAGTGAAGTGAGTATCAGCGTGTAATGCGATTGGGGGAAACACCTGAAATGCAGAGGAGGTTTAAATGATGTGTTCTCTTTTCCCCTTTGCTTTCCTATATGAAATGGCTTCCTACTAATGCTTTAAGAACAGACTGGATTGAGGCTTCCGGTGGCTCCACTGGCGTCACTGCAGCCTCCTTCGGAGGCTCCGTTCTCCCGGGTTTTGTTAAGCCACAAAACAGCAAACATCAGCTGTTTTTTGCGGTGAAAAATCCCCCCTTCGGGCGAAGAAGGGGTGAAGAGCATCGGGCGTGGGTTGAGCTTCTCTAAAAACCCCCTGGAAAAGTTTTCAGGGGGAAAGAGTGAGAGCTCCCCAGGTGCTCGAAGATGCTCCTGCCCGGGATGCTTCTGTCTTCGAACAGAAAAAGACGCCGCGACCACCCATGCTGAAGATAAATATTCAAGAGAGACCTACATGCAGGCGGAGTGAATACAGGAGATCTATATTGCAAGTAATTTCTTATATTTTACTTCTGACCACAACTACTTTTACAATCAACATAAAGCATTCAAGATGGTGATCGCTTTCACTGTAAGGTGAAAGTGACTGGAAAGTGAAAGTGATTTTTTCCCTTTTTATAGCAAAACTAGCACGATTGCTTAGATTTAAACTTTAAAATCCTACATATTTCAACTAAACTTAGATTTGAAAGAAGAAGGAAAAAGAAGAGGAGAAAATTTTGGTAATATATCTGTTAAAAAGCTTTTTTTATTTAAAGTAACTTCTTGAGAGTTTTAAAAAGTGGACTGATTACAGAATGGCTACCAGACAAACTAAAATAGCCTCAGCGAAGGTGGCAGTATCTTCTCCGGCTCAGCCCTCTAAATTACAAGCAAGTAGCTTCTCTGCTCCCCCAGCCTCTTCAACATCTATAGTGCCTCAAGCCCCTCTGCCTACTCCAGAAATGTTTACCATGAAAGATCTGTAGGCTGCATTATCAGCAATGTCTGATAATATAAAGTATGGAGAAATTGGAGAAAAAGATTGTAACCCACACTGAGGAACAAATTAAAGGAGTAACTGATGAATTGGACAAAATTAAAGAAATAATTGAGACTCGTAATATAGCGATAAGAGAAGATATTGTGGAAGCCTTTAAGGCAGTGGTTCTCAACCTTTTTCAGGTTGAGACCCCACTTGCGCCGCCCATGCGTGCCGCGACCCCGACCCACGGTCTGCCATTTTGGTTTTTTAAATTTTTTTTAATTTTTTTTGTCACGCGCGTGCCACATATGCACGGTTCGGGCCGTCGTACGTGCGCGCCGCGCATGCGCGGATTGGCCCGTCGCGGTCCACCATTTTGTTTTTGTTTTTTTTATTTCTTTTTATTTATTTTTTTGAAAAAATAAAAAAAACAAAACCAAAATGGCGGACGGCGATGGGCCGATCCGCACATGTGCGGCGTGCGCACAACGGCCGAAACCACGCATGCGCGGTGCACGCGTGACGAAAAAAAAAAAAAATTAAAAAAAAATTTAAAAACCCAAAATGGTGGACCGCAACAGGCTGATCCGCGCATGCGTGGTGCGCGCACGACGACCCGAACCGCGCATGCGCGGTGCGCAACGAAAATAAAAATAAAAACAAAAGATAAAAACAAAATAAAAAAACAAAATGGCGGAACGCGGTGTCCGGCGACCCCCGCAAAACGGTCATTCGACCCCAAATGGGGTCGTGACCCATAGGTTGAGAACCGCTGCTTTAAGGGGATTTGGGACTACACTTTGAGAGTTGAAAAGAAGGTGGAAGGGGTGGAGCAACAAATTGAAGAAAAGCTTGATGAAATTAAAAGTGAAATTAAAAGTGATATACAAGATCAAGCTGTTATGCTACAATATATTCAAATGATGTGGGCTGTCAGAATTAGAGGACTGAAGGAGGTAGTAAATGAGAATCAGGAGGATTTGAGAATAATTTTTGGAGAAGCTTTGGCACAATTTTTAGAAGATGGAGTACACAATATCTCCTGGCAGATTGACAGGATCTACAGAGTTAACTCAACTGCAAGACAAAGAAATTTACCTAGAGACATTGTGATTTATTTTGTTACAAGGAGATTCAGAAATCACGTTCTTTTTTTTTTTAGAACTTAATTTTTTATTAGTTTTTTAAATTTTTACAAAAAAGACACATAACAATAACTCAACCGAAAACTAACATATACTACATTTTCCAAACAATTAATATAACTGCTCGGCACCCCCACCACCATCCCTAACCACCCCTCCTTCCCCTAATATAACTGCTCGGCACCCCTATCCCTAACCACCCCTCCTTCCTCTTACCTTCTACCTACTTTCCTCTCACTCCTCCTCTACTTCTCCACCCACCATCTCTACCCCCACTCTTACCTCCTCATACCAACTTCCTACTTACCTCTACCTTCACTCCTCTTTCACCCCTCCTCTTACCCACCAGATGTGGTGCCCGGAGGTCACCCGAGCAACCCCTTAATATATATTCTTACATATTCGTACATATCGCCGACCCCCGATTACAGTTGAAAAAACATAATATATAAATTATGAATACCCTCCCACCCCCCTCCCCGACTTCCCAGGGTGAATACAGGGTAAAAACACAAGAAAACCCACTAAACTACTTATTATATAAATGCAACATATAAATGTTTAACTATATGCTAAATATAATTTCTTCAATTGATATTTCCCTTGTATATAATCTATCCATTTTTTTCCAATCCATCATAAATTTTTCATTTGAATGATCCTTCAGATATGCGGATATCTTGGCCATTTCTGCCATATTTATAAGTTTTAATGTCCATTCTTCAATAGATGGTAATTCAGACGTCTTCCAATATTGTCCCACCAGTAATCTTGCTGCAGTAATCAAGTTCAAAATCAACTTAGTCTCTATGGTGGTACAGTCTTTTATGATACCAAGCAAAAGCAACTGTGGTGAAAACTCAACACGCTTTTTCAATATATTTTGAAGAATCCACCATATTTTTATCCAAAAAGCCTTGATTTTTTTACAAGTCCACCAAACATGAAAATAAGTAGCGTCCATAGATTCACATCTCCAACACTTGGGTTGCACATCTGGGTACATAAATGATAGTTTTTTCGGGTCTAAATGCCATCTATAAAACATTTTATAAAAATTTTCTCTTAAATGTTGTGCTTGCGTAAATTTTACATTTTTCACCCATATCTTCTCCCATGTTTCCATCGTAATTGATTGTCCAAAATTATGTTCCCACTTAATCATACAATCCTTAACTAATTCAGTTTCAGAATCAATTTCAATTAATGCATTATATAATCTTTTAATATGCATAGGTCTTTGATCTCTAACTTGTTTAATTAAATTATCGTCCTTTGAGGAGAAACCCATCTTAAAATCTTTTTGCCATCTAGACTGTAATTGTACATGTGAATACCAATTATGAGCTATTCCTTCTTCCCTTAACCTATTTAATGGTTTCAATAATAAAGAATTCCCTTCTTTTATTAAGAGTTTCTCATAAGACACCACATCTTGAATTTGTTGTCTATTTATACTCTCTATTGCATGCCTGGGAACTGTCCAAAGTGGAATTGTTATTTATGTTAAAAACCATATAAGAGCTAAATTAATAGAAGCAGATATTCAAGGCAGATTTCTAGCTATTGAAATTTTATTAGACGGGAAGAAAGTTCTCTTGATGGGTATATATGCCCCAAATCAACAACAAGGCACATTTTATAAGCTACTACATAAAAAATTAATACAATTGGACTATAGGTCTTGTATTTTAATGGGAGATTGGAATGGTATTTTTGATGTTTGCTTAGATAAGAAAAAGATTTCATCTGTCCCGCAATTGCGTTCTACCTTGCCTAAATCTTTTTTTGATATTAAGGATGATTTTAACTTGATAGACATATGGCGAGAAAGACACGGCATTGATCAAGAGTTTACTTTCTTTTCTGATAGACACCAATCATTTTCTAGAATTGATTTTATATTAACTACTACTGATTTTATTCTTAGGTTAAAGAAAGTCAAAATTTTACCTAACGTCTTGTCAGATCACAATCCGGTTATGATGGAATTAATGACTGGGCAGTTGCCTAGAAGATCTTGGAGAATTAATGAAAATTTGTTTAAATATGATATAAATGTGGAGGAATGTAAAAAGGCCATGAAGGAATTTTTTATGTTAAATATGAATAGGGAAACGACAATAGAAATTGTGTGGGATTCTAGTAAAGCTTATATGCGTGGGATCTTAATTGATATCAATAAAAGGTATAGACGTAAACAAGAGGAAAAAAGGAAAGAGTTAGAAGAGGAAATAAGGAAAAAAGAGTTATTATTAATAAAGAAACCAGATGATAGTAATATTAAAGAAGGGATAAAGATTTTACGGAAACAATTTGATTTGTTGATGACGGATCAAGTTGCCAGGAATTTACAATATGCTAAACACAATACATTTTTTAATTCTAATAAACCTGGCAGATGGTTGGCTTATACATTAAGGAAAAAACAAATATCTCGTATATTTGAGAAAATAGAATACAAGGGGAAATAAGTGTTTCAACAAGAAACTATTAAAAAAGCTTTTCTAGAATTCTACTCCAAGTTGTATTCCAAAGAGAAAGTACAACAGAATGAGATAGATGCCTTTTTACAAAATGAAAATGTTTTGAAAATTACTAAGGAACAAAGAGATAGATTAAATGCTTTGATTACATCAGAAGAAATTATTGCAGTGATTAACCAATTGAAAATGGGAAAATCTCCTGGGACTGATGGTTTAACAGTGACTTATTATAAATATCTCCAAGAAGAAATGGTGGAACCTCTCAGAGAGTTATTTGTAAATATACAAGAGGGTGGTCGGGTACCACCTTCATGGAAAACGGCTTATGTTTCTTTGATCCCTAAAGAGGGAAGAGATAATGTTCAAGTAGAAAATTTTAGACCTATCTCATTGTTAAACACGGATTATAAGATCTTTGCAAAAATTTTGGCTAATAGATTAATGATAGTTTTAAGACAAATAATTCATTCCGACCAAACTGGTTTTTTACAAGGGAGACAGATGAAAACTAATGTTAGACAACTTATTAACATATTGGAATATTTGGATAAGCATATCCAAGTGCCTGCAGTTCTTATGTTTTTGGATGCGGAGAAAGCTTTTGATAGACTGAACTGGTTATTTTTGAAAAGATTAATTGTTAAGATGGGAATGGGGGATCAGTTTATTAATTTTATATCAGCAGTTTACCAGAAACAAAAAGGTCAGATTATTGTGAATGGGCAATTAACAGATTTATTTAATATAGAGAAAGGTACTAGGCAGGGTTGTCCTTTATCCCCTTTATTGTTTGTTTTAACCTTAGAGGTTTTATTGAATAGGATTAGAGCTTCAGATGAACTAAAAGGTATACAGATTAGACAACAGGATTATAGATTATGTGCTTTTGCTGATGATTTACTTGTGACATTGACCCAACCAATACAGTCGGCTCAGAGCTTGATGGAGATTATTCAAAGTTATGGAAGGGTATCAGGCTTTAAATTAAATATATCTAAGACAAAGATGTTGGTTAAAAATTTAGATGATAAATTAAAACAAGATTTGGAAAGAATAACGGGTTGTGAAATAGTTAAGAAAGTTAAATATTTAGGAATCTATATAGAAGCTTCTAATGGGAAACTATATAAGAATAACTATGAATCTTTATGGAATAAGATACAAATAGAATTGGAGAAATGGAAAAAATTACAATTATCTATGTTGGGTAGGATAGCTGCAATCAAAATGAACGTATTGCCGAAATTTTTATTCTTATTTCAAATGTTACCAATACTTAAAAAGGATGCGAATTTAGAGGAGTGGCAGAAAGGTATCAATAGATTTATTTGGAATGGCAAGAAACCAAGGGTTAAATTAAAAATTATTCAAGATACAAGGGAGAGAGGTGGTTTGAAAATGCCCAATTTTAAGTTATACTATTATGCGGCAGTTTTAGTAGCAATAAGTGATTGGATTAATTTAACTAAGGATAGGATATTGAATATAGAAGGGTACGGGTTATTGTATGGGCTGCATGCATATTTAGTTTATGATAAAAAGGTGGACAGGAGTTTTAAAGAGCATTTATTGAGAAATGCTCTGTTGCGTGTCTGGAAAAAGTTTTATTATAAGTTAAATAGAAATCACGTTCTTACAATATCTTACAATAAGAAATTATTTGTTGCTGGTCAGGAGGTTGTGATTTTGAAGGAGATTCCTCCGAAGATGTTAAGAGCAAGAAAAGATTATGCATTTTTTGTGGCTGAATTTAAAAAATGTGGTTTGCAATTTAGGTGGGAGGCTCCAGCTGGACTATCATTATTTTATCAGGGTAAGAGATACTGCTTGAATTCTGTTTGGAAAGCAAAAGATTTTTTTGAGAATGTGATGAAGGCTGGTAAACCCCCATCTCCAACACCCCAAAGTGCAGATCTACCAAAAGAAAGAGAAAGGGAGTTAAATCAACAAGTACAGTCTGTAG
Organism: Bothrops alternatus; assembly: GCA_034064705.1. Lineage (NCBI taxonomy): Eukaryota > Metazoa > Chordata > Lepidosauria > Squamata > Viperidae > Bothrops > Bothrops alternatus. Next base: position 1,079,330 of record JARGCV010000156.1, on the reverse strand, counting down.
AGTTACAACCTCTTGCAGCAACAGGAGTTGATAAAGGAGCTTTAACAGAACTGCCCATGCGGAGCATTGATATTTTTCATCCCTTTGAAGTACAGATGTCTAAAGATCAAAGGCAAACAAGAGCAACTACTAAACGCAAGGAGCAACAAGAAAAGGAACAACAAGAACGTCTGGAAGACATGGGAGCTCGACCAAAGAAGAAAATGGATGAAAAAGCTAATTTGGTCATGCAAAGGCTTTCTCAAGTTGGTCATGTCAAATAAATATTTGACATGGAATGTCAATGGTTTAAATTCTCCACAGAAAAGGAAGAAGATATTTCATTATTTGACTCAATGTAAAAATGATATAATTTGTTTACAAGAAACACATATTAGAATTTCTGATCAGAAATATTTGATAAATAATAAATTAGGTACACATTTTGTTGCAGCGGCTGCTGAGAAGAAGAATGGAATTGTTATTTATGTTAAAAATAATATAAGAGCTAAATTAATAGAATCAGATATACAAGGTAGATATTTAGCAATTGAAATTTTAAAAGATGGGAAGAAAGTTCTTTTGATGGGTATATATGCACCAAATCAACAACAAGGAAAATTTTACAAGTTAATACGTAAAAAGTTATTACAATTTGATTATAGGTGTTGTATTTTAATGGGAGATTGGAATGGTGTTATAGATATTGGTTTAGATAAAAAGAAGATATTACCAATTCCTCAGACACGTTCTAAGTTGCCTAAATCTTCTTTTGACATAAAGGGTGATTTTGACTTGATAGATATATGGAGAGAAAGAAATGGTAAAGAGCAAGAATTTACTTTTTTTTCTGATAGACATCAGTCATTTTCTAGAATTGACTTTATATTGACTTCAAGTGATTTTCTTCTTAGTTTAAAGAAGGTGAAAATCCTACCCAAAGTTTTAACAGATCATAATCCGGTCTGGATGGAATTAACGGAAGGACAGAGACCTAAAAGATCTTGGAGACTTAATGAAAACTTGTTTAAATATGATACAAATGTGAATGAATGTAAAAATGTTTTGAAGGAATTTTTATGTTAAATTTGCATAAGGATACAACAATAAAAATGGTATGGGATGCTAGTAAAGCGTATATACGTGGGATTTAAATTGATATGAATAAAAGGTATAGACGTAAACAAGAGGTAAAAAGGAAGGAGTTAGAAGAGAAAATAAGGAAGAAAGAGCAATTATTAATAAAGAGACCAGATGATAAAAATATCAGAGAGGGGATTAAGGTTTTACGGAAACAATTTGATTTGTTGATGACAGACCAAGTTGCTAGGAATATACAATATGCAAAACATAATACATTTTTTAATTCTAATAAGCCTGGCAGATGGTTGGCTTATATATTAAGGAAAAAACAAAAATCCCGTATAATTGAAAAAATAGAATATAAAGGGAAGGAAGTGTTTCAACAAGAAATTATTAAGAAAGCTTTTTTAGAATATTATTCCAAGTTATATGCTGGAGAGAAGATACAAGAGAATGAGATAGATACTTTTTTGCAAAATGAAAATGTATTGGTAATCAGCAATGAACAAAGAGATAGATTAAATGCATTGATTACATCAGAAGAAATAATTTCAGTGATTAAACAATTGAAAATGGGAAAATCCCCTGGGACTGATGGGTTAACGGCAATTTATTATAAGCACCTTCAAATGGAAATGGTGGAACCTCTTAGAGAGCTATTTGTTAATATACAAGAGGGTGGTCAGGTTCCACCTTCATGGAAAACAGCCTATGTTTCTTTGATTCCCAAAGAGGGAAGAGATAATGCTCAACCAGAAAATTTTAGACCTATTTCATTGTTGCATACGGATTACAAGATTTTTGCAAAAGTGATGGCTAATAGATTAATGACAGTTTTACAACAAATAATTCATTCAGACCAAACCGGTTTTTTACAAGGGAGACAGATGAAAGCTAATGTTATACAACTTATTAATATATTAGAATATTTGGAGATGCACATTCAGGTGCCCGCAGTTCTTATGTTTTTGGACGCGGAAAAAGTATTTGATAGATTGAATTGGTTGTTTTTGAAAAAATTGATTGCTCCGATGGAAATGGGGGATCAGTTTATTAACTCCATATTGGCGATTTATCAGAAAGAAACAGGACAGATTATTGTGAATGATGATTTAACAGATTCATTTAATATAGAGAAAGGTACTAGACAAGGATGTCCATTATCCCCTTTGTTGTTTGTTTTAACTTTAGAAGTTTTATTGAATAGGATAAGAAGAGCAGATGATTTAAAAGGTATAAAGATTAGACAACAAGATTATAGATTACGTGCTTTTGCTGATGATTTGGTTGTGACATTGACTCAACCAATACAATCAGCCAAGAGATTGATGGAGATAATTAAAAATTATGGTAGGGTATAAGGGTTTAAATTAAATATATCTAAGACAAAGATGTTAGTTAAAATTTAAATACTAATTTAAAACAGGAATTGGAAAAAATAACAGGATGTGAGATAGTTAAGAAAATTAAATATTTAGGAATTGACATAGAAGCCTTTAATGGGAAGTTGTATAAAAATAACTATGAAGTTTTGTGGAACAAAACACAAATAGAGTTGGAGGAATGGAAGAAATTACAATTATCTATGTTGGGTAGGATAGCAGCAGTTAAAGTGAATGTATTGCCTAAATTTTTATTTCTTTTTCAAATGTTACCTATACTTAAAAAGGATGCGAATTTGGAGGAGTGGCAGAAGGGTATCAATAGATTTATTTGGAGTGGCAAGAAACCGAGGGTCAAATTAAAAATTATTCAGGATACAAGGGAAAGAGGTGGTTTGAAAATGCCTAATTTTAAGTTATATTATCACGCTGCTGTTTTAGTAGCGATAAGTGATTGGGTTAATTTAACTAATGATAGAATATTGAATATTGAAGGGTACGGTTTATTATATGGTTGGCATGCATATTTAGTTTATGATAAAAAGGTGGATAGGATTTTCAAAGAACACCTATTGAGAAATGCTTTGCTACGTGTTTGGAAAAAATATCGGTATAAATTAAATGATAAGATTCCTGTTTGGACGGTTCCCAGACACGCAATAGAGAATATAAATAGAGTACAATTACAAGATGTGGTGTCTTATGAGAAACTCCTGATTAAAGAAGGGAATCTTTTATTATTGAAGTCTTTGAATATTTTAAGAGAGGAAGGAATAACCCTTACTTGGCTTCAATACTTACAATTGCAGTCTAGATGGAAAAAAGATTTGAATATGGGTTTATCTCAAATAGATGAAAATTTAATTAAACAAATTAGAGATCAAAGGCCAATGCATATCAAAAGATTGTATAATGTATTGATAGAAATTGATTCTGAGACTGAGTTAGTTAAGGACTGTATGATAAAGTGGGGACAACATTTTGGACAACCAATTATGATGGAAACTTGGGAGAGGATCTGGGTGAAAATGTAAAATTTACACAAGCGCAACATTTAAGAGAAAATTTTTATAAAATGTTTTATAGATGGCATTTGGATCCGAAAAAAGTATCATGTATGTACCCTAATTTTAAACCTAATTGTTGGAGATGTGATTGTACGGAGGCTACATATTTTCATGTATGGTGGACCTGTAGAAAAATTAAGGCTTTTTGGATAAAAATATGGTGGATAATGCAAAATATTTTGAAAAAACGTATTGAATTCTCACCACAGTTGTTTTTATTAGGTATTATAAAGGACTGTACCACCATAGAGATGAACTTAATTTTGAACTTGATTACAGCAGCGAGATTGTTGGTTGGACAATATTGGAAGAAGCCAGAATTACCATCTATCAAGGAATGGACTTTGAAAGTTATAAATTTGGTGGAAATGGCTAAAGTATCTGCATATTTGAAAGATCACTCAAATGAAAAATATATGTTGGACTGGAAAAAATGGATAGATTATATTCAAGGGAAATATCAATTTAAGAAATTGTATTTATCATATAGTTAAATGTTTATTACGATTTATATAATAATTTAGTTTAACTTGGTGGGTTTTCTTGTGTTTTACCCTGTACTCACTTTGGGAAGTTGGGGGGGTGAGTGGGTTGGGGGGTTAATAAAAATTAATAATGTATTATAATGCACTCAACTGTAATACTTGCAATATATATGGACGATATATTTATTGATATAAGAAGAGTTGCTCGGGCAGTACCTCTGGACCACATCTAGAGGGGGGAGAGTGAGGAGTGAAGGAATGGAGGGAAGTAGGGAGGTTGTTGGAGAGGAGGGTGGAGAGTGAGGAGGGGAGAAAGGGAGGGGGTGGGAAGTAGGAGATAGGGAGGTAGGAAGAGGGGGATGTGGTGGAGGGGGGCTGCCGAGCAACATCTATAGTTATTCTACTTTATATAAGATTTTATGTTTTGTTTTGTGTGAGACATAGCTGAAAATGATTGTATTAAGTTGAGGTGTATTTCATTTGACTTTTTGTTAATAATTATAAAAAACTAATAAAATATTATAAAAAAAAGAACAGACTGGATTTCCGCTTAAACAGGGGATTGGACCAGAAGTCATCCAAGGTTCCTTCCAGCTCTATTCTAATTGATTGATTGGTCCGTAATATGGCCAGCTAAATCTTCAGATTTTCCAAAGTACATAGGCCTCTATAACACTTCCCTTCTGAAATGGTTATTTCCTCAGAAACTTTGATATTTTGTTCCTTTCAGTCAGCCTTAAGTCCTGGCAATTGTGTCCCTATATTTTTCCTGGTAATATTTTTTTTTCAGAAAGGCTTCCTTTCAAGGGCTGAGAGAAAGGTACTGGCCTAAAGTCATACAGCTGGCTGCATTCCTAAAGTGAAATAGAAGTTCCAGTTTTCTGCCTTAATATCTACATCACATTGGTTTTCAGATTTTTTTTAGCCCAGAATATTTCTTTTCTTTAGAAGTGCTTTGGCAGGACCAGACATCTGACAGGATGTGCAAGCTGTGTGAACCGATACTCACACAATCTTTGGATAGCCATGAGAAATAAAAAAGCAAAAAAATAAATTAAGAGGATGCATAATTCTTCTCGAACATCAAATAAGCTTTTGGAAGTCTTACAACTTAATACAGAATAAAAGATATAAGGCATGTTATCTGGTCCAATACCTGGAGAAAGGAAGAGGGATAGATAATAGCTTATTGTATTATCTTTGAGAAATAATGAGTTTCATCCAATCTACTGGTAACGTATACAAAAAGACATATCACTATTTTGTGATGTGTCTGCTACCACTTTCACAATACTTTTATAAATGTACACAAAATGGAAGATTCACCATGTATTTTGGGACTCGGTATAAGTGTACTTGGGAGTACTATATACTTATTGAATCACTTAGATGACATCAGTAACTTACTTCGAGGAAGGTTCAGGGCTTTTAGGTAAAGAGATATGAAATTTTCTCATACATTTATAGTGCTCCATTGAATTTTGAAATCTTGCTTTCTTGCCTTTTCTCTGGATATTCCTTGTCTACATTATACTTAGCTGTTAATCTTATGATTTTGCTCTGCTTTGCTGAACAAACTCAAACTTTAGGTCTGTCTGTCTGTCTGTCTGTCTGTCTGTCTGTCTGTCTGTCTGTCTGTCTGTCTGTCTGTCTGTCTGTCTCTCTCTCTCTCTCTCTCTCTCTCTCTGATTGATGAGTATGTATGGGGTTTGTATTTTTAATGTTGTTCGGATTTGTTGCAATTGTTTATATATATATATGTTGTGAGCCGCTCCGAGTCTTCGGAGAGGAGTGGCATACAAATCCGAATAAATCTCTCTCTCTCTCTCTCTCTCTCTCTCTCTCTCTCTCTCTCTCTCTCTCTCTCTCTCTCTCTCTCTCTCTCTCTCTCTCTCTCTCTCTCTCTCTCTCTCTCTCTCTCTCTCTCTCTCTCTCTCTCTCTCTCTCTCTCTGTGGTTGTTTCATTCTAATCCATGACCTTCCTGTTCACATCTTGTGTGGCAAAAAGGAATGAGCCCATATTTCTTTATGCGGGACTCAGATTAAAGAAAGAAAAATGCAAGATTGGGGTTGAGTCAATGGAGTTCTTGGGGTTCCGCATCAATGCTGACGGCATCCATGCGGTGGACTCAAAGCTGAAAGCGATTCAGCAGGCCCCAAGCCCGAAGTCCAAGGGAGAGCTTCAGGCCTTTTTGGGCCTTCTTAATTTTTACCATGCCTTCCTTCCAAACAAGGCCACTGTGGCAGAGCCATTACACCAGCTCTTGGACAGACAAGCCCAGTGGAAGTGGACCAGCATCCACGAAAGGAGCTTCCAAGCAGTCAAATCACTGCTGTCCTCGAACTCTGTATTCATGCATTTTAATGAAAGGCTGCCAGTCTGCATTGCATGTGGTGCATCTCCATATGGGGTTGGGGCTGTGTTGAGCCATTTGTCGGCTGACGGAAAACAGTCTCTCATCGTCTACTATTCTAGGACCCTGTCATCCGCAAAGTGCAACTACACACAAATTGATAAGAAGGCGTTGGCAATCATGGCTGGAGTTAAAAAATTCCACGATTATTTGTACAGTTGCCAGTTCATGGTCTTTACAGACCACAAGCCACTCCTAAGGTTGTTCACTACGAACAAACAGACACCACAGATTCTGTTGCCTTGAATGTTGAGGTGGTCTATTTTTCTGTCAGCCTACAACTACAGGCTGGTTCACAAACCAGTCAAAGAAATGGGCCGTGCAGATGGCCTTAGTAGGTTGCCCCTACCACATGTAGAGCTAGATGCAACTCCAGCTACACACATCCTGGCTATCCAGGATCTGCCGGAGTCTCCCCTTCACACTGCAGACATAGCTGCTGAGATGGCAGCTGACAAAATACTGAGTCGTGTATTGAATTGGGTGCACACAGGATGGCTAGACAAATGTCCAGGCCCAGAATTTCAGAGCTTTTTCATGCGAAAAGATGAGCTTTCAGCTCATAAAGGGTGCATCCTTTGGGGAAGTAGGGTCATAGTTCCCAGCTCATTAAGACCCAGAGTGCTTGAGTCTCTGCATGAGGACCATCTGGGAATAGACCGGATGAAGGCACTCATGAGGAGCTACCTTTGGTGGCCTGGGCTAGATAAGGCTATCGAAGCCCAAGTACATGGTTGCATCATTGTCAACAGTCCAGACCGAAGATGCTGCAAGCCCCTTTCTACCAATGGGAGGACACTCACACACTGTGGTCAAGAATCCACTAGACATGAGGAGTGAAGAATGTTTACCAAATTTGACGTATATACAAAGACTAATACTTACTGATGTATTTTATGATCTATGATGAATGCTTCTTAATATGTTCTTATGATTAAGGTTGAGTGCTTTAATAAAAAAATTTAAAAAAAAAAAGAATCCACATTGGCTTTGCCGGGCCCTTTCAGGGACAGCTGTTTTTAATAGTGGTCAATAGGCATTCAAAATGGTTAGAAGTTGTACCAGTTCCCAATATGACTACTGCCAGGATTATCCAGAAACTGTGCAGAATCTTTGCAACACACAGGCTTCCAGATGTCTTAGTATCAGACAATGGGGCTCAGAATTTACTGCTTCAGAATTCCAGTCCTTCCTCAGGACAAACCTCATAAGGCACACCAGGTCAGCTCTCTTTCACCCAGCCTCAAACAGCCAAGCAGAATGCATGGTCTGCACAACTAAGGAGCCCTAAAATGGATTGTCACCAGAAACTGGCATCACAGATTGACAGACTTTCTACTCTGCCAGCAAACAACTCCCTGCACAGCCTCGGGCAGAAGCCCAGCTGAGCTAGGTTGGGGGCGACGTTTGATCACTAAGCTTGACAGGCTCCACCCCACCCAGAAGTCTGAAAGTGGGTGACCAGGTTTGGACCCAGAATTATGGGCAAGGGGTTTTGTGGGTGGCAGCAGTGGTTGTAAAGTTGTCAGGGCCACTTTTCTATGAGGTGGTCCTCAAAGATGGGCAAGTCATTTGCCAGCACATTGATCAGCTGCATTGGTGGCTGGATGATCAGTCACCAGCTCAGAACTCCCAAGAGAGCCACACACAGGGCCCGCATGACAGCGGTCCAACAGAAGGGTTTGCACGCTATGACAGGACCCTCCCTCAAGGAAATGGGGGAATGGCCCTAGTAGAGCCTCCTCTGGATGCACAGACTACATCGGCTGAACAGGACAGGCAAATGGCGCTGAGAGACAGCCCTGCAGATTTTGCTGCAAGAGTGGAGTTTGGTTTGGGCTGACTGGGACTGGCCAGTCAAAGGGACTTGAGTCAAACCGACTCCACTGAACCTCTGAGTCCTGGTCTACCCAGCCTGGCAGGCAAGCAAGTAGACCAGGGAACCCTTAGACAATGGTCAAGAAGGCCATCTAAGTATCTGCAAGATTATGTCAAACAATTAAGGATTTGAACTATCTAGGGGGAAGGGGTATAATGTATTGATCACAACTGTTTTGAATCACTTGCTTAATGTCTAATCACTTGTTTGAATGTCTGACCTAGATTCTGTTGTTATGTAATTTGGGTGGGAAACTGTTACTTTAAACCTATTGGCTACCACCTGGAGGATAATCATATAAATAGCTGCACAGCAGCTATTTGAGCTGCTTCTGTTCAGAGTTAAATAAACTTGTTGCTGTTTCAACACTCGTCTTAATGCCTTCAAGAACCAAATACTTAACACACACCTCCTGGCAATTGCCTGGACAGTTTTCTTGGCAACATTTTTTCAGAAATAGTTTGCCATTGTTTCCTGCCCAGGGCTGAGAGAAGGAACTGACAAAAAAATCACTTACATTTCCAAGTTGAAATTTGAAACTCCAGGTTTCTAGCCTGATGCCTTAACTTCTAAATCGAACTGGCTTTCAGATTATGTTCAGAGTATAATTTCTTTCCTTTGATGTGTGCTGTGACAAAACCAGAACCTGGCATATTGAGATGATATTATATCACATAATTATTTGATAACCACAAGAAATTAAAAAAGAACAAGTATAAATTAGGGTTGTAGGAGTCAGCCTTCCCCCCAGAGAATGAGATATTTTGAGGAATAGTAAAAAAAAGACAGGATAGCATATTTTCCCTGAAGAAGAAATGGAGAAAAAATCTTAGGCAGAAATGACCTCGGTCTCCCTTTCCTCAGGCAGAAACCTGAGGAGGCCCCTCTTTAGAAATGTAGATTTGGTAATCCATTTAGAAAGACTGGGACATAGTATTCATTAGCAAACACCTTGAGCCTCCCAGCTGATGGGATTAAGAATTTAGATTTCCTCACCCAGCTCCAAGGACAGGACATGATCTCTCAGCCACAATGGGAGTCAGGCAACAATAATTAGAATACCAAAAAAAACAACAACACTCAATCTCAGGTCAAAGTACATTGCACAGGAACAGGCACCTCAAATATAAAGCCCAAAGAAAGTACAAAAACACACCCACTCTCAACTCCATTTGGTCAACTGTCCCAGAACTGCATGCTGCTGTTGGTTCTGCTCATCAATAAACTGAAACCTTCTTTCCTAAGCAGCCTCCATTTTGATTTCCAGTGTCTTAGCCTCCATTTTATTTACTCCCAGCTTGGAATTGGACCTGCTTTTCTTTCAACAGAGTGATGCATAATTCTACTAGAAAATCAAATAAGGTTTTAAAACCTTACAACTTGATGCAAAGTAGAAGACATAAGATATGTTCCCTGGTCAAATATCTAGAGAAGGGAAGATAGATCTACACCAAGTATGATATCTTATTGAAATGTGCTGCAGAAATAATGAGTTTCAAAGAAGCTACTGATAATGTATACAAAAAACCATACTACTATTTTTCAACTAAAGGGATATGAAAATTTCCCCTACATTTATAGTGATGTATTCCATTTTGCGATTTTGTTTTCTTGCCTTACCTGTGATTATTTCTTTTTTAAATAAATTTTATTGGTTTTTTAATTTTTACAGAAAAAAAAAAGCTCAAGGCACACCGTGGTATTAGGGTAAACAAATATCCAAAACCAATACATTTGTACATATTTCAATCAATACATCTAGTATTCCCTCTCTTAACCCCTTAGATAACATACCTTATTCCAAAATATTTAATTAATTTTATAATTTAAATTTTTTTTTTAAAAAAAGAAAAAAAATCCCCCCTATCCTAGCCCCCCCACCGGACTTCCCAAAATAAATACAGGGTAAAACAAAAAAAAAACCAGTAACATCAAACAAAGTTATTATATAATCCTAACAAAAAAAAATTAAAACTATATGCTAAAAACAGTCTCTTTAATCTGATTCTAACTTAAATTTATTCAACCTTTTCAGTTCGAGTATTCTAATTCCTTAATTTTATCATAGAACTTGTTTATATCTTCTTATACAAATATCCCTTATTTAGAATATAATATTAATCTATCCTATACATATCTAATCCATCAATCAATCAATCTAATATCAAACCTTAAATCATTTCAATTCATTGGACATCAAACAAACAAATCATCTTGTTAAAAATAATAATTTTCATATCAATATACCCATCAGTTCAAAAAAATACATTCTTAGTCAATTTAATATATATCTTCCATTAATCACCTGTTTCTCTTACATCTTACTCATAATCTTAATCCATCAAACCAAAAAAATCATCTTATTAAAAATAATAATTTTCATGTCGATAAACCCATCAATTAAAAAAAACCTTCTTAGTCAATTTAATATATATCTTCCATTAATCACCCATTTCTCTTACATCTTACTCATAATCTTAATCCTTAAGTCTTAAGTCAATTCATAATTCTAAATTGCTCATAATTCATTACATAAAATTTTAAATTTCACTTCTTTTCAGTTCAATCCATTGGACATCAAACAAACAAATCATCTTATTAAAAATAATAATTTTCATGTCAATAAACCCATCGATTCAAAAAATACATTCTTAATCAAGTTAATATATATCTTCCATTAATCACCCTCTCATGTCTCTTGCTCATAAACTTAGTCCTTAAATCAGTCCATAATTCTTTGCCTTTAATTCATTGCATAAAATATTCAATTTCACTTCTTTTCAGTCGAATTCTGGGCTTCTTCTTCTGCCAGGTAGATTTCCATAACAAAGCTTCCCTTCCAAGTAATAAGTCTCTCTTTGTTGCTTGCAGTACCATTTGAGTCGATATAAACCATCTTGGCCTTTGCATTAGTCCTCTATTTCTCTTAACCATAAAATTTCGTTGCTGGAACATTTCAAATCTCAGTCTTTGCTTTTCCTGGTCTTCAAAACCATAAGTAAACTGCTTATCAGGCAAAATCAGTTTCTCTTTATTCTCAGTTAAATCCTCTTCTTGTATAGTTTGTTTTATAGAGTAAACAGCAAACGGTTGTGATTCAATTTTGAAGTTTGAAAGAGAAATTCTAGCCATTAAATCTGTAGTAAACTCTTTCATTATAGCACATATTTCTTCTTTAAACTCTTTCATTATAGCACGTATTTCTTCTTTAACTTCACAAATGCAATCCAAAATAGGTTTACAATTTAAGTATGAGTTCGACTCCATTTTAAAAAATATTCAGCTGGATCAAATTATCTTTTTCTTAAAAAAAAAACAGTTTAAAAACCAGTCATCTCATCTCCAAATAATCAACAATTAGCTTTTAGCCAGTAGATAATCTTCTTTCAAATCAAAATAATTAAAACGATCGCTCTGGCTTTGTTCTAAGAAGAAAAAAAAATCACTTTCGCTTTCCCGTCACTTTCCTTTTACAGTGAAAGCGATCACCATCTTGAATACTATTATGTGGATTGTAAAACTAATTGTAATCAAAAATAGAATATAAAAAATTACTTGCAATATGAAACTCCTGTATTCATTCTGCCTGCATGTAGATCTCTCTTAAGTATCTATTTAAGCAGGAATGGTCACGGCGTCTATTTCTGTATAAAGACAGAAGCGTCCCTGGGCAGGAGCGTCTTCAGGCGCTTGGGGAGCTCTCACTCTTTCCCCCTGAAAACTTTTTCAGGGGTTTTTTAGAGGAGCTCAACCTGCGCCCGATGCTCTTCACCCCTTCTTCGCCCGAAGGGAGGATTTTTCACTGCAAAAAACAGCTGATGTTCGCTGTTTTGCGGCTTAACAAAACCCAGGGAACGGAGCCTCCAAAGGAGGCTGTGGCAACACCTGCGGAGCCAACGGAAGTCCCCTGTGATTATTTCTTATCTACATTATACTTAACTGTTATTATTTTGTTCTGCTTTTCTCAAAAAAACTGTTTCAACTTTTAGAGATTTTTTTTGGGGGGGAGTGTGTTTCTTTCTAATCCATGAACGTCCAATTCCCATTTTGTGTGAGAAAAGGAAATAAGACCAAACCTCTTTAAGAGTCTTTCCAATTCTAGTTCCATCTGGAGACATCCATATGAGCCTTTGGTTTGATGAAAGAAGTCAGCATTCTATCAAGGATAAAGATAAAGCAGATATTAGATTTCTGCAAATCTGTTTATGAAAAATTTTCCCCATGCCTTCACCAAGTTGTTGAAGTCATGAAAGAGCTAACAGGAGAAATGGATTGGGATGCTTTATTATTAGAGACAGTTTGCCATGTCTGACTACATGATTAGTGCTTTTATTGTGGAATAAACTATAATTTGCTGGAATCTCAAAAAAAGGCATAAATCACAACTATAAAAGCTATTAATTAGATTCACAATAGTACACTAACCTTCAAATCAAGAAACAATATGATTTAGCAAGTTGCACGAATAAGGAAATATTAAGATATATAGTAGCCCAAGTCTCCCATATTTTTCTATATTTATCATTTAAAAGAAGATTCAGCAGAAGAGCAGGGTGCAGTATTACTTCTGCAGTAGTTTTTTTTGTTATGCATTCACATTGATGAATAGGGAAAGACATTTTCCAAAAATAGGAACATTACCATAGATTATTCCTTTATTTGGAGAATATTAGTTGGGATATTGGATTATACACATGGAAACAAGTCTGATAAATCCCTAGAAATCACACTTTGTGAGTGATCTCATTTAGGTTTAGCCCTTGCTAAAGAGGGTCTTCTACTTGACAAACATTTTTGCAGCTATAACATAAAATGAGATTGTGAAGGACTGAAAGATATACTAGGAGTCTGATACTTTCTTCGTTATAGATACAAATAACAAAATGTAAATTGCATTTTGTTATATTTCTCTTTTCTCTTTTCCTCCCTTTCTCCCTCCCTTTCTCCCTCTCTTCCTCCCTCTTTCTCTGTTGCTATCTACTTTCACTAAATATCGATTTGAGCTTCCCAAGTTGGATTTAATTTCATTTCTTCTTCTTTTTACTGGTGTATCAATGATCTTTGTTAAAAATGGCACATGAATAATAAGATTCAGTTCTTTAGTTTCTACTTACCAGATTCTCAGCACTTAAACAGCTGTAGATTTTGCATTATATCTGGCAATTGCAACAGCAAATGTTCTTATCATCTCTCCAGAAAATTTGTATTATTAATTGCACAACCCCAGGAATTTATTTCTTATAATTTGGCTATGTGAGACCCAGGCTTTCTTTCAAGCATTTCTCAAGGCTATTGCAATTATTTTAACAGGCATGTGACACATTTCTTACAACCTAGAACTAAGGAGAAATTTCCTGATGGTTAGAACAATTAATCAGTGGAAAAACTTGCCTCCAGAAGTTGTGAATGTTCCAACACTGGGGGTTTTAAGAAGATACTGAACAACTATTTGTCTAAATGTTATAGAGTTTCTTGCCTGAGCAGGGGGTTAGACTAGAAGACATCCAACTTTAATTTATTGTATTTAAGGTAAACGTCCATAGTAAATTTTACACTAAAAATTACAAAACGATTTTCAATTCACCAACATTTTTTAAAATAAAGAAATTATTTATATTTTGCACATAGTCAATCACTGTACACACACCCACACATGCCAGTTGTGTAACAAAACATAACTCAGCGTGTAATCACACGAACCATCACAAGCCGAGCAGTGCCACAAGCCAAGCAGCACCATCACAACCATCACAGACGAAGAATGCATGCATCTGACTCAACACACAAGCAGCCCGCATGCACCATTTTAATCATTTTGCCACTGACCTGCTACGCTAGACAGGGTGATTCAAATCCACATGGACCAAACATCAAATTTTCAAAAACTTTGAAAATCTATTGAAAAAAGGTGCCGGAACTCTGTCCAGTGACAAAAAAGCACTGGTTGTTGTTGTTGTTGTTGTTGTTATTATTATTATTATTATTATTGTTGTTGTTGTTGTTGCTGCTGCTGCTATTTTATGATTTATTCTCTTTTTCGTTTCAGGAGAGAGAAGGGAGAAATCACATCTTCCCTTTGATGGGGATACATAATCAAAGTACAAAGTACAAAAGATCATTTTGATTGTGTAAGAAAGGGTCATCTGTCCAGTTACATCATAAGAATTAAAAAATCCAATAATATGTGAACATTTAGGATTGAAAAGAGCATTGTATGCTGAATAAAAATTAAAGAAACATTTTCAAAGGAAAAACATCAGTATGTGAAAAATACATTTTTACAATTTCCCAATGCTGGGCTTGAATACTTGCTTTGTTCAATAGCTGAAAGCAAAACGGTTTTACCTATAATATACGAAGTACTTTTCTGCCAGTCCTGGTTTCTAAAAGGGAGGCTTTATACATTCTTCTTGAACATTAAGACAAATGGCAAATCATTAGCAAAACATTTGAAAAAGGCAAATTTACAAATCAAGAAAAGATAAGTTAGTTAACCAATGCAACAATATCCATATTGCAAGTATTACACAGTCCATCCTAAACAGTCATCAGTTCCCTACTTATAGTAGTTTACTTACTTCTTAAATGGATTTCTTTACACATCTGAGACCTCCCTCTAGCAACCTATTTAGATTTATCATTAACTATCCTATATTCCAGTATTCCATCTCTGTTCAATCCAATAATCTATAACATGAGAGATAGGAACATGAATTATGCCCTGCCTAAAATTGTGCAGTTTTTGAAAAAAATATTTTAATAAGCTTTCTATTCTTTTCTCCCAGATATGGACTTTGTTCTTACCTGTTGTTGTTTTTTTTCATTCATCCAAAGAATAGTAAACGTAACAGAGATGGAGATCTTCCATACATGGAGATGCAGTTCCATTATGCAGAAAATATTTAAGACAAAAATATTAATGAAATCAGAAGCTTTTCTTTTAGGTATTATGGACAAGCTGATTGAAAAACAATTTAGGGTACTGTTCCTTCATAAGGTGATGGTTGTGAGGATTGTACTTGCCAAACCCTAGAAAAAAAGGGATTCTGACTTTTGAAGAATGATTTTAAAATGTACTGAATTAGCAGATAGCAAAATTAACTGCTTTGATCAGAAATAATGGACTACAGAGCTTTATAAGAGGCTCAAAACCATTTGTGGACTTTCTACACATTAAATACAATAACACATGGTTAACAGACGGATTTGAAGATTAGTGTAATGTTTACCTTAACCTTTTTTTCTTTTTTTAGCATCCAGCTGGGATGGATTCTATATGATAAATATTACATTTATTTGGTATTTGGGTCACATTTTTCTCTTTTTTTGTACACCATTTTTTTGTTGTTGTTAATGTTGGACATATTGTTTTGTTTTGCTTTGCTTTGCTTTGCTTTTCTGTTTTCTGTTTTACCTTTTATGATAAAACAAAATAAATATACTTAAATAGATTGTTTATGAAAATATTGAAGAGTACTGGGCCTGAAACCAAACCTTGATTTACCCCACTACTTACTTCCCTTCACGTGGATGCAATTCTGTTGAGGACTGTATACTGAGTACAGTTTGTTAGCCGGTTACAAATCCATCTGGTGATGAGGCTGGCTCTCCCAAAAATTATGTAACAGGAGTGATGCTTGCATCATAATACTGATATACTGTTATTGCCAATTTGATCACTTTTATTTGTGGACACTGCTGTTTTTGCTTCTACCTGCTTAGCTATCAAGAACAATAATAAGACCCAAACAAGAAGAGGTCAATTTGCTGTTTTATTGGTCAAGCCCAGTGGTGGGACTCAGCCAGTTTGCACCAATTTGGCAGAACCGGTAGCTAATCTTTTGTTGCCCAGGCTCAGAATAGACTTCCAGAAATGGCATCCACACAGAGAACTGGTAGTTCACATATTTAAATCCTACCACTGGTCAAGCCTATACAAAGAAAAGGTCCAACAACTTTCAAAAGTGTGTGTGTCTGTGTGTCTGTGAGAGAGAGAGAGAGAGAGAGAGAGAGAGAGAGAGAGAGAGAGAGAGAGAGAGAGAGAGAGAGAGAGAGAGAGATCTTTTCTTCCCCAGGGATGTTCAGTTTTTCTTCATTTTCTAGCTATTTTTCCCTACATCCCAGACAGAGCTGAGGAACTGTCAGATACAGAGAAAGTACCTGCCTCTGGAATCTACTTATTCCTGTATCTTATTCTGTATATTTCTTATAACATTTAGGATTACTGTCTAATTCTTGCAAATGTTTTTTATATATATATTTAAATAAAAAACACTGAAATTTTAAAAAGGATGAAATCTCTTCCTTGCTGCTTTGTCATATGGTTTTTAAAGTGTTCTTCTGGTAAGAATGGTGTTATTGCAATCCAATAGTTTTCTATGGGGTTTTTTGAACTTCTTTTCTTTCTCTTTCTTCTATATTTTCCAAAAGGCTTGACTTATTCACTCCTGTGTTAATGATCTGGGCTTAAGTAACACTGTGCTTTGCAGAATAGATGGTGGAATTTCTTAAAACATAGAGGTGAAAAAGAATCCCAAGTGACAAAACTTTCTTCAGGGAGGTCTTCTCACTTAATTCATATTTCACCTCTCAGAGTTTGTATTGCTGGAATCACTGCTGTTCAAATTCTGTTAACATCATTCCGAGATATTGTTATGTTATGGGATAACCGGAATTGGAGCCTTTGGAGGTACCCATTGAGTTGTTAATGGATAATTATCTTAACAAACACACACAATTTGGTTTTATTTCAGTTTGGTAATTATGTTAACAACCACACAAAAGTCAGATTTATTTTGGTTTGCTAATTATCTTAAGAACAACACAGAAGTCAGTTTTATTTGGGTCTACAGGACTCTTGAGGGAAGAGAAATATACGATTTATGTATTAGATTTAAAGCTTATTATATTATATTATTTTCTTTTTTTTCTTTTGCCAAGTAGTTGCTAAAGCAACTAAGAAAAACATTTACATCTGTCTGTCACATAAACAAATACAAACATACACTAACACACAAACTCACACACAAACATTGCACTAATTTGTGGGCTAATCCACATGGAGCTCTGTTTCCATCTGTCCTGTTCGCCATCATTTGCTCCCTAGAGACTAAAATGGATGATCTGAAACTTGAGCTGGCCACAAACAAGGAGTGTATATTGGAGGTGGTGACCCTTTGAGAGCTGTATGCAATGAAATTTCATTTTGATGTATGCCAATTGGTGTACATTCAAAGTGACAATAAAGTTGTGGTTGTTGTTGTTATTGTTATTGTTATAGCTATTGTTGTTATTGTTATTATTATTATTATTATTATTATTATTATTATTATTATTATTATTATTATTATTATTATTATTATTATTATTATTATTATAGGGCAATTTCTACTCTCAAGATTTCCAAGTAAAAGAAAAACAGTGTAAATCTACCGGTAAAAAATAAATATAACAATAAATTGCTCTATTGTTATATTTATTTGTAACATTTACATTGTTTTTCTTCTAGAAGCACAAAGTACACTCTCCAATTTTCCAACACAATCACAATCTTGTACAAATGGGGGGAGATTTTGACTGATCCAAATATTCCCAGCAAACCTCTGGGGTTAAAAATAGACTTTAGCAGGACTTTAGCAGGATTTTCCAAATCATAGGCAATCCTTTTGATCAGGGCATGAAATAATCAAACTGGAAGTATGAAAGAATGGAAAATATGAGGTTAGTGGTTGATTATTTAATACAGGTGGATTACAAATGAATATAATTTAACAAGAGAGTATTTTAATACTCTAATATGCTCAGCCTAAGTTTATTTTTTTCCCCATGGTCTGTTTCTCTCTTCATTCTGTTCATGCTTTATATTTCTTTCTGTTTTCTGTTCTCACCACATATCAAAATGCCACTTCCAAGATTTTATCTAACTCAAGAAATTACTCAGCAAATGTTCTGCATCCCTAATTGTTGTTAATGTACTTTAAATGTGGTTGATTGGCAGCCTCTGGCTTGCCAGACAGTGACTAATCCTGATTTTTGATTAAGTGAGTACTAGACGAAGTGCGATTATGGAAAACAAGTGCAATTGTGAAGTAATTTAAACTAGGTGGCTATTTTTCTCTGTGCTTTCTGTATAAAATGGCTTCCTCTAGAATCTTGCATATAATATGACTCCTTAAAGCTTCAGCTATTCCAAAAATATACAGGATTCTATGTTATTCTCTACTTAAATGGTCATTTGCTCATACTCTTCGATACTTAGTTCCTTTGACTTAACTTTTTCCAACAGCTTGAAAAAGTCTCTGTATTTTTTATGATTATTATTATTATTTTGGACAAGGAGTTTGCCACTGCCTCCTTCCTAGAATTGAGAGAGTGAAAGACTGGCTCAAAGTCACCCATCTGATTTCCTTCCTACAGCAGGACGATGTTACTATCACCTCAAGCACTGCACTAAACAGGTTCTCACACATTTTAGTTCAAGAATATTATTTCTTTCTCTTAGACGTGCTTTGGCTAAACCAGGCACTTGGCATAGTGAGCAGGACGGCTGAACTGATACTATATATTACTACTACTACCAATATGAATATGCACTATGAAAAGCAAGAAGTCTATGTCATAAGTGTAATAGAACATCATATATGCTTTCAGTAACCATGCAACATGATATAAATTGGAAGAAATATCATACTCCATTGTCTAATTTCTGAAGAAATGAGTATAAATAAATGTACATCAGAATGATAATTGATTAAAATGTGGTTGAGAATGGTTTCATAAAAGCTACTGATAAGTTACTGTATATTAAAAAGCTTTTCCAGTTTTGTGCTTTCTATGCCACCATATATATACATATACATGCAGACACATATGAGAGAGATAAAGAGATAAATAGGACAATTACTTTGTGGCTCAGTAAAAGTATATTTTATGAAGGTGCCATATGCATACTAGAATCATCTAGACCAGTGGTTCCCAACCTTCCTAATGCTGCGACCCTTTAATAACAGTTCCTCATGTTGTGACCCCAACCCCCCTATCCAGCTGGCCGGGGGGTATCAAAAACTTGAACAAAAAAGAGGAAAAAATGTGAAAGTATAGGTAGTCCTCGACTTACAACAATTCGCTTAGTGACTGTTTGAAGTTACAACAGTACTGAAAAAGTGAATTATGATTATTTTTCACACTTATGATTGTTACAGCATCTCCAGGGTCATGTGATTTACATTCGGATGCTTGACAACTGATTCATACTTACGATGTTCACAGTGTCCCAGGGTCACGTGATCAATGACCAGGGGGCGTGGCCAGCTGATCACTCAGGTTGCAGAGTGCCTGTGGGGAGGAATCTGTGAGTCTCTGGGATGGGACTAGGGTGGGTGCCTTCCTTCCTTCCCTCCCTTCTCTCCCCTTGTTCCTTCCTTCCTTCTTTTCTTCCTTTCCTTCACCTCCCTCTTAGTCTCTTCCTCCTTCCCTCTCTCTCTCCCATTGTCCCTTCCTTCCTTGTTGCGATAAATGTTCATTTCTCCTTTAAGAAATCCTTTCTCTGTCTGGATGGGCTTCCCTTCCCCCCTTACAGGCTGTCAGCTGATAGCTGTACTAGGGGGGTGGAGAAAGAAGGGAATGAGTTTCGTTTCCTGAGAAAAACGTCAGGCTTTCAAGTGTATTGTTTAACTATCTGTGTACTGTAATTGGCTGTAAATCAGTAGGGTGACAATTTGTGGGAAGAAACCTTTGATGTGTAATAAAAAGGAGATGCCTGGCTTCTGTCTGGGCCTTCCACTATGAGACAAGCTCCAGTCTCTGTCATGATTCATGGGGGCCGGGTGACACCACGGACACACTTTTGCCACAAGTGGTGACCCCGACGTGATAACCCTGAGAGGTTATACGTCCCTGGACCCTCAGACTTACCGCCCGGACGTGGCCAAGCGTGCTTCATCAGTTCATTGCTGGACGAGGACTGATCCCTCGTACATAAGGGGGGTGATCTCTCAAAGGTACAGAAAATACATTTAAAGGAGCTCAGAGAGATAACCAGGAAGAATTATGTTTATTTTACAGCGATGAAGCTGACAGAAGGAGATTTAAGATCTCTCCTTGAATTTATTTGGAAACACATTCCTTTCTATCCTGAATCAGGCTGCCTTAAAGTTGAAACCTGGAGGAAAGTGGGGGAGTTTTTACATACAAATTCTAGGGCCTCTGCTTCCATTTTAACATTTTGGAGAGCAGTGTTAGAAGCTTTGAAGATACAAGAACAGTCCCTACTAAAAAGCCTACTGCAACCATCGTATTATAATGAAGTTCAACTTCTTCCCCCTGCCAGTGAAACTCCAGTAACAATTAAAAATCACAGCAGGGTTTCTCCTAGCAATATTGAGTCGTGTGATCCTCCAGCTCTAACTAAAACCAGTAATCTTATTCAGGAAACCTTACAGAATGCTTATGAGGCAGGAGAATTAAATGCAGATGAAATGGCAAATTTATACCCTGTAACTGTGGGCATGGATGCAAAAATTGATAATGAATTGGCCCCCCAAGAGATTTTGATGAAATTGGCTGTTGAAAATGCTAATGCAGACTGCAAAAGAGTTCTGCAACCCTTAATTGGCACTGGTCAAAAGACACTTGCAGATTTGATTCAAGCATGTAGAGTGGTAAGCAGTCACGTCTATCAAATGGAAAATTTGGCCGTGGCAATTAACAGGAAATTGTTTTTACTCCAGCTATGATTTTGGCTGAAATTACACATCGTGGCCGCACGATGGCGCCAGATCACTGGAATTGAATTTGCAGTTATTTTTATCCCATTTTCCTTACAGATCCATGATTTTTGGCCATAAAAAAATTACCTTTTTCTTATATCTCTCCTAGTTTGGATGAGACTTTGTTGAAACTATTTTTGACATTGCAAAAATTTATTGAGACAAGATATTGTCATTATTTTATTGCACATATCCGGAGTCATCAACATTTTCCAGGAATTCTCAGTGAAGGGAATTCCCAGGCGGATATGGCGACACAAGTTATGACTATGCAACAACCCACTCCCTGGGATAGTCATAGCTATTTTCATCAAAACGGTAGGGCTTTGGCTAAACAATTTGGCATAACCCCCAGGGAGGCAGCAGCTATCATTCAACAGTGCCCCAACTGTTCACAACAAGGACTGTCTATTCCAATGGGCATGAATCCGCGTGGACTTGAGACATGTCAAATTTGGCAAATGGACGTTACCCAATATGCATCTTTTAATCCATGGAAATATATACATGTGACTATTGATACATATTCTGGGTTCATCTTTGCTACTCCACAGCGTGGAGAGGCAACTAAACATGTCATCAATCATTGTATTTGAACTTTTAGCACTCTGGGTACTCCTAAAGAATTAAAGACTGATAATGGACCTGCATATTGTAGTCACGCCTTTGCTCAGTTCTGCAATCGGTGGGACATTATTCATAAATTTGGCATTCCTTAAATTCACAGGGGCAAGCAATAGTGGAATGGGCCAATTCCACTCTTAAACACATGCTTGACAAATTAAAAACAAAAAATGGGGGAAATACCCCCGGACTACCTGGAGTGCAAAATCATCTTAATTTGGCTTTATACACTCTTAATTTTCTAAACCTTACTAACACACCACCTAATACAGCTGCCAGCAGACATTTTTCTCCCCTTCCAGCTGCAGCAACCATGGTTCGACCGCTAGTTTGGTATCATAAACTACCAGACCCCCAATGGAAAGGACCAGCTGAACTTATTACCTGGGGTCGTGGATATGCTGCGGTGCAACATGAAGGCAATACGATATGGGTTCCTGGCCGCAATATTCACCCTTACAGTGTACAGCCAAAAGATTGCAAAGACTCTGGTGAGCCCAAAGTGGACGGACAATGAATTTTGGAAGGACATAAAAAAAGTTAGTGCCTTAACAAACCATACTGACTGTTGGATGTGTATGCTGTCACCATCGGATGCCAGTCAAGGACTTTCTTTAGTTGGACTTCATTGGAACAACACTGGAGCCAGCGAAAGTTTTGTAAATATTAATGTGGTAGGAAATTATACGCTGCCACTTAGGCTTTATTATGTAGATTTTGCATTAGTGTGTTTTAATTTTTCTAAGGGAATTATCCTTTTAGGTATATATCCCTCTTGTAATATCACCTTTAATATGCCTGATAATTGTGTTCAAGGTAATAACAAAGTGTATGTAAAATGTGATGATGGAGAGTACAATGCAAGTGTATTGGGTTTGTAGCTATTTGAATGGCGCACAGAATTGGACTGCAGCCAATGACATTGATGGCTGTTGAAATGCTTAATGAAGAACAAGGACAAATCCCTCCACCAATATCCAGAGATCATAAGCATTGGGGATATTTGGGATGCATTCTGGTCTTGGTTACCAAATTTTCAATGGTTTAGAAATTTGATAAGTATTATTTTGTATTATTATATTATTCCATTGTAGATGCTTTTATATACAATGTTTGCCTGGTATTTTTGCACTTATGTAATCCTTTATACCAAAGAACAAATTGTCTCAACAAGTGAACATTATTCAACAAGGATTCGAGCGGATGCCAATGGATAAACAGCCACCTCAGTTGAATGAAATCGAATCCATGGACTGAAAGCCCTTGCTTCTAAACAAAAAAGGATGAGATGTTGCGATAAATGTTCATTTCTCCTTTAAGAAATCCTTTCTCTGTCTGGATGGGCTTCCCTTTCCCCCCCTTACAGGCTGTCAGCTAATAGCTGTACTAGGGGGGTGGAGAAAGAAGGGAATGAGTTTCATTTCCTGAGAAAAATGTCAAGCTTTCAAGTGTATTGTTTAACTATCTGTGTACTGTAATTGGCTGTAAATCAGTAGGGTGACAATTTGTGGGAAGAAACCTTTGATGTGTAATAAAAAGGAGATGCCTGGCTTCTGTCTGGGCCTTCCACTATGAGACAAGCTCCAGTCTCTGTCATGATTCATGGTGGCCGGGTGATACCACGGACACACTTTCGCCACACTTCCTTCTTTCCTTCCTTTCCTTCACCTCCTTCTTAATCTCTTCCTCCTTCCCTCTCTCTCTCCCCTTGTCCCTCCCTACCTTCCTTCCTTCCTTTATTCCCTCTTTGTCCCTTCCTTCCCTCCCTTCCATTGTTCCTTCCTTCCTTCCATCTCTCATTGTCCCTTACTTCCCTCCCTCTTTGTCCCTTACTTCCTCCCCCCTCCGTGCCCAGGAAGGGAGAAGGGGAGGCAGATAGGCTGCCAGCATGGCTGGTGACTTTGTTGCCGGTGGCCATGGTGACATGCCAAACCTGCCTGTGCACAGGCAGAGGCAGAGGAGAGCTCTGCCGAGCTCACTTGCTCAGCTTCACAAAAAACATGCCACTTGCTAAGTTAGTAGAAGCTCCAGGATCAGCGCCGGGCTACAGCTGATTCGTGCTTCTGCTAAATTAGCAAGCAGCATGTTTTCTAGCAAAGCTTGAGAAAGTTTGCTGGGCAGGGGCCAAGGAGAGCTGCTACAGCTGATCTGCTTCTGGGCTGCTCTACAGAAGCACGGATCAGCTGTAGAGGCTCACCCCAATCCTGTACAAGAGGGAAGGAAGGAAGAAGAGAAGGGACAAGGGGAAAGAGGGAGGGAAGGAGGGACAAAGAGGGAGGCGAAGGAAAGGAAAGAAGGAAGGAAGGAAGGGACAATGGGAGAGGGAGGGAAGGAGGAAGAGACCAAGAGGGAGGGAAGGAAATGAAGTTCCAGCCAGTAGAGGCTTGGCAGCCTGGCTGCTGAGGAACAGAAGAGCACAAAGACAAGGAGAAGAAGGTAGCGGTTTTTTCCCAAGGGGGGCTCCTTTTCTCCACCCCTTCCCTGGGTTTGTGGGGAATTTCTCATCACCAATGCTTACAGGTGCTCCTTCGAGCCCGCCATGAGCTTTCTCACCCCCTTTGCTTCCCCCCCATTTTCATGAGGATTGTGGTGCCCTTGGGAAGCCAATCGTACTTTAAAGCTTAGGAGAGGAGGAGTCGAGGACAGACGGGGTGGGAAAGGAGACCGGCAGCCATTGCCAGACCTCCTGGCTGACAAGCACAAGTTTGGGGGTCGCCAGCTGACAGGGGTAGGAGTTGGGTGCTATGGTGGCCTCCCCTTCGCTGACCTGTGTGCACAAGAAGAAGTCAATCCGGTTGCTGCACAACGAGTCTCTGGGGAGGGCGGGGCCTTGCTCTGTGCCTGCGCTCTTCATGTGCCCCCTGCAGGGCACATTTGGTAGAGTCTGTGCAGACTGCCGCCAAGCAGCATATTTTCCACAAACAAGTGAGGTGGAGTGAAGGGGGGGAGGGAGAGAAGGCAGTTGACAAGCCCTGCCTAAGACCATCAGAAATATGTGTTTTCCAATGGTCTTAGGCAACCCCTGTGAAAGGCTCGTGCGACCCCCAAAAGGGTGTGACCCACAGGTTGAGAACCGCTGATCTAGACAATATCAGTACATTTTTTGAGGGTGAGGGGCTTTCAGTTAAAGGAATATGACATTTTCTTCTATATTTATATTACTGTATTGAATGTTTCCTTCTTGTTTACTTGCCTTATTTGTGGATATTTGTTGTCCACATTATGCTTTACAGTTATAGTTACTATTTTGCTATGCTTTACTCGAAGTCTTTAAACATTTACCTAATTTCTGTGGGTATTACATATATCAAACAGCACAAATCCTTCAAGAGCCTTTCTAATGCTTGCTCCATCTGGAGAAGTTCAGGACTCTGAGATGGGAATCAAAAGTGTGAGACTTACACAGAGAACAAGAGCTTTCGAGTTATGTAAAGATTCCACACCTCCTTTATTCAGAAAGCAGGAGGTGGGGAAAAAGTTAGCTCAAATGAGCTCTAAACATTTAGACTTTTTTAAAATATGGAGAAATCAAAAGATTTTACTAAATTCCTCAAAATACCATGTTCATTTGCATTAACACTACTCTGCTTCAATGTTATGGCATATGATTACCCATACTGTAACACAGAATCTTATTCTGAATTAATAAAATAACTATATCTTTTTTTTGCTCCCACAGTAATATCATATGGTTTTATTGTGTAACTATTGGCAACTGACTAGGTTTCTATCGGTTTCAAGCTTTCTCCTACCTGTGGCAGGTAGAAATAGAAGTTGGGATTTTTTAAAAGTGGAGATGAAAGAGAATCAGAAATGATGAAATATGTGCCAGGGAGGTCTTCTCACTTGACTCAGGTTTCACCTCTCACAATTCACACTGCAGCCCCCCATTCTGTTAACAATCTGAAATATTATTATTCTATAGGATTGTGATAACTGGTCCTAGGATTATGTGTTTTTAGTGGCTAATTATGTTAAATACACAGGAGTCAATTTTATTTGTTTGCTAACTATATTAATAAACACAAATAAGTCATTTCATTTTGGTGTAGAAGTCTCTTGAGAGAAACAAAACAAAGATTAATAAACATTCAGAATAGAAATCTTCCATTATGTTAACAATATGAAATATTATTATTCTATAGGATTGTGATAACTGGTCCAGGGATAGCTGTTGTGTTCTTAATTGCCAATTATCTTAATGTACACACAGGAGGGAGTTTTATTTATGTTTGCTAACTATATTAATAACTACAAGTAAATCAGTTTCATTTTGGTATAGAAGTCTCTTGAGAGAAACACAACAAAAAGATTAATAAACATTCAGATTAGAAATCTTTATGACTGCAGATAAAGGTTTCACTCCATGAAAATTAGTGGGACAGCATTGAGTTAGTAGGATATTTAACACTCTTAACAGCATAGAAGATAATATCTATAGAAATAAATAAGTCAGTTATAAATTGAAAATTTAACAGAAAGGATATTTCCCTCTTTTATGGAGCAAACTGGTATTTATTTTAAAATGCCTTATGTGTTGTATCTCAGGGTTGACTTTATAACTTTTTTGCAGGAAGATAATTTAAGAGAATAATTGCATAAGATAGTTTTTTTGATATAATAGAATAAGTTAAGTTGTTTTAAGGATAACAACAAATGATTTTAATATACTTTTTCAGAAATTGAACCTCAAACAGCAGATTTAAAACATTATGAAACAGAAGACAATTTCGAGAGATTTATGTGTAGCTAGTAAACAATGAATTAATTACATATGTTGTTACCTTTCCACGTGATAATTATAAAGAATAAAAGACAGTTATAATATCAAATCCGCAGTTAGGTTGTAAGTAGTTTTATCATTTTTTATTTAACAATATGCCATTAAATACATGTTCAAGAATGTTGTTTATTAGTTTAGTAGTTTAAAGGCTTTGTATTCTATTGTTTAGCCTAAAATCTGCTAGAGAAATTGAGAAAGATATGTCTATATCATTTACGTAAAGACTTCCAAATGCAGACAAATGCAAATTCAGAGAGCAATTAAACAAGTAGGAAATTTCTGCTCTCAAGATTTCCAAGTAAAATACTTAGCAAATTAATTCATTATTTATTTGCTAGATTTACATTGCCTTTCTTCTAAAAGCACAAAGCATCATACACTGGAATTGTCCAATTTTCCAACAGTACCACAATTCTGTAGGAAAAGTGAGACATTACAATGGGTCCAATTATTCTGAATAATCTATCACTGATGAAAATAGACCTGAAGAAGGTTTTTCTATTCCTAGGCAATTGATCAGTCCATGAAGTAACAGAACTGAAAAAAGGAAAGAAGAAAAGACGTGAAGTTGGTGGTTGGTTCTTTAGTACAGTTGGATTGAAATTTGCAATCCCCACTGTACATCTGTGGTTCATGCTCAGATTCCTCTGGTCATTCTGTCCATTTTTACATTTCTTGATGTTTTTTACTCTTAACACATAAATAATAGTTCCCAAATGTTATCTAACTACTTCTCCCTCATCTGCTTCCTTGCAGTTATACCAGCTTTTTTGTAAATGAAATATGGAGCACCAAACCTGAAAATTAGATCAATTGTAGGAAAATTAGCCTTACCAAAGAAATTTCAAATCTCCCTGGATATGAATAAAAGAAATGATAATATTTATAAATGTTGTTTTATTGTTAAACATTACAGCATTATTATTGAAAATGTGGGTCCACATTGCTGAAAGAAATACTGAGATGTCAGAGTTCATAGTTCTAATAGGCTGCATCTCACTTTGTGGCCAAATTCTCCTGGAGAAAATAGAGGTTTCCACTTGAGAGGAAACTGTTTTTTTTCTCCCCAAATTGGACTATCATTTTCCTTTCCATTGTCGTAGAAGAGGATTTATTTATTCATTTGGTCTATATCTGATTTCTTTAAAAAAATATTTTCCAGTATATTGTATTTATTACGTATAATACTACCTAATGAATGTCAAGTAAGAGTTATGTTGTAGGTAATTTTTCTTTTCCTTAATGAATTAACTACATATTTAACATTGGTACCTTTTGCACATGACAATTATGAAGAATAAAAAATAGTTATAATATACAGAAATTTGGACCAAGTTTTCATACATAAGCTGACCACTAAGTCACCTGAATTAGCATTGGCAAATTCATCTCATAATCTATTTCTATAGGAAAAAGAAATGCATGGTAAGATTCCTAAATATTTTTATTTCTCTGTTTTTAAACAAGTTAAGTATCATTGTTGAAAATGTGCTTATATGGCATTCGACATTGTTAAAAGAAATTCTGAGATGTCATACTTCAAAGGTGCAGTAGGTTGTGTCTCACTTTCTGTCCAAACTCTACTGGAGACATTTTTGGTTTTTATTGTATGGGAGACTCCCTTTTCAAACTGAATGATCATTTCCTTCTGATTGCTGTATAAGGGGATTTATTAGTTTATTTTGTTAATATATAAGATCCTTTGATTAAATGTATTTTACAGTGGTATATTTGTGTGCTTATCACCAAGTGAATATCAAAATAGCAGTTATGTTGAAACTTAAGTTCTCAAAATGTGTGCTCTCAAAATTTCCACGTAAGAGATATAGCAAATTATTGTTATATTTATTGGCTAGATTTACATTGTCTGTCTTCTAGAAGCACAATGCACCATATATTGGAATTTTCCAATTTTCCAAAACTACCGCAATCCTGTAGGAATGCAAACACATTATGATGAGTCCAATTATTCTGAAAATCTTTCATTGATGGAAATAGACCTGAACCAACTTTGTTCTACTCCTAGACAATGCGTTTGATCACTACATGAGATAACACAACTGAAAAGAGGAAAGAAGAAAATGTGATGTTGGTCATTGGTCCTTTAGTAAAGCTGGGTAAAAATAGAAAAGAGTGTTCTCTAATATCCCCATCCTAAAAGTTGATTTTCCATGCTCTGATCCTCTATTCATTCTGTCCATGATTTACATTTCTTGATGTTTCCTGTTTCTCCATATATCAAAATGCCGCCACCAAAATTTTATCTAACTGAATTTCCCTCCTTTCATTCCTTGCAGTTATGCCAGCTTTGACATAAATGAACATGGAGAATCAAACTACAGTGCCTTATTTTCTGCTTCTGGAATTTTCAAAAAATCGGCATCTGCAGTTTTTACATTTCTTCTTCTTCTTTGTGTTATATCTTGCAACTGTAACAACAAATCTTCTCATCATCTCTGCAGTTATTTTTGACCATCGACTGCACAGCCCCATGTATTTCTTTCTCATGAATTTAGCTCTGCAGGATGTGGGCATTGTTTCAGTCATTGTCCCCAAATCCATGATAAATTCTCTCATGGATACCAGACACATTTCTTACTTTGGTTGTGTTGCTCAATATTTTCTCTTTCTCTCCTTTGAAGCTTCTGATTTATCCCTCCTGACAGTCATGGCATATGATCGGTATGTTGCCATTTGTCATCCATTGCACTATGAAATGGTGATGAATTGGAAATACTGTACTGAAATCATAATTCTAGTGTGGGTTACAGGTCTCCTCTATGGAATGTTGCATACTACTGGCACTTTTTCCATCCTTTTTTGTTCTAATGTTGTTGATCAATTCTTCTGTGAAATTCCACAATTACTAAAACTATCCTGCTCTGGATTAAATCTACTTGAGTTTGGAATTCTTGTGGTTAGTTTCATTGTTGGATTAGGTTGTTTTACTTTTATAATTGTATCATATGCAGTGATCTTCAAGGCAGTGTTTAGAATCCCTTCTGAACAAGGAAGACAAAAAGCCTTATCCACTTGTATTCCGCACCTCACAATAGTGTTTATCTTATTATTAAGTGGATGCCTTGCCAATCTGAGACCTGCCACTAATACTCCGTCTTACATAGATTTTGGGTTGACTGTTCTGTATGCCCTCCTTCCACCTCTGTTCAATCCAATCATCTATAGCATGAGAAATAAGAATATCAAATGTGTCCTTTCTCAACTGTGGAGATTTTGATAAATTCTTTTAATATTATTTATATTCTATTCACCATAATTTTCCCTAATTCTGTGAATAAAAGAATATAGTAGAAAGGAATCTCTGCAGTTGTTTTTGGCCATCGACTGCACAGCCCCATGTATTTCTTTCTCATGAATTTCATTGTTGAAATTGGTTGTTTTACTTTTATAGTTGTATCTTATGCATTGATATTTAAGGCAGTGTTTAGAATCCCTTCTGAACAAGGAAGGCAAAAAGCCTTATCTACCTGTATTCCCCACCTCACAGTAGTGTCTATATTATTATTAAATGGATGCCTTGCCTATCTGAGACCTGCCTCTAACACCATCTTACTTAGATATGGGGTTGACTGTTCTATATGCCCTCCTTCCACCTCTGTTCAATCCAATCATCTATAGCATGAGAAATAAGAATATCAAATGTGTCCTTTCTCAACTGTGGAGATGTTTATAAATTCTTTTAATATTGTTTATATTCTATTCACCATAATTTTTCCCTGCTTCTGTGAATAAAAGAACATGGTAGAAAGGGATAGTTTGGATGCAGCAAATATCAGGTTCTCAAACAAGAAGAACCTAGCACTATATATGTTGCTTTACAAATGCCCCTAATTTCTATCAACACCTTTTACAGTTTCTAAATATGGATGATGGCAGCTTTGGCATTCCACATGCTGACAATTCCTGTTGTTTAGTAAAGTGAGATACAGAGTGTACAATTGGTGGTGTGAGAAGTTTTATATCTGTCAAGCCCCTGGGCTTGACACTAAATGCTGGGGGAAACAGCCAGCAGCCAGATGACGTCGGTACGTGTGCCTCCCAACCACCAAAAACCAGATGGGTGTCAGCAAGGTCGCCATGCCTCACCAGATGCCGGAGGGGCCACCTCGCATCATGGCCGCCTTTTCCTGCTCACTGAGAATCGAGGGGAAGTCCCAGAGGCCAGCTGAGCAGCAGAGGCGGCCAGCTGGGCATCGGGGGAGGTCGTCTCTTGCTGCGGCCTTGTCTTCTTTCTCGCTGAGAGCTGGGGGAAATCCTGGAGGCCAGCCGAGCAGCGTTGGCGATCAGCTGAGCGTTGGGGGAAGGCCGTCTCTCACCGCGGCCACATCTTCCTTTCATTCAGTCAGAGCCAGAGGGAGCTTCCTGGAGACAAGCTGTGTGGCGGAGGCAATCAGCTGTGCATCAGGCAGGCCATTTCTCACCACAGCCGCCTCCCCTGTGCTGCCAGCAGCTAGGGAAGAGTGCTGGTTGCCGTGTAGAGCTGCCTCCCGGGGGAACTTCCTGGTTGCCAGCTGGGACAGCTGGGTCTGCGGAGGCCATGTGGCTATGCTGATGCCTTCAAAGGGGGAAAGGATAGACACTGAGCTACAGCTTTTAACTACATGGACCAGATGCTGGATTGCTGACTGGAGTGGGGTTGGAGGGTTGGGCACATCTATGTAAAGCACTGGGAGCAAACCACTCCCAGTGCAGACTTTCATTTTGCACGCATTAAATTTTTGCTGGTCACTTTGTTCCTGTGTTTTGGAGTTTGTCGGCAGCAGACAGAAGACAACTGACAGTAAGTCAGCACTCACTATTTTCCTGTTCCCCTCCTATTGCCTGCCACCTTTGTGCTCTTACGATGACGGTGGAGGGTGCACAGGAGGCTCCTCTGGTGGCAGATGAGGCTGACCCGGTTGGAGCAACAGGGTCTGAACCTGAGGCCCAGGAGGTACAGCCGGCAGTCAGGCCCAAGGTGGTGGAACCACGGCCTGCAGCTCCTGCAGGTGAGATCCAGGGGGCTGGGGTTCCTGAGGCACCAGGGCAGTGGTGGCATAGTCCAGCACTGGCCAATATGGAGTCTAGATGGACATATACCCCGGGGCTTAGGGCCCTTTGATGGAATGGAGGGAGAGGTGGCTGATGGAAGAGGATGATGAGGAGTGGAGCTATTCCACCGCTCCCGGACAATATACTATGGAGGTTTTGAGGGACTGGTTTGGAGAGGCTGGGTACCAAGACACCTCCTCATGACCAAGATGGATGGCAACAAGAGAGGACACCACATGGCATTGGATGGAGGTGCCAGCGAGTCATCCCAATTTGGCCCAGTTCTGTCTGGCCAGCCCATGACTGCGAGGCCCTACTGCTCCAGACGTCTCCATGGTAGGAGGGCCCAGTCTTGGTGCACCACACCCTGTTGAGAGGAGCTCCAACCAGCACGGTGTGGGACTCAGTACCCAGGGATTAACGCCAATGGCCGATGCAGTACATGGATCGGGTCAGCCAATGGGACCCTGGGGTCAGGGGATGGTGTGGGGTCCACCACCTATACCTGTCACATTCGATGGGCACCTGGACCAGCTGGTGATGTTTTTGAGCCACATACTAAGCCACCTGGACTGGTATGCCTGTCTCTACCCATCCCAGTGGTCCATGGTGGTGGTGGTTATGGTAGGGTTGCAAGGTGAGGCAGCAGCGTGGGCAGCAGATTTGTACAGCGACCACGCCCGGGAGCTGGCCGATGCTGGGCTGTTCTTGGATGCATTGTGGCCCCATTTTGAAGACACCTCCCGGGTCCAGTGGGCTAAGGCGGAGATGCTGGCCAGCTTGCAATTGATTATGTCAGTGACTTTTGCTGGGTGGCTGGGTAGCTGCACTCCTGGCCAGAATGCCTGCTTGTCCACCATTTCTGGGCAGGGCTGGACTGGGAGTTGCACCAGGCCTGTGTGTTTTGGAGGGTTCCCAGCTGTCTTCAGGACTGGTTTCAGGTGGTCATAGACCTGGACACCGGTCTACAGGAGTTCCGGAGGAAGGAAGAGGATACGGCCATACAAAAAAGGTTGGTGGAGAAGTCACAGGAGGAGGGGTGAAGGGTCCAGCCAGTGGGTCTGGACTCCTCTGGCCCTTCTGCCAAGGTACCCTTTCGCTGTTTCCGGTGTAACCAGCTGGGGCACAGGGCAGCGGACTGTCTAGTTCCGAGCTTGCTGGTTTCTTCCTCAACTCCTGGAAAGCCCACTCCCAAAAGGATGCCCGACAAGTTAAGGGCGGCGCAGCAGCCAGAGGAGGTCGTTTCCTGACAGTTGTTCCCAGTGGTAGAGGAGGAGGCCACAACAGCAACAAGATACCGTCTGGCGGCTGACAACAGTGAGGACGAAGTAGCCAATGATCCCATGGTGAGTGAGCAGATTATGCCTTTCATTCTACTGGTCACATTGACCCTCAGACAGGGCAATGGAGGGGTTATGAAGCCCTCATTGATTCCGGGTGCACCTGTTGCCTGATGAACAAAGGGGTGGCTGCAGAGAATGGAATCAGGGTGCAGCGGCTAGCTCACCCTATCTGGTTTGAACAAGTGGATGGGTCCCTGTTGGGAGGGGCACCAGCTATTCTCATAACAGAACCCGTCCGGCTGGAGATGGGTACTCATTGGGAGATCCTCTGGATCATAGTTGTCCCGTCCATGACTGAGGCAGTGATTCTGGCCTGGCTAGACAAATGGGGCCCAATGATATGGTGGGAAGGGAGATACCGGAGGCTATGTATCAGTGTGGGTCCCCAGGTCCCTGGCCAGGATTCTGAGGAATGGGGGGTGGAGAGTAGGGAAAGGGAGGCAGACCTGACAGAATCCTGGGAAGAAGCTCCCTTCCTGGCGGTGTACAATGATCTTGCTGAGGTCTTCAGTGAGTAGGAGTGCAATGTTCTTCCACCCCATTGCGCCACTTACTGCGCAATTGATTTTATGCCGGGGGCCAAACTGCCCAAACCCCGGATGTATGCCATGATACCCAGGGAATTGGAGGAGCTGAATTGTTACATCGACCAGAACCTGGCCCGAGGCTTCATCCAACCAGCTTGTTCATGGATAGTCACTCCAGTTCTGTTTAAGGAGAAAAAGGATGGGACCCTTTGGCTCTATGTAGCTTCTGAGGAATTAACACAGTTTGCATAGAACATCTATACCTGCTCCCGTTGATGAAAGATCTCTTGGCATACTTAGGTACAGGATGTGTGTTCACAAGATTAGACCTACAGGAGGCCTATTATAGGGTCTGTATAAAGCATGGTGATGAGTGGAAGATGGCGTTTAACTGCCCACTTGGCAGTTACCAATTCTGGATGATGCTGTTTGGTCTGCAGGGTCCCCCTGCAGTGTTTATGCAACTGATTAAGCAGGTGTTGCACGAACACTTATACGGCGGGGTCCTTGTATATTTGGACAATATCCTCATATATACGATCACCTTGGAGGAACATGTCCACCTGGTGCAGCAGGTACTGAGAAAACTGCTAGATGCCCACCTATTTGTGAAGCTCTCCAAATGTGAGTTTCACTAGGCCCGGTTGGATTACCTGGGGTATAGAATATCAGGGGTCAGTATGGAAATGGATCCCTGCAAGGTGAGAGCAGTGTTGGACTGGCAGGTGCCTTGCACTCATTACCAGTTGCAGAGTTTCCTGGGATTCACCAATTTTTATAGGCAATTCATCCCCTCCTTTGCCATGATAGCCCTTCCCCTGACTGATCTACTACGTACAAAACACATAGCGAGTAAGCCACGGCCCGGACAACCACTGGAGTGGATCATGGCCTGCCAGAAAGCGTTTGAGGACCTGAAAGCCCTGTTCACCAGAGAAATGGTCTTACTCCACCCAAAACCTGAGAATCCCTTTGTAGTACAAACCGATGTCAGTGACATAGCTGTGGAGGCAGTGCTGCTACAACTCATCAGCCAGAGGGTGTTGCAGCCATGTGCATACATGTCATGGAAGTTTCCAGCAGCTGAGCAGGCATGGGCCATTTGGGAGAAAGAGGTGTTTGCAGTACGATGGGCTCTCTTGACATGGAGGCATTTGCTGGAGGAGGCAACCAAGCTGTTAGAGGTGTGAATAGACCATAAGAACCTCGAAACCCTACAAACACCGAAACGCCTCTCACCCAAGCACGTCCGGTGGGCACAGTACTTCCATCACTTCCAGTTCACCCTGAAGTATGTGCCAGGAGAAAAGAACTTCCTGGCTGAAGCGTTGTGCATGCCTCTGTACCATAGCAGGTGGGAGGAGGTAGTGCAAGCAATTATGCCTCCCCACCAACCGAGCATAGCTCGAGCGATTCCTCGCCGACTGGTGGATGATCTGAACCAGGAGCTACAAGCAGCAGTCTGGAACGATCCCTGCTTAAGGGACCACCTAGGCGTCTTGACATGGAGGGAAGGGCTGGCCTGGAAAAGCAACAAAATGTATGTCCCAGAAGTTCTGAGGCAAATGGTTCTTCAATGGTGCCATGACACTAAGCAGGCGGGCCATTTTGGCTTCCTGAAAATGTTGCACCTGGTGAGGCGTCAATTCTGGTGAACTCAGGAGAAGGTGGATGTGAAGGCCTATGTGAAAGGCTGCCACGTCTGTGCCACCACCAAGTCCCGATCAGGAAAGCCCCTAGGCTTATTACAAAAGGTAGCAGACCCAACCCAACCATGGGAGGATATCACCATGGATTTTATAGTAGAGTTGCCAGAGAACCGAGGTTACACTGTTATCTGAACCGTGATTGACCTGTTCTCAAAACAAGCCCATTTTATCCCATGCAAGGGATTACCATCGGCCCGGCGGCTGGCCAGGTTGTTCATCGAACATGTCTACCATCCCCATGGTGTGCCCCAGTGCATTATATCGGATCGGGGGGTGCAGTTTACAGCACGGTTCTGGCAGGAGTTTATCCAGTATATAGGATCATCCCAAGGTCTCAGCTCGGCCTACCACCCCAGTACCAATGGAGCGGC
This sequence comes from Bothrops alternatus, assembly GCA_034064705.1. Taxonomy (NCBI): domain Eukaryota; kingdom Metazoa; phylum Chordata; class Lepidosauria; order Squamata; family Viperidae; genus Bothrops; species Bothrops alternatus. The sequence continues at coordinate 1,043,865 of JARGCV010000156.1, read as the reverse complement.
TGAGTGGGCAAATGCCATGTTGGAATGCTACTTACGCAGCTATGTCTCCTACCAGCAAACGGACTGGGCGGATTTGTTACCGTTTGCCGAAGTACCCTAAAACAACTCAGTTCATAGCAGCACGAGGTTTGCTCCTTTTTGGGTGGTGCATGGGGTGGAGTTCGTCCATATCCCTGAGTGGCCCCAGGGGACCCCTTTACCATGCACACACCAGGAGTGGATGGAGTGATTGGAAGGCCTATGGGGAATGATAAAAGAAGCATTAGTGAAAGCGGAGGCAGAAACAAAAGCACAGGCCGATAAGAAAAGGGCAGAGCACAAACCTTTCCAGGTGGGCGTTTGGGTGTACCTGTCTACCAAATACCTATGTTTGGGGGTGCCTTGTAAGAAGCTAGGCCCCAAGTACGTAGGTCCCTTCCAAGTGGTTCAGGTCATCAACCCAGTAACTGTAAGGTTGCGACTGCCCCGGGCCTTTGGGAAGGTGCACACTGTGTATCATGGAAGCCTGCTGAAATTGGTGAAGGGGATCCCACATGGGCCTGTAAGCAAGCCACCGGAGTCAGTCTCCAGCGACCAGTACAAGATACAGGAAATTCTGGATTCCCGTGTCCACCACGGACGGGTCCAATATCTGATTCGGTGGAAGGGGTACCCCCTCTCAGAGGCATCATGGGTAAGTAGGGGGGATGTCCCCATCCCACGGCTAGTATGGGCATTCCATTGCCAACACCCAGGGAAGCCGGGGGACAGGCCTGCGGAAGGGTCCAACAGTCTTGTTGTACGCTCACCCACGTCTTTTTGCCTTTTAGGTGTGGCCCTGGTAGGAGGGGCCACCTGTCAAGCCCCTGGGCATGACACTAACTGGTGGGGGAAGCAGCCAGCAGCCAGCCGACATTGGTACACCGACCCCATGTGCCTCCCAACTGCTGAAAACCAGCTGGGCGTCGGCGAGGCCACCATGCCTCACCAGACACTGGAGGGGCCGCCTCACATCGCAACTACCTCTTTCTGCTCACCGAGAGCCAGGGGTAAAACCCAGATAAAACTCAGAAGCCAGCTGAGTGGTGGAGGTGACCAGCTGGGCCTCGGGGGAGGTCATCTCTTGCCGCAGCCTTATCTTCCTTCTCACTGAGAGCCGGGGAAGTCCCAGAGGCCAGCTGACCAGCAGCAGCGATCAGCTGGGCATGGGGAAAGGCAGTCTCTTGCTTCATCTTCCTTCCATTCCATCAGAGCCAGGGGGCCTTCCTGGGGACAAGCTGGGTAGCGGAGGCAATCAGCTGAGTGTCGGGCAGGCCATTTCTCACTGCGGCCACCTCCCTTGTGCTGCCAGCAGCTGGGGAAGAATGCCAGTTGCCACATAGAGCTGCCTCCCAGGGGAACTGCCTGGTTGCTAGCTGGGACAGCTGGGTCTGTGGAGGCCATGCGGCTACGCTGATGCCTTCGGTGGGGAGAGGGACAGACACTGAGCTATGGCTTTTAACTACAAGGACTGGATGCTGGATTGCTGATTGGGGTGGGGTTGGAGGGCGGGGAGCACTGTGTAAAGCACTGGGAGCAAACCACTGCCGGTGCTGACTTTCATTTTGCATGCATTAAATTTTTGCTGGTCACTTTTTTCCTGTGTTTTGGAGTTTGTCGGCAGCAGACAGAGGACAACTGACAATATCAAAATATATTTTATTCTTTATACTATTTACATCTTCCCTTAAAACATTAACAGAATGTTTTGAGAATCAATGTTTCCACTAGATAATTGACACATAACTAACAGTTGAAACTAAATAAAAAATAATAATAAAAATATTTTGGTTATTTTTTTTGGGGGGGGGGACTTTTTTTCCAAACTTCTTTAATCCACTGAATAAGTTCCCCAAACCTAATCCACATATCAAAAGACAAGATCTATAAGCACAAATAGAATTAATTAAATTAGGTCTCCCAGCAGAATTACATGTTCATAAGAATAAACATCATAGATTATATACCTACACACACACACACAATCGCACACAACACTCAAGTGTCACCCTAGAATCAGCAAATAGACATTTCCACACCTCAGACAAACTCCCCTATAAATGTATATCATTGTACCCCATTTCTCTGCAGCTGCCCCTACAGCCAAACTCTTTGCTTTAAGAAATAAATATTTCTCCTTTCTTCAAAGATGTCTGGATTTCATTTTCATTTATTCTTGAGCAAAACTGGCTCAGGTTTGAACTCCAAATTATGCTTCTGACAGAGGAAAAACTGAAATACAGAGGAGGTTTAAATAATGTGGTCTATTTTCCCCCATGCTTTCTTATGTGAAATGTCTTCTTTTTAATACTGGTCCACAATGTTGTTACCTAAAGCTTCAGCATTTCTAAAAGTATATAAGTCTCTATAACACTTCTGACCTGAAATGGTCATTTTCTCATAAACTTTTATATTTTCTCTTTTCAGTCAACCTCAAGTCCTGGCAACTGCCTCAAAAAGATCCTATATTTTTTCCCTGGCAACTTTAATTTTAAAAGAGGTTTGCTATTGCCTCCTTTCAAGGGCTGTTAGAGAGGGATTGGCCCAAAGTCACACAGCTGGCAACATTCCTAAGGGGGAATAGAAGTTCCAGTCTTCTGGTTTCTAGCTTGTTGCCTTAACTTCTGCATCAGATTGGTTTTCAGTTTCTTTAGCTTAGAATATTTCTTTTCTTTAGAAATACTTTGGCAGGCCTTCCAGTTTGGTGTCATAGTGATATGGATGCAGAAAGGAAGGGCTCTGCTTTCCATGTCTGATTTCACCCTGCTGGGGCCCCTAAAAAGGCTTAAAGTCGCCCCAGAGAGGTGATGATGAAATAGAGGTCCCTCATTGATCATGGAGAGATGGCATTCAATCCATTTGATCTGAGGAAAGCCCTCCAAACCAGCAGGGGAAAGGCTGGCTGCATTCTGGCAGCAAGCTTCCAGCTACTGACAATTGAAGAAACAAAGCACTAATTAGCACAGGGCTTTTAAACTGGTGGTACATGTACCACCACTGGTACTTTAGCACCTGGCTGGTGGTATGTAGCCCTAGATAATTGTAATGGGAGAGGGAACCAGTTAAAGTGGAGCTGCACAGACCTGGAGGAGATCAGCTGGTAGTGGTGCATATTAATAAATATGGATAAATTCATTATACATTTGTCAGTGCAAAGGAAAAGTGATTTAGCAAAGAAACTGCCACCAAAGAAATTAAAACTGGTACTTTTTTTACTTTTTTCTACAGTTTGTAATATTTTATTAGATTATAGAATAAAAATACAAAAATACAAAAGCAAATAGTAGGACACAGTGGGGAGGAAAAAGGGGGAAAAGTGAGGGGAAGTTGCAGTAGAAGGAAGCATTAATATTGAACCTCAACTTTTTACTTGTCCATAATATTATAAACTAGCCATTTCTATAACAACAAATGAATCTAACCAGTAAAACCCCAACCCCCCCTTTTTTTAGTCATCAGGTTTTTGACACCTTGCTAAGCACTGGTGGTATTCAAATATTGTCATGTCCTAAAAGTGGTACAATCTGTGAAAAGGTTGAAAAACCCTGATCTAACCTACTGGAGGGGGCATTATATGATTAAATGTGGTTGAATATGGTTAAAAGAATAGATAACCCTTAGATATAGACTTTTATAATAAGACAAATATGATTTATAATTAGAATAGCATTTTTTTGATATGGAAAATATGAAAACATTAGGATGGCTTGTATAAATGAAATTCTTAGTTATACAAATGTAACTAATTTTGAGAAAATTATAACTGACAATGATAGTCTGAATATTGAGGGGGAACCAAACTTAAATAAAATCTTAAAAAATAGGATATTGATTTAACAAGGAGACTTTAATTGCAAATACAATTGAAATATAAACTGGTTAGAAAAGGGGTTACAAACTGATATTATTTGTATAGAAAAATATGATGAGGATGTGTATATCTAATTTTGTATGTATTAATAGCAGCAAGAACTGTATTGGTGTAGTGTTAGGAAAATGAAAACAATATGGGAAGAAAGGAGGATCAGGAAAAAATGGATTGTGTAACATTGAACAGACTTGTATTGAAGAAGCTAAGAAGTAATATTGAGTAACAAATGTATCTGGACATCATGTTGTTTATTAAGCACTTATGTTTTATAATAATAAAAAAATGAATAAAACATTTTTTAAAAAAGAAATACTTTGGCAGGACCAGAAATCAGGCAGGGTGTGTAAGCTGTGTGAACTGATACTATCTACATAACCTTTGGATAACCACAAGAAATAAAAAGCAAGACGCTTCCGGTGGCTCAGGAAGAATAATAAGGACTTTATTCAGACGGAATGGATACAGGAGTCTTTTGAGTATCGCAAGTATATTGTCACTTTGTTTCTGCCTTTGTATCTACAAATTTTTTTGAATCAATATAACCTTTTTAAGATGGCGTTTGCTTTCTCTGCTGAGTGAAAGTGAAAGACGAAAGTGTTTATTCCGCTGAGAAATTGAAACTGAACTTTTTTTCTTTTCTTTTGAAGACCTGTTTGAGAGACTATTCGGACTTGATTCATTTATTGATTTATTTACTAAACTATAAAATAATTGGATTTTTAAAAGAACTTGAGAAGGGCGGAAGTGGAAAAATTTTCCTTTTTTTTTTAGTTTCCCTTTCTTTGTTTCAATTATGACTACAAGACAAAAGGCAGCTGCTAAGGCGGCTATGCCCTCTCCAGGACAGCTTGTTAAATCACAGTCTGCTCCTTTAGAATCTCAAGAGCCTGCACAGTCTGTCTCACAAATGCTTACAATGAAAGATCTACAGTCTGCCTTAACAGATGTAATATCCTTTTTTAATGATAGGTTTGATAAATTGGAAGATAAATTTGATGTGAAAATAGAGGAAAAGATGGTAGAGCAGAAAAAAGACTTTAAAGCTATGATAGAAGCCTCTAATCAGGAGATGAGAGAAGATATTGTAGATGCTATTAAAGGTGTCTGGGACTATACTATTGTTGTTGAAGAGAAATTAGAGAATGCTGAGCAACATTTTGAAGAAAAATTAGAAGAAATTAGAAGCGATGTACAAGATCAAGCTACTTTGACACAATATCATCAGATGCAGTTTGCGGTTAGAATTAGGGGATTTAGAGACGTATTAAATGAGAATCAAGAAGATTTAAGAAAAAATTTTTCTGAAGCTTTAGCAAAATTTTTGGATGACTCAGTTGAGAATGTGGCCTGGCAGATTGAACGATTGTTCAGAGTGAACTCACGTATTGCAGCACAAAGGAATTTGCCTAGAGATATTGTGATATATTTTAATACAAGAAAATATAGAAATTGGGTTCTATCTATAGCCTATAATAAACAATTGAGTGTTGCTGGTCAAGATGTACAGGTTTTGAAAGAGATACCTCCTAAGATGTTGAGATCAAGGAAAGATTATGCCTTTTTGACAGAGGAGCTTAAAAGAAGAGAAATACAATATAGATGGGAGGTACCAACTGGACTTTCTTTACTTTTCAAAAATAAAAGATACCGTTTGTTTACTGTAGCTAAAGCGAAAGATTTTTTTGAGAATATATTGATGGCTGATAGATCTACTTCCCCAAAACCTAAGGGGGCAATGTTGGTTTAAAGATTTAGAACTATTGCAATCTGCGGAACTTCAACAACCTCGACTAATTTCATCGGTTCTTTTGGATAAAGCAGTTGAACAACCAGTGCAGTCAATTGATATTTTTCAACCTTTGGCAGTAGACAAGCCTAAAGATCCAAGGCGTGTACGTGAATCTACTAAGGCTATTGAACAAAGAGAAAAAATACAACCAACTCAAACCAAGCAAACTGATCTGACATCTATGGAAGCCATGGGAGCAAGACCCAAGAGGCAGGAAGAAGTGGAATGGTCTTTGCAGAAGCTTTCACGTAAAGGCCATGTCAAATAAGTATTTGACGTGGAATGTCAACGGTTTAAATTCTCCACAAAAAAGGAAGAAGATATTTCATTATTTGAAGCAATGTAAAAATGATGTAATCTGTCTACAAGAAACTCACATTAGATTTTCAGACCAGAAATATTTGATTAATAATAAGCTGGGTACACACTTTGTGGCATCATCTTTAGATAAAAAAATGGAATTGTTATTTATGTTAAAAATAATATAAAAGCTAAGTTAATAGAAGCAGATAATCAAGGTAGATTTTTAGCTATAGAAATTTTACTGGATGGGAAGAAAGTTCTCTTGATGGGTATATATGCTCCAAACCAAAAACAAGGCATGTTTTATAAATCATTACACAAAAAGTTATTAGAGTTGGACTATAGATCTTGTATTTTAATGGGAGACTGGAATGGAATCCTTGATGCTGGTTTGGACAAGAAAAAGATTTCATTAGTTTCTCAATCGCGTTCAATTTTACCTAAATCTTTCTTTGATATTAAAGATGATTTTAATTTGTTAGATATTTGGAGAGAAAGACATGGTAGGGATCAAGAGTTTACTTTTTTCTCTGACAGACATCAATCATTTTCTAGAATTGATTTTATTTTAACTACTAGTGATTTTATGTTAAATTTAAAGAAAGTTAAAATCTTACCTAATGTATTGTCTGACCACAATCCAGTTATGATGGAATTAAGGTCTGGCCAATTTTTAAGCAGATCCTGGAGACTTAATGAAAATTTGTTTAACTATGAAATGTATGTGCAAGAATGTAAAAAGGCTATCAAGGAATTTTTTAGGTTAAATAAGAATGTAGGTTTACCAATAGAAGTGGTGTGGGACTCTAGTAAGGCCCACATGCGTGGAATATTAATTGAACTGAATGTTAGGCATAGACGTAAACAGGAGGAAAAGAGGCGAGTTTTAGAAGCGGAAATAAGAAAGAAAGAGTTATTATTAATAGATAAACCAGATGATAGTAATATTAAAGAAGGGATAAAGGTTTTACGGAAACAATTTGATATTTTGATGACCGATCAGGTTGCCAGGAATATACAATATGCTAAACATAATACTTTTTTTAATGCTAATAAACCTGGCAGATGGCTGGCTTATACATTAAGGAAAAAACAAAAATCCCGTTTAATTGAGAAGGTAGAATATAAAGGGCAAGAAGTATTTCATCAAGAAACTATTAAGAAGGCTTTTCTAGAGTTCTACACCAAATTGTATGCTGAAGAAAAAGTTCAAGAGAAAGAGATAGATGCCTTTTTACAAAATCAAAATGTTTCGGAAATTACTTTGGAACAAAGAGATAGATTAAATGCTTTGATTAAGTCAGAAGAAATTATTGATGCAATTAAGCAATTGAAATTGGGAAAATCTCCAGGAACTGATGGTTTTACTACGATTTATTATAGGTGTTTACAGGAGGAAATGGTGGAACATATGAGGGAGTTATTTGTGAATATACAAGAGGGTGGTCGGGTTCCACCCTCTTGGAAAACGGCTAATGTATGCTTGATTCCTAAAGAGGGCAAAGATAATGTTCAAGTAGAAAATTTTAGACCTATCTCCTTGTTGAATACGGATTATAAGATTTTTGCAAAAATTTTGGCTAATAGATTAATGACAGTTTTGACACAGAGGATTCACCCGGATCAAACTGGTTTTTTACAAGGGAGACAGATGAAAACCAATGTTAGACAACTTGTTAACATATTGGAATATTTGGATAAACATATCCAAGTACCGGCTGTCTTAATGTTTTTAGATGCAGAAAAAGCTTTTGATAGACTGAATTGGACATTTCTGCAAAGGCTTGTGGTAAGGATGGGAATGGGGGACCAGTTTATTAATTCTATATCAGCTATATATCAGAAACAAACAGGACAGATTATAGTGAATGGACAATTAACAGATTCATTTAATATAGAAAAGGGTACTAGGCAGGGTTGTCCCTTATCCCCCTTATTGTTTGTTTTAACTTTAGAGGTACTATTGAATAGGATTAGAGCATCAGAGGAATTAAGGGGGGTACAAATTAGACAACATGATTATAGATTATGTGCCTTTGCAGACGATTTACTTGTGACGCTAACTCAGCCAATACAATCGGCTCAGAGTTTGATGGAAATTATTCGAAATTATGGAAAAGTTTCAGGTTTCAAACTAAATTTATCCAAGACAAAGATGTTGGTTAAAAATTTTGATAATAAATTAAAACAAGATTTGGAAAGAATAACGGGATGCGAGATAGTTAAAAAAGTTAAATATTTAGGAATTTATATAGAAGCTTCAAATGGTAAATTATATAAGAATAATTATGAACTCATATGGTGTAAAGTACAAAAAGAATTGGAGAATTGGAAAAAATTACAATTATCTATGATGGGCAGAATAGCCGCTATTAAAATGAATGTATTGCCGAAATTTTTATTTTTGTTTCAAATGTTACCAATACTTAAAAAGGATGGAAATCTTGATGAATGGCAGAAAGGTATAAACAAATTTATTTGGGATGGCAAGAAACCAAGGGTCAAATTTAAAATTATTCAAGACACAAGAGAGAGAGGTGGTTTGAAAGTGCCTAATTTTAAATTATATTACTATGCAGCAGTTCTAGTGGCTATAAGTGATTGGATTAATTTAACAAATGAAAGAATATTAAATATAGAAGGATATGGGTTAGTATACGGGCTCCACGCGTATTTAGTTTATGATGATAAAAAACTGGATAGGGGTTTTAAAGAGCATATAATAAGAAACTCTGTCTTGCGTGTCTGGAAAAAGTATTATTATAAGTTAAATGGTAAAATTCCTTTATGGACAGTTCCCAGACACGCAATACAGAGCGTAGGTATACAACAAATTCAAGACGTGGTGCCCTATGATAAACTTTTAAATAAAGAAGGGAATAGCCTAGAACTGAAATCATTAGATAGATTAAGGGAGGAAGGTATAGCTCATAATTGGTTTTATCACGCACAACTTCAAGCCAGATGGCAAAAAGATGTCAAGATGGGTTTTTCTTTAAAGGATGATGAAAAATTAATTATACAAATTAGAGATCAAAGAATGATGCATATTAAAAGAATATATGATGCTTTAATTTGATTCTGGAACTGAATTAATTAAAGATTGTATGATTAAGTGGGAAGGTAACTTTGGTCACCCAATTACGATGGAAACTTGGAAAAGAATATGGGTGAAAAACGTTAAATTTACACAAGCTCAGCATCTAAGAGAAAATTTTTATAAAATGTTTTACAGATGGCACTTAGATCCCAAAAAATTATCGTTTATGTATCCAAATTTGCAACCCAAATGTTGGAGATGTGATTCTATGGACGCTACTTACTTTCACATTTGGTGGTCTTGTAAAAAAATTAAGGCTTTTTGGATAAAAATATGGTGGATTCTTCAAAATATCTTGAAAAAGCGTATTGAGTTTGTACCACAGTTGTTTTTGTTGGGTATTACAAAGGACTGTTCCACCATAGAGACTAAGTTGATTTTGAACTTGACTACTGCTGCAAGACTGTTGGTGGGACAATATTGGAAGTCATCTGAAATACCATCTATTGAAGAATGGACATTAAAAGTTACCCATCTTGTAGAGATGGCCAAGATTTCGGCATACCTGAAGAACCACTCTAATGAAACGTTTTTGATGGACTGGAAGAAATGGATTGATTATATGCAAAAGAAATATCAGTTGAAAGAATTAGATTTGATATATAGTTAAATAGTTTAACATAGTAGTTTAGTGGGGTTTCTTGTGTTTTTACCCTGTATTCATTCTGGGAAGCCTGGGGGGGGAGGGGGGAGGGAGATAATATATATTAGTTTATGTTTCTCAACTGTAGTTGGGGGCTTAGGGATTAGATAATTTTTGTAGGATGCTCGGTAGAATTTTAGTTAGCGTTTTGGATGGCGAGGAGGAGGAGTGAAAATACAAGAGGAGTGGGCTGGTGGAGGGTGTTGTGGAGGGGGGTTCCGAGCAGCTATTTGTATTGTTTATTTTTATTATATAATTTGTTTGTTTTCAGTTGAGTTAATAGGTTACTATGTTATAATTGTTAAAAGTTTTTAAAAAAATTTAATAAAAAATTATTAAAAAAAAAAAGAAATAAAAAGCAAGGTATTAAATTTGGATGATGGGTTATCATCTTATCATCATATTGGAATATTCAGTAAGCTTTCAGAAATAGTACAACAAAGTGGAAAAGATGAGATATGTTCCCAGGTCCAATAACTACATAAATGAAGATAAATAGATTTACACCAAGGATAGTATCTTATTGAAATGTCTTTGAGAAATAATGAATTCCGGCTTCCGGTTCGTGATTGTGGTGCTGGTGGACGAGTGGGAGGATTGCTCTCTCTGCTGTCCAGTTTTCTCCTGCTGGGAGACCCTGAAAAGTGTCAGAAGTCACCCTGGAGGGGTGACAAACATGAAGAGGACCTCCGAGTGATCACGGAAGGGCGGCAGCCCTCCTGTTTGATCCGGGGCAGCTCTTCGAACTGACAGGGAAAAGATCTGCCACCAACATGGCCCATCACTAAGCTGCTACCAGCCAAGGCCAAAATTACTACCAAGCATCTTGAAAGCACCATGGAGGAATTAGGTGAGATCTTACCTTCTCTGTACCCTAAGTATTTTCCTGTAAAAAGCTTCTTGAAATTTCTTCCCCCTGTCAGGAGAGAGGGAAGGGAACGTCTTCCTGCCAACCTCTAAAATGGCGGTGTCTGACTACCTAGGGGAAATAAAGCTTTGAACAGAATAACTAAATAATTGGATTTGCATCTTCTTGATATTTGGGGACCCAAAAAGTTCCTACTCTCATGGGGACTTGCTATTCTATTTACTTGTAAAAAAGATGAAAAAGAACTTAAATTGGATAAAAACCTAGCTTGGATTTGAAAAAGATTTTAATGCTATCGGGGACATCTCGTGGCAAAATTTGGTACAGCAAGTGAATATTTGACAAAGAGACCTGCTCATAGCCCAGATCTGTCCTTGGTATTATCTAAAAAAGATTAAAAGTGATTAAAAGGAACTGTGGATGTGAACACTTACTGACTCTTGTTTAATAAATAGCCTTCACTAAAGGACCATCTATAACCATGTCAGAAATGGAGGAGAACAACAACAAATTTTGGCTAACTATAAACTTATTCTTGAAAAAATTCTTGAAGCCACTGAGATAATTAAATCTAGTCTAAGAGATAAAGGTGCCAGCTTAAATCTACAAAGTGAAACCCTGATTGCAACTAAAGAACTTACAATCCAAAAAACAACAGAAGCAGAAGAAATTAAAACTAAGATGGAGGACCTTAAAGATCAACAAGTACAACCTGCTGAAACTTTAGGCAATCAAATACAATTATAAAACTGGACATGACCCTCTACACAAGCAAGAAGAATCCTGAGGAAGAAGAAGACCAGATCGAACTGAAGACAATTATATTAGACCAAATATGGGGAAATGGTCCACCAGGGTGACAACTCAATGATTATAAATGGGCCAGTTGTCTTAGAAAACTGACAACTGGATTGTCTCCTTTGATTCAAGTAACATGTACAAGAATGAAGGGAGATCTATCTGATGAGTTAAAAGCATTGGTATGGAAACCTGGTTGACATTAAAAAGAAAGCTAGAGTTAGACTGAAAAAAGAGGGTCTTTTGGTCCACTACAGAAGATCCTAAATTGCTAACTATTGGGCTAAAGGGAGATTCTGAGATAGTGGGAAATTCGATTATTAGGTTAAAATAGTTGGAAAATAGTAAAAAAATAAGGGATTAATTTGTTTAATATTGAGAATTTAGAATTATATGGGAAATGAAAATCAACTATTAGGAAACAGTTTGAATTATTGTTTAGCCCAGATAATATAGAGATCAAAGGATACTCAAATGTACTGATAAATGTGACAATGAAGTTTTAACTGAGTTTGATACAATTAGAAACTTACTAGCTTTAATATGATATAGCAAATGTTAAGGGAAACAAAGAAGAAATATCTTATTATGTAACCTGAGATATGTACTAAAGATTCTGTTATTGAACTTTTCCTAACCCAATCATCACATTGCTTTCCAAATATTTGGATATAAAACTGGAAAACCAATAAAGTTATATTAAAAAAGAGAAATAATGAATTCCATCCAAGCTACTCACAATGCATACCAAAGTCCATATCTCTAGTTTGTGATATCTCTGCCACTACCTTCACAATACCTTTGTAAATGTATACAAAACAGAAGATTCACCATGTATTTTGAGGTTTGGTTGAAGTGTACTTGGGAAAGATGCCATATATTCATTGAATCTCTTAGGTGACATCAGTAACTTACCGGTAGTTTGATGAGGATGAAGAGCTTTCAGGTAAAGAAATATGATTTTTTTCTCATACATTTATAGTTTTCTATTGAACGTTGTTGTGGTATTGTTTTTTCTCTTATCTGTGGATATTTCTTGAGTATGTTATACTTCAATGTTAAAGTTATTATTTTGCTTTCCTTTGTGGAATAAAACCAAGTTTTTCTGGTGTGAGATGGGGTTCTGTTTGTTTTTGTGGGTTTGTTTCTAATCCATGAATCTCTTATTGACATTCCACATGGCAAAAAGGAATGAGCCCTACCTCTTTAAGAGTCTTTTTAATTCCAGTTCCATGTGGAGATGTCCATATGATCCCTTTGTTTTATGAAAGAAGTCAGCATTCTATCAAGGGTAAAGATAAACTAGCTATTCGATTTCTGCAGATCTGTTTATGAGCTTTTTTCCTCATGCCTTCACTATATTGTTCAGGTTTCGAAAAATCTAACAAAACAAATTATTTGGAGTATTTTTACCAGATATAATAGTGTATCCTTTATTACACTGAATTATGATTAATGGTTTTATTATGGAATAAACTATAATTTATGGAATCTTAAAACAAGGTATAAATTGCAATTTTAAAAGTTATTAATTACAACCACAATAATGCATTAACCCCCAAATCAAGAAACAATATAATTTAACATATTGTATAAATAAGGAAGTAGCCCAAGTTGTTATTTAATATTTAAATGAAGTTTCAATCGAAGAGTACTTTGCAGTGTTACTTCTGTACTAGGTGTTTTTTGCATTCACAATGATACATTGGGTCATTTTTCCCCCAAAACTAAAAAAGATAGATTTTTCTTTTATTTGAAGAATATTAGTGGGGCTTTTTGATTATATACTTTGAAATGAGTCTGTAAATGCCCTGGAAAGCTCACTTTGTGGTTGTCACATAACTACAGCCATACATTTGGCTGCAGACATAGCAGAAGAGCATTTACTGAGCAGTAGAAGAAAAATTTTGCAACTACTATATCATAAAAACCATAGCAACAAAATGAGATTGTGAGGGTTGAAAAAATATGGTTGAAGATTGGTACTTTCTTCAATATGCATATAATGCCAATATGCAAGTCATATCAAGTTATCAAATTTCTCTCTCTCTCTCTCTCTCTCTCTCTCTCTCTCTCTCTCTCTCTCTCTCTCTCTCTCTCTCTCTCTCTCTCTCTCTCTCTCTCTCTCTCTCTCTCTCTTTTGCTTTCTACTTTCACTAAATATAAAATTCTAGCTTTCCAAATTGTATTTAATTTGATCTCCACTTCTGCTATTTACTGGTGTAACATTTATCTTTATTATAATTGAAACATGGACCCAGTGCTTTACTTTCTTCTCACTGGATTCTCAAAAACTCATCAGCTATAGATTTTGCATTATATCTGGCAAGTACAATAGGAAATCTTCTCACATCTGTAATAACTTTGGATGATTAATTGAACAACCCCATGATTTTCTTTCCAATGAATTTGGCTGTGTATGATCTAGGCTTTATTGCAAACATTGTCAGGGCAGTGATAAAGCACACAGGCAGTGGATTCTTTTGGATACAATAAGTGCACAGTGCATAAAAAGATTTTAAGCCCTATTATTAATCCATGCAAACTGATCTTAAAACATAAAATAAAAAGTATAAACACCAAGCAAAACAATACCTAAATTTATTGTAAGCTCATAGGTACTGCTTAATAAAAACAATGGAGATGCCCCAAGTGTGCCCATTTTCTGCATTATCCAATACAGGTAATCTTTGACTTATGACCACAACTGATCCCAAAATTTATGTTGCTAAGTGAGTAATTTGTGAGAAATTTTATGATTTTTCTTGCCACATTTGTTAAGTGAATCGCTGCAGTTCTTAAATTACGAAGTAACATGGTTGTTAAGTGAATCTGGTTTCTCCATTGACTTTTCTTGTCAGAAAGTTGTAAAAGCTGATCACATGATCCAGAAATCATACCTTCCAATTTACAGTTGCATGATAAAAAATGTATAAAAGAATATTTTGATTGGGTAAGGAAATGTCATCTGTATTCAGATATTTCTGAATAAAAATACAAGAAACATTTGCAAAGGAAAAAACATTAGAATAGATATAGTAAAGGTATAGCAACATTCCCAAGGCTGGGCTTGCTGAAAAAGAAACTGTTTTATCTACAGAGTATCGAGTACGTCTCTGCTAGGTTTACTAAAGGGAGGCTTTCTACTTTCTTCCAGAAGGTTAAAACTTATGACAAGAAAACTATAGCCACTGCAATAGTACTATAAAATCCATATTGAAAGGATTACAAAGTTCTTCCTATATGGCCCCCAGTTCCCTATTGTATAGTAGTTTACCTATTTCTTAAACTGGCTTGTTTACATATTTAAGACCTCGCTCTAGCATTACAACCTATTTAGTTTTAGCATTATCTATGTTATATTCCAGTCTTTCATCCATCCAGTCTTTTCAATCTATCTGTAACATGAGAAATAAGAATAAGAATTATACCATACCTATAATGCAGAGGGTTTTTTAAAGTTTCTTTCAGTGAGACTTTGTCTTTTCTCCCAGAAATGGACTTTGTACATGTTTAACCATGGTTGGTAAAATAAGAACAATTTAAAGGTTCAATCCAATAAGAATTAGGAAATTAGAACCCTCTTGAAATCATCAAGACTTCTAGGAAACTATATCCACTCTTCCAATGATAGGAGACATGCACTGCCATGAAAGATTGTTTTCTACCCCTTTCATGTATAAATGGGATATTTTAGTGTATATGTAACAGGAGTGGTGCTTGCATCATAACACTGCTGTACTGAGGTTGTCATGGTGATCATTCTTGTCTATGGACCATGCTGTTTTTATTTCTACCTGCTGACCTGTCAGAAACAATAACCAGATCCAAACAGGAAGAGCTCAATCAGCTGTTTTACTGATTAAGCCTATACCATGTTTCCCTGAAAATAAGGCCCAGTCTTATATTACTTTTGCCTCCAAAAGAGGTACCGGGTTTTATTTTAAGGGGTGTCTTATCTTAGGACCACCACAGCCAGGCCTCCTATACCTGACACCTGCCATTGCTTGACTTCTTCTGCATCCGCTTGCCACCACTTGTGGCCAGATGTCATGTGGCGCATTTTGCCATTGCTGCTCATGGCAGGATGCAGCATGGTGCTTTGGCCCATTTCCTGTGGTAGAAATGATGGCTGTGGTGATCCTACCGGTAAGGTAAGCAAATGCAGGTCATATTGGGCAACTTCACTATCCCCACCCCTGCCCTAGCTTGATTTTTAGAGGTGCGCCTTGCCCCCAAACTAATCTCCCTCTCTCTCTCTCTTCTGTGAGTTTTCTTATTGATTTCTATAGACTTACTGTATTAATTATTCTACTATAGGTATTTTATAGGTTTCTATGGACTTATAACTCATTTTATGACCTTGTTTCAGGTTTGTATTTGCAATCTACTCAGGCAGTGAAATGCACCCTGTAAAGAGGTATAGTTGGTTTGCAACAATGAACTACAAACTTGCTTGATTACACACTCACCAAAAATTCCTCTGGTTTATATGATTTCATTGTGCACCTTATTCTATTGGTAATTCATTAGGTTTCATTGGGTTTCTTGCCATTCTTTTCATCATATTCCTTTTAATTTCCAAAAGGCTTAAATATTCTACCCCTGTGTTAATGATTTGGGCTTAATTAATTAATTAATTAATTAATAGCTGTTTCCCTCACTGTGGTGGGCAGAATAGTGGATGGGATTTCTTAAAAGGTAGAAGTGAAAGAGAATACGAAGTGGTGAAGCATGCTTCAGGGTGATCTTCTCACATGATTCATGTTTTATCTCTCACTTCTGCTTACTTCTGCTTGGCTGGGGGTAAATTTGTAAAGGCCATTCTGATCACATGCCTGATGGGGGTAGCTTTGGGACCACAAGCCATACTAAACCACACTAAGTTTAGAGATTTCCCACTTCCAGCCACATACTGCACCATCTTTGATTGGGGAAACCAGCACTAACACCTCACAGATGAGAACACTATGCATGGCAACAGTGACCAGCACAGCTGCTTGCTTCAGAATGACAATCTGTCAAGGCCCCAGAATCTTCATATGCCAGAACCTCAGCAATTCCAAGGTAATCTGCAATCACACCAAAATTATCCCTTTCTCCTATAGCCATGTAAGACTCCCTCTAAGTTGGTTTCTGTTGTGTAGGATCAAAGCCGATTCCTATCTACTAGCAAACTTCACCAGGTGACAATGCATCCTATGGTGACTGACCATACTAATGCATGCACTACAGAGGCAGCGGAAGAGAGATCTCCAGTCCCTGACATCAGAATGTGGCTTGTGAACTGTGCTGTTATCCAAAACAGAGTATTTGGTACTAGCTAACAGCCTAGTGTCTACCCTAGCCAAGAGTCTAAATTCCACCTCCCAAGCATTAGATACCCTAAACAGAGAACTTGGACAGGTCAGAGTAGCAACACTTGAAAATCGAGCAACCATTGATTATTTATTGTTAAGACATAATTATGGCTGCAAAATATTTTGTGGTATGTGTTGTTTCAATGTGACTGAAATCTAGGAACTCATAGAAAGTGAAATCAGAAGCCTAAAAGAATTAGCATAAGACATTGCATATGTTAAATTTTCCTTCAACTTCTTTGGGCTTTTCTTATGGCTACTAGACCTCCATTGGCTAAAAATTCTCATCTTAGGGGCAGCCATAGCAACCATTACAGGATTTTTCCTCTGCTGTCTCTGTTTGTGTATTCCCCTATGCCTCAGCTGTCAAAGAACTGGCCTCTCAACCATTCAAAAACCAAAGAAGAAGGCAAACCAAGTCTCTTTAATGATGAGCTAAACTGACAACAGGTATCAAATTTATTCAGACAAAATCTAAGTTGTGCAAAATACATATATTTGAAAAAATATGCATATTAGCACAAAATGGGGGAATTGTAAAAAGAATTTTAACAACCTTCCCCATTTGATAACCCTCGTAAAAAAGGAAAAGAACCATCCTTAGAGGTTAAAAAAAAACTGCTTCCAAGCCAAGTGGATTAGCTTTAGGCAACCCCAAAAGAACATTCTGCAAATGGATTAATTGTATCCATTGGTGGGAAACAAAATGGCTAAGAATCGATTCTCAGTTTTTTAGACTGAGACAGATTAAATTGACAGGATTAAATTCTATAAACACAAGACCCCACAGAATTTGCATTCCCCACCTTTTTCCAAGGCTAGCCTTAACACCATTCACCACCCAGGAAACCAGATAGGGACAATCAAAATATCAAAAGATACATTATTAAACTAATCAAATATGCCTTCAGGCATCTCAATCACAAAGGTTTAGAAAAGTATAAAAATCATTCTACTTACCCTTCCAATCAACCAGCTGACCCAGAACCCATTGCTGTTGTCATGTGGTTTCGGGCTTCCTAAATAAAACCTCCTTTCCCAGCAGTCATTGCACCAGCCTCATTGTCCTGGCTTTAAGGAATGAACCAAAGATTATTCTGCTAACATTATGTACCTTGTACTTCATAATATATGTCCTTCCCTTCCACTGGGATATTCAGTTTTTCTTTATTCTCTAGCTATTTTTCCATTCATCTCAGAATTAATGCTGATCCATTCAAACTGCAGAATTGTCAGATACAGAGAAAGAGTCAACCATCCTACTATCTGCCTCTATGAATTTTCTGATCCTTGTATCTTACTGTGTATGTTCCTTAAATATTTTAGGATTACTTTGCAATCTTTGCAAATGTTTTTACTTGAGTAAAAAATACTGAAATGTAAAAAAGGATGAAATTTATTTCTTGTTGCTTTGCCATATATGTTTAATGGATTCTTCTGAGAAAGAGTAGTGACCACAAGGTACAAAAATCTATTTTATTACCTTATTGCAGGGAACAATGTATTGCAAAAAACCTAAAAAATTATTAACCAATAATATGTATCCTGATTTTTAAAACATATATGTATATAAATTACCTTTCTAAATTTTATTTTCTGTGATTCTGTGAGTCATGTTTTAGGTCTGCATTTGCACTGTACTCGAGGACTACCTGTAGTTAAGGTTTCAGCTTTTCCAAGAGTTCTCTTCTTAAATGGTCATTTGCTCAAACATTTTGACATTTAGTTTTGTTGTGTCAGTCTTAAATCCTTCCAACTGCTGGAAAAATCACTGCATTTTCTTGCCAAGGTTTTTCAGAAAGGGTTTGCCATTGCCCTCTTCCTAGGGCTATGAGAATGAGTGACTGGCCCAAGTCACCCACCTGGCACAACTAGACACCACTGTTTCCTCATTTCTAGTGTGGTGCCTTCAGCATTATATCAAACAGTTTCTTGCTCATTTTAGCTTAAGACTATTTTTTTTCCCTTTAGAAGTGCTTTGGCAAAATCAGACACATGGCAGGGTGGGCAGGATGGGTGAGCTCATACTATCTTCTATAACCTTTTTGTAACCAGAACAATAACAAAACAAGAAATCAATTTCATAACTATGATAAACCACCATATACAGTAACATGCAACATCTTCAATTGGAGGAGATAACATATACTCCATTTTCTAATAACTGAAAAAACAAATATAAATAGATGTGCTCCAGAATATTTTATTAAAATTTGCTTGAAAAATGCTTCATCCCAGCTATTGATATGGTATACTAAAAGTCTTATTCAGATTTTGTGTTATCTATGCCACCATATATCCAATACATTTTAAAATTTATTTCAGGTAAATGTACATAGGAATATGTACCTAAAGATAGGACAAATACTTTGAGGATCAATATAAGAACATTTTGGGAAGGTATGATATGCATTCTTATATGCATAATGTAAGTACCTTTTTTGAGGTTGAGGGGCTTTCAACTAAAGGAATATGACATTTTATTCTGTATTTATATTCCTGTATTTAATGTTTCCTTCTTGTTTTCTTACCCTGATATTTCTTGTCCACATTATATTTTGCAGACATAATTATTACTTTGCTCTGTTTTATTCAATAAAGTCTTTCAACATTTACCTAATTTGTGTGGGTATCACATTCAAATTTGTGAACAGCATATTCAGATTTTTCTGTAGCATAGTCAAATGAGTCTTTCAAGAGTCTTTCTAATGGCCACTCTCTCTTGAGATATCGAGGACTCTGGGATGGAAACTAAAAAAAATATGGGACATAATATAGAGAACAGGAGTTTGGGAGTTATGCAAAGATTCCCCACCCCTCTTATTCAGGAAGTAAGAGGGAAAAACAAGGAGGTTAGCTCAGAATGGACTGTAAACTTTTAGACCTTTTTAATATGGGAAATCAAAATGTGTCATTAAATTACTCAAATACAACGTTCATTTGCATAGTCATTACTCTGCCTCATAGTTATGGCATATCACTACCCATGCTGTAATACAGAATCTTATTCTGAATTTGAGGAGTGTCAGTCTTTTGAGGTAGCTCAGTCAAGAAACCAAGTCCACAAGTTTAACTGGAATTATACCTTTGTAGTCACGAAAGACTAATTGTGTTTTCTTTTCCCTCCTTTTTATACAGAAAAGAATTAGTTTGGAGACCATTTTTTTATGCTTTCCTCATTTCCTTGATGTAAAGATCAGTTTTCTTATTGTTGCTGAACAGCTTTTCAACTGATTTCAGGTATCATGTTAAGGCATGTTGTGTTGCCAGAATGGCAACAAATAAGAAAATAGGTTGATCAAAACCATTAAGAACTGGTAGACCTCTTGAGGTAATCAAGATTTCTAGGAAAGATCTAATTGTCCAACAAAAGGAGACATGCAGTGCTGAAAAGCTATCTTATACCCTTTTCATATATCAATGTAAGATTTTAGTGCATATAACAATTGAGCATGGAATCAAAATACTGATGTACTAGCTTTATCAAAATGACTATCCTTGCCCCCACATAATAACAGTGTAGACCAGCGGTTCTCAACCTGTGGGTCGTGACCCCATTTGGGGTCGAACGACCATTTCATGGGGGTCGCCAAACACCGCAGTCCGCCTTTTTTGGGGGGGTGTCGGCCATTTTTTTTATTTTATTTTTGGTCCATCATTTTTTTCCCCTTTGCGATGCGGGCCGTCGCACCACGCATGCATGATGCGGGCCTGCCATTTTTTTTCCATCGGCCATTTTTTTTGGGTCCGCCATTTTTTTCCCCTTTGCGATGCGGGCCGTTGCGCTGCACATGCGCGATGCGGGCCGGGGTCGAGCCCCGGAAAAGGTTGAGAACCGCTGGTGTAGACTTTCTTTCTACTGACTTACAGGAGCATAAGAGCAATAAGAGCATAAAAATGTATTACCTGTTTTACCCACCCAAACAGATGTTTATTCTTTTTTTAAATTTCCAGCGATACCTTTTATTCTTTGAACCCAGGCAAAGGTACTGAATTTCTAGATACATTTGGAGGGGGGGTATTGGTCATCCTACCCATCTCCCTCTAGAAATATTCTTACTGTCCTTTTTTCTTAGAAGTTTTGTGATTATCATGTATAAGTATTGCAAATATGAGAAATGCTATCCTGGGGAAGTGTACTGGGCATTGGGGTGGGAGGGATAAATTCTACTTCTGTCTGTCTATCCATCTATCCATCTATCCATCTATCCATCTATCCATCTATCCATCTATCCATCTATCCATCCGTCCATCCATCCATCCATCCATCCATCCATCCATCCATCCATCCATCCATCCATCCATCCATCCATCCATCCATCCATCCATCCATCCATCTATCCATCTATCCATCTATCCATCTATCTATCTATCTATCTATCTATCTATCTATCTATCTATCTATCTATCTATCTATCTATCTATCTATCTATCTAGCGTATGTATATTGATTTTCTAAAACAAGTATTTGTATAACTCCTTTTCTAACCACTATGTAACTTGATCTGTGAGATTTTGTAGTGATTTCTATAGATTATTTTATTATTTATTTTATTATAGCTTTTATAAGTCTCTGTGGGCTTACATAGCATCTCATTCTCTGAGCCTTCTTTTAGGTCTGTATCAATAGTCTCATCAGGCAGCCACATATTCCCTACAAAGGAGTGTGGTTTGTAATACAAAAGAACCATAATCATGTTTTTGGGGGAGTGGGATTCCCACACAAATGCCACCAGGTTCTATTCTTTTACTGAATAACTATTGGCACTCTACTAGGTTTCTATGAGTTTCCTGATATATATATTTTTGGCTTTCCCCGCATATAATTGGCAGAATTATTAACCATTATCCAGCTTTTCCCCTACATGTGGCATGCAGAATAGACATTTTTTAAAAGCTGGAAGTAAAAGAGAATCACAAATGAAGAAATATGTGCCAGGTATTTTGTTTCACCTCTCACTATTTACACTGCAGCCCACATTCTGTTAATAATCTGAGATATTATTATTATTATTATTATTATTATTATTATTATTATTATTATTATTATTATTATTATTATTATTATTATTATTATTATTATTATTATTATATGTGATATGATACATGGCCCTAGAGGAAGCTATTGTATTCTTAATGGCAAATTATTTTAATGAACATGTAGAAGTCAGTATTATTTACATTTGTTAAATATATTAATAAGCACACAAGTCAGTTTCATTTTAGTGTACAAGTCTCTTGAGGGAAATAAAAGATTAATAAACACTGAGAGTAGAAATAAGTATGACTGCAGATAGATGTTTCACTAAATGAAAAATAGTGGGATGGCATTTACTTAAAGAGAGATTTAAAAATATTTCTGTGTAGACTTTAACTAATGAATTAACTACATATTTAAAATTGGTGACTTTTCCACATAATAATTATGAAGATTAAAAAACAGACATTTGGACCAAACCTTCATGCATTAGCTGATCACTAACAGATGAATTAGCACTGGCAAATTCATCTCATAATCTATCTCTATAGGAAAAAGAAATGCATGGTAAGATTCCTAAATCTTTTTATTTCTCTGTTTTTAGACAGATTAAGTATTATGGTTGTATTATTGTACATTGATTCAACATTGTTGGAAAAAATGCTGAGATGTCAGAGTTAAAAGGTGCAATAGATTGTGTCTCATTTTCTGTTCAAACTCTACTAGAGACATTATTGGCTTGTATTGAATGGAAGGCTGCCTTTTCAAACTGAGTTTTCATTTCCTTCTGATTGTTGGATAAGGGAATTTATTAATTTATTCTGCTATTATTTGAGGCCCTTTGATTAAATGAATATTAAAATAGCAGTTATGTTGTAACTTAAATTCTATAATTTTCTGTTTAACAATATGCCTTTAAATACATGTTTAATAATCTTGTATTTAGGTATTGGTTTGAAGGCTTGTTGTGCTATTATTTTAGCCTAATATCTGGTAGAGAAATTGAGAAAAAAAATATTTCCATCACTTACATAAATTCACACAGAGAGATATTATACAAAGAGGAAATGTCTGCTCTTAAGATTTCCAAATAAGAGATATAACAAATTATTTTTATATTTATTGGCTAGATTTACATTGTATTTTTTATAGCAGCACAAAGCACCAGACATTGTATTTCTCCATTTTCCAACACTACCACAATCCTGTAGGAATGCAGACACATGATGGGTCCAATTATTTTGAATAATGTTTCATTGATGAAAATAGACCTGAACCAACTTTATTTTATTCCTAGCCAATGCTTTGATCACTGCATGAGATAGCACAACTGAAAAGAAGAAAAAATGTGACTTTTTAGTACAGATGGGTAAAAGTGGAAACGAGAGTGCTTTAATATCCCCATCCTACATCTCTGTGTTTCATGTTCTGATCCTCTGTTCATTCTGCCCATGTTTTGGTTCTCAACACATATCAAAATGCCACTTCCAAAATTTTATCTAACTGAATTTCCCTTCTTTCTTTCCTTGCAGTTATGCCAGCTTTGTCATCAATAAAGCATGGAGAATCGAACCACAGTGCCTTATTTTCTGCTTCTGGAATTATCAAAAAATCGCCATCTGCAGCTTTTGCATTTCTTCTTCTTTTTTGTGTTATATCTGGCAACTGTAACAACAAATTTTCTCATCATCTCTGCAATAGTTTTTGACCATCATCTGCACAGCCCCATGTACTTCTTTCTCATGAATTTAGCTCTGCAGGACCTGGGTATTGTTTCAGTCATTGTCCCCAAATCCATGATAAATTCTCTTTTGGACACCAGATACATTTCTTACTTTGGTTGTGTTGCTCAATATTTTCTCTTTCTCTCCTTTGAAGCTTCTGATTTCTCCCTCCTGATTGTCATGGCATATGATCGGTATGTTGCCATTTGCCACCCACTACACTATGAGATGGTGATGAATTGGAAATCCTGTACCAAAATCGTAATTCTAGTGTGGGTTACAGGTCTCCTCTATGGAATGTTGCATACCACTGGCACTTTTTCCATCCTTTTTTGTTCTAATGTTGTTAATCAATTCTTCTGTGAAATTCCACAATTGCTAAAACTATCCTGCTCTGGATTAAATCTACTTGAGGCTGGAATTCTTGTGGCCAGTATCATTGCTGCACTAGGTTGTTTTACTTTTATAATTGTATCTTATGCAGTGATCTTCAAGGCAGTGTTTAGAATCCCTTCTGAACAAGGAAAGCAAAAAGCCTTATCCACTTGTTTTCCCCACCTCACGGTAGTGACTATGTTCTTTTTAAGTGGATGCTTTGCCTACCTGAGACCTGCCTCTAACACCCCATCTTACTTAGATTTTGGGTTGACTGTTCTGTATTCACTTCTTCCACCTCTGTTCAATCCAATTATATATAGCATGAGAAATAAAAATATCAAAGGTGTTCTTTCTCAACTGTGGAGATTTTGATAAATTCTTTTAATGTTGTTTATATTCTCTTCACCATATTTTTTCCCTACTTCTGTGAATAAAAGAATATGGTAGAAAGGGATAGTTTGGATGCAGCAAATGCAGGTTCTCAAACAAGAAGAACCTTAGCACTATATATGTTGCTTAGCAAATGTCCTGCATCCAAATTACTTTCAACACCTTTTACAGTTGCTAAAGATGGATGTTTGCAGCTATGGCATTCCACAGGCTGACAATTCCTGTTGTTTAGTGAAGTGAAGTATAGAGTGTAATGCAATTGGTGCTTTGAGATATTTTATATCAAAATATATTTTATTTTTATACTATTTACATCTTCCCTTAAAACAATAAAAGAATGGGTTGAGAATCAGTATCTCCACCAGATAATTGACAATCCAGTTGAAACTAAATTTTAAAAAAGCAAAAATGTTTTGGGTTTTTTTTGTGTGGGGGGGTAAAATCTTTTATTCAAACTTCTTCAACCTACAAGTTCCCCAAATCTAATCCACATATCAAAGAACATTGTAAACATAAATAGAATTAATTAAATTAGGTCTCTCAGCAGAATTGCATCCCTCTCACAGTTACTGACATTGAGCCAAGTTCAATCTAGTCTATACCTGTACAGTTGATTTTTCTTGCCTAAGTGTAGAACCTAACTGTTATCTACAATAAATTTCATTTTGTTATATAGGGCCTAGTGTTCCTATATTTTGGATTTTGAACCTATCTTCTGAGGTGTTGGCTGTTCCTATGAGCTGGTATCTGCAAAGTTGATGATTTCTATTCCTTCTTCTAGATCATTTATGAAGATATTGAAGAGTATTGGGCCTAGAACTGAACCCTATTCCTAACCCTAATCCTTGGTAGCCCACTACTTACTTTCCTCTGTGTGCAGTATACACCAGTGGTGGGATTCAAATATGTGAACAACTGGTTCTCTGTGTGGATGTCACTTCCAGAAGTTCATTCTGGGCCTAGGCAACAAAAAATTAGCTACCGGTTCTGCCAAAGTGGTGCGAACTGGCTGAATCAGCCAGTTACAAATCCATCTGGTGATAATGCTGTCTATCCACAAACTATGTAACAGGAATGGTACTTTCATCATAATACTTCTGTACTGAGGTTGTCAAAGTGATAATTCTTGCCTAAGGACACTGCTGTTTTTGTTTCTACCTATTAGGATTAATAACCAGACCCAAACAATATTCAAAGGAGTCTCTCTCTCTCTCTCTCTCTCTCTCTCTCTCTCTCTCTCTCTCTCTCTCTCTCTCTCTCTCTCTCTCTCTCTCTCTCTCTCTCTCTCTCTCTGTGTGTGTGTGTGTGTGTGTGAGAGAGAGAGAGAGAGAGATAATTTTATCTTATTGTGCCAATATTGACTAATTCCTCATATGATACCTCCTCCTGGCTCAGCCAGTCTCTCTCCTACATTAACAGAGTGTATGAACCTTGTGTTTCCTAATACAGGCCGTTCCCCAGGGATCTTTATTTTTCTTCATTTTCTAGTTATTTTTCCATACATCCCAGTCAAAGCTGAGGAACTGTCAGATACAGAATGTCAGCCATTCCACAATCTGCCCTAGGGATCTTCTTATGTTTGTATCTTACTTTGTATGTTCCTTAAAACATTTAGGATTACTGTGTAATTCTTGTGATTTTTTTTATTTGAATAAAAAACACTGAAATATGAAAAGGGATGAAATCTCTTCCTTGCTGCTTTGTCATATGATTTATGGTAGGAGTGATAAGAGTGGTAAGAGGGAGACCACAGGGGAGAAATATTTATCCTTATTACCTTATTTCAGGAAACAATTTATTGCAGAAAAGAAAAATTATTAACAGACAAAACTGAGAATATGTACACTGATTTTCTAAAACATATATCTATATAAACTCTCTTTCTAAATTTTATTTGCTGGGTTTCTTCTCTGAGTTTTTTTATTGATTTCTATGGATTTACTGTATTACATATTATAGCTATTTTAAGGTCTCAATGAGCTTACATCAGGGGTGTCAAACTGCAGGCCCACGGGCCAGATGCATCATGGAGAAACTGCACCCACCCCATCGCTGGCAATGGAAAAAAAGTCACGATATGTCGCAACACATCACGTGATGTTATGAGTTTGACACCCCTGGCTTACATTATACCTCATTCCCTGAGCCTTGTTTTAGGTCTGCATAATGGATCCTAGAAAAGGGCGTGGCTTGGAATACAGCAATGGACTATCATCTTGCTTGTTTGCACTCCCAACATCTATTCCACTGGTTTCTATTGTATTGCAATGCATTAGTTTTCTATGGGGTTTTTTGAACTTCTTTTCTTCCTCTTAACTTTATCTTTTCCAAAGACTTGACTTTTCCACTCCTGTGTTAATGATCTGGGCTTAATTAACCCAGTTCTCAGCTGTTCCCCTCACTGTGGTGAGCAGAATAGAGAGTGGGATTTCTTAAAAGCTGGAGGTAAAAGAAAATCCCAAGTGATGAAACATGGTTCAGGGAGATCCTCTCACCTGATTCATGTTTCACCTCTCACAGTTTGGAGTGCTGGTATGACTGCAGTCCCAATTTTGTTAATATTATTTTGAGATATTTTTATGTTTTCTGATAACTAGTAATAGAGGTAGCTATAACACCAATGGCTGATTATGTTACTAAGCTCACAGAAGTCAGATTTATTTTGGCTTGCTAATTATGTTAAGAACCATACAGAAGTCAGTTTTATTTTGGTCTACAGGACTCTTGAGGGAAAAAAAATAGATAAACACTCAGAAGATTCTCTTAACGTGAAGATAGCTGTTTAATTATATGAAAATTAGATGAATTGTGGAAAAAATATCATCAACAAAGTAATTTCAAATCTGTCTGTATATCAATAAAAGAAATGGATATTTGGAATATTTCTGAATGTCTTTTCAATTTTAAACATTAAAGTATTATTCAAAATGTGGATCCACATTGTTGAAAGAAATGCTGTCAGAGTTCATAGTTGTAATAGGCTGCATTTCAGTTTGTGGCCAAACTCTTCTGGCAGGAATAGAGCTTTCTACTTGATGGGGGACTGCTTTTTCAAATTGACTTATCATTTTCCCTTCTGATTGTTGAAAGGGGAGATGTCAATGCTGCAAATACTGTATATTTTTGCTTTGACAAAACTGTCTGGTATTTATTGGGTTAATACATAGCTTAGAGGGGGGGAAAAGCCTGGGAAAGAAAGAGGAAGTAAACCTTTGACCTTCACACTAATTGGATAATGTGACTGGTGACTGCAAGATAAGGGAGGGGTTTAGCAAGAAAAGTTAGATGCCAGCAAGAGGAAGTCAGATTCTGGCATAAAATGTCCATGATGTGCTGTCAATTTGTAACACTGTAATAAAGGCTTTAGGATAAACATGCCTGAAAGTTCTTTGAAGTGTTTCATTAGTCGGAACCTTGACATCATGCCAGAATCCAAATTTCCTTTCAAATGACCTGGGGTCCCAAACTCCATCCACTGCCTCTATGCTTGAGAGGAGCTGGTAAAGATTCGGGGAAGATCTCATTATGGAGAAAGAAAGATTGCATGATACCAGTTCCCTGATTGTAACTGTATTCCCGGGGGGGGGGAAGCAACAGCCTGCAAGCCGGGGGAGAGAGGAGTCTGGCAGATTTCCCAGCTGAGAGCAAAATCTTCAAAAGCAGAATGGACCGATAGCAGAGTTGATGGTGAGTCATTGGGAAGATTTCAAAGTTCAGAGATGAAAACCAGAAATAGATGCTTACAGAGGGAAGTCTACAGCCCTTCCATTGCAGATGTTCCTGCCAGGGACTCCAGCCCTGAAGAGAGGGGGAATCCCAGTCTGAGTCCTCTGCAACAATGGGGAGATTGGATTCTCCAGCAGGTGGCTGATCCATGTCCTCTGAATTTACCACAGCTAATAGAGGCTTTGCAATGCCTTGGGGTGGTACAGGAGCCAGGAGATCAGCAGCTGGTGGGAGAACAGCTACAGCAAGGTGAAATTGAGCAAGCCCCACAGATGAGTGGTCAGCCATCTCTAAGCCTACATCAACTAATAGAGGCCTTGCAGCAGCTTGGGGCGGTGCCAAAGCCAGGGGAGCTGCAGCCGGTGAGCTTGCAGATAAGGGAGGCCCAACATGTCCAGCAGCCATTGAGAGGCCTACAGCAGCAGAGGGCATCACCACCCCCTGCAGTCCTACAGCTGATGATACCACTACAACCCCCACTTGGACAGCCACCTGGGTGAAATCTAGTGAAGTGAAAGCTGACAGATTGGTCAAAAGGTTTCATGTGAAAACCCCCAACAAACCAAAAGATAGCTCTTAACATATGCTTTTGTTTATTTTACAGGATCTGTCCTTCTTGTAAGGGGGACCAGATGTCAATGCTGCAAATACTGTATATTTTTGCTTTGACAATATGCAAAACTGTCTGGTATTTATTGGGTTAATACATAGCTTGGTGGGGGGGGGTAAAAAGCCTGGGAAAGAAAGAGGAAGGAAACCTTTGACCTTCACACTAATTGGATAATGTGACTGGTGACTGCAAGATAAGGGAGGGGTTTAGCAAGAAAAGTTAGATGCCAGCAAGAGGAAGTCAGATTCTGGCATAAAATGTCCATGATGTGCCATCAATTTGTAACACTGTAATAAAGGCTTTAGGATAAACATGCCTGAAAGTTCTTTGAAGTGTTTCATTAGTCGGAACCTCGACAGGAAGTTTATTAATTCATTCTGTGAATATCTGATTTCTTTTAAAAATATTTTCCAATATGTTTATTACATATAATACCGCTAGTGAATATTAAGATAAGAGTTATGTTATAAGTAAAGTTTTTCTCTTGTATTTATTATATATCATTAAATCCATGTTTAAGAATCTAGCATTTATGTATTAGATTCATTGTTATATTTATTTGCCAGATTTACATTGTTTTTCTTCTAGAATCACAAAGCACCATACATAGGCCACCCTCCAATTTTCCAACACAATTACAATCTTGTACAAGTATTAAGAGATTTTGACTGGTTCAAATATTCCCAGGAAACTTTCAGGGCTAAAAGTAGACTTCAACAAGGTTTTCCAAATCATGGATAATCCTTTTGATCAAGACACGAAATACCCAGACTGGAAGTATGAAAGAATGGGAAATATGAGGTTAGTGGTTGGTTATTTAGTACAGGTGGATTGCAAATGAATAGAACTTAGTAAGAGAGTACTCTAATACTAATATGCCCATCCTAACTTTATTTTTTATGTCTGTTTCTATATTCATTCTGTTCACGCTTTATATTTCTTTTTGTTTATTGTTCTCATCACATATCAAAATGCCACATATCTAACTGCATATATTTCCTCTGTTTCCTTGCAGCTTTGTCCCAAATAAAATATGAGTAATAAAACCATGTCTTTGCTGCTGGAATTCTCAAAAAATCGGCACATGCAATTTTTACATTTTTTCTTGTTCTTGTGTTACATCTGGCAACTGTAGCAACAAATCTTCTAATTATCTATGCAGTAGCTTTGGATCATCAACTGCACAGCCCCATGTACTTCTTTCTCATGAATTTAGCTCTGCAGGACCTGGTCATTGTTTCAGTCATTGTCCCCAAATCCATGATGAATCATGGAAACTAGACAAATCTCTTACTTTGGTTGTATTGCTCAAATCTTTCTCTTCATCTCCTATGGAGCTCCTGATTTCTTCCTCCTGATAGTCATGTCATATGATCCGTACCTTGTATTTACCACTGCACTAATTGTACCTCTATTCAATCCAATTATTTATACCATAAGAAATATGAATATCAAATATCCTTTCTCAGCTGTGGAAATTCTGAAAAAAAAACCCTTTTAATATTGCTTCATATTTTGGTCATCACAATTTTGCATTTTCCTGGCTATTCTTTTAATTCTTTGAATACAGGAATAAGTTAAAAGGAAGACATAGTTGGGATGTAGGAATATCCACCCTTTCAATCTAGAAGAATTGTAGAACTCAAGAAGTTACTCAGAAAATGTTCTGCATCCCTAATTGTTGTTAATGCACTTTAAATGTAATTGATTGGAAGCCTCTGACTTGCCAGACAGTGACTTCTTATATTTTCTGTTCAGTGCAGCATTGAAGAGGCAGCAGGTGAAAAACTACTTCTTTATTGAAGATCAAAACAGAAACTAACAATCATTTGTTCCACCCCTATTTATACATTCAGCCTAGGAGGCAGTAGCCAATAGAAATTCAGCATTCTCCCGCTTAAATGCATACTAAGTAGTCTGTAGACAGAGAGTCTGTCTTGTAGACCACATGGCCTGCTAACCATTCTTACACAGCTCTCAGCAACCAATTTCTCAAATTTAACTCAATACATTACACCACTTCCCCCTAGATCTTTGACACATACAAACTTTGTTTGTTTGTACAAACATTACAGATATTCAAAAGGGCATAATGGCACACACTGGAACATAAGCAAGACATTACACTGTTTCAGTAGCAAGAATACCTAAGCGTTTCAGTTTGCAAGAAAACACATAAGCATTCAAGATTGCAAGGAAAATACATAAGCATTTAAGTTTTCAAGAAAAATACATAAGCATTTAAATTTGCAATGACAAAAATCTTATGTAGTCCTTTAAATATTTTGGTGGCCCTTTTGCCTGCTCTGAACGTCTTGGAGCTGCTACTAGCTCCTGATCTGCAAGCTCGCCTGCCAGGCGCAAGTGCCTTCATCCAGACTATTCCTGGATGTCCCTCATGCAGAGAATCTATAAATAATAAATAGGGGTGGAGCAAATGATTGTTAGTTTCTGTTTTGACCTTCAATAAAGAAGTAGTTTTTCACCTGCTGCCTCTTCAACGCCGCATCAAACAGAAAATATAACATTGGCGACGAAGGTGGGATCGTGCTGCTGCAACTACTTCTCCCTTATCTGTTTCCTTTCGGTTAAACCAGCTTTTTTATAAATGAAACATGGAGAATAAAACCTGAAAATTAGATCAATTGTAGGAAAATTAGCCTTAGCAAAGTAATTTCAAATCTCCCTGGATATGAATAAAAATGATAATATTTATAAACATTGTTTTATTTTTCACCATTAAAGTATTATTATTGAAAATATTGAAATTGAAATATTGAGATGTCAGAGTTCATAGTTGTAACATTACAGGCTGCATCTCATTTTGTAGCCAAACTGTCCTGGAGGGAATAAAGGTTTCTACTTGATGGGGAAACTGTTGGGTTTTTTTTTTTTCCAAATTGAGCTATCATTTTCTTTTTCATTGTTGGAGATGTGGATTTATTTATTCATTTTGTCAATATCTAATATCTTTTTTAAAAAATATTTTCCAGTGTATTGTATTTATCACATATAATACTATCTAGTGAAAGTCAAGTAAGAGTTATGTTGTAAGTAAAGTTTTCTTTTTCTTCTGTTTAATTATATGTCTTTAAATGCATGTTTAGGAATCTGTTATTTATATATTAGATTTAGAGCTGATTATACTATTTTCTATTTTTTTCCTTTAGTAAATGCAAAGACAACTGAGAGGAATACTTCCATTTGTCTATCACATAAAACACACACAAACAAACACACGCACACATACACACATTGCATCTACTCTCAAGCTTTCCAAGTAAAAGATACAGCAACTTACTGTTATATTTATTTGCTTTGTTTTTCTTCCAGAAGCACAA
The DNA here is from genome assembly GCA_034064705.1 of Bothrops alternatus. Lineage (NCBI taxonomy): Eukaryota > Metazoa > Chordata > Lepidosauria > Squamata > Viperidae > Bothrops > Bothrops alternatus. The sequence continues at coordinate 1,011,968 of JARGCV010000156.1, read as the reverse complement.
AGCACGATAAATAGCACATCCACCAATTTTTCAACACAATAACAATATTTATGAGGAACAACAGATTGTAACTGGTCCAAAGATTCCTAGTAATCTCATATGGCTGAAAGTAGACTTCAACTGGGTTTTCCTAGTTGTAGGCAACCCTTTTGATTGGGACAAGAAATAACCAAACTGGAAGTAGGAAAGAAGGGAAAATATAAGGTTGGTGCTTGATTGTTTAGCACGTGTGGATTACAAATTGATAGAAATTAACAAGGGAGAACTTTTCTGCTCTAATGTGCCCATCCTATATTTATTCTTTCCATGGTCTGTTTCTCTTTTCATTCTGTTCATGCTTTACACTTCGTTTTCTTTACTGTTCTCACCACATATCGAAATGCCACTTCCCAAATTTTATTTAACTGCATCCCTCTCCTCTTTTTCTGCAGCTTTCCGAGAAAACATGGAGAATCAAACCACAGTGCCTTACTTTTTGCTGCTGGAATTCTCAAAAAATCGCCATATGCAGTTTTTACATTTCTTCTTGTTCTTTGTGTTATATCTGGCAACTGTAACAACAAATCTTCTCATCATCTGTGCAGTAGTTTTTGATCATCAACTGCACAGCCCCATGTGCTTCTTTCTAATGAATTTGGCTCTGCAGGACATAGGCTCTATTTCAGTGATTGTCCCCAAATCCATGATAAATTCTCTCATGGACACCAGACACATCTCTTACTTTGGTTGCTTTGCATAATTCTTGATCTTTACCTTCCTTGAAGCTTCTGATTTACTCATCCTGACAGTCATGGCATATGATCGATATGTTGCCATTTGCAATCCACTGAACTATGAGACGGTGATAAATTGGAAAGCCTGCACTGAAATAACAATTCTAGTGTGGATTAAAAGTCTCCTCTATGGAATGTTCCACACAACTGGAACCTTTTCAATCCTTTTTTGTTCTAATATTGTCAATCAATTTTTCTGTGAAATTCCACAGTTGCTTGAACTATCCTGCTCAGATTTAAATCTACCTGAGGTTGGAATTCTTATGTCTGCTCTCATTGTTGGACTAGATTGTTTTACTTACATTGTTATATCTTATGCACTGATCTTTAGGGCAGTGTGAAGAATACCTTCTGAACAAGGAAAGCAAAAAGCCTTATCCACTTGTCTTCCCCACCTTATTATAGTGTCTATATTGGTATTAACTGGGAGTTTTGCCTATCTCAGAACTCCCGCTGCTACCTGTTCCATGCGCAGGGCCAGCTAGAGAGGCAGAGCTCAGGAGCTTCAATGCGTGGATGAGGCAGTGGTGTCGAGAGGAAGGGTTTAGATTCATTAGGAACTGGGAAACAATTTGAGACAAGCCACACCTGTACAGAAGGGACAGGTTACACTTGAACCATAATGGAACCAGACTGCTGACAATTAATATTAAAAAGGTTTCAGAGCAGCTTTTAAACTGATTCGTAGGGGCAAGTCGACAGGAGCTGGGCAGCTTCTGGTTCGAGAAGGCGCACTGCCAAATATGGAGGGTGGAAGTTATGCACACATTGGTGAGTCAACAGGAAAACTAAATTGTAATAGTCAAGCAGAAGGACATGGTAGACCATCTACAAATTCTACAACCAAATTCTAAAGTCAAAATCCACAGTCAAAGTTGAAAGTGCACCAGAAAATTACATATAAATGTCTGTACACGAATGCTAGAAGCATTTGAGCAAAAATAGGGGAATTGAAATGCTTGGTGAAGGAAAATAATATTGATATTATTGGCATAACAGAAACCTGGTGGACAGATGAAAACCAATGGGACACAAGGATTCCAGGTTACAAATTGTATAGGATGGACAGGAGAAGGAGAAATGGTGGTGGCGTGGCATTGTACATAAATGAGGAGTTAGAATCTCATGAACTCGAAATTCAAGAAAATTCAAACTCACCCACAGAAACATTGTGGATAAAAATCCCAGGACAGGAAATTAATCTGACATTAGGGATCTGCTATCGCCCTCCCAACCAAACTCCAGAGGCAGATTGCTATTTGGAAAATGAATTTAAGGAGGCCTCAAAAAGAAATAGGGTAGTCATAATAGGGGACTTCAACTATCCCCAAATAGATTGGGTAAATTCTTGTTCTACACATGAAAGAGAGACAAGGTTCCTCGACACTTTATCTGATTATTCCCTTGAGCAGATGGTCATGGAACCAACCAGGGGAAAGGGGATCCTGAACTTGGTTCTAACTAACGCACAGGATTTGGTTCATGATGTCCTTGTAACCGAGCCCATAGGAACCAGCGATCACAACAAATAACCTTCAACTTAACAATGGATAGCAAATTGTCAGTGAAAACTAACACAGAGACCTTAAACTTTCACAAGGGAATTTTGACAAAATGAGGAAAATAGTAAAGAAGAAACTAAAATGAACAGTAAAAAAGTCAAATCCCTCCAAAATGCTTGGAAATTGTTTAAAAATACGTTACAACAGGCTCAAATAAAATGCATTCCTAAAAGAAGAAAGAGGACTGGAAAGTCCAAGAGGATAACAGTATGGCTTACGAATGAGGTAAAGGAGGTTATTGGAAAGAAGAAAAACTTATTTAAGAAATGGAAGGCTCTTTCTACCGAGGAGAACAGGAGGGATCACAAACTCTGGCAGACCAAATGCAAGGCGATAGTCATGAAAGCCAAGAGAGACTTTGAGGAGCATATAGCAAAGAATATTAAAAATAATAACAAAACCATTTTTAAGTACATCAGAAGCAGGAACCCAACCAGAAAAACAGTTGGGCCACTCAATGACAATGGTCAGAAGGGGATAATCAGAGAAGACAAGGAGATTGCCGAGAGGCTAAATGACTTCTTTGCCTCTGTTTTCACTGAGGAGGATAGAGAGCATTTGCCTGCCACTGAATTAGTTTTCCCAGGGAGGGAAATAGAAGAATTAAACCTGATAGAGATAAACAAGGAAGATGTTCTTGCATGCCTTTCTAAACTAAACGTCAACAAATCGCCGGGTCCAGATGGCATCCACCCTAGAGTTCTCAAGGAACTCAAGTGTGAAATTGCTGAACTTCTAGCTAAAATATATAATCTTTCTCTAAGATCAGGCACTGTACCGGAGGATTGGAGGGAGGCAAATATAACCCCGATCTTCAAGAAAGGATCCAGAGATGATCCAGGAAACTATAGACCAGTCAGTTTAACCTCAGTTCCAGGCAAACTGATGGGAACCATTATTAAAGATAAAATTACAGGGCACACAGAAAAACAGGCATTGCTGGAAGAAAATCAGCATGGTTTCTGAAAAGGCAAATCATGTCTTACTAACTTGTTAGAATTCTTTGAGGGTGTAAATAAATACATAGATAAAGGGGCCCCAGTTGATATTGTATATCTTGACTTTCAAAAGGCTTTTGACAAAGTCCCTCACCAAAGGCTCCTAAAAAAGCTCTCCAGCCACAGAATTAGAGGACAGGTCTTGTCCTGGATTGGTAACTGGCTAAATTGTAGGAAGCAAAGGGTGGCAATAAATGGACAAGTCTCTGGATGGAAAGAAGTGAGAAGTGGTGTACCCCAAGGTTCAGTTTTTGGACCTTTACTTTTTAATTTATTCATCAATGATCTGGATGTAGAAGTAAATAGTGAGGTAGCCAAATTTGCTGATGACACTAAATTGTTCCAGGTAGTGAAAAGTGAAACTGATTGTCGGGAGCTCCAGAAGGATCTCTCAAAATTGTGTGAGTGGGCAACAAAGTGGCAAATGCATTTTAACCTAAACAAGTGCAAAGTTATACACATTGGGGCAAAGAACCCCAATTATACTTACCAACTGATGGGGACCAAACTTTCTGAGACAACCCAAGAAAGGGATCTTGGGGTTTTGGTGGACAGCTCGATGAAGATGTCAACCCAATGCACAGCAGCAGTAAAAAAAAGCAAATTCCATGCTTGGCATGATTAGGAAGGGAACCGAAAATAAGTCAGCAAGTGTTGTATTGCCTCTGTACAAATTGATGGTGAGACCACACTTGGAGTACTGTGTACAGTTCTGGTCACTGCACCTCAAGAAGGATATAATGGAACTGGAAAAGGTGCAAAAAAGGGCAACAAGAATGATCAAGGAAATGGAGCACCTCCCTTATGAAACCAGATTGCAACGCCTTGGTCTCTTCAGCCTTGAAAGACGGCGTTTAAGGGGTGACTTGATCAAAGTGTATAAAATCATGCATGGGATAGAAAAGGTGGATAGAGAAAAAATCTTTTCTCTATCACACAATACTAGGACAAGGGGGCACTCCCTAAAGCTCATAGGTAAGAAAGTGAGGACAAATAAATGGAAATATTTCTTCACCCAGAGGGTCGTTGGTTTATGGAATTCACTTCCAGAAGAGGTCCTGACAGCTGTCAGCCTTGATAGCTTCAAGGCAGGGTCAGACAGATTCATGGATGCCAAGTGTATCGGTGGTTATTAAAATGGATGTCCATGTGCCGCCTCTATGTTGGTTGAGGCAGGCAGGATTACCTTGAGTACCATTTGTTGGGGGTCAAGGGAAAGGGAGGGTTTTGCCTTCTCTTTCTGCTCAAGATCCCCATGTACAATTGGTGGGCCACTGTGTGACACAGAATGCTGGACTCGATGGGCTTTGGCCTGATTCAGCATGGCTCTTCTTATGTTCTTATGTTCTTATGTTCTTATGTAGGTGAAATGGCTATCCAATTGATTTTATCAGACAATATAGCAGATTGCACGAGCCTCGCAAAAGGCAACACACAGATGGTCCTATAACATGGATAACATTACCATATGTCAATGAGGTGTCAGAGGCAATGGCATGTATGATGGCTCCATACAACATCAGCATCACCCATAAACCAAATCAAACCTTCTGTGCCAAAGTGATGCACCCAAAAGAGCTGCTTCCCAATGAAGAAAGATCTTCGGTGATATATAGAGTACATACATGTATGTGTGTGTGTACACTGATTTTCTAAAACATGTATTTGTAAATCCTTTTCTAAATATTAACCACTGTGTATCTTGCTCTGTGATATTTTGTATGATTTCTATGGATTTATTTTATTATTGTGCTGATTTCTATGATTTATTTTATTATTTATTTTTATAAAAACTATACGTCTTTCTCTTATGTCTCATTCTCTGAGTCTTGTTTTAGGTATGTATCAGCTGTCCCATCAGGCAGCCACATGCTCCCTACAAAGGAATGTGGCTTGCATTACAACAGTACAATAATCATGATTTTTTGGACTCCCACACAAATGCCTCCGGGTTCTATTATGTTATTATATAACTATTGGCATTCCTCTAGGTTTCTATGGGTTTCCTGATATTTCCTTTTGGCCTTTTTCCCTTATAACTGGCAGAATTATTATTCACCTCTAGGTATGTGGACATATCTATCCAAAGTCTAACTCTTACCCTACCTGTGGCATGCAGAATAGAGATTTTTTTTTTTAAAAAAAAGCTGGAAATAAAAGAGAATCACAAATGATGAAATATGTGCCAGAGATATCTTCTCACTTGATTTTGTTTCACCTCTCACAATTTACACTGCAGCTCACATTTTGTTAATAATCTGAGGTACTATTATTCTACAGTATATGATATGATACACTTGTCCTGGAGGAAGATATTGTGTTCTAATGGACAATTATGTTAATGAAGTCAGTTTTATTTACATTTGCTAACTTTGTTAATAATTATCCGGAAGTCAGTTTTATTTTTGCTATACAAATCTCTTGTGGGAAACAAAACAAAGATTAATGAACATTCAGAATAGAAATCTCTATGACAGCAGATACATGTTTCACTAGAAAATTAGTGGGACAGCATTTATTTAGTGGTAAGATATTTAACACTCTTAAAATCATAGAAGACATTATCTATAGAGACAAATAGGTTAGCTATAAATTGAAAATTTAACAGAACTTATTTGTCTCTTTTCTGGAGCAAATTGGTATTTATTTCAATATGCCTTATTTTTTTGTATCTCAGGTTTGGCTTTAAAACTTTTTTGCAGGAGGAGAATCTAAGCAAATAATTGGATTTCTATTTATGCTGTGAGCCGCCCTGAGTTCCCGGAATAGGGCGGCATAGAAATTTAATAAATAAATAAATAAGCTTGTTTTCTGATATAACAGCATTAGAAGTTACGCTGCTTTGGGCATAAGAACAAAGTATTTAGCATAATTTTTCAGAAATTTCACCTTTGACAGTAGATTTAAGGACAATTTATAGAAAATTCTATTTCAGATTCTATTCAGATTCTATTTAGATAGTAACAATGAATTAATTACATATTTGACATGTTGGTGCCTTTTCCACATAATAATTATAAAAGAATAAAAGACAGTTATAATTTGCATAATCTTCAGGCATGAACTGATCATTAGATAAATTAGCATCAGCAAAATAATTTTATAATTTGTCTGAATATGAATAAAAGAAATGGATGGTAAGATTTGTAAATGTCTTTTTAATTTGTTTGTTTTGAAACATTTAAGATAATTGTTGAAAAGATGCTTATGTGACATTCCACACTGTTGAAAAAAAAATCTGAGATGTCAGAGTTTATAGCTGTAATAATTGTTTCTCATTTTCTGTCTAAACTTTACTACAGACAAAATTGGCTTGTATTGGATGGGAGACCTCTGTTTTCAAATTCAGATTTCATTTCCTTCTGATTGATAGATAAGGGATTTATTAGTTTATTCTGGTAATGCTTATGTCTTTTGATTAAATTTGGTGTAATTGTGCATAATACTACTAAGTGAATATCAAAAGAGCAGTTATGTTCTAAGTAAGGTTCTACAGTTTTTTTATTTAACAATTTGTCAATAAATACAGGATCAAGAATGTTGTATGTATGTATTAGTTTAGAGGCTTTTTATTCTTTTTTTTTTTAACCAAAATCTGCTAGGGAAACTGAGGGGGGAAAATCTCAAATAAAACATAAAGACATACAAATATAGAAATGCACACTCAGAGGTAAATTATACAATGAGGAAATTTCTGCTCTCAAAATTCCCAAGTAAAAGATTAATTAAGTCATTATTTGCTAGATTTGCATTGCCTTTCTTCTAGAAGCAAAAAGCAACATATCTAAGATATTTTCCAAGGGTACCACAAACCTGTAGAAATGAGACTTTATGATGGGTCGAATTATCCCAAGTAGTCAATGAAAATACCAGAAGGTTTTTCTACTCCTAGGCAATTGATCAGTGCATGCAGTAACAGAACTGAAAAGAGGAAAGAAGGAAAAAAGGGAGGATGGTAGCTGATTCTTTAGTACAGATGGGTAAAAATGGGGGGAAAAGTGTGCTCTAATTTCCCCATCCTACATCTCAGTTTTCCATGCTCTGATCCTCTTCTCATTCTTTACATTTTTTTGATGTTTTCTATTCTTACCACATATCAAAATGCCACTTCCGAAATTTTATCTAACTACATGTCTGTCTGTTTCCTTGCAGTTATACCAGCTTTGCCATAAATGTAACATGGAGAATCAAACTATGGTGCCTTATTTTCTGCTGCTGGAGTTATCAAAAAATCAGCCTATGCAGTTTTTGTACTTCTTCTTCTTCTTTATGTTATATCTTGCAATTGTAACAACAAATCTTCTCATTATCTCTGCAGTAGCTTTTGACCATCAACTGCACAGCCCCATGTACTTCTTTCTCATAAATTTGGCTCTGCAGGACTTGGGCTCTGTTTCAGTCATTGTCCCAAAATCCATGATAAATTCTCTCATGGACACAAGACACATCTCTTACTATGGTTGTGTTGCTCAAATCTTTCTCTTTGTCGCCTTTGAAGCTTCTCATTTATCCCTCCTGACAGTCATGGCATATGATCGATATGTTGCCATTTGTCATCCATTGCACTATGAGATGGTGATGAATTGGAAATACTGTACTGAAATAATAATTCTAGTGTGGCTTACAAGTCTCTTCTTTGGAATTTTGAATACCATTGGCACTTTTTCCATCCCTTTTTGTTCTAATATGGTCAACCAATTCTTCTGTGAAATTCCACAATTGCTAAAGCTATCCTGTTTTGGATTAAATCTACTTGAGGTTGGTATTCTTGTGTTTGGTATCATTGTTGGACTAGGTTGTTTTACTTTTATTATTGTATCTTATGCAGTGATCTTTAGGACAGTGTTAAGAATCCCTTCTGAACAAGGAAGGCAAAAAGCCTTATCCACTTGTATTCCCCATCTTATAGTAGTGTCTATGTTAATATTAAGTTCATGCTTTGTCTATTTGAGATCTCCCTCTAACATTCCATCTTACTTAGATTTTTGGTCAACTGTTCTGTATTCCCTCCTTCCACCCCTGTTCAATCCAATCATCTATAGCATGAGAAATAAGAATATCAAATATGTCCTTTCTCAACTGTGGAGTTTCTGAAAAAATATTTTAATTATATATATTTTAATGTTATATATTTTTTCATCCTTTTCTTAATAAAGGAATAAAAGTGGAAATGAATAGTTGGGATGACTTGAAATGTTATTTGCAAAAATTCTACATCCATAATTATTGTCAATTTACTTTATTGATGCTAAATATAGATGTTTGGCAGCTCTGGAATTCCACAGGCTGGGGAAATATGCTGGGGGAAATGACATGGTGGGTTTGATAATGACCCCTTGTGCTGGAATATTATTGTTACTACAATGGTGTAGTAACATAGAATCTTATTCTGAATTTGAAGAGATGTCAGGTTTTTGAGATAGGCTAGTCAAGAAAGGAATTCCTCAAGTTTCAGTGGAATTATACTTTTAGAATTTTAAAAACCAGGCTGTGTTTAAGCATGGCTTATAAAATAAAAACAATCCAAAATACCAGCAAGCAAGAAATAAAGTTGCCCAAGCCAACAAGAACTTGGGAACTAATCTGATACATGTAATACCCACACAAATTAGATAAATGCTGAAAGACTTTATTGAGTAAAGCACAACAAAGTAGTTACTATAACTGCAAAGCATAATGTGGACAAGAAATATCCACAAATAAGGCAAGAAAACAAGAATACAGGAATATAAATATATCAATACAGGAATATAAATATAGAAAAAATTGTCATATTCCTTTAGCTGATCTCTTTGATAAATTGAAAGACAAAAAGGATAAGTACAAAAAATGGAAAGAGGGACACATAACTAAGGCAGAATATCAGCAGATAGCCCAAATCTGTAAAGATGATGTCAGGAAAGAAAAGGCTCAGAAAGACAAAAAAAAAGTTTCTTTCAACATATAAATAACAAAAAAGAAGTCAAGTTGGTCCACTAAAGAAAGAAGATGGCAATGAAGTAACAGGCAGTAGAGAGAAAGCAGAGCTACTTAACTCATTCTTTGCATCAGTCTTCACACAAAAAGAAAGTGTGGTCCAACCCAGCTCTAACTGACAAACACATAATTGTAAAAAACAGACTAGAAATATTATTTTAATAACATCTGTCTGATCTTGATGAATATAAATCACCAGGACCTGATGGATTATATTCCAGGGTTCTCTAGGAGCTGGCAGATGTTATCTCAGAAACATTGTAACTTATCTTTAAAAAGCCCAGGAGCACCAGGAACTACCAGAGGATGGGAAAATAGCTCATATGGTTCCCATCTTCAAAAAAAGGGGGAAAAAATCAGACCCAGGAAACTACAGACCAATCAGCCTAACATCAATACTTGGCAAGATACCAAAAAAATAATCAAAAAACAAATCTGTGAACATCTAGAAACAAATAAAGGTATAACTAAAGGTAGCCAGCAAGGGTTTGTTAAAAACAGTTTATGCAAAATCAATCTTATTTCATTGTTTGGCAGAGTGATTAAATAAGTAGACCAGCAAAATGCTGTGGACATAGTATATTTAGACTTCAGCAAGACATTCAATAAAGTAGACCACAACCTATTTCTTGGTAAATTAGAAAAATGTGGGATAGACAGCATCACCAGCAGATGGATTTGTAACTGGCTGACAAACCAAACACAAGAGTAACCCTTAATGGTACTACATTTACATGAAAAGAAGGAAGCAGTGGGATACTGTTGTGTCCTGAGCCTGCTGAAGCATTCAGCAGGCTCAGAAATTTTGCAAATGGTCCCGGGCAGACCAAAAGCTGCCTGGGACCAGCCTGGCTGTCGCCAGCCTTGTGTGCATGCACAAGGTGCAAAAACAGCCAGATTCCTATTGGCTGACGCTGTCCGGGTTTAGGACAGTATAAAAGGCCTGTGAGCCTTTTGGTTGTTGTTGGTTGTAAGAAGAGTCAATAAAGAAAGCTTGATGTTCACCATGTGTCTTTGTTTAATGCCTGCGACCCGAAAACATTAAACTGGCGACGAAGGTGGGATAGCTGCAGGCAAGCAGAAGATTTACAACTGAATCAAGGATTCACAGAAGGTCCTGAAGCTTGGGAAGTCAGCATCAAGCTCTGCGACTCAGCCTGCCAGTACAGCATCACTGGAGGTGAGCTTGGCAAACGGACCCCTTCCCCCCAGTAAGATGAGCTTTGCAGCGAAAGGCATTAACGAGGCCTGTGAAGACCTAAGATGTCTAAGATTGTCTGCTTATCTGACTTTGATGTCTCCCACCCGGAGTGCTGGAATTCATACATGGCACGGGTGGAGAACTACTTTAGGGTCAATCAGATAAGGGAAGACGGCCTTAAAGTGGCAACTCTGCTGTGTGTTTGTGAACAGGAAACGTTCAACATAGCAGAGAACCTGTTTGCCCCTGCACTTTTAGAGTCAGCCTAAACTTTCTGTAATTGCTTGGAGGCACGCGTTTGAGCAGAGAGACCAGAGGCTGGGTGAGTCTGCTGCGGACATTATTGCTGTCTTAAGAAAAGCGGCCAGGCCTTGTGAATTCAAGGACCTGGAAGAGAGGCTGCGAGATCGTTTCGTTTGTGGCCTATGAAGTAGGGGGCTGCAACAGAAGATCTTCACCAAGGAGGGAGTTTCATTCCAAGATGCATTGAGAGAGGTTGCAGCTGAAGAAGCAGCGGGCAGCACTGTGAAAGCTTTGCAGCTCACCAGAAACCCTCCAGCCACCATGACCATCCATCAAGAGGTTGCTAGAGAAGATCCAGAAATGGATCCTGAAGAGGAAGTGGATAGGCTACACCAGCCAGCTGAGAGAAGGCCAAAGGAGCGTTCAGACAAGACTTCAGCATCTCTTCAGTGCTTCAGGTGTGGAGGACACTACAAGCACGTGGACTGCAGATTCCGCTCCACTATTTGCTGGGCATGTAGAAGGCAAGGCAAGATTGCCTCCAACTGTTTGGGTCGCCAGAAGGCCCAATCTTGGGAAGAATTGCTTCAGAAAGGTACCAGGGTCCCCAGCCAACACAGGGTGGGTTTCTGCGTGTCACGCAGGAGTATTCTGAGGACAGGGACACACAAGCCCCTTAAGAAAAAGCTTCACATTGATGTGAAGTTGCAAGGAGTTCCCTTATCAATGGAGTTGGACACAGGATCTGCTCTATTGATCATTTCACATGACACCTTCAAAAGGATTTACAGCAGTAGTGGCCTTTGAGTTAAATTTCAGGCCATTGAACTTAATCCTCACTGACTTCTAGAATTTCAGAGTCAGTGGCTATGCTCAAAGTGCAGCGGAAGGCTTTTGAAGGTCTACTAGATGTGGTGGTAGTTGGGGGTGATTGCACGAGTCTCATTGGACTCGATTGGTTCGAGGCCCTTGAAATCCTAGTGACTGGGCTGCACAGCCTGCAAATGCCAGGTCTTGCAGAAGTCTGCAGGGAGTTTGCTGATGTGTTTAGCTCAGAGCTTGGCTCTTACAAGGGGCCTCCCATTGCCCTACGCTTAGACCCAACTATCACACCTATTAGGATTAAGCTTAGGAGGGTGCCTTTTGCTCTCAAGAGCAAAATTGATGCAGAGCTGGACAAGCTGCTCCAGCATGGCATCTTAGAACCTGTGGACTCTAGTCCATGGGAAACCCCCATTGTAACACCTTTAAAGGCTACACCGTTACACCAGCTCTTAGATAAACAAGCTCCATGGCAGTGGACTAATGTCCATGAAAGGAATTTCAATGAGGTTAAGGCCTTGCTCTTTTCAAATGCTGTATTAACACATTCCAATGAGCAACTGCCTGTGTGCATCACATGTGATGCATCTCCTTATGGGGTGGGAGCAGTATTTAGCCATCTGAAGGCTGAAGGGACACAAGTTCCTGTGGCCTACTACTCAAGGACTCTGTTATCTGCAGAGTGGAATTATGCTCAGATTGACAGAGAAGCCTTGGCCATAGTGGCTGGCATAAAAATATTCCATGGTTTCTTATATGGCCATCACTTCACAGTCTACACAGACCATAAGCCTCTGCTGGGTTTGTTTACTACTAACAAACAGACACCACACATTATTTCTCCACTAATGCTGAGATGGTCCATTTTCCTGTCAACATATGACTACACGCTAATTCACAAACCTGGAAAACAGATGGGCCATGCAGATGGCCTCAGCAGATTACCTCTAAAACAGATAGAGGCAGATCCCGCTCCTGCTATTAATATTCTTTCCATTCAGGAGTTGCCTGAATCTCCCCTCAATGCTCAGGACATGGCTGCTGATCAGCTCACATGCGTGCTGATATGAATGTTGTCGGGATGGCCTGACATATGTCCAGATATGGAGTTTCAAAGCTTCTGGCCAAGGAAGCACAAACTTTCCACTTTCAAGGGGTGCCTGTTATGGGGTAATAGGGTAATCATCCCAGACTCATTGAGGTCTAGAATCTTGCTCTCTCTGCATGAGGGACATCCAGGTATAGTAAGGATGAAAGCGCACACAGCCATCTCTGTTGGCCTGGGCTCAATAAAGCCATCGAGGCCCAGGTGCACAGGTCCCATATGTGCCAGCAGTCATGGCCTGCAATGCCTCAGGCCTCAGTACATAGGTGGGAGGAAACACAAACCCCGTGGTCACAGGTACATATAGATTATGCTGGGCCCTTTCAGGGGCAATTCTTTCTTCTCCTCATTGACAGCTATTCCAAGTGACTACAGGTTGTTCCTGTTTCCTCCACTACTACTGCCAGGACCATCAAGGTGTTGAGAGGGATCTTTGCCTCACATGGACTTCCAGATGCCCTGGTTTCAGATAATGGCCCCCAATTTACCTCTTTTGAGTTCCAGACTTTTCTTTAGGCCAACTTGATCTGGCATGAGACTTCTGCTCCCTTCCACCCATCTTCCAACGATCAGGCAGAGACGATGGTGTGCACTACCAAAGATGCTCTAAAGAAACTCACTTTTGGCAGCTGGCATCACAAGTTGGTTGATTTCCTTCTTGCACATCGCACCACACCTTGCACAGCCACAGGGAAGAACCCAGCAGAACTCCGCTGGGATCACCGCCTCATCATGAAACTGGATAGGTTGCACGCAGACTGGGTGGCTTCACAGGTATTACAGCTGTGGGCATCCAGGAGACTACAGGTGGGCGATCCAGTCTGGGCAAGGAACTATAGCCCTGGACATCTCTGGGTCACAGCAGTGGTATGCAAGTTCTCTGGGCCACTGTTATACAAAGTGGCCTTGGACAATGGCCGTGTCATCAGACGACACATTGACCAACTGCGTTGGAGGATCTCCAGCAACATTTCCATGCCTGGCTCTGCTCTCGAGGGGGAGGAGGACCATAATTTGCATTCTGGGCCACAGTCTCCCAGCTCCAGTGGTGTCTCACACGCTGCTGGAAATTTTCTGTGATAGATCAGGGGCATTCTCATAATTCAGCTATTGCTCCAAACAGGGAGTCTCTGGAAAGAGAGTCATCCCCCACATCAGTTATTGCTCCAAATAGGGAGTCCCAAGGAAGGGGGTTTGCCATGGAGGCAGCTCCTGACTCTGGCACCTCTGACACATACACAGGGGCCAGGGGGTATTAGGGCACATCCACCACTCAGGCCACTCCAGCTGTTGGCCTTGGGCTCAAGGGACAGTGCTCCCAAGAGGAGTCCATTGTGGACTTGGGGAATAATACCCCACCACGGGGAATTCCACCCACCCAAGGAACCCTGGCTTGGGCTTAGAGGGTCCAACCAGTCAGCAGTTGGGTGGGGCACCTTAGCTTTTGGGGCATCAAAGTCCTGGTCTGCCTAGACTGGCAGGCAAGCTGGCAGGCCAGGCACACTCACCGGCCATCAGAAGATCACAATGGGCCAAGGGCCCACTTAAACATTTTCAGGACTATGTGAGGTTTCTGTCAATTCTAAGGGAACTTTACTAGTCCTTTAAAAAGATGCAGAACAAAACATTCAGTGAAGGGGTGTTATTTTCAGCTTATTATTTGTTGTATTTTCTTTCTAAATGATTGCATATATAAGAGTGCTTGCCTGTGTGCAGGCAGTTGTGATTTCTATTAACCCCCAGTCCCTTGAACACATGTACCTATGCTGCACGCATGCGCAAGGCGCGAAAACAGCCAGATTCCTATTGGCTGACACTGCCCGGGTTTAGGAAAGTATAAAAGGCCTGCGAGCCTTTTGGTTGTTGTTGGTTGTAAGAGGAGTCAATAAAGAAAGCTTGATGTTCACCATGTGCTTTCGTTTAATGCCTGCGACCTGAAAACATAAAAGATACCATAAGGTTCCATCTTAGGCCCAGTAATCTTCAACATCTTCATAAATTACTTAGATGAGGGAATGGAAGGGGAACTCATCAAATTTGGAGATGACACTAAGCTGGCAGGAATAGCCAACACCCCAAAAGACAAACTCAAGATCCGAAAAGATCTTGACAAATTTGAACAATGGGTTCTATCAAACAACGTGAAATTTAATGTGGAGAAAAGTACAAATTAGGTGAAACCTGGCTCAAAACCAGTTACTGTGGGAGGGACTTTGGAGTCCCAGTGGATGATCACTTAAACATGAACAAACAATGTGTGGCAGCAGCCAAAAAAGCTAATACAACCCTTGGATGTATAAACAGAGGGATAGAATAAAAATTGTGTGAAGTAATAATACCACTCTATAAAGCCTTGGAACACTGCATCCAGTTTTGATTTTAAAAAAATTACAAAGAAGAGCAACAAAGATGATTTAAGAGCCTGGAGACAAAAACATATGAAGAATGGTTAGAGGAATTGGGTATGGCCAGTCTAGAGAAAAGAAGGATTAGGGGTGACATGGTAGCAGTATTCCAGTATAATAACAATAACAATAACAATAACAATAACAATAACAATAACAATAACAATAACAATAACAATAACAATAACAATAACAATAACAATAACAATAACAACAACAACAACAACAACAACAACAATAACAATAATAATAATAATAATAATAATAATAATAATAATAATAATAATAATAATAATAATAATAATATAGTTGGAAGGGACCTTGAAGGTAATCTAGTCCAGCACCTTGCTCAGGCAAGAAACCCTATACCATTGGCCATCCAGTCTCTTCTTAAAAACTTCCAGTGTTGGAGCATTCACAGCTTCTGGAGGCAGGTTGTTCCACTGATTAATTGTTCTGATTATCAGAAAATTTCTCCTTAGTTCTAGGTTGCTTCTCTCTTTGGTTAGTTTCCATCCGTTGCTTCTTGTCCTGCCTTCAAGTGTTTTGGAGAAAAGCTTGACTCCCTCTTCTTTGTGGCAGCCCCTGAGATATTGGAACACTTCTATCATGTTACCCCTCTTCCTTCTCTTCATTAAACTAGACATACCCAGTTCCAGCTTCCAGTCCCTTGATCATCTTTGTTGCTCTTCTCTGAGGGGCTGCAACAAAGAAGAGGTGGTCAACTTATTTTCCCAAAGACCAAGACAATGGATGGAAACTAATCAAAGAGAGAAGCAACCTGGAATTAAGGAGAAACTTCCTAACAGTGAGGACAATTAACCAGTGGAACAATCTGCCTCCCGAAGTTGTAGATGCTTCGTACTTGGAGGTTTTAAGAAAAGACTTGACAACCATCTATCTGAAATGATATAGGGTCTCCTGCTTGAGCAGGGGGATGGATTAGAAGATGTCCAAGATCCCTTCCAGCTCTATTCTGATGATGATGATGATTAACAAAACTGAGAATACATACACTGATTTTCTAAAACGTGTATCTATGTAACTGTCTTTCTAAATTTTATTTGTTGTATTTCTTTTGTGAGTTTGCTTATTTATTTCTATGGATTTACTGTATTGCTTATTCTATTATAGATATTTTATAGGTATGAGATAATAATACCTATATGCTATGAGCCATGTTTTAGGTCTGCATTTGCAGTGTACTCAGTAGCCATATGGATCCTAAAAGGGGCGTGGCTTGGAATACAGCAATGATCTATCATTTTGCTTCTCTGCACTCCCAACACCAATTCCACTGGTTTCTATTGTATTGTAATTCATTAGGTTTCTATGGGATTTTTTGAACTTCTTTTCTTCCTCTTCCTTTTTATTTTCCAAAAGGCTTGACTTTTCCACTCCTGTGTTAATGATCTGGGCTTAAATAACCCAGTTCTCAGCTGTTCTCCTAGGTGTGGTAGGCAGAATAGAGGGTGGGATTTTTAAAAAGCTAGAGGTGAAAGAAAATCCCAAGTGATGAAACATGCTTCAAGGAGGTCTTCTCTCACAATGTGGTCTGCTGGAATCACTGCAGTTCCAATTCTGTTAACATTATTCTGAGATATCTTTATGTTATATGATAACTGGTACTGGAGCATTTGGAGGTAGCTATAGAGTTATTAATGGCTAATTATGTTAATAAGCAAAGAGATGTTAGTTTATTTCAGTTGCTAATTATATTAACAAGCACACAAAAGTCAGTTTTATTTTTGTTTGCTAATTATCTTAAGAACCATACAGAAGTCAATTTTATTTTGGTTTACAGATCTCTTGAGGAAAAAAATAATAATAAACACTCAGAAGATTCTCTTAATCTGCAGATAGTTGTTTCATTATATCAGAATTCAATGAATTATAAGAAAATTAGCATCAGCAAAGTAATTTCAAATATCTCTGGATATGAATAAAAGAAATAATGTTAATATTTCCAAGTATCTTTTTTATTTTTAAACATTAAAGTATTATTGTTGAAAATTTTGGTCCACATTATTAAAAGAAATACTGAGATGTCAGAATTCATAGTTGAATTGGCTGCATCTCATTTTGTGATCAAACTCTCCTGGAGGGAATAGAGGTTTGTACTTGATGGGAGATTGCTTTTTCAAATTAAGCAATCAATTTTCTACTGATTGACAAGAGGATTAATTAATTCATTTTACCAATATCTGATTTCTTCTTAAAATATATTTTCTAGTATATTTATTATGTATAATACCAGCTAGTAAATATCAAGATAAGAGTTACATTGTAAGTAAAGTTTTTTCTTCTATTTAATTATATATCATTAAACGCATGTTTAAGAATCTAGATTTATGTACTAGATTTAGAGCTCATTATATTATTTCTGTTTTTTCTTTTGTCAAGTAAGTGTTAAAGCAACTGAGAAAAACATTTAAATTTGTCCCTCACATAAAATACACACAAACACACACATATTGCACCAAAGGGCAATTTCTATTATCAAGATTCCCAAGTAAAAGATAGAGCAATTTATTGTTATATTTATTTGTCAAATTTACATTGTTTTTCTTCTAGAAGTACAAAGCACAGACAGAGCACATCCACCAGTTTTCCAACATAATCACAATCTTATACAAGTAGTGAGAGATTTTGACTGATCCAAATATTCCCAGTAAACTTCCAGGGCTAAAAGTAGACTGTCATGGTTCCGACAACAGAGAAAAATAAAGCAGAACTACGAGGCTTGCAAATTCCTCAAAGAACATATTTATTGATAAAAAATATTGACACTTCAAAAGTGAAACCAAGTCTGAAGAGATGCATAATGATTCCCCAATACAAAGTTAAGAAATCCCACACCTAAGGCTATTAAAGCAACTATGTTTCCCCATTCAACAGAGTTTTCCAAATCATAGGTAATCCTTTTGATTAAGACACGAAATAACCAGACTGTAAGTATGAAAGAATGGAAAATATGAGGTTAGTCATTGGTCATTTAGTACAGGTGGATTACAAATGAATAGAACTTAGTAAGAGAGTACTCTAATATTCTAAAATGCCCATCCTAAGTTCATTTTTTTCATGGTCTATTTTTGTGTTTATTCTGTCCATGCTTTCTATTCTTTTTGTTTACTGTTCTCAAAATGCCATTTCCCAGATTTTATCTAACTGCATCTCCCTCCTCTGTTTCCTTGCAGCTTTGTCCTAAATAAAATATGAGGAATGAAACAATTTCTTACTTTTTGCTGCTGGAATTCTCAAAAAATCAGCACATGCAGCTTTTGCATTTCCTCTTGTACTTTGTGTTATATCTGGCAACTGTAGCAACAAATCTTCTAATCATCTCTGCAGTAGTTTTGTATCATCAACTGCACAGCCCCATGTACTTCTTTCTCATGAATTTGGCTCTGCAGGACCTGGGCATTGTTTCAGTCATTGTTCCCAAATCCATGATAAATTCTCTCATGGACACCAGACACATCTCTTACTTTGGCTGTGTTATACAAATCTTTCTCTTTATGTCATTTGAAGCTTCTGATTTCTCCCTCCTGACAGTTATGACATATGATCGGTATGTTGCCATTTGCCACCCACTGCTCTATAAGATGGTGATGAATTTGAAAGCTTGCACTGGAATAATAATTCTAGTGTGGATTATAAGTCTTCTCTATGGAATTTTGCATACGACTGGTGCCTTTTCAATTCTTTTTTGTTCTTGTCAACCAATTTTTCTGTGAAATTCCACAGTTGCTAAAACTATCCTGCTCTGGTTTCAATCTACTTAAGGTTGGAGTACTTGTGGTCACTATTATTGCTGGACTAGGTTGTTTTACTTTCATAGTTGTATCTTATGCTATGATCTTCAAAGCAGTGTTAAAAATCCCTTCTGAATAAGGTAGGCAAAAAGCCTTATCCACTTGTCTTCCCCACCTTATTGTAGTGTCTATGTTAGTATTAAGTTCATGCTTTGCCTATCTGAGACCTCCTTCTAACACCCCTTCTTATTTAGATTTTGGGGTCACTGTTCTGTATTCCCTTCTTCCACCTCTGTTCAATCCAATCATCTATAGCATAAGAAATAGGAATATAAAATATGTTCTTTCTCAACTGTTGAGATTCTGAAAAAAAATCTTTTAATATTGCTTTTATTTTGGTCATCAAGATTTTGCATTTTCCTGGCTATTCTTTTAATTCTTTGAATACAGGAATAAGTTAAAAAGGAAGACATAGCTGGGATGCAATCACATTTAACCTTTCAATCCAGAAGAATTGTAAAACTCAAGAAGTTATTCAGCAAACGTTCTGCTATATTTTAAAAATGCTAAATGTGGTAATTTACAGCCACTGGCCTTGCCACTGGCCATCAGTACTTTTGATTTTTGGTGAGGTGAGTACCAGGATGCAAATCAAGCCTAAACTTGGTTAAGTGAAGTTGTTTAAACTAGGTGAACTATATTTCCCTGTACTTTTTATATAAAATGGCTTTTCATATAATAGTTTCACATAATATGACTAGTTGATGCTTCAACTTTTCCAGAGTACACAGAATTTTATGCTGTTCTCTCCTTAAATGGTCCTTTGCTCACACACCTTGATATTTTGTTTCTGTGTGTCAGTCTTAACTTCTTCCAACTGCCTGGAAAAGTCACTGCATTTTTTCTTGAGAAGGTTTTTTAGAAGGGGTTTGCCATTGCTTCCTTCCTAGGGCTGAGTGGGTAACAGGCCCAAACTCTCTCTCTCTCTCTCTCTCTCTCTCTCTCTCTCTCTCTCTCTCTCTCTCTCTCTCTCTCTCTCTCTCTCTCTTTATAACCATGATAATATGAACAAGCAAGAAATCTATATCATAATTGTAATAGAATATCATATAAGCTTATAATAACATGCAATGAAATGTCAATTGGAAGAGATTAGAAATACTCCACTGCCAATTACTAAAGAAATGAATATAAATAGATGTACACAGGAATGGTATTTTATTAAAATATGCTTGAGAATGGTTTCATCCAAATTGGATGAGGTATATTAAAAGACATATTTAGGTTTTGTTTTATCTATGCAATACCTTTTAAAATTTATTTCATGTAATGTACATAAAATGCATATTTAAATGAAGGCAGACCAAATTCTTTAAGGGTCAGTATAAATATACTTTGGAAAGGTGCCATTAGCATACTAGAATCACCTAGACAATGTTAGTGCCTATTTTTTAAGGTACTGGGGGGTTTTCAGCTAAAGGAATATGAAATTTTCTCCTATATTTATACTTCTATATTGAATGTTTCTTTCTTGTCTACTTGCCTTATTTGTGAAATTTCTTGCTTACATTATACTTTGCAGTTACTCAATAAAGAAACTTTATTTAATAAAATCTTTCAAAATTTACCAACATGTTCAGATTTTTGTGTGACATAACCGAAACAAATCCATACCGTTCAAGAATTCTTCTAAAGCCAGTTCTACCTGGAGATGTCCAGGATGGTGGGAAGGGAATGAAATATCTGAGACTTACACAGAGAACAAGAACTTTGGAGTTATGTAAAGATTCCCCACCCCCATTATTCAGCAAATACAAAGGAAAAATAAGCTGATTAGCTCAGAATGGTTTCTAACCATTTAGACTTTTTAAATATGGGAAATCAAAATATGTCAATAAATTCCTCAGAATACAGTGTCCATCTGCACTGCCATTACTCTACCTGAGAATCTTATTCTGAATTTGAGAAGAGGTAGGTCAGTCAAGAAACTAATTTTACATGTTTAACTGGAATTTTATTTTATAGTCATGAAAGACTGATTGTATTTTCTTTTCTCTCCTTTTTATACAGAAGGGAGTGAGCTTGGAGATAGTTTGATTTTTTTAATGCTTTCCTTATTTCCTGGGTTTAAGATTTGTTTTTGTCATTGCTGCTGCACAATTTCTTCACTTTCAGGCATGATGTTAAGACATGTTTTGTTTTTTTGTAAAATGAGAACCAGATAAAATTTTAATCCAAAATGGCAATAAGGAGGAAATGAGATTCGCTTTGCAAAACATATGATTCTCATACTTACTTGTACATGGCCTGTCTACCCAATGGGTTGTTTGGTTTTTCTTCATTTTCTGGCTATGGCTTTTATCATTTCAACCCAGCCAAAGCTGTGAAATTGCCAGATACAAAGAGAATTTTGTCATCCTATTAATCTATTTTACTGTGTGTGTTTCTTACAGATTTAATGCTTACTTAATTATTGCAAATGATCTTCACTTGACAGAAAGATGCTGAAATATGAAAAAAAATAAATCTTTTCTTGATGTTCTGCCATATGGGCTGTGGATAGGTTCTTCTGGGAAATAGTACAGGGTGCAGGAGGGGCAAAAAATCTATAATTATCTTATTGCAGGGAACAATTTATTGAAGAAAAGAAAGATTATTTCTCAATAAAATTGAGGATATATACTCTTAGTTTCTAATACATGTACTTATATAGCTCTCTTTCTAAATTTTATTTGCTGTGTATCGTGTTCTGTGAGATTTTTTTATTCATGTCTATTACATCTACTGCATTTCTTATACTATTATTGATATTGTATAGATCTCTGTAGGTTTACATTGTATATCTTTCTATCAACCTGTTTTAGTATATATCTGAAGTTGCCCCAGGCAGCCAAATGCAGACTACAAAGGAGTGCAGTTTCAAATTGAACAACATATTAATCATCTTGCTTGTTTGGGCTGCCACCACAAATGTCAACAGTGGTTTTATTGTGTATTTTATTCTATTGTTATTCCACTAAATTTCTATTGGTTTCTTTAAGATTCATATCCATCTTTCCTTTAGTTATTTTACAGAAATGCTTGAATTTTCCACCCCTGTATTAATGATGTGGACTTAACTAGCTTAGCTCTTAGCTCTCCCCCCATCCATGGTTGATAGAATTGATTGATTGGAATTTCTTAAAGTTGGAGGTGAAAGAGAATCCCAAGTGATGAAATTGTTCTAGAACTAGCTTCATATTTTACCTCTCATAGTTTGTACTGTTGATATGACTGCAGCGCCAATTCAGTTAACATCATTCTGAGACTTGGTTGTGGTGTAACAGGCGCAGAAAGACAGGGCTCTGTCTTGCGCATTCAATTTTGCCACACTGGGGACCCTAAAAAGGGTCAAAAGTTATACCAAAGAGATGACAGAGAAAGAATGGATCCTCATTGATCGTGGGAGGGTGGCAGCCTATCCATTTGATCCAAGGAAACCCTCGAAACAAGCGGGGAAAAGACGGGCTATCAGTCAGAAGCTGCTGACAACCAAAGAAAATAAGCATTAACCAGCAACTTTCAAGCAATATGGATGGAACTGGGTGAGACCCTAACATTTCTTTATGATTTTAAGACTTTTTCCTCAGAAAAAAACACCCAAGGCAAATAATCCTCCCTGATGAGAGAGGGAAGGAGAAATTCTACCCCATTTCCTTAGCAAAAGAAAAGCAGCAAATTAATTGCTTGGGGGAAAATAGAGAAAATTACAAGATTAATTTGGAATCAATACACATATATAACTTTGAAATTTGGGGACTAAAAGTGCTTCTGAGATGATGATGATGATGATGATGATGATGATGATGATTTAAAAAAGAGACTTAAAAAGCTTGTAATATAAGTTTGGATGTAAAAAGCTGAAAGATGGCATTAACAACATCTAGTGGTAAATTACAGCACTACAATTTATTATGCCTAAAGGAAACTTGGCTGGAAGCCCACACTCAGATAAGACTCTTGTTGTTTTCAGAAACTTTCACTTTTGAAGACTGTAGCTGGGGAAAGGGGGGGAAACCCTCTTGGGCTGCTTTTTTGTGTGGCAGAGACAATAAACTATTTTGAAACTGGCCTGCCTGGACTACGAACATAAATACTAACTAACTTTTGGAGCTGTGTTATGGAGCTATTTCCCTATAAAAGAAACATGCATTATTGATTGAGATGATGGAATACTTTGGATTATAAACCTTTGATTGATGAACAATTTTTAATTGCTCTTTTCTCTCTGGACAGAAAGGATATGTTTTCCATTGGACAGAAAAAAATGAAAAAAATAAACTTTACATATATTTGCTGAGGGGAGGCTTAAGGATGGACGGATAGGCTGGCTGGATAATTTGGAGTTCAAATGACAATTGATTGAAACTTTTTAAATCCCTAAATAGATCGGTCTATAAAGACTACATACAAAAATAAAATGAAGGTTCCATACTTAGCTTCAAATGGTAAAAAACCATCCCTAACACCTGTCCTCAAAGTCCCCAGCTTGATATACCAACAAAAAAATGTTGAAGAATTTCTGAAAAAAAAATATTTCTATGTTAAAATCAATACAAGAGACAATTGCTTTAGTTAATGATGAGAATAAAAATAACACAAAGGAGATAAAAGAATATTTTTTAATCTAATGGCTACAAAGAAGGAACTAGCAACCCAGAAAATAGAAGGAAAATCAGAAGAAGCAGATCCAAAGACAGAAGACCTAAAGAAAGGAACTAACAGACAGACTCAGACAAACAAAGAATTAGAAGATGTAGTGATAATATCAGAAATGGAAAAGATTTACCTGTTAAGATCTCAGAATACACTTAAGCATAAGAAAGAAGAGCTGATTGAATAGAAGATAGAGCAGTTAGGAGAATTGGAGGAAATTGAAGAAGGAGGGAGGCTGTTTAATGAATATCAATGGGCTGAGCATCCTTCCAAAAATACTTTAATCAAATTGTCTTTCTTATTCTAAACAAAATACACAAAAATAAAAAAAGAATTACTAGATGATTCACATGCATTGACTTGGAAAGTTAGTTGGCAAAGGAAGAAAGCTACAGTAAGACTGAAGAAAATAGAGGCTTTGATCCATTAGATGGGATATTATACTATTAATCACATGTTTGAACATGGCTGAGAATAGATAATAGTTAGAAATAGAAGTACCAAACCCACAATAATGATGAGGCATGACCACAAACCAGAAGCCAGACCACAGCTGCATCATTAACCACCTTAAACCCCTCCAATCCATACATGAAGCAAACTGACACCCACCATGAAGATGAGGCACGACCACGAACGTGAAGCCAAACAGCTATGCAGCTCACCATCTCTAAACCCCCTGCAACTCAGATTAACCTGAGCACAACAAAGCCCCCACCCAAACAAAACACTCCCCCAGCCAATCAGAGCACAGCCAACCCCCATCCAATAAGAGTACAGCCAAGCCCCTAACCAATCAGAACACACCTCCACCCAATCAGAACACAGCCGAGCTCCCAGCCAATCAGTTCAAACCCCCACTGGCAGTTAAAAGGAAGAAACAGCTACAATCACACATTGCTCCTAGAAGCACGAAGCCGAAAGCACCAGTCTGAAGATGACGAATGGGACTTTGTCGAAACATCGCCAAGACACTTCAAATTCTACGTGGGAGAAAACCCGAAGAAACAAAGACCTACATACAAACACCCGCAAAAACCTCAGAAAACAAATATCATACCTCTACGGGGAGGAAATCCACCATCTGACCAGGACCTATGAGAAACTCGAAGTCCAAAGAGCTTCCATTTTATGTGACCTTGCATTCCTATGCAACTGCCGAGATCAAAATTTAATCCCCACATGCTTCCAATTGAAATTCCACTCCAACTCTGCAGCCACCAAACGCATCCTGAAAAGAACAGAATTGGCCCTAATCAGAAATGAACTTCACACAAAAAGATTCCTCCTAGACTGAATCAACAAAGATCTCCTCACACTTCACCTCAAACTCAGCAACAAGATCCACCCTGCACTTTGGGACAAATCCAAACAACTTGCCATCTGGAGAGCCAAAACACAGACCACCCTCAAGACAGACACACACACCAACAAACTCCGAAGACTACAAGAACACCAGAAACAAACCCCTCCTCCCTCCCAGCCACACATGAAACAAACAGTGCATAACATCTCAGATAGGATCCTCACCAAAGCCAAAACAAATGTCCTTTTCAAAGGACACATCCCCACTGAAACCATTATATGCAGAGTTGAAACCAGCCTGACCAAAATCAACCCCGACAACGCTAACAGAATCAGACTCGAAATCACCAACATACTCTGCACCAGCAAGCCACCCAAAAGCAACTTACCCAAAGAGGAGCAGACAGCACTACTTAACCTGAAACAAGAAACCAGCATAATAATCCTACCAGCAGACAAGGGCAACGCCATGGTGGTCATGAATACATCTGACTACCAAACCAAATTAACCAACCTACTCCAAGACTCCACATACAAACCCCTAAACACAGATCCCACCACCTACCTGGAAAAAACCACTAGATCCAAAATAGAAGCCTCCCCCATTAGCAAAGAGATCCAGCAAAGAATCATTCCCAGAGAGAAATCATCCAGATGCCCTAAGCTCTATGGTCTCCCCAAGATACACAAAGAAGGAACCCCACTTAGACCCATAGTCAGCTCCATAAGCTCACCTCTACAAAACCTAGCCAAATTTCTCGCCAAACAATTACAGCCCTATGCAGAATCCATCACCTCACACATAAAAAAACTCATTCCAGTTCATAGAGATCATAAAGAAACAAAACTTACAGCCCAGCGACCTACTCGTTAGCTTCGATGTCATATCCCTCTTCACCCAAATGCCAATCAAAGAAGTCTTAACAGCTATCCAAAACAAATATAATCCCCAAACCCATCCTAGATCTGACCAACCACTGTCTATCCAACACATACTTCATCTATAATGGACAAAAATACAAACAAATAGAAGGAGCACCAATGGGATCACCCCTCTCACCTGTCATTGTAAACCTCTACATGGAACACTTTGAAACCCAAGCTCTAGAAAAATCTGACCACAAACCCAAACTCTGGCTCAGATACATAGATGACACCTTCATAATCTGGCCACATGGGAAAGAAAAACTGGACAACTTCCTCACACACCTCAACAGCCTACACCCCAAAACACAGTTCACCATGGAAACAGAAACTAATAACCAACTTCCCTTCCTGGATGTCTTAGTCTACAAGAAATCCAATGGCTTCCTAGGACACACCATCTACCAGAAGAAAACACACACAAACTGCTATCTGCATGCACTCTCATACCACCACGCAGCACAGATCAACTCCGTAGCCAAGACACTCACCTCCAGAACCAAATGCCTAGCTGACGAACAACATCTAAAAACCGAACTACACACTCTCACTAATGTACTAACATCCAACGGATTCCAAAGAAATAATATTTCCAACTTAATCCAAAAAGAAACTCCCACTAAAATCCAAGACAGAGAACAAGAAAATGGCAAAGCCCTCCTCCCATACATAAAAGGCACCACAGACAGTATCAGCAAGATCCTCCACAAACATAACATCAAAACAGCATTCTGCACAAACAGAAAAATATCCACCATCCTAAGAAACCCTAAAGACAAAATTGAGTTAGAAAATCAAGGAGTATATGAAATCCCATGTACTGCCTGCCCCACCACATACATCGGACAAACCAACAGAAGAATAAGTGCATGCATTGAAGAACACAAAAACTCAGTCAAAAAAGAGGAACCAACTTCTTCCCTGGTCCAACACTTAAAGCCACAGGACATGAAACTGATTTCAAAAAGACCAGAACTATTGCCAAAACTGAACACTTTAATAACAGAATAATCAGAGAAGCCATTGAGATACAAAAACGCCCGCACAGCATGAACAAATGAGATGATACCTCCCGCCTACCAGCCATTTGGAAACCCGCCCTTATTGACAAATGAGTCCATAACACAAAGAATGACACCAGACCTACACTCACAAAAACCACACAGGATGTCACCACCACACATCCACGCAAAAAGCAAACCCAAACCCACAATGATGATGAGGCATGACAATAAACCAGAAGCCAGACCACAGCTGCATCATTAACCACCTTAAACCCCTCCAATCCATACATGAAGCAAAGTGATACCCACCATGAAGATGAGGCACGACCACGAACGTGAAGCCAAACAGCTAGGCAGCTCACCACCTCTAAACCCCCTGCAACTCAGACTAACCTGAGCACAACAAAGCCCCCACCCAAACAGAACACTCCCCCAGCCAATCAGAGCACAGCCAACCCCCCATCCAATCAGAGCACAGCCAAGCCCCTAACCAATCAGAACACACCTCCACCCAATCAGAACACAGCCGAGCTCCCAGCCAATCAGGTCAAACCCCCACTGGCAGTTAAAAGGAAGAAACAGCTACAATCACACATTACTCCTAGAAGCACGAAGCCAAAAGCACCAGCCTGAAGATGACGAATAGGACTTCGTCGAAACGTCGCCAAGACACTTCAAATTCTACGTGGGAGAAAACCCGAAGAACCAAAGACCTACATACATACATATATATGTATGTATGTATGTATGTATGTATGTATGTATGTATATGTATATTCAAAATTTCACAGTATGACAATATGTGACGTCTGCCTGCAAAACAGATTGGAGCAAAACACAGAACAGACTGATCTATATTTGGTAGACCGGGTGCCTCACCCAACAGATTTTATATATAAACTTTTATCTAATTGGATCACTCTCTTCTTTCTTGCAGCTTTGCGTGCAGCTTTGTCATAAATGAAACATGGATAATCAAACCACAGTGTCTTATTTTTTGCTTCTGGAAATCTCAAAAAAATCGGCATTTTACATTTCTTCTTGTTCTTCTTGTTATATCTGGCAACTGCAACAACAAATCTGCTCATCATCTGTGCTATAGCTTTACACAGTGGTATGTATTTCTTTCTTTTTTTAAAAAATAAATTTTATTGTTTTTTTTAAGTTCTTAAAGCAACATATTCAGGACACACCATGGTGTTGGGGTAATCAAACATCTTAAAACAAGACATATATACATAATATAATCAATACGTCAAATATTCCCTCTTTTTCCCTCAAATAGCATAGTGTATTTAGAATATCCAATTCTAGCTTAAATTTATTCAACCTGAACTTGTTTTTAAGCCTCATCAATTTCTACCATAATCAAATTAACTTTAAATAAAAACATTTTCAATTCAAATATCCGTTCCACATATGTTCTACTTTCTTAATTTTATCAAAATCTTATTTGTTTCTTCTCCATTATTCTCTCTTATTTAGAGTAAAATATTAATCTATCCTGTGCCTATCAAATCTATCAATTGATCTATCTCTTCAAGCTAAAAAAATAATATCATACTTTAAATCATGTCATTCTATTAAACAAAATTCAAATCTCCAATTATCATGACTAATAACGTCCATATCATCAGAAAATCCTATCATCTTATTAAATATCAATTAGCTATTAGTTCACTTCAAATCTGAAACATCTCTTCAATTTTTGTCATTCCATTACATCATAATTTTCATAGAAATAAACCTAACATTCTAAAAGGAACATTCCTAATATTCTAAATTGTCTTTAATCCCTTATATAGAAAGATACCTTGTTTTTAAACAAAAATATTAATCTATCCTAGACACATCTAAATTTATGTATTTATCAAAGTATTCTATAGATATCTAATCCTTCACTTAATCAATCTCTTTGAATTAACAAAGTAATATCAAACCTTAAATCATTTCAATCCTTTTAGTAA
This sequence comes from Bothrops alternatus, assembly GCA_034064705.1. Taxonomy (NCBI): domain Eukaryota; kingdom Metazoa; phylum Chordata; class Lepidosauria; order Squamata; family Viperidae; genus Bothrops; species Bothrops alternatus. The sequence goes on along the minus strand of JARGCV010000156.1, from coordinate 983,233 downwards.
AGTTTAAATTTCATATGTTATAGGACAAACAAGTCATCTTATTTAATTAACATTCAATTAATTATTGATTCACTCCAACTCTAAGACATCTTTTTACTTCAAACTCAAAATCTCAGTCCTTACATCGGTCCATAGTTCTAGGTTGCCTTTAATCTAATTTAAGAAATTTTAAATTTCATTTTTCAATCTTATTCTAGCTTACCTCTTTTGCCAGGTAGGTTTCCATAACAGGGCATCCCTTCCAGATAATAGGTCTCTTTTTGTTGCTTGTAGTGTCACTTGATTTGATACTGCCCATCTTGATCTCTGATTTAATCTTCTGTTTCTCTTGTCCATAAAGCCTCATTGCTTCAGAAATCCAAAGTTCGGTCTTTGCTTTTCCTGGTCTTGCTTGTAAGGCAAAATAAGATTCTCCTTATCCTCAGTTAAAACCTCTTCTTGCATAATATGTTTTGTAGAGTAGTCAAGTGTAGTCTGGGAGTCAGTTTTAAGTTTTAAAGTAGAGATTCTGGCTCTTAGTTCTTTTATTGTAGTACATATTTCTTCTTTAGCCTCATAGATCTTTTCCAGTATAAGTTTGCAGTTTAAGTGTGATTGGAGCTTCGCCATTTTAGCAATAGTTGAAGAAGAGTCCTTTTCCTTTTTAGTGAAGGTTACAGTTGAACATTATCCACCCCCACAGATCACACAGCTAGTTCAACAACAATCCAATATTAACTTTTAACCAGTAGTGTCCTCAGTGAGCTAAAAAAACTTCTTCAAATGCCAGTTTTTTTCCTTTTTTCTATCTTTTAAAGGGAGAATAGAAAAAGAAATACTCTGCCGATATAATACCGCTCCCAAAAACACAAAAAACAGTTTTTTCTACAGCACAATGTAAGTAGGAATAGAGTATAGTCTTTAAATGAATATTTATTTGTTTTTTCTGTCCTTTTTGTAAAACGCGTTTCTTCCCACGATTACTAAAGCCGCTTTCTCCAGACGGGGAAATGATAGCACAAACAGCTTCTACAGGCAAAAACAGCAGGGGTATGGAGAGGAACAAAAGGAATCTCACCCAGATCATCTGCGGTGGGTCATTAACGCTTAGATGATGATGTGACTTTCGGCTGGTGCAGCAGGGTGATCGACCATCTTACAAACCGATATTTGCTCCATTGGCCCTAAGGAGAAGCTGGAGATTCGATGGAAGCTGCTGCCCTCCCCTATCTACCAGCTGGTCTCCTCCTCGGTGATTGCCCCTGCAGGGCGACTTCGACTCCCTAAAGGGTCTACCGGCAAAGGAAACTCCAGATGGCTGCATTGCCGCGTTCCGGAACCAGAAGTCATGTATTTCTTTCTGAGGAATTTGGCTCTGCAGGATCTGGGCAGTGTTTCAATTATTGTCCCCAAATCCATGATAAATTCTCTCCTGGACATTAGACACATTTCTTATATTGGTTGTGTTGCTCAAGCATTTTTCCTTTTCTCCTTCCTGCATTCTAATGTATCCCTCCTGACAGTAATGGTGTATGATCGCTATGTTGCCATTTGTTATCCGCTGCATTATGAGAAGGTTATGAATTGGAAAGCCTGTATTGAAATATTGATCCTGGTGTGGATTACAAGTCTTCTCTATGGAATGTTGCATACGACTGGCACTTTTTCAATCCTTTTTTGTTCTAATACAGTAAACCAATTTTTCTGTGAAATTCCACAATTGCTAAAACTATCCTGCTCTGGCTTAAATTTAGTTGAGGTTGGAGTTCTTGTGGCCAGTATCATTGCAGGAACTGGTTGTTTTACTTTTATAATTGTATCTTATACCATGATCTTCAAGGCAGTGCTAAGAATCCCTTCTGATCAAGGAAGGCAAAAAGCCTAGTCCATTTGTTTTCCCCACCTCATAGTAGTGTCTATGATTTTATTGACTGGATGCTTTGCCTATTTGACCCCTCCCTCTAACACCCCATCATACTTGGATTTGGGGTTGACTGTTCTGTATTCCCTTCTTCCACCTCTGTTCAATCCAATTATCTATAGTATGAGAAATAAGAATATCAAATGTATTCTTTCTAAATTGTGGAGATTCTGAAGTAAAATATTTGAATGTTGCTTCTACTCTGGTCATTATAATTTTGTAATTTCCTGACTTTTATTTTTCTAAGTAAAGGAATAAGTTAGAAAGAGAGATGTAATTGGGATACAGATGAAGCTAATCTCTCAAAGCCAAAGATGGTAAAACTGAAGAAGTCCCTGTCCTTTCTTGTATAAAGTATCTTCTTCTCTAATGCTTGCACATAATATGGCTAGTTAAAGCTTCAGGTTTTCCAAAAATACATCAATCTGTATAATTCTTCTGACTTTAAATGATATTTTTTCACATATGTTGATATTTTATATCTTTGAGACAGTATGAATTCCTGGTGACTGTCTAGACAAGTCCCAGCATTTTTCTTGGCAAGGTTTTCAGAAGTGTTTTGCCATTGCCTTCTGAGAGAGAAAGAGAGAGAGTGGGGGGGGAGAGACTCATTGTCTCCCTGTTTCCACTCAGATACCATAACCACTACACTAAACTAGTTTTCATATATTTTACTTCAGAATTATTTTTCTTTCCCCTAAAAGAGCTTTGGTAAGACTAGACCAGTGATGGCAAACCTTTTAGAGACTGAGTGCCCAAACTGCAACCTCAAACCCACTTATGCATCGTTGGGTGCCGAGTGGGTGTGGCCCATTGGCTGTGTGTGGCCAATTGGGTGGGTGTGGCCCATTGGGTGGCTGTGGCTGTGGCTGTGGTGGTAACAGCAGACTGGATGGGACTAAAAAGTTCAATCAATCAATTCCAACTTTGCAAGATCTTTTTTTTTCCTGCAAGAAATTGAAATTGACTGGTCGATTGAACCTTTTTTTTTTTTTTTGCACACGGCAGCGGAGGCCTAAAGTGAAAAAGTTTTATAAAACCCAGCTGAAGGCTGGGGCGATGATGCACATGTCCACAAAGAGTGCTCTGAGTGCTGTTTCTGGCACTCGTGCCATAGATTCGCCACCACTGGACTAGACACTTGGCAGGATGGAAAAAATGAAACAGCTGTCTCACATAATCTTTTGATAATCCTAAGGAATAAAAAAGGCAAGAAGTGTAGTAATCAGGATGAAGCATAACTATAATAGAACATCAAATAAGCTTTCAGAAATCTCACAATTATATAAATTGCAAGACATAAAGCATGCACACTGGTGCAACAAGTGGAGAAGGGGCATAGTTAGAAGGCCACCAAGGATCATATATTATTGAAATGTGATTGAGAAATATTGAGTTTCATCCAAATTACTGATAAGGTTCAGTATACAAAAGTCATATCCAGGTTTTATGTTAACTTTGCCCCCATCTGTCCAATACTTTTTTTAATTTTTATTTTTCCTTTTTTCACTATACAACAAAAATGAAACTGAAAAATACATTTTTTTCTTAACAAAACTGTGTTATACATCTCATATATATTATTTACAATTTATTTGCATCAGTAATCATGTCTTTTTCTTTCTTTGTTCTAGCCAATCATAATATTTGTTCCATATTTCATAAAATTCTGTTGCCTCCTTGTCTTTTAATTCAAGCGCAGTGGTTCTCAACCTTTTACAGGCTGAGACCCAACCTGCGCCGCCCATGCGCGGCGCAAGCCTGACCTGCGCCACGCATGCGAGGCACGACGGCCCAAACCACGCATGTGTGATGCACGCGCAACGGGCCAAACCGCGCATGCGCGGCATGACGGGCTGAACACGCATGCACGGCGTGACGGCCCGAACCACACATGCACGGCATGCGTGCGACGGCCGAGGGGAAATGGGGAAAAAATGGCGGACTGTGCTGTTTGGCGACCCCTGTGAAATGGCCGTTCGACCCCAAATGGGGTCGTGACCCACAGGTTGAGAACCGCTGGTTTAGCGAAACATATGTATCCTATACTTCCCAGTATATACTATGCCTTCCCAAATGGGATGTTCAGTTTTTCTTCACTTTTCAGTTATTTTTCCCTTCATCCTAGTCAAAGCTGCCAGATACATAGAAAAGTTTGGTCATCCTATAATCTTCCTGTAAGGATCTTCTTATTCTTGTGCATGGTTCTTAAATATCTCATCATTACTTTGTAATTATTGTAAATGTTCATTACTTGAACATTACTTAAATAAAAGATGCCAGAATATGAAAACAAATGATGAAATCTGTTTGTTTTGCTGTAAGAATTGTGGATGGATTCTTCTGGGGAAGTTGTACAGTCCATAGGAAAAAATTTTTTTGAGGGACATGGGTGCTTCAGAAATGTGAAATATAAATAAATACAATCAATAAATTTAACTCTATCATTGTCTTACTGCAGGGTTAGAGACAGGATTAGGATTATTTTCCAAGAAATTTGAGGATATGTAGACTTATTTTTTACAACACATATTTATATAAATTTCACTATAAATCTTATTCAGTCAGTTTCTTCTTCTGAGAGTTTCTTATAAATTGTGTGGATTTATATTGTATTACTTATTATATTATAGATATTCTAGTTTTCTGTGGGATTATATTGTACCTCTTTCTATGAGCCTTGTTTCAGGAATGTATCTTAAATATTCTCAGGCAGTTAAATGCAGCCCACAAGTGGGTACTGTTATGTTCTGAGCCTGCTGAAGCATTCAGCAAGCTCAGAAATGTTGCAAAGGGTCCCAGGCAGATCCAAAGCTTCCCGGGACCAGACTGGCTGTCTCCAGCCTTGCATGCATGCACAATGTGGGAGACAGCTTCTGCAATGATTGGTTGACATTGTCCAGATCTGGGACATTATAAAAGGCCTGCGTGCCGTTTTGGTTGTTGTTGGTAGTAAGAAGAGAGTAATAAAAGAAGCTTGTTTACACAATGTGTCTCCGCTTAATGCCTCAACCCTGCAAACATAACACTGGCGACGAAGGTGGGATCGCTGCAGGCAAAAGGAAGATCTACCAAACAATTTATGACTCACAGAAGGTCTTAAAGTCTGGGAAGTCAGCGTCCAGCATAACAACTCAGCCTGCCAGTACAGCATTGCTGGATGTGAGCTTGGCAAACGGACCCCTTTCCCCAAGACAAGGCTTGCAGCAAAGGCATTAACAAGACTGTAAGACTTAAGATGTCTAAGATTGGCCGGTTATCTGATTTTGATGCGTCCCACCAGGGCACTGGAACTCGTACATGGCTTGGGTGGAAAACTATTTCAGGGTCAATCAGATAAGGGAAGATGGCCTTAAAGTGGCAACTCTGCTATGTGTCTGTGGACAGGAAACATTTGACATAGCAGAGAATCTGGTGGCCCGTATGCTTTTGGAGTCAGTAACTTACAGTGACTTGAAGAAAATGGTTAAAGATCATTTCCAGCCTAAACTTTCTGTAATTGCTTGGAGACACGCATTCGAGCAGAGGGACCAGAGGCCAGGTAAGTCTGCCACGGACTTTATTGCTGCCTTAAGACAAGCGGCCAGGCCTTGTGAATTCAAGGACCTGGAGGAGAGGCTGTGGGATCATTTTGTGTATGGCCTAAGGAGCAGGGACCTGCAACATAAGATCTTCACCAAGGAAGAATTTTCATTCCAAGATGCTTTATGAGAGGTTGCAGCTGAAGAAGCAGCAGGCGGCATTGTGAAAGCTTTACAGCTTGCCAGAAACCCTCCAACCACCATGACTGTCCATCAAGAGGTCGCTCAAGAAGATCCAGAACCAGATCCAGAAGATGATCATTTCACATGACACCTTAAAAAGGATTTGCAGCAGTAGTGGCCTTCGAGTCAAACTCAGGCCATCAAAATTAATTCTCACTGACTTCCAGAATTCCAGAGTCAGCATGAAGGGGGAGGCTACGCTCAAAGTGCAGAGTAAGGCTTTTGAAGGCCTACTAGACATGGTGGTGATTGGGGGTGATCATACGAGTCTCATCCAAGTAACTGGGCTTCACAGCTTGCAAGCGTTAGACCTTGCAGAAGTCTGCAAGGAGTTTGCTGATGTGTTTAGCACAGAGCTTGGTTCATACAAGGGGCCTCCCATTGCCCTACATTTAAACCCAGCTATCACACCTATTAGGGTTAAGCCAAGGAGGGTGCCTTTTCATCACAAAAGCAAAATTGACGCAAAGCTGGACAAGCTATTCCAGCATGGCATCTTAGAACCTGTGGACTCTAGCCCATGGGAAACCCCCATTGTAATGCCTCTAAAGGCTAATGGAGAAGTCCGAATTTGCGTGGACTATAAATGTACATTGAACAAAGTGCTGCAACAGCAGCATATCCAGTGCCTTTGGTAAGCCACATTCTGGCCTCCCTCAAGGGGGGGGGCACATTTTTGCAAAACTCGATTTGGCACAGGCCTACCAACAGCTACCTGTTGATGAGGAAACAGCTGAGGCTCAAACAATTGTAATACACAGAGGAGATTTAAGGTCAAAAGGCTGCAGTTTGGGGTTAACGTAGCCCCTGGCATATTCCAAAGTGTCATGGAGCGCACACTTCGAAGTAGGTCTGTCCATACTTTGATGACGTCCTCATTGCTGAGGAGTCATCTCTAAACTTAGCTGAAAGATTAAGAGGTGTCTTGCTTCATTTCTGCCAAGCGGGTCTGAAACTGAAGCAAGATAAATGCAAAATTGGAGTTACTTCCTCTGAATTCTTAGGTTTCAGAATTCATGCTCAAGGCATCTGTCTTGCTGAATCCAAGCTTCAAGCAATTCAGCAGACCCCAAGTCCCAAGTCCAAAAGCAAGCTTCAGGTTTTCCTGGGACTCCTAAATTTCTATCACACATTCCTACCTCACAAGGCTGCAGTGGCTGAGCCATTACACTGGCTCTTGGATAATCAGGCTCAATGGCAGTGGACTAAGGAGTTTCAATGAGGTTAAGGCCTTGCTCTCTTCAAATGCTGTATTAGCATATTTTAATGAGAAATTGCCTCTTTGCATCATATGTGATGCATCCCCTTATGGGGTGGGAGCAGTACTTAGCCACCTGAAGGCTGATGGGACCCAAGTCCCTGTGGCCTACTATTTAAGGACTCTGTCATCTGCAGAATATAATTATGCTCAGATTGACAGAAAAGCCTTGGCCATAGTGGCTGGCATAAATAAATTTCATGATTTCTTATATGGCCACCACTTCACAATCTCCAAGACCATAAGCCTTTGCTGGGTTTGTTTACCACAAACAAACAAACACCACACATTATTTACCTACATATGCTGAGATGGTCTATTTTCCTGTCAGTATATGACTTCACTTTAATTCACAAACCTGGAAAGGAAATGGGCCATGCAGATGGCCTCAGCAGATTACCTCTAAAACAGATAGAGGCAGATCCTGCTCCTGCTATTAACATTATCTCCATTCAGGAGTTACCTGAATCTCCCCTCAATGCTAGGGACGTGGCTGCAGAAACTACCACTAACATGGCTGTTGTCACATGTCCAGATACTGAATTTCAAAGCTTTTGGCAAAGGAAGCACGAACATTCCACATTCAAAGGGTGCCTGTTATGGGGTAGTAGGGTAGTCATCCCTGCCTCATTGAGGTCTAGAATCTTGCTCTGTCTGCATGAGGGACATCCAGGCATAGTACGGATGAAAGCACTTGCGCTCAGCCTTCTCTGGTAGCCTGGGCTCGATAAAACCATTGAGGCCCAGGTGCACGGGTGCCAAGTGTGCCAGCAGTCAAGGCTTGAAATGCCTCAGGCTCCAGTACATAGGTGGGAGGAAACACAAGCCCCTTGGTCAAGGGTACATATACATTACGCTGGGCCCTTTCAGGGGCAATTCTTCCTTCTCCTCGTTGACAGCCATTCCAAGTGGCTAGAGGTTGTTCCTGTTTCTTCCACTACTACTACCAGGACCATCCAGGTGATGAGAGGGATCTTTGCCTCACATGGACTTTCAGATGTCCTGGTTTCAGACCCCTAATTTACCTCTTTTGAGTTTCAGGCTTTTCTTCAGGCCAAGAAAGAGTCCTGCCCGCCGACCTGCTCCTGCTCCGGCCCCAGCGTGGACTGCCACGGGCTGGCGCTGCGGAGCATCCCCCGGAACCTGCCCCGCCATGCCGAGCGGCTGGATTTGAATGGAAATAATATCACAAGGATCACAAGAATGGATTTTGCTGGTCTAAGACACCTTCGTGTTCTATTTGGCTCTGTACATACGTCTGGACCAAGAAGTAACAGATAAAGGGAGAAGAAAAAGGAAGAAAGACATCAGTTGGAAGCCCTAGTTATCGTGGCTAACGGGAAGAAGCCCCAGTTATCATGGCTAATGGGCCTGCTGGGTGCCTCCCACTAAACTGTAAGACCTGCGGGTGAGGCCTTTCCGTCACTGCCGACATTATGTTGAACTTATTTGAAGGCCTTAACTTTGGGACGTTGGGTTCCACAACTACTGTTAGTACAACTACTCCTCCTGTGGGTTTTGGTTATGGACTTTTTACCTCAAAACCTACCACAGGTTTTACCTTAGGGGGGACTAATACAGGCATAGCTATAATTATTGTGCCAGGATTAACATCTGGCACGCCTGTTTTTACTACTATGCTTTTTAATTGCTTTTTAATTATTTATTTGTTTAAATTTTAAATAATTCAATGTGTTTAATACTGTTTAAATGTTATCTTTTCAGGATGTTATGAATGATGTGGGGGGTATTGTTTGATTGTGGAGTGAATCGGGTTGAATGGATGGGTGGTTGTGTGAATTGGAGGGATTGTAGATTTATGATAAATGGAAGGGCCAAGCTCTCTGCATTTGCGGAAGCTAGTGAAGTGGAGGAGCCTTGCTCTGAGGGATCAGAAGGCCAGTCTATACTGGTCTTATGGGGAAGAGGCAGATATGACGGGAGGCCTGGGATAGGCCTCTCTCGGGGAACAAGGCCTCGCTGCCTGAAAGCAATCTCTTGTTCCGGGCTCTTGAACCTCTCCTGGAGTACTGGTAATGAGCGAAATCCGGACCCTGGACTCAGGCTGCTGCTGCTCAATGCCAGGTCGGTGGTAAATAAAGCTCTCCTCATCCGGGACTTGATTCTAGAGGAGGAGGCCGACCTGGCATGTGTGACTGAGACCTGGCTGACCCCAGAGGGAGGAGTTCCCCTCTTTGAGATGTGCCCAGCTGGGTTTCAGGTATGGCATCAGCCGCGACCACAGGGAATGGGGGGAGGAGTTGCGATTATAGCTAAGGAGACACTTGGGCTGCGCAGACTCGCTGCTACCGAGATATCAGGTTCTGAGTCCCTCCTTATGAGGTTGGACCTAGGTGTACAGGTGGGTCTGTTGTTTACGTACCTGCCTCCCAGCTGCGTTTCTACAGCCCTGCCCATGCTACTCGAGGAGGTAGCCGGGTTGGCGATTGAGTTCCCCAGACTTATTGTCTTGGGGGACTTCAATGTGCCATCACTCGGTGAGTCCTCTGGGTTGGCACGGGAGTTCATGGCCTCCATGGCAACCATGGACCTGACACAAGTAATTGAGGGCCCGACCCATGAGTGGGGACACACACCTGACCTGTTTTTTCTCTCGGAACAGTTGAGGTATGATCTGAATTTAAGGGGCTTAGAAGTGTTGCCCATGTCATGGACAGATCATTTTCTGCTGCGGTTTGAGTTTACGATACCAATCCTCTCTCGCAGTGAGCTGGAATTGATTAAATGGTTCCGCCCCAGACACCTGATGGACCCTATTGGCTTCCAAAGGGCGCTTGGGGAATTGCCGGATTCACTCGTACACAGTTCAGCGGAGTCCCTAGTGATGGCCTGGAATTCGGCCACTACGGGGGTTCTTGACTGGATTGCGCCGTTGCAACCTCTCTGTGGTAGCAGACCCAGGAGATCTCCTTGGTTTACCAAGGAACTCAGGGGGATGAAGCGCCAGAAGTGACGTTTAGAGAAGCAATGGAGGGAAAGCAGATCCTAATCTGATCGAACCAAATTGGGAGCTTATATTAAGACCTATTTGGAAGTGATCACTACGGCAAGATCTCCGCATCTTTCTGCATTGATTGCATCTGCGGAATCTCGTCTGGCTGCCCTGTTTAGGGTGACTCACTCTCTCCTTGATAAGGGGAGGAGGGAGGAACCTTTGCAGGGCAATGCCGAAGAATTTAACACCTTTTTAGCAGACAAGGTCGCTCAGATCCGGGCTGACTTGGACTCCAATTGGAATGCAGTGTCGGCTGACAATGAGTCAGTCGAGATGGCAGAGGCCCGTCTTAGTCCTGGTGAATGGGAGGAGTTTGACCTGGTAACTCCTGATGATGTGGACAAGGCCATTGGAGCTGTGAGTTCTGCCACCTGTTTACTGGACCCGTGCCCCCCTGGCTGGTCTCGGCTAGCAGGGCGGTGACACGGAGCTGGGTCCAGGCTGTTGTTAATGCTTCACTGAGGGAGGGGTCCTTTCTGGCTCCCTTAAAGGAGGCTCTTGTGCGCCCCCTCCTCAAGAAGCCTTCCCTGGACCCAGCAGTTTTAAATAACTATTGTCCAGTCTCCAACCTTCCCTTTTTAGGGAAGGTTGTTGAGAAGGTGGTGGCACTCCAACTCCAATGGTCCTTGAATGAAACTGATTATCTGGGCCCTTAGCAGTCTGGGTTCAGGTCCGGTTACAGCACAGAAACTGCTTTGGTCGCGCTGACCGATGATTTCCACCGGGCCCGGGATAGAGGTTACTCCACTATCCTGGTGCTTCTTGACCTCTCAGCAGCATTCAATACCATCGACCATGGTATCCTTCTGCGCCGGTTGGAGGGGCTTGGAGTGCGGGGCACTGTTTTACGGTGGTTCACCTCCTACCTCTCCGGCCGGTTGCAGTCAGTGTTTGCAGGAGGTCAGAGATTGGCTCCGAGGCCTCTTCCGTGTGGAGTCCCTCAGGGGTCTGTTCTCTCACCTCTGCTTTTTAACATCTACATGAAGCCGTTGGGTGAGATCATCCATCGACACGGGGTGGATTATCATCAATATGCTGATGATACTCAGCTCTATATCTCTACCCCGCGTCATTACAACGGAGCAGTGGAAGTGATGAACCAGTTCCTGGAGGCTGTTGAGGTCTGGATGGCTGCCAACAGCCTCAGACTCAATCCGTTACTCTGGGGGGGTGTGAATCTATAAACCCCTCGGAGAACGTCCGCAACTTGGGAGTCCTCCTCGATCCACAGCTGACATTGGATCATCATTTGTCGGCTGTTGCGAGGGGGGCATTTGCCCAGGTTTGCCTGGTGCACCAGTTGCGCCCTTATTTGGATCGGGAGTCTCTCCTCACAGTCACACATGCCCTTGTCATCTCGAGGATCGACTACTGCAACGCTCTCTACATGGGGCTACCCTTGAAGAGTGTTTGGAGACTACAATTAGTGCAAAATGCAGCTGCGTGAGCAATTGTGGGCCTTACACGTTGTGCCCACATTTCGCCAACTCTCCGCATGCTGCATTGGTTGCCTATTGGTCTCCGAGCGAAATTCAAAGTGTTGGTTATTACCTATAAAGCCCTTTATGGCATGGGACCAGGATATTTACGGAACCATCTTCTGCCACATACTTCCCTACGACCGGTGAGAGCACACAGGGTCAGCCTCCTCCGGGTCCCGTCAGCGAAACAGTGTCATCTGGCGGGCCCTAGGGGGAGGGCTTTCTCTGTTGTGGCGCCCGCCCTCTGGAACCAACTGCCTCCTGAAGTCCGCATTTCTCCCACGCTCCTGGCCTTCCGTAAAAATCTTAAAACTTACATTTGCCAGCAGGCCTGGGGATGATTATGGATTAAATGATGAATATGAGTGGGGTTTTATTTTATTTTTTAGATATTTATTGTTTGGACTTATATTGAAATTTGATGTTTTGTATATATGTTGTTAGCCACTCGGAGTCTTCAGAGAAAAGCGGCATACAAGCCCGAACAAACAAACAAACAAACAAACAAACAAACAAACAAACAAATAAATAAATAAATAAATTCTCTAATGAACAACAGACACATTCCTTATTTTGGTTGTGATGTTCAAGTCTTTCTCTTTGCATCCTTTACACTTTCAAATTTCTTCCTCCTCACAGTGATGGCATATGATAGGTATGTGGCAATTTGTAACCCTCTCCAATATGAGACATTGATTAATTGGAAATCCTGCACTGAAATTCTGTGTCTGGTTTGGATTGCCAGTCTTCTCTGTGGAATTTTGCATACCACTGGAACATTTTCCATCCATTTCTGTTCTAATATTGTAAATCAGTTTTTTTGTGAAATCCCACAGTTGTTAAAGCTATCCTGCTCGGGAACCAATCTAGTTGAGTTTGGAATTGTTATGGTCAATATCATTATTGCACTAAGTTGTTTTACTTTTATTATCATATCATATGCCACAATCATCAAAGCAGTGCAAAGAATCCCTTCTGAGCAAGGAAGGCTAAAAGCCTTATCAACTTGTATTCCTCATGTTACAGTAGTGTCCAATCTTTTATTAAGTGCATCCTTTGCCAATATGAGATGTCCTTCTGACACTCCATCATACCTAGAATTTGGGTTGACTGTTTTATATTCCCTTCTTCCACCCCTCTTCAACCCAATCATCTATAGCATGAGGAACAAAAACATCAAATTTGTCCTATCTAAACTGTGCAGATTCTGAAATGTTCTTTTAATGTTTCTCTTCTGTTCCACACAACTGCATTTTCTTGTCTTTTCTCTGACTTGTCTAATAGCTTGGATGATGGGAAATCCAACCTTTCAATCCAGAAAAATCATAGAAGTCCAGAAGTTGCTCACCAAAAATCCTGCATCCGTAATTATTTTCAACGAACTGTACAGATGTTAAATGTGGATGAAATTAGGATTAGATTGTAACACTATTATGGAAAAATATGTTGTAACAGAAAGGAGGATTTAAAATTTTTATCATTTTTTCTGTGATTTCACTTCATAAAATGAGCTTCCCTTTTTTAATTATTGCATCATTTTTATCAAATATCCTACATCTTGAATCTCAAGAGAGTATGAAAAATCCTTTCTATACAATGTGTCTGTAAATGTATTGCTTTGCATATTGAGAAATAAAATAAATGTGGAAACATTGAATGATAAATTGGAAGAGAATTTTACTGAATTCTTGCACTCAGATGCTCTCTAGGAGTACAAACCTTTCCCAAAGATCACAATAATATAATTGCTATTGTTGTGAGAAAATATTTATTTGGGAGAATTGCATCAGATCTTCAGTCTAGCAATGTCCTTGGAATCTAAGGTTTTGTAGAATCTGGATAGTTCTTCAAAATGATCAAGTCAGCATCATGCCTGTGCTACACAAGTTCTTCATATATACTACATATGTGGCCACAATGTACATGCAAAAGGGGAAAATGTCTATCACTTTTTACAATCTCTTTTGCCTTGCTTAATGCCCCTAGTTGAGCGGAGGGGGGCTTCAAGGCAAAAGAGATTGTAAAAAGTATAACTGCAGTATAGCAGTTAAAAATGTTAAGGTGTAATCAATCAGACCGGTCTGTCTGAAAAAACATACATACATACATACATACTGGCATTTGTGAACTTTTTATAACTTTTATTTATATCACTAAAAACATCACAAAGAAACAGGAACAGTGTCACACAGTTTCAAGCAACTATTACATTACAAATACCCCATGCATAATCTGGATGTTCTCCTAGACCAGAGGTCTCCAATCTTTGCTCTGTGGATCGGCAGCAGTCTACAGCCTACCAGGAACCAGGCCACAGAAGCAAGTAAAGCCCCATTCATTCATGCATGGAATCCGGGTAGTATACAAAACCATTCATCTCTTGTCCATAAAAAAAACTGCATTCCAGTTTTGGGGCCTTTGCCCTAGTCTCATAACTCCTTTTCAAAGACCAGGTGGCAGTCATGGCTAGGATAGTTTTTGCACAAATTCATATTGTGTACCAGTAGAATCTTTTCCTGAAATGTGAGGTCCTGCATGTGTCCTGCAACTTTTCTCAGTGAGATGGGTGCAATATAGGTTAAACAAACAAACAAACAAACAAACATAGAACATCCTCTATATGGGGCTACCCTTGAAGAATATTTGGAAGCTAGAAATGGTAAAGAATGCAGAGCCATGGAAACTGGTTGCCAGTTTGCTTGTGGATCCATTTCAAGGTATTAGCCTTTATGGCATCAGTCCATGGTATCTGAGGGGCTGTCTCACCAACAGTATTGGCCGATCCCACTTATTCCAGTGGAAGGGATGTACTTTGGACCCCTTCTGCCAGAAGATTTTGGCTTGTGGATTCCAGGAAAAGCGCCTGCTGTGGCCCTCATCCTTTGGGATGCCTATAGAGATTCTCAATCATCCAGGTCATGATTGTCCTACAGATGTTTTATTTTCCAAAAAGCAACTGGGCCTTCTTGGATTTTTCCTTTAAAAACTTGGAAAAGTTAGAACTGGGAAAAACTTCTCGGGTGTGATGACCCAGGGTCCTGAAGAGAGGCAAAGCAATTAGCTGGTCAGTACAATTGTTTTTTAAGCACTGCCAACGTTCACCCAACAGCCCCCACATATGCTGGCACAAGTTCAATAAAATAGTCAGGGAAGTTTACACGGATCTTTAAAATAAAACAGATAACAAGCAAACATATAATCCTTTCAACTCCCAGCTTGCCTGAGAACTGCAAATTGCAAAACTGCAGACAGTAAGGAGAAATCAGCAGGAAGCAAACTTGGTCCAAAATACAAAGTGTCCAGGTACAAGAGCATACTATCATAAGAGTTCGTGTTTGTTCCCAATAAATGCCCCACCCCACAGCGTCTCCTTAAATCTTACTCCCCAGGTTTGCCTTGTGGAGTGGGGCGTGACGCTCTCCTCTCAAGCAAGTGAGCCTGTTCCCTCCTCCTCTCTGCTCTCCTTGCTCTGGGATATGGTGAGGAGGGGCCTTGCTCCTCGCCTGAGCTCTGCCTTCCCTGTTCCAAACTTGAAAGGCCCTGGCTTGCTTTAGCCTGCTCCTCCCCACAGTCCTCCGAAGCCACAGACACCACCTCCTGGGCCTCAACAGGTAACACCATGGGAGACCCTTTGGAATTTTCTCCTCTTGGACGTAAGGTCAGCTCCCAATAATTGTTACATCTTTCCCTTTTTCTACTGTTGTCCCCTAAAATTTGCTTTTGTATTTTCATATTTTATATTATAAATTAATAGAACTAATAAAAAAGGAAAGATAAAATATTAGGCTTTATGAATAGGATGTCAATAAAAATGCCAGTCAAGTATTGTCATCCAAATTTTTGTTTTGGTAGCCTGTTCTCTGAAGATCTTGAAGAGGAATTTTAAAATTCCCTGTCAATTTCTCTGTCCTTGTAGTAAAGCATACAATTTTTGAGACCATGTATCTCTCGTTTTTAAATTTGACTAGAGATGGATATAATAAATACTGATAAAATTTCCCATGAGGTAGCAAAAATAGATATTATTGTTATTATATATTTTTATATGTACCCATATTGTTGTTGTGAGCCGCCCCGAGTCTCGGGAAAGGGGCGGCATACAAATTTGATAAATAAATAAATAAATAATTTAATTATGTAAATAGCACAATATTGGAAATTAAATGGATAGAAGTTCCAATATCCAGTATATAGAATTTATATTATCCTTGATATTACAAAATAATATAACAACCAACAATTTAGAAAGCAATAATAAAATAAAATCCCAGGTTATTAAATCTGTTTCTGAACTTATTTTTGGCAGGTTTCCTCAATTAATCTATATTTGAGTTTTCAGTTTGGAAAGTAAGAATTTGTGAGTTTCAATCCTAATCCTATTGATAACATCATCTATGATTGTCTAATGAAATGGGATGGCTGATATTAGAACATTCTCAAATGTACTACCTGTTAATGGCTAATTGCATTCATAAAAACTCACAATGATAGTTTTACTTTGTCTAGTTTTCGTTGTGTATTTTTGATATGTAATTGCCTCTCGAGAGAAACAAAATAATTAATAATCTTGCTGAATATAAACTCAGCCTTTTTTCTGAAGATAGATCTGAGCATACTTTTATGCATGTATTACAGGGCCAATATTTAACAGTTTATAAAGCTACAATAATTCTATGAAGAAAAATTGTAGAGTAAGTACACATAGTGTGCATATTAGTATATTAGCCATTCAACAGAAAAGCAATTCCCCTCTTATTGAGATAAACTGGCATTTATTTAAATTTAAATCACATGACTGTACATTTATTTCTTAAGGTAATTTTCACACTGAAAAAAGGATTTAGTAAAATGATATTATATGCTAGTGTTCTTCTAGAATGTTAAGGGAAGGAAGATAACAAGGGGAGATTTATTTTAAGACATTTGGTCCTAAAGACAGAGTAGATTAAAGATAATTAAATCTAAATACAATCATATTGTGAATCAGGAAAAAAAAGGATCTATGGCTGGTGATTGTATCCTAAATAGAAAATCGAGTGCATATTAAATATAAAAGTTTAATGTTAACAAAGAAAATGTTAACAGAGAATTTTGAGCAGAATGTAAAAATGTCATCCCGAGTTCTCATTTTTCTTGATAAAAGTATGCTTTCTTCATGTATTGTAATTTTAGGTACCACCTGGTGAATACAATATGAGAATTATTTTTATTTTTGTAAAATTTCAGTGTACTATTACAGTATTTTAATGTACTCTTATATGGGTATTTGTCAACCAATATTAATGCTATTATTTTTTCAGCCACAATGTTCCCAGAACTGCTGATAAAATGATTCTCTCGTGTGTATGTGTGCCTGTTTGTGCATATGTGCATATGTGTGTATGATTTACACAAATTCAAGCACTTGGAAATCTGTTCCCTCAAGTTAAGATGTAACTTTATCTTCTAGATCTGTATCCTGCCTTTCCTTCAAGAGTTCATTCTATATATTGGAGATCTGTCTCCAATTTTTCATCACTGTAACAATTCTGCAAGGAAGATAAGAAATAATTATTGTTCCAAAACTTCAAGAAATTTCCAAAAGGTCTTCCAAGTCCTATACAAGCAATGCAACCAGGAAAAGAATGGAATGGAAGGAAATAACTTGTGATCAATAGGTTGGAATTTAATCAATCATGGATTTATGTAAAGGGATAACACTGTGATTAGGCACAGGAATGAATTGCATCCATTATTTTAACTATGAAATTCTCTTTTAATTCTTTACAGTTTTTCAGTCTATTTTTTATTCTGTTCACATTTATGTTTATAAATTAATTAAATCATAAACATGAATAATCACACAACAGTGCCTTACTTTTTACTCCTGGAATTCTCAAAGAATCGACATTTTCAGCTTTTACATTTCTTTGTGTTCTTTGTGTTATATCTGACAACTATAACAGCTAATTTTCTTATTATCATGGCAGTAACTTTAGATAATCAATTGCATAGCCCCATGTATTGGTTTCTGATGAACTTGGCTGTGCAGGATTTAGGCTCAGTTTCTGTTATAATCCCAAAATCCATGGTGAATTCCCTCATGGAGACTAGATATATCTCTTACTCAGGATGTGCTGCTCAAGTCTTCATATTTATCTCCTTTGCAGCTTCTGATTTATCCCTCCTGACTGTCATGGCATATGATCGATATGTTGCCATTTGCCATCCATTGCACTATGAGATGGTGATGAATTGGAAATCCTGCACTGAAATGATGATTCTGGTTTGGGTCACCGGTATTCTCTATGGAACGCTACATACCACTGGCACTTTTTCAATTCCTTTTTGTTCTAATGTTGTCAACCAGTTCTTCTGTGAAATTCCACAGTTGCTAAAGCTATCCTGCTCTGGCTTCAATCTAGTTGAACTTGGAGTTCTTGTGGCCAGTGTCATTGCAGGAATTGGTTGTTTTAATTTTATTATTGCATCTTATGTCATGATATTCAAGGCAGTGCTTAGAATTCCTTCTGAACAAGGAAGACAAAAAGCTTTATTAACTTGTGTTCCTCACCTTATAGTAGTATCTATGTTTTTATTAACTGGATGTTTTGCCTACTTGAGGCCTCCCTCTAATGCTCCATCTTACTTAGATTTTGGGGTGACTGTTCTGTATTCCCTTCTTCCACCCCTGTTCAATCCAATAATCTATAGCATGAGAAATAAGAATATCAAATTTGTCCTTTCAAAACTCTGGAAATTCTGAAAATTACCTTTAATGTTGTTTCTATTCTGTTCATCATAGTTTTGTGTTTTCCTATCTTTTCCCCCCTTACATCTTTGAATTAAGGGTAAATTAAAAAGGAAGCACAATTGAAATCCAGGCAAATCCAATCTTTCAATCCAGAAGAATGATAGAACTTCAAAAATTGCTGAATTCCTGATTACTGTCAATGCTGTTTATGGAAGCTAAATGTAGATATTAGGCAGCTTCTAGCATGCCACAGGCTAACGTCCCCTGATCTTTAGTGAAATAGGATCAGAGTGTAATGTGATTATGAAAAAATACCTGTAATTGAGAGGAGGTTTAAACAATATTTCCTATTTTTCTCTGTTCTAATGCTTGCATAATAATATGGCTAGTTAATCCTCTAATGCTTGCATAATAATATGGCTAGTTAAAGCTTTAGTTTTTCCAAAAGTACACAGGGCTTCTCTCTCTTTAAATGGTCCTTTGATTGCACACTTTAATATTTTGCTCCTTCAAATCAATATGGACTCCTGACAACTACCTGGAGAAATCCCTGCAGTTCTGTTGGCAATGATTTTTAGCAGAGGGTTGCCATTAAATCCTTCCTAGGGCAGAAAGAGAGAAAGAGAGAGATACTGGCCCGAAGAATCACAGCTGGCTTTGTTCATAAGGCAGACTAGAGTTTGCAGTGCTCCAATTTTTAGCCTGATACCTTAAACTGGTATGCTAAATTATTCTCACACAATTTAATTGAAGTGCATTATTTCTTTTCCTTGAAAATGTTCTGACAAAACCAGACACTTGGCAGGAAGGGCAGGATGGGTGAGCATGTAGCATGTTGATAACCATAAGGAATAAAAAGGGCAAGCAGAGTAATTAGGATGATGGATAATAGTAACAGAATATCATATGTGTTTCAGAGATCTTAAACCTTGATACAAGGTGGAAAAGATAATTTATGATTCCTGGTCCAATACCTGGAGAAGGGCTGATAGATAAAAGTACACAATGAAGGAGATCTTGGAAAGAGGGAAGATTTGGTTAAATACTTTGGGGCTCTCTATAAGTGTACTTAGGAAGGTGCCAAGCACTTACTGGATTTATCTAGCCAAGATCAGTACCTTCTTTTGATGAAGGTGAGGGTCTTCCAGTTAAAGGGATATGACATTTTGTTCCTCTAGTGAATGTTGCTGTCTTGTTCTCCTGCTTTATCTATGAATATATCTTGTCTACATTATACTTTGCATTTAAATTTATTATTTTGCTCTGCTTTGCTTAATAAAACAATCGGTTATTTACCTAATTGTGTGAATATTGCTTTCATAAACCTCCTATTCACATTTTTGTGTGAAAAAAATGAGTTAGCCCATATTTGCAAGAGATTTTCTAATTCCTGTCTATATATTTTATTCTCAGAAATGGTATCATATATGATGATAAATAATGATTGTTGGAATCTCAAAATAAATTAATAAATGATGATTATAAAAATATTAACTAAGTTCACAATATCATGCTAGCTTCCATATTAAAGAAATAATATGACTCAGCAAATTGTGTAAACAAGGAAATAATAATTTACAAAGTATTTTTTTTTAATTTATATTTATCTTTTAGAAAAAAGAAAATTCAGTAGAAGAGGACTGAATGGTTTTACTTCTATACTAAATTTTTGATGTTCTCATATGATGGCATTTTTTTCCCAAATAGAAAATATGAAAAGGATTCTTTATAATTAATTCCAAAATCTCATTTCAAATTTCTGGACCTTTAGTCCATTTGTTAGTTCTCAAAATGTTTCCAAATTTCAAATGATAGTAGTAAATCATTGCAGTCATTTAGCAAGATGCCCACATGACTGCCTTGCTCAATGACTCCAAATCAATACTCCCTGTTGTGATTGTTAAGTGACTGTGTGGGTTAAGAGATGTATGGGGTGCCTCACTGGATGAGGGGACCAGATGCAAACTAAGGCCCTCTCTGTGGTACATAATGTACTTTCCTTGTCTGACTGGCTAGAATGGACTGTAGTAATGGGATGAAGATGGTTCCCTGGGTAACCTACTAGAGCTTTAAAGATCATAATCAACACCTTGAATTGGAATTGTAAGCAGATGGGTACCCAATATAGGTTATACAGCAGAGATGTTGTGTATATCATTCTTTGGCATGCAAGATTGCTTGCACAGATGCATTTTGTACCAGTTGAAACTTCCAGATACTATACAGGGGTAGCCCATGCGGAATGTATTCCTATAGTCCAAATGAGAAATGATCAGGACATTAGTGCCTTTGCCCTCACTCCCTACTAAATCATTCCAAAATGGGATGATGGTATTGAAAGTCACTTAGAGTTCAAGACTAGCAAGGATGGATGTGCCAGCTCCCACCAGATATCATCCATGAATGTGACCAATTTATTTATTTAGTTAAATTTGTATGCCGCCCCTCTCCCAAGACTCGGGGTGGCTTACAACAAGAATATGAACATAGATAAAAAAACAATAACAATAATTACATCCAATTTAAAAAATCGACACACCTACAACAAGCAAACACAATCAAGTAAACACTCAACAATGAAAGGAGATTCCTTGGCCTGGGGGCAGAACAAGGTTCATACCCCCGAAGCCTGTCGGCATAAATAGGTCTTTAAAAGGTTACGGAAAGCTAGGAGGGAGGAGGCAGTACGTACCTCCGAAGGAAGCTGGTTCCAGAGGGCTGGGGCAGCAATTGAGAAGGACCTTGTCCTAGGGCCCATTAGATAACATTGTTTGATGGACAGGACCTGTAGGAGGCCAGCCCTATACGCCCTAACCGGTCACTGGGATTCATGAGGCTGAAGACGGTCCCGCAAGTAACCTGGTCCATTGGCATAAAGGGCTTTATAGGTCATAACCAACACTTTGAATTGTTTTCGGAGACCAATAGGTAGCCAATGCAGCTCGCGGAGAGCTGGGGTAATATGAGCATGTCTTGGGAGACCCAAGACAGCTCGCGCGGCCGCATTCTGGACTACTTGCAGTCTACGGACATTCTTCAAAGGCTGCCCCATGTAGACAGCATTACAGTAGTCGAATCTCGAGGTGACAAGGGCATGGGTGACTGTGAGGAGTGACTCCCGGTCCAAATAGGGCCGCAACTGGCGCACCAGACGAACCTGGGCGAATGCTCCCCTCGCCACAGCCGAAAGATGATGTTCCAAACTTAGCTGTGGATCGAGGAGAACACCCAAGTTGCGAACCTTCTCCGAGGGGGACAAAACTTCTCCCCCCAGGGTAATGGATGGACAGTTAGAATTGTCCTTGGGAGGACCAATGCTGATTCTCTCCCATATCTGGGCCTGAAAAGGGGTCGAGATAATCTGTTTCTTCCAGGAGTTCCAGGCCATCACTTCTCAACTATTTTCTCTAAAAAGGGATAATGGGAAACTGGACAAAGGTTGTCCAGAATGGCAGAGTCCATCAATAGTTTCTTGAGGAGGGGATTTACTAGATCCCTCCAGGTGGCCCTAAACAACCAACCAGGGCATGGATCTAACACACACATGGTGGCATTGTCCACATCCTCATGTCCAATAGAATTAAACTATTCCCAGATAATTGGATAATTCTGCTTCCTGGACACCTCCAAAAGACTAGAATAACACTTGGCATCCAACTGGGAATGAATCTGAGCAATTTTACCAGCAAGATGCATGAAGAATTTCTCCACAGAACTCTATAGGTGCACCACTGGTCTTCCCTTCCCAGGTTTAGAATGACTCTAAACCTGGCTGCTGGGTAACACTCAGTGGATGGAATAACAGTGGGAAAGTATTAACTCATGTTCAGTTGAGTTCATTTTTCATTTTCCTCCAGTAATCCTCTAGTTACTTGATGACACAAATTACAAAATTTTTAAAAGCAATATATTTTCCAAGTTGAGCTTGATTAATGGTTATGTCATGGAATGTCTAAAAGATGTTTTTTTTTCTATATCTTAGGAATGAGAAAAGGAAGATTCATCAGTTTTGCAAATTTTTACGTTTTATTGCAACACTCATTACATTTATAACTGATCATAATTAGTATCCAATCAGTTGAAACTAATTTTATTCTTTCCATAGCAATGCAGTAAACATTCTTTAAAAATGCCTGATGGAAGCGACTTCTCTACAATTGTTCTTCAGCATTTTTCTGACCAATTTGAGCAAAATATGCTATATTCCCTTTTATTTTTAGTGATCTACATAGCATTTTTATAGCAAATGTTCTCATCATTTGAGCAGTGTCCATCCATCACCAACTCCATATACCTATGTTCTTTTTCTTAGTAAATTTATCAATTATTGATCTTGGCTCTATGTCTATCTTTATTCCCAAAGCCATGATAAATGCTTTCTTGAACAGCAGAGAGATCTCATTCTCTGGGTGCGTCACACAAGTATATTCTTTGTTGTTCTTTGCAATGTCAAATTTCTTCCTTCTCATAGGAATGTCATATGATAGATACATTGCTATCTGTGACCCATTGCACTAAGAAACTATAATGGACAGGAAATCCTGTCTTCAGTTGGCAGCCATGACATGGATAACTAGTCTTCTGTATTGAGCCTTGCACACTTGTGGCACCTTTTCAATCACTTTTTGTTCCAATGTTCTCAATCAGTTCTTTTATGAAATTCCACAACGTCTTAAAGTATCATGTGATAATTCATATCTCATTGAAGTTAGAATTATTATGTTCAGTACATGTATTATCTTTCCTTGCTTTGGTTTCATAATTGTTTCATATGTGCAGATTTTCAAATCTGTTTTTAGATTTTCTAATTTGCAAAGACAAAATAAGGCTTTCGCCACCTGCATTCCCCACCTTATTGTTGTCATCTTTTTTATCAGCATTGGAAATATTAATTATCTAAAACTTCCTTCTGATTCCCCTCCAAATGTGAAAATGGTAAT
The DNA here is from genome assembly GCA_034064705.1 of Bothrops alternatus. Classification (NCBI taxonomy): domain Eukaryota; kingdom Metazoa; phylum Chordata; class Lepidosauria; order Squamata; family Viperidae; genus Bothrops; species Bothrops alternatus. The sequence continues at coordinate 960,141 of JARGCV010000156.1, read as the reverse complement.
TACTGAATTCTACTCTTTGTTTTTTCCTTCGATGAATCCAATTGTTTATACCATGAGAAATAGAGAGATCCAGGCTGCATTGTGTAATATGTTTAAATCTTGTATTACATCTAGGAATCAATCATAGTATGAAGATAATTTAATTCATTCACTCCACTCAAAAATCCATAATGTGAAGTAGTGTTTTATTGAACTGAATCCAAACTAAAGTCTGTCATTTGTTTTGCTATTTTAACTCATTTGCCATGAATTATAGACCTTTACATTTTATGATTTGCAAGATGGAAGATGTAGCTTCCGTTGATTATCTTTGAAATGCAAGATAAATATTAATTCCAGTGCCTCAAAGATGCTTTTGTTTCTTCAAAAGGCAACTGGATTATTTTTTTTCCCTTTAAAGAAGAAGGAGGAGGAGGATGGGGGAGGAGAAAGGAAGGAAGGAAGGAAGGGAGGGAGGGAGGGAGGAAGGAAAGAAAGAAAGAAAGAAAGAAAGAAAGAAAGAAAGAAAGAAAGAAAGAAAGAAAGAAAGAAAGAACGAACATTTTTCTTCTCACCCAAGAAGCTTCATAAGCTCAGATGGCTGGGAGATAGAAAGATAGTTACTGATAATTGAAACTGGATGGTAGGGGATGGAAGGCTAAGTTCTGATAGGATATAATGGTGGGGTGAAGGGATTGTATTAGCAATAATCTAGTCATTAGCACTCTCTGTGAGAGCTATTGAGGCCACTTAGGCATTTATCTGTGCCCTCAGGGTCACCTGAAACAGGGTGCAATTAGTTGTGGAATCTTCTTGGAACTGCTGTAAGGGCTGTGGTGTAAACTGGAGATAGCTGTTGTCTTATTCCTCCCCCTCTATTGAAGGAGGGCTGTTCATTCTAACATAAATGGATTTTTTTACCCCTCTTTCAAACCAATGGTCCTCTCTATCCAAAATGTGACCTTGATTTCTTCAGAAAAGTGACTTTTGTCTTTCAGTTGCAGATTGACCACTGAAACTTGTCTTGATGAGTTTGATTTCCTATATTGTGCCGTAAGTTTTTGAAGTGGGTTGTTTTGTTTAATCTTGCTTTGTATTTCATATATCACATTGCTTATTTTGTGTCTGGATGTTTTATCTTGTGGTGGACAAACTTCTGCCTTAGTGTATTCTTGGTTTAAAATGTAGATGTATGTTGTGTTAGTTGAAAATTCTCCTGAACTTTTCAGTTATTCCTGCATCATATGGAATGACAACATTGCTACATTTGTTGTTCTCTTCTTTGTCTGTAATGTAGGAGCTCTTGCTGGGACTTTTTTTGGGGGGAGGTGAAGGCCCAGTTAGGGTAACCACAAGTTCTGAGGGATTTCTCAATGTGTTTTAGTTTTTTTCTTTTCCCTCTTTACTGGTAAGTAAACTTTCAGCTAGGTGGCATAGAGTTCTGATCACTCCCATTTTATGTTCCAGTGGGTGGTGAGAATCAAAATATAAATACTGATCTATGTGGTGTGATTTCTGTAAACTTCAGTGTTAAGGCTTCAATCTTCCTTAATATACACTGTACAGTCCAAATAAAATCCTTCCATCACCATGCTATCAGAACCTATCCTTCCATCCCCCCATCCCCCACCATCCAGTTTCAACTGTCAATATCTATCCTTCCACACCATTTGCCATCTGAACTATGAAACTTCTTTGGGTGAGAAACAAAACTTCTTCTTCTTCTTCTTCTTCTTCTTCTTCTTCTTCTTCTTCTTCTTCTTCTTCTTCTTCTTCTTCTTCTTCTTCTTCTTCTTCTTCTTCTTCTTCTTCTTCTTCTTCTTCTTCTTCTTCTTCTTCTTCTTCTTCTTCTTCTTCTTCTTCTTCTTCTCTCCTCCTCCTCCTCCTCCTCCTCCTCCTCCTCCTCCTCCTCCTCCTCCTTCTCCTTCTCCTTCTCCTTCTCCTTCTCCTTCTCTGTTGTAATGCACTGTAGCCATTAGGCTTGGAGGGACAAAGACTGTGCCATGTGGCTTGGAACAAAGAAGGCTTGACCATGTGACTTGACCATGCTGTTTTGGAGCAACAGGAAATGGAGGAGGGGCCAAGAGGCTGGATGGACGTTGTACCAAGATTTGAATCCATTGGCCACAGGGGTGACTTGCCAGTGTAGCCTTGCCAGTGTAGCCTTCAGGCTGCTGAAATAACATTGTCATTGGCTGTTTGTAACCATGTGATGCATTGTGTAACCGCCCACTGTAACAGGTAATAAAAGGGGAAGGCAGCCTTTTGTCTGTTGCCTCACGCCCCAGAGAGAAACCTGGCTGGAGTCATGCTTCCTTCTCTAATATTCGGCTCACGTGTGTAGGACCCACCATGAGAATTGAAGCTGCCTACGGAGGGCAAAGCTTCAACTGGTGACCCCGACGTGATTCCAATGAAAAATCACGTCCTTCTGACAACCCACCACTTGCTACGTCTGGAATAGACCATGTGCACGCTTTTGGTAAGTGTGGGACAGAAGCTAGGCAAAAATTGGGCTGAGTACCTGAGAAAATTGCTTAGCTTAGTCAGGAGAGCAAATTATATTCAGAAACTTAATAATCAGGCTGTTTTCCCTGTCACTCAGAAAGATTTATATCTTTTATTGGCTTTTTTGGAAAAAAATTATTCCTCCTACCTGGAGGAGGAGCAATTAGACCTCGCCACATGGCAATAGGCTCCTGGCTCCACACACCGCCCAGAGCTTCGCCAGGTGTCTTAGCCCATGGGAGACTGTAGTGCCCATGCTGGCATTACACTATGCAAAACAGAGCAAGCTAAATTGGCTAATCCTCAGGCTAAAAACAAGCCCTGAGACAAAAAAATGTAACAATCTGACTCTAAATTTGTCCAACTGGAGGAACAACCCTCATGGTGTATTCCTCAGCAAGGATCACCCCCCCGTGAGTATGTGGGTGGAATTCTCCAAGGATCAAAGGGGAGGGCTTGGTGTAATTGTCAGGACTTTAATTATGCAACTAACAAAGTTCACATATTGCCTTCACTAAGGAGTTAAAAAGTACTGTTAATGTTTGTTTGGCATAGTCCCTCATACATCTTAAAGGGACCATTAAAAATTGCTGATTGGATTAAAATTGGCTTATGTGAGGAGCTCTCTGCTTCTTCCCAAATTCTCCTTATGTGGAAGAATTATTTTGCATGTCTATTTTAAAAGATCTGACTTCTTTTTTCTTCTCCTGTAGCTATTGGCTTGCAGGATTCTCTTTCTGTTTCTCCTGCCCTGTTACCTTTTAACTTGCTAAAAAAATCTTAAGTCTGTTTCTCCTTCTGACTCAGAACATGCTTTCCTATGCTAATTCAGTCTTTTCTCTCTTACCTTTTAACTTGCCCTGTGCCCTGGAGCTCTGACTTCTACTGAAGACTTAACTGCCTCTGCTTATCTGGTTGATCTTACTATGCTAATTCAGTCTTTTCTCTCTTACCTTTTAACTTGTTAAAAAATCTTAAGCCTGTTGCTTCTGTTCCTTATAATTGGAAAATGAGAAAATATTTCCTGGTAATCCATTGATTCAAAAATGCCTTGTTCGCTTGTTAACTCTTCTTAACTTGTGACAGACTCCCCTGACAAGAGCCTGCAGCTGAAAGCCATTTCCTCCCCTGCGGAGAGCCATTCTCCCATCCCCCCTTTTTCTCTTCCCCCCTCTTCTTTTGAAATTGCAGGTTTATTGCAGGTTGGTTGCCAGACCTGAAGAAAACCAGTAAAAATAGCTAATCTTCCAAGGAACAAAAGGATGGTTGTGAATGAGATCTCATCTCCCATCTGCATTTTGTTTTTGCCATCTACATGTGAATTTGTGTTCCCTCTTCTTTCTTTCATGCACACCCCCTCTCTGGTTGTTTTATTTAATAAACCATGCCCCCCTCTCTCTTATTTCTCTGCCAATTTTGCTTTTTCTTACTTCTCTTTGCCTATTTTGAATTTTATATTTTCTGGTTTTGTTAATGATTTAATTTTTGTGACAATCTTTGCTGTTCTGTATTTTTTGTTTCTCACCATGCTACTGTATTCAATTGTTAATGATACATGCCAGCACAGAAGCAAACGTGTGTGCCTATGAATGAAATCTCTCTGTCACTTTGAATCCTTCCTTACTTTGTGTTATGCATTAATCACACAGCTTCATCAGTTAGTAACAACACCTTTCTAGGTATTTGGCAATCTTGTGACCACTAAAACATGTGCTGATTCTGTTCCCTTGTTTGATTTTGGTGAAATTTTTGAAACTCTGTACAATGCCTCAAAAGACAATGCTCTCACATCTGACAAAGATTGGATCTTATGTGGAAAAAATGCACATTGGTCAATACCCCAGAATTGGTCTGGTACATTTACATTTCTGACAACACACACAACATTACTGCCACAGTTGCTCACATGGAAAGTATGGTACAAAACAATCCCTTATCACAAGAAACTGATGCTTTGTTTGATTGACAGTTTATTTTCCTGGCTACCTAATGCTGGGTGACTCAACAAATTGGTTTTTAATATTATAATGTTTCCAGTATTCTGTGTAACAATCTGTTGCTGTATGCAATGTATCCCCCCCTGCTGAACCTGTGTAAGCCTCCTTCTTCTAACAATCTCCTGGATAAGAGCCAAGAACCAACTGCTGCCTCTGATGACTGGACAGAGATGTTTCTATGATGGCAGCCTCTGAGGACTGGACAGAGATGCCTGTGCCCTAGGATCGTGTACAGAACTGGACGGTGCATAGGTGGAACAGAGGAACAAGGAAATGCCTCAGCTGCTAAAAAAATAAAAACAGTGGATATGTTGTAATGCACTCTAGCCATTAGGCTTGGAGGGACAAAGACTGTGCCATGTGGCTTGGAACAAAGAAGGCTTGACCATGTGACTTGACCATGCTGTTTTGGAGCAACAGGAAATGGAGGCGGAGCCAAGAGATGGAGGAACGTTGTACCAAGATTTGAATCCATTGGCCACAGGGTGGCTTTGCCAGTGTAGCCTTCTCATTGGCTACAGAAATAACATTGTCATTGGCTGTTTGTAACCATGTGATGCATTGTGTAACCGCCCACTGTAACAGGTAATAAAAGGGGAAGGCAGCCTTTTGTCTGTTGCCTCACACCCCAGAGGGAAACCTGGCTGGAGTCATGCTTCCTTCTCTAATATTCGGCCCATGTGTGTAGGACCCACCATGAGAAAATTGAAGCTGCCTATGGAGGGCAGAGCTTCAACCCCTGCTGAACCTGTGTAAGCCTCCCTCTTCTAACAATCTCCTGGATAAGAGCCAAGAGCCAACTGCAGCCTCTGATGACTGGACAGAGATGTTTCTATGATGGCCTATGCCCTAGGATCGTGTACAGAGCTGGACGGCGCATAGGTGGAACAAAGGACAGTTGCTAAAAATAATAAAAACAGTGGATATGTTGTAATGCACTCTAGCCATTAGGCTTGGAGGGACAAAGACTGTGCCATGTGGCTTGGAACAAAGAAGGCTTGACCATGTGACTTGACCATGCTTTTTTGGAGCAACAGGAAATGGAGGAGGGGCCAAGAGGCTGGATGGACGTTGTACCAAAATTTGAATCCATTGGCCACAGGGGTGGCTTGCCAGTGTAGCCTTGTCATTGGCTGCTGAAATAACATTGTCATTGGCTGTTTGTAACCATGTGATGCATTGTGTAACCGCCCACTGTAACAGGTAATAAAAGGGGAAGGCAGCCTTTTGTCTGTTGCCTCACGCCCCAGAGAGAAACTTGGCTGGAGTCATGCTTCCTTCTCTAATATTCGGCCCACGTTTGTAGGACCCACCATGAGAATTGAAGCTGCCTACAGAGGGCAAGGCTTCACTTCTCCTTCTCCTTCTCCTTCTCCTTCTCCTTCTCCTTCTCCTTCTCCTTCTCCTTCTCCTTCTCCTTCTCCTTCTCCTTCTCCTTCTCCTTCTCCTTCTCCTTCTCCTTCTCCTTCTCCTTCTCCTTCTCCTTCTCCTCCTCCTCCTCCTCCTTCTCCTTCTCCTTCTCCTTCTCCTTCTCCTTCTCCTTCTCCTTCTCCTTCTCCTTCTCCTTCTCCTTCTCCTTCTCCTTCTCCTTCTCCTTCTCCTTCTCCTTCTCCTTCTCCTTCTCCTTCTCCTTCTCCTTCTCCTTCTCCTTCTCCTTCTCCTTCTCCTCCTTCTCCTTCTCCTCCTTCTCCTTCTCCTTCTCCTTCTCCTTCTCCTTCTCCTTCTCCTTCTCCTTCTCCTTCTCCTTCTCCTCCTCCTCCTCCTCCTCCTTCTCCTTCTCCTTCTCCTTCCTCGTCCTCTTCTTCTTCTTCTTCTTCCTCCACCTCCTCCTCCTCCGGGGAAAAATTGCCTTTTGAAGGAAAAAAACCACTTTTGTGCCAACTATTACCTGGATAACTGAAAATCTCTACAGACATTGATTCCAGCGCTTGAAATAAAATATTAAAGCAGAATTTGCCCTTTTGCATAGATGTCATAGATATCATATCCTGATGCTTATGTAGTTCTATATGTATCTCAATCTGTCTGATGTTTTTATTTAGTTATATCTTGTTCTCAAAGAGTTAATGGATATGTTCTTGCAGTATTTATTGCAAAGTTTTTAAGAAGTGGTTTGCCATTGCCTCTTTCCTAAGCTTGAGTGAAAGTGAGTACTCCAAGTTCATACAACTGGTTTTATTGCTAAGGCAGGACTTTAACTAATGCTCTCCCAGTTTCTGATCTGAGGCCTTAACCATGATATCAAACTGTTCTCAACCTTTCTGGTAAATGCAAATAAATATATTTTGAAAATATAGGACTGTAGATTTGTAGAATTAGAAGTGAATGAAGGCAAATATATGTGTTCTAGGATCCCAGATTGGATCCTGCAATTAGAAGTGACATTGGATGTTTTCCAGCTCAAACCTTGCACAATGGAGGAGTCCTCAGATCATCCAAAAGACAGTTGCATCGAACTCTATTTTGCACAACTGCAGCTTCTTCTTGAATTGTATATGGGTTATCTGTCATTTTTACCTGCAGGTGAAGGATGACACAGTTGTTTTAAAGAGTTTCAGAAAATGCTGGGTTCATTCTTTTGTGTGCTGAAGAACTGTTTGGAATCAGGTGCAAGCCACTACACAGACCTAGTATATTTAAAGATATACAATTTAGATTTCTAATTTTCCCTGCAGTTAATTATGATTACAATGATAAGAAATAGTGGGGTGAATTGAATGAGGATTTAAGTTAAGAATTGTATTTTAGGACATGGATTTTAATTATCTTCAACAGGTATACAGATATTAGGTTGTTATGGATAAATGGGATTCAAATATTTTGGGCTGCATATAATTTGGGCCTGTTACATTGGAATGTACATTCTCTTGGATAACATCAACAATTCTTATGAAAGAGATATGATTTGAGACAGAGTGTCATGGTTCCGACAGATGAAACTCTTCAAAGAACTTTGAAGCATTGTTTACCTTAAAGAATCTTTATTCAAGTTGCATGGCATCAGTACATACATGGTCGAAGCCAAAATCTGAATTTCCCTCCCCTGAGCATATAGTATTAAAACACAATTCCCTCCTCCAATTAACAGTCATAAATCACATTCTCCAATCAGTTTGAGTTGCTGGCTTTCCCTCCTGTTCTCTAATGCCAATTCTTATCATCTCTTATTTCAAGCTCTGAATTAACACACTAGTACAATATTGTTATGTCTAGCTAACTCCCACCACATTCCGCCTTCTCCCACAGAATCATCTAATTCTAAAAGTAAAGCATAAGAAAGAAAAAGGCTGCATCTTTATATGTAGTCAAAGCAAGAACATCCAATGTTAGCAGCATTGACAGAAAGTTTGTATGTAGTTAGTCAAATGCGTTGACATGAACTCTGAAGAAGAAACCTTCAACACAACAAGCAGCAAGAGAGAAAAAAAGAAACAGTGAAAAAAATAGAAACTTTTGGAGAGGTGAATATAATAGGTCTTAAGATCCATTTCAGCCAAACAAACTGGACAGCTACAATCTGCAACTAAACACCCTTGTTATTTCTTTTTAATTTACTTTTTTTTCTGATAGACATCAATCATTTTCTAGAATTGATTTTATACTAACTACAAGTGACTTTATTTCTGGGGTAAGGAAGATAAAAATTTTGCCCAAAGTTTTATCAGATCATAATCTGGTTATGATGGAGTTAATGGTGGGTCAGACTCCTAGAAGATCTTGGAGACTCAATGAAAACCTGTTTCAATATGACTCAAACGTGCTTGAATGTAAAAGTGCCATGAAGGAATTTTTTATGTTAAATCTTCATAAGGGTACAACAATAGAAATGGTGTGGGATGCCAGTAAAGCTTTTATGCGTGGGGTTTTAATTGATATGAATAAAAGGTATAGACGTAAACGGGAGGAAAAAAGAATGGAATTAGAGGAGGAAATAAGAAAGAAAGAGCAACTTTTAGTAAAGAGACCAGATGATAAAAATATTAAAGAGGGTATTAAGATTTTACAGAAACAATTTGACTTGTTGATGGCTGACCAAGTTGCTAGGAATATGCAATATGCTAAACATAACACATTTTTTAATTCTAATAAACCTGGCAGATGGTTGGCCTATACATTAAGGAAAAAACAAAAATCCCGCATTATTGATAAAATAGAATATAGAGGGAAGGTGGTATTTCAACAAGAAACTATTAAAAAAGCCTTTTTAGAATTTTACTCCAAGTTATATGCTGAAGATAAAATACAAGGGAATGAGATAGATCTTTTTTTGCAAAATGAGAATGTATTGACAATTACTAGTGAACAAAGAGATAGCCTAAATAGATTAATTACATCAGATGAAATAATTTCAGTGATTAAACAATTGAAAATGGGAAAATCTCCTGGGACGGATGGTTTAACGGCAGCTTATTATAAGCATTTTCAAATGGAAATGGTGGAACCCCTTAGAGAGTTGTTTGTCAATATACAAGAGGGTGGTCAGGTTCCACCTTCGTGGAAAACGGCTTATGTTTCTTTAATTCCTAAAGAGGGAAGAGATAATGTTCAACCAGAAAATTTTAGACCTATTTCATTGTTGAATACGGATTATAAGATTTTTGCTAAAATTTTGGCTAACAGACTAATGAAAGTTTTACAAACAATAATTCATTCAGATCAAACTGGCTTTTTGCAAGGGAGACAGATGAAAACTAATGTTAGATAACTTATTAATATATTAGAATATTTGGACAAGCATATCCAGGTACCTGCAGTTCTTATGTCTCTGGACGCGGAAAAAGCTTTTGATAGACTGAACTGGTTGTTTTTGAAAAAGTTAATAGTTAGGATGGGAATGGGGGACCAGTTTATTAATTCCATATTGGCTATTTATCAGAAACAAACAGGTCAGATTATTGTGAATGGGCACTTAACAGATTCATTTAAGATAGAGAAAGGTACTAGACAGGGATGTCCTTTATCTCCATTGTTGTTTACTTTAACGTTAGAGGTCTTATTGAATAAGATAAGAGCAGTAGATGATTTAAAAGGTATACAGATTAGACAACATGATTATAAATTATGTGCGTTTGCTGATGACCTACTTGTGACATTGCCTCAACCAAAGCAGTCAGTACAGATTTTGATGGAGTTAATTAAAAATTATGGTAGGGTATCGGGTTTTAAACTAAGCATATCTAAGAGAAAAATGTTAGCAAAAAATTTGGATGGTAATTTAAAACAAGACTTGGAAAGAATAACAGGTTGTGAAATAGTTAAGAAAGTTAAATATTTAGGAATTGATGTATTGTTAAGGAAACTAATATAATGCACACTTCCTGCAATATAATATAGAACAGTGATGCTTCAGTTTATGTATTAGTCCATAATGATGATGTAGAAGCGAACTGGAATAAATTAAAAAATGCAATAGTAGTAGTAACAAGTTCAAAACAGAGAGATACCTCAAGGGTACCACAAGAAACAACAGTGGATGATGGAGGAAATTCTTCATGTCATGGATGAAAAAAAATCTTATAAAAATAAAAACAAAGAAAAATACAATAAATTGCAGAAAACAATTAGAAGAAAAATTTGACTGGCAAAAGAAAAGTGGTTTACAAAGAGATGCAAGGAAATAAAAGAGACAGAATGTATATATAATAATTTCAATTTACACAAAAAAGTGAAAGAAGCAGCAGGTCTCTACAAAAAGAAAACCAACAACTGCATCCTGTACAGAGAAGAGCAACAAAGATGATTAGGAGACTGGAGGCTAAAAGATATAAGGAACGGTTGCTGGAATTGGGTATGTCTAGTTTAACAAAGAGAAGGACAAGGGGGGACATGATAGCAGTGTTCCAATATCTCAGGGCTGCCACAAAGAAGAGGGAGTCAAGCTATTTTCCAAAGTGCCTGAAGGCAGAACGGGTGGAAACTAACCAAAGAGAGAAGCATCCTAGAACTAAGGAGAAACTTCCTGACAGTTAGAACAGTTAACCAGTGGAACAATCTGCCTCCAGAAGTGGTGAATGCGCCAACACTGGAAGTTTTAAGAAACTGGACAGCCATTTGTCCGAAATGGTATAGGGTTTCCTGCCTGAGCAGGGGGTTGGACTAGATGACCTCCAAGGTCCACTCCAACTTCATCATCATCATCATCATCATCATCATCATCATCATCATTATTATTATTATTATCTTAGTTGACAAAGAGGGGGAAATTATCTCAGATGAGGATGAAAAACTAAAAAGATGGAAGGAATATATTGAAGAACTTTTTGAGGACACTAGGGATGATATAGATATGGGAAGTATAACAACTGGATCAAATATCACTATGGAAGAGGTTGAACATGCAATAAAAATAGCAAAAACAAGAAAAGCCACAGGACCTGATGATATCCCAGTAGAAATTTTAAAATTGCTGGAAGACAATGGGAAGAATTTTTTACTACAGCTCTTCAATCAGATATATGAAACAGGAAAGATACCAAATGATTGGCTAAAATCAATCTTTGTGACAATCCCCCCAAAAATAAATGCAAAGTGTACCGAATACAGAACAATAAGCTTAATGAGTCATGCTCTGAAAATATTCTTGAGAATAATTCACACAAGTATATACAAAAAAATTGAAGAGCGTCTAGGTAACACACAATTTGGTTTCAGAAACAATCTTGGTACACAAGATGAGCTGTTCAGCATTCAGGTTCTTGTACAGCATTGTAGAGATGTCAATCACAGTGTTTACATGTGCTTCATTGATTTTGAAAAAGCTTTTGATAAAATAAGACACAGCAAACTATTAGAAATCGTGAAACAAGGGGGACTAGATGACAAAGAATCCAAATAATAAAGAATCTGTATTGGCATCAGGTAGCAAATGTGAGACTAGGCCAAAAATACTCAGAAATAAGAAGAGGGGTCAGACAGGGATGTATTCTGTCTCCACTATTGTTCAATATCTACTCTGAGTCAATCTTCAACAAGGCACTGGAGAACATTGATGCTGGCATCAAAATAAACAGTGTTTGGATCAACAACTTAAGATATGCTGATGATACAGTTCTGCTTGCCAGTAAGCATGAAGACCTTCAGCTCCTCATCAACAGAGTCACAGAAATATCTGAAAAATACAGCTTGAAGCTTAACACCTCAAAAACCAAGATCATGGTCATCAGCAAACAACCTGTTAATTTACCACCAATAAATTCAGAAGGAATACCACTAGAAAAAGCCCGAACAGCATTCTTCAAAATGAAAAAGGTCTTCTGCAGTCACGACATAAGCCTAAGACTGAAAATCAGGCTTGTCAGGTGCTATATTTTTTTCTATCCTGCTCTATGGAGTAGAGAGTTGGTCTCTGAAAAGATTAGAAGCATTTGAAATGTGGATTTACAGGGGGCTGTAAATCCACATATAAACTGGGTTGACAAGATCAGAAATGAGGAGGTGATAAGCTGCCTGGGAAAGTCAAAGGAAATCATCAAAACAATTAAAAAATGAAAATTAGAATATTTCGGACATGTGATGCGACACTCAGAAAAATATGGCATACTCCATTTAATCCTCCAGGGAAAGATTGAAGGCAAACAAGGTCCATTTTGAAGAACATTGTGGCTTCAAAATCTAAGGGACTGGTTTGGACAAAGCTCAGCAGCACTTTTTTGTGTGGCTGTTGATAAAAATAGGATTGCCAACATGATTGCTAACGTCCGATAACAGATATGGCACAAGAAGAATTACTCCATGCTTGGTACTGCAATTTCAAGTCAAAGACTGGGTTGAAAAACATACAAAATGCAAATTTGTACAGACACATACACATTTGGAAAGTAATAGATCAAGATGTGCAGTTTTGGTAGACGTAAAACAGGAAAAGATGTGAGAAAATTCAATGTTGTTTTTTTTGTTCTGTTTTTAAACATTTAAAAAATGATATACATGCTGCTTACCTAGGATAGCTCTTCTTCCCTGTTTCCAAAATAACATGTTGTTTCCTTGCCAAGCATGAAATGTGAACTAGCAAGCCTTCTTCTTTGATCTTAATGAGTTAACTTTTATCTGCTTTAATCTCCAGAATGGCCCATACTTCACAACCAGAGACTTACCAAGACAAACAGTCTGTGTTGTTTTGTTGCTTTCAGTATGGATTCTTCACTGTTTGTTAGCATGATTTTTCTCTCATGCTTAATTATAGTGACTAAAGAAGAAAAACATTCATCTTCCTATTGATTAATTTATCTCTGATCAGGATGAGTTTTTCAATGGGTAGGGGAAGGAAATCTAGAAGCCTGGCACTCTCACATATTAGCCATCAATAGACACATAGACATTAATAACATCTGTAGACTATGCAAATGAGACAATCAACCAGTCCAAAGGGAACAAGAAAACCCAAGCACCTCCCCACCAGCAGTCAGCACCCAGATGAGCATAGATAAACTCCAAGGTTAACATCAGACTAACAATCAAATAAACAATATCTCAATCAAGAAACTGCCAAAGAGCCAACAATAAACAGCCCAATCAAAAATTCTCTAAGACCACCCCCCACCAACACTGACAGAGCAAGTCACCAGAATATAAATTAGCACTGATGATGTTACCTAATTTCGGTAATGAAACCTCTGCAAGAATAGGAGCAAGTTCAAGTTCAGCCAAGGACCTCTAAATTCAACCCTGAGCTACAAATATTATAAACAAAAATTTAGAATTTTTTTAATTGGAATATGTTAGTGGCCTCTTTAATGATCACTTTATTTGATATCTTACCCACCAATATTCAGGTTTTCCATTCAAATCAGGTAGAGGACATTTAATATCATAAATTCTGTTCCACTTAAGATGCTTGAGAAACTTTGTAATGCAAAAGGCCTTTTGACTGCATTTCCTTTTCAATAGAACTAATCTTAAATATTATAATTTACAACAATAACATTTGCTCATGAAGAACAACTGCCTGGGACACATGTGGATGATCTCAGATCCGTTCCTTGCCCAGAGAAGAATTATAAATAGCAGATCTGCTTGCCAGCTCTTCATATTGCTGAAGTCTTTGCCTCTATCACTTTTCTTTTTCTTCCCTGGAAGTCCCTTTTTTGAGAAAACAAAATAGGAATATCATTTTTTTTAGTAAAGAAAGTTTTTAAGTTATTAGAATAGAAGTTCAATATTTTTCACATTAATATTTAATTGCCAGTTTTTATTTTACTGAAGTCTTTGCCTCTAGCACTTTGCCTTTCCTTCCCTGGAAGTTCCTTATTTCCTTATTTTTTTTTTAAGAAAACAAAGAAGGATTTTTGTTTGTTTGTTTAGTTAAGAAGAATATAACAAAAAGAGTAATTGGATACAATATAATAAATGACCAAATAGTATCCATTAGATCAGTGGTTCTCAACCTTCCTAATGCCACAACCCTTTAATACAGTTCCTCATGTTGTGGTGATCCCCCAACCATAAAATTATTTTTGTTGCTACTTCATAACTGTAATTTTGCTACTATTATGAATATTAATGTAAATATCTGATATGCAAGGTGTATTTTCATTGTTACGAATTGAACATAATTAAAGCATAGTGATAAGTCACAAAAACAATATAGCAATGCTTGATGGAGAAGCTTACTCTTCCTTGCTCAAAAACGTTGGGAGGGAGGGAAGGGGAAGGAAAGAAGGAAGATTGAAAGGGAAAGGAAGGAGATGGAGAAGGAAGGAGATTGAAGGGGAAAGGAAGGAAGGAAGGAAGGAAGGAAGGAGAGAGAGAGATTGAAGGGGAAGGGATGGAGATGGAGATGGAAGGAAGGAAGGAAGGAAGATTGAAGGAGAAAGGAAGGAGATAGAGAAGGAAGGAGATTGAGGGGGAAAGGAAGGAAGCAAGGAGAGATTGAAGGGGAAGGGAAGGAGATGGAAGGAAGGAAGGAAGGAAGGAAGGAAGGAAGGAAGGAAGGAAGGAAGGAAGGAAGGAAGGAAAAGGAAGGAAGGAAGGATCGATCTTTGGAGAGTCATGTTTTTCCAGATGGTAATGAACTGCAACTCCCAGCATTCCCCACTCTTCCACAGTGCTTTTTAGGGCTGCTGGGGATCGTAGTCCAGTAAGGTCTGGAGACACACAGAGATGCCCTCCGACGGTGACGGAGGCAGGCCGGGCGGTGTGGGGGAGGCTCTGGTGTGGCATGGAGGGCGGCCAGGGGTGGAGCACGGCTGGGCAACCAGGAGGCATGGGAATCGGCTCAGTGCCACAGTTCAGTTCAGCTCAGCTCAGCTCAGCCAGCAGCAGCAGCAGCAGCAGCAGCAGCAACAGCAGCGCATTGCCCGAGCAGGGTGGGAAGAGAGGGTGTGGTGGTGGCAAGTCATGAAAGCAGTGTCCACACATTCAGCATGCAAACGCCTTGGATCGTTTGACTCCCCACCCCTTTATTTATTGATCTGCCACAAGCTTGTGCAAACAAGCCCCGAGCAGTCATTTTTTTTTAAAGCTTTCAGCAACGAGGCAGAAAGGGGAACTCACTCACGGCTCTTTTTTTCCCTTTCTCGGCAACTGGGAAGGCAGTCTCTTTCATCTCTCTTTATCTCTTTCCTCTTTCTCTTTCTCTGTTTTCTTACTCTTTCTCTTTCCTCTCTCTCTTTCTCTCTTTCCTCTTTCTCTTTCTCTGTTTCCTTCCTCTTTGTTTCTCTCTTTCCTCTTTCTCTGTTTCCTACCTCTTTCTCTCTCTCTTTCCTCTTTCTTTTCCTCTGTTTCTCTCTCTTTCATCTCTCTCTTTCTCTCTCTTACGGCAGTATAGTCGGGGTCCCCACCGCCCCTGGCCTCTGCACATCCTCAGCCGAATGGGTGGGCAGGGGAAGCAGGATCGGAGGCAGCGGTTCTGGGGGCGGCAGCAATGGTAGTGGCCCAGCAGCATCGTCAGGGTTCCTCGCTGCTGCCCCACCTCATCCTCAGCCGAACGGGCAGGGAGGAGGAGCAGGATGGGAGGCAGCGGCAGTAGCATGGCAGCATCATCAGGGTTCCTCACCGCTGCCCCTGGCCCAGCCGCAGGATGGGAGGCAGCAGCTCCAACAGCAGTGGCAGCAACAGGGCAGCATCATTGGGGTCCCTGCCACCTCTGGCCTGGCCGCCGCCCCCACTGGGACTCTGTGCTGCCCAGCCTCACCCTCCACCCATCAATGGAGCCACGGTGGAGACAGCGCCTGCTTGAGCCGCCTGGGGGGGCAGCAGGAGGAGGACAAGGAAGCAGTCACCCTAGCCAGGACTCCGCATTGCCCGGCCTCGCCCTTCGCCCATCCAATGGAGCCGCAGTGGGGGCTGGTGCCGCATGGCCCCTACCAGCCCCTCTGCCAGCCTGGCTGCTCCCCCCCAGGCACCCCTCTTGCCCCGGCACCTGCCTGAGACACTTTGGGGGCAGCAAGAGGAAGAAGGGGAGGAGGAAGGGGAGGGCAAGGAAGCCACCACCAGCACTGGCCACAGGAGGCAGCTCTCCTCTCCTACCTTTGCTGAATCTCCTTCTTCCTTCCCAGCAGCCTGGATTCCGGCATGCCTTCCTGGCCAGCAGGTCCAATGGTCAGGCTGGCTGGGGATCGCAGGGGATGGTCTCCCTTGGGCCGTGGCTTTCGGGAGGGCTGGCCTGCTCAGCGGAGCCTCCAGCAGGCTGCTCCCAGCAGCGATCCCAGGGCTTTCCCAGGCGGCTCCAAGGCCACAAGGCCTGGCTGTGCTTCTCCCAGGGAGTGGTGCACCTGGGCGCAGGGCCAATCAGGAGCCCTGCAGGAGGTAAGTCCACCTGAGAGAGAGAGAGAGAGAGAGAGAGAGAGAGAGAGAGAGAGAGAGAGAGAGAGAGAGAGAGAGAGAAGGGAAGTGAAAGTGTCTCTCTCTCTCTCTCTCTCTCTCTCTCTCTCTCTCTCTCTCTCTCTCTCTCTCTCTCTCTCTCTCTCTCTCTCTCTCTCTCTCTCTCTCTCTCTCTGCAAATGGCAGAGGAGGCCATGCGGAGATGGATGCGAAGCAGAGTCTCGGTTACTAAGACCATCAGGAATGTGTTTTCTGTTGGTCTTAGGCGACCCCTGTGAAAGGGTCATTCGACCCCAAAGGGGTCGCGACCCACAGGTTGAGAACCGCTGCATTAGATATTATTAGGTTATTAGAGTAGGTTTGATCACCCAATCTGACTTGCCATTTCAAAGCCAAAGGTTATCATTTCAGATGCTCCTTTTCTTAGAAAGGGATCATCTTATATGTAAGAACATAGTCTTTTCAAGGGAACTTCAATATTTTGTTTGTTAGAGTTATAAAAACACAAGCCATCTGGCAGTACATTTTTTCATTAGTGATTTACTTCAGACTACTAATGCTACTGATTGCTCTTGGGAATTTATTCAACAATACTTGTCTCTGTGATATAAGCAGACAGATCTCTAAAGCACAATTTTAATAAGATGCACAATTTCTCTGTATAATCCAACTCATATTGAGAAAATATAAATTTTCTAGTGATTTATTTAAGTCATCATTCTTATGAATTGAGGTATGAAATGTAATTTCTCTCTTTTTCTCTATATCTTGCATAATCATTCTCTCTGTGCCCTCACTCCCAACCTTCTTGATATTAATTCTTTTTGAAATATGATAAAAATCTAGCATAATGGAAATATTTGTGTATAAAATTGCTCCCATATTTTGAAAACATGCTGTTAAATCTTACTAAATTGAAAGAAGAAAAATGTTGCAGTACATTATAATGTGTTTTGCAACAGAGATGTGTTAAAATTATCATTAAACAGTTGATGGAAATTATTGTTATAATGTTAACATAGTAACACAATATATTCTCCAAACTGAGATTGATTGCTGGTAATTTCTTACAAAAGCCCTATAAACATGTGAAATTTTTAAACCATATTTTTATTCTATGTCTTAGGTATGAGAAAAGCAAGATCCATCTGTTTTTTTGATTTTTTTTGCAACTTTCATTAATATTAGTGTTGTTCATAATTACTACCTGATCAGTTGAAATTATTTTTACCATTTCCACAACAAAGCAATACACATACTCCAGAAAAAAATGCTTAATGCAAGTTACATCTCTACTTTTATTCTTTTGGGTTTTTCTGCTCAAGTAGAGAAAAATATGGTATACTTCATTTTGTATTTAGTGATCTATACAGTATCCTTAATAGCAAATGTTCTCATCATATTAGCAGTGTCCATCCATCCTCCACTCCATACACCCATGTACTTTTTCTTAGTAAATTTATCTGTTACAGACCTTGGCTCTATTTCTGTGACTATTCCCAAAGCCATGATAAATGCTTTCTTGAGTAGCAGAGAGATCTCATACTCTGGGTGTGTCGCACAAGTATTTTCTTTATTGTTCTTTGGGATGTCAGATTTTTTCCTTCTCACAGGAATGGCATATGATAGATACATTGCTATCTGTGACCCATTGCACTATGAAATCACAATGGGCAGGAAGACATGCTTTCAGCTGGCAGCCACTGCATGGATAGGAGCTCTTCTTTATTCAACCTTGCACACCTGTGGCACCTTTGCAATCAACTTTTGTTCCAATGTTCTCAATGATTTCTTCTGTGATGTCTCACAACTTCTGAAAATATCCTGTGACAATTCATATCTCATTGAAGTTGGATTCATCCTATTTAGTATAGCTGGTATTGCCTTTCCTTGCTTTGGTTTCATAATTGTTTCATATGTGCAGATTTTCAAATCTGTGTTTAGAATACCTACTTTGCAAAGACAAAATAAGGCCTTTTCAACTTGCATTCCACATCTTGTTGTTGTCTCCTTGTTTGTCATCACTGCAAGTGTTAATTTACTAAAACCTCCTTCTTTCTCCCATTCAAATGTTGAAATAGCAATCACTGTATTGTACTCTGTGGTTCCTTCTTTGATTAATCCTATTGTTTATACTATGAGGAACAAGGAGATCCAAGGTGCATTGTGTAATATGTTTAAATCTACTATTACATCTAGGAATCAATCATAGTATGAAGATAATTTAG
The DNA here is from genome assembly GCA_034064705.1 of Bothrops alternatus. Taxonomy (NCBI): domain Eukaryota; kingdom Metazoa; phylum Chordata; class Lepidosauria; order Squamata; family Viperidae; genus Bothrops; species Bothrops alternatus. The sequence continues at coordinate 941,669 of JARGCV010000156.1, read as the reverse complement.
TACATTCACTTAACTGAAAATTTCATAATGTGAACAAGTGATTTATGGTACTGAATCAAAAGTATGTCATTTTATTTCACTATTTTAATTGTTTTAACTGCATGTGCATGTGCGTTAGATTATGTAGTTAGTCAATGAAGCTCAGTTTTTCCTCCATGCTTTGAAAGCTGGGATGTGCAGCCTTTATTGATTCTGCTTGAAAGGCAAGGCTAATTTCAAACTAATCAAAGAGATAAACAACTGTGAACTAATCTAAGGGAGAGAAAAATTAACCAATGGAAGAGCTTGCCTTCAGAAGTTGTGATTGCTCCATCACTGAAAGCTTTTAAGAAGAGACTGGACAGCCATTTGTCTGAAATGCTATAGGGTCTCCTGCTATAGGTTGGACTAGAAGACCTCCATGGTCCCTTGCAACACTGTTGGTCTGTTACTCTCTTATTCTGATTCCAGTGCTTAAAGTGCAATGCTTAGCCAAATTGTATTTGATCTGTGTAAGTGTTATATCCTTATCTTCATGAAGTTTTATATGTATATTTGTATATATTTCTATCTATCTAATTTTTGTTTCAATCATGTCTGATTCTTGGAGACTCTATGGCAGGGGTGTCAAACTTGCAATGTCACGTGATGTGTCACGATGTATCACAACTTCTTTTCCATTGTAGTCAGTGGGGTGGGCGTGGTTTTGGCATGACGCATCTGGCCTGCAGGCCGGCAGTTTGACACCCCTGCTCTATGGAAAACTCCATGCAAATGGTTTTTTTTTTTTCAGAAATGGTTTGCTATTGCTTCCTTCCTATGACAGAGAGAAAGTGACTAGCTCAAAGTCACTCATCTGGCCTTATGCTAAGATAGGAATTGAACTCAGGGTCTCCCAGTTTAACCCTATACCTTAACCACTACACCAAGGTGGGTTGTGTAGCCTTTATTGATTCTCCCTGAAAAGTAAGGCTAATTTCAAACTAATCAAGAAGAGAAGTAACTGTGAACCAAGCAGAAACTTCCTAATGGGGAGAAAAATTAACCAGTTGAACAGCTTGCCTTCAAAAGTTGTGGGTGCTCCATCACTGTAGGCTGTCTAAATTTGTTTCCATTCAATGATATCTGATTCTTGGAGACTGTATGGACAAGTCTATTCAATTTTCATTGCAGCATTTTTCAAATTTCAATTGTCTCCTTTCTATGGTAGAGTGAAAGTGAGTAGCCCAAAGTCTCCCATCTAGCCTTGTACCTAAAGCAGGGGTTAAAGTCATGGTCTCCTAGTTTCTGGCCTGATGCCTTAACCATTACACCAAATTGATGCTCAATGTGTCTAGCAATTACAAGTATAACTATTTTCAGGAAGGAACTTCAGAGTGTGTTAGAATAAAATAGAATCACAGATATATAGAGATGTAATTGACATTGGACATCTTCCATCTCCATTCCAGCATGGAGGAGGAATCCTGAGACCATCCCAATTAACTGTTGCATCCATCTTCATCTGTACCTTTTCCTAGAATTACAAATTTGTCCTCTATAATTTTCATTTACACCTGTAGAATGTCACAACTGTTTTAAGGCATTTCAGAGAATGCTGTGTTCACTCTCCTATGTTCTCTAAAGCCCTTTTTGAAATTAGACTAAATTCTGTACAGAGCTCTGAAATGTACAATTTAGATTCCTTATTTTTCTTATAATCAACTATGATTATAATGACAAGAAATAGTGGGATAGATAGAATGCACATTTAAGTTAAGGGACATATTTTAGGGTAGTGGAATCCTAATTATTTTCCACAAGTCTATAGATTGTATAGGTTGTCATGGAGAAATGGGATGCAATTTTTCTGTGCTCTGTTTACTTGGGGTCTGTAACATTAGAATGCACATTCTCCAGGATATGCCATCTCCACTATTCTGATGAAATAGATATGGTTTGAGGAAATATTTTCACGTAGTTAACGAAATGGAAAGAACTTTAAAGATAGCCCCTGCAAGCATAACTTCCAAGCAGCAAGACAGAAAAGTGGAAACAATGAGAAACTACATAATAGAAGATCCCCTTCAGCCTCAGCCTGCTGCTGAACTCCCTTACGTTTCCAATGCCACTGGATTTCAGGAGTTGTGAATATTTATGGAAAGTGATCTAATGTATCCATCTCATATTTCAATAGAGAACAATCATTCTTTGACTTATGTATTTATCCAAGTTTGGTAATTCAGTTTCAACTGAAAGAGTCAGTAGAAAAATGTACAAGATGCAAATATCTGCAGTTTTATATACAGTTATGAAAGTTATAAATGCAAATGTGCAATTTCAGCAGAAAAGTGTATGACAGGAAATTTTGCATACCAGAGAGAGAGAAAAAAATTCTCTTCATAATCATTTCCAAAATGTTAAAAAAAAACCTGCTTAGACAAACTAGCTCTTCTTCCCTGTTTTCTAGAATACCATGCTGTTTGCTTGCTAAACATTAGATATGAAAAAGCAAACTTATTTTTGAATTTAATTAATTGTTACCTGCTTTCACCTCCACACATAACCCATGACAGAAGCTTATCAAGAGAAGTAGCTAGTGATACTTTGTAGCTCTCTGTATAGAATTTCAATTTTCTACCAATGTGCTTTTCTCTTATTTTTTAATTATGGACATTAAATATGAATAGTGTTCAATTTTCTCTTTGTTATTTTCCTCATATCAGAAGGACAATTCCAAGGGGCAGGGGAGGGAGAAAGGGAATACAAGATCTGCCCCATAAAAATCCATTTTGTAAATCAATTCTATTGGAATTCTTTCCTCACTTCTATTCGGGTTTACCATGGATGACTGAGTTAGGATCTATCCAATTATATAGAATTTATTTACAAAATTTTATTAATTCTAATCATTCTGGCATTTTCTTTCATTTTCACTTTCCTTGGTATCATACCTACCAAAATTAAGGCTTCCCATTCAAAGCAATTAGAAAATATTGCATATTATAAATTCTACCCCACCTAAGATGCTTGAGGAACTTTGTAATGCAAAGTTGAGGAGAAGTTTCACTTTTATAGTAGTTTTATTAAATGTTACAATTTATGACCATAACAATTGCTCATGACAAAGAACTAACAGGATGATCTCAACTCCACTCTTTGTCCAGAGAGGAATTAAAGAGTAGGGTTACATGCTGGCTCTTCATTTTGTCACAGTTGTCAGCTCTGCCAGCTTTCCATTCGGTCCACAGAAGTCTCACTTCTGAATGTGGTTTCCCTTGCAACATTTTATTTTTATTCAAAAAATTAAAATACAGACTAAAAAAAAATAATTTACAAAAACAGAAAGAAAAAAATAAACAGAACATTTAAAAAATGTGCATTAAAAACACAAACACATATACATGCATTATTCTCCCTAGTTGAATACTGATAAATATATTGCAACAATATTAGTTCCCCTCCCCTTGCAAAGTGTTCCCAATTTTTTTAACTTCTAACTCTATTTGCAATTTATTGACCTGTCATTTATCCATTACATTAATAATAGGATAGTTAACAGGTAGAACAACAACAAAATTCAAGTTTCAAAACCGTCTGTTAACAATTTACCACAGCTTCTTATCTATCCAAAATCATCACAACAATTAACTCTGATCCATCCCAGATCAAATATCTTCATTTGCTTCTTAATAACATCTCTTATCAATTAGTGTCTGGTTAAATATAGCAAATCCATTCTCCAAAATCAATGTATCTTCTCAAAAATATCCAACTGAAATTGTTTTCCAGTTGAAATGTTATGTCAATTTCCAAGAAACTGAAAAATATGAAATTTTGATTTGATAATTATTTGGAATTATAGAAATAATGTAGTCTATTGTTAATTTTAGAGTGTTTGATGCATTTTTTATCTATACATATACCATAGAAAATTACAAATAATTCTTTTTCTTCCTTCTTTACTTTTTGCACTTTTAACTTGCTTTCAACAATCAACACTTTAGAAAGCTAAAGATGAAATAAAATTCTAGATGAATGAAACTATTCCAAGATATGTTTTTCGCAGGCTTTCTGACTTAATCTAGATTTGAATTCTCAATTGGAAAGTGATGTTTGGTGAACTTGAACCCCAGTTCTGTTGGTAAGATGAAGATGATTAGATCATGTGATGGGATGACTGATATTAGAATATTCTCAGATGTAGCAGCTCTTAATGGCTAATTATATTAATTAGTTATTTAATTGCCTCTTGAGGGAAACAAAATTATTAATAAGATTGCTGAATATAAAATCAATCTTTTCCCCCTGAAGATAGATCTGAGCAATAATATGATTGCATCTATAGTAGAACCAATGTTTAACAATCTAAAAACAATAATTCTATGAAGAAAACTAGTAAGTATAGCATAGTAAGTATATTTGCCATTTGACTAAAAAAGCAATTCCTATATGAGATTAACTGGCATTTATTTAAATCTACATTAAATGATTGTACTATAATTTTTACACTGAGAAAATAATATTATGAAATGATATATAACTTACTGTTCTTCTATCACAGAATATACAAATGAAGACAAAAAGGAGATATTTATTTTAGTTATTTGGGCCTAAAAGTTAGATTATTATGAATCAGAAAAAAAAATCTATGACCAGTTATTGTATCCTAAATAACAAATGCAGTATGCATTAGACATGAAAATACTTTTCAAACATACTGATGATATAGGTAACTACATTTTGCAGAAATTTAGAAACCTATCTTCAATATTGAAATAAAATTGATGGAGTGAACTGATCACTAATAAGCAAATTAGCATAATAAAAGTTATTTTAGGTTCATTTGTACATTTTGGATTAAAAATGTATAAATGCATATACTGTTGAAAAGATGCTGATGTTGATAAGTTCAGATTTTGTCTTATTTCATTTTATATTTAGAAATTATTAATTATTATTAATAAGTTCCTTATTAATTTGGAATGTTTAAAGGTGGTAGTGGTTCGGCTAGACATATAGATCAGAATCTGTGACTGTCCAGCTTACATTAAAAACAGAAAACAATGAAAAATAAACTAATAGTAATTCAGTATATGAAAAATATTAGTGGCAACCAAGATTCACAAAACTATAATACAGTATCATAGAGTTGAAAGAGGTTATTTAGGATATTGAATCCAATAGAGTATCTTGGAAAACCCAAATTAGGGTATCTTTGACAGATATGGTTCCCATATCAAACTGCTCTTACATTTGAAACCTTTGCAAATGTTTAAGATAAGGAAATGTTAACTGAAGAATTTTGATTAGAATATGAAGATATCCTCCTTAGCTTTCACTTTTCTTGGGATGAATATGCTTTCCTATTCATGTAATTTTAAGGACCACCTGGTCAATACCAATGTAAATTATAATGTTTTCTATTGTAAAATTCTAATGCACAATTAATGTACTTAAATGTATTATTATATAGATATGTTTGTCAACTAATATTTATTTGCTTAAGGCAGCATTTCTCAACCCGGGCAACATTAAACTGGGTGGACTTAAATTCCCAGAATACCTAAGTTAAAGTCAATGCATCTTAAAACTGTCAAGGTTGAAAAATGCCAATTAAAAGTCCGTTCCTTTAATTTTCCAAAGTAAAAAACATAGCAATTAATTCCACTGTTTTCTGTATTAGGTTTACATCCAGTCTTTCCTTAAGGTGCTCTCTTTATATGGGACTCCTGTCTTCAGTTTTCCATTATTGTAACAATTCTTTAAGAATGATAAGAGACACTTACTGGTCCAAACGTCCAGGGAACCTCCAGTTAAAATGGACTTGAAAATGTTTGCCAGGTCCTAGGCAAACATTTTAACATATACAACAAGGAAAAGAAATCAAAGGAAGAAGAAAATTGTGGTTTATGGTTTATGGTTTGATGCTTAGTCAATGACAATTTGAAATATATAACTAGTGCTGTAATTGGACACAAAATGTATTGCATCCCTTTTCTGAACTGTGTTTTCATTCTTTGCATGTTTTCTCTCTATTTTTTTCCATTCTGATCTCAGACTGTATCAGGTTATATGTGCTCACTGTTTTTAACTAACTACTTCCTCCATATCTGTTTATAAATTAAATTGAGTTAAATTAAAGTAAGTCATAAGTTAATCATGGATAATCAAACCACAGTGTCTTACTTTTTGCTTCTGGAATTTTCAAAAAAATGGCATTTGCAAATTTTACATTTCTTTTTATTCTTTGTGTTATATTTGTCAACTATAACAGCAAATCTTCTCATCATCTCTGTAGTAGCTATAGATAATCGACTTCATAGCCCCATGTATTGGTTTCTAATGAATTTGGCTGTTCAGGACTTGGGCTCAGTTTCTGTTATTGTCCCAAAATCCATAGTGAATTCCCTCATGGACACCAGACACATCTCTTATTTAGGATGTGTGGTTCAAGTCTTTCTCTTTATCTCATTTGCAGCTTCTGATTTCTCCCTCCTGACAGTCATGGCATATGATCGGTATGTTGCCATTTGCCATCCATTGCACTATGAGACGGTGATGAATTGGAAATACTGTACTGACATAATGATTCTGGTTTGGGTTGTCAGCCTTCTCTATGGAACATTGCATACTACTGGCACTTTTTCAATCCTTTTTTGTTCTAATGTTGTCAACCAATTTTTCTGTGAAATTCCACAACTGCTAAAATTATCCTGCTCTGGTTTCAATCTAGTTGAGATTGGAATGATTGTGGTCAGTGTCATTGTAGGAATAGGTTGTTTTACTTTTATTATCATATCTTATGCTATGATCTTCAAGGCAGTGCTAAAAATCCCTTCTGAACAAGGGAGGCAAAAAGCTTTATCAACCTGTATTCCTCATCTTACAGTAATGCTTATGTTTTTATTAACTGGATGTTTTGCCTATTTGAGGCCTTCCTCTAGCACCCCATCTTACTTAGATTTTGGGTTGACTGTTCTGTATTCCCTTCTTCCACCTCTGTTCAATCCAATCATCTATAGCATGAGAAATAAGAATATCAAATTTGTCCTTTCTAAACTCTTGAGATTCTAAAAATTTCTTTTAGTGCTGTTTATATTCTACTCAACAGAAATTTAGATTTTCCTGTTATTTTCTTTACCTCTTCGAATAAAGCAATAAGTTAGAAAGGAAGACATACTTCTACAGAGACAGATTCAATCTTTTCATCCAGAAGAATTGTAGAATTCCAGTAGTTGCTCAGTAAATATCCTGCACCCCTAATTACTATCAATGCAGTTTATAGATGCAAAATGTGGATATTTGGTAGCCCCTGACATGCTACAAGCTGGGAATCCTGATTTAATGAAGTAAGGATCAGGGTGCAATGTTATTATGGAAAACAACTGCAACAGAAGGAAAGTTTAAATGATATGGTCTATTATTCCCTATGCTTTCCTTCTCTAATACTTGCACATAATATGGCTAATTAAAGCTTTATTTTTTCCAGAAATAGACAGAACTCTATATTATTCTCTCCTTAAATGGTCATTTGCTCATACATTTTGATATTTTGCACATTTGAGTCAGTCTTAGCTCCTGTTGATTACTTAGACACACCCCTGTGTTTTTCTTGGCAAACTATTTCCAAAGGGCTTTGCCATTGCCTCCTTCCCAGGACAGAGGGAGGGAAGTAGAGAGGGAAGGAGGAAGAGAGAGAGAGAAAAAATGGCTGGCATAAAGTCATCCAGCTGCCTTCATTCATAGGGTGGATTAGCACTCACAGGTTCCCCATTCCTAGCTGATACTTTAAGCACCACATCAAAATGGTTTTCACATACTTTATCTATCTCGTTAGAAGTTCTTTTGAAAGATTAGGTATCTGGCAATGTTGGTAGGATGGATACTATTTGGCACTATCTCATGTAATTTGATAATCACAAGAAATTACAAAGACAAGAAATATAATTAGGATTATGTATAATTCAATAAAATATGATATAAGCTTTCAGAAATCTCATAACTTCATACAAATATGCTCCCTGGTCTAACACATGAAGAAACAAGTATAAATAGATGTACATCAGGATGAAATGTGCTTGAAAATTATTGAATTTCATCCAAGCTATTGATAAGGTATATCAAAAACAATATGTAGATTTGGGGTTATCTATACCATCTTCTGTTCAGTATAAGTGTACTTCATAAAAATGCCATATGAAATTTTCTTGTACATTTATATTCCTCTATTGAACATCACTGTCTTTTTTCCTGCCTTCTCTGATTTCTTGTCTCCATTATGCTTGATTCCTTTTGCTTAATAAACTCAATCTTTACCCAATTTGTGTGGGTGTTGCTTTCTAATCCATAAATCTGCAAAACCCATTTAAGTTGGTTCTCAGCTTCTTTGATAAATGTAAGTAAATCTGTTTTGAAAATGTATATTAAGAAAAAAATACAATCAAAGATTTGTAGAGTTGGAAGTGATATATGAAAGTGTTCCAACTCAACACCCTGCATAGAGGAGGAAGCCCCAGACCACTCTGATCAACCATTGAATTTATCTTCTTCTATTTAAAAACAGCTGTATCTTTTTCTAGGATTGCATATCTGTCCTCTGCAAACTTCACCTGCACCTAAAGAATGTCACAACTGTTTAAATAAATTTCATAGAATGTAGTAGTAGTAGTAGTAGTAGTAGTAGTAGTAGTAGTAGTAGTAGTAGTAAAGTTGGAAGGAACATTGGAGGTCATCTAGTCCAACCCCCTGCTCAGGCAGGAAACCCTATACCATTTCAGACAAATGGCTGACCAGTCTCTTCTTAAAAACTTCCAGTGTTGGAGCATTCACCACTTCTGGAGGCAGGTTGTTCCACTGGTTAATTGTTCTAATTGTCAGGAAGTTTCTCCTTAGTTCTAGGTTGCTCCTCTCCTTGATCAGTTTCCACCTGTTGCTTCTTGTCCTGCCTTCAGGTGCTTTGGAAAATAGCTTGACTCCCTCTTCTTTGTGGCAGCCCCTGAAATATTGGAACACTGCTATCATGTCTCCCCTCGTCCTTCTCTTCATTAAACTAGACAAACCCAATTCCAGCAGCCGTTCCTTATATGCTTTAGCCTCCAGTCCCCTAATCATCTTTGTTGCTCTTCTCTGTACTCTTTCTAGAGTCTCAACATTTTTTTACATCGTGTTGACCAAAACTGGATGCAGTATTCCAAGTGTGGTTTTACCAAGGCATTGTAAAGTGGTATTAACACTTCACGTGATCTTGATTCTATCCCTCTGTTAATGCAGCCTAGCACTGTGTTGGCCTTTTTGGCAGCTGCAGCACACTGCTGGCTCATATTTAGGTGATTGTCCACTAGGACTCTGAGGTCCCTCTCACAGTTATTACTATTAAGCAAGGTACCCCCTATACTATACCTGTGCATTTGGTTTTTCTTACCTAAATGTAGAACCTTGCTTTTTTCACCATTGAATTTCATTTTGTTAGATAGTGGCCAGTGTTCAAGTCTGTCCAGATCCTTCTGTATCTTAAGCCTGTCTTCTGGAGTGTTGGCTATTCCTGCCAGCTTGGTGCTGTCTGCAAATTTGATGAGTTTCCCATCTATCCCCTCGTCCAAATCGTTGATGAAGATGTTGAAGAGCACTGGGCCCAGAATAGAGCCCTGGGGCACCCCACTACACACTTCCCTCCATGTAGATGCGGTTCCATTGAGGACTACATGCTGAGTATGGCTGGTCAGCCACTACAGATCCATCTGGTGGTGATGCTGTCTACCCCACATTTTTCTATCTTGTCAAGTAGTAGGTTGTGATCTACTTTATCAAATGCCTTACTGAAGTCCAAGTAAATTATATCCACAGCATTCCTCTGATCCACTAATTTTGTCACTTGGTCAAAGAATGCAATAAGATTTATCTGGCATGATCTATTTTTGACAAACCCATGTTGGCTTTTAGCAATGACTTTGTTTGCCTCTAGGTGTTCATTCTCTTGTTCATTCTCTGAAGCAATTTTTGTAATCAAATGCAAGTAACTACACTGGCTGAGAACAATTAGAGATACACAATTTAGATTTTGTATTTTGCCTATAGTTAATTAGCAAGAGGTAAAAAGTAGAAGAAATAGGAAAAAAGTGGAAATTTTTGGTTAATTGATGAGAGAAGATCTTGAGGTCCCTTTCAGGCAAACAAGCTAAATAATCTCAACCTGCAGCTAAATTCCCTTATATTATCAATGTTATTGGATTTCAGGATTTCTGAAACATTAAGGAATTTAATTAATTAATTTAATGCACACTTCAGTGGTGCTATTTAATTTGGTAATTTAGTCTCAGTTGAAACCTTAGGTGAAAAATATACAAGAGGCACATATTTGGGAAAGTAATAAATAAGAATGTGCAGATTTAGCACAAAAGTGAACAATCAAAAAGGATGAAAACAAAAAAATAAAAAAAATAAAAATAAAATGTGTGTGTGTGTGTGTGTGTGTGTGTAGGGGAGGGTGAAAAGATATACAATATCTGCCCCATAAAAGCCCATTTTGTGTATCATTTCCTTCTTCACCACTATAGAGATTTTTTGTGACTGAACTGAATAGGTTCTCTCCGATGTTATAAGTATTGGAACTAACAAACATTTATTAACTGCAACCATCCTAGTGTATTCATGCTCACTTTCATACCTGACTCCGAAATACTGAAGCTAGCAATAGTGATTTCCAATTCAAATCAGTAGAGGACATTGGATTATCATAAGTTCTGCCCCAACTAAGATGCTTGAGGAACTGGGAGATGACTGCCTCAATCAGCAAATAAATGAACACTGAAGAACACATAAGAATAAAGGCAAATGGTTTAAAGAAAACTTAAATGAAATTAAATGAAGAAATCCAATATTGCCATGTCCTCAGTAATGAAATACCATAATATATTTAGTGTATATAATAATATATTCATTGATTACCTTTCTATCCTGCTTTTCCTCCAAAGTAATGCTCAAGGAATATAATAATTTATCTGTCATTTATAACTGCAAGATCCTCTTAATCTTTGTAAACATTTCATATTATTCATATTTCATATTATATATCATACTTTCTTTTGGATTATCTGCAGAAATGAAAGTCTAAGAGCACCCTTCTACAATGACTTTTCTCTTTTTTGAGGGGATATTCATGGGCAAACAATAGTTAAGTCAATGTTTGCTCCAATGTGGAATGTCACAGGAGTTATCTCTCTCTTCCTTATTACCTGACAGCTACCTGGAACTACTCAAAGAAGTCATCCATAGGTTTGGAATGAGATATTGACAGTCTCTTTATGACCACCAGTAGCACATTAGAATCCCAGGCCCTATGGACATGCAGTGGACATGCTTCTGGGTGGATGAAAAAAAAATCAACTATATGAATACATTTTCCAGTTACTTTGAGGAGCATCTCCTCACATCATCCTCTATGTGTATTCTAGGAGATTTTCAGCCCTAAATTTTATAAGGCTACTCACCTGAAGCAAATATTTTACTTTATTATGGAACACTTTGTCACCCAATTGCATCCTGCTTCCCCATCTGGTATTTTTTTTGTTAGTTTGCTTGCTTGCAAAATGGAAAAAATAATTATATTTAGATTTCATTTCCAGTGCTATTGATGGACATAGATACTTTTTGCATGTGTTTCTGATTATTTGATTTGGTTTTGAGTGCATTTTTGTTTTATGATGGATTTTATATGGAAGAGTATAGATTACTTGCTTTCTTTTTGACTATTGCTGTAAACTATTCATAGTAGTAGTTTGGCAGTGGACATAGTAAACCAACCAACCAACCATCCAACAAATCAATAAAACAGATTTTAGAAATGAAGATTAACAGATGAAAAGCATCAGAATTTCTTTAAGACTAAAGACTATTGAACTATGCATATTTCAAAAAATTGCCCACAATTTTTATAAGCAGAAAGTCCCAATTTTATGGCTTATGGGAGTTTCTCTCTCTCGCTCTCGCTCTCCCTCCCTCCCACCCTCTTCCTCCTCCCTCCCTCCCTCTCTTTCTCACTCTCTCTAATGCAGGCAACAGTGAATATATATGAGTCCAATTTATTTTCATAGGATAAGTCTAATGGAAAGCTATCTAGGTATATGTTGAATTCACTTGTTGAGCTCTTAGTAGATGTCTGATTCAATTACTCAAATAACTAGAGATCCCCAAAAACAGATTTGAAAATTTTGCCACATTAGATCCCAAAGAGCACAACCAATCTAGAGCTGTAGGCATCGACAAATCATTTTTTAATTTTATTTTACCTTACTTCCTTTATAAAATGTTAAAGTTTCTATGGGAGAGAATTGGCAAACATGTGGACATGAATAACAATAACAAGTGAATCTGCTACCAATTATTATAGTAGTTAATCATATATAGAAATATTTTAATATAGACATTTTATGAACGAATGTTATTGTTTTATTGTTTTGAATTTATATTCCAACTTTCTGTCTGTTCAAGTAGCTTAGCAGCATTAAAAAAACAAGCTCAATTAACATAGTTCAAGACATTAATTTAAATAATTAAGGATTAAAAGTATGGCAAATATTTCTTTTAACCATCATCCTAAATATTGAAGGAGCCAAATTCACTCTCTTGCAAAGCACATTGTCCTCAGTGTCTGTAGAAAATAATTAGGAACTTCCTTGTTTCTCAGAGTATAGATAATGGGATTCATTAATGGTGGTAAGATAATGTACAAAAGGGCTGTCAACAAATCTGTAAAGGCAGAGGACATGGCTCTTGGTCTGGCATAAGAGAATGTAGCAGTAACAGCAAACAAAGAAAATATTGTCAGTGGCGACAAAAGCAAGGTTCTACATTTAGGCAAGAAAAATCAAATGCACAGATATAGTATAGGTGGCACCTTGCTCAATAGTAGTAACTGTGAGAGGGACCTCGGAGTCCTAGTAGACAATCACCTAAATATGAGCCAGCAGTGTGCTGCAGCTGCCAAAAAGACCAACACAGTGCTGGGCTGCATTAACAGAGGGATAGAATCAAGATCACGTGAAGTGTTAATACCACTTTACAATGCCTTGATAAGGCTACACTTGGAATACTGCATCCAGTTTTGTTCACCATGATCTAAAAAAGATGTTGAGACTCTAGAAAGAGTACAGAGAAGAGCAACAAAGATAATTAGGGGACTGGAGGCTAAAGCATATAAGGAAAGGCTGCTGGAATTGGGTATGTCTGGTTTGATGAAGAGAAGGACGAGGGGGGACATGATAGCAGTGTTCCAATATCTTAGGGGCTGCCACAAAGAAGAAGGTGTCAAGCTATTTTTCCAAGGCTCCGGAAGGCAGGACAAAAAGCAATCGGTGGAAACCAAGCAAGGAGAGAAGCAACCTAGAACTATTTATTTATTTTATTTATTTATTTTAATTAGATTTTTATGCCGCTCCTCTCCAAAGGACTCGGAACGGCTAACAACATAAACAAAACATCTTAGCATTTAAAAAAAATCTAAAACCACATCTACAAAGCATTTAAAAAGACCCCCGAAACACATTCATCATTCACACACAATCACAGTCATCCCCAGGCCTGCCGGCATAGATAAGTTTTTAGATTCTTCCGGAAGGCCGGGAGAGTGGGGGAAATGCGGACTTCAGGCGGCAGTTGGTTCCAGAGGGTGGGCACCACAACAAAGAAGGCCCTCCCCCTAGGACCCGCCAGACGGCATTGTTTCGCTGACGGGACCCGGAGGAGGCCGACCCTGTGCACTCTCACCGGTCGAAGGGAAGTATGTGGCAGAAGACGGTCCCGTAAGTAAGGAGAAACCTCCTGACAGTTAAAACAATTAACCAGTGGAACAACATGTCTCCAGAAGCAGTGAATGCTCCAATACTGGAGGTTTTTAAGAAGAGACTGGACAGCCATTTGTCTGAAATGGTATAGGGCAGCAGTTCTCAACCTGTGGGTCGCGACCCCATTTGGGGTCCAACGACCGCTTCACGGGGGTCGGCAAACACCGCAGTCCACCATTTTCTTTCCCCCATTTCCCCTCAGCCATCGCGCGCGTGCCGTGCATGCGCGATTCAGCCCGTCGCGCTGTGCATGCGCGATTCGACCCATCGTGCTGTGCATGCACGATTTGGTCCATCGCGCTGCACATGGGCGATTCAGCCCGTCGCACGTGTGCCGTGCATGCATGATTCAGCCCGTCGCACCGTGCATGTGCGGTTCGGCCCGTCATGCCGCACATGCGCAGTTCGGGCTGTCGTGCGCACCGCGCATGCGCGGTTTAGGCAGTCGCACCGCGCATGCACGGTGTGGGTCGTTGCACGCGCCGCGCATGCGCGATGCGGGGCATCGTGCCACACATGCGCAGTGCAGGTCAGGGTCACGCCACGCATGGGTGGCGCAGGTGGGGTCTCGGCCTTAAAAAGGTTGAGAACCGCTGGTATAGGGTTTCCTGCCTGAGCAGGGGGTTGGACTAGATGACCTCCAAGGTTCCTTCCAACTTTACTATTATTATTATTATTATTATTATTATTATTATTATTATTATTATTATTATTATTATTATTATTATTATTATTATTATTATTATTATTATTATTGGAATGCAGGTAGAAAGGGCCTTTTGTCTATTTTTAATTGATTTCATTTTGAACACAGTAGCGAGGATTAACCCATAAGAGTTGAAGATAGATGAAATGCAGAAGGACCCTACAATAACTGTCACAGCATATATCAACTTCTTATTGATTGCTGTGTCACAAGATAGGCTCAGTAGCTGAGGGATATCACAGAAATATTGTTTTATAATATTGGACTGGCAGAAATATAATTTAAAGGTCTGTGTAGTTTGTATTAGTGCACAGATTATGCTGGTGATCCAAGAAGCTGCTATCATTTGAAAACAGGCCTTCCAGTTCATGATCAGCTAATACTGAAGAGGATAGGATATGGCTACATAGCGATCATAAGCCATAGCAGTGAGCAAAGTCACCTCAGCTGTTACAAGCATCACCACCAAAGCAATTTGGGTAATATACTCCCAAAATGAAATCTTTTTATAATTTCTCAAGCTGTGGTCCAGGGATTTGGGAACTGTTGTTGAAATGTAGCAAACATCTACTAAAGATAAGTTGACTAGGAAGAAATACATGGGGTTGTGATGAACAACAGTTGTGATTATGAGAAAATTTCCAGTTAGTGCTGTTAAGTAAATGGCAAGAAAAACTACAAAGTATAAATATCATAATTCTCAAATATCAGAAATTCCCAGAAGAATAAATTTAGTTATCTTTGATTGATTTAACATTTCTTATTCTGTGGAGAAAAAGTATTGTCAAGAAATCGAAGCAAGAAAAATAAATCATTTTTATTATGTTTTACTCTAAATATGGATCCAGAGATGTAATTAACTTCCCAGAAATATGTAGAAGTGGGCAGAAAACAAACTGATTTTAATTTACTTACCACTTCTTAGCTTTTTCTGTTAACAATGGGAAAATCAAAAGATCTGAACTTTTAAATATCTCACTTGGATTTCAAGAAAAATTCTTGAAAATTCTATATATGTAACATAGAAATCCAGAGAGAAAAACTAAGATAACTGATGGTGTCTTACAGTAATTAGTTGGTTAAAGCAATTCTTTCAACTGGGGAAGATCAGCAAAGTTTCTATCCCTGCCTTGAATATGTTGATATGTTCCCTGGAGGCATCTAGCATGTAGGTTGAGAAGGAGCTACTTGTCCTCCTGGGGAAAAAACAAACAAACAATAATTAAATGGAAGCAGCCCTGAACAGCAAAAAAAGAAGCAGAGAATCTATACAAAATGGATATTCACACAACTTTATCTAAAAGTGCTTGACCACTCACCCCAAGATAGTACAACCAACACAAACCATAAAAAAGATAAAACTGTCATACATTAAATAGATCTCAGAGACCACCAACAAGACTATTACAACCACATGGAATCAGTGTAGCGCAGCAAACCAACTAAAGCTCTAAAAAACATCCTAAGAAAACCAAAGGACCCAGCAGGCCCAGGAGAAAAAAACAGGAGTCATCTATAATATATCATCTGCAATATCCTCTATATAGGACAAACAGACAAGAGTAGCAGAAGGCATCCATGAACACCAACCAGCAATCAGAAGACATGATGAAAACTCTTTAATTTCACAACATATGGACAGACTTAACCATAGTTTCAACTGGAAAACTGTGACTGTGATAAACAAATCCTGGAAGCCTGGTACTCTGACAAATTGGCCATCAATAGACACATGGACACAAACAACATCTATATACTATGCAAAAGAGAAAATCAACTAGACAAAAAAGGAACAAAAAGATCCAAACACCTATGAGCATAGATTAACATCAAGATTAATATTAGACTAACAATCAAGATCCCCCAATCAAGGAACTTCCAACCATAGAAACCCAAAACCACTCCAACCAACACTGACAAGGCAAGCAACTAAAATATAAATTGAGAGCAAACCTTACTCCTTACTAGCACTGATAGTGTTACCTACATCTGAAAGATCTGCAAGAAAACAGCCAAGCTCAGAGAGCACCAAAGACCCCTCATTTCAACCCTGAGCTACACATATTCTCTTTTATTGTTACAAACTCATTCTCTTTAATTGTATCATTCAAAGGTATTTTTTTTTCACATATACCCACAATTAGGACTGACCTCACATGGCCTTAATGTATTTAGAACAAGAAAGTAGAGTGCAAGTCATTGACTTGACAAAAATGAAACCCTAGTGAAAATGTATGAATGAGATAGAATAAAGGTAAGAGGTGTCCCTGTTTGGAAAAGCCACATGTAAGCACTCAAATTAACCTAAGGAGCATTAGGCTAGTGATTGTGGTTTAATGCACATTTGTTACAAGGTGGCTACTGTATACAAAGAGAAAAAGAACAAAAAAGGAGGAAAGAGGAATAGGATAATGGAATATCAGATATTTGTTTGTAACTTTATGGGGTGAAAAATCATAAATTTGCTTATATTTGTTGTTATAAATATCAGGTGTCACTTCTTTAAATATGGACTTTTTTCTTACTTTCCCCTTTTTCTTTCTCTTTTTTCTTTCCTTGCAGCTTTTATTTCTGACCTCTTTGTCTGAGCTTCATTTATGTTTGCTTTTACTATTATAATAAAAATGTTCAATAAAAATATTTTTAAAAATGTTAAGGAACACCACATTCTTTCATTAATTTATATATAGAGCTGTTTGATATATTTCACATCAATTTCTCTCCATCCAGGAACCTCTCAAATAAATATCTAATTATCATTATCAATAAATATGGCATATGTATTACACCAGGGATTTTAAGTATATATTCCTATCTGGCTGTTGGTGATATACATAGTTTGAAACATGTCATGCATGACCAGAGATTGAAGTTCCAATCCTTTCTAAGCAATATCTGTTAAAAAGAAACAGAGTTTTCATCACCCAATGGCTTGACATTTCAAAGTCAAACATTATCATTTTGTACATTCCTCTTTTCCCATAGGGTGATCATCCTGTATTTAAGCACATATACTTTTCAAAGGAAGCCAGACATATTGTTTCCCAAAGCTTTAAAAAGCACAGGACGTCTATAGGTATATTCTTGCACTTCGTATTTTTTGTTGGGGATATATTTCAGACTTCCAATGCTACTGAATACTCTTGGGAACTGATTAAATGGGCCCTGTGGTATTTTCAGACAGATGTATAAAGTGCAATTTCAAAGGGTACATAATGATTCTGATCTTACTAAACTTATATTCAGAAAGCATAAATATATTACAGGATTATTGAAAACACCATTCAGATAATCTAAGATGTGGAATTTAAAGGTAATTTCTCTCTCTTTCTCTATATTTCACATAATAATTATCTTTGAACCATCTCACACATATTTATTTTGGAAGTATAATCCACAAGGAAAATGTTTCTATATTAACTTTTGCCCAAATTATTCATAAAACTTGCTATTAATGCCTACTGAATTAAAGAGGGGCTAGATCCCATGGAAGAAGTTATTTAGTTGATGAAACAATTGAAAATATTCCAAAGGGTAAAGGAATATATTCACCAGATTGAGCTTGATGCCTGGTGACTTTATGGAATACCTATGTCCATACCCTTAATTGCTAAACCTGGTTTTTTCCTGTTTCTTAAGCAGAAGAAAAGGAAAATCCAACTGTATTTCAGAACTTTACATTTAAATTCCAACATCCATTACATTTTATTGTTCATAATTATTATCTGATCTGTTGAAATTATTTTTACTCTTTGCACAGGAATACAGTAATCATTCTCAAGAAAAATGCCTAATGTAAGTGACTTCTCTACTTTTCTTCTCCTGGGTTTTTCTGATCAATTTGAGCAAAATGTGTTATATTTCACTCTCTTTTTAGTGATTTATATAGCAGCTTTGACAGCAAATGCTCTCATCATTTTAGCAGTGTCTTTTCACCAACAACTTCATACACCCATGTACTTTTTTTTAGTGAATTTATCAGTTGTTGACCTTGGCTCTATTTCTGTCACTATTCCGAAAGCCATGATAAATGCCTTCTTGAACAAAAGAGAGATCTCATACTACGGGTGCATCATACAAGTATTTTCTTTATTCTTCTTCCTGATCTCAGATTTATTCCTCCTCACCGGCATGGCATATGATAGATATGTTGCTATCTGTGACCCACTGCACTATGAAACCATAATGGACAGGAAAGCCTGCCTTCAGGTGGCAGCCATTGCATGGATAACTGGTTTTCTTTACTCAGCCTTGCACACTTGTAGCACTTTTGCAATCACCTTTTGTTCCAATGTTCTGAATCAGTTCTTCTGTGAAATCCCACAACTTCTGAAGGTATCATGTGATAATTCATACCTCATTGAAGTTGGCGTTATTCTATTCAGTGCATGCATTGTCTTTGGTTGCTTCAGTTTCATAATTGTTTCATATGTTCAGATTTTCAAATCTGTGCTTAGAATTCCTACTTTGCAAGGACAGAACAAAGCTTTCTCAACTTGCATTCCCCATCTCATTGTTGTCTCCTTGTTTATCAGCACTGGAAGTGTTGCCTATTTAAAGCCTATTTCAGACTCTCCTTCACATATAGATACAGTAATCACTGTATTATATTCTGTGATTCCTCCTTTAATGAATCCAATTATTTATACTATGAGGAACAGAGAAATCAAAGTTGCCTTGTGGAAAATGTTTAAGTGTGACATTACATCAAGGAATCTATCATTACTTTTAATTTCCAAATGGTTTTCCAACATTAGGGTATTTATTTTTAGAAAGAAAAACCAAATTCATAAACAAATAACACAATGAAACTAAATATCGTGTTTATTTGTGCTGTCTTAAAACTTTAATTTGGTAATTCAGTTCTATACATTCACTCCATTGGAAAATCCATAAGATGCACTAGTACTTTATGTTACTAGATCAAAACTATGTCATTTCACTTTGGCATTTTAGCTGTTTTAACTGCAGGAGCAGAACTGCCTTTAGTTTAAGTGGCTAGTCAAGGTACATCAACTTTCCCTGCATGCTTTGTATGATGAAAAATGTAGACTCCATTAATTTTCTTTGAAAAGCAAGGCAGATTTCATTGATTAGAATGCTTGAATAGAAACACAGAGATAGTTTATATTGTCTTTGCACAGATATTATATCCTTATCTCCATCTAGGTCTATATATAGATTTCTCTATATAGTATCTCTAGCTATCTGATAAATATACTTAA
Source organism: Bothrops alternatus (assembly GCA_034064705.1). Taxonomy (NCBI): domain Eukaryota; kingdom Metazoa; phylum Chordata; class Lepidosauria; order Squamata; family Viperidae; genus Bothrops; species Bothrops alternatus. Next base: position 921,939 of record JARGCV010000156.1, on the reverse strand, counting down.
ATCTGTTTTGAAAAAATCTTCATAGTGCATTAGAAAATAGAATTATTGATTTATAGGATTGGAAATGAGCTTGGAAGTCTTCCATTTCAACCTCCTGCACAAAATGGGAATCCTCAGACCATCCCAAAGAATTGTTCCAAGCTCAAAAGCCTCAACCTGCAACTGAACTTCTTTATAGGTATTGGTATGAGTATTGGGTATGGGAATTGAGTATGTCTAGTTTAATGAAAAGAAGAACTAGGGATGACATGAAATTAGTGTTCCAATATCTGCTGCCACAAAGAAGAGGAGATCAACCTGTTCTCCAAAGTATCTGAAAGCAGGAAAAGAAACAATGGATGGAAACTAATCAAGGAGAGAAGCAACATAGAACTTAGGAGAAATTTCCTGACAGAATAATTGATCAGTGTGATGACTTGCCTCCAGAAGTTTGGGTTTTAAAGAAGACATTGGACAATCATTTGTCTGAAATGTTATAGAAGTCCTTGCTTGAGCAGGGGGTTGGACTAGAAGTTCCAAGATTCCTTCCAACTCTGTTATTCTGTTATTTTCTTAGGTTACCAATGTCATTGGATTTCTGGAGCCTTTAAGGAAATTAGTCTAATGCCTACTTCCTGGAGTATAATGTAGAACAATAATAGATGTATTTCTTCAAGTGTGTTAATGCAGTTTCAATGGAAATAGATATATATTTGTAAAAGTCATAAACCAGAATGTAAATATTCAGCGGAAATGTACAGCACAATAAGGAAAGATACAAACCAAAATAAAAGTTACTATCTTTATGTTCTGTTTTAATTATTTATGAAATCATGCAGAAATGTAATGCATTCATAGCTGAATATGTACAATACTCAAATAGATATAGACTGATGTATAATTCCATATGCATAATTTTATAGAACCCCGCTATATATTTGTAGTTATATAGATAGATCTGAGTGGTTATTTTGTGCCATCAAGTTTTTTTAACTCCTAGTGACCACATAGATTTTCTTAGTGACAATATATCTCTACCTTAGTCTTTCAGGTCTTCAAATGGTGTACTTAATCAACACTATAAACTGAATCCATCCATCTTGCTAGCAATCTTCTTTCTTTCCAAAAGTATGTCCAGCTGGGATAATTTGAATTTGGTTATTTCTGCCTTAACTGTGATTTCTGGGTTGATTTGTTTGATGATCCATTGATTATTTTTCTTGGTTATCCATAGTATTTTTAATATATGAGAGGAAGAAAGTGTAAGCAAGAAAAAGGGTACAAAGAATGCAATATCTATATGGACTATGGAAGTAGACAACAATGGTGAACTATATAAAGATATAAAACAACACACACAAACCCCCCACACGCCATCATTAGATCATAGGAAATAGAACAAAGCAAAGATTATCTAACAATTTTTTTCTAAAAATTTTCTAACAAAATTGTAAAAAAAGATTATTTTGAATCTCTTCAGGGGAAAAGAACGTTCCCCCAACTCTTTCTTAATTAAGACATTCTTCTTAACTGAAGCATGAAAAACCAAAGAAGTTGAAGATATTTGGGTAGAAGATTTATTTTTCTATCTCGATGGCTTCTCTTTTTGATTTCAAAAAGACCAGAACTATTGCCCAAACTGAACATTTTAATAACAGAATAATCAGAGAAGCCATCGAGATAGAAAAACGCCCCCACAGCATGAATAAACGAGATGATACCTCCCGCCTACCAGCCATTTGGAAACCCGCCCTTATTGACAAACGAATTCCTAACACAAAGATTGACACCAGAACCACACAGGATGCCACCTCCACACATCCACGCAAAAAGCAAACCCAAACCCACACCGATGATGAGGCAAGACCACAGACCAGGAGCCAGACCAGAGCTGCATCATTGGCCACTTTGAACCCCTCCAGCACTACAAAGCCTCCACCCAACCAGAACACTCCCCCAGCTAATCAGAACACAGCCAACCCCCCAGCCAATCAAAGCACAGCCAAGCCCCTAACCACTCAGAACATAGCCAAGCTCCCAGCCAATCAGTTCAAACCCCCACTGGCAGTTAAAAGGAAAAAACAGCTTAGACCACACATTGACACACATAATTTCATCTTCATTCTTCTCACTTGAAAGAGTTTTTGAAGCAAATTCTCTTCATCGGACTAAATGAGAATATGTAAAAAACAAATGATGTAGTGTTGGGAAGCAGGTGAGGAATTTGCTTTATCTGGAATAAAAACCAAATTTTCTCTTATTAAAAACTCATGCACTACTTAAAAAGCTCTAAGAAGTTTTTTTTAACATATATATATTTGTGATGGGAAAACCAGATTATTAATGCTTTGTGATAGACCAGAAATAATTTTCTTGTCAAATATATGAAACAGAGCTACTAATCTCTTTCCCTACAAACTTTCTAGTCTAGTTCAGAATCCAAAAAATTCCTGAAGATTTCTCATCATAGCTTAAGTAAAGTAAAATTCCTCCCATCACATTTAACAATGCACATTCCAATTAGTAGGAATTCTCGATTTGGTGGATGGAAACTTTAGGCTGGCCTGATGCTGTAAAGTGGTTTAGATCCGACCTAGAACTAAGAAACTTCCTCACAGAACAATTAATCAGTGGAACAGCTTGCCTTTAGAAGTTGTGGGGGCTCCAATACTAAAGGTTCTCAAGAAGAGATGGAAAAAAAAACCATTTGTCTTGAATGGTATAGGGTTTTCTGCTCCTATTTTTCTATGTTCTTAGTTATGCTTATCTTCCAAGCTTAGAAATGTTTTGATTAAATAGAAGTACAGTACATTCACTCTTTAAAAGTAGCCATAGCTATTCAAAACCATAACAGCTCTGATTAACTAACTATCCCAAAAGATAATATTTCATTTTATGAAAGCATTTTTATCTTATTATTTTGGATAGAGAAGCTTCATTTGGAAATTAGAAATTTTTTTGAGTTCAATTATTTGTAAGATATTTTTATAAATTGACTGGGGGAATTCTCAAGCAAGAAAATACCTTAATAAGTCTCTTTAATTTAATTAAAAGGCCCAAATTAATATATTAACATCTCTAACCAGTGCCAGTTACACAATTTAATGGTCCATACACCTATGTACTTTATGGTAAAAATGTATGATCAAACTATTCGCAAATCTTTACATTTTTATTCCAATATTAGTTAAAAGTTCCATTACTATTCATAATAGAAAGTTTATTGCTATATGATTGAATAATCTGTATTCTTTCCACAGAAATGCAGTGAACATTCTCCAGGAAAAATATGTCTAATGTAAGTGACATCACCATTTTTCTTCTCCTGGATTTTCTGAGCAGTTTGAACAAAATATACTACTTTTCATTTTTTTCCCTAGTGATCTACTTAGCTGCTTTGATTGCAAATGTTCTTATTATCTCAGCAGTGTCCTTCCATAATCAACTCCATACACCTATGTATTTTTTCTTAATGAATTTATCAGTTATGGATCTTGGGTCTATTTCTGTCATTATTCCCAAAGTCACGGTAAATGCTTATTTGAATTCCAGGGAGATTTCCTACTATGGGTGCATCACACAAGTATTTTTTTTTTATTCTTCTTCATGTTATCAGATTTCTTCCTACTCACGGACATGGCATATGATAGATATATTGCTACTGTATCTGTGATCCACTACACTATGAAAGCATAATGGACACAAAAGCTTGCCTTCAGCTGGCAGCCATGGCATGGATAGCTGGCCTTTTTTATTCAGCCTGGCATACTTCTAGCACCTTTGCAATCACTTTTTGCTCCAATGTTCTCAATCAATTCTTCTGTGAAATCCCACAACTTCTCAAAATATCCTGTGATAATGCATACCTCATTGAAGTTGGAGTTATTGTATTCAATGTATATATTTTCTTGGGTTGCTTTGGTTTTATAATTATTTCATACATGCAGATTTTCAAATCTTGCTTAGAATTCCTACTTCACAAGGACGAAATAAGGCCTGCTCAACTTATTTTCCCCATCTTATTGTCATCTCCTTGACAATCAGCCCTGGCAGTATTGCTTACTTGAAGCCTACTTCGGACTATTCTTCAGATGTGGATGTAGTAACTGTTGTATTATATTCTGTGATTCCTCCTTTAATGAATCCGATTATCTACACTATGAAGAATAGAGAGATCAGAATTGTATTGTGGAAAATGTTTAAGTGTGAAATTTGATATTTGATAAGTATGATATTTATGCATGAAAACAAATCAGTTTCTCATCAACATAATGAAATCAAACACGTCTATTTGGATTATGTAACATTTCAGTGATGATTCAGTGTGAAGATAATTTAAAAGAATCACTCTATCCAACAATCCATAAAGTGGTATTGGATCAGAACAATGTCACTTCACTTTGTTATTTTAGTTGGTTTGGCTGCTTGTGCAAAAACCATTTCACTTCAAGTCAAATGATTAGTCAAAGCAGATAAGCTTTTCCACTAGGCTTTTCAATATGAAATATATAGTCCCCATTGATTCTCTTTGAATGGTAAGGTCGATCTCATTGATTCCAGTGCTTGAAATGAAGCACTGAGGTGGATTGTGTTCAATTTGCATTGATCTTATATTTTATATGCATGCCTATAACTACATTTCTGTGTTCTGAATTGATATTTGTCTACACATATAAGTAAATCTGGTTTCAAAAAGATGTTTCCAAATGTGTGGGAATAAGAACAGAGCATCCACCTTGAACTTTTAAAAACAGCTTTATCTTTTTTCTAGGATTTTATAGCAGTTCTTTGTAAGACTTATGTTTCTGAAGAGGACAAGCATTTCAAGAAGTTTCAGAGAAATGCTGTCTTCACTGTCTTTTGATCTCTGAAGTACCATTTAAATTGAATACAAACTATGGCAGAGTCATAATAGTTACAGATATATGCTAATCAGATTCCTTAATAAATAATAAAGAATAATAAAAATGAATAACGATGACATAGAAGGAAATGAAGATTTAAAATAAGAGTAGTGGTGATTATTGGTAAGTGTAAACTATAGCAGAGGTGTCTATTTGACATAGAATAGTGCATAAATGATGAAAATGTGACAACTAAAATATATAACTTTACTGAAAATTAACACAGAAAAATAAATGAAAGAATTTATGATGAAGTAGGATAAAATCTTTGATTACAATATACAGATGGAAAAAATGGGAAAGTATGTGATTGAAAGGATTTTTCATTTACATTTACATTATATTACAATCTAAGGAGAATTTTAATAAAGCAATGTACTACTGGTATATATCACCAGAGAAATTGGAAATGCAAATTACTAGAAGGAACATTATATATATGTGTGTGTGTGTGTGTGTGTGTGTGTGTGTGTATGTGTGTGTGTGTGTGTGTATGTGTGTGTGTGTGTGTGTGTGTGTATATTTGTTTTCTGAGGTTTTCCCGGGTGTTTGTATGTAGGTCTTTGGTTATTTGGGTTTTACTCCAGCGTAAAATTGGAAGTGTCTTGGCGACATTTTGACAAAGTCCCATTCGTCATCTTGAGGCTGGTGTTTTCAACTTTGTGCTTCTAGGAGTAATGTTGATCATAGCTGTTTCTTCCTTTTAACTGCCAGTGGGAGTATGAACTGATTGGGTGGGAGCTGGGCTGTGTTCTGATTGGGTGGAGGTGTGTTCTGAATGGTTAGGGGCTTGGCTGTGCTCTGATTGGATGGGGGGTTGGCTGTGCTCTGATTGGATGGGGAAGTGTTCTGTTTGGGTGGGGGCTTTGTTGTGCTCAGGTTAGTCTGAGTTGCAGGGGGATTTGAGATGGTGAGCTGCATTGCTGTTGTTTGGCTTCGCGTTCGTGGTCGTGTCTCATCTTCATGGTGGGTGTCAGTTTGCTTCATATATGGATTGGAGGGGTTTGAAGTGGCTAACGATGCAGCTGTGGTCTGGCTTCTGGTTTGTGGTCATGCCTCATCATCGGTGTGGGTTTGGGTTTAATAACAGAATAATCAGAGTAGCCATCAAGATAGAAAAACGCCCACACAGCATGAATAAACGAGATGATATCTCCCGCCTACCAGCCATTTGGAAACCCGCCCTTATTGACAAACGAGCCTCTAACACAAAGAATGACACCAGACTCTCCATATACAAACCCCTAAACACAGATCCCACCACCTACCTGGAAAAACCACTAGATCCAAAATAAAAGCCTCCCCCATTAGCGAAGAGATCCACCAAAGAATCATTCCCATAGAGAAATCATCCATATGCCATAAGCTCTATGGTCTCCCCAAGATACACAAAGAAGGAACCCCACTAAGACCCATAGTCAGCTCCATAGGCTCACCTCTACAAAACCTAGCCAAATTTCTCGCCAAACAACTACAGCCCTATGCAGAATCCATCACCTCACACGTAAAAAACTCATTCCAGTTCATAGAGATCATAAAGAAACAAAACTTACAGCCCAGCAACCTACTCGTTAGCTTCGATGTCATATCCCTCTTCACCCAAGTGCCAATCAAAGAAGCCTTAACAGCTATCCAAAACAAATATAACCCCCCCAAACACATCCTAGATCTGACCAACCACTGTCTATCCAACACATACTTCATCTATAACGGACAAAAATACAAACAAATATAAGGAGCACCCATGGGATCACCCCTCTCACCTGTCATTGCAAACCTCTACATGGAACACTTTGAAACCCAAGCCCTAGAAAAATCTGATCACAAACCCAAACTCTGGCTCAGATACGTAGATGACACCTTCGTAATCTGGCCACATGGGAAAGAAAAACTGGACAACTTCCACACACACCTCAACAGCCTACACCCCAAAATACAGCTCACCATGGAAACAGAAGCTAACAACCAACTTCCCTTCCTGGATGTCTTAGTCTACAAGAAATCCAATGGCTCCCTAGGACACACCATCTACCAGAAGAAAACACACACAAACCGCTATCTGCACGCACTCTCACACCACCACCCAGCACAGATCAACTCCGCAGCCAAGACACTCATCTCCAGAACCAAATGCCTAGCTGATGAACAACACCTAAAAACCGAACTACACACTCTCACTAATGTACTAACATCCAACGGATTCCAAAGAAATAAGATTTCCAACTTAATCCAAAAAGAAACTCCCACTAAAATCCAAGACAGAGAACAAGAAAACCACAAAGCCCTCCTCCCATACATAAAAGGCACCACAGACAGGATCAGTAAGATCCTCCACAAACATAACATCAAAACAGCATTCTGCACAAACAGAAAAATATCCACTATCCTAAGAAACCCCAAAGACAAAATTGAGTTAGAAAATCAAGGAGTATATGAAATCCCATGTACTGCTTGCTCCACCACATACATCGGAAAAACCAACAGAAGAATAAGTGCACGCATTGAAGAACACAAAAACTCAGTCAAAAAAGAGGAACCAACTTCTTCCCTGGTCCAACACCTTAAAGCCACAGAACATGAAATTGATTTCAAAAAGACCAGAACTATTGTCAAAACTGAACACTTTAATAACAGAATAATCAGAGAAGCCATCGAGATAGAAAAATGCCCTCACAGCATGAACAAACGAGATGATACCTCCCACCTACCAGCCATTTGGAAACCCGCCCTTATTGACAAAAAAGTCCATAACACAAAGAATGACAGCAGACCTACACTCACAAAAACCACACACGATGTCACCACCACACATCCAGGCAAAAACCCACACCGATGATGAGCGACGACCACAAACCAGAAGCCAGACCACAGCTGCATCATTAGCCACCTTAAACCCCTCCAATCCATACAAGAAGCAAACTGACACCCACCATGAAGATGAGGAACGACCACGAATGCGAAGCCAAACAGCTATGCAGCTCACCATCTCTAATCCCCCTGTAACTCAGACTAACCCCTCATCCAATCAGAGCACAGCCAACCCCCTAACCAATCAGAACACACCTCCACCCAATCAGAACACAGCCGAGCTCCCAGCCAATCAGTTCAAACCCCCACTGGCAGTTAAAAGGAAGAAACAGTTGCAATCACACATTGCTGCTAGAAGCACGAAGCCAAAAGCACCAGCCTGAAGATGACGAATGTAACTTCGTCGAAACGTTGCCAAGACACTTCAAATTCTACGTGGGAGAAAACCCGAAGAACCAAAGACCTACATACACGAAGTCTCATTCGTCATCTTCAGGCTGGTGCTTTCGGCTTCTGCTTCTAGGAGCAATGTGAGATTTTAGCTGTTTCTTCCTTTTAACTGCCAGTGGGGGTTTGGACTGATTGGCTGGGAGCTCAGCTGTGTTCTGATTGGGTGGAGGTGTGTTCTGATTGGTTAGGGGCTTGGCTGTGCTCTGATTGGATGGGGGGGTTGGCTGTGCTCTGATTGGCTGGGGGAGTGTTCTGTTTGGGTGGGGGCTTTGTTGTGCTCAGGTTAGTCAGTGTTACAAGGGGATTAGAAATGGTAAACTGTATAGCTGTTTGGCTTTGCATTCGTGGTCGTGCACCATCTTCATGGTGGGTGTCAGTTTGCTTTCTGTATGGATTGGAGGGGTTTAAGGTGGCTAATGATGCAGCTGTGGTCTGGCTTCTGGTTTGTGGTCGTGCCTCCTCATTAATGTGGGTTTGGGTTTGCTTTTTGCCTGGATGTGTGGTGGTGACATCCTGTGTGGTTTTTGTGAGTGTAGGTCTGGTGTCATTCCCCGTGCTATGGACTCGTCTGTCAATAAGGGCGGGTTTCCAAATGGCTGGTAGGTGGGAGGTATCATCTCGTTTGTTCATGCTGTGTGGGCGTTTTTCTATCTCGATGGCTTCTCTGATTATTCTGTTATTAAAGTGTTCAGTTTTGGCGATAGTTCTGGTCTTTTTGAAATCAATTTCATGTCCTGTGGCTTTGAGGTGTTGGACCAGGGAAGAAGTTGGTTCCTCTTTTTTGACTGAGTTTTTGTGTTCTTCAGTGCGTGCACTTATTCTTCTGTTGGTTTGTCCAATGTATGTGGTGGAGCAGGCAGTACATGGGATTTCATATACTCCTTGATTTTCTAATTCAATTTTGTCTTTAGGGTTTCTTAGGATGGTGGATATTTTTCTGTTTGTGCAGAATGCTGTTTTGATATTATGTTTGTGAAGGATCTTGCTGATCCTGTCTGTGGTGCCTTTTATGTATGGGAGGAGGGCTTTGCCGTTTTCTTGTTCTCTGTCTTGGATTTTAGTGGGAGTTTCTTTTTGGATTAAGTTGGAAATCTTATTTCTTTGGAATCCGTTGGATGTAAGTACATTAGTGAGAGTGTGTAGTTCGGTTTTTAGGGACCCATTGGATTTCTTGTAGACTAAGACATCCAGGAAGGGAAGTTGGTTATTAGCTTCTGTTTCCATGGTGAACTGTATTTTGGGGTGTAGGCTGTTGAGGTGTGTGAGGAAGTTGTCCAGTTTTTCTTTCCCATGTGGCCAGATTACGAAGGTGTCATCTACGTATCTGAGCCAGAGTTTGGGTTTGTGATCAGATTTTTCTAGGGCTTGGGTTTCAAAGTGTTCCATGTAGAGGTTTGCAATGACAGGTGAGAGGGGTGATCCCATGGGTGCTCCTTCTATTTGTTTGTATTTTTGTCCGTTATAGATGAAGTATGTGTTGGATAGACAGTGGTTGGTCAGGTCTAGGATGTGTTTGGGGGGGTTATATTTGTTTTGGATAGCTGTTAAGGCTTCTTTGATTGGCACTTGGGTGAAGAGGGATATGGCATCGAAGCTAACGAGTAGGTCGCTGGGCTGTAAGTTTTGTTTCTTTATGATCTCTATGAACTGGAATGAGTTTTTTACGTGTGAGGTGATGGATTCTGCATAGGGCTGTAGTTGTTTGGCGAGAAATTTGGCTAGGTTTTGTAGAGGTGAGCCTATGGAGCTGAGTATGGGTCTAAGTGGGGTTCCTTCTTTGTGTATCTTGGGGAGACCATAGAGTTTAGGGCATCTGGATGATTTCTCTCTGGGAATGATTCTTTGCTGGATCTCTTCGCTAATGGGGGAGGCTTTTATTTTGGATCTAGTGGTTTTTTCCAGGTAGGTGGTGGGATCTGTGTTTAGGGGTTTGTATGTGGAGTCTTGGAGTAGTTTGGTTAATTTGGTTTGGTAGTCAGATGTATTCATGACCATTGGAATTCAGACAAGTGGTACATTACTATGAGAGCTTTGATCACGTCTGTCAATGATTTGTGGCAAGTTTGGAATAGGGGTAATGCTTGATCTCTCAGCAGCCTTTAGTACCATTGACCTATTTAGGTAATTAGGAATGCAAGGAGCACTATTGTGCCATGATTCTTCTCCTTCCTCCAGACCTGGTTCCAAATGATGTTGGTGAGAGGGAAGTAGTAGACCAGTTGCTCCCATTTTTATACTAGAAGGCCTTGCTCATGGGCACTCACACTTTAGTCACATAATGGTTGCATCCTGATCTACATGGGATTGACTTTGAGGACCTTCATAAGCTTAAATTGATTCAGAATACAATGGCACAGGTTGTTATGTGTGCAGTTCATTCTATCCACATTGCAACAAAACTGTACAACCTGCACTGGCCCCCAATAGGTTTCTGGGAACAATTCACAATGTTGGTTTTCACTTTTAAAGTCCTACATACTATAGTGCCAGGTTATTTGCAGTACTTGCTGGTATTCCCATTGATAAGTGATGCAACATTACATGTTGATTGCTGGCTTGTTTTGCTTCAGCCAACAAGGGAACAAAAAGACCAAAACACCTCCCCACTAGTAATCAACACCCAGATGAGCATAGATAAATTCCAAGAGTAACATCAGACCAACATCCATCAGACCAACAACTGGAAGGAACTGCCAAACAAGCTAACAGCAAAAAGTTCACCAAAGAACCTCCATGACCACTCCCGCCAACACTGACAAGGCAGGTCACTAGAATATAAACTGAGAGAGACCCCTCCTTTCTAATTAGCATTGATAATGTTACTTAGTTTGAATAATGAAATGTCTGCAAGGAAATGAAGCTCAAAGAGCATCAAGGACCCCTAAAGGGTTATCTAGTGATTATACAACAAATTGAACTATGATGTCCAGGGAAATAGTCATTTAACATAATTAGAAAAGAAACATAGATCAATGCTGTCAAATAAATATTCTTCTACTGATATTCATATCTGAAAGAAGAAACTCGTCGTGTTACCACAATATGACAGACTTGGATATAACATTTTCTTGAGAATGGAACACAGATAAAAAAACAGTAGTTAAGGTTACGCATATTAGAGAATTAATTTACTTTCAAGAGAGAAATTTAAATAAAGAGGAAACTAGAGAGTTCAGTAAGTATGAAGTGCTTGTGCAGATTTATATATTAAAGGTCTGCTGGACCTTTTGTCAATCTAATTTTATATGTGAATTATTTAATCAAGCAGTAATTTTTTTTATGCTTGACCATAAGCAGAATATCTAAAGCAAAGAATCCTTTGATTTTAAAAAAGGAAGAGTGAATTAATACTGCAGAACTTCATATGTGAAACAGATTTCTCAAAGGTATTTAATTTTTCCTCCCATTAATTGAAGAAAGAAGCTTTATATACATAGAATTTGGTTTGTTTACAGGATGACCAAAACCTCTAATTTGATTTTGCTCATCTTGAATTAAAATTTGGAGCAACCTAAGCTTACAAGATGTTCTGCTTGATGATGAGAGAGTAGAAGGCAAAAAATAATCTTAGTGATACTGAATGTTTTTAAAAAGTTGTCTACTTTATTTTTGCATGCATTAATTATATAAGAATAATGAAATAGTTCAATAAAAATTGAGATCTCTTATGTAAAGAATTGGCCTAAGCAAAATGATTAGCAGATATTTCAACTGACATCACTGAGACATGTCCTAAGAGCCACAATTTTTATTAATAACACATTTTAATTATGTGAATTTAGCAGGATATTTTACTCATTGTTTTGGTTAAATCAGATGCCAAAAGCATTACAATGTTGTTAGCTGTCATAATACTAATTCTTTCTCTCCGTCTCTCCTTGTTGGAATCTGTCTGTCTGTCTGTCTGTCTGTCTGTCTGTCTGTCTGTCTGTCTGTCTGTCTGTCTGTCTATCATCTATCTATCTAACATTATTTTTGCTTATATCTAATTAATAAAGGATAATGCTTTCTCTCCCCTTTTTAAAAGAGAAAAATGTTTTACCTCCTCAGAATCATACATTAGATGCTGCTTAATTTATTAATTCAGATATCTGCTTATTTGTCATCAATACTTTTAGGTCAGTATGAGAATGCTGAGAGATTTTTTAAACTTCTAATGAGTCATTTTATATTACTAATACAGTAGAAAATTACAGTTATTTAGTAGCTGAAAGTAAAGATACAATTTTGGTTGTCACTTATATTCTCATTAATTCAGAGTATCAAGAACAGTTTTTCTCTCTACAGACTACTTACACAAGAAAGGAATGGATAATCAAAGTTTTGTTACTGATTTCCAACTCTTAGGATACTCTGATGTTCTGGCACTTCGCATTTTAACATTTGGAGGATTTTTGCTTATCTATCTGGCTGCATTGATTGGAAACCTTCTCATGATAACTGTTGTAATCCTCAACCCTCATCTTCAAACACCAATGTATTTTTTCCTAGTTAATTTAAATATTGTTGATCTAAGTTTCATTTCAGTCACTGTTCCAAAAGCTATGGTTAATTCAGTGATGAATACCAGGAGGATATCATATTATGCATGCATGGCACAAGTCTTTTTCTTTTTTTGGGCAGGAGCATCAGAGTTCTTGCTCCTGACATTGATGGCCTATGATCGCTATGTTGCTATATGTAATCCATTGAATTATGTGAAAGAAATGAACCGGGAGGCTTGTTTGAAAATGGCCACCAGTGCATGGATCTTTGGATTTTTTGATGCATCATTAAACACAGCTTGCACTTTTACTATCACATTCTGTTCCAACAAAATCAACCAGTTCTTCTGTGAAATCCCACAGCTCCTGAAGCTTTCATGTTCCAGTTCCTCCTATCTCATTGAACTTGGGCCCCTTGTATTTACTGTGTTAATATGTGTAAGCTGCTTTAGTTTCACAGTTACCTCTTATGTGTACATCTTTAGAGCTGTTTTTATTATTCCTTCTGTGGAAGGAAAGAAAAAAGCTTTTTCAACTTGTCTGCCCCACTTGGCTGTGCTATGCTTGTTCTACTTTACTGGAGTCTATGCCTGTTTGGGAACAATGTTCAGGACCTCATCAGGCTTGGATCTGCTACTTGCAGTTTTGTACTCAATGGTCCCTCCTTTCATGAACCCCATCATTTACAGCATGAGAAACAAAGAGATCACAACAGCACTTTGGAAGCTCTCACATAAAACAAGAAATATGATTTCAGTTTAGATATCTGATTCCATCTTTTAAAATACAAATCAAAATAAAGGTAGTTGATTAAACTCCAATGAACTCAACAGAAGATGTTACCAGTCACTAGCAAATTGTAATGATGCCAGATCATTATGCACTGTAATTTGTAAGGATAAGAACTCAAACAGATGCTTTGCCAAGGAAAGGGAGGGAGCTCATAAGGGCAGAATCGGGAGAAAAAGAAGAAACATATTCCTCATGATTAGGAACAAGAATTTTGATAGAATAAGAATAATAGGAATCCATCCTGCATAAAACTTAAACATGAAAGGAAGCACAACCAGGAGCATCTTTATTGTGGGGTTACATTAAACAGAATCTTGCAAAAATGAAAGTATTTCTCCTGTCCTCTTTTACAGTTTCTGGAAAACTAGAGAGGATCCCTTCTAAAAAGTTTCCCATCTTTTCCCCCCACTTGTGGTCCAAGCTGCCTCTTATCTGACTATTACCTAGGCTTTGGTACATCCTCCTGTCTTCCATTCCCATATGTGATCACAAGGTTAGAGGGTGGGCACAAATATACTGCTCCTTGTTTGATCTGGGCCAGTTAATTCAGTGTTCTTCAAGACTGGGAACCTAACTCAACAAGATACCAGGAAGACTGTGGAACTGAAGATGAGGAAGAAACAAAGTAAAGGGACATAATTAAAAGCCTTGAGTGGAACTTTGCAGTTTCAAATCCAATTCTGCAAAAGATATTGACCCTGCCCCTATGTCTGATGCATTGTTCAGTTTCCTTCTCTACTTTTTTTCTTCTTCAGCAAATATCATTATCATCTTCATCTCCATCATCATTGCCATCATCATCATCATCATCATCATCATCATCATCCTCTGCAAAATAGCTTTATGATTAAAACAACTGATTTATAAAAATTAAAATATTTTTTTAAAAAATCTGCCCATTTTAGGAACAAATAAGCAGTGGAACAGCTTGCAGTCAGAAGCTGTAGGTGCTTCATCATTGGATGTACTTAAGAAGAGACTAAACAGTTCATTGTCTGAAATGGTATTGGGTCTCCTGCTTGAGCAGATGGTTGGATTAGAAGACCTCCATTGTCCCTTCCAGCTCTACTCTGATTTATTGAGTGATTGAGTGAGTGATTGATGAAGACAGCTAATTTTTCATTTAATTTTGGCTATGATGCAAAAGGAATTTTGCAGCCCAGTTCATCTTTCAGAATGAGTTTCATTATAATTCCCATCATCTTTGTCAGTTGCAACTATTGAGCATGCTTTATTGAATGATAAATATTATATTTACAACCCAATATGAGAATAGGTGGTTGGAGAAGATGTGCTTGACTTAGTGTGCAAGAGAGCAACTGCTAGGATAACAACACAAAAATGAATTCTCCTCCATGGTGGAATGATCATATATGAATCTTCAGTGAATTCAACTGAAATGCTGCTATTATTACTGCAGTATCTACAGAATTAGTCTTTTCTTTTTATATATAAAAAGTTTTATTGGTTTTTTCCATTTTTTTCCAAAAGCTTAGGACACAATGTGGTGATCAGGGTGTCCAATCATTCAAAGACAAAATGATATAAATATAGCTCAAATTAATTATCAAAATGTTTAAGCTTTACTAATTACAGTTATCATACTCCAATTACATTTTAGTAAGTATATAGTTGGGATTTCAGGTATCCTTAATAAAAGATCATTCATTTAAACTATTTTTTTTCTTCCTTATCACGAACAGCTCTTCCACTTTCTCTATTACAACATAGTTATCATATTTAAAATAATAATATAAGTCCAACAAATACAGTTCTATTTTTAAGAATATATTCTATCATTTCATCAGTCTACATCTATAAAAAATCTTTTTAAGCCGTTGATAAAGTTTATATCTTCAAATACTTATCAACTATAATATCAGAAAATTCTCATCTTTCATTCCTAATTAGATTAGGCATACTCTCTTTCTCTATTACAACATAATTCTCATATTTAAAATTACAATATAAGTCAAAAAAGAAAAAAGGAGAGAAAAAAACAACAACATACATTTCTATTTTTTTAAAGAATATATTCAATCATTTCATCAATCTACATCTATAAAGTCTTTTTGTCCTCTAAAAAAAAATTTGCTCCCTCAAATAATTATCAACCATGATAACAGTAAATTTACATCCTTCATTCATTATTAAATCAAACAAAATTTCTAAAGCCTTTTTAACTCATCAAGTAACATTTTATGTCACATTTAAACCTGACTCTAGCTTTCTTTCTATGCCAATTTGGTTCCCATAACAAGGCTTTTTGGTTATGAAACCTCAAGATTTGATTACAAAAATTTCTAACCATTTCAAACTGAACAAATTTTCTTTCCCTTTCCGCTTTATTGTAATTTCCAAAAGATTGTGTCTGAATGTCAATCTTTGTTATTTTTGGTAGTTGAACTGAGTCAATTACAGTTATTTCTTGGTCATCAAAGTTGTCCATCAGTTGTAAGTGATGTGTAAGATTGGTTGATTCAGTGGTTTCCACATTTTTTCTCAGTGTAGATTCACAATTAGGTTGTAATTATAGTGTCTCTGTCTCTTTAAGTTGTATGTAGGCCTGTTCAAAATTACTCTGTTCATCTTCTATTGTTCCTTGTTCCGTAACTTGGTTCAGTATTGGAGGGTCGGTGTGAGGTTCCAAGGTGGCATCTTTAGATTTTCTCGAAGATTTCAATAAGTTTTAAAATATTAAATCATAGTCAAGATGTGAATAACTTTCAGTCATTTTGGTGGTAGATTTGGCTATTCCTTTATAAGAGACTACTTGAAAAAGATCCACAAATGTCCGCCTCCAAAGGTCTAATAGCCAGCTTCACCACCCAGCTGTCAAGTTATCTTTTCTCTTTTATTATCACATAAAATCCAATCCCTCTTCAAATAACAGGGAGAAGTACATGTTTTTCACCGCCAGATGTCCTCAATGGACTATAAAGTCTTTTTTCCCCAAGTTAATAAAGTTAAAGACTCTCTTTTTTTTTCAAAAAGTCAACAAGGAGAGTATCCCCAACATTATCAAATTAAAAAAACCAAGTAACAATGTCCCTTTTTTCTTCTTTTCCCCTGAAATTCACCCAACAGAAGTCCAACAGTAAAAAAAACAACCACACACACACAAAAAAAAATCAATATTTGTTTTTAGCTCTTCTCTTCTTTCTGTATAGGCAGCCGCCGCTTTCTTAATAAAGGAAATAAAGACTTTTGCAGGAAAAGTTAGGATAGTGAGAGAAGGAAAGGTCTCACCCAGATTCACCACAGTGGTTCTTCATGCTTAGTTGTTCTTTTGACTTGCGGTTGGTATGGCTAAGTGATCGACCATTTTACAGCCAATCTTCTTCTGCGTTGGCCCTTGGAGAAGCTCGGACAGCTGGAGGAGCCACCACTCCTCCGCAGCCGAGCACAGCCTCCTCGATGGTAGTCGCGCCCTCCAGGGTGACCTTCGACCCCCACAGGGGTCTACCTGCAGAGGGAAACTAGCCAAACGAGGAGACAAGTCTCCTCGTGCGGCTAGAGGCGCCGCGATCCGGAACCGGAAGTCTCTACAGACTTTGTCTTAACATGACCAATACAATAGCCAAATTTTTTGAGACTGCATTAAAAGTGAAGAAAATCAACCCTGACTGTTCTTTTGAAGGACAGATACTGGAGCTAAAGCTCAAATACTTTGGCTGCCAAATGAGGGGGAAAAAAGACTCATTGAAAAAGATCCTTATGTTGAAAAGATTGAAGGCAAAAGAAGAAGGGGATGGCAGAGGATGAGATGATTAATTAGTGTCATCAATGCAATAAACATGAATTTGGACAAACATTGGAAGATAGTGGGGCTGGTATGCTATGGTTCATGGGGTCATGAAGAGTCAGAGACTACTTAGCAACTGAACAACAATAACAAGTGAAAATGAGGAAACTACAAATACAAATGTGATATATCTGTCAGTTGGAGATAAATCACTAATCTTTTTTATTTTATTTTATTTTTCTTTAATTATTTTAGTATGTTGATATTTGATCACAATTGGTTTGATCCTACTATTAATTTTATTATATACAAAGTAAATATATGCATTCATTTTTCTTCCAGTGAGTTCAGGTAAGTGCCTACTATACAGACTAGACTAGACTAGACTAGACTAGACTAGACTAGACTAGACTAGACTAGACTAGACTAGACTAGAATAGAATAGAATAGAATAGAATAGAATAGAATAGAATAGAATAGAATAGAGCTGGAAGGGATCTTGGAGGGACATTCAATCTCCAGGCCTTTGATCATCTTAGTTCCTTTTCTCTGAAATTTTTCCAAACTCTCAACATCTTTTTTTGTGATATAGTGACCAAAATTGGCTGCAATATTCCAGGTGTGGTTTTACTAGGGTTTTATAAAACGGTATTAATACTTCATGAGATCTTGATTCTATGCCTCTGTTTATACAAACCAAGATTGTATTAGCTTTTTTGGCTGCTGCTGCACACTGCTGGCTCATGATCAAGTGATTATCCACTAAGACTCCAAGGTCCCTTTCACAGTTACTGTTTTTAAACCAATCTCACCCAGTCTGTACTTGTACCTTTGATTTTTCCTGCCTAAATGTAAAACTTCTATATATTGAAACTCATTTTGTTTTATAGGGCCCATTGTTCAAGTTTGTCAAGATCTTTTTGGATCCTGAGTTTGTCTTCTAGGGTGTTGGCTACTCCTGTCAATTTGGTGCCTTCTGCAAATTTGATGAGTCTCCCTTCAATTCTCTCATCTAAGTCCTTTATGAAGATATTTGAAGAGTACAGGGCCTAAGACAGAACCTTGTCATGCTCCAATGCTTACTTCTCTCCATGTGGATATTGTGCCATTGAGAACTACTTGTTGAGTAAAGTTTGCCAGCCAGCTATATATCCATCTGCTGGTGATGTTGTCTATTCCACCTTTTTCTACCTTACCAAGGAGTAGGTTGTGGTCTATTTTATCAAATGCCTTACTGAAATTTAAATATACTACGTCCACAGCATTTCCCTAGTCTATTAGTTTAATCACTTTATCAAAGAATGAAATAAGATTGGTTTGGCATGATCTGTTTTTAACAAACCCATGCTGGCTACTAGTGATAACTTTATTTGCTTCTAGTTGTTTGCAGATCTGTTTTTGATTACCTTTTTTACGATCTTCCCAGGTATTGATATTAAACTGATTGGTCTGTAGTTTCCTAGGTCCGTTTTTTTCCCCTTTCTTAAAGATGGGAACCAAATCAGCCCTTTTCCACTCCTGGGTATTTCCCCAGTGCTCCAGGATTTATGAACGATGTGGTGTAATGGTTCTGAGATAACATCTGCCAGCTCCTTCAGAACTGTGGGATATAATCTTTTGGGTCCTAGTGATTTATATTCATCAAAGTCAGATAGGTATTCTCTTACCATTTTCTTGCTATTTTAATATTTGTTTCTAGTTTGTCTTTTGCAGTGTTTTCTTTTAGTATGTTGGGCTATAGTTTCTTTTTGTGTGAAGACTGATGCAAAGTATGAGTTAAGCAGCTCTGCTTTCTCCCTTTTGCCTGGTATTTCTTTGCCATCTTCTCTTTTTAGCAGACTTACAGTTTCTTTGATTTTTTTCTTGTTAATATGTTGAAAGAAACTTTTTTATTATCCTTGATTTCTGTTGCAAGTCTTTGTTCATTCTCAGCCTTTCCTTTCCTGCTTTCATCTTTGAATGTTCTGGCTGTCTGCAGTCTGCCTTACTTATGTGCCCCTCTTTACATTTTTTGTACTTGTCCTTTTTGTCTTTCAGTTTGTCAGAGAGACCTTTGTGCAGCCATGCTGGTTTCTTCTTGAATTTCTTTTTTTTTTCTTTTTCAGTGGTATTATGCTGATGTGGGCTTTTATGATCACATTTTTCAGAGTTTCCCATACTTCTTGGTTGTTTTCCCTTTTAGGATTTTCATTCATGGTATCTTTCCTAGGTTCTCTCTGAGTTTGTTAAAGTCAGCTCTTTTGAAGTTTAAGACACTGGTTGGATTGTTTTCTATTGCTAAAGTTTGCATTATATTAAATTTCAGTATGATGTGGTCACTTTCACCCAAGGTTCCAGCAATTCCCTCTATAACTTCTTTTCTATTAGTAAGGATTAAGCTTTACGCCTAGTTCCCTTGAGATAGATGGAAAATATCATAGGATAGTTTATATAATATAAGAAATATATTTTGATTAGCAAGAGTGATGTGATGTAATTCCTAACTAATGAAATAACCTATGTGCTAATTCTATGAAGAAAACAGAAAACATTTAGTGTCAACTGAAAATCACAGATGGTGTAAGATATTACCTGTGTAGGGCTATGTGGTAAGATAGTCATTTGTGTGAACTTCTCCTTTTTGTTAATGTGTGGTCTCAAGATATAAACTTCTCTGTTCTAATGTGTTAAAGGTAGATAAGAATCACCCAGAGTGTAATGCGTGGGCGACTAGCTGTATAAGAATAATGCCCTGGGAGTAGCCCGGGGTTCAGAATTTGTCATATGAATACTCTGAACCATTTTTGTGCAAATAAACCTGTTTTCTCCAACCTTTTGTGGTCTTGTCATCTGAAGTAAATATTGTGGTTTTTCTACTACAATTATCTGGTGACCACGGCGGGATGACAAGGAGTCTTGGGGCTCTCTGTAGGGCACACCCTGGTGCCGGGAGACTGTAGTGTTAGGGGAACATCCCAGGCTCCATCGGACCTTTTACTCTGAAGGACTTCCCTGTGGCACAGGGCTCCAGCAGCGGCGGTCAGCCACTCCAAGAACCACAGGGGAAGGGGAAGGAGACTAGGACACCTTCTAGCTGGCCAGAGGATGGGAGATTCGCCTGCAAGCAAGTATTAGATGGGGAAAGGAAAAATCCCTCCCTGTAAACAGGGATGGAGGAAAGGACTGATCATCCTCTCTTTAGAATAAGGTGGGAGGATTGTTGTTTGTGTTTGCTGTGAAAGGCTACTGAGGTTCCCAAAGGTGACCGTGAGTGTCTGGCACCCTGGGCCAGTAGTGAGTGAGTGGTGTTCGCAATTCCCATTGGAGACCATGATCTTCCGGCTCCCTGGGTCGAGTGTGTATAAGTGTAACCCTTCAGTGTGATCCCAAGTGGAAGGACCCCTTACCTTCCTCTCATCCCTTTTCCTTGGCTGTCTTGTCTGGTGACCTGGGAGGATTATGGGGGGTGGTAAAAGTGTGCCCCTTACCCCATTAGGGTATATGTTAAAGCATTTTAGTTCTGCCTGTGGGACCCAGGACTATGGTATTAAGTAGAGCAGGCATAAGTTGAAAATTTTCTGTGAGGCAGACTGGCCAAGCTTTAATGTAGGCTGGCCAGGTACAGGGACATTAGATCCCTCTTTTGCCTTAAATGTACATCAGCTAGTGTTCCACCCCATGTTCGGGCACCACACCAAGCACCATATATCGATATGTGGCTCAGCTTGTTGCAAAGACCTCCACCGTGGATCCAGAAGTGTAAAACAGAACAGTGTAGACTTCTGGCATCACGTACCTTGCCACCCAAAGAGGCTAAGAAGTCCATTCAGGTCTTACCGAGTTGCCCAGAAGAGTTGTCACATCCACCACTGTATGTACCTCCACATGGATTAAGGGGACCCCAGGGTCTACATCATCCTCAGGGTCCATGTGGCGGTTGGACCAGCTGTCCCCTATGCTAAGAAGTTTCAAGGATAGAAAAAGCTGGGGACGAGCCATAATTCAACTAGATGCCCAGGATCAGGAGACCCAAGCTGGACCTTCTCCAAAAGGAGCTGAAGGGAGCTCTGAGGCTGAGACAAAAGAAGAACAGGTGAAACCACCAATAGGGGATAGAGAAGTGGAGGAACTGATAGCTGAAAGGACCAGGGCGAAGACTGAGCAAGCGTCTTTGAATGCCCCCCTCAGACAGGTTGATCAATTGGTTGTCAAAAAGGACAACCCGGCAGACACCATTACCGCTCCTCTATTCCAACATGTGCCTTTTACTACATCAGACCTCCTTAATTGGAAATTCCATTACGGCCCCTTTAGTGAGAAACCACAGGAAGTAGCAGATTTGGTGAAGACCATTGTAGACACCCATAATCCTACCTGGATGGATATGCAGCAGCTTATGGGGACCTTATTCAATCCTGAGGAAAGGGAAAAGATTAGGATGGCCGTGATAAAAATAGTAAAGCCCTCTCTTCCACTGCTTCGTTCTCTTGAGGAACACGTTGAGAAGAACTTCCCTTCTAAAGACCCTTTATGGAAACCATATCATGATCTCGGGGATCTGCAGGCTTATCAACAGCTAGTGGTGCAGGCAGTTCGTGTAGCAGGAAAACCATCTGTTAATATGTCTAAACCGTCCTTAGTAGTGCAGGAAGCCACAGAGAGTCCGGAAACATTTTACTCTCAATTGCTTGAAGTCTACCAAATGTATGCACCTATTGATCCGACAGAGCCTGACAATGCCTGAATGCTAGCTATGGCTTTTATCTCACAAAGTGCCCCTGATACCTGAAGAAAGCTGCAAAGACTGGAAGGAGCCCTGGGAAAGCCTATGAGCAAACTGATGGAAGTGGTCTGAAAGACTTTTGTTAATAGGGAAAAAGAGGAGGAGAAGAAAAAGGATCAGAAAATGCAAAGGAAGGCTGAATTGCTGGCTGTTGCTATGATAGGGGTGTCAAGAGGAGGTGGCAGAGGTAGGGGAAATGGAATGACATTAGGACAAAACCAGTGTGCCATATGTAAGAAGGAAGGACACTGGAAGGGTGAATGTCCAGAAAGAGAAAAGGATGAAGAACAGGGAAGGGGAAGAGGCAGGTTTGCAAGGAGCTACAGAGGTGGCCCAGGGAGAAGCCAGGGAGGGAGAGGAAGAAGAAGAGGATTTTCAAGAACTCCCCTCATAGGCCTGGCAGAAGTGAAGGACTGGGACTGAGACTGACCGGGTTCAGCCCACCTCCCAGAACCTGTGGTCAGTTTAATGGTAGGAGGCAAACCTATTCCCTTCCTTGTGGATACTGGAGCTACCCGATCAGTCTTAACTCAACCCCTGAGCCAAGCTTCCCCCCACTCTATCAATATACAAGGAGCGACAGGAAGAATCTTACAGTGACCATTTTTAGAACCCTTAAGTTGCACTATGGGAGGAAGAACCATAACTCATCAGTTTGTGAATATGCCAGACTGTCCCATCCCTTTATTAGGAAGAGATCTGCTATGTAAACTAAGGGCGCAGATCACCTTTGAAGAGGATGGCACCATGGCAATGAAATATGGGAAAGTATTAATAGAAGAGGAATGGAGAATGGTGATGTTAGCACAAACAATAGAGGCAAATACCAGTTGGAAGGAATTTGATCTACCGCACTTATGGGCAGAAGACAACTCCCCAATTATAGTAGAAGAGATTTCAACAAAAGTGCCCATTAGAATTAGGCAACACACGTATCCTAGACCCGTGGCACAGGCTATCCAGGATGTGATAAACTTATATTTAGCCCACCACATTCTGGTCCCTATAGAATCAGAATGGAACACCCCAATTCTGCCAATCCCAAAGGGAGAAGGTAAATTTCATCCCGTACAGGATCTTCATGTTGTAAATGAGGCCACACTCACTATTCATCCAGTGGTACCAAACCCCTATGTTCTCTTAGGGTTAATTCCCCAAATGGCTAAGTGGTTCTCAGTAATCAGTCTGAAAGATGCCTTCTTCACAATACCTATACATAAGAAGAGCCAGCATTTGTTTGCCTTTGAGTGGGAGAACCCAGTGTCTGGAAGAATGCTTGGACGAGGTTGCCTCAGGGATTTAAGAACTCCCCAACTCTTTTTGGAGCTGCATTGGGAAAGGATTTGGAGGACCTGAACATTCCCCACCCAGATGTTGTGTTGCAATGTGTTGATGATTTATTAGTCACAGGCCAGACTGAAAATGACTGCTGGCAGAA
Source organism: Bothrops alternatus (assembly GCA_034064705.1). Classification (NCBI taxonomy): domain Eukaryota; kingdom Metazoa; phylum Chordata; class Lepidosauria; order Squamata; family Viperidae; genus Bothrops; species Bothrops alternatus. The sequence continues at coordinate 898,577 of JARGCV010000156.1, read as the reverse complement.
TACTTATGAGTTGCTTCATCTTCTGCAAAATCGGGGTTACAAGGCATCCCGAAAGAAAGCCCAATTAGTAGCAATGAAAGTTAGATATTTGGGATATGAAATAGAGAAGGGTAAGAGAACACTCGGACATGAGAGGAAAGGGGCCATCTGCCAGCTGCCTATTCTGAAAAATAGAAAAGAGTTAAGAGGCTTCTTGGGTGCTGCTGGCTTTTGCCAAATAAGGATTCATAATTTTAGCTTAATAGCAAAACCCCTATACAAGGCAACAAAGGGGGGTGATAAAGAACCTTTGCGATGGGAAAACACAGGAAACTAACAGTTTCACTGCTCTCAAGGAAGCTTTAATGCGTGTCCCAAGTTTAGGGCTACCGGATTTGGAAAAGCCATTTCAGCTGTTTGTAGATACAAAACAAAATGTGGCAGTAGGAGTTCTCCCCCAGAAAATAGGAACCTGGCATCGCCCGGTCACTTATCTGTCAAAACAGCTTGGTAATGTAGCCAAGGGTTGGCCGGCTTGCCTTAAAGCAATTGCTGGAACCACATTATTAACACAGGAAGCTAATAAATTAACTTTTGAGCAGAAGATAGATATCCACATGCTGCATGCCCTCAAAGCTGTTTTGGAAGTGAAAGGACATTTATGGCTGACCAACTCACATATGTTAAAGTATCAAGCTCTGATAACACATAATCCAATGTTACATTAATTCAATCAAACTCACTGAATCCAGCCACACTGCTGCCTGAACAAGACTTGGAAACCACACATAATTGTATACAAGCCATCGAAGAAACTTATGCTAGCCACCCAGACACAAAGGACGTTCCCCTTTCTAATCCAGATTTTACGATATATACAGATGGAGCTAGTTTTATACAAGAAGGAATTCGGAAGGCAGGATATGCTGTGGTAACTTTGGAGGAGATCTGGGAAGCTGAGCCCCTTCCCCCCGGCACAAGTGCTCAGCTGGCTGAATTGCATGCATTAACTAGAGCTCTGGAGCTGGCAAAAGGAAAACGATTTAACATTTATACAGACTCTAAGTATACATTCCTGACAGTGCAAATTCATAGAGCCTTATACAAAGAAAGAGGTCTATAACAGCAGGGGGAAAAGATGTTAAGTATGGACAACAGATATTGCGTTTGCTGGATAGCGTGTGGGAACCCAGAGAAGTAGCTGTAATACACTGTAAAGGACATCAGAAGGGAGTGTCCGATATCCAGTTGGGGAATAATAAGGCTCGTATTGCCACACAAAAAGCATCTGCTGGGCATACAAACTGTCTAGCTTTATGGGCCCCTAAAGAGCAAGAACATATTAAACCAAATTACTCCTTAGAAGATTTAAAACAAATTGAGGCACTTGAAGCACAACAGGAAGATGGTTGGTGGATTCTGCCGGACCAACGAGTCTTTATTCCAGGATACATGGCATGGGATGCAGTGCAGCAGGTTCATAGGCAACTGCACCTGGGAAAGACGGCATTGGCAGATGCCCTGAAGTGAGAGGTTTATATTGACAAAATACACAGCATTGCAGCAAATGTCTGTGCTAGATGTGAAATTTGTGCAGCTAACAACCCCAGGCAAGGACCCCAACTACCTCAAGGACATCAACCTAGAGGAAATTACCCCTTTGACTCTCTGATGATTGATTTTACTGACATGCCATGTTCAGGTCCCTATAGAGCAATGCTAGTTATAATATGCACATACACTGGATGGCCAGAGTGCATCCCAACAAGGACAAAAAAGGCAACGGAGGTCTCAAAAGCCTTGCTTCATATTGTTATTCCCCGGTATGGGTTGCCATCTAGAATCTCTTCAGACAATGGTCCTGAATTTATTCATAGAGCCACCCAGAGATTAGCAGTTATGCTAGGAATAACATGGAAGCTTCACTGTAGCTTCCATGCTCAATCAGGAGGAAGGGTGGAGAGAGCAAATAGAACTATCAAGGAAAAATTGGCAAAAATATGTCAGGAAACCCAGCTTAAATGGCCAGACGCTTTGAACATGGCCCTGGTTGCAGTAAGGTGTGCCCCACAATGGGGGCTGCTTGTGTCTCCCTTTGAATTATTGTTTGGCAGAATCCCTAACCTACTCAGGCCAGATATCCAGAGCACTGGACAGGTGGCAGATACTGTCAAACTAAAACAGCTGCAAGCTCTTAATATAGTAGTCCAGCGGCTACAACAGTATGTTTTAACCCAAAGACCCCATGTTTTGGTTATACCCACACACTCCACCAGGACAGGAGGTCTGGGTGAAGGATTGGAAAAGGGAAGTCTTAAGCCCAAAGAAGTGGAAAGGGCTGTATACTGTTGTTATGTGTTCTCCCCTTGCTATTAAGGTGGCTGAAATCAAATTGTGGATCCATTGGTCCTGAGTTAAATTGGCTGCCCCCGCCCAATGGATAGTGAACAGTGACCCAATGTATCCTCTTAAGTTAACTTTACCTCGTAAAAGAAGGAGCCTCTCCCCTTCTGGTGACACTCCAGAAGCTGTCTCCCCCTAACGGGACAGGTGAAGAAAACCCCTGCAGGTGTTACTCCAGAAGATAACACCCAGCACATGGGCAACAAGACCACCCTACCCTGGTAACTGCGATTGCACAGCTAGCATTAGATTTCTCTAAGTATGGAATCCAGCCAAAGGATGAGAGAAACTGCCTGTATTAGAAAGGGACTCATGCCAACCATTTGGGTGGTTGTGGTGTTGCAGCTGATTAGTATTGTACCTGTATAAAGCAATCATTGCTAAGGGTAGGGGTGAGGATGTACCAAGCGAGTGGCAAATTGCATTTCATGATCAGAATGCTAGTGATATCTTCACCCCAACCCCTAATCTGGATCCCCCAGAACTCCTGCCAAGATCTGTGGGAAAGGACCCCTTTACACAAAAATGGAGAAATGAGGAGGTGATTGGGGACCACCAACTCTTTGGGGACCCACGTCTTTTACCTTCAGATCTTTTCCCTTTATAGATGCTTTGTAGATCTACCCACCGGAAAGCATTTTATTTATAGCATTACACAACCTCCAAATTGTTCTGCTTATAATTGCCTTCCTTGTGAAAAGGAAGGGACTCGATATTGGCAATGTATTCTTAATTTCACTGTAAGATGCCATTGCTTACATGCCCTGTGTGTCCCCACTGTACAGGTCCATATGTCCCACCATATGATTAGGATGGTTATGCAACCAGAACATGGGGAGGGACCCTGCACCCAGTGCCTAACCAATGAAGGGACAATATTGGGTAAGATTGGGAAGCCTAACACATGTAATCAGTTTAATTTGCCTCCCTGTATTTATGACCAATGACAGGGAAGAACTTATAAGAGATGTAATGGGATGGAGGGGATCCTCTGTTACATTGACTTTCCCCCTACACCTCTTCGTCTACCAAGACGCACAGCAAAGGTCATACCACCACTTCCACATAAGCAAGAACGGTGCGCTCCATGTATAACAAAGGCCAAGGTTGGTAGATGCACTATTATGACACTGGTATACCACACTCAAGCCCCTAGTGGATGCATACCCAATGACATAACATGCTTATCAAATGGGACTATGTATTACTATTGCAGGCAATCCCCAGCTCAAAGGTTCATATGTTATAAACCTGAAATCCGTATGGGCGGGATTAGCCCAGATTCTCCACCCCAGGAGTCTAAGCTATATTATCTAAATCATACGGTGATATTAAAACAGGGTCTACACCCTTCAGGGTGGTCCTGGATGTCTGTGCTGCAATGGATAAAGTAGCTGTAACCTCATGTGGTAGTCAGAATTGGAGGGAAACATATAAATTAAGTCATAAGTACCTATGTGAAAGGAACTTAAAATGGATATATGGACATCCTGACATGTTCAACCCATGTGGAGCACGAACAGACTGTACTTGATGGACATGCCTCTGTGACTATACTGGAGGGGGATATGGTGGGTGTAAAGATATTTCTGATTTCCAAAGGATATCAAGCACAAATAAAGTCTCTTTCCAGGTGGCTAGAACCCATCCACCTCAGGTAAGCTATGGTATAGGGATTGATGGAACAGGGGAGGATCCAAAGACATATATTACAATTAGGGTCAAGACAATATATGATGGAGAAATTAGGTCTTTAGGATGGTCTGTATATGACAATCTCCGGAACTTAGAAAAGCCCTTGCTGATAAGTCCTAAAGCTGTTAACTTGTTTGTAGACATGGCAGAAAAGGTGACCAAAACCCTAACAGTGAAGAACTGTTTTGGGTGTGGAGGTACAAACATGTGTGAACAATGGCATGGGAAGCTTTGGAGACAAGCCCTGAAATCTATAATAACATGTCTAAAGCAGGGAATCTTACAGCTAGGACTCGCTTTTCTGGTATAATATAGACATTATCTACCAACTTGGTGGGGAGGAATTGCTTTATAAGAAATCACACTGTGCTTGTAGGGGACCTTATTTGTTTAGGTCACTGGGATCAAGAATACAAAATATGGACCTCCCTTGGTAATAGTACAAAACCCCCAAGGTTTGAGGGTATTCTGCTCCCTTATCTCAACAATACTCAAGGAGAATGGATTGCCCCAAACAATATATATTGGATATGTGATAACTTGGCCTATGAAAAACTATGAAGATATTGGTCAGGGTCCTGTGTACATGGATGGATTAAGCCATCCTTTTTCCTGTAGCCCCTGCAATCATGACAGGTATTGGGTAGTCCTGTGTATGACCAAGTAGGTCTGCAATGATGAAGAAGGAACACAGATACAGTTTTCTCTAAGTTTCCATGTAAAGAACTCACAGAATACGAAAAGTCCAATATTTGGGATTCTGAGTGAATAGTATGCACATATGGACAGGCCACCTAGGCCAAAGATGGCTCATATGGATATAGGACCCCTATTTATATGATCAATAGAATTATTAGATTGCAGGTAGTCCTAGACTTGGCTGGCCAAAGATTGGATAAGGCTTTAAATATATTATCTAAATCTACAGATCAACTCTGGACTGCTGTATATCAAAATAGATTGGCTTTAGATTACCTTCTGGCCAAAGAGAGAGGAGTGTGTGGTAAATTTAACCTTTCAAATTGTTGCTTACAAATTGATGAAACTGGAAAAATTATTAAACAATTAACCACTGAATTAAGACAACTCACCCACCATGCTAACCAAGAATGGAAAGGTTTTGACTTTGCTCAAGCATTTAGCTCCTGGTTTCCAAAACTTCCTGGCCTACAAGCTATTGTGGCCCTTATTGGTTTAATAGCAGTTGGCTATATCATTTTACTCTGTATTCTACCAATTATTGTGCGTGCAATTTCCAATAGCCTCTCTATGCTTGTAGAAAAGAGAGCCATAGCCCAGGTTATGGCCTTGTGGGAGGAGGGGGAGTATGTAAGACTGAGTGCTCCAAGTAGAAACTTCCCAATGTATGAAACTCCCCAATAAATCTCTGGATTTTGGTGAAGTTTCAAAGGGGGGGAATGAGATAGATGGAAAATAGTTTATATAATATAAGAAATATATTTTGATTAGCAAGAGTGATGTGATGTAATTCCTAACTAATGAAATAACCTGTGTGCTAATTCTATGAAGAAAACAGAAAACATTTAGTGTCAACTGAAAGTCACAGATGGTGTAAGATATTACCCGTGTAGGGCTGTGTGGTAAGATAGTCATTTGTGTGAACTTCTTCTTTTTTGTTAATGTGTGGTCTCAAGATATAAACTTCTCTGTTCTAGTGTGTTAAAGGTAGATAAGAGTCACCCAGAGTGTAATGCGTGGGCGACTAGCTGTATAAGAATAATGCCCTGGGAGTAGCCTGGGGTTCAGAATTTGTCATATGAATACTCTGAACCATTTTTGTGCAAATAAGCCTGTTTTCTCCAACCTTTTGTGGTCTTGTCATCTGAAGTAAATATTGTGGTTTTTCTACTAAACCCTCCTCCATTTTTTGGGTAACAAAGTTGTTCGCTAGGTTGGTTAGGAATCTGTTTGATCTCCCGTTTGCCGCAGAGTTTGTCTCCCAGTTGATATCTGGATAGTTGAAGTCTCCTATTACTACTGTGGTATGCTTCCTACATACATTTGTTAACTGGTTGGCAAAGAGTTCATCTATTTCTTCTGATTGGTTGAGTAGCCTGTAAGATACACCTATGGCAATTGCACTCTTTTTCTTTTATATTGACCCATATGCATTTTGGAGAGATTTTATCTTTGATCATGTGCATTTCAGTAGATATGTAGTGTTCTCTTACATATAGTGCAACTCCCCCTCCTCTTTTTGTAAACCTGTTTCTTTTGAACAATTTGTATCCATCCATCAGTCCATTCCATTCATGGGTTTCATCCCACCAGGTTTCTGTAATGTAAATGCATTGCTGAAAGAAAATCAACATGGTTTCTGCAAAGGCAAATCATGTCTTACTAACTTGTTAGAATTCTTTGAGGGTGTAAATAAATACATAGATAAAGGGGCCCCAGTTGATATTGTATATCTTGACTTTCAAAAGGCTTTTGACAAAGTTCCTCACCAAAGGCTCCTAAAAAAGCTCTCCAGCCACGGAATTAGAGGACAGGTCTTGTCCTGGATTGGTAACTGGCTAAATTGTAGGAAGCAAAGGGTGGCAATAAATGGACAATTCTGCGGATGGAAAGAAGTGAGAAGTGGTGTACCCCAAGGTTCAGTTTTGGGACCTTTACTTTTCAATTTATTCATCAATGATCTGGATGTAGAAGTTAATAGTGAGGTAGCCAAGTTTGCTGATGACACTAAATTGTTCCGGGTTGTGAAAAGTGAAACTGATTGTCGGGAGCTCCAGAAGGATCTCTCGAAATTGTGTGAGTGGGCAACAAAGTGGCAGATGCATTTTAACCTAAACAAGTGTAAAGTTATGCACATTGGGGCAAAGAACCCCAATTATACTTACCAACTGATGGGGACCAAACTTTCTGAGACAACCCAAGAAAGGGATCTTGGGGTTTTGGTGGACAGCTCGATGAAGATGTCAACCCAATGCGCAGCAGCAGTAAAAAAAGCAAATTCCATGCTTGGCATGATTAGGAAGGGAATCGAAAATAAGTCAGCAAGTGTTGTATTGCCTCTGTACAAATCGATGGTGAGACCACACTTGGAGTACTGTGTACAGTTCTGGTCACCGCACCTCAAGAAGGATATAATGGAACTGGAAAAGGTGCAAAAAAGGGCAACAAGAATGATCAAGGAAATGGAGCACCTCCCTTATGAAACCAGATTGCAACGCCTTGGTCTCTTCAGCCTTGAAAGACGGCGTTTAAGGGGTGACTTGATCGAAGTGTATAAAATCATGCATGGGATAGAAAAGGTGGATAGAGAAAAATTCTTTTCTCTATCACACAATACCAGGACAAGGGGGCACTCCCTAAAGCTCATAGCTAAGAAAGTGAGGACAAATAAAGGGAAATATTTCTTCACCCAGAGGGTCGTTGATTTATGGAATTCACTTCCTGAAGGGGTCGTGACAGCTGTCAGCCTTGACAGCTTCAAGGCAGGGCTAGATAGATTCATGGATGCCAAGTGTATCGGTGGTTATTAAAACGGATGTCCATGTGCCGCCTCTATGTTGGTTGAGGCAGGCAGGATTCCCTTGAGTACCATTTGTTGGGGGTCAAGGGAAAGGGAGGGTTTTGCCTTCTCTTTCTGCTCAAGATCCCCATGTACAATTGGTGGGCCACTGTGTGACACAGAATGCTGGCTTTGGCCTGATTCAGCATGGCTCTTCTTATGTTCTTATGTTCTTATGTACTATGTCGTACTCTCCCTTGCTTCTAGTTCACCCATTATTATTCATTTATAATTCACCCATACATTATTCCACAACTCCTAGCTATACCTGAAATGGTATAGGGTCTTCTGCTTGAGCATGGGGTTGGACTAGAAGACCTCCAAGGTCCCTTCCAGCTCTATTCTGATTGATTGATTACTCCTTATTTCACTAGCATAACCAACTTGCCAAATAGTTTATGCTGAAATTTATAAATTCATGTTACCACTGAGCATTGTATCTGAGCAGGGAATTGGAATTAAGTTCACAGTTCAACAATATACCTAAAGTCCTTTAGAGAAATTGAACTACACCAGGGGTGTCATAAAGGGTCCTCCAGGGATACTGACACAGAACTGACAAACTCTATACCTATAATTCTTGAAACATCTACCTTCCTTACCTGCAAAATGTATAATATGCAAAAGATTTCTGCTTCTGCATTACACTATTCATGTCTTTATGGAATCCCTTACAGAAGGGAAAACAGATTTCATTATCTTAAGAAAGCATTCTTGTTGTAGCTGATTTGCTCTGTAAACCTTTCATATGATTTTTCATCAATTATCTTATATAGTCAAATAGCCAGATATCCAATAGCCTAAACTTTGTTTCCATGCTTATCTGCAGTTTATCTAGATGCATCAGGCAAAACAAACCTTTAAATCTTTTTTGATATTTTATTTGTATTGCCCTCTGGACATTACAGCTTTTATGCACATCTGATTCTATTTTATTTTATTTTATTTATTGAGCATATTTGTATGTATATGATCAACATGATGCAGTTCTCCAAGAAAGAAACTCCAAACATCTCAATCTAAAGGATATGGATGAAACTTCTTCCACTTCTTATGCATTTCCACTAACAATTAAATTTGATTAAGGTCAGTCAGCTTTTTCTCAGCTAAATGGGTGTTAAATAGCAGCCAGATTCCATAGTACTGCTTTCCTGCTTTCAGTCCTTTCCACATCATCCTTTCCCCTCCTACTTTAATAATGTCAGTTGATCCTCTTCTCTGAAATAAATTTTTGAGAAGAAACCAACTCATTGAAACAATAAGAAAATAATAATAATAAATGTTGTACAATTGCAACATGACTGAAAACTAGTCTTTGTCAATTTAATGAAAACTATTCTCTACCAGTGCCAAACTAAAATATTGAAAGCTATGAACAACAGATAAAAACTAGAATATAGAACTCAAACATTACGAATATGAATTTACAGACATAATTATAAAGATTTTTCAGGGGTAGCAGGATTTGATTATGATATTAAGACTCTGGACTTGTAGTTAGTCAAATTAATGATTAAGATATTTATGATTATATTAGTTTTGATGAACAAAGGAATCAATAGGGATCATATATTGTAAATATAATATTTCTTGTTCATCAGTCTTTTTTTTTAAATGTAATAGATGAACTTAACAAACTATCTGACATTATGTTATGCTTGTTAAGTCCATCTACTACAGCTTACCACTATAGTTAAATCTATCTACTAAAGTTACATCTGAACTTTATACCTTGGAATAAACAGAAAAAAACACCTGAACTTCTTTGAACTATATTACAATAATCTTTTACTACAAACTTTCTTAATAACAGTTTTTCTGAAGAGATTTTTTTTCTGTAAAATTTAGTAGCAATTTTCTTCTCCCTTCCTTTCTAGAAATCACAATATATCCTTCTGCCTAAATAATGTCCAATGAAAGCATGATAACATATTTTGTATTTGTTGATTTCTTTGATGTTCCAGAGTGGCAGAATTTCTATGCTTTGGTATTTTTTCTAATTTATATTTCATGTGTGATGGGGAATCTACTTATCATGATCATAGTAATTCTCAATATTCACCTTCATACCCCAATGTATTTTTTTGTCGTAAATCTATCAGTTGTCGACCTGGGATATATCACAGTCACTATCCCCAAAGTCATAGCCAACTCCTTAATGAGAACAAGGATAATCCTCTATTCTCACTGTGCTGCCCAAATGTTCGCCTTTGTTCTCTTTGCAGCATCTGAATTCCTTCTACTGACAGTTATGGCCTATGATCGTTATGTTGCTATTTGCCATCCACTTCAATATGAAACTTTAATGGACACACACAGATGTATCCAAATGGCAAGCTGTGCATGGATGGTTGGCATTCTAACAGCAACATTGCACACTGGTGCCACATTTGCAAGCACCTTTTGCTCCAATGAGATCAACCAGTTCTTTTGTGAAATCCCACAATTGCTCAGGCTCTCTTGCTCTGATATGTATCTCATTGAAATTGGGGCTATTGTTCTCACTGGCAGCTTATATTTACCCTGTTTTGTTTTCATTGTTAATTCTTATGGACAGATCTTCAAAGCCATAGTAAGAATTCTCTCTGTACAAGGTAGGCAGAAGGCCTTCTCTACCTGTTTGCCTCACCTTATTGTGGTTTCCATGTTCTTCTTTTTTGGCATCTTTGCTTACTTACGGCCAATCAACAGGACTCCATCCCAGATGGATTTAGTGGCTGCTATAGCCTACTGTGTGGTGCCACCATGCATGAATCCAGTGATGTATAGCATGAGGAATACAGATATCAAGCAGGGACTGTGCAAACTCATTGCCTGGAGATAATGGGACATTTTTAAAGAGTAAATGCAGTTTACAGATAGCATGTGCATAGTTATGTATATATTTAAAGGCTAAAAGAAACATCCCAATATTGTTTCAGTAAAAGTGTAATCCATTTAAGGCAATGAAATGTGTTAGATGAAAATCTGCAAGGAGTTCAGTTCTGTATTAGAATTGTATTAATGCAATTCTGTAAAAAAGTGTTCTAATATAATAAGAGTCTTCTTGAGAACTGTATAGCCTATATATGATTATACAATATATGGATTTCTTTGATGACCTTGTTCACATGTAGTTTTGGTAGTCTTATGTGATGTTTATAATTATTCTTCCTTTTTCACAATTAAAAAAACACTAAACCTATCTGAACTTATATGTCACTTTTGCTTTGACATTTGAAAATGAATGTTGCTATGTTCTTATTATAAACAAAGAAATTGAATGTTTTTGGCATATTCAGACATGCCAGAGGTAAATCTTCAAAGTCTGTTTAGTGCAGGGGTGTCAAACTCAATTTCATTGAGGGCCGTATCAGCATTGGGGTTGCCCTCGGGGGGCCAGGTGGGTGTGTCCAGGGTGGGTGCAGCCTACTGGGTGGGTATGGATGAAGTGGGTGTGGCCTATTGGGTGGGCATGGACAGTTCTACATCGTTTGTGTCAAGTGGGCCTGTGGGGGGCCTGGGCAGGAGTGGGATAAATCTGAGGGTCTCTGCAGAAGGGGGTGGGACCAGGACAAGTGCCAAAACATGGTCCACTGGAGGAGCCTCACTGTTCCTCTCAGGCCATGTGGGGGGACTTTATGGTGGTACGGGCAGCCCGGAGCCCTGGACAGCAGAGGTCAATTGCCCAGCCTGGCCCTCGAGCACCCGCAACACCAAGCCCAGCCTCACTTCCACAAGGGGGCACTCAGGTACACTTACCTCCTCCTCAAGGCTGCTGCTGCTGTTCTCGCTCTCCTTAGCCAGGTTGTTCATGATGGGTATGAGGGCAAAGTCAGAGGGAGGCCCATTCCCTCACCATGGGAGAAGACCTAGCTTTGTATCCAAAGCTTCCTTAGCAAAAGGATGGGAGACCCCCAGGATAGGCCATGATGAGGGGGCAAGGGGATGGTGAAAGGGCAGCAGGGCAGGACTAAGGCAGGACTTCCCTCAGGCCCTCCCTCTCCTTCTTTCCTTCTTTCTTTCCTTCCTTCCTTCCTAAGTACAGAGTGGTGGGAAAATATTTGAGATGAGGGAGGGAGAAAAACAGGCAAGAAATGTAGCTGGGGAGGTGTCACCCTTCATGAGGAATCACCTGGAAGTGGCCATGAAGCACCATCACCTGGAAGTGGCCAGCAAATGGCCCTCACCTACTTCACATATCTTGCTTGGTGGGCTTTGGGGGAGGGGATGCCATGAGCAGCATGAGAGTCAATGTTACCTGTGCAATGCCACATAGTCCCCAGCCTGCCAGTCTCAGCAGGCAGCGGGGTGCTCTCCTCACAGCGCTGAGAGGCTGAGACAGGTGGTGTGAATCTGAAAACAAGCACGATGCCTCCCAGCCCCCAGCCTGCCCAGTTTCGGGGGGCAGTGGGGCACTCTCCTCACAGTGCAGAGAGGTTGAGCCAGGCAGTGCAAAGCTCACCAGCTTTGCACCTTGCTGCCTGCTGAAACTAGGCAGGCTGCGGGGTAGGTAGCATTGCACTTCTCATCAGATTCGTGCCACCCAGCTCAGTTCTTGGCGCTATGAGGAGAGCTCCCCGCTGCCTGCCGAAACCGGGCAGGCTGGAAGCTGGATGGTCTTGCACTTCTTTTTGGATTCGCGCTGCCCAGCTCAGCCTCTCGGCGCTGTGAGGAATGTGCCCCACTGCTTGCCAAAACCCCTCCCTCAGAGTCCATCAAGCCGGATATGTGAAGTAGGTGATTCCTGGCCACTTCCAGGTGATGGTGCATTTTTTCATTCCTCACAAAGGGTGACACTCTCCAGCATACACCTAGGGGACTGGGCCGATGCAGCAGGAGCTGTTCCTTTCTGTTTCCAGATGGCTTTGTGGAGCTAAGACTGAATGCGTTTCAGCATAGATGGCCACCACAAAATTGTACATTGGCTCCCACCCAGCGGGGGCCAAGGCAGCGAGGGCCGTTCCCTCACGTTTTCCAGGATGGCTTCGCGGGCCACATGAAACCACTTTGCAGGCCGCATCTGGCTCACAGGCCTTGTGTTTGACATGTCTGGTCTAGTGCATTTATTTATTTATTTATTCATTCATTCATTCATTCATTCATTCATTCATTTATTTATTTATTTATTTATTTATTTATTTATTTATTTATTTATTTGTTTGTTTGTTTGTTTGTTTGTTTGTTTGTTTGTTTGTTTGTTTGTTTGTTTGTTTGTTTGTTTGTTTGTTTGTTTGTTTGTTTATTTATTTATTACTCGAACTTATAGGTCATCCTTCTCCTAGGACCCAGGTCGGCTTACAAACAATACAATAAAATTATAACAATAAAATTAATCACATTCATACAACATACAAGCACAGTCAACACACAGTCGCTGATGGAGGGACATTCCTAGGCACAGGGCAGAGCACAGCTCATACGCCCCAAGCCTGTTGGCATAAATGGGTCTTTAACAATTTCCAGAAAGCTAGGAGGGAGGAAGCAGTACGAACCTCTGAGGGAAGCTGGTTCCAGAGGGCTGGGGCAGCAATGGAGAAAGCCCTAGCCCTAGGCCCCGCCAGATGACATTGCCTAACAGACGGGACCCGTAGGAGGCCAACCCTATGTGCCCTAACCGCTCGCTGGGATTCATGAGGCAGAAGACGGTCCCACAAGTATCCTGGTCCATTGCCATAAAGGGCTTTATAGGTCATAACCAACACTTTGAATTGTGTTCGGAGACCAATTGGTAGCCAGTGCAGCTCACAGAGAGCTGGAGTGATATGAGCATGTCTTGGGAGACCCAAGACGGCTCGCGCGGTCGCATTCTGGACTACTTGCAGTCTCCGGACATTCTTCAAAGGTTGCCCTTCATATTGTATTAGTTAGGCTCCACTATAAAATATTAAAAATTGAATTAATTTGAACTGTCTCTCTAAAAGATTAATTAAAAATAGAGATGCTAAAGAGTTTTTTTGTTAATAACTAAACAAAAAGGACACTTAAAATGCTGATTTTAATTATGAGAAAAGAGGAAATGTAAGTCTCAACCAAGTATATATGCACACAAAACCATATATATATATGTGTGTGTGTGTGTGTGTGTGTGTATATCTAGAAGCAGAAGCCAAAAGCACCAGCCTGAAGATGATGAATGAGATTTCATCGAAACGTTGCCAAGACACTTCAAATTCTACGCGGGAGAAAACCCGAAGAACCAAAGACCTACATACAAACACCCGCGAAAACCTCAGAAAACACACACACACACACACACACACACACACACACACATATATATATATATATGTATGTATGTATGTATATATATATATATATGTATATATGTATGTATATATGTATGTATGTATATATGTATGTATGTATGTATGTATGTATACATACATATACATACACATACACATACACATACACACACACACACACACATACACATACACATACACATACACATACACATACACATACACATACACATACACATACACATACACATACACATACACATACACATACACATACACATACATATACATATACATATACATATATATATGGTTTTGTGTGCATATATACTTGGTTGAGATTTGGATTAAGATTTCCAACTTAATCCAAAAAGAAACTCCCACTAAAATCCAACACAGAAAACAAGAAAACGGCAAAGCCCTCCTCCCATACATAAAAGGCACCACAGACAGGATCAGCAAGATCCTGCACAAACATAACGTCAAGACAGTATTCTGCACAAACAGAAAAATATCCACCATCCTAAGAAACCCTAAAGACAAAATTGAATTAGAAAATCAAGGAGTATATGAAATCCCATGTACTGCTTTCCCCACCACATACATCGGACAAACCAACAGAAGAATAAGTGCACGCATTGAAGAACACAAAAACTCAGTCAAAAAAGAGGAACCAACTTCTTCCCTGGTCCAACACCTTAAAGCCACAGGACATGAAATTGATTTCAAAAAGACCAGAACTATTGCCAAAACTGAACACTTTAATAACAGAATAATCAGAGAAGCCATTGATATAGAAAAATGCCCTCACAGCATGAACAAATGAGATGATACCTCCCACCTACCAGCCATTTGGAAACCCGCCCTTATTGACAAACGAGTCCATAACACAAAGAATGAAACCAGACCTACACTCACAAAAACCACACAGGATGTCACCACCACACATCCAGGCAAAAAGCAAACCCAAACCCACACCGATGATGAGGCATGACGACAAACCAGAAGCCAGACCACAGCTGCATCATTAGCCACCTTAAACCCCTCCAATCCATACATGAAGCAAACTGACACCCACCATGAAGATGAGGTACGACCACGAACACGAAGCCAAACAGCTATGCAGCTCACCATCTCTAATCCCTCTGCAACTCAGACTAACCTGAGCACAACAAAGCCCCCACCCAAACAGAACACTTCCCAGCCAATCAGAGCACAGCCAACCCCCCATCCAATCAGAGCACAGCCAAGCCCCTAAGCAATCAGAACACACCTCCACCCAATCAGAACACAGCCGAGCTCCCAGCCAATCAGTTCAAACCCCCACTGGCAGTTAAAAGGAAGAGACAGCTACAATCACACATTGCTCCTGGAAGCACGAGTTCATCTTCAGGCTGGTGCTTTTTGCTTCTGCTTCTAGGATTAATAATTAATACTAATTAATTAATAATTAATTAATAATAATTAGATTTTTATATGGGCAGGAAAAGATGGGGTCGGGAGGGGTACAGGGAAACCAGGATAAAGGGGACCGGGTGTGGATAGTAACAATAGATATTTGATTCAGCGAATAAGCTGTTGTCTGGGTCTCCATATTGAATATTATTATTTATATAATACTAAATATTTATAAAAGTAAATCGGTATAGTTACAACAAACTTTTGGTAAAGCAGTAATATTCCTTTAAATAATTAGCATAATTAATAGCGTAGCAACTATTTCTAAACATCAAGCTTAATATTTAATATACTAAATCTCTAATATCTCTTCTTATTCTAATGTGTTTCAACCCGCTGATAAAATTTTCCCCAAGTTTTATAAAAGATTGAATCCTCTTTCTCCTTCATCTCTAACGTTAATCTGTCCATTTCTACACAATCTAGAATTTTCAAAATTATAATCTGATCTGATGGTAAGTTTTCATTTTTCCAAAACTGGGCGAAAATTATTCTTGCAGCTGTCAATACATGTAGTATTAAATAATCATTTTCTTTACCATAGTTAGGTCTTAATATACCTAACAAGAACAGTTCTGGTTTAAATTCTATCTGAATTTTCATCATCTTTACTAACCATCTATGAATCTTAGACCAATATTTTTTTGTAATAGAACATGTCCACCAGGCGTGATAATAAGTACCCATTTTTTGCTTACATTTCCAGCATGTATCTGATAAATTTTTAAACATTTTCGCTAAACGAACTGGTGTCATATGCCACCTATAAAACATTTTATATAAGTTTTCTTTGTATGTTACTGCTTTAGTAAGTTTAATATTTTTATCCCACAATTTTTGCCAATCTTCTAATTCTATAGAGTATTCAAAGTTCTTCGCCCATACTATCATTGTCTCTTTTACTTGTTCTTCTTCCATTTTCCAATTTAATAAATATTTATAAAGTTTCTTAATCAAATGTTCATCTGTTGTTAAAAGTATTTTATCAAGTAGAGTCATCTCTTTTAAAATCCCATTGTTTTTATGTCTTTTTCATATCTTGTTTGAATTTGCAAATAGGACCACCATGTTAAGTCAATATCTTGTTGTTGAAGGGTTTGCCTGTCTTTGAGTTTTCCATCCTTGTCCAAAATGTCTTTATAACTAACAAGTTTATCGTAATTAATCAAATTCGGATAAGCAAATGCTTCCATCGTTGAAAGCCACTCAGGAATTTTCATGTATATTTTATGTTTAATTTTCCCCCATTCAAAGAGTAAAGCATTTCTTATAGCATGGTTTTGAAAGTACTTATGTATTTTAGCTTTCTCATACCATAAAAAAGGCATGCCAGCCTAGTTGAAGATCATATCCCTCTAAATAGAGAATTCGCTTATTTCTCAGAGTAATCCATTCTTTAATCCAAAGCAAAATAGCTGCTTGATAATAAAGTCTCCAATCCGGAAGTCCAAAGCCCCCTCTCTCTTTCAAATCTTGTAGAAGTTTACATTTAATTCTTGCTTTCTTTCTTTGCCATATGAATCTTAATATCATTGCGTTTAAATCGTCAAAAAATTTCTTACCCAACTTTACAGGAACTGTTTGAAATAAAAAAAAATTAGTTTTGGTAAAATGTTCATTTTAACAGTCGCTATTCTTCCTAACAATGATAATTGGAGATTTTCCCATTTTTCCAGGTCGATTTTTATTTGTTTTATTAGTCTCTCATAATTATCCTCTTTTAATGATGAATATTTCACCGTAAGAGAGATACCTAAATATTTAACTTTTTTAGCTATTTGAAGATTTGTCTTTTTGGCGAGTTGAGTTTTTTGTTTATTAGTTAAATTTTTTGTTAACACTTTAGTTTTTTCCCTATTTATTTTCAATCCAGCCACTTCTCCAAATTTTTCAATTTTCTGCAAAAGTTTAGGGGCTGTTTCCAAAGGGTCCTCTAAGATAAAGACCAGATCGTCCGCAAAAGCCTGTAGTTTATATTTCTGGTCTTTAATATCAAGTGCTTTAATTTCAATATCTTGCCTGATGCTTCTAGTCAATACCTCCAGAGTCAAAATAAATAGCAAGGGAGAGAGTGGACATTCCTGTCTTGTGCCTTTTTTAATATCAAAGCTCTCTGTATAGTCTCCATTTATAAGTATCCTTGCTGATTGTTTCTTGTAGATCACTTGAATTGCTTTAATAAAGTTTTCACCAAAGTCCATTTCCTGTAATTGTTGAAACATAAATTGCCACTTTAAATTATCAAATGTTTTTTGTGCATCAAGAAATATGAGTGCCATCTGGCTCCCTGGATGATTTTCATAATACTCCAAAACATTTAAAATAATCCTTAAGTTGTTCTTTATCTGTCTTTTAGGAAGAAAGACATTTTGGTCTGGATGAATAAATTCTATCCCTGCAAATAACCATCATGAAAATAAGTACATAGCAACAAACAGTATGAAGAAATGAGACAGAAGCAACATGCCTGCCATTATGAATTTCCTTCTATCCCCTTGAAAAGATGTGTTGCTGACACTCAACCCAGGGCTATTTCTCTCCACTCTTGAATTCAGAACCCCTTCTGGTTCTGTGTGCATCAGACTGAAGTATCAGTGAAAGCCAATTATTTTCTCTTTTGCAGTGCAGAAAATCTCTATTAGTGGCGTTCAGACATTATTTTAGTAAGAAATGTGACCAAATGATTTGTTTGCATACTTGGGGCTAAAACTTCATTGCCAGTCATCATAATAAATCATCTTGGGAAAAAAAAACCTTTTCATTCTTTCTGCCAAAATTGCAGCAAAGATTTTATAATCCACATTTAGTAACGATATTGGCCTATAGTTTTTAATTTGTGTAGAATCTGTGTTTTCTTTAGGTATCAAGGTAATATTAGCTTCAGTCCATGAATTTGGAATTTTTGTCTGTATAAAAGTTTCATTATACAAGTCCTTCAGAAAAGGAGTCACGGTATCTTGTAAGGCTGTGTAAAATTCTGCAGGTAGTCCGTCCGGCCCCGGTGTCTTATCTTTCTTTTGTCTTTTAATTGCCTCTATGATCTCCACCATTGATATTTTCTCATTTAACCTCTGTCGCATATTTTCTGATATTTTTGGGAGATTTGCTTTTTTTAAATAATCCTGAATTGCCTCTTCAGAGATTGTCTCAGCCTTATAAAGTAGTTCATAAAAGGCCTTAACATTTTTTTTGATACCATCATTATGACAGTGTATTTCACCCTTTTCGTCCAATAATTTACTTATTGATCTTTTTTCTCTTTCTTTTTTCAGTCTAT